>CM051662.1:23653448-24885948 GCA_028020825.1 Podargus strigoides | reverse complement strand
ATGCAGAACAGGCAGAGCTGCAAGTCAGGAGAGGGAAAAGGAGAGAAAGGAGGGGGAGGAGAGCTGCAGAAGAGGCAATGCCACCCCAGCTGAAGTCCTCTGCCATGTCTTGATTGGTAGCCCAAGCAATGCACAGGCTTCACCTTCTATGCATTTATCACCTTTATTTGTCTACCCAAAATGATTGCAGGGGAGACAACTGGGCACTGATAATAATTAAGACAGCCAAATGAAGGTAGAGCCAAGCAGGAATAAGATGCAGGGGAGCACGGGGAAAGAAATGTCAATCCAAAGAGCAGAGTGCCAGGGTCTCTTAGTCAGACTCTCTTCCATCACTCCATCTCCCTGCAAACACTAATGAAGAGTTAACCTGCTGTCTGTCCTCTGACTCAGAGCGGAACAGGTATTAGCTCTGCAGGTATTGTGGTGGGAAAACAAGTGTTTGCCGAGTTTTGGCCATGTAAGTGCCCTGGAATCCCTGCCTCCCTACCCCGGGTGAGGCCACAGTCACACTGACAGCCTGAGAGCTGGGGGCAGCATCCTGGCTGCACCATGTTGCCACACTGAGCTAGATACCACTGAAATTTTTGTGCACAGGAACCTTGACATCTGAAAAGCACCCTGAAATTCAGACTGCACTAGGTCAAACACAGCCACCTGGCATATCATGTCCCAGCTTAAAGAGAAATGCAGTAAGTGAAGTTGCCCAAGCACTTTAGACTGTAAAGATCAAATTGCCTAATGAGGGGTGTGAATGAGCTAAGAAGGAAGATGACAATTATGGGTCTATAAACTTCAGTAAATAGGGCTTAAATGGATCTACTGACAACAGTTCAGGAATTAGATGAAGTCCTGTCTCATCCCTTCACAGATATTTTCATTATTCCTCAAGCGAGGTGGAGGGTTGCCCCGCATACCATTCCCTGAGGGCTATAGTTTCTAGACAAGACCTGGCTTGGAGACACTCAATAAAGAATAGCAGAAATGCCTTCTCCTTTTGGCCAAAGGATTGAGAATTGCTTTAAGAAACAGTGCTTTCATACTCATTTACTCCTGATTTACACTGCTGTTCAGGTAAGTAGAACTGGGATGCGAGCACTGGTTCCAGTGACATGTTCCTATTGCCGTGTAGCTTCTAGGGATCGGGTAAGTATTGTTAGACTGTCCCTGCTGGGCTGTGAGATCTGTGTTTTCTGCAACACCTGAAGGTGTCCAGCCAAGGGGGGTCCTTGCTTTGTATCTCTTGCTCACACTTGGGATTTGGGTCTGCAAGCTTTTCCTGCTGTTCAGACATTAACTCACTGAAAAGCCTGGAGAAGGCAGCAAGGCAGGTGGTAAGGGGAAGGGATTTGTACCGGAGTCAGAGGATAGTATATATTTTAAGACCACAGGGAAGCTGTAGGGCATATGACCTTTAGTAGTCTCCCTGCTTTCAGGCTCCTTTCCTCTCAATTGAGATCCTCTCTCAACTGTTCCCTAGGGAATTTCAAACGTTGCTATTATATATAATTGCACAAAAAAGGAGAATGCTCTGGCCCATGAAAGGAATAAGAGGGATAAACTAATTAATTCCAGGCCACAGAAGTGGAAAAGAAAGCAAATACTTGGCAATTAATCAGGGGCAGCTGAGCCTTTCCTATCAGATATGGCGGGAAGTGCTAATTGCAGAAGATAAGCCACACAGTGGGATGCATGAAGCTGCCTTCTGAACTGAGGAAAAAAAGAAAGCATTCAGCTGGCAGTACACAGAGGAGAAGGGGGGGAGCAAGGGGTACCCTCTGTCACCACAAGCTGTAGTATGGAAGCAGCACACTGTAAGTGATCTGGGCCATTCAAAGGGATTTGAGAAGGGCTGGGGAGCCAAGGTAGTAGGCATCTGGATGGAGGATTGGACTGTGAAGCCACTCACCTCTCTGTGCTTCATTCCTCTCATCTGTGAAATGGGATTTATGATTCTTTCCCTGGGCTGGCTGTGGCCAGGGAGCATGTGATGCTGAGCAGAGCTCATGGGAACCTTCATAAATCCTCCAGTATGGCTGACTTCAGTAAGTGGCTGTGAGGCCAGCAGAGATGCTGTGGCTCTTGGGATGGGCAGCACGGCAGTGGGTTTGGTAAGGTCGCTTGAGGCATGCAGTTGCACATGGGCAAGTGTTGGGTTAGCTGTTGTTGCTCACATTTGGCTTCACTGTGTTTAGCTTCTGGCTAAGAGTCTTGTGGGGGGATTTTCCAAGGTCTTTAATCACTTAAAAATGGAGACAGTTAGTGCAGAGGACAATTTGGTTTAGAGGTGCCAGTGCAACACTAATTTCAAGGGGTCGATAGCATTAGAGCTTGGGAAATTCTTATTCTCTCTGAATCTGGAGAGGCCTTCATATCTGGGGAAAATCAGAATGCTGTAGTGACTTGGAAGACTGGTAAAAGCCTTTTAGCACCTGATCCCTTCTCACTTATGCTTTTCCTCACTGTCATCTTGTCTGAGCCTGACCACTCTGCTCTTGATGGAGAACATGGGTTGCCCCCTCAGATGCAAGGGTTGAGAGAGCACATACAAGGGGGTCAGTGGCTCTTTTGGGCAAAGGCTGTGGTCTGGGACCTCTGTATGCAGGGACTCTAGAAGCCTTCTAGCTCCATCTCTTCCTACCTAAATGGCAAACATCAGGAACAGCCACAGCACTTCACTTGGAGGTCTGCTCACAACTCTCATCTCTTTGAAGTTCCTCACTCAGCGCTCGGAGACCAATTATGTACCGAGACAAACAGACATCATCACATTGCTCCTTGGAGAATGCAAAGAAAAGCGAAGCTCTCTAAATGTTATAGGCTGTTGTTGATTTTCTTCTTCCAAGTGCTCAGATCCCCTGGGGACAGATCTTTTACATTAGACCTGGAGGGGATTGATTACCAAGTTGTTACGAATGCTTTATTCCTGCCAGAGCCCATGGAAGTTGAACACGTGCAGTGGTGCCTGGGATGGCAGAAGGCACACTGGAAAACTACATGTATAAAACCTCCTGATGGGAGTGTAAATCTGGAATAACTCCCTTTTAGCTTCAGCAGTCACAGATTTACATCTGTGCTGAGTAGCTTGGCCCTCCCCTATAATTCAAGGCATATCATCTGTGCAAATAAGCTTCCTACTTGGGAAGCATGTTTCTGCCTCTTGCTTGGGGAATTAAGAGAGTCGGTGCTGCTTGGGGCAGCTTTCCTGCCCTGCTACTGTCTGTGCCTGTGCGCAGAATCAAACGTGATCTGGCAGCTGCTGCAGCAGCCCTTGTATTTTGTTGTCCCATCCCTCCCAGGATTTCAACACATTTGCATTCCTCCTGGTCCGAAGATGAACTGCAGGCTCTTTCTCCAACAAACCTTCATTTAGGGGAGCAGAATTCATCAATATTTCATGCTGAAGGGGGAGAGGAATAGGTATATGTGCATATATACTTAGAGAAGGAAAAGGTTAGTGCAGTGAAAAGAAGCAGATAAAGCAGAGGAAGGAAGGAGGGAGGGTTAGACGATCTGTTCCTTCGTTTATTTGACCTCTCTTTGGTTATGCATAGCCCTAGGGAAGGAAAAATCCATGTGACATTGAAAAATCCCTGTTTAATCATTTTTTTATTTGTCAACATTAGTGCTGGCAGTAATTTCATGATAGCCAGGTGGAGACTGCAGGTCTAGATAGGGGAAGGGAGAAGGAGAGACAGAACAAATTACATGAAGAGAACGAGAGGCAGTGTAAGTGACTAAAACACGTGCACACATGGACTGGAGGGATTTACAGCAGCAAGACTCCTTCCGCTAAAGCCCCTGCAGCCCTTACTCATCATAATGTGGCCAGTTGAGTGAATACGATGCTTTTAAAAGTCTCTGGCAGCTCTTTCATTAAAAGCCTGACTGCGAGGCTGGGTTATAAATAATTTGATATTAAACACACACATCAAAGAAAAGGGTGGGGAGGGAGGGAGATTGTTTTCAAGCCACAGAATAAATATTCGGGTGTATAATTTTAGCTCCAAGCTTCTTGGGGATGAAGAGGCAGCACAGGGTTAGGGACTGGTGAAGAGTAATGATTTCAATATCAGGCAAGGCTGCCTTGGTGCTGGCTGCAGCACAAGGTGGGGCTGCCAGCTGGCTGAGGTGCTCCCGTGTACTGTACGGGTAGAGGCTCTGCTGCCCATGTTTTACAAGATGGACTCAGAAATAAGTGTCTGGGCTTTCACTCACTACCACAGAACAGCCGTGCGTGTTGTGTACCCGTATCTACCCTGAATGCACACATACACACAGGGTTCACACCTGGGTCTGGCTTGCACACATACACACATCTATACGCTGCAGATGCTCTTCTAGCCAGGAGTGCTGATGCCCAGGGCTGTGCAAAAATGTTTTCTGAGGGGTCCAATGTAGCCTGTGCATGGGGAAGGCCATGAACTGCAGTTGCTTTAGTTTGAGAGCCACCGGGGATGTTGCACACTCTCCTGTGCCCCAGGCACACGCACTCACTTGTTTGCAGAGGTTCCTCCATGCTTGGGGCACTGGTCTGTCCCCCACATGCAGCCCCACAGTGCACACATGTGCCTCCCTCTCCCTCCCTGCTCTGGGCTCTTCTCTGCTCATGTGATCCCTTGCAGCTCTGGCTCTGTGCTTGCTTCAGCACTGCTTTGTGTCCCAGCACTGAGCTTTTCCTCAGCTGGGCTCAAACCAAACTCTCACAACAGCAAGAGCCTCAACCCTGGTCCAAAACCCCTTCCAGCCTGGGCAGGCTGTGGTTTGGGTAATCTTCCCTGGAGATGGGACCAAACTGCTTTCGCATAGTGCTTGGTCATACCTAAGGATCAGACTCCCTTTGGACTGTTGGTGCTCACTGCCTTGTCTCTAATGCATATGGGCACAGAATATCCTGGCCCCCCGAACACCCGATGCAGACCTGCACCTTGGTTCATGCCACTCATGAGCCACAGCTCAGACCAATGGATGCCTGTCTATACCTACCTCAGCTCTCTCAGTTCAGCCTTGGAGGATTTAAAACTCCTCCTACAACTAATTCTGATTAGTTGTATGGGGGACTAGCCACACTGTCACCAAACAGGACAAAGAACTTATCGACACCAATGTGATGTAGATAAGCAGACACTTCTTTATTAACGCGTGGAGGATACGGGGGATAACTCCGCTCAGCGTATCCTGAGTTGCATCACATTTAGCACGTTTTTTATATATTCAATTTCTATTGTATAAGCTGTTTAACATAAAAATGCATATCCTGCTCACCTTTAATTACTCATTAAAGTTAACCTTTACCTTGATTGGCCCCTAACGATCTTTCGAGTTACATCACTTCATGTATATTCATTTCTAATAACAATCATCAGTCACCTGTAGTCATGTCATAGTCACGCTATTGATTGTAGCCCCTAATATTCAAATCAGGATGGGAAGGGTAATGGGATCTTCAAGCAGCATAACTGGTCACTAATATGTCATTAATATGTTTAATTACTGTATTATTCTTTCCACAGTGGTTGCTTAAACATAATATCTTACTCTCTTGACTACATGGTTTCTAGTTACAGACAATACTAGGCCCTAGCTCCTTGTGCCACCTGTTCACTTCATGTACTTTAGCTGCTGGTACCACCTGTTTGTTCTGTGTGCTTTCTGTGACTACTGAAATAAAACAGAGTCACTCCCTCATATGATTCCCATGATACCAGTCTAATTCAATTAGGCCTAACTTTCTTTTAGCTAAACTAAAATCATCAAAATCATCAAAACCTGATCAGATTGGTAACAGTTTAATAGTAGGGTTTGCCCAGCCATGCCCAAGGGCAAGTCAGGCGGGAGCTGTTAGCTATAAAGAACAGTAGGTGAGCTTGATCTGCAGTCAGTCTTGAATGCTTCTGAATCAGTTGGACATTCTCCTGTGCCAGCCCAGGGATTGCAATACCTATGATGGCCATGGGATGGGAATGCATCATAGTGCAGTTCTCCTTCCAGGTATGATAATACAGTCCCCTTCTGTGGACAATTTCCAGCACCCAGAGAGAGGTAGGAAGAGCTGTTAGCTCTTGGTGATCCTACTCTGGGTGGCATTTCAACGTAATGGTTCTCTGTCACCTCCCTTGTGTTCCCAGGAGAAGCCGCCATCTACCGCTCCATGTGACTCAGCCCAGGAGTAACAGCAGTCTTTTATTCTTTGCTGGTACTGCCCCAAACAGAGCTTTTAACCTTCTTGTTAATGTATGTAAATTTAAAAAGACTCCATAAGAAGCAATGTAATTTTTCCATAAAAATACAAGGCCTGCTCATAGCAAAAGAGAAAGGGAGAAGAAGCCTGGAAGGAAAGCAAGCTGTTCCCAAGCCAGCACCAGGGAACTTGGCTCCACTTGCCACAAAACTTAAGGACAGGTATAATTCTTCTCACTTCACTCAGGAGAAAGTGAAGCTCGCTCTCTCTCACACATGCTCTCATTCTTTCTGTTTTCCTAACACTCCTGTCTTTACTCAGTCATTCTTGCTGCAAGTTTCCTTAAATTTTAATTGGATAGTCATCCAGATTCTGAGGACCCCTTTGTCAGAGGAATTCCTGAGGATATAGCCTGTATTTAATGAAATTGGGAGTTGAGTAATTTGATGAAATTGAGTAAATTAACAAAAGACTGACTAAAGATGTGATTCTCTGTTCATAGTATGTGGGAGTTTGGCTTGTGAGTAATGGACATGGAGTGTTAGAGCAGGTGCACGAACAGGCTACTGTGCAGGCGCTAGCGGCCAAGATTAGGCCTCAAGGACGTACTGTCCTTGCAGAGTAGTACAAGAAACTAAGTTATATAAGATAGGGAACTAACACTTAGGCAAGGCGGAGAATATGATAATTAGAAGCTGAAGCATAGGTTAAAAGTTAATGATTGATGTAGAAGTGGTCTAATGAAAACCTAAGAAAAAGATAATAAGATATGCTTAGTCGTGGTGATTTGACAGAAGAATGATATATAAGTAAATGTATCTGCGCAATAAAAGGAGCTTTCCGGATAACTCACATTGAGTCGTTCCTGATTTCTCCAGTCCCGTCCCGCAACTTGTCCCTGTTCGGTGGAAATGTTATAAATTAGGGCCAAAGATTTCTCCAATTATAAGGTAATTTTATTGAAGAAGGTAAACAGGCAAAACAGCGCTGGGCGGCCACGGGAGTCTCCGCTCCACCGATGGCGCACTCCCCCCTCCCCGCCAGTCCCCTCTTTATAGTCCTTGGCTCCCGGGCGCGGTTTTCACAACTCGGTGTCTTCTACGGCTGCATGTGTTGTTGTTAGGCGGTCGTTTTCTGCCCTCTGATGGTCGTAGGTGGTCGTGGGATGAAGGCCGTAGTCTTCCTCTGCACCGTAGGTCATGTCCTGGTTTCTTGAGATATGCGCCTTCATTGCGAAAAGACTCAACATATTTCCTTATCAGACAAACATTTTAGCCGAATACTGTGGTTATAATTTAAGCAAACAAGTTTTGCAGGGTAAACAGGTTTTGCAAGTCAGCATGATCCAAGCAGGTCCTGCAAAAAGCATGTCCAGGCCTGTTTCAAGGCCCATCATTTCCCACTGAGCTAAAAGGTGTAATGGTTTGGTTTGATCAACAAATTTATTCAGCACACTTATTACAATCCCCCCTTTTTGTTTTTACCATTTTGTTGATCAAACTGAGCAACTATTTTCTGAGCCAATGAAACATCAATAGCTTCTTGTTCTATAGTGCCATCTTCTAAGTTTTGCTTCAATAACATAAGGTTTGCGGCTTCCAAGCGATCTTTAATTAACTTGGTAATTCGGTTTAATATGCAAGGCCCAAAGGTTAAAATAAGCATTAATATTGTTAGTGGTCCTACTATGGTAGACAATAAGGTAGTTAACCATGGGGATTGGGTAAACCATGATTCATACCAGCTCTGTTGGGCTTCTCTTTCTTTCTTTCTTTTTTCTAATTCCTCTCGTAGTTTTGCCATGTTATCTCTGACTATTCCTGTGTGGTCAGCATAAAAGCAACATTCTTCCCTTAAGGCTGCACACAATCCTCCTTGTTGTAAGAAGAGAAGATCCATTCCTCTTCTATTTTGCAGTACTACCTCCGATAATGAAGTTAGAGATTTTTCTAATGCTGTCATAGATCTTTCTGTTCTTTCTAAGTCTTCATCTACCGCAGCTCTTAGGGCGCTAAATTCTCGGTTTTGTTGGATGAGGGAAGCAACTCCTGTCCCTGCTCCTACTGCTCCAAGGCCCAATAGAGTAGCTATTGTAATAGCAGTTATAGGTTCTCTTTTTGCTCTGTGTTGTGGTTCTGTGTTCCAATAGTCATAAAGGACCTGCTTTTGGTGATATAGTACCTTTGGGATAATAGCGACTTGTATACAATATTCTCGAGAAGGATTAAACACATTTAGAGATATACAGGGAGTAAGCCCAGGTTTTTTTGGTTTTTTTTTTTGAGCAAATCCATCGAGCTTCTCTTTGAGAAATAATCCATTTACTTTTGGCTTTGTTAATGTTGTTTTCGATAGTGCCACAGACTGATTGCATAGTTTTTGGTATTTTACCTATACATGTTCCTATTCCCGTAACGTGTTGCATAGTTATTCCTGTTTTCCTGTCTCCCCAGGAGCAGTCAGGAGGCATAATTTCGGAGCTTAAATGATATGTGTTATTCACTCCGATTGCTTCATAGAAAGGTGGATTAACATTGTAGCAAAGCCAACAGCCTGATGTCAGATTTGGCTTAGAATAGTTTAAAGTTTTATAGGTGGCTTGTATGATTTCCCACAGAGGATTGGGTTGACTCCTCTCTCTCGGGGTCTTCTCGGTCATATTTTCTTTATTTATCATTGTATTATTTGAGGTAGTTTTTAGTTTAGGGCCCTTGACTATAGAGTTGGGACCTACTGCTACTGGTATAGATTTAACTTCCTTTTTTATTATTTTATTATTATTATTATTAATATTTGTATTCCCCTGCCCGTCCCATATTCCCAGAGTTTTACACCCCAGGTTTTTCCTGTTAACCATTTAGGGTTTTGGGGCTGTAGTACTTTAAGTTCTAAGGACTTGCAAGTACCTCCATCACAAACTATGCTATCCCAGCGATAGGTAGGCTTTCGACAGCCTGTGGGGATCCAATTAACTTGAAGGTATTTGTCTGGAGTCTTTACAGTCCAGGCAGTGGCGATTGTTTCACAACCCCAAGAAGGGCAAAAATAGTGTTTTGGATTGTCACAGTACCTCTTTCCTGGATTTGATCTAGGACACCAGTAGGTAGCTTTGGTAAATACTTCCTTTTCCCACATCTTTCCCATTACTATGTTGAATAAGTTATTATTAACTACATTAAAGGAAGGCGATCCTGCGGTTACATTAAATGCTAAAACCTTAGAGTCTTCCCGTCTGACTAGGGTCCAGTTACAGGGTTGGTGGGAGTTTTCCTTTCCTTGAGCAATTCCTAAAGCCATTTCTAATAAGCATATTATCCACAGATTTATCTTTAGGTCCGAGAAAGGTGGTGTATTTCTATTTTTGGTTTGAGTTTTTAGATATTTATTTTGGTGTTTTATCTTATTTTCTGAGAGGGGTAGAGTATTTTGGAGGAGTCCAGGGGTCTTTTGGTCTGGGGGTTTTAAGTCAAAGGGCCTTTTTTGCTTATTCCAGAGGAGGTTCATTAACCTCAATCCCCACCGCAGTGCGCCTCTGCCTTCTCCTCTGCCTACTCTGTTGCTTAGAGCAGCAGGGCATACCATCTTCTCGGCAGCAGTCGTATTCTTCAGGGGAACCTCTTTCATTTTTAGCTCACCTTGACTTGTATGCCTCCCAGTTTTTATTCTTTACTTCTGGAACTCCACACGGTATTTTAATCACAGTCCCTCTACAGATTATTTGGGCAATTTCAGCTTCTATTATTTTGGGCTCGTTAGAGTGGAAACAATATACTTCGGGGTTTATTTCTCTGGTAAAAATTTTTCACACTCGTGAGAATTTTTGACAATTTTTCCCATAATTACCCCCAACCTTAGGGCCTGTTCGGTAAGGTTTATAATATTGGTCGCAAATAGGATTAAGAGTAGCCCCGTTCCGGCAGTGAACCCACCACTTTTCTCTGCACCATTTACACTGAAAGCATACAAAGGGATAACATATACAATTTAGGAGTTGTACAAAATAATGTGTCAAAATTAAAGCTGTTGCTACTTCTAGAGATACTCATCCGTTTTTCTCCGAAAAGTCACTTTCAAGGTATTGGATCTCCAGTGGCTTCCAGTGAGAGCTTTTACTCTGCTTGCATGAGTCCACCCTCTCTCAGCAGTTCGGACTGCAGTATCCTCGTCCGGATTGCAGTATCTGTGGTGAGCAAGGCAAGAAAAGGTCCCTTCCAACGGAGAGTTAAAGATGATTCTTTTCAAGTTTTGATAAGCACCTTGTCTCCCGGTTTAATTTTATGTATCGCGATGTCCAGAGGTGGTCTTTGTATTATCAGTCCTTGTTTTATTAGCTCTTGCCGTCTTTTTGTTAGCTCTATAATATATTTCTATAATATATTTCTGCAAAAATTTTTCCTCTACTTTTGGATGCTCGATGGGTTTCTCTAAGTTATAAGGCATCCCATATAACATTTCAAAAGGAGAAATTCTAGTGTCTGCTCTGGGTTGCATCCTCACATTTAAGAGGGCTAATGGCAGACACTTTACCCAGCTCATTTTAGTTTCAATCATTAATTTGGTTAGGTGCCTTTTAATTTCACTGTTTTTTTGTTTTTTTTTTTTTTTTGTATTTACAAACAAATAGAAGGGTCTCCGGATATCAGGTAGGCTTAATACTGGAGCATTCACCAAATCGGTTTTTAAATTCTCTAAGCATTCCTCGTCCTCCTTGCTCCACTTTATTAACCCTTCCCCTACTAATTTTTGATATAGGAATTTTGGTTTATTACTATAACTCTCAATCCACTGTCGGCAGTAACCTAAGAGACCTAGTAACTGCCGTATTTGTCTCTTATTTTTAGGGGCTTGGAGGGATAAAATACCATTTACTCACTTGGGGTCTAATCTCTTAGTCCCCTTGCTTAGCCAGTGTCCCAGATATTTTATTTCTTTGTCAGCAAACTGCAATTTAGATTTCGAAACCTTTAGCCCCTTTAAACTTAAAAGGTTTAGTAATTTAATACTTTCACTTCAACAGCTTCTTGGTCTTTTCCTGCTAATAATAGATCGTCTACATACTAAAGTCACTTTTGGGTTTAATTCAAAAGTCTCAAGTTCTTGCTCTAGGGCCTGCCCAAATAGATTTGGTGATTCTGTGAACCCTTGCGAGAGCACAGCCCACCGGTGCTGCTGTTTCCGATGGGTCTCGGGGTTTTCCCACTCAAAAGCAAAATAGTCCCTACACTCTTCTTTTAGAGGGCAAGCCCAAAATGCATCTTTTAAATCTGTCACACTATACCATTGCAATTCCGGGGAGAGCTGACTTAACAGGGTGTAAGGGTTGGCTACTACTGGAATCTAGCAATGGTTCTTTTATTTACTTCTCTTAAATCTTGTACCAATCGATAGGACCCGTCTGGTTTCTTTATGGGTAAGATAGGGGTATTATGTGGAGACATGCAAGGTTCTAGTAGCCCTTGCTGCAGCAGTTGGTCTATCACCGGCTGCAGTCCCTGTCGGCCGTCTTGTGATATGGGGTACTGCTTAACTCTAATGGGTACTTCTGGATTAGTAATGATAACTTCAAAAGGAGCAATATCTAATTTCCCCACTGACTCTGGAGTATACCATACCTCAGGGTTAATTTTGGCTTCATCCTCCGTTGTCAGAACACATAATTTTACTGCTATTTCCTTATCTTTTGCTTCTAAACTGATTCCCAATTCAATCATTAAATCCCTCCCCAACAAATTATATTCTGCTTCAGGTACTAGTAAAAAGGACCCCATCCCAAACCGGGACGGAGCTTCTATTTCTATTTCTTTAATTACTGGTACTTGGAAGGGTTCCCCCTTTGCTCCTATTACTCGTAGTTTCTCTGAGGAGGGTGTACATCCCCAGGGTACAACTTGGACAGTAGATCTTTCTGCCCCAGAGTCCACAAGGAACTCTATCTCTTGGTGCTGGGGACCCAGCTTCAATTTTATCAAGGGCTCTGTTCCTTTTGAGGTCCCCAGCAAATAGAGCCCCTGACACCCCTATTCTGCATTAAACACTTTCTCGTCTTGCATGCGTCTTCTACAATTCCTCCTCAGATGTCCTTTCTTCTGACAATAAAAGCACTCAACTTCTCTCAAGTCTCTCGGACCAGCTGGATTTCCCGGAGGTCTGTCTTTCAGCCATGCATGAATTCCCAAAGCCCCCTGCCCGGGGTGGCCTCTCCTTAGGGGGTGCCACTTTCTGTCCTTCCTGGATTGCTGCTACAAGAATCCTTGTCTGCCTTTTCTGGGTTTCTTCTTCCCGTCTAACATACACTTTCTGAGCTTCTCTTAATAGTTCATCCAACCCTCTCTCTTGCCAGTCCTCCAACCCCTCCAATCTCTTTCCAATATCTGTCCAAGACCTCGCCACAAACCGGGTCCCCAACAAGGCCTGCCCCACCCGAGCAGCCGGGTCCAGCCCCAAACAAAGCTGCAAACCTCTCCCGCAACCTTTCCAACCACCCAGTGGGGGCCTCATCCCTCCCCTGATGTTCACCAAACGCTCCACTAATATTTTGTCCCCTGGGAACAGCCCCTCCGATCCCCTGGATAACCACCGTGCGCAGATCCGCCACACGGGCTCTATGCTCCGCGCCCTGGCCGTCCCAGGCAGGCCGCTGCAGTGGCCATCCTATATCCGCGCCGGGACCCCGCCGGCGCCGCCGATCCCAGACTCCCACCCCCGCTCCTCGAATCACCTCCCCCACATTTCCGGAACCCAGGGGCACCGACACAAAACCCGTTCCGGGCCCGGGGACCCCCCATTGCTATTTCCCTTAGAGGATATAGCCCCCCTCCTAATTGCTTCTGTTTTCTGGTTTGACTTCGTGTAACCCTGCGGGTCTCCTCTGGGGAACTGGCAGAGTCTGAGTCTGACTCGGGGTTCGGTGCTGTGGGGAGAGGGGGAGGCGAAGAAGGGGACGGGTTAGGAACGGGAGCGGGGGAGGCGTAAGGAGGTGGAGGTGTGGGAAGGTCTTCAGGTTTACTTTTTTTTTTTTTTTTTTTTAAGGTTTCTTTTCACTTAATGCTAACAAGTGAGTTCTCGGGTCCGATCTTAACCACAACTGAGCATATTCACTTTCCTCTACACTAAAAGCTTCCTTGGAATTTACATAAATGTTTAAAGCCTGGCATATCCAATCTTCAAATGATCCATATTTCAAACTACCATACAGTAATGCTCTGCTTTTTCCTCGCCTAGACAGACAACTATCCCAATGGGCAATCATTAACCCTAGGGGACTGTCTAGCGGTATCTCGGGTAACTCACCCTTAGGGCTCCCCCTGGAGTCAGAAGGCTTTGCTCTGCTTCTGCCCCATCTTCTGAAGTGCTTTCTTTCACACACACACCCACGCCCCTCGTTCGTGGCTCACGCCCTCGCGGGCAATGAGAACCGCACTACAAGAGGGTCCGCACTCACTTCGCCCCAGGGGGAGCGTCTCGTTCATGCGCACTTCGGGAAACCCACCCCAACAGAACGGAATCACGCAAAATACTTACCCTCTCCCTGGGGTCTTCGTCCGGCTCTTTGTGCACAAAAATTACGGGGTGCTGCAGTTTTCTTTTGCCTGTTTACCGAATTTGGGGTTCGGAGGTAAAGGTCTCGAAGAGGCTTTCGTCCACTTCAGGGACGTCCAAAAATGGGACGGGGCGCCTCCCTGGAGTTTGGAATCCAAATCGAGTTAACCTTTATCCGAGTCACGGCACCAAAATTTGTTATAAATTAGGGCCAAAGATTTCTCCAATTATAAGGTAATTTTATTGAAGAAGGTAAACAGGCAAAACAGCGCTGGGCGGCCACGGGAGTCTCCGCTCCACCGATGGCGCACTCCCCCCTCCCCGCCAGTCCCCTCTTTATAGTCCTTGGCTCCCGGGCGCGGCTTTCACAACTCGGTGTCTTCTACGGCTGCATGTGTTGTTGTTAGGCGGTCGTTTTCTGCCCTCTGATGGTCGTAGGTGGTCGTGGGATGAAGGCCGTAGTCTTCCTCTGCGCCGTAAGTCATGTCCTGGTTTCTTGAGATATGCGCCTTCATTGCGAAAAGACTCAACATATTTCCTTATCAGACAAACATTTTAGCCGAATACTGTGGTTATAATTTAAGCAAACAAGTTTCGCAGGGTAAACAGGTTTTGCAAGTCAGCATGATCCAAGCAGGTCCTGCAAAAAGCATGTCCAGGCCTGTTTCAAGGCCCATCATTTCCCACTGAGCTAAAAGGTGTAATGGTTTGGTTTGATCAACAAATTTATTATGCACACTTATTACAGGACTGTCAGAGCTCTGTACAGGAGAGAAAAAAAATAGTCTTAGGCTAAAATCGTAAGCCCTGCAACCTGGGAGAGCCAGGTTCTTTCCAGGACTCTGCCAAAGCCTCCCTATATCCATTTAGAAAGGTTGTTTTAAGCTTTGCCCTTCATGCCTGAGTGTCCCTAGCTCTGAAATGGGGACAATAATGCTTTTTGTCTTCACACAGAGAGGTAGGTGATGGGAAATTTAATGACATGTGCTCAGAAAAAAAAAAAAAAAGCTTTAAGATCTTGTAATAGAAAACGTTGGGTAACTGCATGGCTCCTAGCAGTAACATCCCTGGGGTGAAAGAGCACACTAAAATCTTTAGTAATCCTGGCTTTCTCTGGGCTTGTCTCCAATAAAGAGACACATTGTCTCAGAATGGATTAGATGGAAATACCCAGGCCAGGAGGCACTCCTTCAATTGCTGCTGTTTGCATGTGCTGATATTTAAGCAAGTAAAAAAGGATGTGGTAGGGTCACAACCCCAACAACAAAGATAGGGCTGTCAGGGGCCCCGTGTAGCTTTGATTTCTGCCCAGAAATGTGCATTCCTAACAGCCCCCTTCTGCCTGCAGAATACAAATTCACCTGTTTCTGTCAGAGCCCAGCGCCTAAGAGGCTCTGCTGCTCCATGCGGGATTCCTCACCAACAAACCCAGTCCCTTTGCAAGGTATCAAAGAGTGGGAAAGGGGCTGGGTGCTCACAAGGAGTGAAGGTCGCTGTTGCCCAGACGGGTGGAATATGGGAGGGGAGGGCTCACTCCATAGTTTATCTGTGTGACTTCCTGCTGGGATTGTTTTCCGTCTAAATACAGATTTATCTGGTCTTGGGTTTAGATCAGAATCTTCTTCATTTTTTTAATGCATTTGGACTTTCATTACATTTTCTCTGTTGTGGCTTCAGGAGTCCTGGACTTGTCTAGGCTTTGTTTTATTTTTTTTTAGGTTTTTTTTTTAAGCCTCACTGAATAAACTAACCAGGTCAGAACATTAAATACAATTTAGTGAGGCAGAACCAGGAGAAGACATTATTTCTTGTTCAAGATGGCCACAGTTGGATTCTCCCTGTATGAGCAGGGAAAATGAGTGAGTTTCCTCTACCGTGCCAGGTTCACAGAGGAATCTCTCTTCTATTTTCAGGACAACAGAGAAAAATCATGGTCAGTAAGAACAGATTGGTCTAGCTCAGGAGATCTCCCTTTATCTTTATGTCCAGATTCTGCCAGTCCAGAAGAAATTACTTGTCTGAACCAGGCGTCTTAATTATTCCCTTTGTGCAGTTCTGGGAGAAACATCACAAGTTTAAGCTACTTGATGGCGTTCCAGCCTGCTGCAGCTGTTACATTGGTGTCCTGGTTCAGCTAGGATGGGGTTAATTTTCCCCAGCAGTTGGGAGGGAGCTACAGCCGGGCTATTCCATCCCATGCTGACGTCATGTCCGGGTGCCCAGGCGCGGGCAGTGCGGGAACGGCTTTTGGCCGGGTCTGGCCCTCGTGCTGTGTCCGGGCGGTACAGCTCTTGTTCTGTACATTGTTATCGCTGTTGTTGTTGTTCCACTGTTGTATTAAATCTTCCTTATCTCCACCCCGGGGTTTGTATTTCACTCCCTGTCCCGTCCCCGTCCGAGGGTGGGGGAGGGGCAGCGGAAACGTGGTCTCGGGTCCCGGCAGGGTCTAAACCACCACAATTGGGTAGTTAGTGTCTCCAGTCAACAGAGGAGAGGCTGCTGAATGCAGCGAGCAAGAGTGTTGTGAACGAGAATGGACTGTGGTGAAGACACAAGACTGTTACATGAGGCTGCATTACGATGATATTAGATAATGGTGTTCTGGATAGCAACTCTTTCCCAGGCACAGGGCTATGCGGCTCAGAGCACCACACTGGCTCTGCATCACCTGAGATGCTAAACAGACGAAAAGCCTTTAGTCCATATGTCTTGAAGTTGGCGACAAGTAGGAAAATATTGATATGTAGTGACAAATGTAATTTCTAAATTAATTGAAGAAAGATACCATTCTGCCTCAAGCTGTTCCATTTGCATAAGAATGAGGAGATCACCTTAAACAAGAACAAAGAGACCCTTATACATAGTGAGCTGTGATAAAACTGAATTAGCTGGAGGTAGGAGAGCTGAACAGCCACTGACAGGACAAAATTAGCTAGTCTGGATCGTAGCTGTTATAGAAAAAACAAAGAGAAATTATAACAGACCTTTTAAGAAAATATGTTTTTCTCAGGAAAATGCACTCATGAAGTACATCTTGCTACATTTCATTTGATTGATAAATTACCTAATAAAACATGCAGCAGTGTCTGCCATTAGCTAACTCTGTCCAGTTCTTGGTGTGGCCATAATGTACACGCAGTAATTTGCAGAACATTTTAACATCATCTGGCAAAGATGTTCCTATTTCCAGTTTATTCCATTGGTCTAAATAAATAAGTAGACACACTTCTGTCGTCCACAGAGCAGTAACACAACCTGCAAACATCCCTGGGTGCACGTGCACACCCTGCAGCCAGGCCTGAGTGGGCAAAGCTCCTCTGCCCCCTCGTAAATCCACAACCGGCATAATTCAAGAGCAAGCTTTCTGAGTCCATGTGCTGCAGCCTTCTCCCTCAGCAACACTTTCCTAGAACAACCACTTGAACACATGCAAGCATGATTAGTGGACGTGCTTGTCTCATGTATGGTCTCACAGGAGGTCTGTGGTAGACCCAGGAGTTGGACCCAGGTGTCTGGGACGGACTCAAATTCAGGGCTCTAGCTGGGTGGTGCATCACTTAAGCAGAACAAGGTGACAGCTAGCTTCCTCCAGCTTCCTTTTTCCATGCCTGCACACACGCATGGCCTCTCACTTCATGTCTAAACTCTGATAAAACTATTCCTGGCTGTTGAACAGGCAAGTTTCAGAGAGATGAGGGAAGGAAAAAAAAAAAAAAATCCTCACATTTTTTCATGGCAAATGTTTTCATGTTTTTCATGGCAAACGCTCAGCTCTTCTTCTGACTATGACTGTTTCATACTCAAATAATCCATCACACTTAATGCTGTTAACTTTTCAATACCAACTGTACAACCCACAGAGTATACAAAAAGCCCTTCTGAAATTCTTTATCATCATAGCAACAACTACAGAAGATATTTGTCCTCCTGGTGAAAGGCATTTAAACCACGTGACCATCTAAAATCCTTCCAGTCCTTTTCAGGCCGTGAAAGAGAAAACTGATTCACAGGTGAGACAAATCCTCATTGTTTCTCCCTTTATGTGGCTCTTCTTGGGAGTTTCTTTGTAGAAATAGGGTGGGTGGGGGTATTAACCACTTCAGAGAGGTGGCAGGTATAAAGGGAAGCAGTAAGCGACCTTTCAGTTAATGTCCTTTTGAAACAATCTTGTTCTGGAGCTTGGTTGTTGCTGTAGTCTCCTACAGCCCCGTGCCCTGAGCTGGGGGTAACTGCTGCCTCTGGAGCTGTGCTTGGCAATGGGAAGCTGCTCTGGGCACTGAGCTGTGCTAACAGCTACTCAGGGCTTGGGAAGAGAGGAAGGCTGCTGGTGGGCATTCAGTGGCTGGAGAAACTGCTGCTGGTGGCTACTTGTTCTTCATAAGTCCTCTGATATGCTGCTGTAACTGCATGCGTGCTTGCGGCCTAACCTGCTCCTGGACTGGGGAAATATTGGGTTACAGGAATTATTTGGCTGTGCTGGTTTATTTCAGCAGAGCTGTGCTAGGGAGTGCCAATGACACTGCTCTGCTGGCAGGTCTGGAGTGTGGCGATTTCTCAGTCTTCCTGAGCAGTACCCAGAAAGTATGTCCAAGTGCAGCCTTTGGGTGCCTACAAGGGTACCTGTGGTTTCACTCCACTCCTAGGGCATGCAGATTTGTCTGGGAGAGGCTAGTACTGCTATGTGTGAGTGCCCAGGCCTTGTGATTGACCTAAAGAGGGGAAATGTTAAACTGAAAGGAGTTTCGGGTTTTTCTTAAGTGCAAATGCTCCTGGGATATACAGCTGATGTATGGCTTATCTCTGTCAACTGCAGCGATTCATCCAGCAGGTCCTATATGCAGGAAACCCAGAATGCCAAAAACCTGCTGTGTCTTTACTACAAATCTGAGTGCAAATTCTGAATCCACAGCATTACCTCAAAAAAGGGCATTTCACTAGCACAATCTCTCCCAAGTACTGACTTCTAGATTGACCTTAAATAGATTTAAATAATTATTTGGGATTAAAACAGTCCTTGGGAAGGCTGGCTGCCTGATAGGGCAAGCAGGAGCCTAATTCCTGTCGTCTGAACCTCTGCTACCATGGGCCACCACTGCCATTTTCCTTCTGAATGGAGCCAGACAAGGCAGCGCTTCTTTCCCTCAGAGCTGAGGCAGATGCAAGCACACGAGCATGGGACCAGACTGCATAGGGAGCTGATCTCTCATCCAAGCGCTGCCTCCCTGCCATAGGGTCACTCTGACATCTACAGGAAGCTCTCTGCTGCTTTAAATGCTGCTCTCCTAAGCAGAGAGGATTGTGATCAGACCTGTGAGACTTGCTCAGGAAAGATTCGCACCAAGGCTGACTCTTGTGTTCTTTGAAAACATTACTCTTTCTGACTTAAAAGTGTCCTGCAACTCTCTCATATATAAAACTGGCTGTGATGGCCATGGGTGCAATTTATCCATAGGCTCCAGTCAGATTCTTGCTATTGAGAAGTCTCTTCAGGCCTGACTTACCAGCAGGTGCTTAGCTGGAGGTGAGGTGGGTCACACTGGCCATCGAGACTGTGCGGGTTCCAGTCAGACCCTGAAGGAAAGGCAGTTTTGGCTGGGTCCTGGGTGGCATCTCATCACAATGCAGGAGATGTAGGGAGCAACTCCTTTAATCATATTCTGAATCTATATGTATTCCTTTAATCTTCCAGAAATCATGCTCAGTTGGCATAACCAAACTTGCAAGATCTTCTCCATGAGTTGCTGAATGCCTAGAGTTAACCTGGGCTTTAAAATTGCAGGTTGTGTGTTTACTGCAAGCACTGGGAGCAGCAGGACTTAAACTATCCAAACTCTTAAATGCAAACCATTAGGTAAATCGTATGAAGAATGCAGTAGGCTACCCAAGTGAGTATCGTTTCAGGGCACTGACAATTAAACTGTTGCAAGTTTAAAATGTTCTCTCAGTCTTAGAATAAAAAGGGAGATGTACTTCAGTAGTCCTTTCTGTAGGTGTGTTAAGGTCTGGCTCTTTACGTAGGTAAAGGCCTAAGTAAAGACATTTTTAGGATCCTGTTGTGTTAAACATTTTTCTCATCGTGCATAAAAGATGACCCTTTTCACTCTCCTGCTTCCTTAGAGCAATATAAAAGCTGCCGGCTCAGGGGCCTGCTGCAGGGGAGGGAGAAAAGAGTCATGGAATAGGAATCGGAACAGCTGATACAAATTACATCTCAAATTGGAGCAAATGCTCCCAGAAATGTCACCTATTAAAAGACCAACTAATAAGTTTCTGCTGCAGTCCATATAACTCAACTAAAAAAAATAAAATAAAAATGCTAGTAGTCTTCAGGCCCAGTTTTTTTTTGTGAGCTTTGCAATCTGAGGTTTGTCATTTTTTTACTTAGCACAATTGATGAGGCTCTGGGTAATATTTATCACAAAAATCTGCTGGATCCCTTTGAAAAGCTGGACCTTTAAGAGCTGAGAACAGACATGTGACTCCTTCTCCTTGCTAAATCAAAGATGAGAACCCTAGCAGATAGCCCGAGACTGCTGGATGCCAGGGATGGAGGGTGCTTTGCTGATCCTTCACCTGCTGATTTGGTATACATTAATTTGAAAAATGCAGTAAGCCTTCAAATGCACTGGAGCCTGAAAGAGCAGGATGGTTTTTATGAGGTCACGCTTAACACTGTGTATGTTATTCCTACAGCTTCTTAGATGAACATCCATTGGCTGCAAAAGCTCTAAAATAAGTGTGGTTTGACTGCATCCTAATGGGTAGATTTCATTTCCTTTGGGTAACTCCTGATCACTTTTCAAAGTCATGTGTGTAATCACTGTGAAATCTGCAATTTTCATAATTATAAATATTGGCTATTTTAAGATTTATGGAATCTTCCTGTCACACATTTCTTGTTTTCCCAGTTAACTCCTGATGCTACCAGCTGTGGACTTGGAAGGTCCGTACCTTCCTGGCATGGGTAAGGATCTTATTGGTAAAAAGATATTTTAGCTATGGAAAAAAATCTGTCAAAGAAGGACAAACTGGTAAAACAAACCTCTGTAATTAGTAGGTTCTTAGAACTAATGATAGTGAGACCAAGCCCCAAATTGGAGGCTGTAGAGTCCAAAGACCGCTTGAGTCCAGCTGGTTGACAGGGTTATGTCTATTTGTGCAACTCCTGACTGTAGCTATTAAGCCTCTTAAACTTATGGTCATCTGCTTCCTGACTCAGGGCAGCTGCCACTGTGGCTAATGCTGAATCAGATACAGCTGAATGAGGACTATCTACAATAGCCTGGCATGAGCAAATCCAGTTTTCATGGTCAAGCCGTCAAAGAGTCCCTGTAAATCAGTACAATTTGCAGCAAGGCCTACCAGTAAGATGCTAAAGAAAGAGTGATGTGTTGCTGCCAGTCATATCAACACAGAAAGCAGCAAGTCCAGGTAGGCATGCAGTGAAATGTCTATGCAAAGGGTTTGCAGTTTGGTTGGGGAGAGCACCCCAGCTGGGATGTGATAGCAATCTGTATCACTCGTCTGGTAAAAATAATATAATTTTCTGTCTGCCCATATCACATATCATACTTGGCACAGATTCCAGCTGTCGTGGAATGTCGAGCAAAAAAAGGATTGGAGGGATGTTGCAGAGTGGCGGAGAAGGCGAGGGAAGCAAGACGCAACTCAGTATGAGTTATAAGCAAGCTTCAACACTTTATTCAAGTTCTGCTATGCCTTTTATACACTGGAGGTTAATTATGCCTACTTATGTTAAATTATGCTTACATATCTATGTCTAATTGGCTAAGCACAAACCATGCCTACTCGTCTATATTTGATTGGTTAAATACAGAGCTATATTTGCATATTCCAGCCTCTTGCGGTTATCTACTTCTGAATTCTTCCCGCAGGTTCTACCTTGTAACTTTCCACTAGCTTCGGACTTGTCTCAGTTCCCAGGTCAGAGTGACCGTGGGAAGCTGCAGCTATCAGCAGTACAGCTCCCGTTATCAGTACTGCTTGCTCACAGCTGTTACATTCAGCTCTGTTCTCACAGTTGTTACATTCGGCCCTGTTCAGCAAGCCATTCCTCCACAATTCCCCCTTTTTCTTTTTGAGCAAGCAGTATTTGGTTGGAAAGTTGAGCTATTTGTTTCATTAAGCAGTTATAAGCAATTTTAGCAACAACTACAATAGCAATGCCTATTCCTATCCAGCGCAAGCCTTCTTTAACAAGTGAAAGCAGCCATGGTGTTAATCCCCCAAATATAGAAGATAGCCATTTATCAAACGGATTGTTATTAACAGTGATCTTATTGCTGTGTTGCTTTAGCCAGTTTAACTGCTTATGGATGGAATTACTATGATCAGATAGATTAAAGCAACACGTACCCTCAGAGTCTTCACAACCATGGCCTTGTGCTAAAAGCATAAAATCAATAGCGGCGCGATCTTGAAGCAAAGCATGTTGCAAACTATTTTGATCTACTAACAATTCATTAATAATATTTGTGGTAATATTTGATTGCTTAACAGACCAACAAGCTAGCCTTTCGATCTCTTTAAGGCATGGGCAGCTGTTCTGTGACAAGTGCTTGGGCCTGCAGAACACTTTCCTGTTTTAGTGGCCACTGCTCGACCCGTACTGGTTCGTCGGTGAGCCATGTTAACTGGATCAGGAAAGTCCACTGGGCAGTGACCACCCCTAAAAAGGGTCGTTCGTGAGACGCAGTCCCATCTGAAGAAAGCACATCCCGTCCGATGAGAGCGTCGACTCCGACGGGCAATGACAAAATGTTCACAACTGTGTGGGCTTTTTGCCGTCGATGGTGATGCACACAGGAGAAGCGCTGCATTTTACTGTGGTGGTTCCTCCCACACCTTCGATACCTGTGGCAGCTGGGTGACATGGCCAGTCAGGTGGCCACCGTGTGGAACTGACAATGGTGACATCAGCGCCAGTGTCCATTTGTTCACTCTTATCTGTTCACTCCTGCATTCCTTAGTGAAGCAGTCATTGCTCTTTTCTTTTTTTTTTTTTTTTTTTTTTTTTTTTTTGAAGTAGCTTCTAGAATTTGGCTACCTGCCTAGGCCAACATCCCATATGGCTGGTTCACTATTTGGTTATTCTCTTTTAGCCAGCCATACGTTCTTCATGGTATATTTAATCATGCTTGTTACCTTTTCGAAAACATAAAGTACAATCGTTAATACAATAGCAACCGATAATAGGTGGAATTCAATAATAGGTGGAATTCAATAATAGGTGGAATTAACAAAGTCTCCCAGTCAATAGGCTCATCATATAGAAGTAGTCCCGTATTGTTTTCCCACGAAGCCCCATTTGCAAATGCCAAACCTGACCAGGGCCCAGTTGCAGGGAGAATCAGGAGGTCCTTCCCCAACAGGAAACTCTGCAAAGTGCGTCCACCTCACAGACAGACACTCCACCCTTCCTGCAAGTGGCCCCAGCCCCTGTCCCCAAAACAGGACAGCTGGCACTCATTTATCCAATGTGGGGCACTTGGGGCTTGTTTACCCAAGGGCTCCCCCCGCAAGGCCGATCGCACCTTGAAGGAAAGCCAAAAGGCAAAGTCATCCCCTCCTTTTACATTTTCTCTTTACCCGGATCAAATCCTTTCCCCGCATTTCCCGTCTCCGCCCCCTCCCCTTTTCATTTCTTGTCCCAGCCTGCCCACCCCCAACCACGCTCCTCTTGAAATCTTGCACTTGTTCATATGTGTGGGCACCGCTGGAATGGGGGGGGGGGGGAAACGGAACAGGCATTCGGTCGGGGCCCTGAAGCTGCGAATGTTTCGGCTGCTGCCGCAGCGCGCGCGCTCCCTCCCCCCCCCCTCCACGTCCCTCCAAGCCGCGAATGCTCCGGCTGCTGCCGCAGCGCTCGCGCGGGGGGGGGGTGGAATGCCGATCGCGCCGCTCCGCTGCGCCAGGCACGGCCCCGCCGCCGGCCGCCGCTCCAGCCGCCGCCGCGGCGCTCGGGGGGGGGGAAAAAACGGAGGGGCACCGTTCACCTCCCGCCACGGTCCCCGCAACTTCTTCGCCGCTAACAACATTGTCCCGCAGAGAGTCCCCACACTTTCTCCACTCCGTTACATCAAACAGTGTATTAGGGTCTTGAAAGTGTCCTCTGGCATACCCCCAAGCATATAGGGAGCCCAAAGTCTTTTTACTTATGTCCAGTCCCCGCTTTTCTAAAAAGCATAACAATAAAGCCACAAGCCCCGAAACATGCTTTAGGCTTTCTAACCCCTGCTTTTCTAAAAAGCATAAAAGCAATTCACAGGCTACCTCACGCTCCATGACCTTTTTGGCTGGTCCAAGCCGTCACTCCTCGAAGCCTCTCTCTGCTTCGGCAAACTCCTCGAAGCCTCTCTCTGCTTCGGCAAACCCCTCGAAGCCTCTCTCTGCTTCGGCATACCGGATAGCGACGGGAGGGTTCCCTCTTAGGGATCTCCCGCTTCAGGATGACCCCCACACCGGGTCTCCCGCTGTGCAGCACGAACACCCCCCTCTCTGGGCGTCGTCCAGAGCGTAGCCTTAAGCGGATAGCGGGTCAAACAGGCTCTGTTCTGTTCCCAGGCGCGGATGCGGAATCCCACTGCATAGCAGATCGCCGATCTTTCGCCCCCCGGTTCGCTGCTAACCGGTGCTCTGTTCCGCTCTCGCCTCCTCGGTCAGAGTTCTAGACCCCTAAGATGTAGAGTGGGGTCCCTGTTCGGGCGCCAGATGTTGCAGAGTGGCGGAGAAGGCGAGGGAAGCAAGACGCAACTCAGTATGAGTTATAAGCAAGCTTCAACACTTTATTCAAGTTCTGCTATGCCTTTTATACACTGGAGGTTAATTATGCCTACTTATGTTAAATTATGCTTACATATCTATGTCTAATTGGCTAAGCACAAACCATGCCTACTCGTCTATATTTGATTGGTTAAATACAGAGCTATATTTGCATATTCCAGCCTCTTGCGGTTATCTACTTCTGAATTCTTCCCGCAGGTTCTACCTTGGAACTTTCCACTAGCTTCAGACTTGTCTCAGTTCCCAGGTCAGAGTGACCGTGGGAAGCTGCAGCTATCAGCAGTACAGCTCCCGTTATCAGTACTGCTTGCTCACAGCTGCTACATTCAGCTCTGTTCTCACAGTTGTTACATTCGGCCCTGTTCAGCAAGCCATTCCTCCACAGAGGGAGACGAGTTTTTGCTCTTGTGGAGTAGGAGGGTAAGATGAATTGTTCTTTGAACACAGTTACAGCTTTCTGTGTGGTTGAATTGCTGACGGTGTTTATTGTAAGACATTCCACCTGGGGGAGGAATAGGACAGCAGAGACTCCTCTGTCTCCCTCCAAGTACCATGCAAGGGAAACACTGCCAGCAGATGGATGCTTCTGTACTTCTGGCTTGCTACCCTCTCTGACACATATCCTGTATAGGAGCAGCATCAATGCAGACTCTTACAGAGCCACCCAGGAGGCCTTCTGCCACTACACGCCATGTTGCATGTGAAACGAGAGCCATATTTCAGGTGAATTGCAAACAGGGTTAATGCATGTGGCTCTGGTCTTGGTTCACACCAGACCCATCAAGTCACCTAAACAAGATGAGTTAAGACCTAAATCTACCTATGCCCTGAAAAAAAAGTATTGTTTACTTAGCACTGTAAGCAGAACATGCATCTTGACACTGCTGTTTGTGCTTTAATAGCCAGATAAAATCAGGCTTCCCCTGCAGGACGGTGACCACTTACTGGTGTGGTATGGACAACAGGTGGCCACTGTCATTCTTGCTCTCTGAAACTTTTGTTCTAGCTTTTTTGACAATCTATCTGTTGCACCGGTATTTGACTTTACTGGGGTGCTTCCTGGAACCATCACCAAGCTACTTCACCTGCAATTACCAAGTTGGGTTATTCTCAAGCTACCACTCTAGGAAGGCTTGGTTGTCCTGTGGCCAATCTGCCAGACCTGTAAGGGTGCCTTGGTTATCTTAGAGTGACATATTCTGGAGGGCAGCATGCAGTAGCAAGGGACATCTCATGACATCCTGGGGATGAGAACGGGGTTTGTACTCCTGGCTGGGAAAGAGAATTTTGATTTGTCATCTGGGGAGAAGCAATTGTTTGCCACCACTTTTCCCTCCAGATCCTCTCCAATATAGGAACAAATAATTTGTTCTCCCGTTCTGTAGTGATGTTTCTGCCAGGGGCAGCATAAAAGGGAAATAACAGGGTATATGGAGCCAAGAGGCAACAGAGTCTCTGTGCTGTGCCAGGCAAACCAACCCAGTGCAATGTATTAGGGGAAGGATAGAGCCAAGAGCTCTAATTCACAGTGGCTGTGATACACAGTGTCTCCAAAGGCCTGTACAAAGCCTCCCCTTCCTCGTATCAGCCCTCTTCTGTGAACAAAGCAAAACTCACAAGGCTCTCAGTATTCCCTGTGCTCATTTCTTGGGGAGCATAGTTCTTGCTGTGAACATTAAACCTCAAAGTTGGCTGAATGCAGGGTAGAGAACAAGGTCATGACCCTTCTGCTCCCCCTCCCCTGACATTCTTGCTTGACTGAAACCGTGGAGCTAGATCTTAATAAATCAGTAATCAGCCATGCCCTTCTGAATAATATTCCTTTCCCCAAAATTCTCTCTTCCATCTAATATTAGTGATTTCATATAATTAATGCTAGAGAAGGGAAGGCTTGGGATTCATGGCCTATAGGAATGCAGGCTCTTGTTATGCAAGTTTCCCCTTCGTCTGAAAGAACTCTGCCTTAAGTAATTGTTGCCCTGATTTTAGGATTACTTCTGGAATAAGTTAAAACAGACAAACCGAGTTGCCTGATGCATGGCAGAGGGGGCTGGAGCCATGAGGTCTTTGCTTTCGCCTCACCACACTGATAAGGTCTTACACAGGCAAACTGTGTGTTAATCCCAGAGTGGCTGGAAATCTTGCCAGGAAGGACACTGCCTGCCACTCCTGTCTAATGGAGATGAAGCCTTTAGACACACACAGGCTTACATAATTTTCCTGACTAAGTGACTTCCTCTTTGATAATATATAAATCTGATGTACCTTAAACTGCTGTCCTGTTTTCCTGAAAGCCTGGGCAAAGCTGTGCAAGCTGGGAATAATGATCCCTTGATAAATGAAGGAACTTCACTTCCCAGGCAGGGGAGAAATGATGCAGGCGACATCCTTGTGAAAGGTGTGGAGAAAGCCTTTGCAAAGGCTTAACTGATATCCCTGATAGTGGTTTTGGTTACGGTGCGGTCTTCATGTGGAAGAAGAGGATGTTTTGGAGGGGGTGATTTCTGCTCCACTGGTTTTCTGTGGAGAAGAATATGTGTGTCTAGGGAGTAGGAAGCAGCCGTGGTTGCTGAACCACAGCATGGTGACAATCTCTCTGGCCCCTTCAGTGAACTTCTGCTGGTTTCTGTCAAAATGCTCGTTACTCTGAAAGGATGGATTTTAAATCTGTTGGTGTATGGGTTTAGGAAAACATTAACTAATGTGATGAACATCTGGCCAAATGACACATAGGCAGAGATGCTACAGTTTCCTAGACAATATTCATGCAGAAGTGGTCATACTTTATCTGAAGGAAGTTGTGCTCAAGAGCCAGTAATGGGTTCATAGATCTCATGAGTTTCATTTGTAAAACATGTTACCAGAAGTTAGAAAAAGGCTGCAGATTGAAGCCATGCTGCTGCATTTGTTGAGCTTCTTTGGGAAAAGGGCAGCTGTCACCAGCCTTCTGAAACCATCTCCAGCATGGCACAGATGGGGAGTGCCGTCTGCTAGAGCCTGGACTACATGTTCTGGGGGGAGAAGGAAGCCTATAAATTAGCATTTCTTTTTTTCTCTATTTTAACATTTATTTATTTGTTCTTCCCTCTCTTCCCCCTTGTCCCTGCCTGCCATCAGCTGCAAAACTAATGGCATCATGTAAAAATCTGTTAGTGCATCTGCTGTGCAGGTTCAGGTTATCAAAAGTATTAGCTAAGCTAGTCTGCAAACAGTTGGGGAACATCTGTCTCCCATCACACAAAAGACTGTGGGTGGCAGGGAAAGTTAATAAATCTAATTGGTTATGAAGCAGTATTAGGCATTGAATAATACCACCTTGGAATTTTTCCAGTGTCCCCAAAGCTGTTGCACACTCTCTCTATGGATGGACCATGACTGTACGGAGGCCTAGGAAAGACTTGCTTTGGATTTGCCAAGTCTCAGATATTGATGGTATAAAGTTCTTGCTCTGTTATTGCACTCTATTCTCTCTAATGACTCGAGTGGTGATGGCAATGAGTGACTTTCCCCAGGCCATGGATGTTTTGAAATCGGTAGTAGGCATGTTTTTTGTTTCTCCCAGTAAGAATTTATACTGCCTTTGAGACCTTTTTCTTTTGGTGACAGAACTCTTGTTGTTTCTCTGGGTAGCAGATGCTGCATCTCCAGTGAAAATCCTTTCCTCCCTCCTCCCCTAAGAAATAAACTATAATCATCTGGGCTGAAGCTAAGAGAAGGATTCATGAGGTAGAAACCAAAGACTGAGGTGTATTTAGCAGATCAATAGACTTCTGAAGAGTTGAGTAGCACAGTGAGAGCTGTTGAAGGACTGTCAGAGAGGATCAACAGCATGAATCCATCCCGCATGAGGTACAACCACTTGCATTGACTCAGTCTCCTGGATACTGCTAGAAAATCTAAGTAAGAGGAGTTAAAAAGCCATCCCAAAGCTGTCTCCCCTGTGGAGAGTCAGATATGGTGGCTGAAAATCTGCTCTCCACTAGACTGCACTGTAGACTAGTTTTTTATTTTTTTCTGACTTCAGTGAACCCCAGGGAAATTCTGAAACAGCAGTCAGGAAGAAGAAGCTGTCCTGTGCTGCTGAACAGGAGATCCTACTGCTTTAACTTATCTGCTGCTTCTGGATCACCTGGCTGAGTTCACTTTGCCAATCTGCAGCATGTTGGGACTTCCTTGCTAGGTCCTCCTACCTGTTCTGGGTAGTTGTGTCACAGGTTAGTGGCTGGTTCCTCTTTGTGGTCCCAAGCATCTTGTCTCAGTCTAATGATCTAGGGTGAGATGCTTTCTCCATAGACTGGAGTGAGATGGCAACATTTCCATCCCTGTCTTTGACTCTCCACCAACCCTGGCATCATACTTGGCTGCCCTAGCAGTGATGCATAAGGAGGCAGTGTTGGCCGATGCCTGATGTGCTGCTGCCAAGGGACCCCATGGGTTACTGTGCATAGATTATTGTGATGAGATGCCTGATGATCTAGTTGACCTCATTGGACACCCAGTTCCAGGAAAGACATGCTTTCCACTCTCCCTCCTGTAGGATGCAAGTGCTGCTGATAGAATTTTCTCCAGGCCCTCCCATGCCTGACAGTCTTTCAAGAAAAGACAGAAATGGGGCAAGAGGAAGGTCACAGGCCTTGGATCTGAGTGGAAGAGGTGCAAGATGCCCAGAGTGCCTGTCAAGACAGTTCCAGTGAGTAGAAAGCTGATCTTGACTGGGAAGACTCTACTGAGGAGGTTCCTGCTGTGATACTCCCTGCTTTTGTAGATAGGCTAAAAACACTGCCCTGGGATCTAGACTGGTTTTAGGGCTTTCTGTCATCATCCCTTTGATGACTGTAGCATCAACAATGCTGTGTGTTAGGTCATTCCCCACTGGAGGGGTGCTTAATTCTCAGGAAACAGAACTTTATGGTCTGTTCCACAATCAAGACTTGCTTGCTTCTACCCTTGCTAGAGCTTATCAATGCCCTGCAACCATGAGTGCTCCTACCCCTTCCCCTCAGCACTGGCTTGTATGCTGGGGATGTCTCTGTGCCACCTGCCACCCTTCCCACTCTCCTAGCCCTCCCAGTCTCTTTGTCAGGCTGTGCACGTTGGGCTTTGCTCCCTCGGGTAGTTTTGCTCCTTGCCCACCTGAGTGCTGATGCTATGGTAAAAATAACTCTGCATGGAAATGAGAGCACTGATTGGGATTTAAATAAAATTTGCATAAAGATCTGCCTTGAGTAATAATTAATTAGGTGTTAAAAGGCCCTGAAAAAGCAGGAGGGGAGGGGGTTGTCTGCCTTGCCGAAGAGGGGAAGCTGTTAGGAGGGAGATAAGACTTTCAGTGGCCCAACTGAAGTACTGTGCTCCAGCTGACCGGCGTGGTGGGAGATTTGCTGCTGGTAGGCAGGAGAGAGGCTCCCTTTTGCTGTGATGGGGCAGTGCTTCCAACCTCACTTGGTGTTGTCTCTAGGCCTCCTTCTTGCCCGAGAAGTGCTTAGCCCCATGCAGGAGAAGAGGCTTTTAGCTCCTAATCTTGTCCGCTGCACAGGGCAGTAGGAGGTAAATGCAACATCAAGAGGGAGAGAGGCTGTGTTAGTACTTGTGTGTGCTCCATGGTAGCCCCTCAAAGCAACTTTTCCCCATCTATTACAAATATTACAAGAGACAGCTCTGCAGCTTGTGGTGAATTATTGGTTAATTAAGCAATGAGATGTACCAGTCAGGGTGACACCACCAATTAACTTGTTCCTCATACTGTCTATCTAATTTAATCTATCTAGGATTTTATAAAGTGCTCATGGCTTTGGAGAGGCTGAGAGTAGGGAGGCCTTTAAATTTTACTGCAGTTTATAGTGCTGCCTGAATCCCATGGCCACCATTAGAAATGGGTCACGTAAATGGACAAGCAGGGACATGCAGTTGCTTGAGCCATTTCAAACAGGATTGGACTAACTTTCTGTGTCAGAGAGAACATTTGGCTTTCCCTGGAAATGGGAAAACTGGATTACTCACACCTCAGCAGGTCCTCAGTGAATTTTAATGGACTGGGTTATGAGCCTTCTCCATTCAGGAGCTCCTTGCTGCACTTCTCAAGAAGTCCTGCTGCATGCTTAGAGATAGAGCCTTGCAGGATATTGATGCCAGTTGATGAGAGCCTCCTATTTGGGGATAGTTAGAATTCAAACAGACTGGTTTTGCTTCTTTCAGGATCTTCCAGTTAAAGATCTTTTCTGAGCTTATTATTTTTCCTGCTAGATATGTGAACCTTTTTTAGCCCTTCTCTGAGGAAACAGGGATGCTGCTTCCTATGATCATCTGGGAATTTTAGTTAACAATTTCCCTCTTAATGCAGAGATCCACAACAATGACAGCAGCTATGGTCTGTCTAACCTCTTCCAGTGCCACATTACAGTGGTGGCATACGATGGGTCTGCACTTTGTAACGGTTTGTTGGAAGCATCCTGTAGCCCCTAAACTGAGCATCTCTTTGTGAGGCTGCCTGTGACGGCCAGGAAGCAATCTCAATGTCAACTGGTCTGATTTATTCCTGTACGGAGCAGGACACCTGCCCAGAGCCTCTCATACACTGACAGAGGTTAGGATGGTCAGGATAAAATCAGTTCTGCACTGCCATACTTTCCAGGAGTGCTTAGCCTTAAATGTAATTACCTCAGCCTTTTCATGCATATTCTCTGTTTGCTAATGTTACCCTTCCTCCTTCACTGGAGAAAATCTAGAGATTTTCTCTCAGTGATGAACGGAAAGAGCAGTTGGTGGAGCAGTGAAGGCCCGCTGCCTCCAAAATAACTGCATTTCATTTGAGCTGTTCCAACCACTTTCTGTTACTCTAGTGATCACAAGGGAGCTAACTCATTCTCAGCTCTCTTAATATCTTCAAAACCACTTTATGTTCCTGGGTGCTGCTGGTTTTTAATTTATTTTTCCTTGTAAATCCAAGCTCTTTTATACATGTGTGTTCCACTCGGTCTTCCAGGTTAATAGGTATTTTAAGTTAATTCTTTTAAAGGTTTCTTGGGGATTACTACTGCAAAGAAAGAAAGAAATTTCTTTCCCATACATACAATAAATTCAGAGCCCAGTATTCAGAGCCAAGTTCTTTTAGAACTGAAAACGATCACTGTGTTTTGAGGGCAAAGCCACAGATTCAGGTTGGAAGAAACTCAGGAGGTCATTTAGACCTTGCTCAAAGCAGGGTCAGTGATCCGACTTACTCCACCTTACCGTCTTACACGTACTGTAACCTTAAGTCTGACTGTAGCTGTTAAGCACTGAAGGAAAAAAAAACACAACACAAAACCCACAACATTATACGTCATTTTGAAGCACAGCTGCAAACACGAACTTTCTTCTCTCCTACAATATAAGCAATCTCTTCTGCAAACGGTAAATCACAACATCCCCATCTGATAGCACAGTCCCTTAGAAATCTGTTGCACACAACTGCCACTGCTTTCAGTCCAGACATGTTTCTGTATTTTGAGTTGTTAAGAAGTGCTGAGGGCTGAGCGTGGTGAGCTCTGTGCTGGGGAGAGGGGCTGCGTGCTGCACATGGCAGCTCTGGGGGAGGTGGTGCATATGGCAATGTGAGACTGTACTTAGGGCTTCAGACCCAAATCCAACACAAGTAAATTTGGCCCAGATGTCCTAATATTTTAGGTACCTACCCTAAGGGGTGGAAGAATAAAACCGTTATTTTTCTGGAGTGAGTGGTCTCACCTCTGCACTGCCATGGCTATGCCATGGGAGACCCTGGAGGGCAGTTCCAGCTTTTACATGGGCTCTAGGGCTAGAAAGAAGCTGTGGTGGTCTCAATCCTGCTCTCGGTTTCTCATGTGTGCAGGTTAAGTCCCGCAGTCCTTGGGAGGATATTTACAATAGTATATAGGTGCCTGACAGGGTTCATACTGGGGTCTTCAGAAATTCCCAGGCACCCAAGTACCTCCGGAAACCTGCACCTCATTCAGTCCCTCATGGGAGGATCCTGAATTTATGTGTAAGAAAAAGCTACTGAATGCCTGGTGGGACAGCACTCTGGGGAAGAGGGCTCTGGTTGAGCCCAGGGGAGCTGAATGGCAAATGGCAGAAATGATGCAGTGCTGGGAAACTGAACTCACTGGAAATCTTTCCCAGCTTTGCTAGCGAGCTTTCTCCCTCTGCCAGGGCTCAGCCTAGCTTTCCAACCAGGTAACCATCTTCAAACAGACATTGTTTAAAAAAGAAAAAAACCTGTGAGGTTTTTTTTGTACCTGCCCAAATGTATATTTCCCCCTCACTTCCTAATAAACCTGGCCTATAGTCCAGATTTCACAGTGGTCAGCCAAGGGACAGGTTTTCTACACGCTCACATGCCTCTTGGTGACTGAAGTCCTGTTGACAAACTCTCTGTACCAGATTACTGTGCAGTCAGAACATGCTTCTTACAGACACAAGAATCACCAATGAGTGAAATAGCTTTTCTTTGGATAAATATGTCATGCATTTAAAATGTCTGTCCTCTATGATAGGATCTTCCAGGCATAGTGATGGAAGGTGTGTGGGCTGGGACTATGCCTTAGCCAGAGATATCGTAGAGATTTAACAGAAACATTGAGAGTGGAATGGATGGGCATAAACAGCATCAGAGGACATGGCAGAAGGACAGGAATGACAGCTGTTGATGACACCTAAGATAGAAGATTATCAGGATCACAGCACATCTTGCAGCTTCTCAAAATACCCAGATTGGGAATAAAGCAAAAGACTGACTGAAGCCATTGAGAGGTAAGATAGAGGACAAGCCTGGAGCCATTAAAGACATCCAGGTATGAAGGCTAAAGAGAATGAGTAAATCACCAATGTTTCCTAATACTTCTGAGAGGTGGAATAGGACAGGGAGACAAATGTGAACCCTTAAAGTAAACAAAGGGCAGATCCAAAACTAGCCCGTGGTTGCCTGCCTAAGAGGTACTCTAGAGATTTGATGACCCCTTGTCCTCCTCTGTAAGGACTCCTGGCTGGAGCACACAGGCACGCACCTGCTGGTGCCTTAGAACATGTGGGCATGAAAGAGTGTGAATGAAATCAGTGGTTTAGAATAAAATCATCTCCCTCTAAGGTATCTCATTGAGCTCTGCTGCATTAGTTGAGATTTGTGCAACAGCAGAGCACTCCAGTTCCTAGCAAAGGAGTCAAGGTGTGATAAACCCTAAAAGATGGTGTTCGGCATGAGGAATATGGAATATGCACGTGCAGCCCTGTGAAGGTAGGTGTGTGCTTCAAAGCCTGTGGTTAAATTAATTCTTAAAGCTCCTCAATTTGACACTGCTTTCCCAACCATACAGAATGTAACTGATGGAGGGATAATTTTCTCTCCTCCTCTGCTTCTTTCTTGCTCTACCACCTGTTCACACGTGATGTCTTCTGTCACCAAAGACTATACATACTATGGTGAATGAACAAGCCCTGATGCATGGCTGTAGTCCTGATGCAAAGGTGTGTTAGGAACATTAAAAAGACAGCCTGTGAATGAGGGGAGTGAAACTCTATATATGTTCTTCCTTGTCTTCATTTCTCTGTAAACTCTGGCTCTAACTCATGTGTGAGCTGCAAGACAGCTGTCAGACTGAGCACTGCTTATTAAATACATCTAGTGAGGAAATGAGGGTTGGGCTAGTGCAGTAAGGAGAAGCAAAGTCTTTATCCCAGTTGGCAGACGGCTCCTGGCTGGACTCAATGCTCATCTTCCCAGGGAGACTGGAAGTGACTGTAATTTTATACTCCCTGCTGTCTCTGAGTGCCTCAGGGTGCTTGGATAACAAGAGTGTCTGAAGTCCCTAGGCACTTTTTCCCCCACCTCATTTTCTCTCAGAGAGTGGGAACACATGCTCACCGCCTCAATGTAAAATGGCTTCTTTATTCCTTGTGCTCAGCCACAGACCTGCTGACTTCAAGCACAAGTCCTGCTGTGCGAGGCTATAGCCATAGATAATACTGGAGCAGTTTTGGTGCTGTATAAAGGAGTCAGTGATTAGAGGGTGCCTAGATCCTGCCTGTCCCACTGCCTGCCTGCTGCGTACACTGAGGTGTCACTGAGTTGGAGGCAGACGGGCTGATGCTTGTTGGGACTGGATGGCTGCAGGTTTTCCTTTGTGTGATATGCCTCTGTGCAGGTTGGGCTTACGTAAAAGAACACTCGCTGTGCATGATACAGGTGTGACATAAAATGTAATGACCCACCAAGTTAGAGCAATGGTCCCCACAGACCAGCTCTCCGTGTCCTATGGTGCCAGTAGGAGATGGTATTTTGGAAGAGTGTGGGAGCCTGGCTGCTTTCAGCAGTGCCTTCCCTGTGTACGCCACCAGCACCATGGCATTTGGTGAGCAGCAGTTTTGCTTTCACCTTACCCACTGCCTTGGTAAATCGGTAAAGTTTCTTAACATCCTCCTCTCCAAAGCAAAGACCCCAGCTGTTTCGGTTTTTCCTCTCAAGGTGGCTACTTCATCCTCCTGGCCATTTGAGTTGCTCTTCTCCCTGCCTTCTCTGACTCCACTTTGTCCTCCTGGGGAGCAGGGACCAGAACTAGCCCCCAGAACTGATCTTCACAGCTGTGTGCACCTGGATTTTATATGGTGGCAAAATGATACAAAGGAAGAGGACTATACAGTGGCATCCTATTCCACTCAGAAATAACCAGCTTTGGCCAGCTCTACCTTTGACCCCTCTCCCCACTGATTCCTGGTATTAGTCAAAGCTGTTTTCACCAATTATTTTAGCTGTGATGTTTCCCCAAGCGTTTCTGTCCTTGTAAGTGCAACACTAAACAGAGAAACTTTCACAGGTGTGTGCAAGAGAGAGATCCTGACTTCTTGTTCTGCAAATGTGGGGACAGCTGTTTTGCCAATTAGTAGGCCCAGTACAAAAGACACAGCCAGCAGCAGACCAACAATCCAGTACGCAGGTTCTATTTCACGTAAAGGGGTCAGTATATAGAGGATCGCTGGGGGTACAAACAAGTCAGATCACGAATAACAGACATCAACCCCAGCGACCCCAGGAATAACACAATATCGCTCATAACAGATGGAACAAACAGAGACACGAGATAACCCACAGAGAAGATGGGAGACAACCAGGAGAACAAGGCGGTTACATATGACAGAAGTAACCCCATGTTGCCTCCCCACAAAGCCCGCGTTTGTACGTGCCAGACCTGACTGCAATCCGGTTGCATGAGTGGTCAGGAGGTCCTTCCCCAACAGGAAAACTCTGTGAAGTGCATCCACTCCACAGACAGACTCTCCAACCCTTCCTGCAAGTGGGCCCAGCTTTTATCCCCAAACAGGACACCTGGCACTTGTTACCAAAATGCAGGGCACCTGGGGCTTGTTTACCCAAGGGCTCTCCTTGCAAGGCCGGCTGCACCCTGGAGGAAAGCCAAAAGGTAAACTCATCCCCTCCTCTTAAAGGGCTGTGGAAACCACCCATATGTCAACCTTAATTCAGGGCTGGGGGTTCAGACCTCAGCACTTCAACAGCTCAGCTTAAAGCTCAGAGTCCCTTCCAAGCAATGTAGTGAACGAAGTCCCAGTAGAAACATCCTCAAGGGAAATGCAGCCATCTCTGGGTAGGAAGCTACGGCAGCAGAGCAGATAGAAGAATGTGATGACCCAGAGAGCAGTGAAGGTGAGGTCTACTGCTGATAGAAGCTGCTTGAGGGAATTTTGAAGACTAACTGCCTGAGTTAGCAGTTATCCAGCAGAGAACCTCTCCTAAACCAGTCTTGCAGAGTGTCCATCAGCCAGTATTTCTGATGACCTTGCTGAAACGTCTGCTATGAGGCAGAGGAGCAAGAATCAAGGGAGAAGGAAGGACTTCTGTGGCTCTTTTCCTGAGTGTGAAATACTGAAGTTCTAGATAGCTTTGGATTTTAGTGGAGAAGAACAACCAAGGGAGAAAGCAAAGAAAGCACAGGCAGTTTCTAGGGACAGCATAACATAGCAGTGACTTAGAATATCTAAAACTGAAGTAACCCTGTGCAAGGGTCATGCTCTGTTTAAAGAAAGAACTGTAGCACTTAGATACTGCATATATTCTCCAGCAATTGCTAACTGGACCATGGCAGGACTCCAAGGCATCACTTTCCGCTCATAATATGGCTTCTAGCACAGTCAGTGCAGACTTTTGCCATTTATTCAACATCTTTCAGGTGGGAAAATGGGAGAAAGGGAGCAGCCTGTGCCCTGCTATTGCATGACTGTGGCTTTGCAAAACCCTTTTGGGTCCTGGTGGCATTATGTGTGCCAGTTGGATGCTCTGGGGGAGATGACAGTGAGTGAGGGCACCACTAGCCAGGGTAGGTGCTCTCAGCTGGTTGAGAGTAGCACAGGTACTTCTGGGGGGCTGTGGCATGGCAGGACTGAGGCTTCCTGTCCTCAGCCCCTGAGGTATGGCTGGGGCAAATGCATGTTGTGTGGGAGGCCAGAATATCCCTCAGGATGGTGAAACAGCCTAGAAAACATATTTTCCCATTTTCATCCTGGTCCTTTTGCTGAACTCAGCTCTGCAGTGGAGACAAGTAACTTGGGTCTTCTGAATTTTACTGTCATCACCTAAAAAAATGGGGCTAATATCAAGCTTCACTACTATTTCCTGCATTACGAGGGGTTTATTCTGATCTCCATCCCAATCTTCCAGCTCAGGGAACTGAATACCATGAGGATAAGTGGTCTGGCCATTAAAAACCGAGGCAAAGAAGGCATTAAGTACCTCAGCCTTTTCCTCATCCTTGGTAACAATGTTCCCCCTCGCATCCAATAAGGGATGGAGATTCTCCCTGCATCTTTTTTCATTGTTAATATATTTGTAAAAACTCTTCTTATTATCTTTTGCGGCAGTGGGCAGGCTGAGTTCAACCTGGGCTTTTGCCCCCCTAATGTTCTTCCTACACAACCTAACTAAATACCTATACTCTTCCTGAGTAGCCTGCCCCTTCTTCCAAAGGTGGTAGACTCTCTTCTTTCTCCTAAGTCCCAGCAGAAGCTCCCTGTTCAGCCAGGCCGGTCACTTTCCCCGCCAGTTTGTCTTACGACACATGGGGACAGCCTGCTCCTGCATCTCTAACAGTTTCTTCTTGAAAAGAGTCCATCCTTCCTGAACCCCTTTGCCCTCTAGGATTGTTCCCCAAGGGACTTTCTCAACCAGTGTTTTAAACAGGTTGAAGTCTGCCCTTCGGAAGTCCATGGTGAACGTTTTGCTGCCCCCCCTCCTAAATGGGCTAAGGATCGAGAACTGTATCATTTCATGATCGCTCAGCCCAAGACGGCCTCCAACCACCACATCACCTACCAGTCCTTCTCTGTTCGTGAACAGCAGGTCTAACAAGGCACCCTCCCTGGTGGGCTCACTTACCAGCTGAGTCAGGAAGTTATCTATCTTCCATGCACTCTAAGAACTTCTTGGATTGTTTTCTCTCTGCTGTGTTATATTTCCAGGAGATGGCTGGTAAGTTGAAGTCCCCCACAAGAACAAGGGCTTGCGACTTTGCAGCTTCTGCCAGTTGTCTACAGAACAGTTCATCGACCTCTTCATCCTGGTCAGGTGGCCTGTAGTAGACTCCCAGCAGGATATCCACCTCGTTCGCCTTCCTCAACTTAACCCACAAACATTTGACTGGCTCATCATGCTTATCGATCTCCATACAGTCAAAACACTCCCTAATATAAAGCGCCACCCCACCGCCCTTTCTACCTTGCCTATTCCTCCTGTAGAGCTTATAGCCATCCATTGCAGCCCTCCACTCATGAGAGTCATCCCACCATGTTTCCGTGATGGCAACTACATCATAGTTGTCGTGCTGCACAATGGCTTCCAGCTCCTCCTGTTTATTGCCCATGCTGCGTGCATTAGTGTAGAAGCGCTTGAGCCGGGCTGGCGACTTCCTTACCAGCTGTGGCCTGCCACCTTTGGGTTCAACTCTAGCCGGCCCAATTTTATCCCCTTCCCCCTTCAAAGCTAGTTTAAAGCCCTTTCAATGAGGCCAGCCTGCTCATTTGCTAGGATTCTTTTTCCCCTCTGAGACAGATTAGCTCCATCTGCCACTTGCAGACCCCATGTAGCATAAAGCTCCCCATGTGAGAAAACCCCAAAATTTTGTCTGTGGCACCAGTCTCTCAGCCACATGTTTATCAGGTGGGTCTTCCTTCCTTTAACAGTATTCTTCTCTTCCACCAAAGGAATCGAGGAGAACACCACCTGGGCTCCCGATCCCCCAAGTGATCTCCCCATAGCCCTGAAGTCTTTTTTAATCGTCTTCAGGCTCCTCTCACAAGCATCATCACTACCAACCTGGATAACTAGTAGTGGATAGTAGTCTGTTGGCCGTACCAGTCTGGGGAGTTTCTTAGTGATATCCCAGACCCTGGCCCCAGGGAGGCAGCAGACTTCTCTGTGGAGTGTATCCGGCCGGCATATGGGGGCCTCTGTTCCTCTCAGAAGGGAGTCACCAACTACAATTACCCTTCTTTTCTTCTTGTTAGAGCTGGTCCTAACTCGTGGGGGAGACCGACTTACCTTGGGTGACCCCTCTGATGGATGGACCCTCGTCTCCATTTTGGTCTGTTTGCCCCTCCAGATGTCCCTCCATTTTGAGAGCCCCATACCTGTTCTGCAAGGGTAGCCGGGAAGGGATTCACAAGCAGGGACCTGTTTCCATTCCCCCTCATCTCTTAGGTCCTCTTCCTGTACCTGATGGCAAGGGAGGAGGGGATCCTCTCTCTCTAGGGGAGCCTCTACCCACTGCCCTGTCTTCAAGGATGGTAGGGCCTGACTCCACCAGTCTATCTCCCTCTCACACTCCCTTATTGTCCTCAGCCTCTCCACCTCCTCCTTTAGCTCCATCCCCAGGCTGAGCACATCATTCACCTGCTCACAGCGCACACAGCCCCTGTTACAGGGGGATGCTGTGGCATTCCCTGCAGCCTGCACAACTGCATCCTTTCCTGGGAGCTCGGTCTGGGTTCCCACATCCAGTTTGGCCTTCCTCTGCCTGGCGGAGACCATTGTTCTTGCAGTGCTAACTGCCCCCAGGAGCTGATCTCTGCAGCAATCAGTTGTTAGCACCTCAGCTCCTCGCTCCCCTCCCTGGTTCACGGCTCCTTAGCGCCTTCCCGCGCGCCCTGCTCCTGCGAACTGCCCCGTGCCACGCCCCTGTTTGCCCGCTCCTGTTCGCCGCGCTCCCCGGGGGCGTTTACAAACCTCCCAGGCGGCTCGGGGCCACGCCTCTGCCGCGCCATCTTACGTTGCAGCTCACTAATAAATGCCATCTTTTTTAGAGATGTTTGGCTGTGACACAACAGATATCTGCTGGTTGTATGGTTGCCAGAAGAGCAAGCAGAGTGCTGCTTATAGGTACCTCTACAACAGGTTGTAACTGTTCCCCTGATGGGCAAATTCAAGAGAGTGGTGGGCACTTTGGGCTGTCTGCTGCCCGCAGCAGCTGGCTCTCTGTATTTTTGGTGGGAGAAGCTGTCCTGATGGCCAAATGATCCAGTGGTTAGGTTCAGCTGTGCAAATGTAGATGTCTAGAGACAATTTATGTGCATGGGAGTATCCAAAACACCCTCAGGTTGCTGGTAAACATGACACGGGCTGTAAGAAACATGCTTCCAGGATGAAATTCCCTGGAGCATCTCAACTGGGCTCTTAACACTTGGGCAAATGAACTGAACCCAGAGTATCTAGTATGGGCTCAAAGTCTTTTGGGCTTGCAGCTAACAGAGTTGAACCTGGGGACTTTATTTTGTTGAGTCATAGCTATGGAGCTTCCTGTGGTAGAAAATTTAAACTGTGGGTCTGGGCCCTACAAAGTGAAAGGAGCCCTCCCAGAGAAGCTGTGTAAGGCACTACACACGTACACACACACGCATACTCTCACACCAAGTTTTGCCAGCTCATTATGTTATCCAGCAGCGCATTATTTTTTTTAAAGCAGTGTATAAGTAGATCGACTGATAAAAAAGAGCCTTTTTGTTGTGAGAGCTTGCAGAGTTTGGGAAACTGCTTTCAATGCTATTGGCAAACACTTTACAGTGTAAACAGGGCCTACATCAGGCAGATAAAAAGTGCAGATGTGCTTTTCTGTAGAAACCATTTGGTGATAGACAATATATTGAAAAAAAATTCTCAGCAAATTAATTGTGGCCAATTAGACATACCCCCTTTCCCCTCATCCCTGAATCCCCTCCAATCATGGCTGCCTGAATGGGAAGAGCTCCTATCACTCTCTTTCTAGGGGAGCGTCCACCCACTGCCCTGTCCTCAAGGATGGTAGGGCCTGACTCCACCAGTCTATCTCCCTCTCGCACTCCCTTATTGTCCTCAGCCTCTCCACCTCCTCCTTTAGCTCCATCACCAGGCTGAGCAGCTCATTCACCTGCTCACAGCACACACAGCCCCCATTACCAGGGAGACACTGTGGCATTCCCTGCAGCCTGCTGCCTGCACAACTGCATCCTTCCGTGGGAGCTCTGTCTGGGTTCCCATACACTGGGTTCATACACAGAAGCAGCATGTTAGAAAGGCAAAAAAGCACAGTGCACCAAAACCTTCACTGACATTTTGCCTGTGGCAGTCATCTACCCATGCCATGGAGCTCACTCCCTGTCATTTATGGAGGCATCCATTTCTAGGCTGCTATGTAAGACCTGAGCACTTACATACATGAAGTAGAATATTTACAAATACATCCAGTTGAGGGAAGGGGTCTCTCTAATTACCTTTCACTTCACCAGCATCCCTAACAGGAAAGGTCATCTTTCTCTGGTAGATTGCTCCAGGAGAAGCATCATAGGCCCTGTTGCCATGGAAACAAATGCTTTTCCTTCTCATATTTCAATAATGTATTGAAGGTTTTCAGGGCCTTTCCCCCTTTTTCTTCTGTGTGGCCTTTCAGCATTTACTGTGCATCATATGCAATGCTTTTATGCTTCAAAACCCAAACAGAAAACAAACCGCAAAACTGTTCTTCGATCTCAGCGAACTCTCTCATCCTTCCCTCTTATTCCCTGTCTCTGCCATTTGATGGCTTAGGCTTTCTATGGCAATCTAACTCAGAAGCAGCAATTTGCTTTGCGGGATTCAAAGTTCCTTTACCCATGCCCAAAAGCTCTCTGCAAGCATGAGGGAGAAGCCCTGCTGCCATGGACCTGTCTTCACAGAATCACAGAATGTTAGGGATTGGAAGGGACCTCAAAACATCATCTAGTCCAATCCCCCTGCCAGAGCAGGAACACCTAGGTCAGGTCACACAGGAACATGTCCAGGCGGGTTTTGAATGTCTCCAGAGAAGGAGACTCCACAACCTCTCTGGGCAGCCTGTTCCAGTGTTCTGTTACCCTCACTGTGAAGAAATTCTTCCTCACATTTATGTGGAACCTCCTATGTTCCAGCTTGCACCCATTGCCCCTTGTCCTATCATTGGATGTCACTGAGAAGAGCCTGGCTCCATCCTCATGACACTCACCCTTTACATATTTGTAAACTACTCTCAAGTAGTTCCCTGTCCTTCTTGAACTGGGGGGCCCAGAACTGGACACAATACTCCAGATGTGGCCTCACCAAGGCAGAATAGAGGGGAAGGAGAACCTCTCTTGACCTACTAACCAACCCCCTTTCTAATACACCCCAGGATGCCATTGGCCTTCTTGGCCACAAGGGCACATTGCTGGCTCATGGTCATCCTGCTGTCCACCAGAACCCCCAGGTCCCTTTCCCCCACGCTGCTCTCCAGCAGGTCAGCCCCCAACCTGTACTGGTATATGGGGTTGTTCTTCCCCAGATGCAAAACTCTACACTTGCCCTTGTAGAATTTCATTAAGTTTCTCCCCGCCCAACTCTCCAGCCTATCAAGGTCTCGTTGAATGGCAGCACAACCCTCTGGTGTGTCAGCCACTCCTCCTAGTTTGGTGTCATCAGCAAACTTGCTGAGGATACATTCTGTATCCTCATCCAGGTCGTTGATGAAGATATTAAACAACACCGGTCCCAGTACCGACCCCTGAGGGACTCCACTAGTCACAGGCCTCCAACTAGACTCCGTCCCATTGACCACAACTCTGGCTTCTTCCCTTCAGCCAGTTCACAATCCACCTCACTACCTGATCACCAAACCCATGCTTTATCAGCTTATCTACAAGGATGCTGTGGGAGACAGTGTCAAATGCTTTACTGAAATCAAGATAAACCACATCTACCGCTCTACCATCATCTATCCACCTAGTTATTTCCTCATAGAAGGCAATAAGGTTGGTCAAACATGACTTACCCTTGGTAAAACCATGTTGACTGCTCTTAATGACCCCCTCTTCCTTGATATGCCTAGAGATAGTGCCAAGAACAAGCTGTTCCATCACCTTTCCAGGGATGGAGGTGAGGCTGACCGGTCTATAGTTACCCGGGTCCTCCTTCTTGCCCTTCTTATAGATTGGAGTGACATTTGCTATCCTCCAGTCCTCAGGCACCTCTCCTGTTGTCCATGACTTACCAAAGATGATGGAGAGTGGCCTAGCAATGACCTCTGCCAGCTCCCTCAGCACCCTTGGGTGCATTCCATCTGGTCCCATTGATTTATGGATGTCCAGATTGCTCAACTGATCCCTAACCCAATCCTCATCTACCAAGGCAAACTCCTCCTTTATCCTGACTTCTTCTGGGGCTACAGGGATCAGGGGCTCCTGGGGAAAGCCTGCAGGAGTAAAGACAGAGGCAAAGAAGGCATTCAGCACCTCTGCCTTCTTTATATCCTCTGTCTCTAGGGCACCCCCCTCATTCTTCAGTGGGCCTATATTGCCTGCATTCGGTCTGTTCTTCTCCCAGCTCATGGCTTTTCTGCTGCAGGGGCTCAAGTCAAATTCCAGAGGGAGAGAGGGAGGCAAAGCCACCTGCAATGCAATCAAACAGCTGCCGTGCGAAGAAGCCGGGCAGCAAAGGAAGGATGATTTACTGACACAAGCTAAGCCAATATAAACACTTATGATACAGGTGTCTGTGCTCTTAGAGATTGCCTGACTTAATTCAATGGTTTTGTAAGCCAATTTAGTTAAATCTGTATAAAACTGGTGTTTAAACAAGCCCAAACAGTATTTAAAAAGTCATTAATAAAACATATCACCTTAAAACAAATATATATTACCAAGGCTGAATCCAGTCTGACTCCTTTCATTCTTTCCAAACTGACTTTTCTTACAGTTTGGAGTTATTTAATCACCCTGAAAAGATGTTCCTTTTTTTCTTATTTTCAGCAAGGTCACTTTTTTAAAACAATATTTGTGTTTTTCAGTATTTTTAAGTCCCATTGTAAAATCACCAAAATCAAATCTTTAGCTGTGTCCAAAAATTAATTGTTTCAAAATTCCAAGATATTTTCACAAAATTGGCCCAAATGCCCAATTAGTTTGGACTACTCCACCCAACTCCTTCATTTTTTAAACAAATTCATGATAGAGTTAAAAAACCCAATATTACAAAGTCACTGTACCCCTCGCAGAAGTCAACAACAATAGTGTGGGAGTTTGGCTTGTGAGTAACGGACATGTAGTGTTAGAGCAGGTGCACGAACAGGCTACTGTGCAGGCGCTAGCAGCCAAGATTAGGCCTCAAGGACATACTGTCCTTGCAGAGTAGTACAAGAAACTAAGTTACATAAGATAGGGAACTAACAGGCAAGGCGGAGAATATTATAATTAGAGGCTGAAGCATAGGTTAAAAGTTAATGATTGATGTAGAAGCGGTCTAATGAAAACCTAAGAAAAAGATAATAAGATATGCTTAGTCGTGGTGATTTGACAGAAGAATGATATATAAGTAAATGTATCTGCGCAATAAATCGAGTTCTGCCGACCTCATATGAGAGTGCAGTCTCCCTCCGTCGATTCCTACAAAGTGGTGACCCCTGACGTGATCCTGTCGGCGTGAAACTACTGAGGAATAAAAATACGGAGTAAAGATCCCAGGTCCCGACTCGCGAATAAGGACGATCAAAGCACCTCGTCGCAGGCGACTACGGTGCCGGATCCCACGGGTGAAATTACACAGTGGCTGGAAGTTAACGGTGGGAGCGAAAGGTGAGCAATTGCTGTCGCTGACCACTGGTAATCAAGGTTGTGTAGATTCATACTTTAACTATGCAAAGACAGGCGGCATTGACGCTGCTAACTCAGTTTTTGAAGCAGAGGGGGGTTAAGGAGAAGGAGATAGATTTTAAAAAGGAGTTGCCAGGACTAATAACCTATGGGATAAGCAAGGGTTGTTTTGTTAGTCCTAACACGATACATTAACTTGCAGAATGGCGAAAATTAGGGGATATAATTTGGGATGCCGTATTAGATGATGACAAGACAGCGAAAAAGTTAGGGAAACATTGGAGAATTGTTCATAATGCTCTGTTACAACATTCCGGAGAGTTGCGTGCGGCTAAATTAGCTCATGAGGCTACTGCCAAAAATCAATTATACTTACACGATACGGGCATAGAGTGCAATCCACCTAGCTACAGATCATTCACCATGTCTACGGCTGCCGTAGAAGCACCTATCCCCTCAGCTCCACCAGAGGAGGAATTGCCTCCTCCGCCTGAGGATTGGGCAACGAGTTCAGAGCTGGTCCCACCGCCCGTGGGGAAGGTTTCTGACTCGAAAGCCCCAAATGAGACCGAAAGTAGCCGAGAAAAACTACGCTGTCAGCTACAGGAATGTGTGCTGGGGTGGAAAAAGCTCGCGGCAGATAGACTGCAAGAGGGTGATAGTGGAGCTGTGGAAGCACTCTCGCAAGTTTTTCCTGTTGTTTTTACACCCTTGGATAATGATAACATTCAAGTCACCTTATCCCCCTTAGATTGGGAATTATTGACACAGTTAAGAGCAACAGTAGCAGAGAGTCAATTTAGTAATCAGTTAAGTGAAGCTGTGCGGCAGGGGCAAGAAAATACAGTGCAGGCTATGGCAGCGCTTGCCCCCCTGTCGTCCTCTCCGTCTTCCAACGACCGTAACGCCACTATAATTTGCTACCGCTGTGGAAATACGGGACATACACGCAGAGAATGCAGGACAAGAAGCGTATGGTGTAATGCATAAGTAAAAAGACTTTGGGCTCCCTATATGCTTGGGGGTATGCAAAAGGACACTTTAAAGACCCTAATACGTTGTTTGATGTAACGGAGTGGAGAAAGTGTGGGAACTCTCTGCGGGACAATGTTATTGACGGTGATAAAACGGCGAAAAAATTGCAAAAACCGCGCGGGAGGTAAACAATTCAGCAGCGGCTGGAGCGGCGGCCGTGCCTGGCGCAGCGGAGCGGCACGATCGGCATTCCAGCCCCCCCTCTCCCCCGCCCCTCTCCCCCGCGCGCGCTGTGGCAGCAGCCGAAGCGTTCGCAGCTTCAAGGCCCTCGCCACCGGGAGCGTTTCCTGCCGGAATCAGAGTGTTGGACAGAATGCCTATTCCAGCGGCGAGAGAGAAGTGTCTGGGACAGAAGAAGAGACAATGGACACAGACGAACAATGGCCCATTCCACCGCCGCCTGAACCACACGTTCCTGAAACATCTGACCCACCTCACCTGAGTGCGAGATTTCAAAAGGAGCGTGGTTGGGGGGTGGGCAGGCTGGGACAAGAAATGGAAAGGGAGCCGGGGTAAAGAAAAAATGTCACTATGATTTAGTCTGACTCAGATTGGGACTGGACTGTAGGTAAAATATCTCAAAATAATTTGAAAAAAAAAAAAGAAAAAAAAAAAAAAGAAAAAAAAAAAGAAAAAGAAAAAAAAAAAGAAAAAAAAAGGAATGCGAGAAGCATTACTCATGTCTTTAGGTGTTGAAAATTCTAACCCAACCTGCAAGCGTATTTTACAGAGTCTGCCTAAAAACTCCAGTATTGCTGAAATGATGGATGCTTGTTCCGGGGTAGGAACACCTGAAGAGCATGCTGGTTTCATGGCCTCAGCTTTTGCTGCGGCTATCCGACCCTTGGTACAACAAGGTAACGGTAATCGAGGCACAAAATGTTGCAGCTGTGGAAAATCTGGTCACATTAAGGTACAATGTAAAGCTCCAAAAAAAAAAAAAAAAAAAAAAAAAAAAAACCAAAAAAAAAAAAACCACAGGAGGAAGGCTTTGATGGTGTCTATGGTGTCTGTAATTGCTGTCAGAGCTATGGGTACCGTGCTAGTGAATGTCGCTCCAAAAGGAGAAAGAATAGGATTGCCACCTGCAGATAGATTAAATAAGGCTATATATGTATTGAACGACATATGGATAGTTCCCATGGTCCTTTAAAAGGAGGGGATGACTTTGCCTTTTGGCTTTCCTCCAAGGTGCGATCGGCCTTCTGGGGGGAGCCCTTGGGTAAACAAGCCCCAGGTGCCCCACATTGGATAAATGACTGCCAGGTGTCCTGCTTTGGGGACAGGGCCTGAGTCCATTTGTGGAAAGAGTGGAGTGTCTGTCTGTGAGGTGGACGCACTTTACAGAGTTTTCCTGTTGGGGAAGGACCTCCTGACTCTCCCTGCAACTGGGCCCTGGTCACGTTTGACATTTGCAAATGGGGCTTCATGGGAAAACAATATGGGACTACTTCTACATGATCAGTCTATTAACTTGGTTGTCTCCATCTCTTCTGTGGGTGACTTTGTTTCTTTGTTAATTCCACCTATTATTGAATTCCACCTGTTATTGGTCACTATTGTATTAATGATTGTACTTTGTGTTTTCAAAAAGGCAACAAGCATGATTAAAGATGCCATGAAGAACGTATGGCTGGCTCAAGAAGAAAAAGGGGGAATTGTAGGAATGTATTTAAAAGAAAATGACCATATAGTGAACCAGCCATGCGGGATGTTGGCCTAGGCAGGTAGCCACATTCTGGAAGCTGCTTCAAAGGAAGAAAAAATAAGAAAGAGCAATGACTGCTTCACCAGGGAATGCAGGAGTGAACAGATGGGAGTGACCAATTGGACATTGTGTGAGAAGAACTTAAGAACCAACGGGAACTGAACTGAGCTGCATGTTTGCCTTGTACTAGAGACTTTTAACCAATTAAATAATGCGTGACCGCGTGTAGGGAAAGAAAAATTTGTAAAAAGGGACAGACAGAATTAATAGAAGATTTAGATAGCGTTAGGCATGCTGTGTTGCAAAATAGAGCTGCTGTTGATTTTTTGCTTTTAGCACAAGGCCATGGATGTGAAGATTTTGAAGGGATGTGCTGCTTCAATCTAAGCAATCGTGGGGAATCAATTCACCAACAACTGCAGTGGCTTAAAGAACACACTTAAAAGATTCAAAAGGAGACAAGCTGGTTTGATTCATGGTTACAAAAAATATTTGGCAGTCTGTCCCCATGGTTACTTGGTTTGATCAAAGAAGGCATTCGCTGGGTAATCATAATTGTCTTGTTGTTAATTGGGCTAGGAATAGTATGGAAGGTAATAACAAAACTAGTCACTAGTCTAATGCATAAAGTTCTGTTCGTGCAAAAGAAAAAAGGGGGAATTGTGGGAGTTTGGCTTGTGAGTAACGGACATGTAGTGTTAGAGCAGGTGCACGAACAGGCTACTGTGCAGGCGCTAGCAGCCAAGATTAGGCCTCAAGGACGTACTGTCCTTGCAGAGTAGTACAAGAAACTAAGTTACATAAGATAGGGAACTAACAGGCAAGGCGGAGAATATTATAATTAGAGGCTGAAGCATAGGTTAAAAGTTAATGATTGATGTAGAAGCGGTCTAATGAAAACCTAAGAAAAAGATAATAAGATATGCTTAGTCGTGGTGATTTGACAGAAGAATGATATATAAGTAAATGTATCTGCGCAATAAATCGAGTTCTGCCGACCTCATATGAGAGTGCAGTCTCCCTCCGTCGATTCCTACACAATAGGACTAGCATCATTCAAGTCTTCCCTAGATATGTCTTTTTTAGTTGCTGCCATTTGAAGAGCACAGATCCTCACCTGGGAAAAATGGTGTGCATACAAAATCTCCTGGGAGATGTTATCACCCATACACTCCCAGCTGTCCCAAATTCCTGCTCTTTATCAGTCCCAGAGCCCCTTTCTACTGCAAGACAAGGCTGTAGACTGGCTTGTGTGCCAGTGCAGGGGTTGGCTCCTAAAAGCCATGCCAGGAAGGCTGCTCTGCCTGAAGAACACATTCAGAATAAGCACCTCCCACATCCAAACGCACACCTTTGACTTAGGAACAATGTTTTCCATGGACTCTGTGGGATTTTTGCCAACACTGAATCCATCAAAACCTTTTTCTAGCCCAAGTTACAGGTCTCCTAACTAAATAATGACTTAGCTCAGCCTGACTCTGTTTGAGAGCACGGATAAGAACACATCAGAGGCTAATCACCTTGGGAGGCAGTCACACAGGTATGCTGTGCTGTCACCGTTTTAAGCCTTCCAGCAGTGCACACATCAGGCTCTGGTAATGTTTCCCTCTGACCCCTCTCCTGGAGTGGGCCAATTACTGTAGATAATGAGGAGTTAGTGATGATGGTTGATTACTGGTTCAGGGCATGTATTCCCATGCTACCAAAAAAGAGCAATTTGAATCATAAGAATCTCCTCTTTTTTTTCTCTCTTTCTGCACCAGGCACAACACCCATTAAGGCTGGTGGTTGTTTATCTGCTCTCTTGTCATCCTATCTCAATATTTCAGCTATGAGATCCAGCTCCTGTTCTTACTTTTGGCAGGTAAATGCAGTAACCCTGTGAAGTCTCCCACAGCATCCTTGTAGATAAGCTGATAAAGTATGGGTTTGGTGTTCAGGTAGTGAGGTGGATTGTGAACTGGCTGAAAGAAAGGTGACTCCCTTCTGAGAGGAACAGAGGCCCCCATATGCCGGCCGGATACACTCCACAGAGAAGTCTGCTGCCTCCCTGGGGCCAGGGTCTGGGATATCACTAAGAAACTCCCCAGACTGGTACGGCCAACAGACTACTATCCACTACTAGTTATCCAGGTTGGTAGTGATGATGCTTGTGAGAGGAGCCTGAAGACGATTAAAAAAGACTTCAGGGCTATGGGGAGATCACTTGGGGGATCGGGAGCCCAGGTGGTGTTCTCCTCGATTCCTTTGGTGGAAGAGAAGAATACTGTTAAAGGAAGGAAGACCCACCTGATAAACATGTGGCTGAGAGACTGGTGCCACAGACAAAATTTTGGGGTTTTCTCACATGGGGAGCTTTATGCTACATGGGGTCTGCAAGTGGCAGATGGAGCTAATCTGTCTCAGAGGGGAAAAAGAATCCTAGCAAATGAGCAGGCTGGCCTCATTGAAAGGGCTTTAAACTAGCTTTGAAGGGGGAAGGGGATAAAATTGGGCCGGCTAGAGTTGAACCCAAAGGTGGCAGGCCACAGCTGGTAAGGAAGTCGCCAGCCCGGCTCAAGCGCTTCTACACTAATGCACGCAGCATGGGCAATAAACAGGAGGAGCTGGAAGCCATTGTGCAGCACGACAACTATGATGTAGTTGCCATCACGGAAACATGGTGGGATGACTCTCATGAGTGGAGGGCTGCAATGGATGGCTATAAGCTCTACAGGAGGAATAGGCAAGGTAGAAAGGGCGGTGGGGTGGCGCTTTATATTAGGGAGTGTTTTGACTGTATGGAGATCGATAAGCATGATGAGCCAGTCAAATGTTTGTGGGTTAAGTTGAGGAAGGCGAACGAGGTGGATATCCTGCTGGGAGTCTACTACAGGCCACCTGACCAGGATGAAGAGGTCGATGAACTGTTCTGTAGACAACTGGCAGAAGCTGCAAAGTCGCAAGCCCTTGTTCTTGTGGGGGACTTCAACTTACCAGCCATCTCCTGGAAATATAACACAGCAGAGAGAAAACAATCCAAGAAGTTCCTAGAGTGCATGGAAGATAGATAACTTCCTGACTCAGCTGGTAAGTGAGCCCACCAGGGAGGGTGCCTTGTTAGACCTGCTGTTCACGAACAGAGAAGGACTGGTAGGTGATGTGGTGGTTGGAGGCCGTCTTGGGCTGAGCGATCATGAAATGATACAGTTCTCGATCCTTAGCCCATTTAGGAGGGGGGGCAGCAAAACGTTCACCATGGACTTCCGAAGGGCAGACTTCAACCTGTTTAAAACACTGGTTGAGAAAGTCCCTTGGGGAACAATCCTAGAGGGCAAAGGGGTTCAGGAAGGATGGACTCTTTTCAAGAAGAAACTGTTAGAGATGCAGGAGCAGGCTGTCCCCATGTGTCGTAAGACAAACTGGCGGGGAAAGTGACCGGCCTGGCTGAACAGGGAGCTTCTGCTGGGACTTAGGAGAAAGAAGAGAGTCTACCACCTTTGGAAGAAGGGGCAGGCTACTCAGGAAGAGTATAGGTATTTAGTTAGGTTGTGTAGGAAGAACATTAGGGGGGCAAAAGCCCAGCTTGAACTCAATCTGGCCACTGCCACAAAAGATAATAAGAAGAGTTTTTACAAATATATTAACAATGAAAAAAGATGCAGGGAGAATCTCCATCCCTTATTGGATGCGAGGGGGAACATTGTTACCAAGGATGAGGAAAAGGCTGAGGTACTTAATGCCTTCTTTGCCTCGGTTTTTAATGGCCAGACCACTTATCCTCATGGTATTCAGTTCCCTGAGCTGGAAGATTGGGATGGAGATCAGAATAAACCCCTCGTAACCCAGGAAATAGTAGTGAAGGACCTGCTGAGTCAATTAGACACCCATAAGTCTATGGGGCCGGATGAGATCCACCCGAGAGTGCTGAGGGAGCTGGCGGAGGAACTTGCCGAGCCGCTCTCCATCATCTGTCAGCAGTCTTGGTTATTGGGTGGGGTCCCGGACGACTGAAAACTTGCCAGTGTGACGCCCATCTACAAGAAGGGCAGGAAGGAGGATCCGGGGAACTACAGGCCTGTCAGCCTGACCTCGGTGCCAGGGAAGATTATGGAACGGTTCATCTTGGGGGAGATCACACGGCAAGTGCAGGACAACGGGGGGGGATCAGGTCCATCCAACATGGGTTCACGAAGGGCAAGTCCTGTCTAACCAACCTGATCTCCTTCTATGATCAGGTGACCCGCCTAGTGGGTGAGGGAAAAGCGGTGGATGTTGTCTCCCTGGACTTCAGTAAGGCATTTGACACTGTCCCCCACAGCATTCTGCTGCAGAAGCTGGCGGCTCATGGTCTAGACAGGTGGACTCTTCGCTGGGTTAAAAACTGGCTGGATGGCCGAGCCCAGAGAGTTGTGGGGAATGGAGTTAAATCCAGATGGAGACCGGTCACAAGCGGTGTCCCTCAGGGCTCGGTCTTGGGGCCAGTCTTGTTTAATGGAGCGATGGGCTGAGGCCAATTGCATGAGGTTTAACAAGGGTAAGTGCCGGGTCATGCACTTCGGCCACAACAACCCCATGCAGCGCTACAGGCTTGGGGAAGAGTGGCTGGAAAGCTGCCTGGCGGAAAAGGACCTGGGGGTGTTGGTTGACAGCCGACTGAACATGAGCCAGCAGTGTGCCCAGGTGGGCAAGAAGGCCAACGGCATCCTGGCCTGTATCAGAAACGGTGTGAGCAGCAGGAGCAGGGAGGTGATCGTGCCCCTGTACTCGGCACTCGTGAGACCGCACCTTGAGTACTGTGTCCAGTTCTGGGCACCGCAGTATGGGAAGGACATTGAGGTGCTGGAGCGAGTCCAGAGAAGGGCAAGGAGGCTGGTGAGAGGTCTGGAAAACAGGCCTTATGGAGACCGGCTGAGGGAACTGGGGTTGTTTAGCCTGGAGGAGACTGAGAGGAGACCTTATTGCCCTCTACAGCTACCTAAAAGGAGGTTGTAGTGAGGCTGCTGTTGGTCTCTTCTCCCAAGTTACTAATGATAGGACGGGAGGAAATGGCCTCAAGTTACGTCAGGGGAAGTTTAGGTTGGATATTAGGAAGGAGTTCTTTACTGAGAGGGTGGTTAGACATTGGAACAGGCTGCCCAGGAAGGCGGTGGAATCGCCGTCCCTGGGGGTGTTCAAAAAACGGGTTGATGAGGCACTCGAGGCCATGGTCTAATGGTGTAATGGTTAGGAATATGATGGGATAAAGGTTGGACTTGATGATCCTGGAGGTCCTTTCCAACCATGGTGATTCTGTGATTCTGAAGACACTTTATTAGTACATCAGCTCCAACTTGTACTGTTACTGTGGCTATTAATAAATCGGTGCACATTTATACTGTAGCCATTAATAGATCAGTTCATATTTATACCCATAGCTCAGTCGTTTACCTTTAATACTCCTATCATCTTGCAGGCTAATTGAACACGTGCTACCTATCCGCTTCTTGTTCATGTCCTGTTATTGTTTCTACCTCTTATCTCTATGCACGTAGCTAGTTCTTGTACTTTCCCACTAGCTTGGCCTTGTCTTGCTTCCCCACAGATTCCTACTAGGAATCTCACAACTCACAGGATTGTGCCCCATGTTTGCTGAGATCTGCCTGTGTCCTGGGCTTTGGACTCTTTGCTCAAGCTCTAGAGCTTTTGATGTGTTTAGCCAGACGAATCTAAGGAGGCAACAGCTAAACCAAGTCAAGTGGCCCAGGCAAATGCCTTGGTGATTTTGCTTTGGGACTGACTTGTGCTGAGGGTTGGTCTAAGATGTAATAAATCCTGCAGCACCTTAGGCACCAGCTTCCACAGAGATGAGATTCTGCTACAGTGTGAAAGTACATTTCCAACTCTCCTGGGTAGTTCTCAGCCAAGACAGAGCTTGTGCTCAATTGTTTAAAAGCAGATCTATGCAGATATGACTTATTGCAGGGGAGGAAAGGGACTGATGGGAGCCCTTGGGGTCTGCTCTGCAGAAATCACCGCTACAGCTGAAATCCATGGGAGCTGTGCTTTGAGTGCATGGACATGGAGATTTCTATACAAAGGCTATTAGTGTCTTGATAATGGTACCTAAAATTGATTGATCCTTTTGACGTTTATGTTCTCGTGTTTCCCATCCAGAGGATTCACATTGGTGATAAGTTTCCTGGCGTTTCTCAGATCAGGAGTCCTGACTTGAGGTGACTGGTGCCTTAAGGAGATGTGTGTAACCTTCCTTCCACCTCTGTGTGCAGGCAAGAAGATGAATACAGCTAGCCGTATTGAGAACATTAGTGTGTTGTAGAAACCCACTCTTCTCTCTCTGCCTTTACCATGGACTCTGAATGTAATGCTGAGCAAGTCACATACACCCAACTTTTCAGCAGTGTCCATGAGCTGTTTCCTTTTGTATGTAGAGGCAGCCAGGCACTGTGGTGGCCAAAATTAATGGTCATCATTGCAGGTTTTCAGCTGTGATCTGCCTATGAATCAATTTGCCTGTCTCTAAAATGCCTGTGATAATGGTTTGGTTTAGTAGAGGTGACTGGAAGACAAAAGTCCTTTTGAGTTTGGTGGGAACTGCTCAGCAGTGATAATAATGAGGCAAATCAAAAAGCCCAGGAGGGAAGCAGAGTTCTGTATGCTGTGCAGTGCGCTCCTGGCATGCAGATAAATACGGCCACAGAGTGAATAAAGAAGAGAATATAGGATCAGTTAATTAAAACTGTTTAACTATTATTATTTCTGTTTCTAGAGTTTGGTCCTTCTCCACAATCCATTTGGTATCAAATCAAGGGTGGGTAGGAATAAAATGCTTATTTTTAGAGACTCTTGTGGGGTTGAAACATACATTTGATATCAAAAGCCATTTCCTGTCCATATTTGAAGTTGGTATCATGCTGTTCTGCAGCAGTTGCTAGTGGAAACTGTTGATGTGTTGGTACACTTCCATTATCCATCACTCTGCTCTGCAGATTGGGAACTGGAAGGCATGCCGGTGGCTTAATTTTAATATCTATTTAAAGTGTAAATGGCTGTCTGCAGTGCCCTTTGAAAAGGCAAGGGCTGTTGGAAAGCTTTCAACTGGTGGGAACTAAGAGTGCACATGTGATAGAGAAGAGTGGTAAACATAATGCAAGATAATTGCTGATGGCTTTGAGGATTAAAGCTGGGACATTTGCCCTTTGAGTATTTGTGGAAGCTCTGGAAGGTGGCAGCACTGGGATGCAAGGGAAAGGCAGTCCTCAACGAAACAGTGTGGTGGTGTGTAGGAATCGACGGAGGGAGACTGCACTCTCATATGAGGTCGGCAGAACTCAATTTATTGCGCAGATACATTTACTTATATATCATTCTTTTGTCAAATCACCACGATTAAGCATATCTTATTATCTTTTTCTTAGGTTTTCATTAGACCACTTCTACATCAATCATTAACTTTTAACCTATGCTTCAGCCTCTAATTATCATATTCTCCGCCTTGCCTGTTAGTTCCCTATCTTATGTAACTTAGTTTCTTGTACTACTCTGCAAGGACAGTACGTCCTTGAGGCCTAATCTTGGCTGCTAGCGCCTGCACAGTAGCCTGTTCGTGCACCTGCTCTAACACTCCATGTCCGTTATTCACAAGCCAAACTCCCACAGTGGTGGGGTGACATGGCATGTGTCAGCCAGCCCACCCCTGGAAGGGTTGAGGATCAGATCGGGAAAAGGGTGCTTTTGGTTAAATAATGACAAGTGGTGCCTGCACTGTGCCTGTTAATCTGGCTGTCATGAAAGTGGGAATGCAGACAGTAGCCTTGTTTTGCGTATTGGGAACAGTCAGGCGTAAGGTTTTGGTAGACCCAGAAGGCAGAGGTACTGTAATATCTCTCTCTCAAAGTAGAAATCTGACCTCCCAGACCTGCTGGTGGTGACTTTGCAACCATGCTCTCAACCTTTGTAAAATAGGTTATGTTAAACTATGAAAGTTGAGACGAATTCATGCATATGAAGGATGCTCTTATAAATAGAGCAATTCCAAGCAGTGAAAGAGATCAGAAGCAAGAGCTCAGGATCTGTGGCTTCCCATTCATTGCACCTTCTCATCGGGAGAGCACTCTGATGAAAGAAGAGCTCCATTTTGCTTGGCTCCCATTAAGATCAGTGATTCTGGAGAAAAGAGGAAGTTTACAAAATAGGGATGTGGCTTTGTTTCCTTAGCTCCACCTGGTATGACAAATGCATGGCAGTGCAATGTTTTCCACTTGAATTGCATCTAGATCTGACTCTAGTATGGCACAAAGGCTTTGCTGATATTTGGAGACATGTGCAACACAGCTAGAATGATCAGAAAGTTAGAAACAGACTAACTTTCCTAATCGTGACTTCCCAGAGCAAGTAGCGCTTTTATGTGTTGGCCTAAGTGGCATTGATTTTCCCCTGGACAATAAAAGACTACTGCATGACTCCCAGCTTGATGCTTCTACAAATTTTGCTTCCATCTCTGCAGTAGGGAGAGGGTAGAAGTCATCTAGGGAAGGATGAAAGGAAAAAGTCATGGTAGAAAGCATTTGTTTTTCATTAAGCTTTGCCTTAGAAGCAGATAGTGCAAAAATCTGTTTTTTCCCTGTGAGGAGAAAAATAAAATGGGACAGAGAGACCCAGCGTGAGAGAAGTTCAGTGTAGGTGCTTAGTATGTGTCAAAGTCATAGTCACCTGAATGTGAATGTTTGTAAGGGCCAGAATGACTGATCTTCTGAAAGTGGGTGATAGGTACAGAGTTGAAAATGCCCTGGGTTTATAGTATTTGTGTAGGAATGGTTTGTGCAGTGCCTCGCATGAAGGAGCTGCATTTCAGGGTGTGCTTCCAGGCACTGCAGTGTTAGTGATAGCAAGATACCTCAAGTTTGATCCTTTTCCTATGCTGATCCCCAAGGGGGCAAACAGAAATCAGCTGCCTTTAAGCCCATGCCCTTTCAGTGTACAGAGTCCCCAGGTTTGGCAGCTGTGTGAGGTGGGCTAGGTGGAGACATTCACCTGACTTAAACCCCCGTTATCATAGGAACAGTAGCTAATGAGCTCCAAGTTTTCACACTCTTCGTGCCCAGCTCCCTCTTGTGTGTTTGCTCAGAAAAGAATCCCACTCTGTCTAGAAATGTCAAGTGGGCAGTTCCTGGGCAAAGCTGCTCTCAGAGGTGCCTTGAGGAATTCAAAGCCTTTGAATGAAAGTCGCTCTGTGGCCACAGCATATTTTTAAATTTTTTTAAAATTTTTTTTCCCAAACTGATTTAATTGTTAATCATGGTAAACTTCTGAAAATGCTTTCTACTCAGACTGATTGCTGACTGCCCTGGAAACACTCGCTGCCTCAGTCAGCTTCCCTACCACTCAAACACATCTATGTCCCAGGAAGGAGGCACTCCTGCATGACCAAGCCACAAGCAATAGGGCCAGAGAGGACCTCGAAATTCACAAAATCGATCCTTCTGCCACAAGGTTAAGGTCAACTTCACTTCTTGGACATTCATATAGTAACTGTCCACAGCACCAGCCTGAGCCCCAGCCATTCCCGGCCAGACTGGGCTAAATACTCTCTTCAGTCTCTTTCAGACCCATGAAACTGTGCAGGGACGGGCTGGGTTCCTGCAACAGGAACCAAAGCCTGCTGCCAAAAAATTGGCTTTGCTTCACTCCCTTTCTCAGGCCTCAAAAATAGTTCAGGGATTTGACCGCAGGATACAAACCATGGCAGACAGATGAAGTGAGAGAACTGGTGAAGAAGGGGAGGGAGGGAGGGAGGGAGGGAGGGGGAGGTTGCATGGAAAAAGGCAGGTGAATAAGGAAAATTGCCAGCCTCTTCAATCCTACACTTCCCATCAGCGCCTCCCCTCACCACACCCCATCATGCAGCCCGTGGTGCTCTTAGCAATTCCACCGGCTCACTCACTTTGCCTTTCAGTGCCCCCCACTCCAGGGTCTGTGCTGCCAAGGAAGGTGTAGCATGCATTTCTACCCATCATGTGGCTTTGCTTTAAGAACTGGGGCTTGGCTTCAGCCTCAGGAGCTGGGACCCCAAACGAAAAAGAGAGCTTCTCCCCATTGTGTACCCCAAAGCCTGCACCTTTGGGGCCTCTCAGACTTCATTTGGAATGATCATTGTTGTCTTAAATTAAAGCTTGGCAAACTAACAATGGAGGGGAGAGATACATGCAGAAATAATACAAATGAGAGCCAGAAAAGCTGAACCAGCAGCCCTAATTTCAAGCAGGCGTTTTCCCACGTTTGTAAACAATGTCACTCCCAAAGCGCGTGGCAGCTCCTACACTGGGGCTGGCCCAGGCTGGGTGCCCTGTGCCTGCACCTTGGCTGCACATGCCCTGGAGGTGAAAATAGCATTGCTGCTGCTGCTAGCAATCTACGGTTGCAACCGGGGTGCCTTGCAGTGTTGCTTTGCCCCGTAACACAGCTGGATTTCAAAGCAAAAGCTGGAAGGTTAAGGTGTGTCCCGTAGCCAGCTCGTGTGCCAAGCTGAAGAGAAGTGGCGGAGCAGAGGAGAAAAGCAGGCAGCAGGCTGGAGCTGCTGGACCAGGGGACTAGCCACCAATGAGGGAGAGAAGTTTGCTGAGGATTTTTGAGAGCAGCTCTTACCGTGTGAGCTGGCACCTGTGGGAGCAGGAGCGTGCTGGGCTGCAGTGCTGATGTCCTGGAACATGGAGCTGTAGTGAAGGGGAGTGACCTGCCGGTGGTTTAAGTTTCCTCCGGTGGTGCGGGAGGGTGATGTCTTTCCACTCTGTTTTAAAGGAGTTACTATAAATCAGTCTGCCTTTAAAGAGAGGGGGGAAAAAAATAAATTAATGAGCTACACCCTGCTTTGCTGGCATGGAGTCAAGAGTCGCTGGGAGGAAACCAGCAATTCAAAGAAATCTGTGCAGGGCTGTCTCTGACTCAGTGTGCAGTACAGAGACCGCAGCCTGGAAAAACGACTGACGCTGACTCAGCTGTGTAACAGAGGCCCACAACAGCATCTGTTTATAAAACTGAACTTCTGGTTGTCATAAAAAAAAAAAAAAAAGTATAGTTACAAATGTGGCAACGGGACTTCAACAATGCAATCACTCAAACAAACAGCCGGTTGTCAGGGGGCATCGTGAGGGTGAGTGAGTCACTGCATCCCCTCTCCGTGCTGCACAGGGAGAAGTGGACAAGGTTGGTGGTGCAGAGGAATGCAAATGGGACCTGTGGGGTTGGCAAGACTTTTGGGAATATACCAAGGAGCAGAATGCTCAAAATGCAGCTCTTGCCTGGCGGTGACTGGAACAAGTTGGCTAGATGGTGGTGGTTTGCTTCCACAAAGAAAGAGAGCAGGCAAGGAAGATGAAATAAGGAATTTGTGATTCACAGTTTTCTGAGGTCAGTGTTTCTTGTCATCTTAAAGACCTCTAAAAATAGATCCTTTACGTTTGCAGAGAATTGACTGGTGCAATTGTCTTGTGGATGCTACAGGCAAGATTGAGTGGAGATGTGCCTGAGATGTGGGTGAAGGGGGAAGAAGTTTGTCAGAAAGCATCTGGGTTAAAATGTGATCCATATTGTGATAGAGTTGGTGATCTGCTACTGCAAGGAATCAAGCCTGCCTTTGCAGAGGCCCAGAAAGAGATAAGCAGATATTGATAAAATACCTGGCAGAGACCTTTCCCGCTTTAATGAGGAGGACATTTCATTGTCTTTATTTATAAGACAAAGCTGGTACTCTTTGAAGTCTACACAGGTTAAAAGACCTTGCTATTTTTCAGATTATTCCTTCTCTCTGGTATTATTGATATATGTCTGGCCTAATTTTAGACTATTGCAACCTGCTTAAAAAAAACAGAGCTATGGATAAAACAGCAGCAAAGATGACACAAATGGTGGGCCAAGACATTTTGCCCAGACAATCCCATGGGAATTTTGCCACTGATGGAAAATAAAGACAGAGTTTTGTTCCCTGAGGATAGAATAAGGCTAACTGTGTTTAATAGTGCTTCTATTGGTGCTATACATGAATATGATATCAAGGGAAAGGAAAATATATTTGCTTGCCCTGCAGAAGGAGCTGGCATTTGCATTGAGCTGCACAGTCATAGAATCATAGAATTATAGAACAATTATGGTTGGAGGGACCTCCAGGGTCATCAAGTCCAACCTTTATCCCATCCTATTCCTAACCATTAGACCACTAGACCATGATTAAAAATTTTAATGATCCTTCCGCAGGTTCACCTACGGAAACCTTGTTATGACTTTTACTTCCTCTAGATAGTCAAGTTCGACCGTCTTTTCGACGCCGACAGGGCCGGGGCCGACCCCCACCGGGGCCGATCCAAGGACCTCACTAAACCATCCAATCGGTAGTAGCGACGGGCGGTGTGTACAAAGGGCAGGGACTTAATCAATGCGAGCTTATGACCCGCACTTACTGGGAAGTCCATTTGCCCTTCCCTGTTCCCCCGGAAGAGTTTACTGGAATGAGGGATGCTCAGCTCCACACAAAGTACTGGAGCGCACGGTCCCAAAGCAGACTCTGTGGACCAGAGTTCAGCTGTGGCGGAGCATCCTCTGCCCCACACCTGTTCACAAGCGACTGCCCATCTGCCAGAGGGCAGCTGCCTGCACACTCACAGAATTGCTTATCTGAGACCCAGCAGCCAAAACACTTGCATCTAAACCACACTCACATGGGGCAACAACAGTGAAGCCCCCTAAGAAGTTGAGTATGAAGTGACTTGTGGCTGGCAAAGCATTATTTGTCCAGAGAGAGAAAACTCATTTTGTATAAATCGATCTCTTGCCTGGGAGGCCATGTCAGACAATGGCCAACATCAGATGCTTTGCAGAGAGGCAGTGGGGTTCTGCAGTGTCAGCGTCAGCATCAGTGTCAGCGTCAGCTTGCCCACAGGAGCGTTGCTTCATAGCTCTCCATCTGTAAATGTTGGTGCCCAGCCAGCAGAGTAAAGAAAAGTAACCGGACAGCCCACATATGCTGTGACTGGTCCTGGAGGAGCATTGGTACCCTGCCAGCAATTGGCTTCATCCTTGTTGCTATACCTGTCAAGCTGGGTGTGAGACAGGGTGAGAGTGTGTCAAGTGAACAAAGGTGTGGATAGCTGCTCCTGCTTGTGAGCAAGGCTGCATGTGGGCAAGATGATGGTTTAAGCAAGTGAGGGTATCCCCCTAATGTCAGGGTATGTTGAGGTCAGGGGAGAGATCAGCTTCCACTGAGCAGATTGGTAGTTCTTTGGGATATTTCCACCTTGCATCTGGACAGGGAGACGGGGTAGAAGTGAGAGAACTTCCTACCAATAGGTAAAAGTAAGAGAACATTTCAAGTTGATATGATTTATCATGTTTTCTGTAGCTGTTTGTCTGTGGATGAAGTGTTAGCAATAAGAGGGTGAAGCTTTTCCATGTGTGCCACGCCTTTGCTGAAGCTCTTCCCAAACAAGTAGCTTGCAGATGCTGTATGTCTGCTTGTTTTGCCATGTCCCACACATTTGCAGACATCACAACTGTGTGTGAACAGTAGCCCTTGGTGTAACAAGATGAGCATCCACAGTGACATTAGATAAGACAAGCATTAAGTTTTTGCAAGCCCAGATCAAAGGAGGAACGGAAGATAAGTAGCATAACATGGAGTGCAGAGTTAGGGGTGAGAGAGGCATGGTCTGGCTCAGCTGCAAGCATCCAGAACAGATCATTTCTAGAGAGTGGGGTGCCAGGGGAAATAGGCCAGGGTCTCTCTGCACTTTCTTCAGATGCCAGAATCTATGCATGGGAGAGATCTGTAGCTTAGCTAATTCAACATATGCTATTTGGACATGCTTTTCTGGATAACTGTTTGCAAACGCACATTGCATATTAAGCCACCTCCTCAGTCTAAACAGCATGTCTTTCCACCTAAAGATACTTAAACCCTTTCCTCTCTCTTATATGTGCTATTTACTCTGTGCAACATCCTGCTGGCTGGTTGCAGGACAAGTGGAAGTGATATGCTCCATGGTGTTTGCTACTTCTCCGCTTGCCATAACATGGAGAAGGCGGGGTTGAGCCTGAGCTGATGTGTGGGTTTAAAAAAATAGAAACCAGCAAGTTTCATACTGCTCTGTAGTGGTGTAACTGATGTGTTTGTGTATGTATCCTGGGGTTATCCATGTGATACAGTAATTTGCAGAGACATATACATCTCAGAGCCATATGATAAACTGCATTTGTCATGTATGACCCTGCAGGGCTTCAAATGGGAGCATTCATCCACTGGAGAGGAAAGGGCGATGGTTCCCTTATTTAGAGTTTCACTCCTTCACTCAGTTCTGAGGAAGCAGATACTGGAAGTCACACCTTTACGGTTTTGGTCATTTCTCTAACGTGTCTTGTCACATTCCTGTCCCTCCAAGGACTGCTAGATTTCTAATACTTAGGGAAGCTGACTTTACAAGCTCAGTGGTACAAGAAAAGAGTGGATTGCAGTCAACACTGAACAGATTTAACTCTTCCTGTGCACAGTCTGGTTTTTGGTTTTTTGGTGGCAGGGATGATCTCTGGCCCAAGAACTTTGGAAAACTGTATGAAGAACAAAACCTACAGAAACATCTTCATCCAATTATTCCAAAATCACTAAGAATTGCCAGAATGACTGATCTTCTGAAAGTGGGTGATAGGTACAGAGTTGAGAATGCCCTGGGTTTACAGTATTTGTGTAGGAATGGTTTGTCACAAAGCTTTGACAGGTGAGAACTGCAATAGTTCCCTCCAGGACTTGAACAGTTTGAGTGGGGTGTATGCCAGAACACATTCTCCACATCTCACCTACCACATCTGAGAAGCCCCGAAACTTTCCTTGTTTCTTACCAGGAATAAAAAATTAATATGAGCATGAGATAAGGAGACCATTCCTACCATAATTTACATAGTGATTAGACTTTAGCTTTTGTCCTACCATGTGAAAAGGACCGTATACTCCATTCCTGTGTTGGAAAGGGAGATGAGGATGGATTATGACTCCTCTGTGCAGTGAGTGGACTGGCATCTCACGTTGTCTTAGAGTACTGACATTCACATTGTGGTCTCTGCAGCAGATTTGGAGATTCTGCCATACTGGGTAAATGGCAATCCATTCGTAACTGGCTGAGGGGTTTGAACTAGTTCTCAGGGTGTCAGCGCAGAAGTGCCTTGCCTTCCCAGGCACTGTTAGGTGGGCTGAGTGTGATCCTTAGCCTGAGGTTCTGAACACCTGGAGAAGGCAGCATGAGCTGACTGGTGCTGGGAAAAATCCAGCTTTCTTCCATGCTCTAGAGCAAAAGGTGTGGTGAGATGAGAGCAGTCTGAAATGAGGAGATCTTCCCCTGCTTTTATGAGAATGGAGGAACTGCACTCTCCATCTCATTTCCCCTTACTTTAACCTCTACCTTAATCTCTTCTTTTTTTCTATTGAAAACAACCCAGCTGAAGACATTTACTTGTAATGTGCTAATGGTACCTCTGCCCTGGCAGAACCATCTGAGCTGTCACTTTCCCCAAGAACCTCTCCCATTCCACATCAAAGAGGTAGTGGCTGGTGGTATTCTTCACCTGCACATGAAGGCCTCTCTCATCCATTCTGGCAACCAAGGTTTTCTTTATTGCTTTCTCCTGCTCCTGGCTCTTTTCTACCTGTGTCTTCTGTGGCTGCTGTATTGTGCAGTACACGCTACTGATTGCTTCACCGACAGTTTTTACCATGTTAGTGGAGAAAAAAAATCCTGCAAGCACCAAGAAATGGCATGAGTTGACAGTGCCTTATTGTTTTCCTTTCCTTCAGTGCTGACAAAGGGAATTAGCTGCATGACCGTGCTGCATCCTGGACTGCAGCTGTGTCTTTGGCTGTAGAAATACACCTTGGCTTAGAGGCCAAGGCAAGGATAAGTGCCATTTGTACTGTGGTCGAGGTTTGATAATGGGACATCTTTCTGTTTACCAGCTGCTCCCATGGGCTGTTTGCCCCTGTTAGCTCTACTCAAGGTTCGCGGGACTTCTTTGAGCAGATGTTGGTGTCCTGAGAAAGTTGTAGTATCTCCCTCAACGGTGTCCTGGTATTTCCAGGAACAGACCCATGGGCCAGCCATGGTGGGCAGGCCACGACTTGCCCTGAGTCAGCTGGGAGAGACAATCAAGGCAACTGACCCAAGCTGACTCACAGGTGTATCCCATACCACAAAGATCATGCTCATTATAAAAGGAGGGAGTTTACAGAGGGTGAGGAGTTTCTTTTTGTGGGGCTAATTTGTCTTGGTCTTCTGCTCCTGTGGCTGTACCGAAGGATAACCCAAAGGTGGCAGGCCACAGCTGGTAAGGAAGTCGCCAGCCCGGCTCAAGCGCTTCTACACTAATGCACGCAGCATGGGCAATAAACAGGAGGAGCTGGAAGCCATTGTGCAGCACGACAACTATGATGTAGTTGCCATCACGGAAACATGGTGGGATGACTCTCATGAGTGGAGGGCTGCAATGGATGGCTATAAGCTCTACAGGAGGAATAGGCAAGGTAGAAAGGGCGGTGGGGTGGCGCTCTATATTAGGGAGTGTTTTGACTGTATGGAGATCGATAAGCATGATGAGCCAGTCAAATGTTTATGGGTTAAGTTGAGGAAGGCGAACGAGGTGGATATCCTGCTGGGAGTCTACTACAGGCCACCTGACCAGGATGAAGAGGTCGATGAACTGTTCTGTAGACAACTGGCAGAAGCTGCAAAGTCGCAAGCCCTTGTTCTTGTGGGGGACTTCAACTTACCAGCCATCTCCTGGAAATATAACACAGCAGAGAGAAAACAATCCAAGAAGTTCCTAGAGTGCATGGAAGATAGATAACTTCCTGACTCAGCTGGTAAGTGAGCCCACCAGGGAGGGTGCCTTGTTAGACCTGCTGTTCACGAACAGAGAAGGACTGGTAGGTGATGTGGTGGTTGGAGGCCGTCTTGGGCTGAGCGATCATGAAAAGATACAGTTCTCGATCCTTAGCCCATTTAGGAGGGGGGGCAGCAAAACGTTCACCATGGACTTCCGAAGGGCAGACTTCAACCTGTTTAAAACACTGGTTGAGAAAGTCCCTTGGGGAACAATCCTAGAGGGCAAAGGGGTTCAGGAAGGATGGACTCTTTTCAAGAAGAAACTGTTAGAGATGCAGGAGCAGGCTGTCCCCATGTGTCGTAAGACAAACTGGCGGGGAAAGTGACCGGCCTGGCTGAACAGGGAGCTTCTGCTGGGACTTAGGAGAAAGAAGAGAGTCTACCACCTTTGGAAGAAGGGGCAGGCTACTCAGGAAGAGTATAGGTATTTAGTTAGGTTGTGTAGGAAGAACATTAGGGGGGCAAAAGCCCAGGTTGAACTCAGCCTGCCCACTGCCGCAAAAGATAATAAGAAGAGTTTTTACAAATATATTAACAATAAAAAAAGATGCAGGGAGAATCTCCATCCCTTATTGGATGCGAGGGGGAACATTGTTACCAAGGATGAGGAAAAGGCTGAGGTACTTAATGCCTTCTTTGCCTCGGTTTTTAATGGCCAGACCACTTATCCTCATGGTATTCAGTTCCCTGAGCTGGAAGATTGGGATGGAGATCAGAATAAACCCCTCGTAACCCAGGAAATAGTAGTGAAGGACCTGCTGAGTCAATTAGACACCCATAAGTCTATGGGGCCGGATGAGATCCACCCGAGAGTGCTGAGGGAGCTGGCGGAGGAACTTGCCGAGCCGCTCTCCATCATCTGTCAGCAGTCTTGGTTATCGGGTGGGGTCCCGGACGACTGAAAACTTGCCAGTGTGACGCCCATCTACAAGAAGGGCAGGAAGGAGGATCCGGGGAACTACAGGCCTGTCAGCCTGACCTCGGTGCCAGGGAAGATTATGGAACGGTTCATCTTGGGGGAGATCACACGGCAAGTGCAGGACAACGGGGGGGGATCAGGTCCATCCAACATGGGTTCACGAAGGGCAAGTCCTGTCTAACCAACCTGATCTCCTTCTATGATCAGGTGACCCGCCTAGTGGGTGAGGGAAAAGCGGTGGATGTTGTCTCCCTGGACTTCAGTAAGGCATTTGACACTGTCCCCCACAGCATTCTGCTGCAGAAGCTGGCAGCTCATGGTCTAGACAGGTGGACTCTTCGCTGGGTTAAAAACTGGCTGGATGGCCGAGCCCAGAGAGTTGTGGGGAATGGAGTTAAATCCAGATGGAGACCGGTCACAAGCGGTGTCCCTCAGGGCTCGGTCTTGGGGCCAGTCTTGTTTAATGGAGCGATGGGCTGAGGCCAATTGCATGAGGTTTAACAAGGGTAAGTGCCGGGTCATGCACTTCGGCCACAACAACCCCATGCAGCGCTACAGGCTTGGGGAAGAGTGGCTGGAAAGCTGCCTGGCGGAAAAGGACCTGGGGGTGTTGGTTGACAGCCGACTGAACACGAGCCAGCAGTGTGCCCAGGTGGGCAAGAAGGCCAACGGCATCCTGGCCTGTATCAGAAACAGTGTGAGCAGCAGGAGCAGGGAGGTGGTCGTGCCCCTGTACTCGGCACTCATGAGACCGCACCTTGAGTACTGTGTCCAGTTCTGGGCACCGCAGTATGGGAAGGACATTGAGGTGCTGGAGCGAGTCCAGAGAAGGACAACGAGGCTGGTGAGAGGTCTGGAAAACAGGCCTTATGGAGACCGGCTGAGGGAACTGGGGTTGTTTAGCCTGGAGGAGACTGAGAGGAGACCTTATTGCCCTCTACAGCTACCTAAAAGGAGGTTGTAGTGAGGCTGCTGTTGGTCTCTTCTCCCAAGTTACTAATGATAGGACGGGAGGAAATGGCCTCAAGTTACGTCAGGGGAAGTTTAGGTTGGATATTAGGAAGGAGTTCTTTACTGAGAGGGTGGTTAGACATTGGAACAGGCTGCCCAGGAAGGCGGTGGAATCGCCGTCCCTGGGGGTGTTCAAAAAACAGGTTGATGAGGCACTTGAGGCCATGGTCTAGTGGTTTAATGGTTAGGAATATGATGGGATAAAGGTTGGACTTGATGATCCTGGAGGTCCTTTCCAACCATGGTGATTCTGTGATTCTGAAGACACTTTATTAGTACATCAGCTCCAACTTGTACTGTTACTGTGGCTATTAATAAATCGGTGCACATTTATACTGTAGCCATTAATAGATCAGTTCATATTTATACCCATAGCTCAGTCGTTTACCTTTAATACTCCTATCATCTTGCAGGCTAATTGAACACGTGCTACCTATCCGCTTCTTGTTCATGTCCTGTTATTGTTTCTACCTCTTATCTCTATGCACGTAGCTAGTTCTTGTACTTTCCCACTAGCTTGGCCTTGTCTTGCTTCCCCACAGATTCCTACTAGGAATCTCACAACTCACAGGATTGTGCCCCATGTTTGCTGAGATCTGCCTGTGTCCTGGGCTTTGGACTCTGCTCAAGCTCTAGAGCTTTTGATGTGTTTAGCCAGACAAATCTAAGGAGGCAACAGCTAAACCAAGTCAAGTGGCCCAGGCAAATGCCTTGGTGATTTTGCTTTGGGACTGACTTGTGCTGAGGGTTGGTCTAAGATGTAATAAATCCTGCAGCACCTTAGGCACCAGCTTCCACAGAGATGAGATTCTGCTACAGTGTGAAAGTACATTTCTAACTCTCCTGGGTGTGAAGCAAAGCCTGGCTCTAGGACTGTGTGTTACCATTGCTCACACTATCTGCTTGAGCTTGCAGAGAGCTTGAAACAGGAGCTCTGAGAGTTTCTCTGCTTCCTCCTCCACTCCAAAACGTGGAATCTCATATTCTGACAAGCAAGAGAACATGGTAGTTCTGCATCATCTTAAAGGAGTAAGCTTTGATTCAGTGAGAACAGCAAATGCTTCTGTTAGCAAATATCTGAAATGCAAATGAAAAAAACACCAAAGCAAAACTCTTTATAATAAAGGGAATCAGATTTTATTTTTATACCCTCAAAGTTAAAAAAATGCATTTCAAAATATTTACAATGACTATATATGAAATAACCTTTGTTAATTAAATAGCAACATACAGTACTAGAATATATCCACCAAACTGATAAAGTCTACATAAGAAGAAAATGTAACAGGAAGAGAGAGAGAGAGAGAGGGGTAAATAGCATCCATGCACATTCTGCACCTGCATGGTTTTTTATACTCTCTGCCTGTTAGTTGTGGATGGAGTCACAGGAAGTTTTGACCTCTTGTCCTCTATAAATGCCACTTGTGACTGAGATTCTTTGAACTGACAGAAATTTGTGGGTTGCAGCCGTACCAATGTCTTACTTTCCCATTCCAGCCTTTCACATGAGGACCTTGTATTACAGAATGGACTCAAAATCTCTCAGCAACCCTGGGAGGTAGGTATAGTTTTATGGAAGAATTTGGCAGATGGAGAAGCACCGGGTTAAGTCACTGGCCTAAGGTTGTGCAGCAAGGAGCAGAACTCACAAGCCCTGCCTCATCTCTCCAAATCTCTCATTAGGCAACACATTTCCTCTGCTAACCAGTGTCATCTGCCTTTGGGATGAGCTGTGTCACGAGGTGAGGCTCTCAATTAATACCATGTCCTGGGTGACAATGTGGGAAAAAAAACCCTGCCTACGGATAAGGACTTGTCCCATCTGTGATGTTGCAGTGTTGTTACCGTGTTCTGGAGCTGAACAGAAGATTTTAGTGTAGACACACACCCAAATGGTTCCCTCCCTGCATGTGCATCATTGAGCAACTGCATCCTCTGTAATTTGGAACCCCTATGTATCTTCAAGCCCACACTTTTTCTCTCTCTCTCTCTCCAACATCCACACCTGTATATTTGTCCTTCCTACCCGAATCTGATTCAACCATAGGAATGTCAAATAGTAAAAAGAGTAGCAAAAAAAATTGCTGCCTTATTTCTGTATGCATTTTTAATCTTAATTTAATTTGATTTCTGTTGGGTTGCTTCTCAATTTAATGTCTCGAACTTTCACATATGTGCATATATATATATATATATATATAAATGTAACAAAAGGTCCATCCCATTTGTTTCAGTGGACAAAAAAGGGGCCATAAGCCTCACTGGCCAACCCACAAGGCACACCAAAAGCTAAGTGAGAAGGGCTCTAGGAAGGGAAAAAGATGTAGCCCTTGTTTTTGTGGTGCCCTTCAATCATCACTGCTGAGCTTGAAGCTTTGTGAAGGTATGACATAACTTTGCAGAAAAGGAGAACAGCTGTCCAGGTACCTGCAGATTTCTGGTGCAACAGCCCCAGGAGTGCTAGATCAGCTGGGGCTGTTTCTCCCTCTCTTTGGTGAAGGAGTTTCTGAGGATTCTAGCTTTGTTAGTGATTTTTCTGTGGTGGTGGCAGTGGTGATGGTGGCTGTATTCATCTTTTTCTATTGGCCCAACAGTTCTCTCAGCAGAGCAATTCTTCCCAATTCCCAGTAGCCAACCCTCTCCCCTGGATGCCCATCATCAGACTTATTTTTTCCTAAGAACAAGGTAGAGGATGCCAATGATGAAACTGAAGCAAAAGCAGATCCAGGCCAATATGAAGCAGTAGCCGTGGTGAGAACTTGTAGACTCGGGCACCTTGCCTGTGAACCGAGCTGTGTAAATGGAGACTCCAATCAGAATGCACATCCCTGTGGGAAGGAACGGGGAAAAGAGAGTTGGAAAATGCACAGAAACCAGCATTACTGCAGGACTTCTGAAGTACTGTTACCCCCTGAGATCGTAATGCACGTCTTGTACTATATGAGAGGGGCTGCTGCCCATTAGGCTTATTTAGGGAGGATTTCTCTTGCAGACGTGATGACATAAGACACTTGGGGCTTGTTTAGTGGGTGCCATCAGGAATAAACCTTTGTCAGGAGGAAATCAGTAATAAGATCTGCAGACAGTTTGGTGCTGTGTTGAATCCCATGAGCAGTAGATGACTAAATGTTTATTCCCCTGCCCCTCAAAATACTTGAATCCTTTTTGTTGTCTTTCAAAGGTACTTTGCAAAACCCACTGGGGTTTTCTAACAAAAATCTGGAAATATTTCTGTTATATACAGTAAAACCAAAACAAACCAACTTTTCAGTTTCTCAGTGTTTTGTTTCATCAAACAAATGGGTCACTGGAAACTTTTTGCTGGCTGACAGCCTCCCCTGATGGCCATATGAGGCAGACACATGTGGCTACTTGTGGTTGCAAATGCAGTGGGACGCATGCAGTGCCTTCTATGATTCGCCACAAGGTGTACATACTTACAGCAAACCAGCATGATGGCTCCAGTGATGTAGAAATGTTTGCCTTTCTCCAGAGTGAACAGCTGGACAATAAACATGACAAGCGCGATGACGGAGAAAATGATCGAGAGGATCATAAAGGCTTGCACAGCTTTGAGGGAAGCTGTGAACACACAGGGAATAGATGTGAGGTCAGGACTCAGCCTTGGTATTGTGCACAAACGTCCTGCAATTCATCACCACAATGAAAATGCAGATGTAACTTACCCTCATCACGACTGCTGACTGGCAGCTGCTCACAGGTCTTGTTGCACAGCAGCCAGAGTCCTGATGAGACGGTTCCGAAGTTGGAAGAATCCACCATCCATACCTGAAAGAGGATGAAACAGTTGTGTTACGGGGCATCTGCCATGTTCTTCTAGACAGTTATCAGACTAAACCATAAGGGAACCAACAGTAGCCCAAGTGCCACAAGATGGAATGCTGAAAAAGTCAGCATGTGCTGGCAGCAGATGAATGGCAGAAGCGGGTGGGAGAAGACGCCGGCTTCCCAAGCCAGAAATTCTTTACTGAGAGGGTGGTTAGGCACTGGAACAGGCTGCCCAGGGAGGTGGTGGAGTCGCTGTCCCTGGGGGTGTTCAAAAAACGGGTTAATGAGGCACTTGAGGCCATGGTCTAATGGTTAGGAATATGATGGGATAAAGGTTGGACTTGATGACCCTGGAGGTCCCTTCCAACCATAATTATTCTATGATTCTATGAATACAGCTGGGTGTATCAATAGAAACTTAAGAGTTAAAATTCTTCTTGATTTAAGATTTCAGATTATGAAGTTGCAGTTCTCTTCCAAGATAAGAGGACTTTGTTCCCATCTATCACCTCCCATTGCCTGCATACATATATGTCAAGTCTGAGGTGGTCCATGGCAGATATTTTTCCCCAGCAGCACAGCATAAAAGAATTCAAGAGAAAAAGGGAATATGAAACAGGACAAGGAACTTAAGAGATACAGAAGATACTGATATAAGAAGAACTAGAACAGGACTCCACGCACAGCTTTCATTCTCTTGCAAAGCGCATCATTAGATCATCACTTACTAAAAACAATCAGCTTTAATACTAACTGAAACTGTCTGTGTGGTGATGCTCAGAAGTCCAAGGAGAGACTGTTATTCATATTGTAGAGAAAAAAAAAACCTTGCTCCAAAGAACTTTAAAATCCAAGTGGGTAAACCAAAGATTTAGATAATCTGTATTTTGCAGATGGGAGGCAGGGATGAGATGTAAGACGTTAAAACAACTTGTCTAAAGTTGCACTGGAAGTTTGTGATAGAAGTGGTTGAACCTACAGCTCCTGACCTCCATCCAAATGTCTAACAATATGAATATCTCCAGAATAGTATCTCCGGGTGTTCAGCTGAAGAAATCAGCAGATGCAGCTCAGCTGCTGAGACACAGCATAATCGTAAAGATGGAATAAATATAGGAAGCACAACAGCTCCATGGCCACCGTGGTTTCAGCAAAGACATTTTCTTCCCGAACTAGAAGAAACAGTACCAGCTAAATAAATAAATAAATTAAAAAAAAAATAAAAGCAACCCAGCATCCTTCAGCTGTAATAGAATATTACTTAGAGGAAGTAGGAGAGCATTTACCAGCTGGAAAGATCATCGCTACAGGCTGCCCAGGGAGGTGGTGGAGTCGCTGTCCCTGGGAGTGTTCAAAAAACGGGTTGATGAGGCACTTGAGGCCGTGGTCTAATGGTTAGGAATATGATGGGATAAAGGTTGGACTTGATGACCCTGGAGGTCCCTTCCAACCATAATTATTCTATGATTCTATGATGAGGCTGAGTATAACCTTGTATACTTTATGTTGGTGATTGTATTAGTTTTGTATTTCTTTAAATCTTTTTCTACTTCAACCCATGGGGCTTCTTCCTTTTTTCCCTGATTCCCCTTCTCAGCTGGGAAGGGGTCATCAGGTGGTAGAATAACTACTACAGTTTAGCCCCAGGTACAGGCTAAATGTAGACATGCAGCCAGAGGTAAAGTTTGGAGGGTACATGAAGGCTAACTGTAGTTGCTTTTCACTCTGCAGTATCTTGCTTGTTTTTTTTTTTTATCTCGGGATGCATTTATTTAAGTAATATTGTAGTGTCACAGGCTCTGTATGTGTGCAGGAAGGGAGAGTGCTAACCTAGGAAGATATATTGCAGACACTACAAGGGGCCTGGTATATGAACAAACCAAGCAGGCAGATCACTTAACTGAACTGAAAGAGAAGCTGAGGAAAGGCTTGCTAGGGAGGGCAGTGATACCTGTACTGGTCCCCCAGTAAGGGGAGGGGCTGGTGGGAGGGCAAAAGCACCAAGCTCAGTGCATAGTGAGGAGGGAGGAGAAGGAAAGCAGGGGAGTGGAGCTGAGATGGAAAGACAGGCCGGGCATTGATGAGGGCAGGGCAGGGCAGAGAGGGCTGAACAACATGGATGATGTGGCCAAGAAGGAAAGTCCCCACGAGCTCCAAGTCCCTGAGTGAAGTGTAGAGGGCTGGCAGGCGGCTGGGAAGTCCTCTCCCTTCTGTTGCTCTTGCATGGCAGAAGGGAGGGGACAATCTCTAGGTTTACTTTTTCATTCCCTGACAAAGAGGGAAACAATTTCTGTGACTGCAGAGGCATAGTTCCCTTCTGAAAGAGGAAACATCTACACGTGTCACGCTATCGGCCAGCTTCTGAGTTTATTTGCAGCAGTGCAGAACTGGAACAACTCGCATTGACTTCATGGCAGTCTTTCTGATTTTGAATCGGGGATTGAAGCAGTGCCACCATGTCAAGAAACTGGTGGTAAAGAGAATTTTTAAGGGGGTAAAATCTAAAATGTCTCACCTCAGCACAGAGACTGAGTACTGAACTAAGCTCACTCTCCTTTCTTGCTGCTTGCTCCCCTGCTTATTGCCAGCTATCCACTGGTCTTTTGAGAGGGAACATAAATTATGATTTGCTTCCCCTTGTACATACACACTCCCTTTCTGTGTCTTCTGTATTTGCAAACAAAAATTTTCATGACTCCATTCCTTCTCCTTTTGTAATGTACAGTCACCACTTTCGTGGCTCCCTTGTGTTTGAGGCAGGATATGGGCAGGAAATAATAACACAAGATTCAAACTGGAAAAATGCAAACCTATTATCTGGGGGAAAATAAACCCAAAGTTAGCTACTCAGAGGGCAGGAGCCTTTGGAACTTGCAAGAGAAAAAAAGCTGGAAGCAACTTAATTGGGACAGTAGACAGAGAGCTGGAGAAGAGGTTGCAACGTGATATAGCACTTAGAGGGGGAGAAGGCAGCTAATGTCATTTAGAGCTCTTCAGATGCTGATGTCCCTCTCACATCCACAAATCTCAGAGCCATATTTCACCTCTGGAGAGGCCCTATGAGTAGTAATAACAGCAAAAGTTGAAGGTTTTCATTGCTGAGAGGATTTGACTCAAATCCTGTGGCAAAAAATTGCTCTAGCATAGTCACAGCAGTGCTGTGGGACTGAGGAATTACTTGGCTGGTCTGCAGTACCTTCATACTAGTTACAGTCAGAGACACCATGTCCCTGTGCAGCTCTGTGCTGGGAGCGTGAGAGAAGGCATGAGCTAGACAAGGGAGAGGAGAAAGGAAGCATTCACCACATTGCCTGGCTCTGAGGATGATTAGATAGCACAAAGAACTAAAAGTCTGGGCTTTTTGACTTCAAGCGTGCTTATAAAGGGTGATGCTTAGTGAGTGTGAAACAAAAATCAGCAAAACGGCTCAGTGGCACAAAATGATTGCTTGAATTTGATAGGTGTGTCTGGGCACCTCCATCTCTGAGATACGTGATCAATCGGACAAAAAATGTGAATAAAGAAATTGAAGCAAAGGACATGGCAGACTGGTAGAGTGCTACCAGGTAAAGAATAAGGATTCTTGGAAGTGAACTAAAGAAATGCTTAGGAGTTTCTGGTTATTTGAAGGGATTTTTGAACCTTGGTCTGAAGCTTAAGGGTAACTCTAAAGCTGTAGGTACTACCTTATGGAGAAGGAATGTTATGTCTCCTGTGATATGCAAGAGTGTAGGTCTACTTTATAATACTGATCCAAATTGGACTAGATGGTGAAACTGAGCAAAACGAGACACAGGCTGAATAACCTGCAACAATAGCTTTGTGGTGACCAGGTTTGGTATGAATGATGAGTTTACTGGGTCGAGGTTGAACACAGAGGAGCAAGGGGCACCATCATCTTCATCACTTCCAGAAGAACAGGGGGAAAAAGCCTTCTGAGTGCAGGGTCTGATCCTCTTCACAGTGCTGCTGTGTGTGTGTTGGGGTAAGCAATGTGCAGACAAGGTGATGGGCCACTCTGACATCCCATTTCTATTATTGTGGCTAAAGAGGCAGCAAGCTGTGTTAGGAACTCCTATGTTGTTCTTGAGTTACATATCTTATAGCTGGTTATACTCCTTAAGCTAGTGATGTTTTTGACAGGTGATAGAGAAAGAGGCCCTTCTGCCTCATGGACCACTTGCAGAGCAGCTATTCCCACCAGGCATCACCAGCAGCTCCATCTGGCTGACTGCAGAGTCCTTTTCTCTGTAAGAAAAGTGGTCAGGGTGGAGGGCAAGGGAGGTACTCATCTCCTTTGAATCCTCCAAGTTTCATAGCAAGGATGGGCTCCATGTGACTCAGAAGCAGTTGTGCAGCCAGGCAGATAGGCTCTGATCAGGCAATGAACACTTGTTGGCTGCACTGCTGCTTATGGAGGTTCCTTGTGATGCTTCCCATCCTTTTTTTCCTGTCCAGTGCTGTCACCTTCATGGATCAATGTAGAAATGATATCCATGCCATGGGCCAAAGAGTGGGCATGATGGAGCTCTGAAAGTTAACAGACCTCTGCATGTCACACCTACCAAAATAACTGACTGCAGAGAGAAAGTAGGGTGGAAAGAGCAATGAAAAATGGAAGCTGCAAAGTCTTTGGTAGCTGACGTGCATCTCCATCTCTCAGGGGTTTTAAAGCTGTCTCTGCTGTCCCCTTTTGGGGAAACAGGATATGTGGGTGTGTTGGAAACATGAATTATCAGCCTTTCTCTTTGCTGGAAACCAATCCCACCCAATATTCACTCAAGCTGCAACTGCTGGTTGTCCCACTCTGTGCTGGCTGGCTGAATCTGTCCCAGCAGCAGCTGATACTGCTCACCAGCATGGGTCACTGGGTATGCACTGTGTCCCTCCCAAAATACCTGGAGAGAGTCACTGAGCTGAGAGGTTTCTCCTCTCAGGAGAGCAGTTCCTGAAGGCAGGCTGCTGCTCAAACTGTGCCTTGCTGGGTACCATGTGCTACTTGTAAAGCTGAGTTCTTAATACAAGAAAAGCCAGCTTGTCACTGTAATTTAAAAATCCTTTTGCCATCTAGGGAAATGTCAGCAGGCAGAAACAAATAACGGGAGGGTTTGACCTGCACACAAAGGAGCTGTTGTTTTCTGCCTGTCCTGGCTGTCAGTGGTGTTGGGTTGTTCAATACTGCTCAGGAAAACAGCTCTGGAAGTTCTCTGCCTTCCATGAAGGCTGAAGACATGTGAAGTAAAGTGCCTCTGCCTGTATAAACACCTGCCAGACTATCATGGGAAGAGCTGGGATGCTGAAATGAAACAGGGTGAGGACTGGCACTGGGCCCAAAGCGGGAGTCAAGGAGAATCCTCTGGCAAAGCTGACATATTGTGTTTGATTGCTTGGTTTCCACCAGCAGGTGTAATCGATACCCAGGTGGTGGAGTGACTAAACTTACCTCCTGTTGCTAATGCTGGGTTGTAGCTGCACCAAGCAGTGGGAGGAACAGAGGGGAGGGGGTGGGTGTGAGAGAAATTCCTGTCTCAAGAACCACAGAATGTTAGGGATTGGAAGGGACCTCAAAAGATCATCTAGTCCAATCCCCCTGCCAGAGCAGGAACACCTAGGTCAGGTCACACAGGAACACGTCCAGGTGGCTTTTGAATGTCTCCAGAGAAGGAGACTCCACAACCTCTCTGGGCAGCCTGTTCCAGTGTTCTGTTACACTCACTGTGAAGAAGTTCTTCCTCACATTTATGTGGAACCTCCTATGTTCCAGCTTGCATCCATTGCCCCTTGTCCTATCATTGGATGTCACTGAGAAGAGCCTGGCTCCATCCTCATGACACTCACCCTTTACATATTTATAAACATTAATGAGGTCACCCCTCAGTCTCCTCTTCTCCAAGCTAAAGAGACCCAGCTCCCTCTGCCTTTCCTCATAAGGGAGATGTTACACTCCCTTCATCATCTTTGTGGCTCTGTGCTGGACTCTCTCAAGTAGTTCCCTGTCCTTCTTGAACTGGGGGGCCCAGAACTGGACACAATACTCCAGATGTGGCCTCACCAAGGCAGAATAGAGGGGAAGGAGAACCTCTCTTGACCTACTAACCACCCCCTTTCTAATACACCCCAGGATGCCATTGGCCTTCTTGGCCACAAGGGCACATTGCTGGCTCACGGTCATCCTGCTGTCCACCAGGACCCCCAGGTCCCTTTCCCCTACACTGCTCTCCAGCAGGTCAGCCCCCAACCTGTACTGGTACATGGGGTTGTTCTTCCCCAGATGCAAAACTCTACACTTGCCCTTGTTGAATTTCATCAAGGTTTTCCCCGCCCAACTCTCCAGCCTATCAAGGTCTCGTTGAATGGCAGCACAACCCTCTGGTGTGTCAGCCACTCCTCCTAGTTTGGTGTCATCAGCAAACTTGCTGAGGATACATTCTGTACCCTCATCCAAGTCGTTGATGAAGATATTCAACAACACCGGTCCCAGTACCGACCCCTGAGGGACTCCACTAGTCACAGGCCTCCAACTAGACTCCGTCCCATTAACCACAACTCTCTGGCTTCTTTCCTTCAGCCAGTTCACAATCCACCTCACTACCTGATCACCAAACCCATGCTTTATCAGCTTATCTACGAGGATGCTGTGGGAGACAGTGTCAAATGCTTTACTGAAATCAAGATAAACCACATCTACCGCTCTACCATCATCTATCCACCTAGTTATTTCCTCATAGAAGGCAATAAGGTTGGTCAAACATGACTTACCCTTGGTAAAACCATGTTGACTGCTCTTAATGACTCCCTCTTCCTTGATATGCCTAGAGATAGTGCCAAGAACAAGCTGTTCCATCACCTTTCCAGGGATGGAGGTGAGGCTGACCGGTCTATAGTTACCCGGGTCCTCCTTCTTGCCCTTCTTATAGATTGGAGTGACATTTGCTATCCTCCAGTCCTCAGGCACCTCTCCTGTTGTCCATGACTTACCAAAGATGATGGAGAGTGGCCTAGCAATGACCTCTGCCAGCTCCCTCAGCACCCTTGGGTGCATTCCATCTGGTCCCATCGATTTATGGATATCCAGATTGCTCAACTGATCCCTAACCCAATCCTCATCTACCAAGGCAAACTCCTCCTTCATCCTGACTTCTTCTGGGGCTACAGGGATCAGGGGCTCCTGGGGGAAGCCTGCAGGAGTAAAGACAAGGGCAAAGAAGGCATTCAGCACCTCTGCCTTCTTTATATCCTCTGTCTCTAGGGCACCCACCTCATTCATCAGTGGGCCTATATTGCCTCTAGTGTTTGTTTTATTAGCTATGTATTTGAAAAAGCCCTTTCTATTGTCCTTGACCTGGCTCGCAAGGTTAAGTTCTAAGGAGGCCTTAGCTTTCCTAATTGCCTTTCTACATCCTCTGACAACTGTCCTATATTCCTCCCAAGTGACCAGCCCCTCCTTCCATGATCCATAAATTCTTTTTTTCCACCTGAGTTTGCCCAGCAGTTCCTTGTTTAACCATGCTGGTCTCCTAGCTCCCTTACTTGATTTCATACCCATTGGGACGCTCTGATCCTGAGCTTGCAAGAAGTGGTCCTTGAATGTCGACCAACTATCTTGCGCCCCTTTACCATCTAGCACCCTGTCCCATGGGACTTCCCTTAACAATTGATTGAGGAGGCTAATGTTGGCCCTGCGGAAGTCCAGGGTTCTGGTCTTGCTAGGTACTCTATTCCTCCCACACGGGATCCTGAACTCCACCATCTCATGATCACTGCAGCCAAGGCTGCCATCGACCATCACTGCTTCAACAAGACCCTCCTTGTTGGTGAGTACAAGATCCAGCAGCGCTCCTCTCCTAGTCGGCTTATCCACCATTTGCATTAAGTAGTTGTTATCAATGCACTGGAGGAACCTCCTAGACTGTGAATGGCTGGCTGTGTAAGTCTTCCAGCAGATATCGGGGTAGTTAAAATCCCCCATGAGGACCAAGGCCTGTAGTTGCAAGGCTGCTTTCAGCTGCCTGTAGAAAGCCTCATCAACTCCCTTGTCCTGATCAGGAGGTCTGTAATAGACCCCCACAGCTGTATCACCCATGCCTGCCTGCCCCTTAATTCTTACCCACAGACTTTCAACTTGCCCCTCATCAGTCCCTGGAGAAAACTCAAAACATTCAAGTTGCTCCCTCACATAAAGAGCAACTCCACCACCTCGCTTCACTGACCGATCTTTCCTAAAAATGACATAGCCATATGGTTATTCTCTTTTAAAATACATTCCTACAATTCCCCCTTTTTCTTCTTGAGCCAGCCATACGTTCTTCATGGTATCTTTAATCATGCTTGTTGCCTTTTCAAAAAACACAAAGTACAATCATTAACACAATAGCGACCAATAATAGGTGGAATTCAATAATAGGTGGAATTAACAAAGAAACAAAGTCTCCCACAGAAGAGATGGGAGACAACCAAGTCAATAGGCTGATCATATAGAAGTAGTCCCATATTTTTTTCCCACGAAGCCTCCGTTTGCAAATGCCAAACCTGACCGGGGCCCATTTGCGGGGAGAGTCAGGAGGTCCTTCCCCAACAGGAAAACTCTGCAAAGTGCGTCCACCTAACAGACAGACACTCCACTCCTTCCGCAAGTGGCCCCAGCCCCCGTCACCAAAACAGGACACCTGGCACTCATTTATCCAATGTGGGGCACCTGGGGCTTGTTTACCCAAGGGCTCCCCCCACAAGGCCAGCCGCACCTTGAAGGAAAGCCAAAAGGCAAACTCAACCCCTCCTTTTAAAGGACCATGAGGACCACCCATATGTCAGCCTAGGACATCTGCGGATCTGGTTCTGCCATCCATGGTTTCACCCACTTTGCCGGTACCCATTTGGATCCATGATCTGTAACGACACATGCATATCCCCTTTCAATCCTGCTCCATGCTTCACGACTGGCGGTACTAGACTATCCTGTGGCAGACGTAAAGTATTCAATACATATATAGCCTTATTCAATCTATCTGCAGGTGGCAGTTGATTTCCCGTGGGATGCCTAGGGCCGCCATTGCAGAACGCATATGCCTTTGAACATGCTTACTAGACTCTCCAGTTTGAGCTGTCGCCCACACAGCCATAGAAAATGTGCCAATTACAACATGGACATATTTCAATCTGCCAAACTCTACAACATGTGTCACATCCATTTGCCACAGTTGCAAGGGCCGCAGTCCTTTAGGGTTGACCCCGAGGCCAACTCCAAACCCTATTTTCTGACAGGCTGGACAGGACTTCACGATCCCTTGTGCACCTGTCAAGGGCAAATGAAATTGTCGTGCTAACATTTTTGCTGATTGGTGGAAAAATGCATGGGAATTTTTTGCTTGCTCGAAAATATTTACAGGTGGACCAATGCAAGCCGGAGCTACCAATTGATCAGCTTTATTGTTTCCAATGGCCAATCCTTCAGTCATTAAGTGACTGCGAATATGGGTGATGAAATATGGGTGATGTCTGTCATTTAAGGTCAACAATAATTCTCGCAACAGCTCAGCAAGCAGCTTATTCGAGACCTCACGAAGCATAGCCCTTTCAATGCACCACACCACTCCAACCACATAGAGAGAGTCTGATACAATATTCAGTGGCTGATCATTCCAATGTTGAAATGCCCATATTACAGCTCGGAGCTCTAACGTCTGCAAGGAGTCTATAGTCCCTCCCTGGATGATGTGACTATCCCATTGACCAGGCTCCTCTTCCCAGGTGACTCCTGCCTTTTTAGTTTTCTTTCCTGCATCAGTGAAAACAGTGATACCGTTTACCGGTGTTTCAGACCGATACGGCTCTTCCTCAAAGGTCTGGTTTTGCAGCATAGGGATCATGCGGTGAGCAGGATAAACATTTGTGAGGAGACCCGTGAAATCTGAGCAGGCAATTTGCAAAGCAAGAGAATTTCTAATGAGCCATTCTAAATATTCCTGAACCAATGGCACAATAATTGATTGTGGATCCGCTCCTGCTATTTCTTGAATTCTAGATCGTCCTTTCATAATTAATTGCGCAATTATTTCAATTCGGGTCACAACGGTTTTTCTCTGCCTCATTGGAGAAAATATCCACTTCAATCATCATTTGTTATGCCACAGATACCTCTTACCCACTGAATATCGCCAACCAGCTTCTGGATATCATTGAGTATTTTGATGTCTGATTTGATTTCTAGTTTTTGTGGTCTGACACTACTTCCTGTGATGATCCAGCCCAAATATTTCCAAGGTGATTGCTACTGAATTTTTTCCGGGGCAATTTTTAACCCCCTCTTTTCTAATTCTCTGGTCATCGCTATTAAAATGGTTTCTTTTTGCAAATGTTTTCCAGCAATTAATATCTCATCCATATAGTGATAAATTATCAATTGCGGATATTTCTTTCAAATTGGTCCTAAGGCCCAGGCAACAAATGCCTGGCACATGATAGGAGAATTTTTCATGCCTTGAGGCAAGACCAGCCAATGATATCTTTCTGCCGGTTCGGCCTTGTTAACAGAGGGAACCGAAAAGGCAAACTTTTCTACATCGTCTTTACACAGTGGAATTGTGAAAAAACAATCTTTCAAGTACATAATCAGTAAATCCCAGTCCTCGGGCAGCATAACAGGAGATGGCAAACCCGGCTGCAAGGATCCCATATTTTCCATGACTGCATTAACTACCCTTAAGTCATGCAACAATCTCCACTTCCCACCTTTCTTGGAAAGAGTGAAGATTGGTGTGTTCCAGGGGCTATTTGAAGGAACAATATGTCCTGCTTTTAATTGCTCCTCTACCAGTTCTTTGACTTTTAGCAGCCTTTCTTGTTTAAGCAGCCACTGATCTATCCATACTGGTTCTTCTGTTTTCCATTTCAATTTCAGGATTGGCTGCTCAGCAGCGGCCACCACTAAAAAGGCTGAGTTACAATTTGAGCTCCCATTTGAATTAGTAAGTCTCTGCCAACAAGTGTAATAGGTACATTCATGATATAGGGTCTGGTAGTAACTATTACACCATCAGGAAATTGAAATGCAATCACCTCTTTGCTGATTTGGGTTGACTGTGTTCCGCCAATCCCATAAATACCGGATGGGGCAAAAACTGTAGGCCATGTATCAGGCCACTGTGATTTTGAAATGATTGTCACATCAGCCCCTGTGTCCATTAGCATCTTTGTCTGTTTTTTCTGGCCTTTTTTTGCTATCATGATTATCACACATTCAGGTTTTGCTTTCGCTATGTCTAAGGATAAATATACTTGCGGCGATCCTGTTGAGCCGAATCCCCTGTCTCCTCGTTCTGCTATACCCGGTCGAGGAACACAAGATTTAAAAGGAACCAGTTGAGCTATGCAGCTACCTTTTGGAATAAAAGCAGGTGGTGTTAACGAATAGACCATTATTTTTATGATCCCTACAAAGTCAGCATCAATTACTCCAGGCAAAACAAAAATACCCCGTCTAGAGGTTGAAGATCTCCCTAGCAATAAGGCACTAAGACCATGACCTAATGGCCCTTGAGTATTGCTATCTATTAGACGCACTCCGGTGTCTTGTCTCTGTGGCAGACTGTCAGACACTTTACTGAAATCAAGATAGACCACATCCACTGCTTTACCATCATTTATCCACCGGGTTATGTCCTCATAAAAGGCTATCAGGTTGGTCAAGCATGACTTCCCCTTGGTGAAGCCATGTTGACTGCCCCTGATGACCCTCTTATCCTTGACATGCCTAGAGACAGCCCCCAGGATAAGTTGTTCCATCACCTTTCCAGGGATGGAGGTGAGACTGACTGGTCTATAGTTACCCGGGTCTTCCTTCTTGCCCTTTTTGAAGACCGGAGTGACATTTGCTTTCCTCCAGTCCTCAGGAACCTCTCCCGTTCCCCATGACTTAACAAAGAGGATGGAGAGTGGCCTAGCAATGACATCCGCCAGCTCCCTCAGCACCCGCGGGTGCATCCCATCAGGACCCATGGATTTATGGATGTTCAGGTTGCTTAACTGATCCCTAACCCAGTCCTCATCAACCAGGACAAACTCCTCCCCTATCCTGACTTCCTCTGGAGCCTCAGGGGTCCTGGGCTCCTCAGGACAGCCTCCAGCAGTATAGACAGAGGCAAAGTAGGCATTCAGGAACTCTGCTTTCTTTATATCCTCTGTCACCAGGGCATCCACCTCATTCACCAGTGGGCCTACATTGCCTCTAGTGTTACTTTTATCTGCAGTGTATTTGAAGAAGCCCTTTCTGTTGTCCTTGACCTTTCTTGCAAGGTTTAATTCCAAGGAGGCCTTGGCCTTCCTAGTCGCCTCCCTGCATCCTCTGACAACAGACTTATATTCCTCCCAAGTGGCCAGCCCCTCCTTCCATGATCTGTACGCTCTCTTCTTCCACTTGAGTTTGCCCAGCAGTTCCCTGTTTAACCATGCAGGTCTCCCGGCACCCTTTCTTGACTTCCTACCTGTTGGGATGCGCTGATCTTGAGCTCGGAAGAAGAGGTCCTTGAATGCTAACCAACTATCTTGGGCCCCTTTACCTTCAAGTACCCTGTTCCATGGGATTTCCCCTAGCAATTGCTTGAAAAGGCCAAAGTTGGCCCTACTGAAGTCCAGGGTTATAGTTCTGCTAGGTATTCCATTCCTGCCACATGAGATCGTGAACTCCACCATCTCATGGTCACTGCAACCAAGGCTACCCTCAACCTTCAGCGCTTCAACCAGACCCTCCTTGTTTGTGAGAATAAGATCCAGCAGCGCTCCTCTCCTTGTTGGCTCATCCACCATTTGCATCAGGAAGTTACCATCAATGCACTGAAGGAACCTCCTGGACTGTGGATGGCTGGCTGAGTAGGCCTCCCAGCAAATATCAGGGTAAAGTTCCCCACGACAACCAGGGCCTGCATTTGCGAGAGTGCTATCAGCTGCTTGTAGAAGGCCTCATCAACCTCCTCACCCTGATCCAGTGGCCTGTAATAGACACCCACAACAGCATCACCCATGCCAGCCTGCCCCTTAATTTGCACCCACAAGCTCTCAACTCGCTCCTGATCCGCCCCTGGACAGAACTCAATACACCCTAGTTGCTCCCTCACGTAAAGAGCAACTCCACCACCTCCCCTCGCTGGCCTGTCTTTCCTGAAAAGGACATAGCCATCCATGACCACATTCCAGTCACACGAGCTGTCCCACCAAGTCTCTGTAATTGCCACTAGATCATAACCCCCTGACCGAACACGGATTTCTAACTCCTCCTGTTTATTCCCCATGCTGCATGCATTGGTGTACAGGCATTTCAGAGAGCGAGCTGAGCACGCCCATTTCACCCTAGGGGTGTGGGAGGCCTCCTGGTCCTCATCAATACTAGAGCACTGCCCCAGTGGCGCAAGGCCAGCTACAACCCCATCCCCCTTCGAATCTAGTTTAAAGGTCTCCGAATGAGCCCTGCTAATACCTGTCCCAGAACCCTTTTGCCCCTACGAGATAAGCTTTCCCCAGGTATTACCATCAGGTCTCTTGTCTTATAAAACCAGCCATTATCAAAGAACCCAAAGCCCTGCCTGTAGCACCAGTCTCGTAGCCAGGCATTTACGGAATGAATCCTCCTATTCCATCCCATGTCACCACCTGAAAATGGAAGGAGGGAGGAGAAGATAACCTCTGCCCCAGACTCTTTCACTAACCGTCCCAAGGCCTTGAAGTCTTTCTTCATCCCCTTCAGACTATGGGATGTAGCTTTGTCACCAAACAGGACAAAGAACTTATCAACACCAATGTGATGTAGATAAGCAGACACTTCTTTATTGACGCGCGGAGGATACGGGGGATATCTCCACCTAGCGTATCCTAGGTTACATCACCTTTAGCAAGGTTTTTATACATTTGAGTTCCACTGTATAAGATGTTTAACATAAAACTGCATGTACTACTCGCTTTCAATTGCTCATTAAAATTAACCTTTAATTAATTAATTAATTTTCAGTTGTTACCGCATATCCAGCATATCGAGTTCTGTTCTGCACAAAGCTACTGCCATCCGTGAACAGCTCCCACTCAGGGTCCTCGAACGGGACATCCTTTAGGTCTTCTCGGCTGGAGTATGTGTGCTCAATAGTCGTTAAGCAGTCATGCTCGGGTCTCTCTTCTTCCTGTGAAGCACTTAAGAAAACTGCAGGATTCACAAGGTTAGTTGTTTTTAATATCACATCATCCTGTTGGGTAAGGATTACTTGGTATTTCATCATTCTGCTAGGGGAGAGCCAATGCCCTCCTTTTTGTTCCAGCACTGTAATCACCATGTGTGGGACATAAACTGTGATGACTCTCCCCAAAGTGAGCTTGCGGGCTTCTTCTATCAGTATGACTGTTGCTGCTACTGCTCGCAAGCAGGCAGGCCATCCTTTACTCACTGTGTCCAGTTGTTTGGAAAAGTATCCCACTGGCCTTTTCCAGCTTCCCATCCTTTGGGTCAGGACTCCCAGAGCAAGGTGTTGCCTCTCATGGACAAACAACTGAAAGTCTTTGGTTAGGTCAGGCAATCCTAAAGCTGGTGCTGACATTAAAGCTTGCTTAAGGTCTCGAAAGGCCTGTTCTTGCTGGTAACCCCACACAAGAGGGATAGATTTCTGGGCCTCGTAGAGTGGTTTGGCTATCAGCCCATAGATCATAATCCAAAGACGACACCACCCGGTCATTCCCAGAAAAGCTCTTAATTCATGCATAGTCCGAGGTTCAGGGATAGCACAAATTGCTTCCTTTCGGTCAGTTCCCAGCTTTCTCTGCCCTTTTGAAATCTCAAAGCCCAAGTATATTACTGTTTGACTTGCTATTTGGGCTTTCTTTTTAGACACCTTATACCCATTAAGTCCCAGGAAATTTAAAAGTTCAATGGTTACCTGGATACAAGCAGGCTTCTCTTCGGTAGCTATTAGAATATCATCCACATACTGTAGGAGAAGGTGATCTGGTCGTGGCGGCGTTGTCTTTTCCTTTGTCCAAATTTCCAATTCTTTTGCCAGCTGGTTACCGAAGATCGTTGGGCTGTTTTTAAATCCTTGGGGTAGCCGTGTCCATGTTAATTGTGTTTTGCGCCCTGTCTGTGGGTCTTCCCACTCAAAAGCAAATAAATTACGGCTTTCCTGGTCCAGGGGTATGCAAAAGAAAGCATCTTTCAAATCAAGCACTGTAAACCACTGATATGTCTCTCTGAGGGCAGTTAATAATGTATATGGATTTGCCACTACTGGATGGATATCTTTTACGATCTGATTTACAGGTCGCAGATCCTGCACCAGTCTAAAATCACCTGAGGGTTTCCATATTGGTAGGATAGGGGTATTATACTCTGACTCACACTCTTCTAAAATGTTATATTTCAAAAATTTATCAATCAGCTTTTTAATTCCTTGCTTTGCTTCTGGTTTAATTGGATATTGTCTAATCCTTACCAGTTTTGCTCCTTTTTTTAATTCAATTTTCACAGGTTGGGCCAATTTAGATTTTCCTGGGATATCGGTTTCCCATACCATGGGGATTACTGCATTGTTTACTTCTGGGGGAATTTCTTGTACTCTTGGTTTTTCTGATATCATCAAAATTTCTCCCGTTTTTGATTCAGGTATTTTTAAAAACAACTCCCCGTCTTCAAAGACAATTTGGGCATTTAATTTAGATAGCAAATCTCTTCCCATTAAGGGTATCGGACAATCTGGAACATACAAAAATTCATGTGTTATACTTTTGCCTCTAAATTTCAAATCCAAGGGCTGTAGGAATGGTCGGTTTTCCTCTTTCCCTGTGGCTCCAATAACATTTGCTGGTTTTGTTCCTATTTTCCCTTTTTGTGTATTCAAAACTGAAAATGTTGCTCCCGTATCAACCAAAAATGTAACCTCCTTTTCTCCCAGCTTAATGGTAACCAGAGGCTCAGCTGGGTTCGCCTCCGGTCCCCGTCAATCTGTATATTCTCCCAGAACCATTACTCTTGCTGCTGCTTGCTGACCATTCAGTTTCTTTGGGCATTCATTTCTCCAGTGCCCTTCCTCTTTACAAAAGGCACATTGATTTATTCTGAGGGGGACTCTATTACCTGTTCTTCCTCTTCCCCCCCGCACTCCCCCCTTTGGGTAACCCCTCCCTCTCCCTTGACTTGGGAAATTCTGTGCTCCAGTTAGTGCTGCAAGCAATTGTTTTTGTTTTCTGACTTCATTTTCCTTTTCTCTATTATTGTAAACTTTCCACGCTACCTCTAATAATCTATCCAAATTTCAGATTTCCCTTCCCTCCAATTTTTGAAGCTTCCTTCTTATATCTTCCTGAGATTGTCCCAAAAAGATTAATGCCAATTGTGCTTTGGTTTCTTCTGCTTCAGGCTGCATATCTGTGTACTTGCGAACAGCTTCTTTCAATCTTTCTAAAAATGCTGTAGGGGATTCATTTTTCTCTTGTCGAATATCATATATAGGAACTACTGGAGCGGTGGGAGCAATGTCTAGTTCAGGACCTGTATCTACCTGTCCCTCTTTTTTGAGTGCTAGATGCTTAAGACACATTTTAGTAGCGGTGCATGCAGGGCAATGTTCCTGGACCTTTTTATCCTTTTTCATAAGAGGCATTATTTGGTCAGTCATCCCACATTCCTTTTGCCACTCAGGTTTTTCCCTTAGATAGAAAAACAAATCCACATACGGGGCTTCATCCCACTTTCCTTCTCGTTTACAAAATAACATTAACTGTAAAATAGTATTATAGTTTAAAGTTCCATTTAAGGGCCATACCTCCTGATCTTCTAGCTTATACATTGGCCACACATGATTACAGTATTCGATAAGTTGATTTTTACGCAACTCACGCAACTCTTTCCAGTGAGCCAAAAGGCAACCCAAAGGAGAGGTCCTTGGTATAGAACCCTCATTTCTCTCCTTAAACAACTTTGGGAGCTTAAATGCCATTGTTATACCACCACAGTATAATATAATATTATTATATAATAATAATACAATAATATAATATAATATAATATAATATAATATATTATAATATAATATAATATAATATAATATAATATAATATAATATAATATAATATAATATAATATAATATAATATTTTTTAACACTCGTTTCGTCCTTTCGCTTCGCTTATCTCCGGCTGCACCCCTCGCGGGATAACAGAACCACGGATCAAAGCTCCCTCTCGCTTTGCACGCAATTGTGCGTCTCAGACTTACTCAATCACACTCCACAGCGCTCCACAGTTATTACAGAAATACCAGATGTGTGCACAACCCTTTTCCTGAGAGTACTCAAATTACCCAGATACCAGATACGGCAGGACTCCAACCTGCATACACCGATGCCAACCCTGCGAAACTTTCGTATTCGTCTTACCGGGCGGCGCCTAGGCTTCCACAGACGGGTACCCTCTCAGTCCAACCTTGTGCAGCTTTCGCCGCGTCTGACAGGCAGACTAGGGGACTCGAACCCCTTTCCCAGACCAGATAATTTTAAGAAGTGTCTTACCAATTCCAGGGGACGTCGTGAAGAGCCTTATGGATCGGGGATCGATGGGTATCCCCGAGAAGTTCCTCGGTGCCGGCTGGAACCGATCAGGTCCCCGACTCCTCTGGTCTCTTTCAGCGAGGTCCCATCTGGGTCGCCAAAACTGTCACCAAACAGGACAAAGAACTTATCAACACCAATGTGATGTAGATAAGCAGACACTTCTTTATTGACGCGCGGAGGATACGGGGGATATCTCCACCTAGCGTATCCTAGGTTACATCACCTTTAGCAAGGTTTTTATACATTTGAGTTCCATTGTATAAGATGTTTAACATAAAACTGCATGTACTACTCGCTTTCAATTGCTCATTAAGATTAACCTTTACCTTGATTGGCCCCTAATGATTGGTTGGATTACTTCACTTCATGCATATTCATCTCTAATAACAATCATTGGTCACCTATAGCTACGCCACGGTCGCGCTATTGATTGTACCCTCTAATATTCAGATTAGGATGGGGAGGGGGATAAGGGGATCTTTAAGCAGCATAAACTGGTCACTGTGACTTTAGCCACTATATGATTAATTACTGTATTGTTTCCACGGTGGTTGCTTAAACATAATATTTTACTTTCTTGACTACATGGTTTCTAGTTACAGACAATGCTGGGCCTTAGCTGCTTGTACCACCTGTTCACTTCATGTACATTAGCTGCTGGTACCACCTGTATGTTCTGTGTGCTTTCTGTAATTACTAAAACAAAACACAGTTACTCCCTCTTATGATTCGATTAGGCCTAACTTGATTTTAGCTAAACTAAAATCATAAAATCATCAGAATCTGATCAGTTTGGTAACAGCTTCCTCCCCTCCTGTCTGGAAGATCGGTAATGGGTAGTAGTCTGTCGACTGCACCAGGTTGGGGAGTTTTCGGGCGATATCCCTGATCCGGGCTCCAGGCAGACTGCAGACCTCCCTGTGATGAGGGTCAGCTCTGCATATTGGGCCCTCATTTCCCTTCAGAAGCAAGTCCCCAACAACTAGCACTCTTCTTCCTTGTGGAAGAGGTGGTTACATTTCTATGAGGTTTTCCTGTCTGTGGTGAGACCCTGATGTAGGTTGCCTGTCCACCACATCCTCATTGGTCTGGCTGTATTCCACCAGGGCCTCATATCTATTTCTCAGAGGCACCTGGGGAGGCGAAGGTGGGCAAGGAGGGCACTCGCCTTCTGCCACGGCCATTAACTTGCCTCCACTCACCCCTTTCATTTCAGATTCCGTCATCTTCCTGAGAGGGGCAGAGTACAGGGGCACCTCAATCCTGGGTGTTTTCTGGTGGGTGCTCCCATTTCTGTTGCAGGGAGGGCAGAGCCTGACTCCACCAGTCTATCTCCATTTCAGCCTCCCTGATGCTCTTAAGCCTTTCTACTTCAGCTTGAAGCCTTTCAACCAAATTTTGCAGTTGTGCTGCTCAGCTGAGTAGATCATCTACCTGCTCACAGCGCACACAGCCCCCTGTTCCCAGGGGGATGCTGTGGCATTCCCTGCAGCCTGCTGCCTGCACAACTGCATCCTTTCCTGGGAGCTCGGTCTGGGTTCCCACATCCAGTTTGGCCTTCCTCTGCCTGGTGGAGACCATTGTTCTTGCAGTGCTAACTGCCCCCAGGAGCTGATCTCTGCAGCAATCAGTTGTTAGCACCTCAGCTCCTCGCTCCCCTCCCTGGTTCACGGCTCCTTAGCGCCTTCCCGCGCGCCCTGCTCCTGCGAACTGCCCCGTGCCACGCCCCTGTTTGCCCGCTCCTGTTCGCCGCGCTCCCCGGGGGCGTTTACAAACCTCCCACGCGGCTCGGGGCCACGCCTCTGCCGCCCCTGATTGGCTGCCGCGGACTTCTGGGAGCCGTTGGGGCTCGGGCTGCGAGGGGGGCGGTCCCTGGCTCAGGAATCCTCTGCACAACCGATCAAACCCTCACCGCCGCCTCACCGACAAGAACCACAGAAGCATTTTCATGCTTAGGATACTTTCCTATTTGCTTTCCCCCAAGGTGGTCCCTCTCATCTTGGAGACAGTGTGGCACCTGAAACAATGAGCCACATGATGATGAAGTTATTTACAGCTGCAAAGTCAGGAGCAGAAGACATTTTGCAAGTCAGAATCCCAGTTGGAGGAGTCTGAGGGGCTGGATGTGTATCAGAAGAGGGTGTCAGGGTGATATCCTGGCTCAGAGAGTTTGTGGTTTGGCAGAGTGGAGGGTGTGCTGTGCCCACACTTGACCCACTGATTTGTTTTCTGATCCATCCCACTCTTGATGGATGTCTCAAGGAGGATCCTTCTGTGTGCAGGCTTGTTCACAGCTGGTAGAAACTTGCCCAAGGCATCCTTGCCTGCCATCACCAGCCCCATAGAGAAAGGGAATGGACATATCAGGAATGATCCAAGTCAAGGGAGCAGAGGAGTTTCAGTGGAATGGTACAGATCTGTACCCTATCCTCCACTGATGTGAAGGCCCCCAACCTTTCCTGTGCAGTAACTCTGTTTTTCCTATGCAGCACTCACATCCCCTGGAACTCAGTAATGCAGAAACCAGCAAGCATCCATCCCTAGATTTTCTAGATTTAAGGTCCAGGCCATTAAAGCAATTAGGTCTCATTATCATGGAGTGTTCTCACATACCTGTGTCTGAGGACACTGCAACTGTAAAAGGCTGGTGCCAGGCAGTCCTGTGTGCTGGACCACTCTCAAAAGCAAGCCTTGGCAGTGGAGAGCTCTGCCAATTGGGATCACAAGTAAGAAAACAAGCGTCAACCTGAACACTTCAAATGGTCAGTCTTGACAAAGAGTTCATCAGAAGGACCTCACAGGACTCTGGGCTAACACTGGTGCTATTCAACACACTTGTCACGATCTGGAGAAGAATGTGAATAGCAAGTTAACAGTTTACTTGAGGCCCACAATTATTCCAGAGAGGCAATATAAAGCTGACTGCAAAGGGCTGCAGAAAATCTAGCACTGAGTGGCTGGGCACTCCCCGGCAGATGAAATTCAGTGGCAGCAAATGCAAGGGAATTCCATGAGGAAGAAAACAGCCTGGCTGTACAGATATACTGAGCAGCTATAAGTCAGCTGCTGCCAGCAGAGAAAGAGATCTTGGAATCATTGCAGACAGCCTGCTGAAAACACTCTCTCAAGGCTCTGTAGATGTGAAAAAGCCAAACAGAAATGTTAGGAATGAGTACAGAAGAAACAAAGAACAAGATTACACCTCTGTGTAGTTCATGGTCTGCTGAAAGTTTGAAAGTTGAGTGCTTTTGATTACTCCTCTGAAGAGCTTAGAGAAACACTAGTAAGAATAGAGAGGACATCAACAATGGTCAGAAGTAGGAGACAGATTCTGGGCAAGCAGAGATTGCTAATCTTGGAAAACAGATGTCTGAAAGGGAATCACAAATGGTATGGAGAATGTCAACAGAGAACTAACATTCATGCAGTCCCATATCACAAAAACTAATGGCACCTGATAAAATGTTTAGGCCAAATAAGCCTTGTTTGGTTTCCACCAGACAAGCTGTGGACTTTTCCACATAGACATGAAGGAATAATGGAACTCATTGCCACAGACTGTTGGTGGAAGATGATGCATGAATAGGTTGGGCACAACTATGCAGCTTATTTCCTTTGGTGGTGAATGCAGCAGCACAGATGCTACCTTTGCATCAGAAGTGTCCTAAACAGCAGGCTGATGGAAGGCAAGCAGGTGTACTGGGATATAGTTTGTTTCCTCTGTTTCTTTTACTTCTTTCCTTAATACCTGGTGACTGCTAGGGAGGAAATACTGGTTCTTCAGTCTGGGCTAGTACAGGTTGTCTTACATTTTTAATAAAACATTTTTTTTTAATCCTTTTGCTACAGTCATTTCCCAAATTATTATCTGGCAGCTGGTGAGATAGTACAGGAGAAGTGAAAAGTGATCCAATGAGCTGGAGAATACTGCAAACTTCCAGATGGAGAGCTGACATCTCTTATGGGCATTCTTAATGTTCTTTGCACTCGTGTGCTAAGCCATGCCATAAAACAGAAACAGGGACTTTTGAGCGAAAGTAAGCCAAGATTGTGGTCATGTTTTTAAAATGAGAAAAGCATTGTTTTCCCTATTAGCTTTGCCAGGGCAGTAGATGTCCTTAGATATTTAGGAGATAGTCTCTCTGTGCTAGAAGAGCAGTAAATATACTCTGGCTGTCTGATCCAAACAGTTACACCTGTCCGAGCAGGAAATGCCAAGTTCCATATCAACAATGAAATTTGGATTCTGCATATTTGCAACTGTGAGTAGAACACTTGCAGAAATAACTGAGGAAAATTTGTCCCCAGGGATGCTAGTCTTTCCAGCTTGCACAGATTCATTGCTTCGGGCAGAATTTCAATTAAGGAGAATCATTTTGCATGAATAAGATGGAAGGAGGTAAAAACTGTCCACAATGTTTGCAGTGAAAAAGATATCTAGCTACAAGTCCAGGACTGTGGCATGCTGTTAAGAGAAACATGCTGGTTGTGGCTTAGCAGTTTCAACCAGCAAGCGGTCCTGGCCACAGCCCCTTTGGGGGTGTTTTGCAATGTAAGATCCTGTCACAGCTCTGGGAGAGGGAGAACATACTTTTCTGCAAACAAAACTACATTTTGCTTTACTTGTCCCTTTTCATTTCAAATGCCTTGATTGCTCATGTCTGATATGTCATTTAATGACCATCCTATACTCGGAGACTACAGCTTTTAAGATTATGATGATTATGGAAAAATACTAATTTAAGCAATTGTGTACATTTGCAATAGGAAATATATACAGCCAGCAGAAAGAGGCTAATATAATAGTTTGGAGTTGCCAAACAGGAATGCTTAGTAAGATAAAAGAAAAACTGAGAGACTCGCCCTTGGGGGATGGAGCAGGCGGGCCTGGGTGATCAGACAGTGTTGGCTAAGAGGTCCAAGGACAATACTCCCTCAGGAAGGAGGGACTGATAAGAACCACAGTGCTAATCAAGGGGTCCCAGGGACCAGAACAGACCGGTCTGGATGTGTAAAGTAAGCAAAGGTGAAAAGGACACCTCTAGGAAGACCCGGAGCCTTCCTCCTGAAGACCCCCGAGGACGACCACCAGGATGCACCACGCAGGCGCAACCGGGCGGAGCCAGAGGCGTGGAATATTATAATGATTTACCTCCCTGAGCCCCTCCCAATGATGGAATCCTCATTCCCACCTGATGTAAACTTATGAATATGCAACACTTTAGGCTGTAAAAAGAGCACACTCCTGGCTCCAGGTGGGCTCGATAGGAGGAGCGATCCCCCGAGTCCCCGGATCCGCAATAAACGAATACCTGCTGCTAAAGATTTTCATCTTTACAGTTATTTCAAAACGCAGTTTTTGCGTTAATCAATGTGTCCTGAACCATTTCAGCTGTGGTTCTGCTTTTTTTTTTTCCTGTTTTATTCTGCCCAGTTTCTGACTCCACCTTCTCTGCCTGCCCAGCCTCCTCTGTACACAATGTTTTTCCATTTAATTTTATGAGACAAACACAAGGCATTCTCATCCCCTCCCCCAGGCCTGGAGAAGAAAAGCCCACATCTGGAGACCATTCACAGCTGGAAGATCTCTTCTGACATTCTTTGCTTTAAAATTCAACCCATGTAACCTTCTCTCTAAATACTTTGGGCAGGCATGGCAGAAAGGGGCTTTGTGGGGGGAGTCCATGAAGAAGCCTGTGACTCCTACATCCTTTTGCAAGTGCCAAACTTCAAGATTACAGACTTTCTTCCCCACAAGGCAATTGTTATTTGGGTTTAGGGCTTCCTAGTTTTTAGGTCTCCAAATACCCGTTTGAAAGCAATTCAAAAAGGGGACTTTATTCTTCTGAGGTGTTAAATGTACCCAGCAACGGTTAAATGAAGATGTCTGAAGGTTTCAACATCCATGACTGATTTTGTCCCAATGGACCAGCTGGTGGCCTGTGGGCTGCATTGTGTCTGTAGAACAGTTCACCCAGGCTTATGGTGACTTTTCCATCTAAAGAATAAAACTTGCAAGTTTCTTGCATCTTCCCTGCCCACTTAAATTGCTGTAATCTGACCCCTGCTTCCAGGAAGGTGGATAATTTGTAATTCCGTTTTAAATACCTTGGAACAGAGACTTGTTATCCCTGCGTTTGCTTAGCCTGTATACGCTTTCATCTATGACTGCATTACTGACTGCTTTACAACGCTAGCAACCACACTCATCATTGTTGTAAATGCCCCTGTCATGACTAATAGTACAAAGATCATTGAGCTGCTGGTCTAGTATTTAAGGCCTGGCACTGAAGAAACATGTGTGCCTTTTCCCTAAAAAAAAAAAAAAAAGTGAGGGGGGGTGTCCTGTTTGTTTCCCAATGGGATTCTGCTTTTACGTTCTGATAACAGCCAGCTGCTCGGCTTCCTGTGCCCTGTAAGACAGTCCCCTTCCTGGGGGAGCTCACTGGTCTGGCTGCATAATAGCCTCAGGTGTTTCACGCTGTATTGAGTCTTAGCTGTAGCTTCTCAGCATTGCCATAGAACAGATAACAGGAATAATCATTAGTAATAATACAGTGTGGTTTGTTTCCTCAAACTGTTGTAATAAGACATCACCAAGGTCCTGTTGCACTCATATTTATGCCTGCTTGCCTGGAAACATCTGCCATGATGTTCCTTCTCGTATTGCAAATCTGAGCAGGCTAGAGAGGCTATATTCTTCTACGTTAGTATAATTTGGGAACCGTTCATGGTTCATTGTTGAATTTTTACTCTTGAATTAAGTGAGCCTTATTCTGAGAATAGATATATGTGCATGTACATGCATTCAAGAGGTGGAGGGATATATTATAAAAGAGCCATATCATTTTTCTAGTTCTCAACCCCTGAGAGATTAGAGGTATCCCTTCACTTTTTTAAAAGTTAACTGTAATAAGTGTGCATAGTAAATTTGTTGATCAAACCAAATTGTTGTGCTTGTTGAGCTCTGTGGGATATAATGGGCCTTGAAAACTAGCTTAGCCATGCTTTTTTTACAGAAATTTGTGGAACATGCTTCTTGCAAGGCCTGTTCGCTGTTATACCACGATGTCCGGTTAAGTAAACAAGACAAATTTGTAATGTTTGCCTAATAAGGAAATATGTTGTTGTTTAGCACTAAAGGCGCATGCTCCAAGACACCAGGTCCTGACCCACCACGCCGGGGAAAATTACCTACAACGCAGTGGAAAATTACAGCCTACGACCCTAGAGGGCAGCAAACGACCCCCTGGCGACGGCACGCTCGGCCGTGGAGGATACCGAGTTGTGAAAGCCACGCCCCGAAACCATGGACTATAAATTGGAGACTCTGGGGGGGAGGGGGTGCGCGCCATCGGTGGAGCGGAGACTCCCGTGGCCGCCCAGCGCTGTTTTGCCTGTTTACCTTTTTCAATAAAGTTCACCTTATAATTGGAGAAATAATTTGGTCTTAATCTATAACATTAACTATTGCAGGGTAGGATTTGTGCTGTCCAGTTTCACTTCATACTACTACAGGCACTGTTCAGCTTGTGTGTCTTAGCTGAGAGGATAGTAATAAACCAACGAACAAGAGTGACATAAACCATGACGCATTTTATGGGGACTTGTCTGACTCAGTTTAGCTTTCTAGGCTGCCCCATATAATGCAATGTAATCTAATGGTCTGCACATTTCTGAGCCATATTCACCCTACATACTATATCAGTTTGACTCACACGTTGTGACTATTTCCCTGGGAAGACTGCTGAGGGAACAAGGGGCTAATATCTCTGGGGAACAAGTGATTTATTTTTTTTTTTTTAACTCAAGCTAGAATTGTTCTTTGTGTGATACAATCACCAGAGCATCTTGAATAGACGTGTATTTTGGGGAATATGGCTGCTTGTGCCTAGAGCTAAAGTGTCCCTAAGGCTTCATATACCCAAAGGAATACCTTTGTAGCTCTGGGATTAAATTTGCATGGATATGAAAGACAAGCACAATGCTTAATACTCTTACTGACACCTTATTATAACAGTTTGAGGAAACAAACCAAACTGTATTATTACTAATGTTTATTACTGTTATCTGTTCTATGGCAATGCTGAGAAGCTAGGACCCCAATGTGCTAGGTGCTGGTCAGAAATATAATGAGCCATCACTGTCCTTAGAGGTAAATGTGATGCTGAAATGCAATAGTGATCACTAGTGTGGCCATCACCCACTAGTGGGTCCCTGTTTCAGAGTGCAAGGGTTGGCCTGGAAGGAAGCTATTTTCTTTTCATGTGCTCTTTCAGTTGGTATACTTTGGGGAATATTTCTAGGCATGTGATGCTGACCTTCCCATCTCGGTTATTCTGTTGCTGGTGACCACATGGTCATCAGGAGCAGTGAAACCTGTCTCTGGAAGCAACCAGTCCTTTCACACCAGGACTGTAGGCTCTTCACCTGCTGCGGGCCGCTGGAGATGGTCACAGCTGCTGGTCCCACAAACTGCTCTAAAATTGTGGTTTCTTATCACCTCTGAAAATCTGTCTCTTCCTCCCAGCATTGCAAGCGGTGTGCTTCCTTTTGACAGGGGAGTGAACCAGGGCAGGGCTGGGACAGGCAGTTCTGAAAAGCTGGGCTTGCACACACAGTGATGAAACTGTCTTGGAAGGATGGAAGCAAATAGAATACACTGCTTAAGAGAGAAGATCCAAAAGAAAATAGCTGGAGTAATGGAAAGAGTTTGAGTGAAAGGAAATTTTCAGTTGAATATCAGCAAATCTTTGCTAGCAACTGACTTTTGTTGGTATGTGGAATAGCTTCCCAAGGGAAGCCCAGTAATGGAAGCCTAGCCTATCAGTTCTGGTCACCAAAACTGGATTGGACACAGGAGAACGCACTGCAGTCCAGGAAATGAACTTGCTTTGGCTGGGACGAAGGCTATGAGTGTGACCCTGCACCATAAAAACTCAATGCGAGTGTTTCCAGTGACCTCAGGGAACATTGGCTCCTTCTGAACAGTAATCCAGTGCTGATTTTCCATCACTTGTACACTTGAAAGTGCTTCTAGTCAGTGCAGTGGTCGTGGCAGAGTCACCAGGATGTCCAGAACCATGCCTTTTCCATTCAATTCTGCTGATTGTTCATTTCAGGCATCTGCTAAGGAATGGTGCAAGAGTCTCTGAGATGCACAGAGCAATAGGAGGAGAGAACCAGATCTGCTTCTAGCCAGCAAGGATAGGAGGGAGCACATCTGTACTGTGCATGAGGCCTGTAAAGCTGCATTTATTTGATTAATCAAAACTCACCCCAGCCTCTGATCTGGCAGAGACAAGGAAAGGGGAAGGAATAGATGCCTTTCTACCAGGCTTGTTCTTAACTTGTGCTCTCTGCTCCCCTGGGACTTCTTTGCCCAGTAGCCCTTACAGCAGAGGCAGGTGACACTTTTTAGCTCTCTTGTGCTGATGAATGGTCCCAGTTGACATCTCTGCTTCTTGCCAGATGTATCCTCAAGGAGCCATCTTCCTAGTGCTCTATACAGTCCTTCGCAGTGTTCCCCAGTTATGCTAAGGTGTGTTAGTGCTGGGGTGCACAGGGCAGCGTAAGAAGGGTAGAGGCAAATAACTGTGGTTTTAAAAGTAAATAATTTAAGCAACAATAACCTCTCCACCCAGGTAATCATGGTGAACAAACATTCTGCATGTCAAAGGTGTTTCTGGAGATAAGGGTTAGCACAATAAATCTGCTTTCTTAGCTTTATCCAGTGCTCAGCACTTAATGCCACCTTGCTCTCTGTTGAAGGCAAAGGCTTGTCCCTCTGAGCAGCAGTGCCCCAGTAGAGGTTACCATTAATTTTTCAAGGGAAAGTCTTCATGCTGACAATAAGCTCCCAGTGTGACAGGTACGGTGTTTTCTGAAGGGGCTGGATTTATCCCCTAAAACTTTGCCCTTGACTCAGAGAGTGCAATATTTGTCTGGGGGAGGAGAGAAAAGGGACAGATACGAAGAAACACTCATTATGATGGCTGGGAAATTCATCTTGATAGTTGCAAACTGCACTTGTGCTTGCAAAGAGAGGTGAGGCTTTTATTCTCTCTTTTTTCTTTTTTAATTGCCCATGCAAATACCACTTGCTGGAGAGAATTTCTGTTTCCTCAGCTAACCAGCCAAGGGGAGCTCTACAAAAGAAGTCCCAGGCATTGCTGCTGAAGATTTGGCCTTGTGACCTTCCTGCCATATATTGACAGGCCATTACCATGTTATGGTTGCCTAGCAAGGTGGTGACAACTGTGCTGAGGCACAGTGACAGCTGTGTCACACCAGAGGGCTGGTGAGGCTGAAATTCTGTAATATTTGTTTTGCAAGAGTGCAGTGTTTGCATCAGTGCATCCCCAAGTCATGAGTGCAGGCATAGTGACAGGGTGACACTGTCTACGTGCTCACTTAACTTCTAGCACCAAGTGCCCTGCAGTGGCTCCCTGGTCTGGTGTTACTGACATCCCTGTGAACAGCTCATAGAGACAAGAGGTAGAGTGGCTGAGTGGCAGTTCTGTAGACCTGTACAGCTGAGCTTGGAACTGTGTTCAAGAGCAATGCCTTACATACAAAACTATCCTTTCATTTGTAGTACAGTTATTTTTGCATTATAACGTAATGATCGAGACCATGGCACGTGAGAGTCCGTGGGCTGTGATACAGAAACCTTAATGTGGATGGCAGGGTTAGAGGCAAAGATAACCAACACCACCTTTGTTGCATGACTTGAAAGCTTATCAATGGTTAGACTTTAGAAAGTTCCTGCCGAGGGGGATCCTGTTATCAGCAAGTGCTTCTGGTGGAGTTCCTGCAAAGGTAAAATTTTAGCATGATGGTACTGAACTCATTTATCGGGAAAATTTAATTGCTGGCATATTTGCATGTCACACAAATAATAGCAGGAAGAGCAACAGCAAGGTCAGCTCAAATTGCACAGGCAGAGATGGATCTCTTGAGTGCATTTCAACAACTAAATGCCATGGCTACCTTTTTGCGGCAAAATGCGTGTGTGGGATGTGCCTGGGAGATTGGAGACAGCATCCTGGAATACAGTGCCACTATAGAGGATATGGGCATCCTATAGAGGATATGGGCATCATGGTAAATAATCTTCAGGCTAAAAGCCCCAACAGTTTAGGAAAGACATTGCTCCTAAATGTATAAGGGGAATAACAAGTGGGACATTTTCATTTTTTAAGTTCCACTAACCTCTGTGTCCAAGCAGAGTAGCAGTAGTATAACTTGAAAGCCTTTAAACTCTTGGTCCCCTGAGAGATCATGTCAGGGACAAGATTAGTGTATTGTCCAGTTGACCCACACCTGTAGGATTCCTGACCCTGGAAATGAGGTACACAGGTGAGGACAGGAGGACTTGTGCCCTATGCTATGCTCATAAGAGGAAGGGAAGCTGGCAAGGACCTGCAGTACAGGCATGGTTGGTGAGATCATACTGGAGTACTGTTTTCTGTTTTCCTGTTATATTTCTCAAAGGATGCTGAAAACTGGAAAGGACTCAAAATATAGTTTATATAAGAGTGCATAGTTTATATAATCCTTCACTTGAATTGACTTAATCACAGTCTACAAATACTTCACTTGGGAGAGAGGTTTCTCATAGTAAACAATACTGGCAGAAAAGGTCTCATCGAAATCTAGGTTACACCTACACTAGTAAATAAAGTGATCCATGGCCAGTTCTCTGAACCTGAGGGCAAGTGGCACAGCATCCCTCCAAATAAAATTTCTTCTCTCCCAAAGAAGGTAGTCTTGCCTAAATCACCTGTTGGGAACGATGCCCTGACCTGTGGTGTCAGATTCAGCCCCTCTGTTGTTAGGAGAGTACTAGCTGCCACAAGCCAGAACGTGCCATGAAGCATGCTAACAGTTTAGTAATGCAGAAAACTGCATGTCAGGGCTTGAGGGGATGGCCTGAACTGCTGAGCTTACTAATACAGAAGTCACCTCAGTGGCTGGCGGTTGATGGCCATCTAGAAATAGGGTGTGCACTCTGAACTGTGAGACTGGTTAGCCAGTGGGATAGTTTATGGAAGGTAAGTTCCTCGTCATTTGAAGTCTTTCAGTCCAGCTCGGATGTCATCCTAAAAAGATAGAGATGTAAGAGAAACCATGGCCTTAGTGTGGGCAGGAGAGAGCCCAAAGGTGGATGCTGTGCACAGGATCAGAGCAGGTATCTGCAGTGTCCAGCAGATCCCTGAAGGGCGTGATCACTACAGGGAAAGCCTCTGTGAGAACCTCCTAATGATCCGAAAGAGACTCATTCTCCATCATCATTGCTCCTCTAGGAGCCGTAAGCTCTGTGGCAAGCACTTGATTAAATCTCTCTGCCTCCAGGATAGGAGATGGAAGCAGCACTCCCTGCTGCTCTCTTCTGTGGGAAGTCTCAGTGCCTACACGTAACCTAGTAGCTGAGAGGGACTATGGGGGCTCAGAAAAAGAGAGAGAAGCTTTTTGGGGGTGGATATAGGCATTCCAAGACATGGCCATTTTCCAAGCAGTGATGAAATAAGCTGGCTGAGATCCTATAGGCATCAAGTCACTTTCCCTGGATGTACATTTTGGTTATGTGCTAGTGAGCCAGGTGTCTGAGTTAGGGGCCCAGTGAAAGCCTCGGAATGAGAAGGTGGAGAAGGAATAGTACAAGAATCTTTCCATTGGGAAACACAGTAAAGGCCAGATTGGAGGCATGGCTCTTTTGACATCCCTGTCTCTGCTCACCAGGATGCATCCCCAAGAGAGCAATCGGTGCCGTCTGGGACACCTTGTGCCTTACCAGATTTGATCTGCGACTCACAATTGGGTTTTTTTAGCAACAACAAAAAAGATTTCAGTAGCTTTTCTGTCCTAGAAGATCTCAAAGCCTCTTCAGGACTACATTTGAGCTCTTAAAAGAACAGTCTCAGATCTTCAGTGCAGAGGTTAAGCCATCTGTAAAAATGGCTATGAAGGATTGTAGGGAAGTTCAATCACTCTAGATTTTAATTTTCATTTAATAACTATTAAATGCCTTTTAATCTATGAAGAGAGGGAAACAGCAGATCTGTTTCAGCAAAGCTGTGAAACACACATTTAAGGTCTGTAACAGACTGTGGGTGGAAAGAAACCAGTAAATTCCAGAATGGTTTTGTTGAGAATCTTAGCAATATTGCACTTCAAACATCACTGTTGTCCCAAACCCAGAGTATGACGATTGCAGAGGGAGGTGTTATTCTGGACTGCTGTGTTAGTCCAAACCAGGAGGTGTTACAAGGCTATAATAGTAAAACATATGGTACAGTAGCACAGGTGGACTTTCCTAGGGCTGATTGAGGATTTCTCAATACAGGTTGAACATCAGGTGGCCATTAGTAGAGCCCTGGGGCATCCTCAGGATTGCAACACAGTCTTACCAGGAGTGGTAAAGGGCTGTAGCACAGGCCAGTGACCTGCTTTGAGTCTCATGAAAGGGAAGCAGGTGACCTGTGCCTGCATCCAGTCATGAACTGAAATGCCAGGGATTTTGAAAGTCAGGATTGTGGTACATTGGTAAAGCTGCATGTGAGGCTCCAGGGCTGATGGGAGTAATTACAGATGTTTGTTGTGTCTAGCACTGGATTAATGAATGAGTGAAAGACCAGCTCTGCAATCTCTGTTTTAATCCAGCCCTCTTAAAGCTGATTTAAAACCAAAGCAAAACAGAAAACTCTTGCTTTAAAAGGAAGGAGAGTGGGAAAGAAGCCCCTAATCAAATGTTCTGCTAACTCAAAAATCCTTTGGTGAAAACTAGCAGGGGAGAGTCATGCAGAGAGCTAGAGCTGTCTTCTCACTTCTTGCGCTGTGCTGAAGACTGACCATGAATGACTGCAGCATGCTTAAGTAGAGTCATGTCTCTCTCAAAGACACCTTATTTACTATTGACCTAACCTCTAATCCTCACCTGCGGGACGGGACTGGAGAAATCAGGAACGACTCAATGTGAGTTATCCGGAAAGCTCGTTTTATTGCGCAGATACATTTACTTATATATCATTCTTCTGTCAAATCACCACGACTAAGCATATCTTTATTATCTTTTTCTTAGGTTTTCATTAGACCACTTCTACATCAATCATTAACTTTTAACCTATGCTTCAGCCTCTAATTATCATATTCTCCGCCTTGCCTGTTAGTTCCCTATCTTATGTAACTTAGTTTCTTGTACTACTCTGCAAGGACAGTACGTCCTTGAGGCCTAATCTTGGCTGCTAGCGCCTGCACAGTAGCCTGTTCGTGCACCTGCTCTAACACTCCATGTCCGTTATTCACAAGCCAAACTCCCACAATTCCCCCTTTTTTCTTTTGCACGAACAGAACTTTATGCATTAGACTAGTGACTAGTTTTGTTATTACCTTCCATACTATTCCTAGCCCAATTAACAAGACAATTATGATTACCCAGCGAATGCCTTCTTTGATCAAACCAAGTAACCATGGGGACAGACTGCCAAATATTTTTTGTAACCATGAATCAAACCAGCTTGTCTCCTTTTGAATCTTTTAAGTGTGTTCTTTAAGCCACTGCAGTTGTTGGTGAATTGATTCCCCACGATCGCTTAGATTGAAGCAGCACATCCCTTCAAAATCTTCACATCCATGGCCTTGTGCTAAAAGCAAAAAATCAACAGCAGCTCTATTTTGCAACACAGCATGCCTAATGCTATCTAAATCTTCTGTTAATTCTGTCTGTCCCTTTTTACAAATTTTTCTTTCCCTACACGCGGTCACGCATTATTTAATTGGTTAAAAGTCTCTAGTACAAGGCAAACATGCAGCTCAGTCCAGTTCCCGTTGGTTCTTAAGTTCTTCTCACACAATGTCCAATTGGTCACTCCCATCTGTTCACTCCTGCATTCCCTAGTGAAGCAGTCATTGCTCTCTCTTATTTTTTCTTCCTTTGAAGCAGCTTCCAGAATGTGGCTACCTGCCTAGGCCAACATCCCGCATGGCTGGCTCACTATGTGGCCATTCTCTTTTAAATGCATTTCTACAATTTCCCCTTTTTCTTCTTGAGCCAGCCATACGTTCTTCATGGCATCTTTAATCATACTTGTTGCCTTTTTGAAAACACAAAGTACAATCATTAACACAATAGTGGCCAATAATAGGTGAAATTCAATAATAGGTGGAATTAACAAAGAAACAAAGTCTCCCACAGAAGAGATGGAGACAACCGAGTCAATAGGCTCATCATATAGAAGTAGTCCCATATTGTTTTCCCATGAAGCCCCATTTGCAAATGTCAAACGTGACCAGGGCCCAGTTGCAGGGAGAGTCAGGAGGTCCTTCCCCAACAGGAAAACTCTGCAAAGTGCGTCCACCTCACAGACAGACACTCCACTCTTTCCACAAATGGACCCAGCCCCTGTCCCCAAAGCAGGACACCTGGCACTCATTTACCCAATGTGGGGCACCTGGGGCTCGTTTACCCAAGGGCTCCCCCCACAAGGCCGATCGCACCTCGAAGGAAAGCCAAAAGGCAAAGTCATCCCCTCCTTTTAAAGGACCATGGGAACTATCCAAATGTTGTTACCAAGGGTTGGATAGCTGCAGGAAAAGCTGAGGCCATGAAACCAGCATGCTCTTCAGGTGTTCCTACTCCGGAACAAGCATCCATCATTTCAGCAATACTGGAGTTTCTAGGCAGACTCTGTAAAATACGCTTGCAGGTTGGGTTAGAATTTTCAACACCTAAACGTAAGAGTAATGCTTCTCGCACAGGATCAGATAAAGGTGCCCTATCAAGTGCATTTTGCAACCAATTTGGAAATTGCATATATGGCTCATTTGCACCCGGTTTTACTGTGATTGCTTCATAAAAAGTGCTCTGCTGCTAAACAGTATTACAGGTACTGTGATGTTTTTATCTTAACATTGTTACTTGCTTAAATGTTTATTCCAGAAGGTCTGAAAAATTATGTTTGCAACTACTGTTAATTCTCCCCACAAAAAGCAGTTTATGCATAACTATTTTTCCCTTTTTTTTTTTCTTTTTCCTTTTTTCTTTTTTTTTTTTTTTTTTTCCAGTTATTTTGAGATATTTTACCTACAGTTTAGTTTTAATCTGAGTCAGACTAAATCATAGTCACATTTTCTCTTTACCCCGGCTCCCTTTCCATTTCTTGTCCCAGCCTGCCCACCCCCCAACCACGCTCCTTTTGAAATCTCGCACTCAGGTGAGGTGGGTCAGATGTTTCAGGAACATTTGGTTCAGGCGGTGGGGGGGAGGGCGGCGGCGGAACGGGCCATCGTTCGTCTGTGTCCATTGCCTCTTCTTCTGTCCCAGACACTTCTCTCTCGCCGCTGGAATAGGTGGGGGGGACGGAACAGGCATTCGGTCCAACACTGACTCCGGCAGGAAACGCTCCCGGTGGCGAGGGCCTTGAAGCCGCGAACGCTCCGGCTGCTGCCACAGCGCGCGCGGGGAGGAGGGGGGCGGGGGGGGCGGGGGAGAGGGGGGGGTTTGGAATGCCGATCGCGCCGCTCCGCTGCGCCAGGCACGGCCCTGCCTCCGGCCGCCGCTCCAGCCGCTGCCGCGGCGCGCGCGGGGGGGGTGCGGGGGGGGTTGGGGGGGGGGGGGGGGCATTGTTTACCTCCCGCCACGGTTTTTGCAATTTTTTCGCCGTTTTATCACCGTCAATAACATTGTCCCACAGAGAGTCCCCACACTTTCTCCACTCCGTTACATCAAACAACGTATTAGGGTCTTTAAAGTGTCCTTTGGCATACCCCCAAGCATATAGGGAGCCCAAAGTCTTTTTACTTATGTCCAATCCTCGCTTTTCTAAAAAGCATAACAATAGCTAGCGACAGTGTTACTTCTTTTTCCATTTTTCTTACCCGGGTTTTCACTCCAGCTTCCCTTGACGGTAGCCTGTCCAGCTTCCCTTGACGGTAGCCTGTCCAGCTTCCCTTGACGGTAGCCTGTCCAGCTTCCCATTAATGGTAGCCTGTCCAGCTTCCCATTAATGGTAGCCTGTCCAGCTTCCCATAACGGTAGCCTGTCCAGCTTCCCATAACGGTAGCCTGTCCAGCTTCCCATAACAGTAGCCTGTCCAGCTTCCCATAATGGTAGCCTGCTGTCACTCTCGTCCTTCTCTCCGCCGAGCTCCTACTCTTTGCAGAGGTGAGCTTTTCTTAGCTTCCCCGAGCGTGAGTCCTGCTCATTCCTCGGGTCCCTGTTCGGGCGCCAGTTGCGGGACGGGACTGGAGAAATCAGGAACGACTCAATGTGAGTTATCCGGAAAGCTCGATTTATTGCGCAGATACATTTACTTATATATCATTCTTCTGTCAAATCACCACGACTAAGCATATCTTTATTATCTTTTTCTTAGGTTTTCATTAGACCACTTCTACATCAATCATTAACTTTTAACCTATGCTTCAGCCTCTAATTATCATATTCTCCGCCTTGCCTGTTAGTTCCCTATCTTATGTAACTTAGTTTCTTGTACTACTCTGCAAGGACAGTACGTCCTTGAGGCCTAATCTTGGCTGCTAGCGCCTGCACAGTAGCCTGTTCGTGCACCTGCTCTAACACTACATGTCCGTTATTCACAAGCCAAACTCCCACACTCACCCATGGTGTCCTCAGCATAACTCACCTGCACATGCATCAGACCAGTGGGAGCAGCCCCTCTGAGGTGTGTTCCCTCCTGTTCTCTCAAGCCAGTCTTTCTAGTTTCACAGCCTCTGTGAGGCTGCAGGCTTCTTTTTTTTTTTTTTTGTGTCATCCAGGAAGCACATCCACCTCTTTCTCTCCAGCCCCATCTTCTGCCTCGCTCAGAGATTCTGTAACTCGTGTGAAGGAATTTCAAGCAATGCAGATTACAGCCAATTCAAAAAAAACCCAACATAGAAATTAGAGATGGGAAAATCTTGATACCTCATCCAGTCCATCTTCTCACATTCTAGCCCAGCCCATTTCTTGCAAGATTCTTGCCTACAGTACACTTTCCAGTGCATTATCCAGTCTGGTTGTGTGTGATTTTTAAGCAATGGGCATCCTTTACTTCCCATGAGAGACTGTTCCACAGATGACTACTTTTCACTGTTTGGAAGAGGTTTCTGAAGTTTTCTTTCCATTCTGCCTGACCTAATTTCTCTAAACTCTGCCCATGGTAGCACACTAGCCAAATGTTCTTCTTCCTTCATGCTTACCTGGTTCAGGCGATGGCAAATAATTCTTGTTCAGTCAAGTTGTTTAGCCACGACATTTAATACTTAGTTGTAAAGCTCAGCAGTAATAATCCTTGGATACCTGGGAAAGACTAATGTTGAGATTAGCGTGTAAATGGGTACGCAGAACATAGAAGACATTGCTAGTAGCGTTGCCTCTTTATTATAATAGTCACTTGACACATCTCATCACAAGGTCTGGCTTTGGTTGCTTTTGACTTTGCCAAACTTGGAGCTGACATCTTCTAGCTCATGTCTGCTTCAGAGGTTTTATTGGGTTCTTTTAGGTTTAGTTTTTAACTTCAGTCAAAACCACTTAGCTGTTTCTGAGAACAAGGCTGGCAGGGGAATATTCTGTTTATCCACACTTTAAAAAAAATCTTCATGACTTTTTATTTAAAAAAAAATTCCTCTGAGCAGTGTCTCGCTTTAAAATAAATTAGGATTTTTCTGTCAGGAACACACCTTTTGCCATCTATGACAATTCCCCCCCCCAAATTTGGCTAAATAATGAGCCTTTGAGTAACTGCAGATTGAGCCTGCTCAGAAAAAATAATGGGGGCCAGTAAGGATAATTTATTATTATTCTTTTTAACTGTGGGCCTGATGGAAATAATATCACATGATTTTGTGATTAAGGCCTAGGTTACAATGCACTTGCACAAAGCGCCCTGGCTTTGGCTCTAGGGTCGCCTTGCTCTGTCCTCCCCTGGACCTCCTCCTGAACCTCTCCTGCCCATGGCCAGGGCCACCCTGGGGAAGCAATGTCCCTGCTCTGTGTGTTGGACTGGGGTTGCCCAAGCAAGTAGAAATCTGGCTGTGAGGAAACAGGGAGGTACAGAGAGAGGAGGAGGAAAGAGAAGAAAAAAAATAAAAAGCACCACCAAAATGCAACCAAAAAAACAGCAGAGAAGAGGGAGACACTCAAGTTCTCTGCTGCCTGTCTCCAAACTATTTCTTGTGACCAGAGCCCACCCTTCCCCCTGGACATATAGGGAAGCCTAGGCACCCTGCAGCTCCCTGGACACAGCATGCACATGCTGCATCCACCTGCTCCCACACCGCCTGCTCCCTCCGGCCTCCAAGATATGGGGCTGGGGACCAAATTTGTGTCACCACTGCTCTGTCCTGACCTGTTCCCTCCCTGGCATACAGGCAGCCCTGATGTGCTGCCCACCACAGCGTGCAGGGGCACAGGAGGCATGAGCACCGGGGATGGCGCTTGGCAGCAGGACTGTCCATGAAGCCACAGCTCCAAAATGCCATTAAGGAATGGAAAGGGATCCGAAATCCTCATTAAATCTGTGAAAAAAGGAGATACTCTCAATCCTCAATAATTACCAGGACATCCAGAAAGATAAAAGGTGCAATTATAATATCTAGCACCGTTGTTTTCAAAGCACTCACTGTAACATAGCCCCTCTGCTCAGCGCTGTAAAGAAAGCTGTTTTTATTATTCCCTGTAGACCAGCATATTAGACCTTGGCTCCTCTGACCTGTGCTCACTACCATGTCTACTCTGTCAGGGAAGCCAGCCTGAGAAACTTGCTTGTGCCTTCTGGCCACCCTGTTTGCTGCACCTCTTGCCATGTTGCCTCTTTATTCATTAATCCTTCCCCTCCCATTTTTCTCTCCTCCTTTTTTTTTTCTTGCCAAAGTGAGGAGTTTTTAATAGCTAAAGAACGAAAACACCTCTCACGCCTCACCTCAAAAAAGCTAACTCTCTGTCTTACTCACTCTTTTTGATTTCCAAACCTCTCTTGCTAGCTTAGAGTCTTCCTTTGCAGCACTGGTTCCTCAAATACTAGCGCATGAGTATAACTTTAGTAAACTGTGTGGTTCCAATGGCCTCAAGGGGACAATCCATGTGAGTAAATAATTCAGATGTGGGACGGAGACCACGGCGTTTAGCAGAGATGGAAAAAGTTTTCTGTGGGATATTGTGATTTGGTTGGAATCAAGGCAGTATAAGGGAATATACTGACTTCAAACTAGGATGGAATAGTATCCGCCTTGCAGAAAGTTTTAACAGTAGGCTTGAAGGTCTTCAAGGTGCCTAGGTTGTATGGATGCAGGTGTATTGACTAGATAATCTCTGGAGGCTTCCTCTAGCTCTGCGTATTCTGATTCACCATAGTGAAATCGAGGAAAAGATAAATGGAAGCAAAGAACAACTGCTTTGATTTACTCCTTTCCGTACATGAAACTGTTTTGCCAATTAGTAGGCCCAGTAAAAAGGACACAGCCAGCAGCAGAACAACAATCCAGTACGTAGGTTCTATTTCACATAAAGGGGTCAGTATATAGAGGATTGCTGGGGGTACAAACAAGTCAGACAGATCACGAATAACAGACACCAACCCCAGCGACCCCAGGAATGACACAATATCGCTCATAACAGATGGAACAAACAGAGACACAAGATAACCCACAGAGCAGATGGGAGACAACCAGGAGAACAAGGCGGTTACATATGACAGAAGTAACCCCATGTTGCCTCCCCACAAAGCCCACGATTGTATGCGCCAGACCTGACTGCGATCCGGTTGCATGAGTGGTCAGGAGGTCCTTCCCCAACAGGAAACTCTGTGAAGTGCGTCCACTCCACAAACAGACTCTCCAACCCTTCCTGCAAGTGGGCCCAGCTTTTATCCCCAAACAGGACACCTGGCACTTGTTACCAAAATGCAGGGCACCTGGGGCTTGTTTACCCAAGGGCTCTCCTTGCAAGGCCGGCTGCACCCTGGAGGAAAGCCAAAAGGTAAACTCATCCCCTCCTCTTAAAGGGCTGTGGGAACCACCCATATGTCAAACTTAATTCAGGGCTGGGGGTTCAGACCCCAGCACTTCAGAAACCCAAGTGCAGTGTGGTTCAACTGTACTGTTTCAAATGTTTTTTGCTTTAAAACTGATACTAAATGTTTCTTTGACTTCAGGATCATCTGCATATGTGAGGTACAATTTGCACAGATTAAGTTTAGATCCTTGAGTTTTGTCATTATCAAAATAGAATGTCTCCCACCAGCTCTGTGCTGATTCCAACATCAACAAGGATCAGCTGTGCTGTAGATTTGCATCTGTGGGAATGACTATGAAGACCCAGCTTTACAGTGTAGGGAAACAAGAGCTATTTTTGAACTATCCAGCCATGGCAATGTGGAGTTCAACACAGGCTTACTCTATTCCATTTCTGGACTGAGGTTTGTACCCTGCATTGTGCTCCATGTTGCTGGAGCAAAGTTGCTAGCAACACCCAATTAAAACAAGCACTGAATGTTTACTCTCCATCACTGCCACTGCTTTGACTGCAGTGTAAACACACCACTAATGACTTGGCCGATGGGAGGGGAAAATTATGTGTAAGAGCCAAGTACAGGGCCAGGAATTTGGGCTGTCAGCCAGCTTGTTAGATCACACTATGTGCTCTAATGAAATGCATTGATTTGTGACTCTTACAATAACATTTTTAGGAAATCATTTTACTGGCTATTTATTTGTGTGTTGGAGCAGCCTGCTGAGGTTGTAAAGCTAAAGCTGACACTGTGCTTGCAAATCAAGAGCAAAATTTTAAGAATGAGGTTAATTAACCATTGCAATAACTTTTCTAAGGATGTGATGGATTTTCCATCATATTCTGTTCCACAGTCAATACTAGTTAGTTGTATAAAATATGTGCTATAGCTCCAGCAGGTACTGTGTATTGCTAGAAATGAAGTCTGAAGTTCTTTGGCTTCTGTTACACCTGAGATGAGACTATGTTGTTGTAATGGTCCCTCTTGACAATAAAAAAACCCATGAGCCTGTGACAGCCATTGAGTCTGGGTGTTTGTGATTCTATGGAGTAACAGACTGAGATCCCATAAGTGGTAGATTTAAAACTGGCAACAATTTTCATAAAGGGGACTACCAAATTACAAATACGCATTCTGCAGAAGTGGACGCCCTGCCAGTCCTGCGGCTGATATAATGTGCCGTGATGAATTAGCGAGCTCAGAAAGAATTAAGCCATCAATAAAATGATAGACTTGGTACATTTCAAAGCGTCTGGTCAGATCTCATGGAATTTCTTGGCTGCTACATGATCAGTCAGAGAGAAAGAAATAGTGGGGAGAGTCCATGATCACCTTAGAGTATTTCACTGGATGCCTCCGAAGAGCAGATGGGGATAGTGAGCAGTGGATAAGGTAAGCATTTATCTACTTGGGGGTTTGTATGGACCCTTTCCTGGACTGGCTCCTCTTTAATATCCTTATAGATCTATATAAGAAGTTGCATTTTTCTTGTCTGCTTGCAATTTATGGTTGACTAAATTTCATAAATAACATTTTTTTCCTGCGTGCTCAGGTGAACACATCCTAGAGTTGTCAGAATTTAAGTACCCTGTGAAAACCAAACTCCTTTAAATAGTCTTATGTTGCCTATCTAGAAATTGAGGCATCTAGAATCTCTAGTGAGTCCTCAAAGTCTGTGTTGCTGCATTTGGCTTTTTTTCTTTTCATGTCTGCTTTCTATGTGGTTTTTGAATGGTCGATAACTATAAAGATTAGAAAAAAATCCATCCAAGTAAGACTTGTTTTGAGAAAAAAAAAAGAAGGAAAAAAAAAGTAGGGAGGGGAAAGAAAGTAGTTAGGTCCAAACTGATGGCAAGCTTGTTTGTTCATCTTTAAGAAGCATTTACTTATTCCTAGTCAATCTTTATTTCTGTGCTGCCACAGCCCTGAAGTCTAGCAATGCAAGCTGTTCATGTTTAAAAACAGAATTCACCTTTAAATGTGCTTAGACTAGAAAAAAAAAAAAGCCTGGTGAGGTCATTTGCAGAGCAAGAGTTAATGCATCATGCAAAACATCTAAATAAAGGTTACAATCTGAGTGGAATTATTCAGAGCTCAGGGAGAAATCTGGCATTTGCAGTCTGTCACTAGGTTTGAGAAGTCTGGCTCTCAGTGTCAGTGCCTCCTGGAGACATCCTGCTTTCTGTGTGGCAGTAACTGGACAGTCTTCCTGTAAAACAGCAAAAACAGGAGCGATGGGAAGTGTCATGTGCAAGGAATGTGTGGAATGAGGGGTGAGTATGAGCCCATCTTTGTCCAGCTTTCACAGAGTGAAGTTATGAGTGTAAATAGTTGCTCTTCCTCCTCGCTTTTCCTCTTCAGGACAGCTGAAGAGCCAATGTTCAGGACAGCATATGATCCCTGATAACCCTGAGAAGATTGCTGCATAAAGGGCTATGAAGAGCCGTGTGCCTCTTGAGACCTGCCAGTTAAGTACTGCAATTTTTGGACCCTGTCTGTTAAGGATTCCTCACCTTTCTTTTCCGCCAACATCCTTGGGAGTTAAGGATGTCACATTGGGGCAGGGTACACCCACAGTATGTATGTGATACAGCCGGGATAAAAATGCATCACTTGTAAACTTCCGAGCTTTTTTAGAGTTGTGCTAAGACTGTGTTTTGCACTTTGTTTCCTAGTTTTGTTTCTATAAGCCAAGTGCTTGGCTGATTGCACAGGAAATCAACTGCTATGGGCATTCACTTCAGTGGGCAAACTTTAAACAAGCCACCAGGGACCAGCTGCTGCTGAGTTCAAAGAGAAAGAGACATCCAAAACCTCTAGCTAAGCCAAGTTATGGTGGCAAATATCAGATACAAAGAGGAGAAAACTAGAAGGCACAGGAGGGTGAAAGACAGATACAGCTTGGTTTTCCTGTCCATAATTGGTCAGATTAAGGTGAGGTTGGAATGGAGATTTAAGAAAAAAAACCAACAAAAACAACATAAGATTTTGCTAAGGGAAGTTCATTGAGTATCAGGAAATGTGCTCTGGTGTTTATGTTCCGTGAGCTGTGTGCAATAATCTGGGGATGGAAACTTGAGAAAGTTAATATGGTACTTGACAAAATGTTGGAATATGCATTAGAAAGAATAGTTCACCTTCTACCATGCACAGAAGCAAATGTCCTGCTAAGCTCCTCCATTCATTCCTCTTTTTTTCTTTCCCCAGTGATTTCAGAAGTCTCCCCAGGCTCAGATAAATCAAAGATAACTCAACCCCCCCCATATCCCTAGGTGAGGTAAAGAGGTTGTGTTCATAGAAATGGAAAAAAGAGGAAGATAGAGGGGGGAAAAAAACATAAAGGGAAGGAACAGAAGTCTAAACTTGGGTGTTGCTTTCCCCCCAGCACACGTGAGCAGCAGACTCCCAAAAAGAAGACTAGGGAAAGATTGCCATCTTCTGGAAGGATATCTGCCATTATTCAGAATACTAAATCTAATATACATATATTTTTGAAACCATAGCGTATTTCTCATAAATTTATTTTTAAATCTGAATTCATATCCGTATAAATCTAATTCAGTCTCATTTCATCAATATATACACCATGATCCCAGCTTTAGAAACTGACATAGCATCATGGATTTTAATGAGACTCTCATCAAGCTTAAAATTAGGAACATGTTAACAATAAGGATTATGAATCGAGAGATGGACTTTATCTATTCTTGAGCCTGAAAAAACAGGCTTTTTTTCACTGAGAATTTAGAAGCCAAACTTAAGGTGTCCAGATGAGGAGAGATTGAACAATGAAAAAAAATTAAAATTACCACTCTCTTTTTAAACAGCATCAGCTGTTATTCTACCTATTTCAGTAAATTAAGTACATCTGTGTCAAACAATCTTTTTATTAATCGAAAAACCTGCAGACAATCCATGGAGCACAGAAACATTTAGCATTGCTTTCAGTTAGGCTATCTTAGAAATGATTATCTGTATTAGAGAAGCTTATGCAGTGACTAGGTTTAAAATAACTGCAGAGCTAGCACCTGTTCTGCTCAGGGCAGGAAGGGTCAGGAGCCTGTGACAGCACAGCCCACATATGGAACCGTGAACCTGTTGGCTCTGTCTGCTGCCTGTGCTGTGCAGGGGCTGTCACAGGCTGTGCTGTCACACAGTTATTTGTACACCTGCCTCCCAGCCTCTGGGCTCTGGTGTTGGAAGGGGGAGATGAGAGCAGACGGACCACTGGCTTCCTCTCTCCCAGCAGAGCAGTAGAGCAGGCATGCAGGGAACCTGCAGTGCTCCCTCCCACTTGTCACTGGGCAAAGCCTTTGTGGGGAAGACGGGGTGCATACCTTTGGGGTGCTCCTCTCCCTTGCAGTTTGATTCAGTGTGGTGCTGCTCCATGCCCACTAGTGACTGTTCATTCTTGTGAGAGGTGATGCCATTCTTACTTTTCACTATTCTGATACCAAACGAGGTGTATCAACACCCTCAGGTATTGTGGGAGCCTTTAAACTTTCAGGACAAGAGCTCAGAGGGGACTCTGGGTGAGTGTGAATCTTTCTGTCTCTCCTTACTAGCTTCCCAAATTCATCTGATGTGAAGCTGCTGGGAGCTGGGATTCCTGCTGAACTTCGCACCTTGGTAAAAGCTAACACTACGACGAACACTGAAAGTCTTCCCCATGCTCCCATCCTTTGAGTATTGGACTTCTTTGACTCATCACTGTTTCACATACCTCTGTCATGGTGGTGATGCCACGGTGCCAGTCTGCCATGCAGCAGTGCTTCTTCTGAGAGGCTCCTTTTGTCATTAAAATCTCCAGTGCCCACTGGGAGAGCTGGATTGAGGTCTTCTTAGGGTCTGAAATCCTCAGAGAGGATTCAGTCGCATAAACTTTCCTCTTCCCATTTTTTAATTCTCCCCTTTCTGCGACTGGCAGGTCTGGCCAGGAAGATATCCCAGAGATGGAGGGCTTGTGGCCTTTGACATTCTCCTGAGACTGTGCACTGCGCAAGGGGTGACCCGACACCAAGGGTGCTGGTAGCTTCCGAGCTAAGGTCACTTGTCCTCTGACGTATTGGCCGGAGAGCCGCCAGCTCACTCCATACAAGCTCCCAAACAGTCACCGTATGGAGATGGCTGAGATCTTTCTGTGTTTTATGGAAACTTTCTACTCAGTCAATACAGGTCACCCTTTTGCACTGTGGTGGTTTGACCTTGGCTAAACGCCAGGTACCCACCAAGTCGCTCTATCACTTTCCCACCCCTTCTCTCAGCAGGGCAAAAAGGGGGAAAGAAAATAAGATAGAAAAAAACAACCCTTGTGGGTAAAACAAAAGCAGTTTTAATGTAAGCAAAGCAAAGCAAGGTCTGCATGCAGAAGCAAAAAAAGGAAAACAGATTTATTCTCTACTTCCCATTAGCAGGCGATGTGGGGCCTTCTCAGGAAGCAGGGCTGCGAGATGCGTAGCGGAAGCCTCAGAGGACCAAGGGTGACCCCACCCCCCTTCCTCCTTTTTCCCAGCTTTATACTTGAGCAGACATCATAGGGTATGGAATATCCCTTTGGTCAGTTGGGGTCAGCTGTCCTGGTTGTGTCCCCTCCCAAGATCTTGCCCACCCCATCCCACTGGGGGGAAATGTTGGAAAGAGCCTTGGTGCTGTGTAAGCACTACTCAGCAGTAGCCACACCACCAGTGTGTTATCAGCACCCTTCTAGCTCCCAACATAAAACAGAGCACCATGAGGGCTGCTATAGGGGAAAATCAATTCCAGCTCAGCCAGTCCCAGTACAGTCTCCACCCCTTATTCCATACCATTTATGTCATGCCCAGTTCCCACATAATACTCCTTTATCCATTCCATCATATTTAGTTCTCATCACTGACATTCCTTCTTGCCAACACTTACATCTTAATCTATGTACTTAGACCATCTTCATACCCAACATGCAGGTTAATACACTCTCATTAACTACTGTCCCCTGTCCTTTAACAGATAAATAGTATTCCTCCATTCCATGGGCTTTCTTCACTTCTCCAGATGTTCAATGACTTGGCCCCCATCTGTCAAGATGGATGTTCAGGACAGGAGCAGTATGTTTGACCGTTGGATACCAGCACTGGCTAGGTTTGGGTCATCACTGCACGCATCTGGTTCTTTGTGAAATTCACTCTTCGTCATTCCTACTTCCTCCATCACTTCCTGCAACATACAACTCACACCACAGATTATTTTCCCCCCAAGGTTAAATCTCCTTGAGGCACACACTGAGTATCCCCATCCTCCCGCATTACCCACCAAGTACACCCAGGTCCCTGAGCAAAAACAATCCCATGAGTGGGCTTGCCTTTTCCCAAGGGAGGAGCAATCCACACTGCCTTCCCCAGCCATTTCCCTGTGTGTATGACAGGGACCTTATCTCCTCCCATCGTATGAAGGGGTTTTGTTTGGGCAGGACCAGGACGGTTAACAGATCCTCTGGTGTTAATTAGCCAAGTGGCTTCTGCAAAATTTATATCCCAGTGCTTCCATCCCCCATTATCCAATGCTCTCAACATAGTCTTCAACAGTCCATTGTATCTTTCAATCTTTCCAGATGCTTGTGGGTAATAAGGGATGTGATACACCCACTCAGTGCCGTGTTTCTTTGTCCAGGAGCTTATAAGATTATTTCAAAAATGGGTCCCATTGTCTGATTCAATTCTTTCAGGAGTACCATGTTGCCATAAAACTTGCCTTTCAAGGCCTAAGATGGTGTTTCAGGCAGTGGCACGATTTAGAGAGTATGTCTCGAGCCAACCAGTAGTTGCTTTCACCATGGTGAGTATGTAACGCTTGCCTTGGCGTGTTCGTGGCAGAGGTCCAATATAGTCGATCTGCCAGGCCTCACCATATTGAAAACTCAGCCATTGCCCTCTGTTCCAGGGAGACTTTACTCGTGTGGCTCGCTTGATTGCAGCACGTTTCACATTCATGAGTGACCTGTGTGATGGCCTCCATGGTCAGGTCCACCCCTCGATCACGAGCCCATCTGTACGTTGCATCTCTCCCTAGATGCCCTGATGTTTCACGGGCCCATCGAGCTACAAATAGCTCACCCTTGCGCTCCCAGTCCAGGTTCAGCTGAGCTACTTCAGTTTTGGCAGCCTTGTCTACTTGCTCATTGTTTTGATGTTCTTCGGTGGCATGGCTTTTGGGCACATGAGCATCTACATGATGTACCTTTAGAGCCATGTTTTCCACTTGGGCAGCGATACCCTGCCACAGTGCAGCAGCCCAGATGGGTTTACCTCTGTGCTGCCAATTGGTCTTCTTCCACTCCTGTAGCCACCCCCGTAGGGCATTATCCACCATCCAGGAGTCAGTGTAGAGATACAGTACTGGCCACTTTTCTCATTCAGCAATCTCTAGGGCTAGTTGGATCGCTTCTACTTCTGCACACTGACTTGACTCGCCCTCTCCTTCAGTGGCCTCAACGACTTGTCTTGTGGGACTCCACACAGCAGCTTTGCACTTCCGATGGTTTCCTACCACATGACAGGATCCATCAGTAAACAGAGCATAATGCCTTTCATCTTCTGGTATCTGGTAACTCGTTATATGGTGGTACCTCTTGGGCACGAGCCACCTCCTCAGGCAGTGCCCCAAAACCTCTTTCTTCTGGCTAGTCCGTGATCTCTTCCAGGATCCCTGGATGGTTGGGTTTTTCCAGTCGATCTCATGTGATTAACGCTACCCATTTACTCCAGGTAGCACTGGTTGCATGGTGTGTAGAAGGGATGTTTCCTTTGAACATCCAATGTAGCACAGGCAATCGTGGTGCCAAGAGGAGCTGTGCTTCTGTACCAACAACATCTGAAGCGGCTCGAATCCCCTCATATGCTGCTAGTATCTCTTTTTCAGTCGGAGTGTAGTGGGCTTCTGATCCTCGATATCCCTGGCTCCAAAATCCTAATGGTCGACCTCGAGTTTCTCCTGGTATCTTCTGCCAGAGGCTCCATGTGAGGCCATGCTCCCCAGTTGCTGTGTAGAGTACATTTTGCACAGCTGGTCCTGTCCAAACAGGCCCAAGAGCTACCGCCCAAGCTATCTCCTGTTTGATGTGCTCAAAGGCTTGTTGGTGCTCAAGACCCCACTCAAAATGGTTCTTCTTTTTGGGTTACTTGATAGAGAGGGCTCACAAGTTGACTGTAACCTGGAATATGCATTCTCCAAAATCCCACAAGTCCTAAGAAAGCTTGTGTTTCCTTCTTGTTGGTCGGCGGAGACATAGCTGCTATCTTGTTGACGACATCCATAGGCACATGATGGCATCCATCCTGCCATTTTATTCCCAAGAACTGAATCTCTTGTGCTGGTCCCTTGACTTTGCTCTTCTTTATGGCAACCCCATCTTTCAGAAGAATCTGAATTACTCTTTTTCCTTTCTCGAAAACTTCTGCCTTGTTGCCCCACACAATGATGCCTTCGATATGTTGTAGATGTTCAGGGGCATCACCCTTTTCCAGTGCAGTTTGAATTAGTCCATGGCAAATAGTGGAGCTGTGCTTCCACCCCTGGGGCAGTCGATTCCAGGTATACTGGACACCCTTCCACGTGAAAGCAAACTGTGGCCTGCACTCTTCTGCCAAAGAAATTGAAAAGAATGCATTGGCAATGTCGATTGTGGCGTACCACTTGGCTGCCTTTGACTCCAGTTCATATTGGAGCTCTAACATATCTGGTACAGCAGCACTCAGTGGTGGTGTCACTTTGTTCAGGCCTCGATAGTGTACTGTTAACCTCCACCCTCCATCAGACTTTTGCACTGGCCATATGGAGCTATAAAAAGGCAAATGTGTCTTACTGATGACACCTTGGCTCTCCAGTCAACGAATCAGTTCTTGGATGGGAGCCAGAGAGTCCCAGTTTGTGCCATACTGCCGTTGGTGCACGGTCCTCGTAGCAATTGGCACCTGTTGTTCTTCAACTCACAGCAGTCCCACAACAAAAGGATCTTCTGAGAGGCCAGGCAGATTAGACAACTGTTTGACCTTCTCTGTGTTCACACTGGCCACACCAAAAGCCCATTGGTATCCCTTTGGGTCTTTGAAGTACCCCCTCTTGAGGTAGTCAATGCCCAAGATACAAGGGGCTTCTGGGCCAGTCACAATGGGATGTTTCTCCCACTTGTCCCCAGTCAAGCTAACCTCGGCCTCCAGTACTGACAGTTCTTGACATCCCCCTGTCACTCCTGAGATCCAGATAGGTTCTGCCCCTCTATAACCTGATGGTATCAATGTACACTGTGCCCCGGTGTCGACTAAAGCCTGGTACTTCTGTGGATTTGATGTGCCAGGCCATCGAATCCACACTGTCCAATATACTCGATCATCCCTTTCCTCCTCCTGGCTGGAGGCAGGGGCCCTCTATTCCCGTTCTTGGTCGGAGTATTCACTGTCTGACCCTTGCCGTGCCAGGCCGGAGATTCCTTCATCAGGGTCAAGGGGAGGTGATCTCAGTCTTCCTATATCTGGGAGATCACTGATTACTTTCTTGTGGTTTTACACCAGCTACATCAACAACCTTCTTGAATGTCGTCTTCTTGACAGGGGTCTTTCCTCGCAATTCATGTACACGAGCTTCTAACTTAAAGGTGGGTTGACCATCCCACTTCCTCATGTCCTCCCCCTGGTCACGTAGGAAGAACCAAAGTTCGCCACGTGTCATGCACCTGGGGTTCCCTTTCCCTCTGACTGCGGCAGAAGAGAACCGATTTCTTGGGGTGCTCCTGACATCCAGGGAGCTCGTCCGTAGAGATGAGGAGGTGCCAAGACTCTCTTCAAAGTTCTGAAGCCAGGAAGAGACTGCCTCCACAGTTGGTGTATGTCCTAGTCCTTCTCCCGCATCCATTTCTGGGTAGCACATCACAGCCGAACTGGCAGAATACGATGATGGCGCACCTTTAATCACCTTCCTTCACATGGCCCGTGTGCACAGGACATCCTCTGGATTTTTAGGGGCTTCATCATTATCTGGATCACCATAGATGACTTCCAGCACTGCTAATTCTCTCAGGTATTGGATACCTTCATCTGCAGTAGTCCACTTCCCTGGAGAGTTGTCCATAAGATCTTCCTTGAAAGGATATCTCGCTTTAACACTTGAAAGGAGCCGTCTCCACAGACTGCAAATTGCTGTCTCTTTTCCAATTCCCCTTTCGATTCCTCGATTTCTAGCAAGGGAACCCAGCTGTTGGGCTTCCTTACCTTCCAGTTGTTGAGCATCAGCCCCATTATCCCAGCACCGAAGCAGCCAGGCAGCAAGCCGCTCACCCGGCTGGCGGCTGTAGTCTTTCCGCAGATCTCGCAGTTCTGATGAGGTCAGGGACCGGGTAGTTTCCGCCTCCTGTTTGAGTTCTGTTACTCCCTCTTCCAATCCCTTTGTTGAAGGACCAGCTTCTTGATCAAGCTTTTCCTCTTCTTTCTCCTCCCTTATTAATCGAGGGTATGGGCCTGCTGTTCTCCTTGCCCACTCTTTCTTTTTTACTACTGGGGCAATCTCTGCTGTTGTTGTTGTTGTTTGAGTTCCTGTCTCAACCACAGTCCTTTAAGAGTACTGAACTGCAGCTCGATAAGCATAGGCCAGGCCCCAGTACAGCGCTAGAAGTTGCTGATTTTCACTGGGATAGGCAAGGCACTCTTCTGTCAGGTGTTATGTCAATTTTGCGGGGTTGCTTGCCTGTTCAGGGGTAAGATCCCAGGCTACAGGAGGTGATAACCATCCTAGGAATCTGTCCAAATCCTTCCACTCCGCCTGCCACCCAGGGACAGGCCGCCTCAGGACACATTTTTGTATTGGCTCACCCAAAAGTTTCCTTCTCTTACACCAAAAAGATACCGAGCTCCACACACCCCACAATAGGCCAAGAGTATTAATGAACAGTATCAGACAGCTCACATAAGGGTGAATAAGTACCTCGGGAGCCTGCAGAATAAAACCACCCATGATGTTCCTGATTTCTTTCAGCATGTTCCCGAGCTTAGCAAAATAAAGATAAGCAGCGCAATCAACAAACCCGTGACCAGCACAGGAGCTTGTCGCTTAATAACTGCTATAGCTATAGCACACAATATAAAACTGCCGTTGTCCTGCCCCACGTTGGGCGCCAAAAAGGACTGTGGTGGTTTGACCTTGGCTAAAGGCCAGGTACCCACCAAGCCACTCTGTCACTTCCCCCCCTCTTCTCTCAGCAGGGCAAAAAGGGGGAAAGAAAATAAGATAGAAAAAAACAACCCTTGTGGGTAAAACAAAAGCAGTTTTAATGTAAGCAAAGCAAAGCAAGGTCTGCATGCAGAAGCAAAAAAAGGAAAACAGATTTATTCTCTACTTCCCATTAGCAGGCGATGTGGGGCCTTCTCAGGAAGCAGGGCCGCGATACGCGTAGCGGTTGCCTCGGAGGACCAAGGGTGACCCCACCCCCCTTCCTCCTTTTTCCCAGCTTTATACTTGAGCAGACATCATAGGGTATGGAATATCCCTTTGGTCAGTTGGGGTCAGCTGTCCTGGTTGTGTCCCCTCCCAAGATCTTGCCCACCCCATCCCACTGGGGGGAAATGTTGGAAAGAGCCTTGGTGCTGTGTAAGCACTACTCAGCAGTAGCCACACCACCAGTGTGTTATCGACACCCTTCTAGCTCCCAACATAAAACACAGCACCATGAGGGCTACTATAGGGGAAAATCAATTCCGGCTCAGCCAGACCCAGTACAACCAGAAAAATGATCTTTTAGGAAAGCATATTAACTGCTCCAGGACTGTGCTGCCACATCAGGTGTTTGAAAGAAGGGTAGAGGCCTAGCCTAAACCTGGGAAAAAATGTTTGCAGAGGATCAAAACAATTTAGAGGTAAAGCTATCATTGCACGGACTCTGATAAGAGTGAATAGGAGGGAGTAAGATACAGAATTTGAAGGAAATACGTGTGCTACAGAACTAACTCCCCGAAATATCTCCTCGGTGGTGTGTGACCTTCCTAACATGCTCTGGTTTTGTACGCACACATATGATGTTGTTATGCCGTTTGTCTTCTCTAGACAAAAGCCCCCCTGAAATTCTACCCCATTGCTTTGCAGTTTCTCACAGTTTAGAGGCACCCCAGTCATGGTAAACCAGCACCATAGAGAAGCTCATAAAACGGACCCCCTCATTGCCAAAACTCCACAAGATGGATTACATTGTGAAAAGAAAATGTGAAAGATGCCAAATGACTGCATTTTCAATCACATGTAATAGTCACCAAGGTCTCCTTTTCCACGCTGTGCTACACATTTTTGAACATGACACTCCTCTGTCCAACTCATCTCAAGAAAAAATCTTTTTCTGTATTTCAGTTTATTCCAATTCACAAAACTCATGGGTAGGAAGAAGCTGTGCTCTAGTTTATATTGGCAGTTCTGAGGAGATAATTGATTAAGCCGCTTTACTCATGTAATCTTATTAAAGAAATGCCTGCAGCCTTACCTCTGTTTTTCATAAAGAAAACATACACACAGAGTTTGGTTCTTTTTTTTTGCACAACTGCTGATTCTAGCTGACAAAATGTCTGTAGTACAGTGTAAGTGTAAAAACAACTTAAAATAAGAACATGCAAATGAATGTGTTTAGCTATTGTGCTTAATCAAAATACATATTTTTGAGGGAACATCAAAATTTCAGTACAAGGAGGCAGAAAACTGAAGGAAACAGTTGTGAGAGATAACTTGTGTTTTCGCAGTGTTGTGAGAATCATATTTTTGTAGAACCAAGAAAAACACCACGGCCTTGTACAGAGATACCAAACTAGAAAGGAGCCTCGTATAAAGACCGTCTTGTTCAGTACATCCTGGTACCAGAGAATGTAGAAGGACAAGAGCTACGCATAACAACTTTTTTAGAATGTTGTGTCTTACATGGATCAGGAGATAGGGTGCACCTGAGAACATACTGCCATCCAGACTGACCAGATCTCACAGCTCTGCATAAACAGCCGGCTGGGAAAAGAAAAACCTATTATGGAAACCGGAAAGGCCTCTGCTGGAAACTGATTGTAATAGAATGCGTCGGATAGGTGTGAGCCTGGAGTATCCAACCGATGGAGAAACAGGAGAGAACAGCCCGCGTCGGGATAAAATACTCCAGAAATGCTTTCTTTCCTTTGTAACGGGGCGCGTCTCTACTTCGGCCAGGGGGTGGCGCGCCCGCCATTGCACTCGCGAATAAACGGAGCTGCTTCACCGTGATCCTCGCCTGAGCAAACTTTTTCGGCCGAAAACTTTGTTTCTCACACAGTGAAAGAACTTCCGTATGTTCTTAAGACATGTTAAAGATACCTGCTGATCTAAGAGAGCTGTTTTACACATTAACGTTTCTGGGGAAAACCGTCTTCCTTTTCTTTTTATTAGCTCCGAGTAGAGCTAAATGGGGCAGTATGTCGAAAGGTTTCATTATTTTTAAGAGATTAAGCCGTGTTACAGGAAATAATTCATAACCCAGATAGAGAGCTGAGTGACAACTTTGTGTTACTTGCTTCTTTTCAAAGCTAATTCACGCCAACTAAATGTCTCCAAATTACCTCCATTTTTAACCACCTTGATGAAAAACCGTCTCAGGAACATGAATCCGCTGTCACTGTGACAATGCTGTTAGAAGCAAAGTATTAATTCAAAAGAAAAAATAAAAATCTGAGTGTTCGGCTCTGCGTGCAATCCCCTATCTCCGGGATTATCGGTTTGCCTGAAACTCATTTTAACTCTTAGCTAAAAGACATGCCACAAGACAAAAATATACACTGTCCCCAGAAAAAATGCTAAGAAATGAGGTGCCACAGTGACTTTTTTTTAAGAAAAAAACACTTTTTTGAGAATGAAGAAACACAAGCCGAGCAGCAGCGCGCATGGCGGCGGGGTGGGGTGGGCTTGGGAACTGACCAATCAGCGCCCACAGTGCTGCTATAAATACGGGAGTCGCAGCTACTGTTGCTGCCGTTGAGATGTTGTGAGTTGAGAGGTGTTATGTCGGAGGTTGCTCCAGCACCAGCTGCTGAGGCAGCGTCCGCTACTGCCACCGTGGCCTCCGCCGCTAAAGCTGCTATCAAGAAGCCGAAGAAGGCGGCGGGCGGCTCCAAAGCCCGCAAGCCCGCGGGCCCCAGCATCACCGAGCTGATCACCAAGGCCGTGTCCGCCTCCAAGGAGCGCAAGGGGCTCTCCCTCGCTGCGCTCAAGAAGGTGCTGGCCGCCGGTGGCTACGATGTGGAGAAGAACAACAGCCGCATCAAGCTGGGGCTCAAGAGCCTCGTTAACAAAGGCACCCTGGTGCAGACCAAGGGCACCGGCGCCTCCGGTTCCTTCTGCCTTAACAAAAAGCTGGGAGAAGTGAAGGAAAAAGCCCCCAAGAAGCGGGCAGCCGCGGCCAAGCCGAAGAAGCCGGCAGCCAAGAAGCCAGCCAGCGCTGCTAAGAAGCCGAAGAAAGTGGTGACGGTGAAGAAGAGCCCCAAGAAAGCTAAGCAGCCAGCAGCCGCAGCGGCCAGGAAAGCGGTCAAGAGCCCGAAGAAGGCGACTAAGGCTGCCAAGCCCAAAAAGGTGGTGGCAGCGGCGAAGAGCTCAACCAAGGCGAAGGCTGTGAAGCCCAAAGCAGCCAAGCCCAAGGCAGCCAAGGCGAAAGCGGCAAAGAAGGCAGCGCCCAAGAAGTAAACCCCCGTGGGAGCAAACTCCTGCTCTGCACTTAAACCCAACAGCTCTTTTAAGAGCCACCAAAACTTTCTCTAAAAGGGCTGAATTAAGGGACTTCTTTTCATGGATTTTTTGGGGGGTTTTTTTTTGGTTTTGTTTTTTTCTTCTTGAGGCGGGGGTGTTGGGTTTTTTTGGTTGTTTTATTTTTTTATTAATAGTGTGGGCAGCCAGTGGAAATGGCTTTCACAGCCTTCAAGACTGCCCCCTACGGACACTCACAAAGGGTGCGCAATGACTGGGAGGAAGTTGCCGCTTTAAGAGCAGCTCTTGATGTTGCTCTGTTACCTTGCTACAATACTGGGGAGATGGTTCACCCCTTTTGAGGGTAGACATAGCTTCAAGGCATTTAAGTACTTGGGGACTTAATTCCTTTGTGTTTAAACACAGGCTTGTAGCCAATACTTAACACTTTCTGCTGTGCCCATGTGAGTACGTGAGAGGGGAAGCAGAGGGTAGGGGCGGGAAAGGCTTTTGCTTGCTATGAGGCTGTTTCCCTCAGCGGCAAGGTAAGATGGGGAAGGGAAAGATTTATTTTGCACTTTTTAAGTAGGACTGTAGGATCCAAATCATGATTAATCTTTTTTGAAAGCTCTAACATGTTGAGGGTTTTTTAGCAAGCAATGGACATGTGAGCAATTCAACCTTCGAGCCTGACCCGGATGCTGAAGCAGGATGGGGAGGTGGAAAACGAGTGACGGTGTAAACACATGCTTTAAGGCTGTAAATCAATCTATGCTTCACGCAAGTGCTATTAGCCAATCGGTAGCTAGATGAGTCTCATGATCCGGTGCTCTGTCTATATAAACCGGGTTGTAATGCCATTAAAGTGCCTTTCACAAGATTTATTAAGTCCCTATGTGATTGCTTGCCATGGTTTCCTGCAACTGGCGCCCGAACAGGGACCCTCAGGACCGCTGCCAGAAGCTGATGCTGTCAGCGTGAAGGAAGCAGACGGAGAGGGTGGAAAAGCCGACCGAAAGTTGTCGCTGCCCCGGCGACAGTCGTTCCGCAGTGCCCAGCGAACGGAGACAGTGCGCACCGAAGGACAACTGGTCCTGTTCTGAATCTCACTAAAGGTCAGTGAGCAGTCGGGGAGGAGATGGGGTCTGCGCTTACCAAAGTGAAGGAAGCAGTAATTAAGCTCCTCCAAGATATGCTCTCTGTGAGAGGAATTTCTTACGACGCACAAGCCCTGAAGGCTCTGCTGCAGTGGGCACGGGACAGAAACCTGATATCCGGGGTGAACACAGCGTTTGAGCTGTCTGCCTGGGAAGCCATAGGCACGAGTCTGTGGGATGAAGTTAGCAACGGAGGAAAGAGTGGCAAAGAAGCCTATAAACGGTCGATACTGTGGAAACAAATAAGAGAGACTTTGAGCACAATGAAAGGGGAACGGGCTGCTGCTGCTGCTGCTGCATATGCGGCTTTGACTCCCGGGGAGGAGAAAAAAGGGGGGGCCGACCCTACACCCACGGCGGCTTCGTCTCCCTTTAATCCTTTCGCGCAGAATATCCGATTCCAGGTCCTCGGGGCTCCACTTCCCCAGTTAAACATTCCACCCCTAACCCGCCGCCCCCTGTTTCACCTGGCGGAGCTCTGCCGGGCAGCGCCTCGCTTCTCAGCCTGAAACCGACCGAGACGAAGGCGGAAGTAGCAACAAAGGCAAAAAAAAGCAGTGGGTGGTCCATTATGCAGACCAGGGGCGGGTACTTATCCACCGCTCCCTTTTACACCGGCCCTGTCATCCACGCCCTCGGGTGACGACACCAGCCCCGAGGACAACCCCGACCAGCCCTCCCCATCAGTGGACGAATGCATGAGAGATGTGATGGCACGCCTCAGCGAGCTGGAATTACAACATCACACCCTAGTTGAGAAAACAGCGGCTGCTGTTTCACTGGACAGATCTAAACTTTTCAACCCCTTCACGCCAGGAGGCGTTTCCCCACAAGCTTCAGCTCTGCAACCGTCTGCCCCGCCGCTGCCGCCTCCAGAGCATCTCTTCGCCGGAGCCAGAGATCCTCAGGAATCCGCTCAGCGCTGGAGAGGAATCATCAAAGATGCAATTGTCGAAGGGTCCTTTATTCCGCAGGCTTTCCCTGTTATTTTATCCCCAACAGGTCAAAAGTGGGAGGCTTTTGACTGGAAAATCCTAGAGAAAGCTCGGTCTGCCATTGCGCAGTATGGGTTGCAGTCACAGCTCACTCAACAAATAATTCGCTATATTTTCACCGCTGATTTGTTGATTCCATTTGATAGTACACAGGTTGCAAATGTTTTGCTTACTCCATCACAACAGCTCATGTTCCAAAGAGCTTGGCAGAGATTGTGTGATGCGGAGCAAGCTAAACCACACCAACAAAAGGACCCGTTATATGGAATTCAGGCCCAAATGCTAATGGGTATGGGCCCTTTTGCCTCTGCACAAATACAATCTCAACTCGCAGTAGAAATTCTGCAGTTATCTCAACATCTAGCACTGCAGGCCATTTTTTCAGTGCAGGAGGCAGGAAAGCCTTATGGGTTCACACATGTCAAGCAAGGGCCAAATGATAGCTATGTACACTTTGTAGACAAATTATATTCTGCCATTGATAATCACTCTGATCTTGATGAGGCCATGAAACAGCAAATGTTTAAAATGCTGGCCTTTGATAATGCCAATGAAAAAACCAAAAGGGTCTTAAGAACGCTACCAAGGGATTCAGAGGTAGCGGATATGATTGAATTGGCTGAACGCACCATGCAAATGAATAATGTGGCCTATGTTGCTGCCGCTTTGCGAGGAACTATCACTCCTGCTCTGCAAGGAGCCATTGCTCCCTTGTTAAATCAAAAAAGGGGGGAGAGAGAGAAAAAAGATAAGAAGTGTTTTAATTGCGGCAAAGTAGGTCATTGGAAAAGTCAATATAAAGCTTTAAAACGATCAAAATGGTGTGTTCATTGTCAAAAGGATAGCCATAACACATCAGAATGCAACGGTAAAGGTAAGGGAAACGGGAACAGGAGTGCCACGCCCTCTTGCGCGATGACACAAATGCAGGGGGCTTGGGCAGCATCCCAACAGCAAAAGGATGCCTCGATACCATTCCCTCCGCCACAGCTGGAAGTGCCGGAGTGGACGTGGAAACAGCCATAGACGTCACTCTACAAGACACCGGAGTGCGTCTAATAGATAGCAATACTCAAGGGCCATTAGGTCATGGTCTTAGTGCCTTATTGCTAGGGAGATCTTCAACCTCTAGACGGGGTATTTTTGTTTTGCCTGGAGTAATTGATGCTGATTTTGTAGGAATTGTAAAAATAATGGTCTATTCGTTAACACCACCTGTTTTTATTCCAAAAGGTAGCTGCATAGCTCAACTGGCTCCTTTTAAATCTTGTGTTCCTCGACCGGGTGTAGCAGAATGAGGAGACGGGGGATTCGGCTCAACAGGATCGCCGCAAGTATATTTATCCTTAGACACAGCGAAAGCAAAACCTGAATGTGTGATAATCATGATAGCAAAAAATGGCCAGAAAAAACAGACAAAGATGCTAATTGACACAGGGGCTGATGTGACAATCATTTCAAAATCACAGTGGCCTGATACATGGCCTACAGTTTTTGCCCCATCCGGTATTTATGGGATTGGCGGAACACAGTCAACCCAAATCAGCAAAGAGGTGATTGCATTTCAATTTCCTGATGGTGTAATAGTTACTACCAGACCCTATATCATGAATGTACCTATTACACTTGTTGGCAGAGACTTACTAATTCAAATGGGAGCTCAAATTGTAACTCAGCCTTTTTAGTGGTGGCCGCTGCTGAGCAGCCAATCCTGAAATTGAAATGGAAAACAGAAGAACCAGTATGGATAGATCAGTGGCTGCTTAAACAAGAAAGGCTGCTAAAAGTCAAAGAACTGGTAGAGGAGCAATTAAAAGCAGGACATATTGTTCCTTCAAATAGCCCCTGGAACACACCAATCTTCACTCTTTCCAAGAAAGGTGGGAAGTGGAGATTGTTGCATGACTTAAGGGTAGTTAATGCAGTCATGGAAAATATGGGATCCTTGCAGCCGGGTTTGCCATCTCCTGTTATGCTGCCCGAGGACTGGGATTTACTGATTATGTACTTGAAAGATTGTTTTTTCACAATTCCACTGTGTAAAGATGATGTAGAAAAGTTTGCCTTTTCGGTTCCCTCTGTTAACAAGGCCGAACCGGCAGAAAGATATCATTGGCTGGTCTTGCCTCAAGGCATGAAAAATTCTCCTATCATGTGCCAGGCATTTGTTGCCTGGGCCTTAGGACCAATTTGAAAGAAATATCCGCAATTGATAATTTATCACTATATGGATGAGATATTAATTGCTGGAAAACATTTGCAAAAAGAAACCATTTTAATAGCGATGACCAGAGAATTAGAAAAGAGGGGGTTAAAAATTGCCCCGGAAAAAATTCAGTAGCAATCACCTTGGAAATATTTGGGCTGGATCATCACAGGAAGTAGTGTCAGACCACAAAAACTAGAAATCAAATCAGACATCAAAATACTCAATGATATCCAGAAGCTGGTTGGCGATATTCAGTGGGTAAGAGGTATCTGTGGCATAACAAATGATGATTTAAAACCTTTAATTCAGTTATGAGGCACCTCTACTCAAGCTAACAAGAAACGTGAGCTTGGTCCTGAACAACAGTGTGCATTGAGCAAAATCAGTGAAAACATGTCTCAATGTCATGCAGCTCGGTTTAATCCTCAGTATCCTATTGTCCTTATGATTGTCAATTCACAACAAGGTAGAGATTGGCCACTTGCCCTCATCATCCAATGGGTGCAGGAAGGGCCAAATCCTTTACGCATTTTGAAGTGGATATTTTCTCCAAGGAGGCAGAGAAAAACCATTGTGACCCGAATTGAAATAATTGCGCAATTAATTATGAAAGGACGATCTAGAATTCAAGAAATAGCAGGAGCGGATCCACAATCAATTATTGTGCCATTGGTTCAGGAATATTTAGAATGGCTCATCAGAAATTCTCTTGCTTTGCAAATTGCCTGCTCAGATTTCACGAGTCTCCTCACAAATGTTTATCCTGCTCACTGCATGATCCCTATGCTGCAAAACCAGACCTTTGAGGAAGAGCCGTATCGGTCTGAAACACTGGTAAACGGTATCACTGTTTTCACCGATGCAGGAAAGAAAACTAAAAAGGCAGGAGTCACCTGGAAAAAGGAGCCTGGTCAATGGAATAGTCACATCATCCAGGGAGGGACTATAGACTCCTTGCAGACGTTAGAGCTCCGAGCTGTAATATGGGCATTTCAACATTGGAATGATCAGCCACTGAATATTGTATCAGACTCTCTCTATGTGGTTGGAGTGGTGTGGCGCATTGAAAGGGCTATGCTTCGTGAGGTCTCGAATAAGCTGCTTGCTGAGCTGTTGCGAGAATTATTATTGACCTTAAATGACAGACGTCACTCATATTTCATCACCCATATTCGCAGTCATTTAATGACTGAAGGATTGGCCATTGGAAACAACAAGGCTGATCAATTGGTAGCTCCGGCTTGCATTGGTCCACCTGTAAATATTTTCGAGCAAGCAAAAAATTCCCATGCATTTTTCCACCAATCAGCAAAAATGTTAGCACGACAATTTCATTTGCCCTTGACAGGTGCACAAGGGATCGTGAAGTCCTGTCCAGCCTGTCAGAAAATAGGGTTTGGAGTTGGCCTCGGGGTCAACCCTAAAGGACTGCGGCCCTTGCAACTGTGGCAAATCGATGTGACACATGTTGTAGAGTTTGGCAGATTGAAATATGCCCATGTTGTAATTGACACATTTTCTATGGCTGTGTGGGGGACAGCTCAAACTGGAGAGTCTAGTAAGCATGTTCAAAGGCATATGCGTTCTGCAATGGCGGCCCTAGGCATCCCACGGGAAATCAACTGCCACCTGCAGATAGATTGAATAAGGCTATATATGTATTGAATACTTTACGTCTGCCACAGGATAGTCTAGTACCGCCAGTCGTGAAGCATGGAGCAGGATTGAAAGGGGATATGCATGTGTCGTTACAGATCATGGATCCAAATGGGTACCGGCAAAGTGGGTGAAACCATGGATGGCAGAACCAGATCCGCAGATGTCCTAGGCTGACATATGGGTGGTCCTCATGGTCCTTTAAAAGGAGGGGTTGAGTTTGCCTTTTGGCTTTCCTTCAAGGTGCGGCTGGCCTTGTGGGGGGAGCCCTTGGGTAAACAAGCCCCAGGTGCCCCACATTGGATAAATGAGTGCCAGGTGTCCTGTTTTGGGGACAGGGGCTGGGGCCACTTGCGGAAGGGTGGAGTGTCTGTCTGTTAGGTGGACGCACTTTGCAGAGTTTTCCTGTTGGGGAAGGACCTCCTGACTCTCCCCGCAAATGGGCCCCGGTCAGGTTTGGCATTTGCAAACAGAGGCTTCATAGGAAAAAAATATGGGACTACTTCTATATGATCAGCCTATTGACTTGGTTGTCTCCCATCTCTTCTGTGGGAGACTTTGTTTCTTTGTTAATTCCACCTATTATTGAATTCCACCTATTATTGGTCGCTATTGTGTTAATGATTGTACTTTGTGTTTTTTGAAAAGGCAACAAGCATGATTAAAGATACCATGAAGAACGTATGGCTGGTCAAGAAGAAAAAGGGGGAATTGTAGGAATGTATTTTAAAAGAGAATAACCATATGGCTATGTCATTTTTAGGAAAGATCGGTCAGTGAAGCGAGGTGGTGAGTTGCTCTCTATGTGAGGGAGCAACTAGAATGTATTGAGTTTTCTCCAGGGGCTGATGAGGGGCAAGTTGAAAGTCTGTGGGTAAGAATTAAGGGGCAGGCAGGCATGGGTGATACAGCTGTGGGGGTCTATTACAGACCTCCTGATCAGGACAAGGGAGTTGATGAGGCTTTCTACAGGCAGCTGAAAGCAGCCTCGCAACTACAGGCCTTGGTCCTCATGGGGGATTTTAACTACCCCGATATCTGCTGGAAGACTTACACAGCCAGCCATTCACAGTCTAGGAGGTTCCTCCAGTGCATTGATGACAACTACTTAATGCAAATGGTGGATAAGCCGACTAGGAGAGGAGCGCTGCTGGATCTTGTACTCACCAACAAGGAGGGTCTTGTTGAAGCAGTGATGGTCGATGGCAGCCTTGGCTGCAGTGATCATGAGATGGTGGAGTTCAGGATCCTGTGTGGGAGGAATAGAGTACCTAGCAAGACCAGAACCCTGGACTTCCGCAGGGCCAACATTAGCCTCCTCAGTCAATTGTTAAGGGAAGTCCCATGGGACAGGGTGCTAGATGGTAGAGGGGCTCTAGATAGTTGGTCGACTGCGGCCCTTGCAACTGTGGCAAATGGATGTGACACATGTTGTAGAGTTTGGCAGATTGAAGTATGTCCATGTTGTCATGGACACATTTTCTATGGCTGTGTGGGTGACAGCTCAAACTGGAGAGACCGCTACACATCTTGAAAAACATCTATATTCCAATTTTGCAGTTTTAGGAGTCCCATTATCCCTCAAGACTGACAATGGCCCTGCATATACCTCTCGTAGATTTCAACAATTTTGTCTCGCTTGGGGTATTCAGCACACCACTGGTCTTCCTCACTCCCCCACAGGACAAGCAATGGTCGAATGAGCCCATCAAACCCTGAAAGATTTGCTTCAAAAACAAAAAGGGGGAGAGCCCAGTACCCCAGCAGAAAAATTAGCTAAAGCTGTGTATGTGCTAAATTACCTGCGTCTCACAGGAGAAAGAAAGGATCCACCCATGGTAATTCATAGTGCAGTTTTAAAAACCGGGTTAGATGAACAACAAAACATTTTGGTGCAGTATAAAAATCTCAACACAGGACTTTGGGAAGGATCAGCTGAAGTGAAACTAACTGGAAGAGGATATATGTGTTTGCTCACAGGTGAAGGTCTGCGATGGATTCCTTCTAGATGGGTAAAACCATGGAAGGAGCCGCAGTGCCAAGACTCATCTGTAAAGGCTTTATCATCAAAATAAATTGTTAGAAGCCTCCTATGTTCCCCACACTATTAATCTCAGACAGAACATGTGGGTAACGTGGGCGAATCGAATGGGAAATAATCCTTTTGTTTATCAATGGCCGCGTCTGGCAACCTTTTTTTGAACATGTTTAATTAGAGTGTTAGAATTTGTCAAAAATAGGTTAAGGGTTTTATAAAAATAAGTTTATATTGAATTTGTTACTGAATGACAGTTATTAGGTAGTGATCCCACCCCTAGAAAAGAAGTCAAGTAATAGTAAGAGGCTATTTTAACACCATAGATGTCAGAACCAGATCCGCAGATGTCCTAGGTTGACATATGGGTGGTTCCCATGGTCCTTTAAGGAGGAGGGGACAAGTTTGCCTTTTGGCTTTCCTTCAAAGTGCGGCCGGCCTTGTGGGGGGAGCCCTTGGGTAAACAAGCCCCAAGTGCCCCACATTGGATAAATGAGTGCCAGGTGTCCTGTTTTGGGGACGGGGGCTGGGGCCACTTGCGGAAGGGTGGAGTGTCTGTCTGTGAGGTGGACGCACTTTGCAGAGTTTTTCTGTTGGGGAAGGACCTCCTGATTCTCCCTGCAACTGGGCCCCAGTCAGGTTTGGCATTTGCAAATGGGGGCTTCATGGGAAAACAATATGGGACTACTTCTATGTGATCAGCCTATTGACTTGGTTGTCTCCTATTCCTTCTGTGGGAGACTTTGTTTCTTTGTTAATTCCACCTATTATTGAATTCCACCTATTATTGGTCGCTATTGTGTTAATGATTGTACTTTGTGTTTTCGAAAAGGTAATAAGCATGATTAAAGATACCATGAAGAATGTATGGCTGGCTCAAGAAGAAAAAGGGGGAATTGTAGGAATGTATTTTAAAAGAAAATAACCACACAGTGAACCAGCCATACGGGATGTTGGCCTAGGCACGTAGCCGCATTCTAGAAGCTACTTCAGAGGAAGAAAAGATAAGAAAGAGCAATGACAGCTTGCAGGAGTGAGCAGATAAGAGTGACCAATTGGACACTGCGTGAGAAGAACTCAAGAATCAACGAGAGCTGAACTGACTTGCATGTTTGCCTCGTGCTAGAGACTTTTATCAAATCAGATAATGCATGACGGCGTTTAGGGATAGAAAACCTGTTTAAAAGGGACAGACATAATTAACTGAAGATTTAGATAGTGTTAGGCATGCTGTGTAGTAAAATAAGAACCGCTGTGAAATTTTTCTGTTATTAGCCCTAGGTTAAGGTTGTAAAGATTTTAGATGAAATGCGTTGCATGAATCTGTCTAACCATTCTGTCTCTATTCATAAGCAACTGCAGCAATTAAGAGAGAATATGAAGAAACTCACCATCATAATTTCCTCGTTGTTCCCATCATTTGTTTGGATTGCTCAAAATTAAGAAGGGGGATTTGTTGGGGGTTTTTTAGCAAGCAATGGTCATGTGAGCAATCCAACCTTCGAGCCTGACCCGGATGCTGAAGCAGGATGAGGAGCTGGGAAAGGTATGATCGTATAAATGCATGCTTTAAGGTCGCAAATCAATTTATGCCACGCTAGTGCTATTAGCCAATTAGTAGCTAGAAGAGTCTCGTGAAGAGTCTTGTGACTTAGTGCTCTGTCTATATAAACCGGGTTGTAATGCCATTAAAGTGCCTTTCACAAGATTTATTAAGTCTCTATGTGATTGCTTGCCATGACTTCCCGCAAGTGGTGACAGCAGAGGCCATGCAGCAGGTGAAGGAGGCCCAGGCCATGCTACAAAAGAGACACAAGAATAGCACATGCTGTGAGAAGCCAAGTAGGGTAAGGAATTGGACTGCATACACCGTGATGCAGTCTCATTTTCCAGGCAGAAGCTGCTCTGCATGCACATGAACTAGAAAGTCATAACATTATACTTCTTAGGTCAGTGGAGTGACTACTGGTCATCCCTGTCACAGGGAAGGGAAGCATACAGGGAAAATAAAAAGGGCAGCAGTAAAGCCTATAACTGATCAGAGCAGGACAGCACAGCTTGGAAACAAGTTCTGTATTGCAGGGCTGCTCAATGTCTTCCTGGGCATGAGGCATGTCCATGAGCATAATCAGATGGCCGTGCTGACATTTGATGTCCACGGCTGGCACATGGCACTGGAGTGTTTAAGTCTTAAGAATCGATGCAATGTGGTCATCATCAGTACAGTGTTGCAAATTAATCCTGCGCTTTCCATGGACACTTACAAAACTCATCCAATTGTTTTTCAAGTCAGCTATGGCTTATCAACAGTTGGTTTCTTTAGCCTTTAGAGAAACGAACCCTGAGCCACCTGATTTTTGCAGGTGCTCTTCCTGGCTGCAGTGTCCACGTCTTTAAGCATGTGTCTAGGCTTGATGCTGCAAGAATAGGCCCTTTAGACGTTGACTAGTGAAGATGCCAAACCAGCATGCAACTTAAATGGCAGAAAAACAAGACATACTTGAGAGCATCATCACAGGTGTGACACTGGCCTCTGCACGCAGGGAAGAGCAGAGACCAAACACGGAAAACCAGCAAGGGGACAAACCCGATGAGTCAGCAGGGTTGAAGGCACTTATTTAGGTGTGACCCCATTGTTTTGCCAGTCCTTGGTAGCTACTCATTAAAGTAACTCAGCAACTATTCGTTAAAGCAGGGGATGAAGCAAAGACGGGAGATTAGCAGTAGGAGGACCATGTCTTTGGAAACACAAAAGGTCAAGGGAGGATGTGAGTTTTTACAGTGTGTAGCATGGCTGAAGCCCAAAAGGCTGGGGAGGTGAAGAAGGCTTCAGAGCTCACATACTAGAAAGCCCAGCCATAGTCCCATGAGTGTGGTCTCCAGTCCTCTGGTCCCAGACTAACTGTTGCCTGGAAGACTTGAGTGTACATCATATGTGCCACAATCCCAAGGAGACCCGGACACAAAGGACAAGAAAGCAAAGAAGTTACAGCAGGATCCAGAAGCCACAAACTTCAGCTTTGTGCAGGAGAGGAGGCTCTCCTGCCGCTGTGATTCCAAGCCTGCAGTAACACACTTACCTGACAGCACCGAGGAGACAGCAGCAAAGGCATTGAGCTTCATCCCACAAACAGGATTGCCAGTATGCAGCATTTCCACCATCAGGAGGATGAAGCTGATGAGCAGCAAGCTGATGTATAGCATCTCTGATCCTAGCGACAGCCACAGGATTCCTGCCAAGAACCAGAGACTCCTCATATCAATACAGGATAGTACTCCCTCTTTCCAACCCAATCCTGAAAGGACATCCTTTGGAAAGAAGGGAAAGAAGGAAAACAACAAACACCCAAAAGCAATCCCCCCAGCCTGTGAGCAATGGCTCAAAGAATGCAGAAGGGGACAGAGAGTCTGTCTCAGAAGATGACTTGGCTGGTCTGGCACTGCAAAAGCTGAGAGGAACTAAAACAGTTTTCTGTAAACACGCTAGCATTATTCATAAACAACAAGGAAGAAGCCATGGGGAAAAAGGCAGGGGGAAAGTGGTTGAGTATTAGCACAAGACCTAGTGGTCATAGGTTGGCCATGAACACATCTAAGCTGGAAGTTACAAGGTTCTTGCCCATTAGCATAGCGACAGAGTAGATTTCTAATCAAAGCAATGGAAGTAGACAACTTTTAACCTGGGAATTAGCCAGTTAAGAAAAGAACTGTATGGTTCATCAGTGGTGGTGACTAGGACCTGGCCTCTGGATTTCAGGAGGCCCTTTGCAGGCCTACATTCCTTGGGGTGGATATCCAGCTAGCACAGTAATATTCACTGCTCACCCTGCTGCTTGATCAGAGTACAGGTACTTTCATGCTGGGATTATCAGTGGGACTTAAGTGATACCACAGTCCTCAGCTGAGTTCACTGTGCAGTAGGATTTGGAGGAGAATGAGAAAAGACACACTGTAATACCTGGCTGTGAAAGAGCACAGGATTCACTGAGGTAGAAATATTAATCTGACAAATGAAGCAGCGCTGTGAACACTACTGTTAGCAACTATTAATGGCTGTAGAGAAGACATTCAGCTGGGGAGGAGTGTGAACAAAACCCTCATTAATGTGGCACTGACTTGACTCCTCAACATTATTAGTGCCATAGAGTCACCCAGCTCTTCAGCAGAAATTGCTGAGCTTCATTCTCTGCTTAAAGGAGCTGGCTTGCTTGCTGCAGCACCATCAGAGAGACTATTTCATTAGAGGCCAGACTGCTGAAAGTGTCCTGGAGGCTGCAGCACCACTCATGCACACAGGTCTCTGTGTCACTTTCCCTGTGAGTCCAGGCCCACCATGCGTGCTGCGTAGTCTGGTCTTGTAATGCTGCCTACGTAATGTGGAGTTGCTGTGCACACATGCAGCTCAGCCAGCCCAACCTGCAATCAGCAGTCACACCACCTTCTCCAGAGGGTAGATTTAGACTAGATATAAGGAAGAAGTTCTTCACCCTGAGGGTTTTGAGGCACTGGAACAGGGTGCCCAAGGAAGTTGTGGATGCTCCATCCCTGGAAGTGTTCAAAGCCAGGTTGGATGGAGCCTTGAGCAACCTGATCTAGTGGGAGGTGTCCCTGCCATGGCAGGGGGGTTGGAACTAGATGATCTTTGAGGTCCCTTCCAACCCAAAACATTCTATGATTCTATGATTCTATAATGGCAGCTGTGCTGGAGACCAAGGTCATCTTAAAATGACGCTATGTGCAGGAAGGGGCAAAAGCAGGTGATAGAGCTGTTAAGACCAGTGTCACTGTGTGTGTCGTGCTTGATCTTGTGTCATGAGTGATCTTCCAATTAATTCGTAGGAGCTCAATGTCTTACAGAACGTGGCCTTTCTATCAATGTTGACAAGGAGCAGTAGGAGGAGTGTGAGGGGGGACAGACAGAAAGATTTACAGAGATACATAATCTGGTTGCATAAACCCCCTTTCTTAGGAAAACAATCTATAAGGAAGACATTGAAAGCAACAGAGCCAGAGGCCTGGGCAGGGAATGAAGCACAAGAAGGTGAGAAGGCAGAAAAATGCATTGCTACTCCCTGTGAAATGAGCATTTTGCTGTAAAGAGTCATTCAGTAAATGCAGTTAAGTCATGAATTTTATGACAAAGTGGAAATCTGCATGACTTCAAAATGATCTTGTAACACCAGCATTATTTGAATTGTGTGAATTCTGTTTCCCAAAAGAATAATCAGAGAAGGTTTTTCTACCCTGCTGCAGTGCCAAGAGTGACCCACGTTAATCTGCACAGTGATGCCACTGCCTGCCACTCACACCAGAACCATCACCCGGGAATGTGCATCTCTTAAGAAAAGCAGATCAGCAGTCTTTGCCAATGTTTTGAAAATAGGGGAAACAAGGCAGAAAAAGAAGATGAGCTCCCCAAAAGTGCTCATCTCCCTGCTGGCTGTTGCGATTCCCCAGTGTTCGTTCCAGCCCTTGCTCTCATGGCTTGAATGCTGACACAGGCCCTGCACCCCAGGCCTTTCCTGTCACATATGAACATCCTTTGAAGTTACTTGCCTCCAGCCTCCATCTCAGGGAACAGTTAGCAAGCCCAAGGACTTCACCCTGAAAGTGTAACTTTCAGATGTCCTGATCTTACCACAAAGAAAGAGGTGATTCAGCTTCCAGAGTCATCACATTGGACCCCAAAACTGAAGCAATGAGTCAACATGTAGCATATGTGGGAGGGACTGCCCTCAGGTGGCATCCATCCATTGCTGACTACAGCAAGATGACAAGCTCAGACTGGGCAACTTATTAGATGAGTATAGGAGGGGGTCTGATATTTCCAGCACTGACCTCACAGATGGCAGTGGTTTAGACAAACATCTGGGAGGAAATCTTTGCTCTTTTAGCAACCATGAGGCTAGGATTTCATGCCTGGCTCTCTGGGGACCCACTCTGCTGTCCTCACACAGGAGAAATGTTGCAGGTCCCACATCCCAAGGAGGAGCACTGGGCAGCTACAGTGAGGTATGGGGATTTGCTCTTACCTCTCTCTGCTGGTGGTGAAAGCTCAATAAAACTACGGCATTTCTCTTCTGAAACACAAAACCAAAGGTATTAGTTTGCAAAACAATGCAGGGTACACAAGGGAAAAGAAAATTCCTTCCTTTTACTTTCTTTTCACTGCATAGCTCCAGTCATTTCTGAGTCTACCCATCATATCTTCTCACCTCTGCTCTCTTTCTGACCATCTTTCCAGACCTTCATGGGAGCAAGATAGGGGAAAGTAATGTCTGCCTAGAAAACTAGACATGGCCTTTCCAGAAGAAATAAACTTCAGCAATTTGTAAATCTTATGAGCCTCTGGTGAATATAAAAATCTGTTGCTACTCATTCACAACATTACTGTTAGTCAGGCCTATTAAGCGTGTAGCTTATAACAGTCTGCAGACCCACCACTTCTGCTGAGGATGTGAATTCCCACTCATCCCAGTCTCTGTCTCTGCAGAGCAGTTCTGGCACTGCTTCCCACAGAGGAAAGCAAAAAAAAAAACCCAAAAATCTTCCCAAGTGAGATGCTGCATAACAGAGATGTGAGTTCCTCTTCTGTGGCAAAGAATCACACACAAATATGGTCTTCTGTCCTCACATTTTAGACATGTTATTTGGACAAATGGTGTTCATATTTGCTTTGGCTTTTTATGTTGGCCAGATGCAAACTATTGTCTCGGCTAAGGGTCCATCATTATTGTCTGTAAATCTCTCTTACTGCACACTGCATTACTGCATTTGAGGGTCCTCTCCTCTACTTGGCACAGTATTTTCTCCCAGTAGTATCAGCCTGCCGCTTTTCATGTAAGAATCTCATTTTCTTAATTTCTATCCCCAGTTCTAATCTCTCCCAATCTTCTGTATTACTTCTGTCATACACAGCTCTCAGGACACTACTCAGTTTAGTGCCATCTGCAGTCCTCATTAACTTGCGTTTTGTTACTTCACCTAGAACTTTAATGAGGTTATTCGGTAATGGCTCATCTAAACTGATCCTGAGATTAGCCTAAATACTGATATCCTTTCTCCAGCTCAACTCAAACTCCTTTTGCTCATAGTATCCCCTTTTTTTTGTTGTTGTCTATGTATTTGCTTCAAAGACCCACAGCAGTGGGTGGGTTGTACTCGATTTACAGGAAGCAGGGGCCTGAGACTGACTATGTGCTCTACCCTGTGCTCTGCTGCTATCCAGACGTAACGTGCTCTCTAAGTTCCTACAGGCATTGGGGTTATTCCAGGACTGCCCGGTAGCCAGAGGAGTCTTTCAGAGAAAGCTATCAAGGGATGTAGTCCCATTCCCATGACCACCATGGAAACACACCCTAGCCCAAACCAGTCCCAAATAAACACATCTCCTTCTGCAGCATGTCTGGAAATGCTCATAATGAAGCAGCCCTCTTGTTAGGACATGAGAGTTTCAAGCACATTCTCCTCTGCTCCCATCCCTCCTTCTGCCTGCTTTTAATCACCCGTTCTTTATTTTCAAACTCTGACAACATATAAGAAAAAGAGAAATGCCATATTAGAACAGTGGTTTAGTTAAAGAAGGTGAGATTTTTATGCTTGGGGAGAGCTGAAGGGAGGGCAGTGGGCTCAGGGGAATGGGGCCAATGAAAGCAACTTTCATCAGTGTATCTTTAGATACCAATCTGCCTGTTGGCTGCCTTTCGGGTCAGTTCTGATCCTTGATGTGTGTGTGCCAGGCTGTAAAGAGCATCTGTGCACTGCAGAGAATCCACCTGTGCTGGCATGGCATAGGTTTCAGCAGAAGGACTTCAGCAGGGCTGGGCAGGAGCAAGTCAATGGTGAAGGGAGGCACCAAAGGGGTCTAGTACGGGCTGTGTGACCAGTCCCTGGCACAACACAGCTTACAGTGCCAGTCCCACATGGTCAAAAATCACAAGTGAAACCTGTCACAATATCACAAAAAACCCTAAAAAAATTACAATATTGCAGCTCTAATCCTCAGGCCAATTTGCCTCCTAGATTTAGTTCCTCTGAGTTCAGATCCTCCAGGTTTTCTCTGTGCCTATAAAGCAGTACGTCTCTTTATTTTTTTTAAAGAAAAGCCTAGTCCCCATGGAATACACAAAACCTCTCAGTTTGGTGATTTAAGGAGAACACCAAATATTGCAGTCCTCACAGTGATAACTATAAATTGAAAACACTGCATAAAATCACCCTGCTTAGACTTCTGAGAGGGCATGCACAAATGATCCCTGCAAAGAATGAAGTAAGAGGTGTGTAGGAATGGAGATACGGGGAAAGAGAAAGGAGGCTTGCTCCAGTTCATATCAGGCTGAACAATGCCCTGACAAAGTCACTGCCACCACCGCCACCACTTGCACTTCACAGCCCCTAGTCCAGACCACAGGGCACACCAGAGACAACTATTCTTCCTTGCCCCACTCTGTAAACATCCCAATGAAGGACAGAAATATAATAACCACAGCAGTGCACAGGGCCGATGCCATCTAGGAAAATGAAGAATGTTTTCTCCCAAGTGTTGTCAGCCTCCTGCCTTTAATTTCCAAACTCCTGTTGAGTAAATATGTGGAGGAATGACTTGCTGAACAGGGCCGAATGTAACAGCTGTGAGCGAGCAGTACTGATAATGGGAGCTGTACTGCTGATAGCTGTAGCTTCCCAGGGTCACTCTGACCTGGAAGCTTGTGGAAAGCTCCAGGTCAGAATAAGCCCGAATCTGGTGGAAAGTTCCAAGGTAGAACCTGCGGGAAGAATCCAGAAGAAGATAACCGCAAGAGGCTGGAATATGCAAATGTAGCTCTATGTTTAACCAATCAAATATAGACAAGTAGGCATAATTTGTGCTTAGCCAATTAAACATAGATATGTAGGCATAATTTAACATAAGTAGGCATAATTAACCTCCAGTGTATAAAAGGCATTGCAGAACTTGAATAAAGTGTTGAAGCTTGCTTATAACTCATACTGAGTTGTGTCCTGCTTCCCTCGCCTTCTCCGACATTCTGCAACATCTGGTGCCCGAACAGGGACCCCACTACATCTCAGGGGTCCGGAACTCTGACCGAGAAGGCGAGAGCGGAAAGAGCACCGGTTAGCAGCGAACCGGAGGGTGAAAGATCGGCGATCTGCTATGCAGTGGGATTCCGCATCCGTGCCTGGGAACAGAACAGAGCCTGTTTGACCCGCTATCCGCTTAAGGCTACGCTCTGGACGACACCCAGAGAGGGGGGTGTTCGTGCTGCACAGCGGGAGACCCGGTGTAGGGGTCATCCTGAAGTGGGAGATCCCTGAGAGGGAACCCTCCCGTCGCTATCCGGTTTACCGAAGCGGAGAGAGGCTTCGAGGAGTTACGGCTTGGACCAGCCAAAAAACAATGGAGCATGAGGTAGCCTGTGAATTGCTTTTACGCTTTTTAGAAAAGCGGGGAATAGAGAGCCTAAAGCATGTTTCGGGGCTTGTGGCTTTAGGGGAAGCTAAGGGATTCTTTATGGATCATAATACGCTTTTCGAGGTATCAGAATGGCAAAAATTCGGGGATGCGTTATGGGACGCGGTAATAGATAATGATAAAGTAGCTAAGAAAATGATGAAACCATGGAGGGAGGTTACTAACTGCTTGCAAAAGTATCAGGTGGAAAAGGTGGTTGCGGTGGTCGCGTCTAATAAATTAGAGGGGGCGGAGGAACAACTGACCATCCTGGGAAAAATCTATCTAGGCGTTGATCCAGATCCGAACCCAGCGATCGGGGGTCCGGTGAAGGTGATAGGTCCGGCCGGGTTTGCCCCTCAAACAGCCCCTCAGACCGCGGAGGCAGCCTGCTGTACAGTGGGTGACGATTGGCCGCCACCGCCCGAACCCTCTGCCCCGCCGGCCGGGGAAGAGACGACTTGGGAAGAGCAGTTAAAGGGGAAAGACCAGGGATGGGTGATGCGTATAGATTGGCATTCGTTAAAGAAACATGCAACAGAAAAAGGGGATTGCGCGCTGTTAGAAGATCTAGACGGGATACATGCTTTCCCTGTGATATTCCAGCAAAATAATGCGGGAGGGTTTAATGCAGAGCACTATATGATTGACTGGAAATTGCTTATGCAGTTGCGGAACACGGTTAATGAGTCTGGTCTGCGAGGAGAACCGACAATTCAGATGTTAAACTACATCTGGGGGTCGGGGATCCTGTGCGCGGAGGACATTAAGACCGTTATGAGAATGATTCTGACGCAGTCGCAATTGCTGCTGTGGCAGGGTCATTGGGCTCGTCTGTGTGAGCAGTCCGCGCAAACGCAGAGGGAAATGAACGATCCTCTATTCGGCGTCACTGCTCAGCAATTGCTGGGGCAGGGACCCTTTCAAGGCGTAACGGCGCAGATGGCGCTTGGACCAAGTGTGTGCTTGGAAAGTATGCGTTTGGCTTGAGATGCTTTGCGCTCAGTTAAAACATCGCCTGAAACTCCCTCGTATATGAGTATTAAACAAGGGAGAGAGGAGTCGTTCGGGAGTTTCGTAGATCGGGTCACAGATGCCATAAACAAGGCAGATGTTCCAGAATGGATGAAGGGGGCGTTGTTGCGACAGTGCGTTATGGAAAACACTAATAGTTGAGTGAAGGGGATTTTATTAACTTTGCCTATAGATGCGACTATAGAGGACATGCTAGAGCGAATGAGTAGGGTTCTGGCTGGTGCACAAGCCATGCTAGTAGAAGCGATTCAGGCTGTGGGGAGGGAAATAGCTCAGGGCCAGGCATTGCAGGCACAGGCATTCGCAGCTGCTCTAGCTCCATTGCAACGGCCTCGTCCATCAAACCGACAGCAGCGCCTGAACCCTGAGGGACCCCCACAGTGCTATAGATGTGGTGAAAGGGGTCATGTGCGGCGAACCTGCAGAAAACCTCATGTTTGGTGTGACAACTGCCAGCATGACCGCCATGACACCAGTATCTGCCATCTTCCGGGAAACGGCCGGCGGAGCGCGAGCCGCCGCGCAACGACAACAGTTGCGGCTCCGGCGCAGCCCGCCACGTCACTTCCCGCCCCGCTGCAACCCTACAGCCAGCCACCAGAGGGAGCCTCGGTCTCGATTTGGCAACAGCTGTAGATGTCACCTTAATTAACAACGCCGTGTATAAGATTCCGACAACAGTTACAGGACCGATTGTCATCAATGGACAACCACAAGGAGCTTTGCTATTGGGACGCTCCTTGACTGCTATAAAGGGACTTTTCATTGTTCCAGGACTTACTGATGCAGATTTCACAGGACAGATCATCATAATGGCAAAGACGGACTTTCCACCTATCCACATACCACAAGGAAGCAAAATAGCTCAACTGATCCCGCTTCCACAATTGACAGCTGACATTGCTCCTGCCTCGACCAAAGAGCGTGGCAGTCAAGGATTTGGATCCACGGGGACTGCTGCACTTCTTTCTCTGAAGATGGGCCAACATCCAACCGTGGAGGCAGTTTTCACCTACAAGTGGGGCACGATAGTTCTAACTGCCCTGATGGACACTGGCGCTGATGTCACCATTGTCAGTTCCACACGGTGGCCACCTGACTGGCCATATCGTCCAGCTGCTGCAGGTATCGAAGGTGTGGGAGGAACCACCACAGTAAAATGCAGCGCTTCTCCTGTGCGCATCACAATTGACGACAAAAGAGCCCACGCAGTTGTGAACATTTTGTCATTGCCCGTCGGAGTTGACGCTCTCATTGGACGGGATGTGCTTTCTTCAGCTGGGACTGCGTCTCACGAATGACCCTTTTTAGGGGCGGTCACTGCCCAGTGGACTTTCCCGATCCAGTTAACGTGGCTCACCGACGAACCAGTATGGGTCGAGCAGTGGCCGCTAAAACAGGAGTCTTCTGCAGGCCCAAGCACTTGTCTCAGAACAGCTGCGCCAAGGCCACATTCATCCCTCGACAAGTCCTTGGAATACTCCAATATTCGTAATTCGGAAGAAATCAGGAAAATATCGACTCCTTCATGATCTGCGAGCAGTGAACGCACAAATGCAAGCCATGGGAGCCCTACAACCTGGAATGCCCAGTCCGGCATTGCTCCCAGAGCACTGGCACCTCTTGGTTATTGATCTCAAAGACTGTTTTTTCACCATCAGTCTGCATCCACGTGATATGCAACGGTTTGCGTTCACACTTCCATCATTCAACAGAGCAGGGCCTGCTCAAAGATATGAATGGACAGTTTTGCCACAAGGTATGAAGAACAGTCCTACCCTTTGTCAATTATTTGTTGACGTAGCACTCCAGCCAATCCGTGAACTGTGGCCAACAACCATCATCTACCATTATATGGACGATATTTTGCTGGCGCAAGAAACACCTTTCTCGCAGGCACAGGAAAGACAGTTACAGCAAAGCCTGCACAAGTGCGGCCTAATTATTGCACCTGACAAGGTTCAGCGAACCCCAACATGGAATTATCTTGGGTGGTGCATTAGTGACAGTCAAATCCGACCGCAGAAACTGAAGATTAAAACGCAATTAGCCACCTTGAACGATGCACAGCAGTTGCTAGGGGACCTGCAGTGGCTACGCCCTGTCATCGGATTTACAAACAGTGACCTTGATGTTCTGCGACCACTCCTAAAAGGCACCGACCCTGCACGCAAGGTCCATCCGACTGCTGAACAACTGCAAACCATTCAACGCCTTGCCACTCAGATCACGCAACGGTGGGTTGATCGGTTACGTCCAGACCGTCCCATAGACTTAACGATTCTGAACAATACTAATCAACTGCTTGGTGCGCTCACCCAGCGTGGGAAGAAGAAGGGGGAGATTAGTATTCTTGAGTGGCTTTTCACGAGTATCCAACCGAAAACAACAATTCAGTCAAAAATCGACAATCTGGCAGAATTAATCCAGAAAGGTCGGTCAAGAATCTTAAATCTCACTGGACAAGAACCGGGAGTTATTCAGCTACCAATAAAACGGAAAGATCTTGAATGGTACCTGCAACACTCACCAGCACTGCAAGTTAGTCTGCTAACTCAAGCGGCAGAGCTTAAAATAGATGAACTGCGATCAAAAACCTTGCGATGGATCAGCCAGCAAGAATGGATTAAGGTACCTAAGAGAAGTATGCGCCCACTGCCGGGGGCAATAACAGCTTTCACAGATGCAGGCAAAAAATCCCGGCGTGCGGCCTTCACATGGACTCAAAATAATGAATGGCACCATCACCTTTTGGCCGCTGAATCAGGGGATTCACTACAAACGCTGGAACTGTCTGCTGTTGTTTGGGTATTTCTAAACTGGCCTAACACCGAGTTAAACGTAGTGACAGATTCCCTGTATGTGGCAGGCATAGTGGAACGTACTGAAGATGCTCGAGTGAAAGATTGTCACAACAAACGGCTGTCCACACTACTACGACAACTCTACACTGCAATTCAACAACGACAGTGTGCGTATGCAGTGATCCACATACGGAGCCATAAGTGGACAGAAGGGCTGGGAGAAGGAAATGAACGGGCAGACCGTCTGGTCTCAATCACCGTGCTACTGAGTGAATTCGTCAAAGCCCGGGAAGCTCACAATATGTTCCATCAAAATGCCAAAGGACTTTTCCGTCAGTTCAACATCTCTATGGATGAAGCAAGAGGCATTGTTAAGGCCTGCCCTAGCTGCAGTCATCATGGACCAGGGCTAGGCATGGGAGTAAATTCCCGAGGCCTCGGACCCTGCGAAATCTGGCAAATGGACGTCACTCATGTACCCAGCTTTGGGCGGCTCAAGTATGTGCATGTCACCATCGACACCTTTAGCAAATTCATATGGGCTACGGCTCAAGTGGGGGAGAAGATCTCTCATGTAACCTGACATCTAACAAGTTGCTTTGCAGTCATGGGAGTGCCGCAACAGATCAAGACGGACAACGGACCTGCATATTCGAGTCAGAAGATGCAAAAGTTTTGCCAGCTGTGGGGAGTGAAACACATAACTGGAATTCCTCACTCACCAACGGGACAGGCTATTGTAGAACGCGCCAATCAAACCTTAAAGCATTATATAGACAAGTTTAATGATGTGCCTGAGGTCCAAGAGAGACTGTCAAAGACATTATTTGTTATGAACTATTTATGCATTTTTTCAGATCAGGAGGCACCCCCTGCACAGATACATGGTCGCGCGGTCAACACAGAGACTGAGAAACCTATGTTAGTGATGTATCGAGATCCCCAGACAGGTCAATGGCGTGGTCCAGCTGAAGTGAAATATATAGGGCGGGGTTATATGTGTGTGCTTACTCCCACAGGTCCGCAATGGGTTCCCTCGAAATGGACCAAGGTTGCACCTTCTCCTGTTGACAACGATGGGGATGCTGTCGCAAGTTCCACCCACAACTCCACTTCAAAAAATAGAAAACAGGCAGAATATGTGGGTAACTTGGGCTAACATCACACATAGCCCGGAATTCTGTTTGAGCATGCAATCAGCCACTGCTCCCTTTAAAACATGTTTAATCGGAATTCCCATAACAGGCATGGCAGAATTCCGTAGTTTTTCCAACTACACTACGCATAACGTGTTCCAACCAGTCGACTGTATAGCTAATCTCACAGCTCACATAATTAATAACTTGAACGTGACCCTTCCGTGGGACCCACAAGAATTAGAACTTTTGGGGTCCCAATCCATTGGTAGCGATACAAAAAATTGGACCAAAACCTGCTTTGTGTTTGGAAATCAATATCAAGCAATTCAATTAGGTAATTGGGCTGGCTGGACACGAGTTGACCCTTTAAACAGTCAGAATTATAAGTTTGCACATAAAGGTGATTATTGCGGAACTAATGAAACTACACAACAAGGCCTAGGGGCTTGGGGGGCAGAAAACACCACAGGGCAGCGAGATACGATATGGAGTAATGACACTGCCAAAGCTCTACCCCCAGATATGTTTTTAATATGTGGAGACAGAGCTTGGCAGGGAATTCCACGCAATTCAATTGGGGGACCATGCTACTTAGGGAAATTGACACTCTTAGCTCCTACCCATCGAGCATGGCTTAATATAGCATCTAAATTGAACAAAAGAAGGAAAAGAAATGCTGTTCACCACCTAGACCCCAACTGTAATGATGAACTGCAACTATGGTCATTCACTGCCCGCGTGTTCGCATCCATCCTTACACCAAGTGTGGCAGCCGCCCAAGCCCTTAAAGAGATCGAAAGGCTAGCTTGTTGGTCTGTTAAGCAATCAAATATTACCACAAATATTATTAATGAATTGTTAGTAGATCAAAATAGTTTGCGACATGCTTTGCTTCAAGATCGCGCCGCTATTGATTTTTTGCTTTTAGCACAAGGCCATGGTTGTGAAGACTTCGAGGGTATGTGTTGCTTTAACCTATCTGATCATAGTAATTCCATCCACAAGCAGTTAAACTGGCTAAAGCAACACACCAATAAGATCACTGTTAATAACAATCCGTTTGATAAATGGCTATCTTCTATATTTGGGGGATTAACACCATGGCTGCTTTCGTTTGTTAAAGAAGGCTTACGCTGGATAGGAATAGGCATTGCTATTGTAGTTGTTGCTAAAATTGCTTATAACTGCATAATGAAACAAGTAGCTCAACTTTCCAACCAGATACTGCTCGCTCAAAAAGAAAAAGGGGGAATTGTGGAGGAATGGCTTGCTGAACAGGGCCGAATGTAACAACTGTGAGCACAGGGCCGAATGTAACAGCTGTGAGCGAGCAGTACTGATAACGGGAGCTGTACTGCTGATAGCTGTAGCTTCCCAGGGTCACTCTGACCTGGAAGCTTGTGGAAAGCTCCAGGTCAGAATAAGCCCGAATCTGGTGGAAAGTTCCAAGGTAGAACCTGCGGGAAGAATCCAGAAGAAGATAACCGCAAGAGGCTGGAATATGCAAATGTAGCTCTATGTTTAACCAATCAAATATAGACAAGTAGGCATAATTTGTGCTTAGCCAATTAAACATAGATATGTAGGCATAATTTAACATAAGTAGGCATAATTAACCTCCAGTGTATAAAAGGCATTGCAGAACTTGAATAAAGTGTTGAAGCTTGCTTATAACTCATACTGAGTTGCGTCTTGCTTCCCTCGCCTTCTCCGACATTCTGCAACATAAATACAAGGGAAGAAGTTGTGGCTGCCCGGACAAGACGCTACCTGGCCCTTCCATATTCTCTTCACAGGAAAGCCACATCCCCGTGTGGAAGTATCTGAAGGCAAAGCGGTCATCCCCGGTCTCCCAGCTGTAGTGCACCACATCCTGGGATGAAACATTGCTAGCACCTGTATCAGGTGGCATGGGGACACCAATGCACTTGGTGGATTTGCTTTTCCCACACAAAGGCTTGGGCACTTTCTGGGTCCCGGTGCACCAGTAGCTGCCAAGCAAGGCAGTGATGGAGAGGCTGAGAGCCAGCAGGTTCAGGATTACAGCCAGGAAAGCACGGCGCCATGGGAATCCCTTCAGCAGCTCCATCTACAACACACAAACGGAAGGGACTGTCACACCAACCGCTTGTCCCACCTAGCCTTACAAATCCCAGCTCTTCCCAGCGCACACCTGTGTGGAAGGGGGTATGAGCACTCTGCACTCCTCACAACATCCCAACAGCTCAACCAGCATGGAAGAACCATTTCCTGAAAGCCAGGGTGGTGGAGCAATAGGTCAGCTTCAACTATTTCAAAGTACACTGAATAACTGTACTGGGGAAGAGAGGGTGATCCAGTAGATCAGGGATGAGTGCATAGGGGTGTGTGAGCACATGAGTAAAATGAAAGGGACATCATACTCACTCCATCTCAGAGATGGTAGGGAAAAGCTGTTAACCAACTTCCCCAAATACCATGTGTTGCCTTTAGATGGGGCATGATGGATGCTCTGTCCAACTAAATGAGAATTCTTTCTGCCAGGTGTCCCAAAACATTTTTTCAAGCAGGCCATTACTGTACCTAAGGAGGTATGGAGTGTATTGATTTCACAGTGGTGAAAAGAAGGAAAATGTTCCTGGACCACTGAAGGTCACACATCAAAGCAGTGACCTGCTCAGGAAGGACACTCAGCTATCCAGACCTGGCACCTCGTGTTCAAGCCCAAGAGCAGCACCTCCCACCTGAGCAAACCCTGCTCTGCACATCAGAAATTTGGTAGGGAAGTGGGATAACAGTGTCTCTGCTCTCACACAAAGTGCCAAATGTGGTTTTTTTAAGAGCAAATATTGCCACAAACACTCTTCCCAGTTTCATCTCATCATAAAAAGTAATTCAGAAAGCAGTTTGTGTACCAGGGTCCTGTGGTCCTTCTCACTCAGAGGGAAGCTTAAGATTTTATGGTTCCTGCAAAATCCTGCACTGACTTCTGAGAACCCCAACTTATCACTCCATGGATTGATTAGATGTCATCTACCCACACATCAACTTTCATGTAATCAACGCATGCTTCTTCCCACATGGCACTCCCTATGTTTGGCACAACTTCATCCAGATACTCCCACCCTTTCCTATTTATGACTCTCAAAATCTATTTGGCCATGAATAGATTCAGTTTGTACAGACATTGCCTGCTGCTGGTCCTCTTCACAGAACTTCGGTTGACTCACCCAACGTTGAATGTGTGAGAAAGGCCCAGCATACTATAGACAATACTATAAATAAATGATACAAGGCCGAGTTTTGCATTGTTTGTGACTGCACCACAGCCAGAAGTGATGCAGTTAGAAGCATTTGTTCTGCTAACCAACAAGCTTGGAAATGTGGTCAATAAAGATGGTGCTAAAGCTCCTCTTGGAAGGCAGGACTTGATTAGCATCTCATCATGACTGAGAGAACAGTGCCTGATCCAGAACACCCTCATTGGAGGCAAGAAAATACTCTGCTCCAAAAAAATTCCTGTATTGTCTTATGCGGGAAGTCATGGCAAGCAATCACATAGAGACTTAATAAATCTTGTGAAAGGCACTTTACTGGCGTTACAACCCGGTTTATATAGACAGAGCACCAGATCACAAGACTCTTCTAGCTACCGATTGGCTAATAGCACTAGCACGAAGTATAAATTGATTTGCGGCCTTAAAGCATGTGTTTACACCGTCACTCCTTTTCCACCTCCCCATCCTGCTTCAGCATCCGGGTCAGGCTCAAAGGTTGGATTGCTCACATGTCCATTGCTTGCTAAAAACCCCCCAACAGTCTTATGCTCTGGCTTCTTTTGTCTTTTCCCTAGAGCATCTCTTTCAGCAATAGAGGTGTTGCGCACTGGAAATGGTAATGTTTCAGTGATACCATAGCTAATGATTTCGATGTTCTGAAGGCATTTTGGATATCATCATCTTCACAGAGCAGATACTTGGTAGGAACACTTAATTATGTGAAGGTTTTTGGCTAAGGTTAGTGGCAAATTCCTCACTGAAAGTTTTTTCAGTGGAAAATTTGGCTTGTGACTGAAAGAGAAATTACAGATAAAATTGCTCTCCTCAAAAACTTCATTTTTTGTCTTAAAATAGAAACCTTCAGCACTCGAAGTCTTTCAGTTTTTCATCAATGCTTGATTCTAAGATTTTCTGTCATCAGGTTTTGGTTTGCTCATGCTTTTACTTAAAAAAAAATATCTTTCCACTCATAATATTGACAAAAATCATTTTTCTAATTTAAATCTTCAGTAGTGGGAAAAATATTCCCACCAGCTGATTTGTGATAGTAGTTGAAAGGCCATATAATTTCAGAACAAGTGATAAGGAAAAAGGCAAAAAAATATAAGAAACAAATGAGTCAGAAGAAGGAACTGGATCAGAGGACATAGGGAATGAGAAGCAAATCAGAACTACTCCTTCATGAGAAAATTGTCAGAAAAATTTCCCCCCATAAAAGACAAGCACTTACGGAAAATGACTGACTATAGCATCTAGATAGCCCCAAAAGGAAAGAGAGTTGAATTTACCTTGGCAGCAAGTCCTCGAAGTCCTTTTATTTTGGAGGAGAAATACAGAAATGGGATTTACGCTTTGTCTGCTGTTTTGTTCATCTCTAGATCCTACAGGAAACCCCTTCAAAACCCCTTTCTCCTTTGTCTTCTCCCCTCCTCCCTCATCCACCCCAGTGATTATTAAATGCTGTCCCTTCAGACAGCAGCTGTTTTGTGGAAAGTGGTCATTTTAAAATCTACAATGCAATCACAGCACAGCTGTTCTGGGAGATTATACGGGAAGCGATTGGCGCTGTGGGCTGGGATTAAGTGCATGTACTGGGTCTGGCTGAGCCGGAATTGATTTTCCCCTATAGTAGCCCTCATGGTGCTGTGTTTTATGTTGGGAGCTAGAAGGGTGTCGATAACACACTGGTGGTGTGGCTACTGCTGAGTAGTGCTTACACAGCACCAAGGCTCTTTCCAACATTTCCCCCCAGTGGGATGGGGTGGGCAAGATCTTGGGAGGGGACACAACCAGGACAGCTGACCCCAACTGACCAAAGGGATATTCCATACCCTATGATGTCTGCTCAAGTATAAAGCTGGGAAAAAGGAGGAAGGGGGGTGGGGTCACCCTTGGTCCTCCGAGGCAACCGCTACGCGTATCGCGGCCCTGCTTCCTGAGAAGGCCCCACATCGCCTGCTAATGGGAAGTAGAGAATAAATCTGTTTTCCTTTTTTTGCTTCTGCATGCAGACCTTGCTTTGCTTTGCTTACATTAAAACTGCTTTTGTTTTACCCACAAGGGTTGTTTTTTTCTATCTTATTTTCTTTCCCCCTTTTTGCCCTGCTGAGAGAAGAGGGGGGGAAGTGACAGAGTGGCTTGGTGGGTACCTGGCCTTTAGCCAAGGTCAAACCACCACAGTCCTTTTTGGCGCCCAACGTGGGGCAGGACAACGGCAGTTTTATATTGTGTGCTATAGCTATAGCAGTTATTAAGCGACAAGCTCCTGTGCTGGTCACGGGTTTGTTGATTGCGCTGCTTATCTTTATTTTGCTAAGCTCGGGAACATGCTGAAAGAAATCAGGAACATCATGGGTGGTTTTATTCTGCAGGCTCCCGAGGTACTTATTCACCCTTATGTGAGCTGTCTGATACTGTTCATTAATACTCTTGGCCTATTGTGGGGTGTGTGGAGCTCGGTATCTTTTTGGTGTAAGAGAAGGAAACTTTTGGGTGAGCCAATACAAAAATGTGTCCTGAGGCGGCCTGTCCCTGGGTGGCAGGCGGAGTGGAAGGATTTGGACAGATTCCTAGGATGGTTATCACCTCCTGTAGCCTGGGATCTTACCCCTGAACAGGCAAGCAACCCCGCAAAATTGACATAACACCTGACAGAAGAGTGCCTTGCCTATCCCAGTGAAAATCAGCAACTTCTAGCGCTGTACTGGGGCCTGGCCTATGCTTATCGAGCTGCAGTTCAGTACTCTTAAAGGACTGTGGTTGAGACAGGAACTCAAACAACAACAACAACAGCAGAGATTGCCCCAGTAGTAAAAAAGAAAGAGTGGGCAAGGAGAACAGCAGGCCCATACCCTCGATTAATAAGGGAGGAGAAAGAAGAGGAAAAGCTTGATCAAGAAGCTGGTCCTTCAACAAAGGGATTGGAAGAGGGAGTAACAGAACTCAAACAGGAGGCGGAAACTACCCGGTCCCTGACCTCATCAGAACTGCGAGATCTGCGGAAAGACTACAGCCGCCAGCCGGGTGAGCGGCTTGCTGCCTGGCTGCTTCGGTGCTGGGATAATGGGGCTGATGCTCAACAACTGGAAGGTAAGGAAGCCCAACAGCTGGGTTCCCTTGCTAGAAATCGAGGAATCGAAAGGGGAATTGGAAAAGAGACAGCAATTTGCAGTCTGTGGAGACGGCTCCTTTCAAGTGTTAAAGCGAGATATCCTTTCAAGGAAGATCTTATGGACAACTCTCCAGGGAAGTGGACTACTGCAGATGAAGGTATCCAATACCTGAGAGAATTAGCAGTGCTGGAAGTCATCTATGGTGATCCAGATAATGATGAAGCCCCTAAAAATCCAGAGGATGTCCTGTGCACACGGGCCATGTGAAGGAAGGTGATTAAAGGTGCGCCATCATCGTATTCTGCCAGTTCGGCCGTGATGTGCTACCCAGAAATGGATGCGGGAGAAGGACTAGGACATACACCAACTGTGGAGGCAGTCTCTTCCTGGCTTCAGAACTTTGAAGAGAGTCTTGGCACCTCCTCATCTCTACGGACGAGCTCCCTGGATGTCAGGAGCACCCCAAGAAATCGGTTCTCTTCTGCCGCAGTCAGAGGGAAAGGGAACCCCAGGTGCATGACACGTGGCGAACTTTGGTTCTTCCTACGTGACCAGGGGGAGGACATGAGGAAGTGGGATGGTCAACCCACCTTTAAGTTAGAAGCTCGTGTACATGAATTGCGAGGAAAGACCCCTGTCAAGAAGACGACATTCAAGAAGGTTGTTGATGTAGCTGGTGTAAAACCACAAGAAAGTAATCAGTGATCTCCCAGATATAGGAAGACTGAGATCACCTCCCCTTGACCCTGATGAAGGAATCTCCGGCCTGGCACGGCAAGGGTCAGACAGTGAATACTCCGACCAAGAACGGGAATAGAGGGCCCCTGCCTCCAGCCAGGAGGAGGAAAGGGATGATCGAGTATATTGGACAGTGTGGATTCGATGGCCTGGCACATCAAATCCACAGAAGTACCAGGCTTTAGTCGACACCGGGGCACAGTGTACATTGATACCATCAGGTTATAGAGGGGCAGAACCTATCTGGATCTCAGGAGTGACAGGGGGATGTCAAGAACTGTCAGTACTGGAGGCCGAGGTTAGCTTGACTGGGGACAAGTGGGAGAAACATCCCATTGTGACTGGCCCAGAAGCCCCTTGTATCTTGGGCATTGACTACCTCAAGAGGGGGTACTTCAAAGACCCAAAGGGATACCAATGGGCTTTTGGTGTGGCCAGTGTGAACACAGAGAAGGTCAAACAGTTGTCTAATCTGCCTGGCCTCTCAGAAGATCCTTTTGTTGTGGGACTGCTGTGAGTTGAAGAACAACAGGTGCCAATTGCTACGAGGACCGTGCACCAACGGCAGTATGGCACAAACTGGGACTCTCTGGCTCCCATCCAAGAACTGATTCGTTGACTGGAGAGCCAAGGTGTCATCAGTAAGACACATTTGCCTTTTTATAGCTCCATATGGCCAGTGCAAAAGTCTGATGGAGGGTGGAGGTTAACAGTACACTATCGAGGCCTGAACAAAGTGACACCACCACTGAGTGCTGCTGTACCAGATATGTTAGAGCTCCAATATGAACTGGAGTCAAAGGCAGCCAAGTGGTACGCCACAATCGACATTGCCAATGCATTCTTTTCAATTTCTTTGGCAGAAGAGTGCAGGCCACAGTTTGCTTTCACGTGGAAGGGTGTCCAGTATACCTGGAATCGACTGCCCCAGGGGTGGAAGCACAGCTCCACTATTTGCCATGGACTAATTCAAACTGCACTGGAAAAGGGTGATGCCCCTGAACATCTACAACATATCGAAGGCATCATTGTGTGGGGCAACAAGGCAGAAGTTTTCGAGAAAGGAAAAAGAGTAATTCAGATTCTTCTGAAAGATGGGGTTGCCATAAAGAAGAGCAAAGTCAAGGGACCAGCACAAGAGATTCAGTTCTTGGGAATAAAATGGCAGGATGGATGCCATCATGTGCCTATGGATGTCGTCAACAAGATAGCAGCTATGTCTCCGCCAACCAACAAGAAGGAAACACAAGCTTTCTTAGGACTTGTGGGATTTTGGAGAATGCATATTCCAGGTTACAGTCAACTTGTGAGCCCTCTCTATCAAGTAACCCAAAAAGAAGAACCATTTTGAGTGGGGTCTTGAGCACCAACAAGCCTTTGAGCACATCAAACAGGAGATAGCTTGGGCGGTAGCTCTTGGGCCTGTTTGGACAGGACCAGCTGTGCAAAATGTACTCTACACAGCAACTGGGGAGCATGGCCTCACATGGAGCCTCTGGCAGAAGATACCAGGAGAAACTCGAGGTCGACCATTAGGATTTTGGAGCCAGGGATATCGAGGATCAGAAGCCCACTACACTCCGACTGAAAAAGAGATACTAGCAGCATATGAGGGGATTCGAGCCACTTCAGAATTTGCCTGTGTTTAAACACAAAGGAATTAAGTCCCCAAGTACTTAAATTCCTTGAAGCTATGTCTTCCCTCAAAAGGGGTGAACCATCTCCCCAGTATTGTAGCAAGGTAACAATTAGAGCAACATCAAGAGTTCAGTCGGCTGTCAACCAACATCCCCAGGTCCTTTTCCACCAGGCAGCTTTCCAGCCACTCTGCCCCAAGCCTGTAGCATTGCATGGAGTTGTTGTGACCAAAGTGCTTCTAGATAACAGCATTTCCATCCCCTCCAGGACAGTCACAAAACCCAAAAGGGGCCAGTAGGAAGAACCATTGGTTCCACCTTTTAGCTGCTATCTGGAGGAAATGCTGACCCACAGTTTTGGTCTGGGTGACAATGTACAAGTCTTCCCATTGTTTCCCATCCCACTCTGAACCATGACACTCATGTCACAGGAGTGCCTCAACCAGTTTTGTTTCCTCAAAGGCATCTGGACCCAAACTTCTGTCTGGCCTGCAAGCTCTTGGGCTCACCTGCTCCCATTGGTGTGCGCCGTGGCCAAAGAGAGCATAACTGCCTTTACTTACTATCAGCAGCTGAGCATATTAGCTGTTCTCTGACTAGTCAAGACACTTAGGAGCTGCTTTTTGGACCTGTTTCACCTCTTGAGTGCTGTGACCCACAGTTTGGGAAAAGACCTGCTTGCAGAAGAGCACTCACTGCATTTAGGCACCTCTGCAGCCTCCGTGGAAAGATCCTGCATTACTACCTTTGTTCCTCCTTTACTAACTGATACCTTTGACTCTTCTCACTTCCCTTCTTCCACCATCAGTGACCCACAGTGCCCAAATACAACCTGCAACCCCTCCACTTTCTGCAGAAAAGCCAGGAAGATGAGCTGCCACCTCACAAAAACAAGCTCACAGTGGCTCAGCACAGGCAGACAAATGTCCTTGCAAGAGAAGAGATCAGTTCCTCTCACTGTGTTGCTGGACTACAGGGACTGAGGATGACGTTCCCTGCACTTTTCCTAGAGGATGCTGGGATGCAGAGTCTGCAAAGGAAAGGAGCAGTTTGGCACAGGTGTCCAGCAGCTGAAGTGCTGCCCTGAGCTAAGTGTAAAAATAGCTGCTGGCATTACAGCACCTGTGAAAACAGGGGAGCTGCATGGAGCTGGGCAAGCAGACATCTTCAGAGAAGAGCTGGAGGAGGAGGGATACTTCTGGTGGGTTGTTTTGCCACCTTCTTTTTGAGCATATGTAAAGTCTGTTATGTGAAGTGCTTAGTTTTGGGACCCTGAATACATCCATGTCTCTTTTTTCTTTTCCACTAGACTCCTCTGGTAGTTTTGAACTGATGAACAGCTTCTAAGAGGTTTTTAAAAATTACCTGCATGAAGCAATATTCTTTCCTTATTGCTGGCATGTATTCAAATGAGAATTCCTATGACAGCTGTCCCATCACTTCCACATTCAGAAAAAAAAAGGAAACTTGCAAGGGAAAGATTCCTGTTGGCCTACTGATGCCTCTTCTTTTCCAAGAAATATAAAGAAAAGAATGCTATGGCCTTGAAGGCTGAATTAGTATCCTCACATCAAGCTGTCTGGAATCAGAAGTACGATATGTACTTAAGAATGGGAAAGTCTCACCCTCCAGTTTTGAAGAAGCCCAGAACAAGGGAATTTAAAATCTTGGCCTGATCAGTATTACAAAAGCTGTGCTAGGTTGCAGGGTAGCCTTAGGGAGCAAACACTCCTCTGAAACTGAGGCCACCTATATTCACCATTTGGTTCTGCCCACGAGGCAATAGGCAAACTACCAGCTTCCTCCCTATCTCTGTTGCCCTGCACATCAGGTGGTAACAGGCACCCCCCAAGTTTCTTGAGACTGCTGCAGAAGAGCAACAAAGTTTGAGCTGTCTGTAGCTTCATGTTGGTAATCGGAGGCCCTGGATCCAAACCGATGTGATTTTTTAGTATACATCAGGAAATGCGTCAGCCACTATATGCTTCCTGAAATATAAAAGGTGGTGAGAAGTAGGAAGTCCAATTACCAATGCCTACTTAGACTCTACTGTGCTAAGGAGAAAAAAACTCCTACTGAAGAGGAAATTCAAGAGAGAGCAACTGCTTTTTGCTAGGCTTCTTCATGACCACCCACCATGGGAAGCCTATAGAACAGCTAAAGAAGAAAAAGTGTTTCAGGTGCAATGCTTGGTCTGTACTAAAGCTGAAAGAAGAACGATGCTGATCTTCAGACATGTCTCTAAAGAGGTACAAAACAGAGCAACATAGAGCAACAAGTCCTGTTTAACCAACCTGATCTCCTTCTATGACCAGGTGACCCGCCTAGTAGATGAGGGAAAAGCGGTGGATGTTGTCTTCCTGGACTTCAGCAAGGCATTTGACACTGTCTCCCACAGCATTCTGCTGCAGAAGCTGGCGGCTCATGGTGTGGACAGGTGGACTCTGTGCTGGGTTAAAAACTGGCTGGAAGGCCAAGCCCAGAGAGTTATGGTGAATGGAGTTAAATCCAGATGGAGACCGGTCACAAGCAGTGTCCCTCAGGGCTCGGTCTTGGGGCCAGTCTTGTTTAATGTCTTTATCGATGACCTGGAGGAGGGGATCGAATGCACCCTCAGTAAATTTGCAGATGACACGAAATTGAGTGGGAGTGTCGATCTGCCTGAGGGTAGGGAGGCTCTGCAGTGGGATTTGGACAGGCTGGAGCGATGGGCTGAGGCCAATTGCATGAGGTTTAACAAGGGTAAGTGCCGGGTCATGCACTTCAGCCACAACAACCCCATGCAGCGCTCCAGGCTTGGGGCAGAGTGGCTGGAAAGCTGCCTGGCGGAAAAGGACCTGGGGGTGTTGGTTGACAGCGGCTGAACACGAGCCAGCAGTGTGCCCAGGTGGCCAAGAAGGCCAATGGCATCCTGGCCTGTATCAGAAACGGTGTGACCAGCAGGAGTAGGGAGGTGATCGTGCCCCTGTACTCGGCACTCGTGAGACCGCACCTTGAGTACTGTGTCCAGTTCTGGGCACCGCAGTATGGGAAGGACATTGAGGTGCTGGAGCGAGTCCAGAGAAGGGCAACGAGGCTGGTGAGAGGTCTGGAAAACAGGCCTTATGGAGACCGGCTGAGGGAACTGGGGTGATTTAGCCTGGAGAAGAGGAGACTGAGAGGAGACCTAATTGCCCTCTACAACTACCTAAAAGGAGGTTGTAGTGAGGCTGGTGTTGGTCTCTTCTCCCAAATTACTAATGATAGGACGTGAGGAAATGGCCTCAAGTTACATCAGAGTATTTAGGTTGGATATTAGGAAGAAGTTCTTTACTGAGAGGGTGGTTAGGCACTGGAACAGGCTGCCCAGGGAGGTGGTGGAGTCGCCGTCCCTGGGGGTGTTCAAAAAATGGGTTGATGAGGCACTTGAGGCCATGGTCTAGTGGTCTAATGGTTAGGAATATGATGGGATAAAGGTTGGTCTTGATGACCCTGGAGGTCCCTTCCAACCATAATTATTCTGTGATTCTATGATTCTATGATTACAGCTCCTCCAGTATCTGGCACAGCCAGTAGGCTTATAGACCAAGAGTCCTGTGGTCTGACAGGCTCCAAAATAATCTGATAAAAGATATTTTAACTCTAAATTAAACATGTAGCCACATGTAGCCTGTGTGGAAATAAAGAAGAGATTGCCTTTCACACAAGCATCCCTTTTGCATAGCGCTTGTATGGACTGTGATTCTGATGTAAGCATGAGTCAGAAGAGTAGTGCTTGGTAATCTAATTCTTCCCTGGTGCAGCTTAAGGTTTCCCTTTCCCCAGAGTCCCAAATGACATGGAGCTCAAAGAAAATGCTGTCATTAAGATGTTTTTTTACAGAATCCTCCTTGAAAATACTTTTTGGGGTATTTCAGAGGACAATATCCTCATTTCACTGCAGCAATTTCTGGCTGCCAGCAGAGCATCTTCTGGCAGTAAGAAGCAAAGTATAAAGTAGAACCTGTTGTGGGTTGGCCTCAGTGATAACAGGATGTGTCTTGGCTCCATCCAACCTGGGGAGATACGAAGAGCTTTACTGTCCTCTATAAGCCTTGTCCTAGGCCCAGCTCATTTAGACCCAAAAGCCAGGTCTCTCTTCACTGTTTGTGTTGGGTTAGAAAAAAATCAAATAATAGCTAAGGAAATACCTTTTTTCATTTTTGTTTGTTTGCTTACTTTGGTTTTGGGGTGGTCTGGGTATTTTTGTATTACTAGACTGGTAAAAAAGAGGCACTCCTTGTTTTTTTCAAGGGCTGCATTTGATCAGACACTGCCAGAGAGATTTACTACCCCTCCAAGCCTTGGTACCTCCCAGAATGACACCATTTTCAGAAAGTATTTTTTAAAACTGCATGTGTTTGCAAACCACAGGGTCACTCAGCCATGCACTTCCCTTACGGCTTCTGCTAATCATGCAGGGTGTATCTGCAGATGCATTCGCTCCCAGGTTTCCTTTTCCCCCTCCCATGTCCTGATCATTTGTTCAGGAGGGTGCAGGAAGCACACCAAATCCACCCAGGCCAAGAGCATCTGCTGACCCTCCCTGTAGTCTCGTAAAATTGCTTCAGAGACACTGGGCAGCAGAGTTTTTCTTGGTACCCTCAAAGCTGAGATTTGTTACCTCACCAATGGCTGTATCAGGGCAATCGAAAGCAAGAATTGAGGAGCAAGAGATAGTGAGAGTATCTCTGTTAGAGATGACTAACCCAGACAGCAGTCTGCTACTGGCAGGTGGCAAAAAAGGGAGCCAGGTAAAAGCTCTGTCCTGCACTGCCTGATGGAAACACACACACTCTAATTTCCTAGCTAATAAATGCGACATCTACCCAGTAATCTGTTATCTCAAGGCTCCTAAGACTAGTTTGGGGGATTTACACCTGAGTCTTTCCAGCTCATTAGTTTTCTTGGTAAAGACATGTTGTTGGTGCCATGCTTCCCAGCTGAGCTGCTTTTCCTTCCTGTTCCAAGTGTGGTCCTGGGGTCACTGCCCAGACCCGTCAGCTTGCAGCACAGAAAAACTACTGAAGGCTCCCACACCAGCAGCTCCTCCTCCTGCACTGCAGGACATGGTCATCACTCTGGCAGGGGGAAAACCATAGAGCAGTACATGAAACCAAAGATTGGCTAAACACTGCAGGATTCACACCAGCAAAGAAGAATAAGAAACCATGGACATCTGTGCCTTGTGTTTTGGTTGCAGGACACAGGGGTTTGTTCTAGACTGGCTCTCTACAGAAATGAGGGTTATGGAGCGGAGCTGTTGGCAGTTTTGTCAATCAGTAGCTTTTGAGCTTCCTGGGCAATCTCAGCCAGAATTTGACAAAGCAGTCAAGGTTTCAAAGACACTGACTTCTTGCACGTTTCATGAAAATAAGTAGTTTTGTAGGTGAGAAGAATCCAGACTCTTGTTTCCTTTCAGAGAAATGTTGCAACGTGACTTCAGCCATCAAGAAGTCCACAGGAAAAGAGAAAAACAAGAAACCAGGCTTCCTAATTTCTACTTTTCACCAAGCTATAGGTTTCTTTGCAGTTTTTTCTGGAAATATGGTAATGATTCTCTATTCTTTACAGTGCTTGAGGGTACGGGTAGCCAGACTTGCTCACTGTGGCGCTGCTGCTGCTGCCACTGCTGAGGCACTGAACAGAGAAAAGTCTTCCAGTAGCACTGGTCTCAGCAGAACCTGCATATGGCCACACTCAGTCATGTCAGCTGCGCCACAGGCAAGGCTGGAAACATATGGGCTAAGTGGGGAGTTGGGTTTCTGTGCATCAGAGAGAGCATCTTATGCCATACAGCCTGCACTGAAACATATAATTAAAGGTGGCAAATGGTTGTATAAGCTTGTCTAAGTCCATTGCAGAAATTCACTCTCCATGTCCAAATAAATACTTGATCTCTGCAGACACTGCTGGCTGTGTTTTGACAAGGCAGTTTAGGATGGTATTGTTGCTTCATGAATGCTTGCTCACAAAGCAGGAACAGGCACAGTCAATGCACTTGGCTGACATCCTACTTAATTGGAAGTAACAAGAAGTGTTTCCCCCCCTCTGCCCTGCTCTTTGTAGCTTTCTCCAAACCCAGCTGAAGTCCCACACATACCAGTGACCAGAGCCCAGAGCAGCCGGTTTCATTCTGGAATGCTTTCAAAAAAATAATTTGGATCTACTGGTAAGGTTACTAAAAGCCAATGCAGTCCTTTTTGATCTAATTTGCTTTATTTGTTTTAGTTTGGGCCTATTCAAGTTCCCACTGAATCTGAACAACTATCTTGCTGTGAAGAGTTAAAATTTGTCATTGATTCAACTGACCACAGGAAAAAAAGAAGGGGGAAAAAAAAAAGGCAACTTTTAGCCCCAGGATCCAGCAGTTAAGGTTGACAGTACCAAGCATGACAGAAATCCTCTGTTAAAAAGATGATATTTGAATGTAATTGTACTCAAATTTACTCAATTATTTGATCAAAACAACGTTAATAAAGGAAGTATATCTTTGAAACTACAGCTTCAAATGTTACACATTTATACTCAAATGTTACATTGCAGTAGCTCCAAACAGCTTCAGAATAAACACTTTTGCTATATATCCCTTCTGCTGGAGAGAACAAGAGCAGAAAGACCAGTCCTTTCTGCCGAAATCCACCGGAAGGAAGAGAGCTGAGGCAATAAAACATCCTTCCTTCCCCTCACTGGTCATCTGCTCCCACAAAATGCCTTCAGGGCAGATTTTGCATGGGTCTGGTTTCTGCCCATTTCAAAAGGATGAGGCTACATGGGAAAGGGTGGAGCAGAGGGACCATTTTTGGCCAGGGTAGTTGTGAAACACCTGCTGTGCCCCTTCTACCTTCAAGCCCAAGTGTTTCACAGGCCAAGAATGGAGAGACTGCAGCAGCATAGGGGTTGGGTGAAAACGTACAGCAGGCAGGATGGTGGGGCCTCCACTAGCTTGCAGGACTGCCCAGTGAAGGTCAGACCTACTCCACAAGTCTTGAGATCCCTGGTAGCTAAGATTCACTCCAAGCAGGCTCCTGGGACCTACTCTGTGACTCGGCAGATGTGCTCACATCTGGGCATGTGCATTAATGACACTGAAAGCTTTTCAGTCTCTGAGAGGTGCTCAGAAAAGACTTTCCTTGCTCACCCTGCTCCCATTCCCACCTGCTCACCTTTGCTGGAGGGGGTCTCTGTAATTATCAGTGGGAGAGAAGACTAGCACTCTCACCAAAGGGATGCCCATGAGAGTATCAGCAGGGACAAGACCAGATCACAGCATACTGCTGTAGGGCAACTCCCAAGGAAATAATGTTTCTTATTCTAATACACATTTCTTTTTTAAAATCAAGTTGACATCTGAAGCTCCTCATGGGAAGTCCTTACTTTCTGGGTATGCACCTCATTATTGGGGTGGATTATGGGCAAACATTCTCTTTAGACAGTGAAGGAGCCCAGGGATGATACCTATGAGAAACCATCCTAGCCTGAGACCAACATCTCATTTTGTATGAAGTGTAGGTCTTTCAGTGTGCAGGAAACTTTGTGAGGAAATACTGTTAAAAAAGTGAATTGTCTCTTCTGCACTCTAATCGTGTCCTCACCCACGCACTGAGCATCGTAGGGATTTCTGACAACATTTTGTAGCTGATTATATTCAAAGAAGAGTACTGGGAAAGGAGGAAGAACAACCAAAACTGTGTCATCTTCTCAGGCTCATTCTAGACCTTTATTTTTCTTTTCTTTGTTATTTCATTTTTACCAAAACTCACTGTCCTAACAAGGCCATCTCTGCTGGCACAAGTCCTAATGCAGATGCAGTTACATAAAAAAATGCCTGTTCTATTTGGGATTGTATGAAAGAACTCTAGTGTCTATCAGCTGCAAATATTCGCCAAGGCAGATGTGCTCCAATTCAAGCATATGTTTGCTAAAACAAAGGGAAGGACTAAAGCGCAGTTTCCTTCAGTGTCAAAACTCACTTTCCTGTTAACGTGCAATATGTACAAAGTGTAACAGACAAAGATTGCTTATTTAAGCATCTTCAAAACAATGTTTTCTCTTTTCAGGTCTGTGAAAGGTTGAAGTAGCTATTCAGTGCTATTTATTTATTTGTTCATGTCCCATATCATGCAGGTCCACCCCTGACAAAACACTTGACATACTGTTTCACAGTCATTTTAAGTTGATCTAAAACCAAGGTGCCTCTGAAATGAATAATTTCAGCCTTCTCCTCTCCCTGCCTGCTGCCTCTCAGTCCTTATCCTTTCCTAAGGTCAGCTCCAGCAATTGCGCGGCTACACATCTCACACAGTAAAGCCTCACCACTCAGTGACAACAGGTAGCTTCCGGATTAGCCAGGTCAGGGGGACACTAGGGCACAATCAGATGTTCCCTGTCAACAAACAACCCTGAAGAGTAAGAATCCACCGATGCTCCATCTTCAAGCACAACTGCTCAAAACCGGCACCACAGGCCCTGTGTCAATAAGGACACATGCCACTTTGGTCTAAGGTGGGCTGCACCACTTAGTGCCACTAAAAAGTCCTTTTTTCCTGAACCCATCCAAAGAATCTGCCTTTGATTAAATCTGGCCCTGGCTCAGTGTGAAAAGCAGTGACAGAAGTGTCACTTAGGCTGTTCCTCCACGATGCCTTCATCCCTTCCTCCCTCTAGCCACATCTGTATGTAGGCACAACAGATCATACAACATCTGTATGCCAGGCAACAGCAGGCAGCAAAAGAGGGGATCCCAATGACTCTTTCTTTCTGATCACTGATTGCTGAGCAGGCACCTAAGGAAAACAACATGGTTATTTTTCAAACATCATGGTGCCCATGGTTAAGAAACATAGCAAAACCACAGGAAGATTGCAGAGACGGGATTAGGAGAAATCAGGAACGACTCAATGTGAGTTATCCGGAAAGCTCGTTTTATTGCGCAGATACATTCACTTATATATCATTCTTCTGTCAAATCACCACGACTAAGCATATCTTATTATCTTTTTCTTAGGTTTTCATTGGACTACTTCTACATCAATCATTAACTTTTAACCTATGCTTCAGCTTCTAATTATCATATTCTCCGCCTTGCCTGTTAGTTCCCTATCTTATGTAACTTAGTTCCTTGTACTACTCTGCAAGGACAGTACGTCCTTGAGGCCTAATCTTGGCTGCTAGCGCCTGCACAGTAGCCTGTTCGTGCACCTGCTCTAACACTCCATGTCCATTACTTACAAGTCAAACTCCCACAGAAGATCACTCCTTTTGCAGGATGCTGCATGGCTTTATCTACTCAGAAGGAGAAAGGATGGGAATTCAGAGCAATCATCCTGCTATGGAGCTGCTTCCCTTTTATGGAGTGGAGCACCACTCCAGCTCTCACACAGCACTGCTGTGCTCCAACCAGTCACACACACACAATTGTCCCAAAGAACAGGGATTTTAAAAGTATACTGGCCTTGAATGAAGTAACTGGCTGTCTGATGCTCCATTGGCTTTAGATGTGTGGTAGGAGGAAACTTTGGTCATCCAGCAATTGGTGGCTCCAGCACAGAGTAAAGTCAGTTGCTATTTCAGGGAAAGGAAAGGCAATGGTTCCCTGGGGGAATGACTGCACTAGCTTAGTGCCAGGAATAGGCAGAGATTTAAATTTTTTTTTTTCCCCTACACTTCAGGAAAAGCAAACACACAATGTTCATTCACAGGGATCGTTTCCTGAACATGATGTGTGCTCGCTGTCCCGCAGGTCACTTTCCAGTGTGTCACATCCTTCTGCACAAGGGAGAGCAGGAAATGGCAAACTCCCAGTATGAGGCAAAGCATTCCCATCCCGGCAATTGGTCCACAGAAACTATAAATTGGTCTCCTCCAGAAACAGATCAAAATTTGTCTTTGGGGAGGTCATCTGGAAACTAAAGGTAAGTTTGGAGTGTCTCTGAACACTGTATTAGGAAAGCATTTGAAGGTTTTGGACTGAAGTATACCTTTACTGTTGGGGAGATTTTTCTCTAAGAGCAGGAGTTGGTTTTATTTTCCTTTATGCTGGCATAAATCAGTGTATTCAAAAGACATGCATCACTGTACGGTTTATGCTATATATTGAATGACTGTTCTAACTGCAGTGAGATGGCCGCTGTTATTACCTGAGACTATTCACAGCAAGAAAATCTGCAGTAAAAAATGCTACAAGACTACAGGGATTGATATATTTAATGATCATCATATTCATCTGTTTAGATTATATGCTCATTGTTCATTTCAATGCTGGTGTACATTTAGCTTAGTGTTAGTCCTTGTGCTTTCAGCTTCATCTCTGACTACAGGGTAAAAAATAAGAGGATGCTGCCTCCAGGTAAGAAAAGCACAATGTACTAAGTGGCTCAAATGGCCTGACCATATCAAGAGAGACTGGGGTTGTTGTTCTGAAGGGCATAGGGGGATGTCCTAAAGGATTCTGTATGAGATGGATTAGGACAAGCAGAAGGGAAAAAAACTGCAGTAAGAATTATTTACTTACTTCAGGATGGAAAAACTCTTCATGGTTGGAGTTTTCCTCTTCCTTAAACACAGGGATTCTGCAGAATGAAAGCCTCAAGGATCCTAACTATATAGTATGCTCGTGTGAGGGACCAGGCATCTCCAGTTCACACAGTACAGAAGACTTAGAAGTGAAAAGGTGGCTGCAGCAATGAATAGTTCTGCTTAGTTGGCTCTGGGACAGGACCTTTCTGCTACAGAGACTTCTTTTGGCTATGAGGGCAGTATGAACTGCAAACAGCTTCTTAGTTCTATGGCTAGACCTTGCTAGGTGCAGAGGCAGCACAGCCTTGTGCACAGTGCAGTGTTACAGAGCACAAAAGCTCTGCTCCTACCAGACTACTGGCAACGCTACGTCACTCCTATTGCCTCCCTTACCCCAGTTGTTCTATATGTACACAGGGCTAAGGGTGCTGGCTTCCTTTGTAAAGCACTCTGCAGCCCTAGAGCAACCTCAAAATGCTTACTGGAACATTTCTTTCTACCCTTGTGAAGTGCTGGGGTCTGAACCCCCAGCCCTGAATTAAGGTTGACATATGGGTGGTTCCCATGGCCCTTTAAGAGGAGGGGATGAGTTTGCCTTTTGGCTTTCCTCCAGGGTGCAGCCGGCCTTGCAGGGAGAGCCCTTGGGTAAACAAGCCCCAAGTGCCCTGCATTTTGATAACGAGTGCCAGGTGTCCTGTTTGGGGATGTGAGAAACAAAGTTTTATGCCGAAAAAGTTTGCTCAGGCGAGGATCACGGTGAAGCAGCTCCGTTTATTCGCGAGTGCGATCGCGGGCGCGCCACCCCCTGGCCGGAGTAGAAACGCGCAACCGTTACAAAGGAAAGAAAGCGTTTCTAGAGTATTTTATCCCGACGCGGGCTGTTCTCTCCTGTTTCTCCATCGGTTGGATACTCCAGGCTCACAGCCTATCCGACGCATTCTATTACAATAAGTTTCCAGAAGAGGTTTTTCCGCTTTCCATAATAGGTCTTTCTTTTCCCAGCCGGCTGTTTATGCAGAGTTGTGGAATGATGGCAATATTTTCTCAGGTGCACCCTATCTCCTGATCCCTGTAAGACACAACATTCTAAGAAAAAGTTGTTATGCGTAGCTCTTGTCCTTCTACATTCTCTGGTACCAGGAGGTACTGATACTAGGCTCCTTTCTAGTTTGGTATTTTTGTACAAGGCCTTGGTGTTTTTCTTTCTGTAGTGCTGCACAAAAACATCAGTCAGTTCTTACATCCTTCCATGCTATCTGGCACCTGGATGCACAAGGCTGTGGTGTTTTTCTTGGTTCTACAAAAATATGATTCTCACAACACGGCAAAAACACAAGTTGTTTCTCACAGGGATAAAAGCTGGGCCCACTTGCAGGAAGGGTTGGAGAGTCTGTCTGTGGAGTGGACGCACTTCACAGAGTTTCCTGTTGGGGAAGGACCTCCTGACTCCTCATGGAACCGGATCCCAGTCAGGTCTGGCACGTACAAACGCGGGCTTTGTGGGGAGGCAACATGGGGTTACTTCTATCATATGTAACCGCCTTATTGTCCTGGTTGTCTCCCATTTTCTCTGTGGGTTACCTTGTGTCTCTGCTTGTTCCATCTGTTATGAGTGATACTGTGTCATTCCTGGGGTCGCTGGGGTTGATATCTATTATTTGTGATCTATCTAACTTGTTTGTACCCCCGGCAATCCCCTATATTCTGAGTCCTTTACGTGAAATAGAACCTACTCACTGGATTGTTGTTCTGCTGCTGGCTGTGTCTTTTGTACTGGGCCTACTAATTGGCAAAACACCTTGTGACAAAGAACAGAGAGAGCAGAGATTGCCTAGCACCAAAACCCTGAAGATTCACTCTCTAGAAGGGAAGACACTCCTGCTGTCTTGCCAGAGGAGGCTGCCATAGCCAGCAGCTTTCAAGCCTTTTCTATTCACAGGGCCCTGTATTTCCCCTGTTCCCCCATCCCCAAGGGAGTACACACTGAAAGTGGGCTCTCTTTTCTCATGTGCCCTACATGAACCTTTTAAACAAGGTCCATAGGCCTCCCTGCCACTGTCACTGGGGACCCATCACCACAGGTTGGACTAAACACCACAGAACAATGGTTCCCATCTTTGTCCAGACCCTGACACCAGGTAACAATAGGAAAAAAGTGCTGCAGGACCTTGAGTTGCTTAGGCTTAAAGAAAGGAAGGATGTTCACTATACCCGTCTGAGGCATCAGTGAGTTTCTCACCTCCTAGATGGAAAAGCCAGACCTTGGTTCCCCTCAGTAGCTTCCCTCTGTCCCCCTTTAATGGGAAATGACCCCTAAATAGCAACCTGGGATGGGTGGCTTTCACCTTCTCAAAGTCTGACCTTTCTCGTGGAAGATGCCCTTGAATATTGCATATCCTCTGAATCCCATCATGGGGACAACACATTAGTGCTGGCAGCATTACTACTATGGGCACCAAGTCACTTAATCTCAAGGGAATTTCTGTCCCCAGGGATGGAAGAGAAGTTTTGTGTCTTCACAGAGGTAATAACAACAGCACCTCTGACCCTAGTCCTTAAGACATTTTAGTCTTTTCAGAGAACAAGAAAAACATTTAAAAGTTCTTTTGTCTGAAAGTTACAGTGGAATATGGTAATTAAATGTATATGTTTATATGTACACGTGTGTCTGTACATGAGTGTGTACATGTGTGCAGACAGCAAACCTTTCATGTAGCTGCATGAAGGAAAAAAAATTGGCTGGATGCCAGCCCTGAAATGTTGGTCCAGGCTGAGAATGTCTTATGTGGGTTTTTTTTAACATAAATTCCAACCCAGTCTTTTCTGTTTCTGGACAGAGGCCAATGGTGCTGCCATTCCTCAAACACTAGACCCCACATACCACTTCCACATAGCGCTGCTGGATCAGAGACAGAGGCTGCGTGGCCAAATTGCTCATCTTCACAAGGCAGCTCGTAAACTCAACAAGCTCTGCAAAAGGTCCCTAATTGCCAATGTCAGTGGGAGCACCCTGACCGCCACTGGAGCAGTCACAGCCATCGTAGGGCTGTCCTTGAGCCCGGTGACACTGGGAGCCTCTCTCCTAGTGTTGGCTGTAGGTCTGGGCCTGGCCTCTGCTGGAGGGGCTGTCAGCATCACCTCCAGTCTCTCCTTAGTGCTCTGCAATTCCCAGGAGGTGAGGAAGGTGCAGGAAATTGCAATGACTTGTTGGAAACAGATGGGGGAAATCCTCGTCTGCCTGGAGTTCCTCCACCGGAGGCAGGGCCCGGGGGACCCCACACTGTGTCAGCCGGAGAAGAGGGCCTCCATCTCGCTGTACAACTCTGTCTGCTTCATGGTATTCTGTGGCTCACACAGTTTCCTTGTGCCAGAATACACAAAGGAGGTCACAAAAGTGAGCCAAGCCGTGCTGAAGGCCAAAATCCAGAAGCTGGCTGCCAACCTGGAGACCTGCACCAGGGCAATGGATGAAGTCTGTGAACTTCTTGAGTCCACGACAGAGCTTTCCCTACACACGAGGAGACTCAACTTGGGTGCTAAAACCACTGCTGAGATCCTGAGACCATTCAGCTGAAACAGTGTTTGCCCCAGAATTAAAACCAGACTTGGAGACATTATGTTATTAGTCATCACTGTTAGCACTGCTACCTGTTGCTATTGTAATATTGGTGGTGCTAATCCACACAGATGAGCACGTCTCATGTGCTTTATCTATATCTGAACACAAACTCCTTCCTGATCGAAAGCTAAAGCTTAAACACGCACACACCCCCCGCCAACTGATGGTAGCCACCTGATTCAGGTTGGAGGTTATGATGGACACGTGGACTAGTGTGTACACAGACGCAGATCCCAGAGCCTGAAGGCAGTGGCAGGTGGCCGTTCCCCAGCCCCATGTTTCCCCAGCCATCTCCCTGGCTCTGCTTCCCCAAGGCAGCAAAAAGAAGCAGGTCAGGAGGCTGATGAAATCCCTGTAGTCCTGGTGCTGACTGAACCTGGTTTGTAAATAACTTATGAATCTATGACTGGTAAAAGGGCTGGGGTACCCTCAAAAAGCCAGCAGCTGCCGATTTCCAGTAGAGTTCAGACCCATTACCAAGGTACATCTGGAAAGGCTGTTGAAGGAAGCAGCTCCAGGTATGACAGACTGTATGGATGTCTCATCATCCCAGGGTGAAACAGCAGGGCCAGAAATTGTTATCCCTTTTGATGAAACCTCTCCAGGCTGAGAACTGTGATGTTTGTGTTCTATTTATTTACAGAGGATTATTTTAAAGTTTTGATATTTTATTTAAAGATGTATATTTTTTCTTTTTTAAAAATGAGGCCTCTGCTCCAAAGGAAAGCAGCTGTTCTTAGAAGCAAAGCAAGTCTGTGGCATGTGAGAGTAAGTTACCTGTTCTTTGGCTGTGAGGGGGAAAAGTCCCTGACGGAAAAGGAAAGCATGGCCTGAATGCTAGTAGTTATAAAATAGGTGAAACATGGTCAATCAGTGACAGATCTTAGGAATCAAAACAGGGAGGACAGGTCACTGACACTGGGACCAGAGCCTGCCTTGGGGCACTGGTGGAAGAAAGCAGTTATATCTCTTGCAGCAGGGAAGAAAGTGTACGTTGGTGTTACTGGTCTGAGCTGGAGGCCAGCTGTGATAGGAGCACATCTGAGAGGTGGAGGTGCTGCACTCTGTGCAGTGGAGCAGCCTGTGAGCCCCACAGCGGTTTGTCTGTCAGGGAGGAGGCAGCACTCATGGAGAGCTACGCATACTCCTAGCAATGCTTTCCAGGGAAAGCTTCATGTTAGCAAAATATATATTGGTACTAATACTCAAGAGGGGTGCAGAGGAGTAGAATGATTCAGTGGCAGAGCACTTGCGAAGCAGCTGGAAAAACTGGGACCCTGTTTCAAGTGGCTGTTCTGCTAAATACATCCTTCATTATTTTTGACCCCTCAGTGCCTCAGTTCTCTGTCTGAAAATTGAGATAGTAGCACTTCCCTACCTCACAAGGATGTTCCTGGGAAAAGTATTGAAGAGTGCTCAAGTACTGTGATGATGGAGATCATGTCAGTACCTGGAAGAGGTACAAGGAAGAGACCCCAGAAACTAGCTTGAGACAACTAGAGGAGTTAATGCAGGGATAATTCCACCTCTACAAGTATGCCCCAGTGGATAAAGGAAACTTCCCTGCAGATGCATGAATCAAAATGATCAGAAAAACCCACTCTGTAATTCTGTACCACTGAGCAAACTCTTAGGAAGGGCAACACTCCATCTCGCAAAGCCTGAATCATTGTCCTTTTTGTCTCTTCCTCTCATGACATCAACATTTGGTTTTTGACACATAAGAAGAACAAAAGCTTTGGCCCCTCAGAGTGTGACTCAGATGCTTGTAATGCCCATGCCTGTTTGCCAGAAATTAACAAGTACACTGCTGGTTTGATTAAATGAATATTGAAGCACTTTTGTGTCAGCATCTCTCTGCATACCTGCATGTGATTACATTCCTGCCCCCTGGTTCACCCTGCTCTATTTCACTGGCACTGGAGCCAGGGAATCGATAGAAGTAGCTGGACGTATTCAGAGGGTGAGAATAAAAAGTGAGGTCATCAGCTCCATGCCACACAGCTGGCATTTGTGTATAAGCATAGGCGTTTATGTGTCTGTGAGTGCATATCCTGGTGTGCACATTAGCCCATGTATACTGTGGATGTTGGTCTCTGACATGCAAACACTGAGGTACATATGTGTGAGCACATAAGCGTGTTTTTGGACTGCGAACCACACACTATGCAGTGGCAGACATGATGTGAAATTTTTCCTAGTGCTCTAGCATATACCCAGCTAACTCCACCAGATCAGTTACAACTTTACCTTGCTGGCTGGTTTTGTCATCACAGAGAAAATTATGTACCATATACTTCTCCTACTTCCTCCTCAGTTTTCTGGCAATGCAGCTTTGTCCACATGTCCACACACAGGGAACAACATAGGAACAACAACAGCTCTGAATGGACTAATCTGACTGGCGAAAGGATCTGAATTTGATAGCTTAGTGCTTCATGAGGGCTGGTTTGCTCTGCTAGCACAGTCCTGCACTGCAATCACACACACTGTTTTAGCAGCTGGGGACAAATCAGATACTTTTGCTTCCAGTATCAGCCACACAAGCAAAAAATCCTCCTTCTGTTCTGTTTTCCCTAGGCTAACCCTTCACTCAAAGTCAGGATTTGGGTTGTTGCACAGTGCTGCTGTGTGAGTGTAAATGAGACCAAGGTGCCACACTCTCCTGGCCAGGTCTCAGCCACTCCCCTCTCCAGGTTTGTTTGCTAGGAATACAAAGAGAAAATCAGGCGGAGAGTGAGGCCCGCAGACTGGAAGATCCGTAATCCTACACAAGACAGAGGAGCCGTGTGACTTAGTTTGCTCCAAAACCCATCCAGTGTTCTTGGACACCTTCTAAGCCAGGTAGTCCTGTGAATCTGTGTCCTCACACCTCAGCTGCACTTAATCTAGCAGCTAGCAGACAGGGCAGGAGGTGGCCGGATCCTCCTCACCCAGGTCTGGACATGCTGTTCTGTTTCCTCCCATGCAGTCAGCACTGGATCTCACGTGATACCTTGGGAAGCCAGTTCTGGGAGTTGTACTGACAGAAACCTAACATGTTTGGGGATAAGATTCATTTGTTACTCCTTTTGCTCCCTGGAACAGCTCACTTCTGGGTTAGATGAGCACCAAAGCTGGTACCAAGAAAGCACCTGGTACCAAGTGGCCTGGGCTGGGACAGGGGTGCACCTCCTCCAGTATTCATATTGGCTTAGTTGCAATATTGTGACACCCTTAGAGTCACAAGCAACATTTGGGGGAAGTGCCTTTGATAAGCAGCTTTTTTGCTAGTATTTATGTAATTTATCCTTCAAAGTAGTAGATGTGCTGGTGGAACCCTTCCTTTGGCAACTAGGCAGTGCGGGGAGAGAGGTACGTGTGCGATTTGATGTTTAGCATGGGCTGGCAGTTATGAAGTTTGGCCTCTTGATATCATTTTTACTCTCCTTTTATTGAAACTGCTGCAGGGAGGAATGATTCAATGGTGAAGTAGGAATGGAAACATCATTTTAAAACAAAGTCCCATAGTATGTTTTGAAAGCATAATAAAAGGTATCTATGAAAAAGGAGGCCAAGTACAGTCAGGGAGTCAGGATAACCCAATAGCCTCTCTCTCAGCATCCCCGTGGGTAGACAAGACCATTTACCATTAACTGTGACCTACTATACACACTGTCCATCTAGTCTTATTATGCATCTCTTATGAAATAGGTGGCATTATACCTGCACTAAAGTTCATCTGCTTCAGATGCTCCCACCCTGACCCCCCCAAGGAAGACTGAGCTTGGAACATGCAATAGGGCTAGGAACACATTTGGTCAAAAGCCAAGTCTAAAAGTCCCGGAGTGAAAATTTCTAAGTCCATAATCTGCAGTATCCTGTGCTGAAAAGCACAAAAAGGGAATCACCATTTAGAAGCAGTATCTTATCACACATAAGTAGTCCCAACAGGAGTTTAGGACAGGAGGGAACTTTTATTCAAATACATCTGACAAAAGGGAATTACCCAAACTGGAATTTCACCAGAATATAATTGCTCCACCAGGCTCCCTACCAAAACAGCACCTACCATATTATATGGGCAACGGGTTCAAGAATCACAAGCACTGACTTCCCGTCACATCCCTGACTCCATTTCCTGAGGCCTCCCAGTGATGCTTACAAGGGTTCATGTCTAGGTGCTGGCCAGGCTTAACCTTTAGCACTAATGATATATAGCAAGCTCATGGCTCAGACTGATGTAATTTTTGAAACATATAGTCTTATCTAACATCTACACTATGCATTTCTTGTTGTTTTGTTGTGTTTTTTTTAAAATTTATTACTTTAAAATCATTGCTCCTGAGCACAGTGGGATGCAACAGTTTCATTTCCACTGCTGCCCAGTGAATCGTTTCAGGTTTCCTCTCCTTTCCCTGTTTGGATTTCTTCTCACTTTCCTCATTGTTCTGGGAGCAGAGGAAATGGCATGCTTGGAATCCAGTGACAGATGCTCAGGTACATCAGCATTTCCACTGTGAGTACACCCAGTCAGGCTTCCCAAGGAGCAAGACAGAAAGGCACTAAATCCATCACCATTTTCACCTCTCACTGTGCACTTGCAAGCTCTCTGCCTGAGTCACAACAGTAGCAATCAAGAGAGCTGGGCGGGTGTTTACATCTATTCCCACCCCCTATTCTCTCATTTCATGCTGTAAATTACCGCAGTTCAGTTTATTTTATGTATTTCTGGCACTTCGGAGTTGCAAATTGGCAATTACTATAAACAGGAAAACAAGGTGGAACAATGACAGGTTTTGACCTCTTTTTTCCCTTCACTAGTAATTCAAAATGTTTCATACCAGCACTTCTGAAGAAGATAATTTGATCTTCATATGTATTACATGTTAGTTATATATATATATATATATATAAATAAATATATATATATATAAATATATATATATGTATTTTTGTGCCTGGCTAGATAATTTTGTCTTATTCTTTCACTATCATAGAATTTACTAACACTATCACGCACACTGCCTAAGCAATGCAAATGCTGAGCTGCAGACCAGAGGCTTAGCCATTTGCGGTTAATGCCAAGCAGGCAGGTTTTCACATGGCCATTCAGTGTGCTCTTATCCCAGTACAGGTGGTTATAGCTCCATAACTCCCCTTTCCCTGGAGACCTCTTTGGAGTTCAGTGGAAATCCACAGAGTTTCTAATTTAGCAAGGCATAGCACTCATATAAATCAATCCCCCTCATAGAATCACAGAATAGCCTTGGTTGGAAGAGACCTCTAAGAGCATCATGTCTAACCATTAACCCAGCACTGCCAATTCCCCACTAAACCATGTCCTTTAGTACCTCATCTACACGTTCCTTAAATACCTCCAGGAATGGGGACTCCGCCACTGCCCTGAGCAGCCTGAAGCACAAACCCAATTAAGGTTGGAGAAAACAACCCCCGACGGGTAACAGTCGCCGCGCGTGGCCCCTCGAGCCCCGCCCCACCCGCTCCGATTGGCTCTTTCATCCGAACTACAAATTCCAAAACAACCCCAAGGGGGGACTACAAGTCCCAGAGTGCTTTGCGCTCCCCAGAAGAGGACGGTCCAAAATGGCGGCGGGAGACGAGGAAGGGCCGACGGTGGAGCAGGAGGTAGCGGTGGAAGAGCTACGGAGCTTCAAGGACCTGGTAAGGCCGAGCTGGAGCCGCTTCTGCCCCCGCTGCTTTCTCCCCCGTCCCAAGGAGCTGCCCCCGCCCCGCGTATCAGGCCAGGGGGGATCGAGGCTGCTCCTCGCACAGCCCCGTTTGTCAGGCCCTGCCCCACGCCGCCCCGCCGTGACACGGTCCTGGGTTGCGGCCCTCCGCGGGCTGTAGGCGGCCTTAGGTCCGGCGGAGCCGCCGGTGCCCGGGGGGCGAACACGTGCGCCGCTATGGCTGTGTCGATCCGCGGGGGTGGTGCTGTGCCGGGCAGGAGGTCTGGGGAATTCAGGCCTCTGCTCCGGTGAGGCTGTCGTTGCTGAGGTCTGTGCTCCTCAGCTGGCTGCCTGTATTTTCAGTTGTGTTAACTTGCCAGGCGTTTTCCTTTCCCCTGCTCGTGGGATACCCCCAGAAGGGAAGAGAGACAGCTGGGGGGGGGGGGGGGGGGGGGGATATGTGTGTGGAAAGTTCCTTGTGTAAACTAGGGAAAAAATGACTGCTTTCTTACTGATGGCTGCCATCCCCCCCCAGCAGCTTTGAACACATCTATGAGGTTACCGGTAGAGGTGGGGATTGCTGTGAGCAGCATGCCCTTCCATGTAGTTGCATTGAGAGCCTGAAGGAATTTGTCTCAGCTAGAGACAATCTTGTCTCGGTTGCAGTGTGTATTTGACTTAACTCTATGATTTAATTTATATCTCCTTGGTGATGTCTGTTTCCCTTTTCTCTTTTTGCTTATGTTTAGGGAGCGACAGATGTCCTGTGTGAAGCTTGTGACCAGTTAGGATGGAAGGTGCCAACAAAGATCCAAGTTGAGGCTATTCCGGTGGCTCTCTGGTAAGCAGTATGTTTCTCTGGGAATTGGGGAATGCCCCAGGAGCAGGAGCTCTATGTGAATGAATTTTGCTGAGTGAGAAGTAAGTGGCAGGGATGAGAGTGTTCTCACTACTTCATCATTGTAGATCTCTGTCCAGAAGTAGTCTCTGTGTTCGTTCTTGTGTCCTTCTCAGGCGGAGCTTGAAATCCTTATTTCTTGTATAACACTGCCTGCAACTGCAAGCTTTCAGATGGGTACAAATGTGGGTTCTTGAGTGTTCACTACTGTTGTGTAGTTCTAACGCTCTATGTTAAATAGAATTATTGTGAATCATTTGAGCTCCTAGTCCGTATTGACTGGTTTCTTTCTGAAGTATCAAGGATGCACAGGAAACTTCTGATAGATTTAGAACCGTGCCTCTTCTGGTAGAGACCTACAATGTGTGTCTGAAATTGGAGATACCGTGACTGTTTACATTGTTTGTATAATCTGCTTTGCTGTGAGCAGGCAATTCTTTGAAATTAGATTTCTGGAGTGGGTAATAACCAAACCACAGTGACTTTCTGTAAACATCTTGGTATTACAGGAAAATAAATTGCTGAATTCAGCAAACATTTCTGCCTCTAGAATATTTCGGGGGGTTTGTTTTTGGGGGTTTTTTTGGGGTGTTTTGGGTGGGTTTTTTTTAAAAACAAACAAAAAACCAGAAAACACTGTGGAGCAGGAACAGAACAATGTAGTGACAGAAGGAGAATAAATTTTCAGTGTCTACTCTATCCTAGTACTTAACTGTTGTCAGACCCTTTTATTCCACATACATGATTCCCTTGAAAAAAAGACAAAAGTAAGTTTGCATTCCTGAGAAGTTGTCACCAGTTTAAGGCATATTGGCAGCATGTTCTTCTTAGCTGTAGGAGTTCAGGAGGTCAGAATGGATTCTACTGATGAATTCTACTCTGTTGCCTGCACTGTTTTTGGGCAAAGGGCTTACTGTCCTAATCCTTTCTGTTGCAAACCTGTTTAGATTACTCTCTTAATCAATGGCACAAAAGTGACTGAGGCTTGTGAAATGTGAGTTTGGTAGTGCGGTTGTCTTGTAGTTGATATCATAGAATCACAGAATCCTAGGGGTTGGAAGGGACCTCGAAAGATCATCTAGTCCAACCCCCCTGCGAGAGCAGGGTCGCCTAGAATACATCACACAGGAATGCATCCAGGCGGGTTTTGAATGTCTCCAGAGAAGGAGACTCCACAACCTCTCTGGGCAGCCTGTTCCAGTGTTCTGTTACACTCACTGTGAAGAAGTTCTTCCTCACATTTATGTGGAACCTCCTATGTTCCAGCTTACACCCATTGCCCCTTGTCCTATCATTGGATGTCGCTGAGAAGAGCCTGGCTCCATCCTCATGACACTCACCCTTTACATATTTATAGACATTAATAAGGTCACCCCTCAGTCTCCTCTTCTCCAAGCTAAAGAGACCCAGCTCCCTCAGCCTTTCCTCATAAGGGAGATGTTCCACTCCCTTAATCATCTTTGTGGCTCTACGCTGGACTCTCTCAAGCAGTTCCCTGTCCTTCTTGAACTGGGGGGCCCAGAACTGGACACAATACTCCAGATGTGGCCTCACCAAGGCAGAATAGAGGGGGAGGAGAACCTCTCTTGACCTACTAACCACTCCCTTTCTAATGCACCCCAGTGTGGGAGTTTGGCTTGTGAGTAATGGACATGGAGTGTTAGAGCAGGTGCACGAACAGGCTACTGTGCAGGCGCTAGCAGCCAGGATTAGGCCTCAAGGACGTACTGTCCTTGCAGAGTAGTACAAGAAACTAAGTTACATAAGATAGGGAACTAACAGGCAAGGCGGAGAATATGATAATTAGAAGCTGAAGCATAGGTTAAAAGTTAATGATTGATGTAGAAGTGGTCTAATGAAAACCTAAGAAAAAGATAATAAAGATATGCTTAGTCGTGGTGATTTGACAGAAGAATGATATATAAGTAAATGTATCTGCGCAATAAATCGAGCTTTCCGGATAACTCACATTGAGTCGTTCCTGATTTCTCCAGTCCCGTCCCGCAACTGGCGCCCGAACAGGGACCCGAGGAATGAGCAGGACTCACGCTCGGGGAAGCTAAGAAAAGCTCACCTCTGCAAAGAGTAGGAGCTCGGCGGAGAGAAGGACGAGAGCGACAGCAGGCTACCGTCGTGGGAAGCTGGACAGGCTACCGTCGTGGGAAGCTGGACAGGCTACCGTCGTGGGAAGCTGGACAGGCTACCGTCGTGGGAAGCTGGACAGGCTACCGTCGTGGGAAGCTGGACAGGCTACCGTCGTGGGAAGCTGGACAGGCTACCGTCGTGGGAAGCTGGACAGGCTACCGTCGTGGGAAGCTGGACAGGCTACCGTCGTGGGAAGCTGGACAGGCTACCGTCGTGGGAAGCTGGAGTGAAAACCCGGGTAAGAAAAATGGAAAAAGAAGTAACACTGTCGCTAGCTATTGTTATGCTTTTTAGAAAAGTGAGGACTGGACATAAGTAAAAAGACTTTGGGCTCCCTATATGCTTGGGGGTATGCCAAAGGACACTTTAAAGACCGTAATACGTTGTTTGATGTAACGGAGTGGAGAAAGTGTGGGGACTCTCTGTGGGACAATGTTATTGAGGGTGATAAAACGGCGAAAAAATTGCAAAAACCGTGGCGGGAGGTAAACAATGCCCCAACCCCCCCCGCCTCCCCCCCCCCCCCCCCGCGCGCGCCGCGGCAGCAGCCGGAGCGTTCGCGGCTTCAAGGCCCTCGCCACCGGGAGCGTTTCCTGCCGGAGTCAGTGTTGGACCGAATGCCTGTTCCGTCCCCCCCACCTATTCCAGCGGCGAGAGAGAAGTGTTTGGGACAGAAGAAGAGGCAATGGACACAGACGAACAATGGCCCGTTCCGCCGCCGCCCTCCCCCCCCACCGCCTGAACCAAACGTTCCTGAAACATCTGACCCACACCTGAACCACCTCACCTGAGTGCGAGATTTCAAAAGGAGCGTGGTTGGGGGGTGGGCAGGCTGGCACAAGAAATGGAAAGGGAGCCGGGGTAAAGAGAAAATGTCACTATGATTTAGTCTGACTCAGATTAAGACTAAACTGTAGGTAAAATATCTCAAAATAACTGGGGAAAAAAAAAAAAAAATAGTTGTGCATGAGCTGCTTTTTGTGGGGAGAATTAACAGTAGTTGCAAACATAATTTTTCAGACTTTCTGGAATAAACATTTAAGCAAGTAACAATGTTAAGATAAAAACATCACAGTACCTGTAATACTGTTTAGCAGCAGAGCAGTTTTTATGAAGCAATCACAGTAAAACAGGGTGCAAATGAGCCATATATGCAATTTCCAAATTGGTTGCAAAATGCACTTGATAGGGCACCTTTATCTGATCCTGGGCGAGAAGCATTACTCATGTCTTTAAGTGTTGAAAATTCTAACCCAACCTGCAAGCGTATTTTACAGAGTCTGCCAAAAAACTCCAGTATTGCTGAAATGATGGATGCTTGTTCCGGAGTAGGAACACCTGAAGAGCATGCTGGTTTCATGGCCTCAGCTTTTCCTGCTATCCGACCCTTGGTAACAACATTTGGATAGTTCCCATGGTCCTTTAAAAGGAGGGGATGACTTTGCCTTTTGGCTTTCCTCCAAGGTGCGATCGGCCTTGTGGGGGGAGCCCTTGGGTAAACAAACCCCAGGTGCCCCACATTGGATAAATGACTGCCAGCTGTCCTGTTTTGGGGACAGGGGCTGGGTCCATTTGTGGAAAGAGTGGAGTGTCTGTCTGTGAGGTGGACGCACTTTGCAGAGTTTTCCTGTTGGGGAAGGACCTCCTGACTCTCCCTGCAACTGGGCCCTGGTCACGTTTGACATTTGCAAATGGGGCTTCATGGGAAAACAATATGGGACTACTTCTACATGATCAGTCTATTGACTTGGTTGTCTCCATCTCTTCTGTGAGAGACTTTGTTTCTTTGTTTATTCCACCTATTATTGAATTCCACCTGTTATTGGTCGCTATTGTGTTAATGATTGTACCTTGTGTTTTCAAAAAGGCAACAAGCATGATTAAAGATGCCATGAAGAACGTATGGCTGGCTCAAGAAGAAAAAGGGGAAATTGTAGAAATGCATTTAAAAGAGAATGGCCATATAGTGAGCCAGCCATACGGGATGTTGGCCTAGGCAGGTAGCCACATTCTGGAAGCTGCTTCAAAGGAAGAAAAATAAGAAAGAGCAATGACTGCTTCACTAGGGAATGCAGGAGTGAACAGATGGGAGTGACCAATTGGACATTGTGTGAGAAGAACTTAAGAACCAACGGGAACTGAACTGAGCTGCATGTTTGCCTTGTACTAGAGACTTTTAACCAATTAAATAATGCGTGACCGCGTGTAGGGAAAGAAAAATTTGTAAAAAGGGACAGACAGAATTAATAGAAGATTTAGATAGCGTTGGGCATGCTGTGTTGCAAAATAGAGCTGCTGTTGATTTTTTGCTTTTAGCACAAGGCCATGGATGTGAAGATTTTGAAGGGATGTGCTGCTTCAATCTAAGCAATCGTGGGGAATCAATTCACCAGCAACTGCAGTGGCTTAAAGAACACACTTAAAGATTCAAAAGAAGACAAGCTAGTTTGATTCATGGTTAGAAAAAATATTTGGCAGTCTGTCTCCATGGTTACTTGGTTTGATCAAAGAAGGCATTCGCTGGGTGATCATAATTGTCTTGTTGTTAATTGGGCTAGGAATAGTATGGAAGGTAATAACAAAACTAGTCACTAGTGTAATGCATAAAGTTCTGTTCGTGCAAAAGGAAAAAGGGGGAATTGTGGGAGTTTGGCTTGTGAGTAACGGACATGGAGTGTTAGAGCAGGTGCACGAACAGGCTACTGTGCAGGCGCTAGCAGCCAGGATTAGGCCTCAAGGACGTACTGTCCTTGCAGAGTAGTACAAGAAACTAAGTTACATAAGATAGGGAACTAACAGGCAAGGCGGAGAATATGATAATTAGAAGCTGAAGCATAGGTTAAAAGTTAACGATTGATGTAGAAGTGGTCTAATGAAAACCTAAGAAAAAGATAATAAAGATATGCTTAGTCGTGGTGATTTGACAGAAGAATGATATATAAGTAAATGTATCTGCGCAATAAATCGAGCTTTCCGGATAACTCACATTGAGTCGTTCCTGATTTCTCCAGTCCCGTCCCGCACCCCAGGATGCCATTGGCCTTCTTGGCCACAAGGGCACATTGCTGGCTCATGGTCATCCTGCTGTCCACCAGGACCCCCAGGTCCCTTTCCCCTACACTGCTCTCCAGCAGGTCAGCCCCCAACCTGTACTGGTACATGGGGTTGTTCTTCCCCAGATGCAAAACTCTACACTTGCCCTTGTTGAATTTCATTAAGTTTCTCCCCGCCCAACTCTCCAGCCTATCAAGGTCTCGTTGAATGGCAGCACAACCCTCTGGTGTGTCAGCCACTCCTCCTAGTTTGGTGTCATCAGCAAACTTACTGAGGATACATTCTGTACCCTCATCCAAGTCGTTGATGAAGATATTAAACAACACCGGTCCCAGTACCGACCCCTGAGGGACTCCACTAGTCACAGGCCTCCAACTAGACTCCGTCCCATTGACTACAACTCTCTTGACTTCTTCCTTTCAACCAGTTCTTGATCCACCTCACTACCTGATCACCAAGCCCATACTTTATCAGCTTATCTATGAGGATGCTGTGGGAGACAGTGTCAAATGCTTTACTGAAATCGAGGTTAACCACATCTACGCTCTACCATCATCTATCCACCTAGTTATTTCCTCATAGAAGGCAATAAGGTTGGTCAAACATGACTTACCCTTGGTAAAACCATGTTGACTGCTCTTAATGACCCCCTCATCCTTGATGTGCCTAGAGATAGTGCCAAGAACAAGCTGTTCCATCACCTTTCCAGGGATGGAGGTGAGGCTGACCGGTCTATAGTGACCCGGGTCCTCCTTCTTGCCCTTCTTGTAGATTGGAGTGACATTTGCTATCCTCCAGTCCTCAGGCACCTCTCCTGTTGTCCATGACTTACCAAAGATGATGGAGAGTGGCCTAGCAATGACCTCTGCCAGCTCCCTCAGCACCCTTGGGTGCATTCCATCTGGTCCCATTGATTTATGGATGTCCAGATTGCTCAACTGATCCCTAACCCAATCCTCATCTACCAAGGCAAACTCCTCCTTTATCCTGACTTCTTCTGGGGCTACAGGGATCAGGGGCTCCTGGGGAAAGCCTGCAGGAGTAAAGACAAGGGCAAAGAAGGCATTCAGCACCTCTGCCTTCTTTATATCCTCTGTCTCTAGGGCACCCACCTCATTCATCAGTGGGCCTATATTGCCTCTAGTGTTAGTTTTATTAGCTATGTATTTGAAAAAGCCCTTTCTATTATCCTTGACCTGACTGGCAAGGTTAAGTTCTAAGGAGGCCTTAGCTTTCCTAATTGCCTCTCTACATCCTCTGACAACTGTCCTATATTCCTCCCAAGTGACCAGCCCCTCCTTCCCTGATCCATAGATTCTTGTTTTCCACTTGAGTTTGCCCAGCAGTTCCTTGTTTAACCATGCTGGTCTCCTAGCTCCCTTACTTGATTTCATACCCATTGGGACGCTCTGATCCTGAGCTTGCAAGAAGTGGTCCTTGAATGTTGACCAACTATCTTGAGCCCCTTTACCATCTAGCACCCTGTCCCATGGGACTTCCCTTAACAATTGATTGAGGAGGCTAAAGTTGGCCCTGCGGAAGTCCAGGGTTCTGGTCTTGCTAGGTACTCTATTCCTCCCACACAGGATCCTGAACTCCACCATGTCATGATCACTGCAGCCAAGGCTGCCATTGACCATCACTGCTTCAACAAGACCCTCCTTGTTGGTGAGTACAAGATCCAGCAGCGCTCCTCTCCTAGTCGGCTTATCCACCATTTGCATTAAGTAGTTATCATCAATGCACTGGAGGAACCTCCTAGACTGTGAATGGCTGGCTGTGAAAGTCTTCCAGCAGATATCGGGGTAGTTAAAATCCCCCATGAGGACCAAGGCCTGTAGTTGTGAGGCTGCTTTCAGCTGCCTGTAGAAAGCCTCATCAACTCCCTCATCCGGATCAGGAGGTCTGTAATAGACCCCCACAACTGTATCACCCATGCCTGCCTGCCCCTTAATTCTTACCCACAGACTTTCAACTTGCCCCTCATCAGCCCCTGGAGAAAACTCAATACATTCAAGTTGCTCCCTCACATAAAGAGCAACTCCACCACCTCGCTTCACTGACCGATCTTTCCTAAAAATGACATAGCCATCCATGACCACATTCCAGTCATGTGAGCTGTCCCACCATGTCTCTGTAATTGCCACCAGGTCATAACCTTTAGACCGCACACAGACCTCTAACTCCTCCTGTTTATTCCCCATACTGAGTGCATTGGTGTACAGGCATTTCAGAAAGCAAGCAGAGTGCACTGGTGGGACCCCTGGGAGGCAGGAGGCCTTGTGGTCAGGGCCTAAACCTCTATCCCTTCTCTTCAATGATCGAAAATCCTCCCTAGACCACCTTCCTTCAGGCCCTAGCATATTGCTCTTGGGCTTGTCCCTAACAGACCCAGTTCTCTCCCCTTCCCCCTTCCCATCTAGTTTAAAGCCCTCTCAATGAGCCCTGCTAACTCCTGTCCCAAAAGCCTTCTCCCCCTCTGGGACAAATGCATTCCACCTGTCACCAGGCCAGGTGTCTCATATAGCAGCCCATGACCAAAGAACCCAAAGCCCTGCCTTTGACACCAGTTACCTAGCCATTCATTAATCTGTGAACTCTTCCTGCTTATCTCTTCACCCATTCTTGCAGGAGGTATGGAGGCAAACACTACTTGCACTCCAGACCCCTTAACCAGCCATCCCAGGGCCCTGAAGTCACTCTTCATTGCCCTTACACTCCTTGTAGTAATTTCGTCCCTGCCAACCTGAAAAAACAGCAGTGGGTAGTAATTGGAGGGCTTTACAAGATCAGGAAGTTTCTTTTTAATGTCTCTAATCCGAACCCCAGGGAGGCAGCAGACTTCCCTGTGGGATGGGTCTGGTCGACAGATGGGCCCTTCTGTTCCCCTCAGAAGGGAGTCGCCCACCACAATTACCCTCCTTTTCTTCTTAATTGAAGAAGTCCTAAGGCATCGGGGTGACTGTCAAGCCCTAGGTGAATCAGGAGACTGATCTACCCCTCCAACTTCATTTACCTCTCCCTGAAGTTCCAAGGCGTGGTACCTGTTACTCAAGGGCAACTGGGAGGGTGAAGGGGGTTGGGAGGGTTTTTGCTTGCCTCTCCGTGGATGGACCACCCTCCATTCCTCCCTGTCTCCTGAACCCTCTGCTTCTGTCTGATGACAGGAGGGGGGGGATCCATCACTTGCCCACCCTTTTCTGACTGCCTTGCCTTAGGGTGAAGCTCCACCAATCTATTCTCTTGGTCAAAGTATCCCATTTCTGCAACAGATGACTCTCTTGCTTCCTTGGATCTTTTCCTTTGCTTTCATTCTGAGTTTGCTGTCATGATTTTGTTGGTAGCAACCCCTGGCCATCTAGTTGATCATCTGGAGAACACAAAGGGATTCAACTTACGAGCTCTGAAGTTCCTAGTGATGGATGAGGCTGACCGGATCCTTAACATGGATTTTGAGACAGAGGTAGGAATCTGCTAAAAGAAGAATTTGGAACACCAGATGACTGTAGGAATCGACGGAGGGAGACTCTCATATGAGGTCGGCAGAACTCGATTTATTGCGCAGATACATTTACTTATATATCATTCTTCTGTCAAATCACCACGATTAAGCATATCTTATTATCTTTTTCTTAGGTTTTCATTAGACCACTTCTACATCAATCATTAACTTTTAACCTATGCTTCAGCCTCTAATTATCGTATTCTCCTCCTTGCCTGTTAGTTCCCTATCTTATGTAACTTAGTTTCTTGTACTACTCTGCAAGGACAGTACGTCCTTGAGGCCTAATCTTGGCTGCTAGCGCCTGCACAGTAGCCTGTTCGTGCACCTGCTCTAACACTCCATGTCCGTTACTCACAAGCCAAACTCCCACAATTCCCCCTTTTTTCTTTTGCACGAACAGAACTTTATGCATTAGACTAGTGACTAGTTTTGTTATTACCTTCCATACTATTCCTAGCCCAATTAACAACAAGACAATTATGATTACCCAGCGAATACCTTCTTTGATCAAACCAAGTAACCATGGGGACAGACTGCCAAATATTTTTTGTAACCATGAATCAAACCAGCTTGTCTCCTTTTGAATCTTTTAAGTGTGTTCTTTAAGCCACTGCAGTTGTTGGTGAATTGATTCCCCACGATTGCTTAGATTGAAGCAGCACATCCCTTCAAAATCTTCACATCCATGGCCTTGTGCTAAAAGCAAAAAATCAACAGCAGCTCTATTTTGCAACACAGCATGCCTAATGCTATCTAAATCTTCTATTAATTCTGTCTGTCCCTTTTTACAAATTTTTCTTTCCCTACACGCGGTCACACATTATTTAATTGGTTAAAAGTCTCTAGTACAAGGCAAACATGCAGCTCAGTTCAGTTCCCGTTGGTTCTTAAGTTCTTCTCACACAATGTCCAATTGGTCACTCCCATCTGCTCACTCCTGCATTCCTTAGGGAAGCGGTCATTGCTCTTTTCTTATTTTTTCTTCCTTTGAAGTAGTTTCTAGAATGCAGCTGCGTACCTAGGCCAACATCCCGTATGGCTGGTTCACTATATGGCCATTCTCTTTTAAATGCATTTCTACAATTTCCCCTTTTTCTTCTTGAGCCAGCCATACGTTCTTCCTGGCATCTTTAATCATGCTTGTTGCCTTTTTGAAAACACAAAGTACAATCATTAATACAATAGTGACCAATAACAGGTGGAATTCAATAATAGGTGGAATTAACAAAGAAACAAAGTCACCCACAGAAGAGATGGGAGATAACCAAGTCAATAGACTGATCATACAGAAGTAGTCCTCAATTGTTTCCCATGAAGCCCCATTTGCAAATGTCAAACGTGACCAGGGCCCAGTTGCAGGGAGAGTCAGGAGGTCCTTCCCCAACAGGAAAACTCTGTAAAGTGCGTCCACCTCACAGACAGACACTGCACTCTTTCTACAAATGGACCCAGCCCCTGTCCCCAAAGCAGGACAGCTGGCAGTTATTTATCCAATGTGGGGCACCTGGGGTTTGTTTACCCAAGGGCTCCCCCCACAAGGCCGATCGCACCTTGGAGGAAAGCCAAAAGGCAAAGTCATCCCCTCCTTTTAAAGGACCATGGGAACTATCCATATGTCGTTCAATACATATATAGCCTTATTTAATCTATCTGCAGGTGGCAATCCTATTCTTTCTCTTTTTGGAGCGACATTCACTAGCACGGTACCCATAGCTCTGACAGCAATTACAGACACCATCAAAGCCTTCTCCTGTGGTGTTTTTTTTTTTTTTTTTTTTTGAGCTTTACATTGTACCTTAATGTGACCAGATTTTCCACAGCTGCAACATTTTGTGCCTCGATTACCGTTACCTTGTTGTACCAAGGGTCGGATAGCCGCAGCAAAAGCTGAGGCCATGAAACCAGCATGCTCTTCAGGTGTTCCTACCCCGGAACAAGCATCCATCATTTCAGCAATACTGGAGTTTTTAGGCAGACTCTGTAAAATACGCTTGCAGGTTGGGTTAGAATTTTCAACACCTTAAAGACATGAGTAATGCTTCTCGCAGCTCATGCACAACTATCACCTAAAGACATGAGTAATGCTTCTCACAGCTCATGCACAACTATTTTTCCTTTTTTTTTTTTTCTTTTTTTTTCCAAATTATTTTGAGATATTTTACCTACAGTCCAGTCCCAATCTGAGTCAGACCAAACCACAGCCACACTCCCTCTCCACCCCGGCCCCCTTTCCATTTCTTGTCCCAGCCTGCCCACCCCCCAACCACGCTCCTTTTGAAATCTCGCACTCAGGTGAGGTGGGTCAGATGTTTCAGGAACGTTTGGTTCAGGCGGTGGGGGGGGAGGGCGGCGGTGGAACGGGCCATTGTTCGTCTGTGTCCATTGCCTCTTCTTCTGTCCCAGACACTTCTCTCTCGCCGCTGGAATAGGTGGGGGGGACGGAACAGGCATTCGGTCGGGGCCCCTGAAGCTGCAGATGTTCCGGCTGCTGCCGCAGCGCTCGCGGGGGAGAGGGGCGGGGAGAGGGGGGGGTTGGAATGCCGATCGTGCCGCTCCGCTGCGCCAGGCACGGCCGCCGCTCCAGCCGCTGCTGAATTGTTTACCTCCCGCGCGGTTTTTGCAGTTTTTTTCGCCGTTTTATCACCGTCAATAACATTGTCCCGCAGAGAGTTCCCACACTTTCTCCACTCCGTTACATCAAACAACGTATTAGGGTCTTTCAAGTGTCCTTTGGCATACCCCCAAGCATATAGGGAGCCCAAAGTCTTTTTACTTATGCATTACACCATACGCTTCTTGTCCTGCATTCTCTGCGTGTATGTCCCGTATTTCCACAGCGGTAGCAAATTATAGTGGCGTTACGGTCGTTGGAAGACGGAGAGGACGACAGGGGGGCAAGCGCTGCCATAGCCTGCACTGTATTTTCTTGCCCCTGCCGCACAGCTTCACTTAACTGATTACTAAATTGACTCTCTGCTACTGTTGCTCTTAACTGTGTCAATAATTCCCAATCTAAGGGGGATAAGGTGACTTGAATGTTATCATTATCCAAGGGTGTAAAAACAACAGGAAAAACTTCCGAGAGTGCTTCCACAGCTCCACTATCACCCTCTTGCAGTCTATCTGCCGCGAGCTTTTTCCACCCCAGCACACATTCCTGTAGCTGACAGCGTAGTTTTTCTCGGCTACTTTCGGTCTCATTTGGGGCTTTCGAGTCAGAAACCTTCCCCACGGGCGGTGGGACCGGCTCTGAACTCGTTGCCCAATCCTCAGGCGGAGGAGGCAATTCCTCCTCTGGTGGAGCTGAGGGGATAGGTGCTTCTACGGCAGCCGTAGACATGGTGAATGATCTGAAACTAGGTGGATTGCACTCTATGCCCGTATCGTGTAAGTATAATTGATTTTTGGCAGTAGCCTCATGAGCTAATTTAGCCGCACGCAACTCTATGGAATGTTGTAACAGAGCATTATGAACAATTCTCCAATGTTTCCCTAACTTTTTCGCTGTCTTGTCATCATCTAATACGGCATCCCAAATTATATCCCCTAATTTTCGCCATTCTGCAAGTTCATGTATCGTGTTAGGACTAACAAAACAACCCTTGCTTATCCCATAGGTTATTAGCCCTGGCAACTCCTTTTTAAAATCTAGGGGTTTTTTTTGGTTTTTTTTTTTTTTTTTTTTTTTTTTTAAAAACCTCTGCACCATATAAATTCCACTCGACTCTCCCTTAATCTTTTTGCCTCTACACAAACCTTGATTACTTTTGCCTCTGCACAATTTGAATCTACACAAACCTTCCTTTAGATATGCCGTAAGTTATTAAAGCCGGCAACTCTTTTTTGAAATCTATCTCCTTCTCCTTAACCCCCCTCTGCTTCAAAAACTGAGTTAGCAGCGTCAATGCCGCCTGTCTTTGCATAGTTAAAGTATGAATCTACACAACCTTGATTACCAGTGGTTAGCGACAGCAATTGCTCACCTTTCGCTCCCACCGTTATCTTCCAGCCACTGTGTAATTTCACCCGTGGGATCCGGCACCGTAGTCGCCTGCGACGAGGTGCTTTGATCGTCCTTATTCGCGAGTCGGGACCTGGGATCTTTACTCCGTATTTTTATTCCTCGGTAGTTTCACGCCGACACGTCGGGGTCACCACTTTGTAGGAATCGACGGAGGGAGACTGCACTCTCATATGAGGTCGGCAGAACTCGATTTATTGCGCAGATACATTTACTTATATATCATTCTTCTGTCAAATCACCACGACTAAGCATATCTTATTATCTTTTTCTTAGGTTTTCATTAGACCACTTCTACATCAATCATTAACTTTTAACCTATGCTTCAGCCTCTAATTATCATATTCTCCGCCTTGCCTGTTAGTTCCCTATCTTATGTAACTTAGTTTCTTGTACTACTCTGCAAGGACAGTACGTCCTTGAGGCCTAATCTTGGCTGCTAGCGCCTGCACAGTAGCCTGTTCGTGCACCTGCTCTAACACTCCATGTCCGTTATTCACAAGCCAAACTCCCACAGATGACTCCCTTTAAAATTGCTTCATACAGTCACATAGTAAACACTGAGCTGTTCTTTAGAAATTAATAGCAAATTGTAACTAAGATCTAATAATTTCACAAAAGTCTATCATGGGAGTAGAACTTAGCAGAGTTCTGCAGAACACTAGCAAGACAGTAGGAGGCATTTTGTCTCTGAAATCTACTGGTGTGTCTGGAGTGCCTGACATTGATATTGTTACTGTAGAACACCATCACACGTTCCTGCAGGAATATTGCCTGATATTTGCACTGCTATTGGGCTTCTGGAGTTCACACTGCGAAATTGTCAACAAGCTATCATCCACACCTTCCCTTTAGAAGAGGGGAAACTTGTTCCTACTGTGAGTCTGTTGCACACATCCATTGTTCTCTATTTGGATGATCATTGTATTTGGAGGAGGCTTATGTCTTCATTGCTGTTGTGTTCAGCATTTCCTTTCTATTTTTACAGGTAGATAAGATATTAAAAGCGATTCCTCGAGACAGGAAGACATTCCTATTTTCTGCTACCATGACCAAGAAGGTGAGAGCAAGAGTATTCTGCTTTAGTTCTTCTATCAGGCTAATACTGTTGACTAGACTGTATTATATAGGTTTCTGACAAGATCTCTGTCCATCTAGTACTAACTTACATTGATCTTCTCAGGTACAAAAACTCCATCGGGCTGCTCTGAAGAATCCTGTTAAATGTGCTGTTTCTTCCAAATATCAGACAGTTGAAAAACTACAGCAATACTACATTTTCATCCCCTCCAAATTCAAGGTAATGTCACTTCTGTTTATTCCCTTTTCTGATTGTGTCTTGTGTTGTTGTTCCCACATCTACCCAGTATCTTGTCATCTTCTCTGGCTTATACTTACTCTTTAATGTGACATACGTGATTATCTTTTTTTTGTCCCTTTTCTTCTCTGTTTCTCTACAGGACAGCTACCTGGTTAATATCTTAAATGAACTAGCTGGAAACTTTTTCATGATATTCTGTAGTATGTGTAACAATACTCAGAAGACTGCTCTACTGCTCTGCAACCTGGGGTTCACTGCCATTCCTCTCCGTGGGCAGATGAGTTGGGTATGGGCGTACCCCACAGAATGGAGTAGATAGGAGACCTGTCACTTGGGAAATGGGCTGCACCATACTGAGTCACAACTACCTTGCAGGAGTGTTTCACAGCTAATAGACTGGACTGATGCCTAGAAATGTAACAAATATAAATACTGCCACTGATTCTGTAATGGTTCAAAAAGAAATCAGAGAAATTAGATTTTTTAGTAGTTTCTCTCCCAATTCTTCTGTACTAGTATTTTAACAAGAGCATATGTTTTGCCAATTAGTAGGCCCAGTACAAAAGACACAGCCAGCAGCAGAACAACAATCCAGTAGGTAGGTTCTATTTCACGTAAAGGGGTCAGTATATAGAGGATTGCTGGGGGTACAAACAAGTCAGATAGATCACGAATAACAGACATCAACCCCAGCGACCCCAGGAATGACACAATATCGCTCATAACAGATGGAACAAACAGAGACACAAGATAACCCACAGAGAAAATGGGAGACAACCAGGAGAACAAGGTGGTTACATATGATAGAAGTAACCCCATGTTGCCTCCCCACAAAGCCCGCGTTTGTACGTGCCAGACCTGACTGCGATCCGGTTGCATGAGTGGTCAGGAGGTCCTTCCCCAACAGGAAAACTCTGTGAAGTGCATCCACTCCACAGACAGACTCTCCAACCCTTCCTGCAAGTGGGCCCAGCTTTTATCCCCAAACAGGACACCTGGCACTCATTTACCCAATGCAGGGCACCTGGGGCTTGTTTACCCAAGGGCTTTCCTTGCAAGGCCGGCTGCACCTTGGAGGAAAGCCAAAAGGCAAACTCATCCCCTCCTTTTGAAGGGCTGTGGGAACCACCCATATGTCAACCTTAATTCAGGGCTGGGGGTTCATACCCCAGCACTTCAGCATATTAACCAGAATGGGCATTATTCTCTTTGTCTTCCTCTCTTCCAGAATAAACGGTTGGGCTCTCTAAACAAGTTCAAGGCAAAAGCATGTTCTATTCTGCTGGCTACTGATGTTGCAAGCAGAGGTCTGGACATCCCACATGTAGATGTGGTGATAAATTTTGATATTCCTACACACTCTAAGGTAAGCTAGTCTGTGTCCCAGCTGTGAGCTTCTGGTCACCAGGAGGCATAGTGAAGCTAGAGAAAGGAACAAAGACACCTTTTCTCCTTTCTACTGACAGGAAGTCTAGTTTACACTTCTGTAGATTAAAAGATGTAGTTCATCCTCTGCAATTGAATTGGTATCTCAGTTTGAATGGGTGGCCTCATCTGGACTGTAGAACTGATCCCATAAGTGAAGAGGGGAAGTGAGGGACATTGTGTCATTGTATTTCTGCTCAGAGTTTGTGTTTTGCTGTATTACATTAAAGGGCTTCTAGACTTCATAAAAAGTTTTACCGTATTACTAGTTTCAGGTAGTCTTCTCTGTTCCTGTGATGCAGGTCTGCCATTATATTTTAAACTGGTTTTTTTTTTTTGTTTTGTTTTGTTTTTTTGTTTTTTGTTTTTTTTTTTAAAAAAAGTAAAAATTCTCCCATTATGTTCAAATGGGGGGTTGTTCAAGAAAGGTATCTTTAATATGTTTCACCTTTATATTACAAAAGTACTGCAAACTGGGGAAAAAAGTGAGTTACTCCCTACCTTACAGAAAGTATAGCGTTACCTTAGGGGTGTGACTTTGTTTCCCAGCCTAGTTTCAGAAAGCATACCATTAACAAGCGTTTCAGGAATTGCTGTTATTCCTTGTAATGGTCAAAGATACTATATGTTGCAAACAGAAGACAGTATGGTAGTTCTTTTGAAGAGACTGCTTTTGACATTGTAAAAGGACAAAAGTTAAATACGGTGGAGGCAGCTGCCTGAATTATGTCGTTAGTTTTTGTGCCACTCCCTCTCATTTAACCGTGTCACACAACACATCCTTTCTCATGATGCTTCCATTCTCCACAGATCCAGCAGGGAGAAGGGAGTATTTTAATTTCCATGATGCAGTATAAAACCTGGAAAACAGCCTAGAACCATATAAACAGAAGATGCTCGATAGATCAGACACTTTCAAATTGTTCTCATTCATCCTCCCTTTTTTACTGTGCTTGCCAAATTTAAATCTACCTGCCAGAGAGTTTGTCTGGAAGGCAGAGTATGTAGAGCGCTAGATCCCAAGACTGAAAATGCAGGCATTGGCTCACTAAATATTAGCTTTCCAAGGAAGTGATAGTTCATTAGCAAAGTCATGTATCACAACTTTTGTCCTGCAGTCTTGAATAATTGGAGGTAGCGATCTCCTTTAGAAAGAGAAAAATTCAAATGTTAAAACCAAAGATATATCTCCACAAGCCAACATCTTCTCAAATCCTAATGCTGCACACGGTCCCGAGTATTTAATCTGAGCTGTATTTTCTCCCCATTTTCTGGTTCTTTCCTAAAGAAAAATTATATGGGCTGATTTTCCATCACTTCTATTCTGTTTGGTGCACATATCTTATTGCTTATCAAGAAAACTTTTTTCAGGATTACATTTATCGCATTGGGCGAACAGCTTGAGCTGGGAGATCTGGCAGATCTATCACCTTTGTCACACAGTAAGTGTTAAAATGTGGCAGACTTACGCTTCCTAGCTGTGTTTCAGAGCAGAAAACACCTGACCTCATCCTGGGTGAGAAGAAAATACTACTTTTCATTTTGAGGTGCCAGTTGTATTTATTTAGTTGACGGAGAGGGAATGTAAAGCCCAGGGTGGGGAGGGAGAAAGGTCTAGGATAAATTCTAGGACACATGTAGTGAGTAGAACTAACTGTTTATAACCTGATTGTATAATACACATACATTTTTATGATACATAATGCAGATTAAGTAAGTGTGTTTTGTTTTTTTTTTTATAAATACTGAAGTATTTGTCTAAAAAAAAGTCTGCCAAATACTTCTGAATAGAGATGTGCTGAATAAGTCAGTGAAGCCATCCTGAATGATGGCATCATTTGGAGGCAATTAAGAGTTGCTTGTGAGACCATCAGCACAAGCTAACAATATCTGTGGGCTGGAGATAAGGGGTGATGTTTGTGGGTGGTGATAGCTGAAGCCCTCCCAGGTAGGCTGATTCAAGCTGGTGTCTTGTCTTTTTTCAGGTATGACGTAGAGCTGTTCCAGCGCATTGAACATCTGATTGGCAAGAAGCTGCCAGCATTCCCCATGCAAAAGGAAGAAGTTATGATGCTGACAGAGCATGTGGCTGAGGCCCAGAGATTTGCTCGAATGGTGGGTTCTGGCTTTTTGTCCTTCTACTCACTGTTGTAGTCTGAATTTCCTCAGGTGCCAGAAATCTTGGTCAGTCCCTTGATTGCATTGCAGGAGCTGAGGGAGCAGGGAGAGAAGAAGCTATCTCAGAATAATGATGATGACACAGAAGAAGCTCTTGGTGTCAGGAATAAGGTGGCAGGTGGGAAAAAGAAGAAAAGGAAAGCCTTCTAGTTCAGTATTTGGAGATACTTCTTAATTTTTCTCATCATGGCTACATGAGCTTGGCAAAAACAGTCTACCAACCCATCTCCAGTGGATTTTTTTTCAGAACTACTTATGAAATTGGGCAGTCCACCTGGAAAACAACTTCTCTTCTGCTTCATCAGTTACAGACTGAGCTTGGCCCATTGTAGTACCATGGCACTAGTCTTCATTTCAGAGACACTAGACCATCACCTCTGGACCTGAAAGCAGTTGTGGTCTGGCCCTGCTCATTCACAGAGAGGTGCAGTGAGTGCAGCTTTCCCACTGCTGCAGCCTGTTTCACTCCTCAAATTCAGTGAGTGCATCTGGGGTCAGACAGGTTTGTCAGAAGAAAAAGTTAAAAGAAGCAACTGAGTTTCCAAAGCACAACTGTGATGCCCTTGCCTTAGTGAAGGGACATGTAATATGGAGAACTCCAAATATATTTTGCTTAATCTTAAAGCTACCTGGTTTTCCTTGTCTTGTCACTGATCTCTTCTGTTCATTTTGAATATCAGCTCTGCCAGAAGGTTTTCTTCTTGGGTCAATCTTAGCACTTCAGACGTGACATCCATACCTTAGATGTGTCATCTGAAGAGTGCTCAGCACAGGGAGAACATGTTTTGGCAAGATTAGGCTATTCAGTGCCTGGAATTTGGTCCAGAATCTGTATTGATTGGCAAGATCAAGGAGAGGTCTGGGTTTTGGAGGTTTTTTTGGTGGCTGATTCTTGTAGTACTTAGAAACCAACAGAAGAGGCTGGTATTTACATAGGAAAGCAGCTCATGAGCTGGGTGGTGAAGAAAAACAGGTATTATAGAGGCTCTTCCTGTGTTTTCCTATTTATTTCTGTGTCTTAGGCAGAATTCAGTGCTGTATAAGGCGACTCTTGCAAGAAAATAGGGTAAATGAACTTACCTTCATATCAAACCAGAAGTTTAGTGCTAGTTCCCATTGGTAGTAAATTTTTCACACTGGACATTGCTGGTGGTGGGCACAGAAGGGTGAGAAGCTCCATCGTGATCACTCAACATGAAAATTTAATGTCCATTAGAACCACTTGTAAACTGGATTTTCTGCTGCATGAAAAAAACTTTAAAAAATTCTTTTTTAGATCTAAATGGAAAGCAGAAACTACTACAGGAGTCAAGATGAGCACAATGGTTACTTCATAGTGTCAACATAAAAACATAAAAGCATTTTGACTAGCATATATGTGTACTTTTATGTAGGGCAGCACATTTCACAAAATTGTAAAAAACAGCATGATTAAAACTAAGGGAAACTTTTTTCTATTTAAAACAGCTCTGTTGTCTTCATGAGGAACAAACATACTCTCTGGTGTGAGAAGAGTGCAGTGTTCTTATGTCTTTTTTTTTTTTTTTTTTTTTTTTGGTAGCAATTTACTCAAATCTCCTGAATACTCAGCTTCACGTTTGATAGCTCTAAAGCAGTCCAAGATCAGTGGCAGGTAAGTAAGGCTACAGGTTTCGGGTATGTCGACTGCTAAGAGCATTCTTATAAAGCAGGAGGAGAGTGTGTGTCTTCTGTGGGTCTTAGTGCAGACTGGAAGGGGTGGAAGCCCTGTAACAAGAACATGTTAATTCTACAAGGCCCTTTGCTAGGGATCCCCACACTTAAGAGGAAACAGCCCTAAAACGCAGCAGAGAGAAATGAAATGAGTGAGCATATATTTTGCCAATTACTAGGCCTAGCACAAAGGACGCAGCCAGCAGAAAAACAAACCAGTAACCAGATTCTATTGCACACAAGAAAATCAGTATATGGGTGAACGCTGGGGGTACAAACAAGTCAATCAGATTACACATAATAGACATCAACCCCAGCGACCCTGGGAATGATACAACACGGCCAACAATCGGTGGAACAAAGCAACAAAGTCTCCCATGGTAGAGATGGGAGACAGCCAAGCCAATAGATGGATAATATAGGAGAGAGGTAGCCACATATTGTTCTCACAGAACCCACATTCACAAGCACCAAACCTGACTGGGGCCCAGTTGCAGGAAAAGTCAGGAGGTCCTTCCCCAACAGGAAACTCTGCAAAGTGCATCCACTTCACAGACAGACACTCCACCCTTCCTGCAAGTGGTCCCAGCTTTTATGCCCAAAGCAGGACACCTGGCACTCATTTACCCAATGCAGGGCACCTGGGGCTTGTTTACCCAAGGGCTTTCCCTGCAAGGTTGGCTGCACCTTGGAGGAAAGCCAAAAGGCAAACTCATCCCCTCCTTTTGAAGGGCTGTGGGAACCACCCATATGTCAACCTTAATTCAGGGCTCCGGGTTCAGACGCCAGCACTTCAGCATACGGGTGAAGATGCAAATGCTTGTTTCCCATGGAGCAAGGGAACTCTCCCAACTGATACTCTGTCCTGCTGGAACAAAATTTCTTATCCTTCACAAGCAGGACAGACTTTGTCCCACTATCAGCAAATAAAGATGAAATCCCTTAGGCCTCTGGGTGTCTGGAAAACCACTTGGTGTTATTTCCAGCTATGTAATGGGTGGCATGCAGAATCAGTTCTGAACCAATCTTGTAAAGTGATATGAAGGGCAATTTTACTGCTGGAGGAGGTAGGACAGAGTCATTCCTTTCAGAAGTAGTATGAGGCTTTCTTTAATAGATTGGTGGAGTCTCTAGCATTTCTCTTCTCTGCTGTTGCAGCCTTCCACACAGGAAAGGGGATCTGTCTTGCCCATTGATGACATCAAAGGTTATCCCTCCTCTGCAGTTGCAAGAATAATAAATGAAAGAAGTAGAGCTGCTCCTTGTAAAAGGGTGCAGAGCCTCCTTGAGTGACTCCTAGACAGTTGGCCACCTCCCTTGATTTGGAATGACAAGCTGTAGAAACACTTGGCACTAGAAAAGCAAAGGTCTCACCACACCCACATGCTCACTGGTGCCTCACCTGCCACAGGTATGTGCACTCATTTTCAACTAAAAATATCTCAAAAAGTTGGAGGGGCAGGAAATAGTTTTGTATTGTGTGACTTATGCCATGAGGGCTAGATCAGAAGGTGTTTGTATAATTGAAGTAGAATAGGGAGTGTCTAAAGGTGTATTTGGTCAAAACAGCAATTGCAGCTGAGCTAAAGCAAAATCCATAGCTGACCTAATGAAACATGAGGGGAAAAGAATGGAGTGAGACCTGTCTCGGGATAAAAGACAATTCAGAAAATACCAGCGCTGGTATGTGTGTGGCTGCATACTTTCGAACAACTGATGCCAGTGTGTTTGTTCAGTCAGGAGGATTCTTGAGGGGCAGTTCTGAAGCACACCTCTCTGCACACCTCTTGAGTCTTCTTTGCATAGCAGGGAGCTGAAGTGCAGGATTAAACTTAGTGTGATGTAAAGTGGGATTGGGCTAATGCAACCTGTCATTTTATTGTGGTTGAAACTCAGGTGAAGTTTCAACAAAAGCCGTGTTCTCAAAAGATGCTCAGTGGGGATGTTTGCAGTTTGAAATAATCCTGCATTTCCCACATCCATAATGAGAAAGTGATTTTTTTATATACTTGTAATGCGTATTTCAAATAATAGTTTTGATTTTTAATACTGCATAGTTGACTACCTTGGGCAGTAAAGAATGGGGATATAGTGTCTTTCATTTAAATGTTCTAGAGCTAGCAGAAACAGGACAAACCTTGGGAGGGGAGGAGTAAAATTAAACATTCATGTCAGTGTGGATAACTAACTTCAAGATAAGCGAGGGTAGCTGCAAAAAGTAGTAGTCCCTGCAACCACACAGTGGTCCAGAGCAGAAGCTGCACTGAATTGACCTGTCTCAAATGGACTTGGCTGTCTCAGTTCCTCAGTGCCATGCACTTGCTGACTGTGGGCAGGAAAGCACAGCTGGGAACCAAGGTGAGGAATCCAGGGCTTTTTTCTGTGGTGGCAGCCTGAGCCTATGTCTGCTTAAAATAATCATGAGGAACATGGCCTATTCAAGGACCTGGCAGCTCACCTTTCCCCCTGCCCCAAAAAAGTAGAGATGATCAAGAAGGAGAGCCTAGTATGATGACTTTCTAGCAACACCATTAACTTGTGCTGAGAAGAGGCTCAGTTTAGGAGGGAGCTCTCTCAGGAAGAAGTGATTGGGAATCTGGAGGGCCTTAGTTTACAAAGCAGAACTGAAATTAGTAAACATTCCTAGTTTAGCCAAGCACTGAAGAAGGAAAATATCTAACATACTTAAAAGCCCTTGGAAGTACTTAAGGAGGAATGGAATTAATTGCATGACCTGTAAAAGACACAGACATGTACCGAGCATTTTGTTGTTATATTAATGTGAAGTTGTGGTTTGCCTGCAATGGCATGTGAGGAGCTTCTGTAAATGTTCAAGTGAGCAATTAATTCTTGTAAACGTTGCAGAGCAAATGCTGTAAAAATCTGGCTTCGGTGCCAGAGGTAGTCCATGTAGTCATTCTGAATTCTTACTGCTCTTGCTTTTGTACTTTCAAGTAGATTTTTTGGGGGAAAAAAAACAAAGCTGTGACTGGGTAAACACGGAGAATCAGAATATGAGTTTCTGACAGAATCCCAAGCTTTGAGGTTAAAGCTCAGGAGTTTAAAAAAAAAAAAAAAAAAAGTTAAGACACTTTCTTAGTCTTCAGGTGGCTTTTTTTTCCTGGTCTGGCTATGAAAGTTCCTTCTGAATAACTATTTAAAAGGAAGAGCTAAGAATGTTTCATTCCTCTGGCACCTAAGAAATGGGAATGGTCACTTGCTCTCTGGCCCAGGGATGAATACAGCCATGCCTCCAGTGCTTTATCTCTTTCTGAGGACCCTTCAGATATGGAAACTTATGATGATGACAATAGCACTTTCTTTCTGCTTCCAAAGCCCCCCTGGGACCCAGGTATATACCTTCCTGTACATGATAATCAAGTATATGTCACGTTTCATGATAGGATGTGTGTTGGACTGTGCCAAGGTCGTGCCATAGGAGACAGTGGCACTGTGCAATCTTCAGCTGTTGACATTGTAAATCCTCAGGGAGGGGTGGATGCCCTTGGAGCTTGTTCAGCACTTTTTCAGGGAAGCATCTAGAAGCCTGAAGCTGTGTTTACTAGAGGTTAACACAGAGTAATTTTGTGTGCCCAAAGGGAAGAGGACAATTTTTATCTCTGCCTTCTCTTACTGTCGGATCCTCATCGTTGCAGAGATGTACATGGTGCTCTGTTGCCTCTCCCTAAAATAAAATCTAGGGATAGGAATATGTCAAAAGTTTCTGCCTTCCCTTGGGCTTGGTGCTTGCTAAAGGTTCCTGAGAATAGGGAAATACAATGTGGGCTTTCTGTGCAAAAAGGGGGAAACGCTTCTTTTCCATTCAAATCCTAGCAAAGGCAGAAAAAGAACACTGTTGACAGGCCTTTCACAGAGAGTATTCCTTCTGTCCATCACTTCCTCCTCCCTATTCAATATTGTCAAGGAAGGCAGGTTTTTTGGCACATTTTCCATTTCGACTGATTTAAATCCCCTTTAATCCTCCTCAAGACTTTCACCCACAAACATGTCTCTGTGTTAAAAGCAAATAGCAAAACTTGCTCTGCAAGTCATCTTTGTGAGGTAGAGGGAGCATTGCACGATAAAGTTGAATTGCTGTGGTATGCTGGTTTTCCAGAATAAACGATTCCTTTGTGTGTTTTCTGTTGTACATCGGCTCCATCCCATGAACATAGCTAAAACATGACATTTCTTGGCTTTGATGTAGGAAAAAGTATTTTGCACAATGAGAGTTGGAGTCACTAAAGTACCTTCTTTCCTGCAATAGCAATGTAAGGGGGTGCAGGATCCGTGGAGCAAGCCTGGGAGAGAATGTGTGGAGGCTAATTCAATTTTATTTAAAGCAACAGAAATTGAAGTACTCCAGTCAAGCATGTAATTGGATATACTTGGTCTTCTACTGTCTTTATTGTAGTGCAGTTGAAAGGAATTCATAACAGGAGATATCCAGTCTGATCTGTCCTTGCCAGCTTCTGTGCTTGATGTATCATCAGCAGGAAAGTGATACTTCTCCCTCAATACTTATTTGGAATGATAAATTTGCCACTAGTAAGTGATTTCTTATTACTGCTACTCATGTGCATGCTTACAGGTGTTTTAAACCTTTATCTTGGTGCATGCCAGAGGCTCTCTTTGGTTGTTAAGGACTGGTCTTCTCCAAACACAATCAAGCAGATTGCAGACAGCCTAATAGACTCCTTTGACAGAGCCTAGGCAGATTCAGCTTTCCATTCCTGCAGTTGTAGGTACTGAGATGCTTCTTAAGAGATTCTGCAGAGCTATGGACTATTTTCCATTGGATACACTCAAGCCATCTATGTTTATCTTAGTTTAGACTCTCTCCACCCATTGGTGAGAATTGCTTTAGTATTAACCAGGAATCTTGGAGTCGTCTCTCCAGTTTTCAATAAAAGTTTAGATAAAAATGCAAACAGGATTTGCTATGCTGTCCAAAATGGAAAACATCATAAGGAATGTTTATAAAAGAACTATGGAAGAAATGTCAGAAATAGATTTGCTAATCTGTTCTCTCCAAGATCAAATTTAGGGATACCCTCACTTCTGCCTGTGTTCAACTGGCTGACTGCAGCCAGGCTTGCTCCTCTCAACTGACTTTAAGGAGCCCTTCCTTGCAAAGCACGCTAGTGTTTTGTGACCCTTTGGTTCTTCAAGACTCCTGCTCAGATATGACTTTTTTACTCCAACTATACTGCCTCTGTCTAGTTCAGAGGATGACTTTTTGAAGATCCATCCTCTGAATGCTAGGCTACCTCCTCTCTTTGAAAATGCCAGTGCCACTTTCACAGGTCAGATGCTGCCACCTGGTTTGGCTGATGAACAGCTCTTTGATTAGTGAGGAATCTCGCTTTCCATCAGGGTTGTGTTAAGCTGATGGAAGGGGAATTGCTGTCACTGGCCTTCTTGGTCTTGTATTTGCATGGACTGTGAGAGTGACTGCTGTGTTCCTTTGAAAATCCTATAGCAGACAGTTGTGGCTCTCTTCAATTCTGTAGATGCAGTAGATGTAGAGGGACATGGCTAGTGCAGGGCCCTGTTAGCCTTCTGGCATTCATAAACCTGTTGTGCAATGGGAAGGTGTTTTGCCAATTACTAGGCCTAGTACAAAGGACACAGCCAGCAGAAAAACAAACCACTAAGTAGATTCTATTGCACGTAGAGGAGTCAGTATATAGGGGATCGCTGGGGGTACAAACAAGTCAAACAGATCACACATAATAGACATCAACCCCAGCAATGACATAGCATGACCCATAATAGATGGAATAAACAAAGACACAAGGTATCCCATGGAAAAAATAGGAGACAACCAAGACAATAGGGTGATCACATATGATAGAAGTAGTCCCATGTTGCCTCCCCACAAAGCTCATGTTTGCAAATGCCAAACCTGACCAGGGCCCAGTTGCAGGGAGAAGCAGGAGGTCCTTCCCCAACAGGAAACTCTACAAAGGGCATCCACCTCACAGACAGACACTCCACCCTTCCTGCAAGTGGTCCCAGCTTTTATCCCCAACCAGGACACCTGGCACTTGTTATCACAATGCAGGACACTTGGGGCTTGTTTACCCAAGGGCTTTCCCTGCAAGGTCGACTGCACCTTGGAGGAAAGCCAAAAGGCAAACTCATCCCCTCCTTTTAAAGGACCATGGGAACCACCCATATGTCAACCTTAATTCAGGGCTTGGGGTTCAGACCCCAGCACTTCAGAAGACAGCTTGCTGGAGAGTGTAGTATCAATGAAATCTTTGGTGAGTGTCTTTATCTCTGTACCTCTGAAGTGCTGGGGTCTGAACCCCCAGCCCTGAATTAAGGTTGACATATGGGTGGTTCCCATGGCCCTTTAAGAGGAGGGGATGAGTTTACCTTTTGGCTTTCCTCCAGGGTGCAGCCGGCCTTGTAGGGAAAGCCCTTGGGTAAACAAGCCCCAGGTGCCCTGCATTTTGATAACAAGTGCCAGGTGTCCTGTTTGGGGATAAAAGCTGGGCCCACTTGCAGGAAGGGTTGGAGAGTCTGTCTGTGGAGTGGATGCACTTCACAGAGTTTCCTGTTGGGGAAGGACCTCCTGACTCCTCATGGAACCGGGTTCCAGTCAGGTCTGGCACATTCAAACGCAGGCTTTGTGGGGAGGCAACATGGGGTTACTTCTGTTGTATGTAACTGCCTTGTTCTCCTGGTTGTCTCCCATCTTCTCTGTGGGTTATCTCGTGTCTCTGTTTGTTCCATCTGTTATGAGCAATATTGTGTCATTCCTGGGGTCGCTGGGGTTGATGTCTGCTTTTCGTAATCTATCTGACTTGTTTGTACCCCCAGAAATCCTCTATATACCGACCCCTTTGCGTGAAATAGAACCTACATACTGGATCGTTGGTCTGCTGCTGGCTGTGTCCTTTTTACTGGGCCTACTAATTGGCAAAACAAATTTGGCGACGAGGATGGCCCCGTCTGATGTTCCTGGTTGGGAAGATCCTGTGTACAGTTCGCTGGCTCTTGAATGGGTTAAATTTGGGGGGCCATGTGAACAGTGGGAGAAACGATTGGCAGAGGCTGAACCACAAGATGTATTGGAAACTATGCAAAAGTTTTCCAATAAGGCACGGGATGCTGTAACCTTCGGGAGACGGGGATGGATTTTGTTAACAGCATATAAGAAACAGCACCAGCAGAAAGAACAGTTACTGGTAGAATGTTCCCACATGCGAGATCAGATTATGACTCTAGAAACCCTAAATAAGCTCCTTACTGACAAGCTGGACACTTGCCAAGCTGTGCCTGAGAAGGCTACAGTGCAAGTTGCCCAGTGTAAACGTGGGAAGAGAAGGGGGCACGCTAGTCATAAGAAGGTCCACTCAGAAGTTGTACAGGTGGATGTGCACTGTAATCCTGATGACTCGGATGATGATATTTGGTACCCTGCAGAGTCCAACGGGGCTGGTGCCTCAGATGACTCTGCAGATGCGAGACCAGTCATCAGGAGAAAGATAGAATTTTCCGAAAACCAGGCGCCAGTGAACAAACCCACAATGGAGGATTTTACGCAACAAGAAATTAATGATATCCTGGCCCGATTTAGTCAGAGGCCAGGAGAGCCCCTGCTTGCTTGGATGGTACGTTTGTATGATCAGGGAGCATCAGGGGTTAGCCTGGATGACTTGGACTGTAAAAAGTTTGTGACACTGAGTTTTGACCCTCTTGTGCAGGTTGCATTTCGGAATAATGATCAAACTACCAATCTATTGGCTGTAGCTGCCGCAGGGTGCAAGGCAAAATACCCCCTAGAGAATAGCTGGCCAGGCTCTGACCGACCGTGGTATACTCTGCGGGATGGTATACAGCGGGTAAAGGAAGAAGGAATGAAACTGGCCATTCATGTGGGACATGTTGAGGTATTAATGCAGCTTAGATTGTCTGTGCCCATGAGAAATGCGATCATTAAAACTGCTCCACCGGCATATAAGAATGTTCTTGTGACTCTCCTACTTAGTGAAACAGGGAATCCCATTAGAGATGTAATTGAGAAGATGCAGCAGTTGGGTGACCTTGGAGAATGGGGCCCCTGGGAGCGTCAGGGGTATCGAGAATTCCGATGTCAACGGGGCCCCTGGGAGAGTACAGGGACTCAAGACACCCGACGCCGTAAAACTACCAAATATAGGATGTCTCGAGGACAAATGTTTAAAAGTTTGCTAAAAGATGGTGTACCTCTCACTAGGATTGATGGTCTTGATACCAATGAACTATGGAGGATGTATAAACAGAGAGGGTTACAGAAACCCCGTAGGAAGGTGCAAAATTATCAGGCATATGATTCGGGAGCTGCTCAGCCTACACCACCCCCTCTGGAACCTCAGCAGGACCCCGCCTCTGCTCGCGGCAGGCCCTCTGTTGCTCCAGAGAGGAACCACGAGTGGCAGCAGTACTCTGACCTATATCCCTCACAAGAAACTAGGCATTATAATTCTTTCTGAAATGTTGGCCAAGCTCCGGTACATTGGGCGTGGGAGGACCGGCGACCTCATGTGGAGCTACAGATATTCTGGAAAAACCGGTCCTCTCAGATAGTAAAAGCTTTAGTGGATACCGGAGTGGAGGCCTCCTTAATCTATGGGAACCCTGAGAAATTCAAAGGGCAGTCTGTGATTATTACAGGGCTGGGCGGCAAGCAAATCGAGGCGGTACAAACCCAAATTAATATGAGAATTGGACACCTTCCGAAACGACAGTATACAGTTATGATTGTTCCCATTCCAGAGTATATAATCGGAATAGATATTCTGAAGGGACTTACTTTGAATCTCCCTGATGGTCGGTATCAATTTGGAGTAAGGAATTATATCACTAATAAGGCAATTTTAGTTGGAAAGATAAAGATGCCTCCCGTTCAAATTCCAGCTGCGACCAAGGTCGTATCCATGAAACAGTACAGGATTCCGGGTGGGCATGAAGAAATTTCTCAAATGATCAAAGATTTACTGGCTGCAGGAGTTATAAAACCAACTACCACCGTGTGGAATAGTCCAATCTGGCCAGTTAAGAAGGCTGATGGATCCTGGAGAATGACTCTGGATTATAGGGAATTGAACAAGAGCACCCCGCCTCTTGCGGCAGCTGTACCTGATATGGTCACCTTGATAGAAAGAGTTCAGAGGCATCCTGGCACTTGGTATGCCGTCATTGATTTAGCCAATGCATATTTTATGATCCCAATTGCAGAAGAGCATTGGGATCAATTTGCATTCACATGGCAAGGGTGGCAGTACGCTTTTACCAGGTTGCCTCAAGGATGGGTACATAGTCCAACTATTTGTCATAGAATAGTGGCTGAGCACCTGTATGAGGTACAGCTTCCCCCTCATATGCAGATTGTCCACTTTATTGATGACATTCTGATTCAGGGGAGCAATGAGACTGAAGTACAACAAATGCTCGAAGTGCTCCTAGTGCATATGAGGCAGAAAGGCTGGGAGATCAATCCAACTAAAATCCAAGGGCCGTCTCAGACAATCACATTTTTAGGAATCCATTGGCACTGTGGTCATCGAGAAATACTACCTAAGGCTCGGCAGAAGATCCTTGACTTTGCAACACCACGGAATAAGAAAGAGGCACAGAGATTTATCGGGCTGTTTGGTTTCTGGAGACAACACATTCCCCATTTGGGACAGATTTTGGCCCCATTATACAGGGTGACCAGAAAGAAATATGAATTTGAATGGGGGAATGAGCAGCAGGCTGCCTTTGAGTTGGCTAAAGAGGCTATTCAGAGGGCTTTAGACTTATGGCCCATGCAGGAAGGTGAAGTGGAACTGAACGTATCTGTAAATGGGTCATATGCTAACTGGAGCCTCTGGCAAAAACAAGGGAGGAGAAAAGTCCCCTTGGGATTTTGGGGAAGAAAGTTGCCAGAGGCAGGGAACAACTACACGCCCTTTGAAAAGCAACTGTTAGCCTGCTATTGGGCCTTGGCAGAAACTGAACAACTTACGATAGGCCATGAAGTGGCCCTGCGCCCTGAAATCCCTATTATGCACTGGGTTAAAAGCTCCCCAAAGACCCACCGAATAGGGCATGCTCAGGAATCCAGTATTATCAAATGGAAATGGTACATTCAAGACAGAGCAAAGGTGGGACCTGGTGGTGTTGCTGCCCTTCATGAACAAATAGTGGCTGCCCCCATGCAGGATCAAGAGGTAAATCCTGATCCTATAGTTGACCGGGAATCCCCTGTGCAGTGGGGGAAGACCCTGGATCAATTGCTACCTCTTGAAAGGGAACATGCATGGTTTACGGATGGGTCAGCTAAATATATAGGAGGGAAAAGGTTTTGGAAGGCAGTGGCTTATCACCCTCACACAGGAAAATTTTTTGAGACCACAGGAGAAGGGGAAAGTAGCCAATATGCTGAGTTATATGCAGCATATATGGCTTTGAAACAAGAGGATTTAGGGGAGTGTCATCTGTATACCGATTCCTGGTCAGTGGCTAATGGATTGGCTACCTGGTTGCCAACATGGGTAGCCAAGGATTGGAAAATTTATTCTAAGACGGTCTGGGGAAAGGAAATATGGAAGGATATTTGGGAACTAGTTCAAAGAACAAAGGTGACAGTGTTTCACGTCGACGCTCATAGCAACATAAATTCGCTTGAGCGACTTTACAATTCTGTCACCGATAACCGGGCAAAGATTTCCCAAGCCGGACTGGAGTTCCCTCAGGAAGGGGACCATGAAGGCTTGGCAAAATGGGCACACCAAAAATGTGGGCATCTTGGGGAGAAGGCCACTTACAAGTGGGCCCAAGAGCGTGGCATAGTCATGTCACTGGATATGATTAAAACAATAATTGCCCAATGCCCTGTGTGCCAACACACTCATAAACGCCCGGTACCAAATATCGTAAAAGGAGAACTGGGAAGAGGGAAATTGCCAGGACAGATCTGGCAAATGGACTATATCGGACCTTTACCCCAGGACCAAGGGTGCAAATACATCTGTACCGCAGTAGACACATACTCGGGATATTTAATAGCTTATCCCTGCAAGAAAGCCACACACCATAGTACTACTTGCACCATAGATATAATGATTTTGTACTATGGGATCCCCTTACAAATCCAAACTGATAATGGGTCTCATTTTCGAAACAAATTTGTACAACAATATGCGGAGCAGCATAATATTCAGTGGGTCTTTCATATACCATACTATCCCCAGGCTGCAGGATTAATCGAACGAATGAATGGGCTATTGAAGGAGCAGTTAAAAAAGCTGGGAAATGGAAAGCTATCCCGATGGAGGACTAACCTCACGGATGCCCTCCATACCCTCAACAGTAGGCCCATTGGGGAGATGGAGACGCCCTTGATGCGCATGACTATGCCCAATCTCCAGATACAGCCTTTAACAGTAACTGAAACATTGATCTATTGGGAAATTGTCCCGGGTGCGATGGCACCCTACCGGGCCACTCCAGAGGCTGCTGGGCTAGATCTCTATGCATTAGAACTGGTAAAGATAAACCGGAGCCAGACAAGGGTTATTAACACCGGGATAGGAGTCCAGATTCCCCCAGGACACTTTGGTCTGATAACTGCTCGCTCAAACTTAGCCCTGGAAGGTGTTCACGTCATGGGAGGAGTGATTGATGCCGACTATCAGGGAGAAATTAAGGTAATCCTTTTAAACAATGGTGAAGAAGATTTGGCTATTCAACCCAAGGATAGAATAGCACAACTATTAATACTACCAATTTTGAAAAGAACAGTAAGGAAGGGGGACCCACCCCACGTTACTACTGTTCGTGGGGACAAAGGATTTGGATCCACCAACTTTAGTAATGGGGCAAAGGTATGGGTCCAAGGGCCGAGTGGGCCCCCTGAGCCAGCTGAAGTAATAGCCGTAGGAAAAGATAACACTATCCAAATTATGAGACCTGGGCAGGAAAAATGGGAACATGTCCCCGCAAATAAGTGTTATTTGCGGGAATAACGGAATGGTATAGAATTTTGTACTGTAGATCTTGTACAGCGCCGCCGGAGTATGAGAACATCTACACTGAATCTGACTTCATGAACTGCAACGTAACGTACTGCTGAACTGCGCCAAGTAGATGAACTCTGCTCCAGACTACAACATACTGGAAATAGGACCGCACCTGATCTTCCAATGAAAAAGACTACGACAGTGAAGCAACGACCGAGATGACTGCAGCAACATCTGCATCTAATGGACTGAGACTAATTCAAGATAAAGAAGAGACACTTGTACACCTACGGACGGTATAGAGGCTGTGGTCCACCCATATGTCAAAGGGCCGAATGAAGTGCTGGGGTCTGAACCCCCAGCCCTGAATTAAGGTTGACATATGGGTGGTTCCCATGGCCCTTTAAGAGGAGGGGATGAGTTTGCCTTTTGGCTTTCCTCCAGGGTGCAGCCGGCCTTGCAAGGAGAGCCCTTGGGTAAACAAGCCCCAGGTGCCCTGCATTTTGGTAACAAGTGCCAGGTGTCCTGTTTGGGGATAAAAGCTGGGCCCACTTGCAGGAAGGGTTGGAGAGTCTGTCTGTGGAGTGGATGCACTTCACAGAGTTTCCTGTTGGGGAAGGACCTCCTGACTCCTCATGGAACCGGGTTCCAGTCAGGTCTGGCACATTCAAACGCGGGCTTTGTGGGGAGGCAACATGGGGTTACTTCTGTCGTATGTAACTGCCTTGTTCTCCTGGTTGTCTCCCATTTGCTCTGTGGGTTATCTCGTGTCTCTGTTTGTTCCATCTGTTATGAGCGATATTGTGTCATTCCTGGGGTCGCTGGGGTCAATGTCTGCTTTTCGTAATCTATCTGACTTGTTTGTACCCCCAGCAATCCTCTATATACTGACCCCTTTGCGTGAAATAGAACCTACATACTGGATTGTTGGTCTGCTGCTGGCTGTGTCCTTTTTACTGGGCCTACTAATTGGCAAAACAACCTCACAGACACAGCAAATAAGGCTTTCTTTTTTCTTTTTTTTTTTAAACATAACAAGCCATTTGGAAAGATAATTTCTCTGTTATTTCTTGGAAATGAAGGCAGAGCCCCTGAACCAGCAGTGTTTGCTTGTTCTGTGCCAAGCAGGACACCTGGATAAAACCTTTGTGCACTCTCCTCCTTTGCTGTGTTCTTTAGCCCCTCCTATTTTGGCCAGGGCAGCCTCCTGGGTGAAGTGTTCAGCTTTGTTAGCCATGGCAGCCCTTTGCTTCTCTGATCACCTGAGATCTATAGGACCGTGTATTACCAGTTTACATAGGTGGCAAGAAAAATGCATGGGGGGAGATGCTTTTCTGCCTCAAAGAGTTTGTGGGTTAATATCTGGTGTGGTTTAACCCCATCTGGCAATTAAGCACCACACAGGTGCTTGCTCACTCCCCTCTGCCCCCACCCCCCCCCCCCCCCCCCCCAGTGGAGGAGGAGAGAATCAGGGGGAGGAAAAAAAAGTAAAACTCATAGGTTGAGATAAAGACAGTTTAATAGGACAGAAAAGGAAGTGAAAATAATAATAGAATATACAGAACAAGTGATGTACAGTATGACTGCTCACCTTCTGCTGACTGATGTCCAGCCAGTTCTGGAACTGTGGCCTCTCCTGGCCAACTCCCCCCAGTTTATATACTGGGTATGATGTCATATGTTATGGAATACCCCTTTGGCTTGTTTGGGTCAACTGTCCTTGCTGTGTTCCCTCTCAGCTTGTGCACTCCCAGCCTCCACTGGCAGGGCAGTATGAGAAGCTGAAAAGTCCTTGACTTTATAGTATAAATACTGCTTAGCAACAACTAAAACAGTTTGAACTGTTTGGCAACTGGGTGACCTAGCCTTGAAGTGGCTTCTATGATCTGGGCATTCACCTCCTTGGCCTTCACAGTGGCAGGACAAATACGTAAATTTCTGCCTGCTTTGCTAAAGTAAGGTAACTGCACCAGAAGCCATGCTGAGCCTTAAAATAAATCCTGGATAGAAGGAAATGGCTTGTGAGCTTATGCACTGCCTCAGGTCCTGCTTCATCTGGAATGCTTTTCTGTGACTGAAGTGGGCAATGGACTGAGCTTTGTGGCAGAAGCCAGGACTGCCTGACATACAAGGCTGTACTGGTACACCAGAGCAGGTTCATGTGTCTGCTCAGCATGTCAGCAAAATCTCACTGCCCAGATAGGCAGAGTTTGCATCTTTCTGCTCTCTTGCATTGTCTGCAGGATTGCATCATTACCCTGTCCACTCTCATTGTTTGATCAGATAAAGCTGACCAAGGGATTCCACTAAGCTTTGGAAGCATCCAGTGACGGAAATCTTGGGGCTGTGGTGCCCGCAGGGGCATGAAGTCAGAGTGTCACCTCTCCTGTGGCTGAGGGAGAGGGAATCTCCCTGCATGGCCTGGGTAGGGGAGCCACTCCACCCATGAGTGCCGGGGTGCAGCATCCCTCCCTGCCTTCAGGCCTCTCCACATGGACTGACTTATTCCTTTGTAAGCATCTATCAAGGCCTCCCTTCACATAATTAACTGCCAGCCTCCTGCTTTGCTCTTGCAGCTGGCACAGGCCTGCTGAGTTCTGCTGAGATCCTCCCTTAGCAAGATTTCCTTGTGCTCAGCATGCCCCAAAATGTGCTGCATTATTAAGTTTCTATTATTTGGTGCTTTTGGGGGACCTCCCATCTTCTCCTGCCACCTTTAGCCACTGCTACACGTCTGACTCCCTGCCTTCACCAAGGTCTCATGCGTTCATCTCCCTTTCTAAGCACTCTGCCCTGCTCACTTCTTCACAGCCTTGCCTGCCTAAGCAGCCTGCAACCTGGTCCCTAAACTGCCCCAGGGCTGATTCTTTGCTTTGCTGTTCATGCTGCACTGCAATATAGTCCTGCAGGTTCTTCTCCTGGCTGATGAACTGGTGCCTGCCCAAACCATTTGCTTCCAGCTCTGCTTTCCTTGTGCTTTTCAGGATGCAGGGGAGATGTGAGCTGCCTCAGCAGTTCCTATGTGGCTCTCCCCATATTGATGATGTTTTAGGAGACACCTCTGTGCTTTGAAGCCTCTTGCCAGAGGAAGTTAGTACAGTGACAGTGGAGGTCACTATTGCATACCTGCAGGCATATCCCACCTCAGCTATTCAGGGACTGAGTGGGGTCTGTATTCACAGATGCTCTAGAAAATACAAAGCAATGAGGTAAATGATAGAAACAAATGGAGATCTTGCTAGACTTTCTGGGCAAGTCTCTCATGGCTTAATGTAGGACTGCTTGTTAGGAAGAGATGGTTCATTTATATTCAACAAGTTCTTTCAGCTCATTAATAGTATTAGTCTCAAATCCTTTTGAGTAAAGAGAAGGATGATTAGATTTAGGGCAAACCTATCAAAATTTTGTGCTGTCCTAGAAGGTTAGGGTACATCCTAATCAGTAACAGACTCAACAGTGTAATTTCTCTGCTTGATGATTATAAATGAATAGTTAGGAAAGTCACATTTCAATTGGGAAGAGGAGGTTTTAACCATGTGTACATCTAGATTAACCACTCCAGAGATTGGGGATTATCAACTGTTATGTAATAGCAGGCATTTTTTAAAATTGGAACAGGACTGCAACAGATGCTGTGATTGCTAAAGAAACCAGACTGTCATATAATACATCTAGAATGTGTTTTGTTTGACAGAATCATTACATGGATTACCTCTTTCCTTTGCCTTTACCTCTACCTCTAGTAGAACCACAATGCTGATCAGACAGGTTAATCATTACAAGGTTGGATTTAGTTCTTATTTTGGTTGTCAGGTAAGAACTGAAGTTGGTTTAGTTCAGTTCCAGTTCAACACAGATTCAGATCTACTGTGTGAGTTCAGTTTTGGCTGAGGAAAAGATAACTCTGTGTAATGTAAGATCTCATGGTAACTTCACCCCTATGTACATCACAGCCCTGTAACTTGATAAAGCCCTTGAAGTCAGCAATAATATTGTTCAAATCCATAGCATATGTGAAATCCCTTCATTCACATACAGCAGAAGCTTTTCTTTTTTTTTTTTTCCCCCAAGAATATACCTTTGCTTATCCCACACATGATGGGATGTGTTGTGTGCCAAGCAGAAGAGCAGAGCCAAAATTCATAGTGATTCCTTTTGCCTTTTAAAATGTAAGCACAGAGGCAATTCATTTTCAGTGTGATTAAATGAACCTCCCTGCAGGTCCCGCAGATGAAGTATTGCTCGCTTGCTGAAATGTAGTGGCACTGTCTGGTGCCTAACAACTGCTAGGTTTTACCCTGAGGTGAGGTCCCATCTGCAGCCAGGGATTCCTGGAAAAAGTACTTTATAGCCTTTTCAGGAGGGCTGCTCGTATGCCAGTTGGTATTTCATTACTGCAAACAAATGTCTGTTATGGTAGTTTGTTAATAATGAACAAGGAAGGGATTATCAGGCAATGCAACAACCCTGGAAGAGGAGAAGAACCTGCTGTGGGGAGGCTGAAGTTTCCCTTTGCACACATCATGTGCATACCAAGAGCCATCCCTCATCTCTGATGCTTTCCTGGATTGCACGTACCATTAGCTGAAGCTGTGTTTGCATTTCTGAAGTGGTTAATTGGCAATTAAACTTTCACTAAACCCTTCTCTGGGGTGTGACTGGCGCTTAGGGGGTGTCACTTTTGTTTACCAAGCAAAACAAACAGGGCTGCTGGGTCTGGAGAGTAGCAGTGAGCCCAGGGGCTCTCACAGGAGCACTTGCTCATCTTTCCCACCAAGGGGCCAGCTAAGTGGGAGGAAAGGAGCACAGCAGGGCCAGAAAGGGGCTCCTTAGGTTGAGGTTACTGGTTCAAATTGAAACATATGCTTTTTTTTTTTCTCCATACTGCAAGCCAGAATCTTTGTAAACCTTCCTTCCAGCCAAGTCCTCTCCATTTGGCTACTAATACTGGCTGCTCACTGATGTTCTTCCTCCCAGCTTAGGGGAGCTCCTAAGTTGTCAAGAAGGTTGGAAGAAAAATAATCAAGGCCAGAGACTTGGCAATCGTGTATTTTCTGCCTAGTTCAGACCTGGCTTCCTCCTAGCCCCGGGCACAGCATCCAGGCTGGAAGTTCCTGAAGTGCAGAAGTTTCTACTTCACATTCAACAGTGTAATGCTCTTTTCTAACCCAGTACTGCTGCTTGTTTAGATCTGTGCAAACGTGGCAAGCTTACAATATCTTTAGTGGCCATCAAGTGAGATGGCAGATGTCCTCACAGGCTTATCTGAAATCAGGAGAGAAGTTAAATGAAGGCATGAGGTGAAACAAAGAAACTATCCCAGCAGCAGATCAAGAGACACTTTGAGTCCTGCCAGCTGGTCTGAATCATCAGTGGAAATTTCCGTTTGAACTTTTGATGGAATTATGGATTTTTGGTTAAAGGGCCAAGGAAGAGTGTATGTGTGTTCATCTGTATATGTGTGACTGTGTGTTTAAGACTGTGTATTTTAAGAGTTATTTTTAGTTTGCGGTTATCAGAAGACTTAAAACAGTAAGAGTAAGAATTTTATGCACAGATTGCATTTTCCAGTCAACTCTCCTTTTGAGATTTCCACTCTTTATTGTGATAGAATTAAAGGGAGAATAATGAAATGGATTACATTAGGGCCTCAGCTTCAGTTTTCAAGTACTTAATCTCTCTGGCTAGGATTCAAATCTATGGCCTCAAGTGCTCCATCTTCACAAAGTGCAGCCACTGAAATAGGCAGCACTCAAAGAGTGCAGATCTTTCAGATCTGGCTTCACAAAGCAAGCAGAGGGGTCCTATTGCAGTGCAACACATGCTAAACATCCTGCAGTGAATTTTCTATGGAAAACCATTTTTGGTGGTGCTCTTGGCTTGAGATTGCCCTCCCTCCCTCCTTCTCTCTGGAGCAGCTGGAGCAGGAATGCTATCAGGTCTTTTAAACACACCCATTTAAATTTCTGCCTTAGTTCAGCAGATAGAATAAAGCACTGTTTCCCCTGCATTTTCAAGTACAGCTACTTGAATGTGTACCATTATGTCATAGATTTTTACGCTGCTTAACTACCAGATGCAGCAGGCATGTACCAAATGAACATTGCTATGTCCCTTAGGGAGCTTAATCTCACTGGTGACACTAAGAAGTCGGAAATCTCATAAATCCCTGGTGATTAGCAGATAGGACAGGAGGAAACTCGAAAGACCTTCATGTTGATGCAACAACTGATCACGCCTGGCAAATATTGCACCAAGAGAAACATTCAAGAAAGGATTTTGGTGAAAGGAGTGAAGAGCTGAACTGCAGTCCTTGGCTGCTAGTGAGGCAGTATCTGGGGATTCTTATGTGCCTGTGTTGTCTTCGAAGTTAGAAGAGCAACCTGCTCACCTTAATGTACAACATGATGGAAGAAGTGGTGGAAGGAGGTCTGCGTGCATCAACTTGTGCCAAGTGAAAGGAAGGTGCCCAGCAACGTGCTGGCCTTTTAAATGCAGGATACAAGCTCTGTTGCCCAGCCATCTCCATAACCTCAAACCAGTGTGAGGGTCCTAGGCCACCACCTGCATTCCTCCTGCAATGGTGGAACCCACTGCTGTCTGTGCATGCCTGAGGAGTGCCAGACCTCCAGACTCCCAGGGTGCACCATCTACCTGTGCCAGAAACCAAGTATTTCCAGGCTGGTGCTGTCTGCAGAGCAATTCCCCTGGCTCCTGGGTTGCCAAAGGGACGGGAGTCTTCAGGATTTGATTGAAAAGGCATTTTATGCATGCTGAAAGCATGGCCCTAGCCCCACTGTGATAAAACACATATTCTGTTTCTCTTCCATCCCATCTCTCTGAGTGTTTGCAAGGCTGCACTGGCCTTTTTGGCACATGCACACTGAGCTAGGGAAAGACTGCAGCATGGGCTGAACTAGGGCTCCACTCATGGTTGCTGACATATGAGTGCTTGAGTTGCCCTAAAAGGCATCTGAGGAGTTTGATGGTCATATATAATCATGGTAAAGCAACAAACTTTACCTATGGTGAACTAGCAAGCAGAACTGAGGCGTTGGCTTTATAAACCATTTATATGTATAATCTGGCAACTATTACTCACTGGCATTTCTGCCAGATCAGCACTGGCATGGCACTTCCAGCAGTCTCCAGCACAATCCCAGAGGAACACAGATCATTTCCCCTCAAATCAGAGGGACCCACAGACTGTAATGCCCACGGCTGCTGAGAAATGGCTGTGTCTGTGGAGCGAAGTGGTGCTAGAAGCCTCCACCTCTACCTGCCTGAGCTTTGCTGCTAAGCACCTGACACCCCAGGAGATGAAACTATGCAGAAGAGAAGCTCCTTCTCCTAGGGCTGCAATAAGACATCAGGGTTAGCACCAAAGCCTTATGTGTTATCATGTTCCTCAGTTACATTTCCCTGAAGCCTGACTGGGATTCCCAGGGACCTTTGTGACTCCTTAGGAGGTCTCCAGCTCCAAGAGGTGACACTGGAATTTGTGGCACCCAGAGACCAAGAACTGCCTGTCCTGGGGACCTGCTCTAAACCGCAAGAAAATATTCATGAGCAATAGGCTGTGAATTCAATTACTTGACCTTGCCTTACAATTGTTCCTTATATTTTTCTCCCCTGACGCCCATTTCCTTCAAGAAAAATCACAGCATTGATTAATGATTAGCCTTGGTTGGATAACACACACCAGCCAAAACTGCTGGCTGATCCCAGGCCATGGTTCTGCAGTCAATAGCAGATTTGTGCACAGCCATATCTCTCAATAGGATGTGTCTAATTAAGATTAAACATGTAAATCTAATTGTATTTTTGATAATTTAGCCAATACAGACAATAATGAGTTTATGCCAGCTTTTATGCCGGCTACGTGGGAATACAGATCTGTACCAGCATGAAGCTTGTTGATAAAAAATAAAACAAAATCTATCAACACTCTATTTTCCCTGACGAAGTCTAAAAGGGAGGAGTGATTTATGTTGGATCTCAGCTTTGCTTTGTGTCATTGCGGCAGTGTTTGATCCAAGAGCAGTAAAAGCAGAATTTTCTGTATCACTGAGCAGGGAGTTTTTGTGTGCAACCTGATTCCCAGGAATGCTTCTTGCACAGAAACAGTCCTCTGCAGTGACTCTTACCCAAGGGCCTGCTGGCAGGAGAAATCAGCCTCGGATTCCGGGGCACGATGGCTGCCTCAGAACATCTATTGCCAACAGCCACCCATGCAAGAGATAGGCCTAATCTTCTCTCAGCGAGAATCTTAGCCAGTCTTCTCAACCACACAGTGTGGAGTGGAAAAGGGAAAACTACTCCAGACACAGTGGGCAAGGAATACCAAAAGGAACACCATTAGGGGCCAGGCAAGGGTACCAAAACAAGGACTGGCACACAAGGAAATCAAAGGCTGACTCCTACTGGAGTGCTTTGCTAAGTCTCTCTGTCAGGCTTCACCAGCTAAAGATGCAGCCAGACACCCCCTTTCTCCTAGATCATTTCCCCAGCCTTGGGATCAGCCTTTCTAGGAGAAACAAAACACAGGTTCTCCTGGATCTCCCTTGGCATGTCTTCCTTTCTGGGGGTATCAGGCAACATCCCCACCAGTTAGGATTTTTTCAGATCCCTTGTTTCCTGAGTTACACACTTCTCCCCAGATGTCTGTCTACGTACAATACCCACTCATCCATATCAGTGCAACTGACTGCTTTGGAAACATATCAGCACAAAAGCAGATGAGGTTAATGCCATAAAGGAGGACTGGAGCCTTCTTAGCTGCTCTGGTAAGTGGATGGGCACAGGATACCTCTAGGAAACTACATCTAGAGGAATGGCTCAGTTGTCATGAGTGAAATGTTTATCAGCATATTATTGAAAGTCCTAAAGGAGGTGATGACTAATTATTTTTTAAATTTGCTTACAGCCTTCAAGAGCACCAGTTTTCACAGAATCACAGAATGTTAGGGATTGGAAGGGACCTCAAAAGATCATCTAGTCCAACCCCCCTGCCAGAGCAGGAACACCTAGGTCAGGTCACACAGGAACATGTCCAGGCGGGTTTGGAATGTCTCCAGAGAAGGAGACTCCACAACCTCTCTGGGCAGCCTGTTCCAGTGTTCTGTTACCCTCACTGTGAAGAAGTTCTTCCTCACATTTATGTGGAACCTCCTATGTTCCAGCTTACACCCATTGCCCCTTGTCCTATCATTGGATGTCACTGAGAAGAGCCTGGCTCCATCCTCATGACACTTACCCTTGACATATTTATAAACATTAATAAGGTCACCCCTCAGTCTCCTCCAAGCTAAAGAGACCCAGCTCCCTCAGCCTTTCCTCATAAGGGAGATGTTCCACTCCATCATCTTTGTGGCTCTGTGCTGGACTCTCTCAAGTAGTTCCCTGTCCTTCTCGAACTGGGGGGCCCAGAACTGGACACAATACTCCAGATGTGGCCTCACCAAGGCAGAATAGAGGGGGAGGAGAACCTCTCTTGACCTACTAACCACCCCCTTTCTAATACACCCCAGGATGCCATTGGCCTTCTTGGCCACAAGGGCACATTGCTGGCTCATGGTCATCCTGCTGTCCACCAGGACCCCCAGGTCCCTTTCTCCTACACTGCTCTCCCGCAGGTCAGCCCCCAACCTGTACTGGTACATGGGGTTGTTTTATTTTATCTTAGCCAAAGTGATCACAGCCATAGGTGCTCTTAGCTGCTCTCCACTTATTTCTGCCTATTCTTGTTCTGACTTCCACACTTGTGGAGTATGGAAGACAGCATGACATCTGCCTCTGGGGAACAGGAGCAAGTCTAAGGCATGAACTCGGCACAGTTTTGGTGGGTGCTCCAGAAGCCACCCCCTACCCCTGGGTTTCCAGGTACTAGGCTGGCTGTACCTGGGATTGCATATAGAAGTGATCCTGTTTGCAGCACAGTAGAGCGTTATGTTCCTAGCAGAGAGGTTGTGGAGTCTCCTTCTCTGGAGACTTTCAAAACCCACCTGGATGTGTTCCTGTGTGGCCTACTCTAGATAATCCTGCTTTGGCAGGGGGGTTGGACTAGATGATCTCTAGAGGTCCCTTCCAACCCCTAACATTCTATGATTCTAGGGGAGAAGCAGGCAGTCCATCTCCATTACATTTCCAGAAGCAGGGTCTTCTCACCAATTAGGGATACTCTGGCAGATAATTCACAGATTTGAAAGCTTCTGTTTATAGGATATACTCAGTAGCACCAATTTCAATATTTTAACAGGTCTCCTTGTCCTTTTCATGCCCAAATCTCTCCCCCTGCCAGTAAATGAACATCCTGTACCAGGAATCTGGGCATTTAGGAGCCAGGAAGAATCACAGAATCACAGAATCACAGAATCACAGAATCACAGAATCACAGAATCACAGAATCACAGAATCACAGAATCACAGAATCACAGAATCACAGAATCACAGAATCACAGAATCACAGAATCACAGAATGATAGGGATTGGAAGGGACCTTAAAAGATCATCTAGTCCAACCCCCCTGCCAGAGCAGGAATACCTAGATCAGGTCACACAGGAACATGTCCAGGCGGGTTTTGAATGTCTCCAGAGAAGGAGACTCCACAACCTCCCTGGGCAGCCTGTTCCAGTGTTCTGTCACCCTCACTGTGAAGAAATTCTTCCTCACATTTATGTGGAACCTCCTATGTTCCAGCTTACACCCATTGCCCCTTGTCCTATCATTGGATGTCACTGAGAAGAGCCTGGCTCCATCCTCATGACACTCACCCTTGACATATTTATAAACATTAATGAGGTCCCCCCTCAGTCTCCTCTTCTCCAAGCTAAAGAGACCCAGCTCCCTCAGCCTTTCCTCATAAGGGAGATGTTCCACTCCCTTAATCATCTTTGTGGCTCTACGCTGGACTCTCTCGAGCAGTTCCCTGTCCTTCTTGAACTGGGGGGCCCAGAACTGGACACAATACTCCAGGTGTGGCCTCACCAAGGCAGAATAGAGGGGAAGGAGAACCTCTCTCGACCTACTAACCACTCCCTTTCTAATACACCCCAGGATGCCATTGGCCTTCTTGGCCACAAGGGCACATTGCTGGCTCATGGTCATCCTGCTGTCCACCAGGACCCCCAGGTCCCTTTCCCCTACACTGCTCTCCAGCAGGTCAGCTCCCAACCTGTACTGGTACATGGGGTTGTTCTTCCCCAGATGCAAAACTCTACACTTGCCCTTGTTGAAATTCATTAAGTTTCTCCCCGCCCAACTCTCCAGCCTATCAAGGTCTCGTTGAATGGCAGCACAACCCTCTGGTGTGTCAGCCATTCCTCCTAGTTTGGTGTCATCAGCAAACTTGCTGAGGATACATTCTGTACCCTCATCCAAGTCGTTGATGAAGATATTAAACAACACCGGTCCCAGTACCGACCCCTGAGGGACTCCACTAGTCACAGGCCTCCAACTAGACTCCGTCCCATTAACCACAACTCTCTGGCTTCTTCCCTTCAGCCAGTTCATAATCCACCTCACTACCTGATCACTAAACCCATACTTTATCAGCTTATCTACAAGGATGCTGTGGGAGACAGTGTCAAATGCTTTACTGAAATCAAGATAAACCACATCTACCGCTCTACCATCATCTATCCACCTAGTTATTTCCTCATAGAAGGCAATAAGGTTGGTCAAACATGACTTACCCTTGGTAAAACCATGTTGACTGCTCTTAATGACCCCCTCATCCTTGATGTGCCTCGAGATCGTGCCAAGAACAAGCTGTTCCATCACCTTTCCAGGGATGGAGGTGAGGCTGACCGGTCTATAGTTACCCGGGTCCTCCTTCTTGCCCTTCTTATAGATTGGAGTGACATTTGCTATCCTCCAGTCCTCAGGCACCTCTCCTGTTCTCCATGACTTACCAAAGGTGATGGAGAGTGGCCTAGCAATGACCTCTGCCAGCTCCCTCAGCACCCTTGGGTGCATTCCATCTGGTCCCATTGATTTATGGATATCCAGATTGCTCAACTGATCCCTAACCCAATCCTCATCTACCAAGGCAAACTCCTCCTTTATCCTGACTTCTTCCGGGGCTACAGGGATCAGGGGCTCCTGGGGAAAGCCTGCAGGAGTAAAGACAGAGGCAAAGAAGGCATTCAGCACCTCTGCCTTCTTTATATCCTCTGTCTCTAGGGCACCCCCCTCATTCATCAGTGGGCCTATATTGCCTCTAGTGTTTGTTTTATTAGCTATGTATTTGAAAAAGCCCTTTCTATTGTCCTTGACCTGGCTTGCAAGGTTAAGTTCTAAGGAGGCCTTAGCTTTCCTAATTGCCTTTCTACATCCTCTGACAACTGTCCTATATTCCTCCCAAGTGACCAGCCCCTCTTTCCATGATCCATAAATTCTTTTTTTCCACCTAAGTTTGCCCAGCAGTTCCTTGTTTAACCATGCTGGTCTCCTAGCTCCCTTACTTGATTTCATACCCATTGGGACGCTCTGATCCTGAGCTTGCAAGAAGTGGTCCTTGAATGTTGACCAACTATCTTGAGCCCCTTTACCATCTAGCTCCCTGTCCCATGGGACTTCCCTTAACAATTGATTGAGGAGGCTAAAGTTGGCCCTGCGGAAGTCCAGGGTTCTGGTCTTGCTTGGTACTCTATTCCTCCCACACAGGATCCTGAACTCCACCATCTCATGATCACTGCAGCCAAGGCTGCCATCGACCATCACTGCTTCAACAAGACCCTCCTTGTTGGTAAGTACAAGATCCAGCAGCGCTCCTCTCCTAGTCGGCTTATCTACCATTTGCATTAAGTAGTTATCATCAATGCACTGGAGGAACCTCCTAGACTGTGAATGGCTGGCTGTGAAAGTCTCCCAGCAGATATCGGGGTAGTTAAAATCCCCCATGAGGACCAAGGCCTGTAGTTGCAAGGCTGCTTTCAGCTGCCTGTAGAAAGCCTCATCAACTCCCTCGTCCTGATCAGGAGGTCTGTAATAGACCCCCACAACTGTATCGCCCATGCCTGCCTGCCCCTTAATTCTTACCCACAGACTTTCAACTTGCCCCTCATCAGCCCCTGGAGAAAACTCAATACATTCAAGTTGCTCCCTCACATAAAGAGCAACTCCACCACCTCGCTTCACTGACCGATCTTTCCTAAAAACGACATAGCCATCCATGACCACATTCCAGTCATGTGAGCTGTCCCACCATGTCTCTGTAATTGCCACCAGGTCATAACCTTTAGACCGCACACAGACCTCTAACTCCTCCTGTTTATTCCCCATACTGCGTGCATTGGTGTACAGGCATTTCAGGTAGCAAGCAGAGCGCACTGGTGGGACCCCTGGGAGGCAGGAGGCCTTGTGGTCAGGGCCTAAACATCTATCCCTTCTCTTCAAGGGTCGAAAATCCTTCCTAGACCACCTTCCTTCAGGCCCTAGCATATTGCTCTTGGGCTTGTCTCTAACAGACTCAGTTGTCCCCCCTTCCCCCTTCACATCTAGTTTAAAGCCCTCTCAATGAGCCCTGCTAACTCCTGACCCAAAAGCCTTCTCCCCCTCTGGGACAAATGCATTCCACCTGTCACCAGGCCAGGTGTCTCACAGAGCAGCCCATGATCAAAGAACCCAAAGCCCTGCCTTTGACACCAGTTACGCATCCATGCATTTATCTGTGAACTCTTCCTGCTTATCTCTTCACCCATTCTTGCAGGAGGTATGGAGGCAAACACTACTTGCACTCCAGACCCCTTAACCAGCTGTCCCAGGGCCCTGAAGTCACTCTTCATAGCCCTTACACTTCTTGTAGTAATTTCGTCCCTGCCAACCTGAAAAACCAGCAGTGGGTAGTAATCGGAGGGTTTTACAAGATTAGGGAGTTTCCTTTTAATGTCTCTAATCTGAACCCCAGGGAGGCAGCAGACTTCCCTGTGGGATGGGTCCGGTCGACAGACGAGCCCTTCTGTTCCCCTCAGAAGGGAGTCGCCCACCACAATTACCCTCCTTTTCTTCTTAATTGAAGAAGTCCTGAGGCGTCGGGATGACTGACAAGCCTTAGGTGATTCGGGAGACTGATCTACCCCTTCAACTTCATTTACTTCTCCCTGAAGTTCCAAGGCGTGGTATCTGTTGCTCAAGGGCAACTGGGAGGGTGAAGGGGGTTGGGAGGGTTTTTGCTTGCCTCTCCGCGGACGGACCACCCTCCATTCCTCCCTATCTCCTGAACCCTCTGCTTCTGTCTGATGACAGGAGGGGAGGGGATCCATCACTTGCCCACCCTTTTCTGACTGCCCTTGCCTCAGGGTGAAGCTCCGCCCATCTATTTCTCTTTCACAATCTCTAATACTTCTAAGTCTTTCTACCTCCTCCATCAGTTGTACCACCTGCCCGAGCAGATCATTTATCTGCTCGCACCTCACACACGCAGTGTCACTGGCTCCCTCCGGTACCAGTGCCAGGCTCAGGCATTCGCTGCAGCCAGAAACCTGCACGGCTGCATGTCTGGTCGGGGGATCTGTCTGAGTCCCCATATTCTTTTTCCCAAGGGTTTTGGTGCGCGTTGCAACCATGTCCTATGCGGTCTAAGGTCTATCTAGCTAGTCCTGTCCTCGGCGCCGCTCTCCGCGCGCCGCTCTCCTCGCGCTTGCCTCTCGGCTGGCCGCCGCTCTCTGCTCCGCGTGCCGCTTGCTCTGAGGGGAGCTGCCGAGATGGCCGCTTTTAAAGTTTGCCGCGGCTCTCAGTCACGCCCCCTGCCACGTCAGCCTTTCGGTTTCTCTTGAATTTTTCCTCAGGATTCCCGCTCAGACTCGGGTTTCCTTGCTCTATCCCGGCTTCACCGTCTCCGGGAAGCCCGGCTCCTTCTCGAAGCCTCAGCAAAAGCCAACAGCAAAAGCGAACAGCACTCGCCGCAGCCGCCCCACCGCTCCCACAGCCGCCGCTCTCTGCTCCGCGTGCCGCTTGCTCTGAGGGGAGCTGCCGAGATGGCCGCTTTTAAAGTTTGCCGCGGCTCTCAGTCACGCCCCCTGCCACGTCAGCCTTTCGGTTTCTCTTGAATTTTTCCTCAGGATTCCCGCTCAGACTCGGGTTTCCTTGCTCTATCCCGGCTTCACCTATGTACTGCACAGATAGCTAAGCAGAAGGAATGACACAAGCATATTCACAATGCAGCCAGTATCAGTGACCAAAAATAAACAAGTTATTCAGACATGTTCCAGAGCGACAAGCACCGTCTCTCCCCAGGCATCTACTTGCTTTATTACTTGGCTTACTAACTCAGTCTCTCAACCTCCCAGACATTCTCTCTCCTCCAGACCCAGGTGAGCTGAGAGGGGCTGCAGTACATTGACAACACGAGAACAGCCTTGCTCTCTGAAAAAAATCCCGCCTGCCAGCACTTATCACAGTCATACTGAGCTAACATTATAGCAGCCTCCACCCTGTCCTGCCCTGTCCATTTCTGTCGTCTCTAAATCAGTTCAGGTATAAACATTATGACACCCTTGGAAACAGCCCGGCACAGAGGTGTCAGGTCTTCAGTCCAGGCAGCCAGCTCAGAGCACCTCTGCCTTAGACAGGAGCAAGACAAGGGCAGGGGGTGTAATTTCTGGAAAGGGACACGTGATACCTTCGCATAATACCGGGCTTTCTTCTGGTGGTCCTATCCTTGAATCCCTTGTGCTCTGGCTCTGAAAGCACGTATCCAAAGATTGGCAAAAAACTCTAAGAGTTGAATCCTTTTCCTTTGGAAATGAAAAGTGTGGCATCACAAAGTAAATGTTATCTAAAAAAAACTGCAAAAGAAACTCATATGGTATCCTTCAGAGCTGTTACTTGGCTTACTAACTCAGTCTCTCAACCTCCCAGACATTCTCTCTCCTCCAGACCCAGGTGAGCTGAGAGGGGCTGCAGAGCTCTGCCCTTCACTGACAGTTCAGCCCTGCAACGCTGAAGCCAGTGGAGCGGGCTGCAGGGCTGGCCCAGGGCACCGTGGGCAGCACTGGGCTTTGACAACTCACAGGAGGGAGCAGGGCCAGGTAATGCCAGCAGCAAGAAGGGGAAAGGAGTAGAGCTGACAAAAGGAAGATCCCAGCTCTCCTTCTCCTCCATCTCATCCTGCTGCCCAAGGACTGGAAGGGGAGGTGTGGGTGCCTGCTGCCCAAAGGGGTCGGTCCCTGCTGCTGTCCCTGCCTCTCTGTGTCAGCTGTAGCCACTGCTCCTTCTCATTTACTAGCAGGCAGCTTACATGTCCAGGGCTGGGATACCAAAGCAAGCTGTTTTGCTACCAACAGCCTCCCACCCAAAGGAACTTCCAAAATTACTAGCATTTTGCTACTGAATTTTCTTGAAATTATTTTGGAGACTTGCTATGCAATTCAGCTGACAAGTGTAAGGATCTGTATCTGAATTCATTATCTTGTCTCCCTTTACCTCTGTTGGAGAGAAACAGACTTCTCAGGTGTGAGTTGGTTTGTCGTGAAGCAGGTCAACTGAAACTCCCCTGGAAGTGCCTCTTTCTCTCTGGTAACTATACTGGGGATCTGGATGACTCCCTCTAACGAAGAAGTCTGCTCTGTAGGCATGTAGGAGTCAATTTAATTGCCCACACACTGGTGCCTAGGACCATTTGAGATCCTCCGGGAACTGATGCTCCAGGAGGGAAGTTTCCCACAGCTCTTCTATCCTATATGCCATCCCTGTGCTGGTGACTGAATTGCAGGTGACTGAGCTGCAGTATCTTCAATTAACTATTTGCCTATGCTGATGCATCAGAATGAAGTCCACATGGTGGACATCTGCATCTAGGCACCTACATATAAGCTGGGCATCTGAGCTCTGAAATAGCACTCAATCCATTTGCCCTTACAAAGGTGATTTGAGATGCCTAAGGGTATCCAAAACATCTGCACAGGACTGCCAGATCTGATACAGGAGGTATGGGAGACCCATGTGCTCCTGAAGTGGTCCCTAGAAGCTGAGCAAGATACCCATGTGGCAACATGAGCCAGCAGTGTGCCCAGGTGGCCAAGAAGGCCAATGGCATCCTGGCCTATATCAGAAACGGTGTGACCAGCAGGAGTAGGGAGGTGATCATGCCCCTGTACTCGGCACTCGTGAGACCGCACCTTGAGTACTGTGTCCAGTTCTGGGCACCACAGTATGGGAAGGACATTGAGGTGCTGGAGCGAGTCCAGAGAAGGGCAACGAGGCTGGTGAGAGGTCTGGAAAACAGGCCTTATGGAGACCGGCTGAGGAACTGGGGTGATTTAGTTTGGAGAAGAGGAGACTGAGAAGAGACCTCATTGCCCTCTACAACTACCTAAAAGGAGGTTGTAGTGAGGCTGGTGTTGGTCTCTTCTCCCAAATTACTAATGATAGGATGAGAGGAAATGGCCTCAAGTTACGTCAGGGGAAGTTTAGGTTGGATATTAGGAAGAAGTTCTTTACTGAGAGGGTGGTTAGGCAATGGAACAGGCTGCCCAGGGAGGTGGTGGAGTTGCCGTCCCTGGGGGTGTTCAAAAAACGGGTTGATGAGGCACTTGAGGCCATGGTCTAGTGGTCTAATGGTTAGGGAGATGATGGGATAAAGGTTGGACTTGTTGATCCTGGAGGTCCTTTCCAACCATAGTGATTCTATGATTCTATGATCTCAAATGACACTATATACTGATGTGCAAGCAGCTAAGGTGAGGCCCCAGGCAATCCAGCCAACCACACCTGGGAGCATTTCAGTGTACACAGAAATAGGTACCTGCATCCAATCAGCTGGGCCAGTCCTTCTGTCTTTTTGGCTGTTTGGGAACTGGGACACCCAGCTCACATTTAAATAATAACTATCAGACATCTAAATTTAGGTGCCTCTATCTGCAAGTTGCATCCCATCCCTAAAGCAAGATGACAATCATCTCACCTCTCTGGTGTGATCATTGTGTCATTTGTAATCACCCATGTAGACCAGTGACGCTTTTCCACCCTCCTTGGCACAGCATGAGAGCCATGGGCACCATTTCTCAGGCTACCTACCATGAGTCAGCAGCACTTGGGCTCCTAAGTCACTTGGGATGTTTTTTTTTAAATGTAGCCCCATTTAGTAGCCTTTTAAAAGTACAGAGTGTGTTTGATGATTGACTCTCAAGATTTCTCAGGCATTCTGGAAAACGTCAGTGTTACTCTTCTTATCTTTTCTTCTTTTTTCACCCGATTTAATTTAACACACTGCCTTCCATGGGGTTTTTGTGTGTCTGTGTAAATGTAGGGAAGTAGCTGGCAGTCCATAATGTGCTCTGACAAGATGCAAATAGGCTGGTGATGACCAGTGACCTTTGAAAGCTTCTTGGGATGTCTTCCTAGACATGTTGGTTCCCATTGAGCTGGCGCTAAACTCCTCTCCATCACTTCTTTCCTCTTCTCATTTTTCACAACTGCCTCCTTCTTGGCTGGCTCACTAAGCCTGGGACCTACTTTAAAGTGAAGATTAATTTCATGTAATGAAACCTGATATGTCCTTTCCTAAGAAGCCTCAGGTTTTTACACTGAAATGAAAGTAGGAAGGACATGAGGAACTGTCCTAGGGCTCAGCATTGCCCACCCCGCAGTGACTGCACTGAGTGTTGCCTTTCACTTAATGAGCCACTCATCCCTGCAGGCCCTCTGTGTACTTCTATGGGGTGTGCAAGAGAAGACTCTCTTGTATATGTTTTGTGGCAATCTCCACATGTGACATTCAAAAGGGGTCAGCACCCAGAAATAAGCCAGGGGCCCTAAAACAAACAAACAAGCAAAATGAACATGCAGATGAGACAACCGTGGGCAGTTAGACCTCAGCACAGGCATGTACAGCTGCTCCCCTGGTTTTGGGAAAGAGCACAATCTCCGCAGGGTGGGAGGGATTTCCAGATTTAGGGGTTGTGTGTAGGGACCGAGTGCTTGGTGTGGATAGGCCCTGATGTCAGTTCCTTAATCAGAATAATAAAATATTCCCAGTGAGTAATATTTAAAATAACAGATGAAGTCATGAACATGTTGGAGATACCCAAGGCTTTGGATGGGATTGCACCAATAGACGTGTCAGGCCAGAAGCACAATGTAGAACAAGGGGGAATTTGTCATTGCTTCCATTCATTAACCATTTGGGCCAGCAACTTGGAAAAAGTGACTCAGCACTCGCTAGCAGACAGAACTGCGCCTTTGGAGAGCAGGGCTGGGCTGAGTGAGACACCAGGAAAGGCAAACTGCCCCTTTCAGGAAAAGAGCCCATGGCTTTCACTGGCACAGGTGGAAGGGATGAGCAGAGCAGATGTGTCCCCATGCACAGACGCAGCGCCTGGCAAGAGCCTTGAGGAAACTGTCTCCAGAGCTGGGCTTGCAGCCACTCTCCCTCCAGGTGCTGTGGGCACGTTTGCATCCCACAACCTCCTTGTCTTCCACCTTGCAAGCAGTTATCTGGCAAGAAAGTATGCAAAAAGACAAAAGGCTTGGAGCAGGGAGGGGAAGAACTGTTATTCATAGCCACAGTCCCCACCCACAGGTGCCAGGAGTCAGACTGGGGAGCACCTTATCAGGTGCTTGGCTGAACAGCATTCAATCCCGTTCCAGGGCTGGGACAGGCAGCAGCTCCATCTCCACCCGATGCAGGGGTGAGTGCCCTGATGACATCAGGAGGCCTTACTTCATTTCCTGGTACAGGGACCATATTTTTCATAGCCCTGTCCTGTGGGAGAGTGTGGAGGAATGGCTTGCTGAACAGGGCCGAATGTAACAACTGTGAGCACAGGGCTGAATGTAGCAGCTGTGAGCGAGCAGTACTGATAACGGGAGCTGTACTGCTGATAGCTGTAGCTTCCCAGGGTCACTCTGACCTGGAAGCTTGCAGAAAGCTCCAAGTCAGGACAAGCCCCGAGGCAAGTCCGGACAAGTCCGAAGCTAGTGGAAAGTTGCAAGGTAGAACCTGCGGGAAGAATCCAGAAGTAGATAACCGCAAGAGGCTGGAATATGCAAATGTAGCTCTATGCTTAACTAATCAAATGTAGACGAGTAGGCATAATTTGTGCTTAGCCAATTAGACATAGATATGTAGGCATAATTTAACATAAGTAGGCATAATTAACCTCCAGTGTATAAAAGGCATAGCAGAACTCGAATAAAGTTGAAGCTTGCTTATAACTCATACTGAGTTGCATCCTGCTTCCCTCGCCTTCTCCGCCATTCTGCAACAGGAGAGGAGGTGGTGGAACTGGAATAGGCGTGCTCAGCCACACCTCCTCAGCTCTCCAGCTGTTAAAGCTCCCAAGGAGGGCAAGAGCAGGTCTGCTGCTTGGCTGGGGTTAACAGGAGTGGAGGTGACTGTGTTACTGGTGCACTGGGAATTTGACTCTTCTAGCTGGAGCCTACCTGTTGCCTTCTCTGGGCAGGACCCAGAAAGGTAAGTCAAGGCAATGTCGTACAAGATTCAGGGCAGACTTGCCTTCTGTGACTGGGGTGGGATGGTGTGGAGGACCATGACTCTGGGGGGATGAGAGATCAGGGTCATGGGGTGCCACGGCGAACAGAGAATGCCTCCCACCCTTGACTCTAACATAGGATTGCCAGCTGGAACTGGGGGAGTTATGGAAGACTCCTGGGAAATTATTTGAAATCTGTGGCTGGGTGGGTCTATTTTATGCACAAGTATCAATGAGAGAGGAGGTTCAGACTGGAGGGAGAAGACTCAGCACTAAAGTGAGAACCATAATTTGGGGTGAGCTGTGAAGTTACCACAGCACAGGCTCCCCTGCACAGACTGCAGAGCCCCTTGGAAATCCCAGACACTTCTGTAGGTGCTGGATGAGCAGATTCAGCTTCTGGGGGGCAACACTCACCCAGGAGACAGGGCAGAGACTCTTTGTGCTTCTTAGGACATCTACCCTGGAGAAAAGGGAGTAAAAATCATTGCAAGTGGCCCAGTTCTCCAAGGCAGCGAGGTTTTTTCCATCCTATTTGTTCCAAAGGCTGTGGCAGCTGAATGTGGCAAGTACCACTTGCAGTAAGCACCCATCAGGACCCAAAGCTATGGGTGTGCTCTGTGCTGGCTCGGGGTTTCATGCTGGCTTTCTGGGCTCTCCACCTGCCCTGACAGCAGGCACTGGTCTGTATCTGCCAGAGCTGTGAATAGATATGCTAATCTGGTCAACAGTAAATATCTGTGAATAAAACTGTAGCATTTGCTCTCCAGATTTTCAGAAATGTTCATTATTTATTACTCACAAATGTCCAGATAACTCTCAGCTATTTGTTCAAGAAATCATAAATACCCCAAATCTTGTAAACAATAATTTATGAAGACTCCTGCATGTGTTATTCACTGATTCCATTCTCTCCACTGGAGCCCAGAGTTCCTGCATATTTGAATAATTTGCATTTTATTGTAGCCAGCCTTTTGAAGAGCTGCACATCTCCTTTTACACAGTGAGGTTAAAAGCTGGAAAAATATTCCACCATTTATAAGCAGGTCACATTGAGGCATATGTGGGACTAAGAGTACGTCAGTGATATTTTCCCCCTTCATTTATCCCTTGATTAGATCAACTGCCATTTGTTGAACAGTCAACCTACACTCCTTAAAATCTATTAGAAGGGTTTTAGAACAAGCACCATAACTGCAGTATGTTGTTCTGGAGGGGGAAAATCAAGGCAAATGGCATAGTGAGCAGTAAAGATTAAATTTTGCAAAGTTAACTTTTTTCTTTATATATCAGAAAAGAAAGCCCTTGGTTTTCCAGTGTGGGTCACCATTAAGGCCAGATTCCTCCATGTTTCATGCAATATTGTATCTAAACTCCTGTTTTGATAGATTTTAGAGACCTGAGCCAAACTGAGTGATTTGGTACCTAGAAAGTAGTGCCTGGCCCCTGGAAACTAAACTCACTCAGTGCCTGCATAATGGGCCACAAAGTGCCCAAAACCCTTGTGCAGTAGTTTCTGCACATGCTTCAGGCTCCCAAGAAAGTAGACAACTAACTTTCCCTCAGCGATGGACAGAGCTCACCTAAACAGCCCTCTTATCGCCTGGTGAGACAGGCTTAAACCAGGCTTACTCAGACAACACTGAATTCCTCCTGACGAGACAGCAGGAATGCACTGGGTGCGTTGGAGACCTTGTCCATCCTTGACTCGTGGACTCCTCAAGCAGTAACTTGGTGGTTACTTCTCATGCAGTGAACAGCATTAGCTCTAACATGTCAGGCCTCCAGCCAGTGCAAGGCAATATCTTGGGGAGGAGACCGAGGTCTTTGAGACAGTTCTTATTGCTGCACTGCCATGAAGAAGGAGAAATACAAGTTTAGGTCTCATGGTTGGTGGCCTATATTTGCTATTTAATTTGGAGTGAGAAGAGCTATGCTGAAGGCATCCAGGTTAGTTATCTGCAGGGTAAAAACCAGTTAAAGTTCTCCTTCATTCATACTTGTAAACCAAAGCCGAGTGCTTCGGAGAAAGTAAAAGGCAAAAGAAAGGGAGTAATGTGTTTCCTGATCATTGCTCATCTCTGAACCTCACTGGTACAAGGTACTGATGTTGTTTGAACTTGTCAAAAGAGCGTAAACTACATTATGACTAACAACTGCTTTTGTATCACAAAAGTGACGAGGCAGCTCCGTCTCTGTGCTGCAGGGCACCAAGCTAACACCTGCGAAAGCACCTCACCTTCTCTCTGCTCCCCCACACTCCTAAGACATTGTGCAACCCCAGGCATGGTGCAGAGGACATGCAAGGTGAATTGCCTTCTGCTAAGGGGCTTGACTTGTTCTTGATAGAGAGCTGATGCTAAACAAGGGGATGGCTCTACTCCCACAGCCCCATGTCCTTAGCACTGTGGTGTCCTTGCCCAGTGAGGTGGGGATGGAGGTCTGTCCTGCCTCTCCTTCCCCACTGCCAGCAGCACTCAGGTGGTTGATACAACAGCTTGTGTCTTTTCTGCTTCTACAGCTTTGGGGAAACATTTCACGGGGAGGCTGTTCAAGAAAGTGAGAGGATGACAACGTCACCTCCCTGAGGCTGTGGCAGCATCAATGCTGACTATTATCTGCTCTGTGACATGGAGAAGGCCTGGGGGATTGTCCTGGAGTCGCTGGCTGCAGCTGGCATCCTCATCACCATTTTCCTCATCTGCTCGCTCTTCTTTCTCATCTGTAAAGTCCAAGACAACAGCAAGTGGCACATGATCTCCTTATATTTTTTCTTTCTCTTAGGCACACTTGGCATTTTTGGCCTCACATTTGCCTTCATCATTAAACTCAATGACAGGACTTGCCCCACTCGCTTCTTCCTATTTGGAGTCATCTTTGCTCTCTGCTTCTCATGCCTCCTCACCCATGCCTGCAACCTCAACAAACTAGTCAGAAGAAGAAAGCCCTTCTCCTGGCTGGTGTTGCTGCTCCTCATTGTTTCCTTTGCCCTGGTACAAGTTGTGATCAGCATTGAGTACTTAGTTACCATGCTAGTAAACCAGAAAGACAAATTTCTGAATATGTCTCTGGAGGAGACCAACAAGGACTTTGTCATGCTTTTGATCTATGTACTCTTCTTGATGGCTCTGACCTTCTTGGTTTCCATGTTCACATTCCGTGGGTCATACAAAAGCTGGAAGAGGCACGGGGCTGAAGTGCTGGGGTCTGAACCCCCAGCCCTGAATTAAGGTTGACATATGGGTGGTTCCCACAGCCCTTTAAGAGGAGGGGATGAGTTTACCTTTTGGCTTTCCTCCAGGGTGCAGCCGGCCTTGCAAGGAGAGCCCTTGGGTAAACAAGCCCCAGGTGCCCTGCATTTTGGTAACAAGTGCCAGGTGTCCTGTTTGGGGATAAAAGCTGGGCCCACTTGCAGGAAGGGTTGGAGAGTCTGTCTGTGGAGTGGACGCACTTCACAGAGTTTCCTGTTGGGGAAGGACCTCCTGACCACCCATGCAACCGGATCGCAGTCAGGTCTGGCACATACAAACGTGGGCTTTGTCGGGAGGCAACATGGGGTTACTTCTGTCATATGTAACTGCCTTGTTCTCCTGGTTGTCTCCCATCTTCTCTGTGGGTTATCTCGTGTCTCTGTTTGTTCCATCTGTTATGTGCGATACTGTGTCATTCCTGAGGTCGCTGGGGTTGATGTCTGTTATTTGTGATCTATCTGACTTGTTTGTACCCCCAGCAATCCTCTATATACTGACCCCTTTATGTGAAATAGAACCTACGTACTGGATTTTTGTTCTGCTGCTGGCTGTGTCCTTTTTACTGGGCCTACTAATTGGCAAAACAGGGGCACACATATTTGTCACTGTCATGTTCTCCGTTGCCATTTGGGTAGTGTGGATCACTATGCTCACAAAAGACAATGTGGTTTTAAATGAACCTAACTGGGATGATCCTGTCGTGGCCATTGCTTCGGTGTCCAATGGATGGATCTTCCTGATAATGTATATCGTCCCTGAAATTTGTTTCCTCGCTGCCCCTTTGAAGCTGGAGGACTACCCTTCCAGAAAATGAGTTCTGCCAACACAAGTTCATAAAGCAGACAACTGGAGTAGACAACCATGCTTACACCCAAAATGAAATTGTGCAAGGTATGATGAAGTGAACAATTCCACTGTCCCTCAGTCCTAAGCACACATGCACCACTCATGAGCTAGAAGGGGTAGAAGGGCTACGACAAAAGACTTTAGATGACAGATAATTAAGAGGTAGGAAAAAGTTTCAGAGTGATGAAACTTCAGAAATGCAAGTGAAAATGAACCTCCAGACAAAAAGGAAAAGAATAAAGACAAAGATGCATATCAGGAGTGACTGAGTAGAAGATTTACTGGGTGTCAGGGCTGAGACATAACTCCTTAGGATTCTATTATGTCTGGAAAGTCCGTGTAAAAAATCAGGAGGCTTTTGTTTGTCTCTGTAATGCTCCAGCTCTTCAGAACTCTCCAGGTTAAACCTTGGAGATTATTTATTCCAGTTCTGATCTGGTTCCCGTTATCTATTTACAAATGAACCCATCATCCAAAACGGAGGCAAGTAGGTCTTACTTTTCTGTATAAGTCTCATGCCTACTTGGACAAAGCAAAATGTTTTATCAGTGGAGGCTTTCCAAATCTATGGGTAGGAGATGTGACTGCACTCCCTGTGGATCTGCTACTGAGATCACATTTGTCCCCTGGAGTCAGACCTCCAGGTTTGTAAAAGAATAGCCGAGAAAGGCTGTGCTTTCCCAGGGAATACCGCAGAAGGGGTCTTGTGCATGTATGTGGGAAGGATTTGGCCAGTGATGATGACAGTAATTGTGAGGCAACAGGAGTTGTCTAAACTCCAAGGCCACCTATGTCCAGTTATTTACAATGCCATTCATTCCTGCTTTCATAAGGAAATATTTAATAAGTTACTCACCCATGGATTTTAACCCATTCCTGCCTGCATATTGCATAGTTCGATCAGTCTAAAAGCAGCTGCTAATGTAGCCACAGGCCCTTTCAATTTCCCTTGATGTGTTATTTCCAAGCTACCATATAATGTTAACTCACTAACTTTCCCCCTCTCTTGTCTTGTGACTCAGGAGACATAGAAGACCTCATCTACTCCCCATACTCTTCTCAGTTTCAGATGAAGGTAAGTTCATGCCCTCCTTCACCTGTTTCACCACATGTAGGCTGCTATTGTTCAGGTGCTGAAGGGAAGGGAAGAAGAAGGGGCAGAGACAGGTAGACCTAAAGCAGGCTCTGCGCTTCACATGGAGCCAGGTGATACCGTGACGTGTTCATGGAGGTACCTGTGGCTGGAGGAAAGGAGCTGTGACATGTCCAGGGACATGGGGAGGCAAGATGGGCCCAAGGCAAAGTCTGAGGTTGTGGTTTTCAATACTTCTGGATCTGACATCACATAAGAAGTCCTCTCTTTGTGCACAGTTCCTGCCCACCAGCAGTCACTGAAAGTTGCAGTGCAGATCTAGACTGGGCAGTCTGCGTGTCCCCATGTCCATTTGCCAGTTCTCCTTCAGACCACAGTCTAGCCAGGTCTAGTAGTTCACATCTTGTTCCCACGTCATCTGGTGACATGTCTCCATTACTAGTTTGTTCTGCCAGGATCCTCTTCCACAGTCCCATTGATCACACTCCCAGGAAACTTTCAGTTCTGTTTCTCCTGTTTTGTGTCTCCTGTCTTGCTTTTTAAGACTTATTCTATTACTTCTCTCCAGTTTTGAAAGGTAAAGGCTTCCTTGCTTCCTTTTCAGACTATCGAACCTCAAAATGATTTCTCCATCCCAAGGTCCAAGGCCCAGACAAGCCCATACCATGACTATACTGTTGGGACAGGCCCCATGTAGCAGCTCTGCAGGGAACAAAGAGACAAAGTGCCTGCCAGCAGAGGCGAGGGGAATGGGCGACATGGTGACAAGCGAATCAGTCCTGCAGAAGAGACATAGTCAACCCACACTGGCAAAAGAAGAGAGGGGTCCTCTTTTTCCCACACAGGCACCCTTGTAGCCCCCTCTCATTCCTCAAATACAGCTCTTAGACACTGCTCTGGCCATCTCTGCTCATTCTGTTTCTCTGTGGGATGAAGCTCATCTCTTCTGACAGAGGAACGTGCTGGGAAGAACTTGTCCTGGCCTATTTTCAGCAGGAATGCTGTAGGGCTAGAGCAGCAGGAAGATCATCAGCCAGGTCTGCAACTGGCTCTACCCCAACCAGGACTCACTTTGATCAGCTTGCAGGGATGTCTGTGCCCCACGTCTGATGGGAGAAGAAGCAAGAGTGGGAGCATCAGCCCTACACAACTCCACTCCTGCCCATCTGTGAACACATCTCAGGTACTACCGAGGACACCCTTATCTATCCACCATTAACTTTTGTGCTCACTCCCAGACCTGTCTGGCTCTCCTCCAGAGATCAGTGGAGAAGAGAGAGAGAGAGAGAAAGAGTATTCCTTTTTAATTCTTCATGTTCACTTCCAACCCCTTTCTCATTACCTAGAGACCAAGGTGGAGAGGAGGAAGAAAATGTAAAGACATAAAAACATCTACACCTATTTACCCTGACACATTTTCTGATTTCCTGTCTAGCATCAGCCTCCCTCCTAGCTTTGACTCCTGATCAGCTGAGCCCCCAGGGTGCCTGCCCAACTTCTCAAACCCTCCCTCCCCACCCCTGCCACCCCAGGCTGTGGATCCCTGAAGACAAAACCTCTTCCATGCAGATGCTTCCAATACACTGGTGGGATCTAATCCCACGCACCTTGGAGCTCTGCCTCCTCCCAACTGTGTCTGTAGCATTAACATGAACATTTCCCAAGCAGCCAGGTTAACAGAGGGCAGACACCCATCTTCCCAGTAGTGAGCGAGCATGAGCATGTCCATGTGTGTGCGTACGTATCTGTGTGTGTGCATGCTGTGTGGACTGCACCCTGGCAATGAGCCTGCAGAGTTGAATCATTCTGTAGCCTGCTTTGCATTTGGTAAATAGCTTTCCATGATATTTCATATCTAAACACATAGAGCTTTCCAAGTGGGTGCATATGGTACACTGGTGTCTGACATAGCTATATATTTATTTAGTACTTTGTATGTGGAATATTTAATTAATAAAAATCCAAACAGCCTGACTACAAAAGACTGGTATTCTTCCTCGGGAATGTGACTCCTCTAATGGCTGTCGTGGTGACAGCAACAGCTCTTTGTGGGTTGGAGAGGACCATCTGGGGGATTGCATTTGGGGGTCAAATGGCAAAGAGATGCTGATTTGCTCAAAGCTGTCATTGTGGACCAGAGATCGGCTGCAGAAGAGAGTTTGTGGCTTCTCCATGCTACTATTTTTGAATAAAGGAATCTGATTTGATGTTAGAAGTGCTTAAGAAATGAAGAAATATAAACCCAAGCTACAGAAAGCAAATTCAGGAGGAAGGATGTGATCTTTTCATCACTGCATGTTTCTGTGTCTGCTGGGTCTATATACCTGTATTTATTTGCTTGTGTCTTGCTGGGTACTTGCATTATCAAGAATAGGAAAGGAGCTTGTAGGTATTTAATTCAGCTTGTAAAAATGTCTTTCTATGTTCTGAACACATGTAATATTTTTATTTGAAAGTAGAAATAATATCAAAGCAAAATAATGATGATGATGATTATGATGGTGGTGATAATGATAATAATAATATTTTTTAAACTCCTGATGGTATAAGGTTGTAATCTCCCATTTTAGAGGCTTCATCTCCCATGAGTTTTTACATGGTATGTTATGCTACCACATATCCATATGCTCCTGGTAAGCAAACCTCCTTCCTCAGGCACAGTGCTGTCTAGAATATGCAAGGCTGGGCCTTCCCTACTCTGCCTACCAGCACTGAAGGGCAACGCAAGGACATTTGGGTCTTCTGAATCCCTTAGCATGAGGAAGAGCCCTCCTAGACATTGGTTTGAAATGTGCCACAGGACATCTTGCCTTTTTCTAGTAAATTTGAGGTGGAAACAATGCTTACCCTCCCCTCCTCCTCTCCCTTCCACCTACACATTTCCACATGTGTAACACAAACAACGGCAGAGAAAATTCAAGGGTACCAATAAAACATTAGGGAGCAGACTGGGAAGGGAGTATGTGAAGCCATGATGCAAGTTGTTGACTTGCAGACTGAAGGTAGGAGGGATGTGCTTGAAACAATACCAGACTTCCAAGAAATAAGATTTTCAAGCTGATGTGATGCCATTGATGGCTTAAATGTAGCTACAGTATGTCCCTGAAGGAGCCAAAAATGTGTTAAAACAGAGCCAGCTCCCCTACTTCAGTGGAGTCTGGTGGAGCAAAGGGACAGGCTAATAGGAGAAATCAAGAATTAAGTGTGCTCTTACCATGTGTGTTTTCCACACCCCAGACTCTTATCAGCTCCTTCACTGACTGCCACAGACCAGAAAACCTTGGCCCCAGAGGCAGCAGAAATAGGAGGGTCACCATATGCACTCCCATCAATTCAGGGCACGATGGTTTTCTTGATTACTTTGTTGTTACTGTACATGCTGCTCGGCAGAGAGTGAAAATCTCCTTCCACAGATTTACAGTGCCTTTTAAAGTAATTTTTTTAAACCTCTGTAATGACACAAATACTAATCTGCTCAGATTTATTTTTCACTTGTTCAGTATTAAGGCAGCTTTGGGTGAGGACTGATTTATATGCCAAATTAAATACGAATTTCTGTGGAACTTGGCACTGGCGGGAAAGGGGTGGTGCCACTCTGCAGGTTTCTCACACCTCAGGAGAGGTTTTTGGGAAAGCAGCAGTTTCCTCTTTCCTTAAAACCGAGCTGAAACTAAACCAGTCAGCCACTTAGTCACACAGATACATGTCCAGGGGAAATCCTAACCTGATGGGGCCAGACAGACTAGATCCAAAAGGAAAAAGTGAGTGGAGGAGGCAGGAATGTTGCATAATCCTTGTGCTGTTTTTTCTTAAAATCTGCCCTCTGGAAGGCCAGTAAAGCCTGTAAGGCTTGTGCTCACCCTCTCCTCTGCAAAGGGCTCCATTGGTGACAGGAGCTACAGATCTGCTGCCTTCAGGTCCCTCTGGTTTCTCGTCCCTTCTCTCCCTGTTCAAGGAATCCGAATGCCAGAAATGCACATGCTAGAGAAGAGTTGGCAAGGAGCACACCTAGATTATGAAAGCAGACAGGATTATCGGAAAGCAGGATAAACTCAGCCGAACTTCAGGTCAGGGATGTCATGGGAAAAGGGCAACCTGTTCACGAACAGGGAAGGACTGGGAGGTGATGTGGTGGTCGGAGGCCGTCTTGGGCTGAGCGATCATGAAATGATACAGTTCTCGATCCTTAGCCCAGTTAGGAGGGGGGGAGCAGCAAAACCATCACCTTGGACTTGCAAAGGGCAGACTTCAACCTGTTTAAAACACTGGTTGAGAAAGTCCCTTGGGGAACAGTCCTAGAGGGCAAAGGGATTAAGGAAGGATGGACTCTTTTCAATAAGAAACTGTTAGAGATTCATAGAGAGTCATTTGCTGAGGACACAGCCCGAGGTTGGGCTGTCCCACAGCAGAGCAGGGAATCGCGATAAAACAAGGCGAATTTCAGGAGTTTTGAGAGCCAGGAGAGGTGAACAGAGAGCCGAGCTCCAGGGAGAGAGGAACAGGAGCGGGCAAACAGGAGTGGAGCAGGGCTGTGAGGGGGGCACGGCAGTTTGCCTGGGGCGGTTCCCATGAGGGTCCATCAGAGGGGTCACCCAAGGTAAGTTGGTCTCCCCCACGAGTTAGGACCAGCTCTAACAAAGGGAAAGGAAGGGTACTTGTAGTTGGAGACTCCCTTCTGAGAGGAACAGAAGCCCCCATATGCCGGCCGGATCCGCTCCACAGGGAAGTCTGCTGCCTCCCTGGGGCCAGGGTCAGGGATATCACTAAGAAACTCCCTAGTCTCGTCCAGCCTACGGACTACTACCCACTATTAGTTATCCAAGTCGGTAGTGATGAGGTTTCTGAGAGGAACCTGAAGACAATTAAAAAAGACTTCAGGGCCATGGGGAGATCAGGAGCCCAGGTGGTGTTCTCCTCAATTTCTTTGGTGGAAGAGAGGAATACTGATAGAGGGAGGCAGACCCACCTGATAAACAAGTGGCTGAGAGACTGGTGCCACAGACAAAATTTTGGGTTTTTCTCACATGGGGAGCTTTATACTACGCGGGGTCTGTGAGTGGCAGATGGAGCTAATCTGTCTCAGAGGGGAAAAAGAATCCTAGCAAATGAGCTGGCTGGCCTCACTGAAAGGGCTTTAAACTAGCTTTGAAGGGGGAAGGGGATAAAACTGGGCCGGCTAGAGTTGAACCCAAAGGGGGCAGACCACAGTTGGTAAGGAAGTCATCAGCCCGGCTCAAGTGCTTCTACACTAATGCACGCAGCATGGGCAATAAACAGGAGGAGCTGGAAGCCATCATTCAGCACGACAACTATGATGTAGTTGCCATCACGGAAACGTGGTGGGATGACTCTCATGAATGGAGGGCTGCAATGGATGGCTAAAAGCTCTACAGGAGGAATAGGCAGGGTAGAAAGGGTGGTGGGGTGGCGCTCTATATTAGGGAGTGTTTCGACTGTATGGAGATTGATAAGCATGATGAGCCAGTCGAATGTTTATGGGTAAAGTTGAGGAAGGTGAACAAAGCAGATATCCTGCTGGGAGTCTACTACAGGCCACCTGACCAAGACGAAGAGGTCAATGAACTGTTCTGTAGACAACTGGCAGAAGCTGCAAAGTCGCAAGCCCTTGTTCTTGTGGGGGACTTCAACTTACCAGCCATCTCCTGGAAATATAACACAGCAGAGAGAAAACAATCCAAGAAGTTCCTAGAGTGCATGGAAGATAACTTCTTGACTCAGCTGATAAGTGAGCCCACCAGAGAAGGTGCCTTGTTAGACCTGTTATTCACAGAGAAGGACTGGTAGGTGATGTGGTGGTTGGAGGCCGTCTTGGGCTGAGCGATCATGAAATGCTACAGTTCTCGATCCTTAGCCCATTTAGGAGGGGGGGCAGCAAAACTCTCACCATGGACTTCCAAAGGGCACACTTCAACCTGTTTAAAACACTGGTTGAGAAAGTCCCTTGGGGAACAATCCTAGAGGGCAAAGGGGTTCAGGAAGGATGGACTCTTCTCAAGAAGAAAGTGTTAGAGATGCAGGAGCAGGATGTCCCCATGTGTCGTAAGACAAACTGGCAGGGAAAGCGACTGGCCTGGTTGAACAGGGAGCTTCTGCTGGGACTTAGGAGAAAGAAGAGAGTCTACCACCTTTGGAAGAAGGGGCAGGCTACTCGGGAAGAGTATAAGGATTTAGTTAGGCTGTGTAGGAAGAACATTAGGGGGGCAAAAGCTCAGCTTGAACTCAGCCTGCCCACTGCCGCAAAAGATAATAAGAAGAGTTTTTATAAATATATTAACAATAAAAAAAGATGCAGGGAGAATCTCCATCCCGTATTGGATGCAAAAGGGAATATTGTTACCGAGGATGAGGAAAAGGCTGAGGTACTTAATGCCTTCTTTGCCTTGGTCTTTAATGGCCAGACCAGTTTGCCTCATGGTATTCAATTCCCTGAGCTGGAAGATTGGGATGGAGATCAGAATAAACCCCTCGTAATCCAGGAAATGGTAGTGAAGGACCTGCTGAGTCAATTAGACACCCATAAGTCTATGGGGCCGGATGAGATCCACCCGAGAGTGCTGAGGCAGCCGTCGGAGGAACTTGCCGAGCCGCTCTCCATCATCCATCAGCAGTCCTGGTTATCGGGTGAGGTCCTGGACGACTGGAAACTTGCCAATGTGACACCCATCTACAAGAAGGGCAGGAAGGACGATCCGGGGAACTACAGGCCTGTCAGCCTGACCTCGGTGCCAGGGAAGATTATGGAAAGGTTCATCTTGGGGAGATCACGTGGCAAGTGCAGGACAACGGGGGGGGATCAGGTCCATCCAACATGGGTTCACGAAGGGCAAGTCCTGTCTAACCAACCTGATCTCCTTCTATGATCAGGTGACCCGCCTAGTGGATGAGGGAAAAGCGGTGGATGTTGATGAGGCACTTGAGGCCATGGTCTAGTGGTGTAATGGTTAGGAATATGATGGGATAAAGGTTGGACTTGATGACCCTGGAGATCTCTTCCGACCATAATGATTCTATGATTCTATGATTCTATAAGGGTAGAGGCACTGCTTGGACCCAAGACCTTCAGGCTTGCCATCCCACAAGCTTGCCAGAGCTGTAGGACTCTGTGTACCGGACAGAAAAGTTGCAGTAAACCCTTGGGGTACAGCCCCAGGCCAGCAGTGCTAGAGCCTGGTATGGGCTCCCTCTGGCCTGCTCCATATGAGCCATGGGTCACTGTTAGCCACCCCTGCCTTCCTCTTTCAGAAGTCCACTCTGCTGCCATCAGCCCCCTCCCTGCTTCAGTATTCAACACAGAGTGGTGTCAAACAGTGACTTAGGCTGTGCATAACTGAGGCTGGTGGGGAGGCTGGCAAAGCCTCATGCACTCACTTTCTGAAGGCTTGTAGGGCCAGGGAATTGCTTTAATCAGTTCATCATTAACCGGGCAGTGATGGACATCAGTCCCAGCCAGCAAGTACATTGTCTAACTGGGGAGTAGGGGCTAACCGCAGCACTGAGTTTTTGTCTCCTTTTCCATTTTCCTTGGGATTAACTCTTGTCATTTGGCATCGATGAGGTGAAGCTAAGCAGCAAAAGATCTGTTTGTGAGGGTGGAAGAAAGAGGGACCCAGTGGATTGGTAGGGGGCCGGCAGGGAGATTGTGTGTCCCCTCTCGGCTCACCTCTCCATGGTAGTGGACAATGCAAATCCCAAATGACTTGAGTCTAGGGACATGGTCCCTGCAGGTGCAGTGCCATCTTCCCCACCACTCCATGCAGTTGCTCTGACCACTGTCACAGCAGAAGGGCATTGACCCTTGACATGCTCCCATCTTTGCAAAGCTCTGCATGCAGAGAACTGAATAACTTCTTGCATAAGAGAGCAAGCGACACGCGGAGCAGAGAGCGGCGGCTGTGGGAGCGGTGGGGCGGCTAGTCTCCGAAGAGGCAAGCGCGAGGAGAACAGCGCGAGGAGAGGACTAGCTAGATAGACCTTAGACCGCATAGAACATGGTTGCAACACGCCCAAAAACCCTTGGGAAAAAGAATATGGGGACTCAGAGGGATCCTCCGAGCAGACATGCGGCCGTGCAGGTTTGTGGCTGCAGCGAATGCCTGAGCCTGGCACTGGTACCGGAGGGAGCCAGTGACACCGCGTGTGTGAGGTGCGAGCAGATAAATGATCTGCTCGGGCAGGTGGTTGAACTGATGGAGGAGGTAGAAAGACTTAGAACTATTTCACACTCTCTAAGAGAAATAGATTGGTGGAGCTTCACCCTGAGGCAAGGGCAGTCAGAAAAGGGTGGGCAAGTGATGGATCCCCCCCCTCCTGTCATCAGACAGAAGCAGAGGGTTCAGGAGACAGGGAGGAATGGAGGGTGGTCCGTCCTCGGAGAGGCAAGCAAAAACCCTCCCAACCCCCTTCACCCTCCCAGTTGCCCTTGAGTAACAGGTACCACGCCTTGGAACTACAGGGAGAGGTCACTGAAGTTGGAGGGGTAGATCAGTCTCCTGAATCACCTAGGGCTTGTCAGTCACCCTGATGCCTTAGGACTTCTTCAATTAAGAAGAAAAGGAGGGTAATTGTGGTGGGCGACTCCCTTCTGAGGGGAACAGAAGGGCCCATCTGTCGACCGGACCCATCCCACAGGGAAGTCTGCTGCCTCCCTGGGGTTCGGATTAGAGACATTAAAAGGAAACTCCCTGATCTTGTAAAGCCCTCCGATTACTACCCACTGCTGGTTTTTCAGGTTGGCAGGGACGAAATTACTACAAGGAGTGTAAGGGCTATGAAGAGTGACTTCAGGGCCCTGGGATGGCTGGTTAAGGGGTCTGGAGTGCAAGTAGTGTTTGCCTCCATACCTCCTGCAAGAATGGGTCAAGAGGTAAGCAGGAAGAGTTCACAGATAAATGAATGGCTACGTAACTGGTGCCAAAGGCAGGGCTTTGGGTTCTTTGATCACAGGCTGCTCTATGAGACACCTGGCCTGGTGACAGGTGGAATGCATTTGTCCCAGAGGGGGAGAAGGCTTTTGGGGCAGGAGTTAGCAGGGCTCATTGAGAGGGCTTTAAACTAGATGTGAAGGGGGAAGGGGGGACAACTGAGTCTGTTAGAGACAAGCCCAAGAGCAATATGCTAGGGCCTGAAGGAAGGTGGTCTAGGGAGGATTTTCGATCATTGAAGAGAAGGGATAGAGGTTTAGGCCCTGACCACAAGGCCTCCTGCCTCCCAGGGGTCCCACCAGTGCGCTCTGCTTGCTTTCTGAAATGCCTGTACACCAATGCACTCAGTATGGGGAATAAACAGGAGGAGTTAGAGGTCTGTGTGCGGTCTAAAGGTTATGACCTGGTGGCAATTACAGAGACATGGTGGGACAGCTCACATGACTGGAATGTGGTCATGGATGGCTATGTCATTTTTAGGAAAGATCGGTCAGTGAAGCGAGGTGGTGGAGTTGCTCTTTATGTGAGGGAGCAACTTGAATGTATTGAGTTTTCTCCAGGGGCTGATGAGGGGCAAGTTGAAAGTCTGTGGGTAAGAATTAAGGGGCAGGCAGGCATGGGCGATACAGTTGTGGGGGTCTATTACAGACCTCCTGATCAGGACAAGGGAGTTGATGAGGCTTTCTACAGGCAGCTGAAAGCAGCCTCACAACTACAGGCCTTGGTCCTCATGGGGGATTTTAACTACCCCGATATCTGCTGGAAGACTTACACAGCCAGCCATTCACAGTCTAGGAGGTTCCTCCAGTGCATTGATGATAACTACTTAATGCAAATGGTGGATAAGCCGACTAGGAGAGGAGCGCTGCTGGATCTTGTACTTACCAACAAGGAGGGTCTTGTTGAAGCAGTGATGGTCGATGGCAGCCTTGGCTGCAGTGACCATGAGATGGTGGAGTTCAGGATCCCGTGTGGGAGGAATAGAGTACCAAGCAAGACCAGAACCCTGGACTTCTGCAGGGCCAACTTTAGCCTCCTCAATCAATTGTTAAAGGAAGTCCCATGGGACAGGGTGCTAGATGGTAAAGGGGCTCAAGATAGTTGGTCAACATTCAAGGACCACTTCTTGCAAGCTCAGGATCAGAGCGTCCCAATGGGTATGAAATCAAGTAAGGGAGCTAGGAGACCAGCATGGTTAAACAAGGAACTGCTGGGCAAACTTAGGTGGAAAAAAAGAATTTATGGATCATGGAAAGAAGGGCTAGTCACTTGGGAGGAATATAGGACAGTTGTCAGAGGATGTAGAAAGGCAATTAGGAAAGCTAAGGCCTCCTTAGAACTTAACCTTGCAAGCCAGGTCAAGGACAATAGAAAGGGCTTTTTCAAATACATAGCTAATAAAACTAACACTAGAGGCAATATAGGCCCACTGATGAATGAGGGGGGTGCCCTAGAGACAGAGGATATCAAGAAGGCAGAGGTGCTGAATGCCTTCTTTGCCTCTGTCTTTACTCCTGCAGGCTTTCCCCAGGAGCCCCTGATCCCTGTAGCCCCAGAAGAAGTCAGGATGAAGGAGGAGTTTGCCTTGGTAGATGAGGATTGGGTTAGGGATCAGTTGAGCAATCTGGATATCCATAAATCAATGGGACCAGATGGAATGCACCCAAGGGTGCTGAGGGAGCTGGCAGAGGTCATTGCTAGGCCACTCTCCATCATCTTTGGTAAGTCATGGAGAACAGGAGAGGTGCCTGAGGACTGGAGGATAGCAAATGTCACTCCAATCTATAAGAAAGGCAAGAAGGAGGACCCGGGTAACTATAGACCGGTCAGCCTCACCTCCATCCCTGGAAAGGTGATGGAACAGCTTGTTCTTGGCACTATCTCTAGGCACATCAAGGATGAGGGGGTCATTAAGAGCAGTCAACATGGTTTTACCAAGGGTAAGTCATGTTTGACCAACCTTATTGCCTTCTATGAGGAAATAACTAGGTGGATAGATGATGGTAGAGCGGTAGATGTGGTTTATCTTGATTTCAGTAGAGCATTTGACACTGTCTCCCACAGCATCCTTGTAGATAAACTGAGGAAGTATGGGTTTGGTGATCAGGTAGTGAGGTGGATTATGAACTGGTTGAAGGGAAGAAGCCAGAGAGTTGTGGTTAATGGGACAGAGTCTAGTTGGAGGCCTGTGACTAGTGGAGTCCCTCAGGGGTCGGTACTGGGACCGGTGTTGTTTAATATCTTCATCAACGACTTGGATGAGGGTACAGAATGTATCCTCAGCAAGTTTGCTGATGACACCAAACTAGGAGGAATGGCTGACACACCAGAGGGTTGTGCTGCCATTCAACGAGACCTTGATAGGCTGGAGAGTTGGGCGGGAAAAAACTTAATGAAATTCAACAAGGGCAAGTGTAGAGTTTTGCATCTGGGGAAGAACAACCCCATGTACCAGTACAGGTTGGGGGCTGACCTGCTGGAGAGCAGCACAGGGGAAAGGGACCTGGGGGTCCTGGTGGACAGCAGGATGACCATGAGCCAGCAATGTGCCCTTGTGGCCAAGAAGGCCAATGGCATCCTGGGGTGTATTAGAAAGGGAGTGGTTAGTAGGTCGAGAGAGGTTCTCCTTCCCCTCTATTCTGCCTTGGTGAGGCCACATCTGGAGTACTGTGTCCAGTTCTGGGCCCCCCAGTTCAAGAAGGACAGGGAACTGCTTGAGAGAGTCCAGCGCAGAGCCACAAAGATGATTAAGGGAGTGGAACATCTCCCTTATGAGGAAAGGCTGAGGGAGCTGGGTCTCTTTAGCTTGGAGAAGAGGAGACTGTGGGGTGACCTCATTAATGTTTATAAATATGTCAAGGGTGAGTGTCATGAGGATGGAGCCAGGCTCTTCTCAGTGACATCCAATGATAGGACAAGGGGCAACGGATGCAAGCTGGAACATAGGAGGTTCCGCATAAATGTGAGGAAGAACTTCACAGTGAGGGTAACAGAACACTGGAACAGGCTGCCCAGAGAGGTTGTGGAGTCTCCTTCTCTGGAGACATTCCAAACCCGCCTGGACATGTTCCTGTGTGACCTGATCTAGGTATTCCTGCTCTGGCAGGGGGATTGGACTAGATGATCTTTTGAGGTCCCTTCCAATCCCTAACATTCTGTGATTCTGTGATTCTGTGATAATTAGCCTCTCCATCTGCTAAAACAGACTGAGCCTCAGCAAAGCTCTCCCTGACAGCTGCCTTACAGGACTAAACAGAATAGGACAGCTCTTCTGATCAGCAGCCTTACTCAGAAGGGCCACTACTGTCAAGTGTAAGCCAGTGGGGTTTAAGGTCCCTTCCTCAAGGAGGATGCCCTTTCAGGTGGCATCGATCATATGCTTAAATGGGAAGCTCTGTAGGAAGAAATGAGTAGAGCCAAAACACCTGGATGCTCTCATGGCATGAAGTAAGGGGATGCTTGGGCTAGGCCTCTCTCTTCAGACTGTCCTGTCCTCCCTGGCACTGACTGAATTGCAGCCCAAGCACAGAAGCTGGGTGTAGCCCATGCTGACAGCTGGATTTGAGGCTCCCTGTGGACTCTCCCACCTGGCCCTGACAATTTGCCTTGTCCTGGCCTATTAGCTCGATGAAGCAAGCATAGGTTTCTCAGAACAAGCTGCATGCCTGCCACTTTTGCTATGTAAAATCAGCCAGCAGCAGCTTGCTGCAGAGATTTCATAAGAGGGAGGAAGTCATGTGCTGAAGGCTCTTGGTCAAGGGTTTCTCTGGCAGCAGCTCTGCCTGGAAGAAGGTCCTGCCCTTGTCTCATGAGCTGGACCAGATATGAAATCATGAACAAACAGCAGGGGAGATGGGAGTATCTCCCTGTCAGGCAGAGCAACCTCCTGTCTCCATGGGCAGGACAACTGAGATGCAAGTCCCTGCACCCAAATAATCCATCCTCCCATTGCACCATGGCCTCCTACTTAGCCTTCAGCTGGCACCCTGGACAAGGGGAGGAGACAGGCAGCAGTGGGATGTAATCCTGTCACTTTGTGCTGACAGTGAGCATTCATCCTTTGCAGCCTTCTCTGAGCATCTGTAGCACTGATTTTCCCCTCTCAGTTCTGTTCAGCTCTGCAGGTGAATTCCTGAAAGCACTGTGAACTAACTGTGCTTCCTAAATGTCTAAAGAACGAGGGTATTATTTACTTTAGGCTGTTGATGGGCATCAAGTGGTGTGAAAGAAATGTGTGCCTCAGCTCCATCACTATCTGGGACCAAAATAACAGATAAAAGAAGAAAATCAGTGAGAGTTATCATTATATGGAGTTGCCATGGAAACAGCATGAGAGAACTTGGAGGAGAGCTAGCACACCATGTCTCCAGGAGGGCATATATCCCCTGCTACCCTCGCTGCTTTTTTTTTCACATTAACAGGTAGCATTTCTTGCTTTAGCAAGAAGTGGGAAAACATCAAAGCACAGTTCTGACATTTTTGTCTGTCCCTTGATTTTTCTGAACAAGACCTCCCTGGTCGCTCAAGAAGTACAAATGTGAACCCTAGTGCTATTGCAAAGTTGTCCTAAAAAACATTTTATAATTTCAGTAAAATGGTAAGAAGCATGTAATTTTCCCCAGAACATTTTCCTTGACTTTTATGAAATCATATGAAAAAATGGAATTTTTTTTTTTTTAAATGTACTATTCTAAGACTTTTTTCAAAGAATAATGTCATATTTCACAGAATCATAGAATCATAGAATAATTATGGTTGGAAGGGACCTCCAGGGTCATCAAGTCCAACCGTTATCCCATCCTATTCCTAACCATTAGACCATGGCCTCAAGTGCCTCATCAACCCGTTTTTTGAACACCCCCAGGGACGGCAACTCCACCACCTCCCTGGGCAGCCTGTTCCAGTGCCTAACCACCCTCTCAGTAAAGAACTTCTTCCTAATATCCAACCTAAACTTCCCCTGACGTAACTTGAGGCCATTTCCTCTCGTCCTGTCATTAGCAATTTGGGAGAAGAGACCAACAGCAGCCTCACTACAACCTCCTTTTAGGTAGTTGTAGAGGGCAATGAGGTCTCCTCTCAGTCTTCTCTTCTCCAGGCTAAACAACCCCAGTTCCCTCAGCCGGTCTTCATAAGGCCTGTTTTCCAGACCTCTCACCAGCCTCGTTGCCCTTCTCTGGACTTGCTCCAGCACCTCAATGTCCTTCCCATACTGCGGTGCCCAGAACTGGACACAGTACTCAAGGTGCGGTCTCACGAGTGCCGAGTACAGGGGCACGATCACCTCCCTACTCCTGCTGGTCACACCGTTTCTGATACAGGCCAGGATGCCATTGGCCTTCTTGGCCACCTGGGCACACTGCTGGCTCATGTTCAGTCGGCTGTCAACCAACACCCCCAGGTCCTTTTCCGCCAGGCAGCTTTCCAGCCACTCTTCCCCAAGCCTGTAGCGCTGCATGGGGTTGTTGTGGCTGAAGTGCATGACCCGGCACTTACCCTTGTTAAACCTCATGCAATTGGCCTCAGCCCATCGCTCCAGCCTGTCCAAATCCCGCTGCAGAGCCTCCCTACCCTCAGGCAGATCGACACTCCCACTCAATTTCGTGTCATCTGCAAATTTACTGAGGGTGCATTCGATCCCCTCCTCCAGGTCATCGATAAAGACATTAAACAAGACTGGCCCCAAGACCGAGCCCTGAGGGATACCGCTTGTGACCGGTCTCCATCTGGATTTAACTCCATTCACCACAACTCTCTGGGCTTGGCCATCCAGCCAGTTTTTAACCCAGCAAAGAGTCACAGAATCACAGAATCACAGAATGTTAGGGATTGGAAGGGACCTTAAAAGATCGTCTAGTCCAATCCCCCTGCCAGAGCAGGAATACCTAGATCAGGTCACACAGGAACATGTCCAAGCGGGTTTGGAATGTCTCCAGAGAAGGAGACTCCACAACCTCTCTGGGCAGCCTGTTCCAGTGTTCTGTTACCCTCACTGTGAAGTTCTTCCTCACATTTATGCGGAACCTCCTATGTTCCAGCTTGCATCCGTTGCCCCTTGTCCTATCATTGGATGTCACTGAGAAGAGCCTGGCTCCATCCTCATGACACTCACCCTTGACATATTTATAAACATTAATGAGGTCACCCCTCAGTCTCCTCTTCTCCAAGCTAAAGAGACCCAGCTCCCTCAGCCTTTCCTCATAAGGGAGATGTTCCACTCCCTTAATCATCTTTGTGGCTCACCTGTCTAGACCATGAGCCGCCAGCTTCTGCAGCAGAATGCTGTGGGAAACAGTGTCAAATGCCTTACTGAAGTCCAGGAAGACAACATCCACCGCTTTTCCCTCATCCACTAGGCAGGTCACCTGATCATAGAAGGAGATCAGGTTGGTTAAACAGGACTTGCCCTTCGTGAACCCATGCTGGGTGGACCTGATCCCCCCTGCTGTCCTGCACTTGCTGTGTGATCTCCCCCAACATGAACCTTTCCATAATCTTCCCTGGCACCGAGGTCAGGCTGACAGGCCTGTAGTTCCCCGGATCCTCCTTCCTGCCCTTCTTGTAGATGGGCGTCACATTGGCAAGTTTCCAGTCGTCTGGGATGTCATATTTCATTAAAAGGATTTTTTTAATGCTGATTTCTTATGAGAAGTGCTAAAATTAAAATGATCTCAGAGTTTTGGTGAAGTTGCTGTCTTGTGCTCTTGCACTGTTCTGGGAAGCCCATTTTATTCTCCACTCTGTTGCTGAATCTCACTTTTAATCTGCTTCATCCCCTCTGGTCCGGGCAGGACAACCATGTCTGCTCATATCCTGAGACTCCACAAACACAAGCACTGCTCCGAGGCATGGTGTTGTTTGGGGGTGGCATCCTCTAGCACACACATCCAGTTCTTCACCCTGCAATTCCTCATGGGCCACATGCCATTACCCCTGCCATCATTGACCCCTGTGGCAATCTGATCCACAGTAAACTACCACTTGGATGCTGGCATCCAGCTGCTTACGAGTACAGATATGTGTAAGTGAATAAAACCAGTTCTGTTTTCAAACAAAACCATTGCTCTCTCCTACAAAGCCCTGCATTGAGATTCTGCATTATCGCTCCAGTGTTGCAATATTTTTTCACTGGATACCTTCTTCCCCACCCCTAGCTCCTACCCTTCCCTAGGACTTTGGGAAATTTGGGATGTGACTAAGCATCTTTATAGATAAGAATGACCTTCAGCCTGCACCTAGGCTTCAGAGAGGAGAGGGCAGACAGGAAAGCCTGGGTCAGGGCAGCAGCAGCAAAACCTTCATATTTATAGCTGCTCCCTTTCACCAGAGCCAGTAAGTGGGAAAGGAAAGATGCCCAGGAGCCTCCAGTGAGATCTCATCTTCCTCACCCACCAGGACAAATGCTTTGTCCCCGCGTCAGTGCTGTAAGGGAAAGTGAGATGAAAAGAAGCAGAATAACAAGAGAAAAAGCCAAAGAGCATGGTCCCCAAATGCTCTTTTACGAGCCAATTCAAGTTATGTCCCAGCAACTGACCCCAGTTCTGGCTCAGAGCACCATTTCATCAACAGAATTTACATCACATTTGTGACTTCACTTGCAAAAGCTGGGACCCCAAGTGATATAAACCCCTCATTTAGAAACCTCTCTCCTACAGAATAGCTAAAGCTGTGGAATTAATTTCTGTAGGGTGATAACTCTGGCCCAGGCTGCTTCTTTGGCTTGTAGTCATCATATTTGCCATGATGGCAGTAATTTAAACTTTTTTTCCCTAAAGCTGTCTTAAAGAAAGAAAGGAAGGGATGAAGAGGGGAGGAAGGTCTCTTTTGACATCTGCATTTCTAAGGCAAAAGTCTTACAGTTATCTAAGGTGTTACCAGCAACCAAGATTTCTCCTCGGAATAAAACTTGTGTGCTAAGTTCTTGTTGATTGTTTTGTCTGTTTGCTCAGCATCAATTTAAGATAAAATTATAGACATAATTTTATAAATGCTATTTATAAAGCTGTGAATACATATTATGCATATTTTGTGACAAAATGGATCCATTTTTACCCCTATAAAATGACAAGTCCCAAACACTGAATAATTTCAAAGGGGCTATTTTTATGGCACTTGGTTGCTGAGTAGCAGCTCTCTGTCTATAGCCATGGGAATAGACATCATTTTTAGCTTGTCATAATTCTGGAGCTGTTTTCATTCCAGAATAGTTTGTCATAACAGTGGGCTGTGCAATGGCTATTTACAATAAATGGACTCATGGATTATGGGATCAAACATTTGGAAAACAATTGTGTTTATCTTTGCGTCAGGAGCTCCCATTCATCCCCTTGCTGCATCTCTCAGGACAGGGAGCTACAGTCATCAAGAAACTCTCTGGCTGGGTGGCAGTTCCCAGGACAGTTTCCTCACCTCCCTGGTGTGCCTGGTCATATCTTATTGCTTTCAGTAGAGTTATCTGGAAGCATCTGCCTGCAGTGTTTCTTTAGGATTGTTATTTTCACAAATTTCTTTCCAGGGAAAGGGAAAGCATCCAGAGCCTTTTCAAATGCTACTGCCGTACCATCAGGAGCGGGAGTAACTTGAAAGGTGAAACCAAGATCCCTGTCCGTATCTGTGCAATTTTTGCTACATTCTGTGCATTCTGGGCTTCTATTCAAAATAAACAGTTTTTTAAAAGGCAAAACCTAAATTATATGCTACAGAAAAAACTTCCGATTTTCTCTCTTGTTCAGAAATAGCACCATTGCAATGTAATATAAATGAACTCCTGCCTCCTGTTAACAAACTGGCTCTGTGGAGAGCTGTCTCCAGCCAAACAACTCCCCTAGTTCAAGATCTGGGCTTCATTCCTGGATCCAGAGAGATCTCCTGTGCAACCATCAACAAGCTGATACCATCCATGCCAGGAGCTTGCATCTGGGAAGCGAAGCAGGGAACAGGTCACTGCCCACTCTGAAGGTGAGCAGTACCAGAGCCATTCCCAAGGAGATGAGAGAGGTGAGGCGTGAAGCTATGCAGGGGTCAACACACAGTCAGACCAACAAACACACCTGGGAGGAAGAAAACCACACCTGGGCACCCCATGTGCCTGAAACCGTACCATTTTTTTCCAGCTATATTTGCCCCAAACCCTCATTCAGATTGAGCAAGCATTCCAAAATCTGAAGGACTGCTTCCATCGTTTTGAAATCGGATGGGCACATTCCCAACTGGACGGTGTTTTAGGCCAGGTTCCCAAGACACAGCATCTCATAAAAACGGTGTTTCTGGTTTTCCCCTCCCTGGGGCAGGGAGTGCTCAGAGAAGTCTCAGCTGCTGTCACAGCTCAGGATCTTGTCCCTCCTGGGAAGCAGTGCCGAGGATGTCCTCAGAGAAAGAGCATTGCTCTCCATGAAGGTGTATACCAAAGTCTTGCGCAAAGCAGATGGCAACACAGCAGGAGCAGAATTGTGCTTGGGATTTTCAGGGAGATCATTGTTCCCTGGGCCCTGGTGTAGGGAGGGCTGGAGAAGCTGGGAGCCATCTCTTGTTCCTCCTCTATATTTAACTGTGCTGCAACCATCACAGCATAAACACTATTGGCAGTCTCCCCTTGCAACATCTGCCAAGGCAAAGGGCCAGTATGCGAGTTATAGGGCACCCAAGGCACTATGTCCAACCAACCCACCCTCATACCACCCTGAGACAGCACAACCAGGACATCAACCTTTTTCTTCCTGCACATTCACAGCATTTTTCCTCCCCCTCCAGCCTGGGTTTCCCATGCATGGGTATCAGTGTGCAGGTGGAAACAAGGCACTGGAGAATGAGAGGCATGGTTTTATGTGGAAGTCGGCGGGAGAACAAGCAACACGACCACCAAAGATGATCAGCAAGTCTCGTTTATTACAGCGGTTAGCACCTCTTTATACAGTTGTTAATTAGGTTCATACATATTGCAAAAGCTAAGCTCATTATTGGCTACTTCTCCCAACACTAGCTCCTTTTGTTGTGCGCGCTTGCGGTTACAGTTCTCAGGCCTACTTCTTTGAACTTCGGTCATGATGACCTATCACATCCAATTATCGTCTAGCTTCAGCACCTGCAAGGATATGCTATCTTTGCAATAATTAGTGCCTACATAGCTTCTTGCTTATCTGCTGTTCCTCTGGTCGACTAGCACCATGGTGTCTGCGTGCCCCGTCACGCAGCCAGCTCTCAGTAAAACTCTCCACACTTCCCCCGTTTTCTTTTTGCCAAACTAAATTAGCCTGAAAAGCTTGTCTAAGCAAGCGGTTAAGCATATTTTGAAGGCAGTTTAAAATACATGGCAATAAAAGCAAAGCTAATAAAACAACCCCAATAATAACTGCAAGATATTGTACAACTCCTCGCAACCACGGGCCTAGTCCCAGGCCCTTAAGCCAGCCATCAAAACCCCAACCCGTCTCTTGCTGTAGGTGCCTGGTAAGTTGCTGAAGTTTAGACAACTGAGCATGAATTGACACAGAATGATCTGAAAGGTTCAAACAGCACATTCCTTCAAATTCTTCACAACCATGTCCCTGAGCCAATAGCAAGAAATCGATGGCTGCTCGGTTTTGCAATGTCGCATGACGCACCGAGTCCACATCGGTTAATAACTCAGAGATTGCTATAGATGTTGCATTATTTTGTTTTGCTAGCCAGCACCCCAGTTTGTTTAATGTTCCCAGTGCCCCTGCAGCTGCGACGCCTGGAGCCAAAAATGACGCAGCTATAATCTGGCTAGGAGACCAAAATTTCACCTGGTCATTACACTGTTGATCAAAAGCATGCAAACTACGCTTTGCTCGGGTGAGATTCTGGTGCATCTGCAAAATCATAGAGGTGTTGGGCGTTAAGAGGGTGAGTCGTCCAAGGGTACAAGGACCTCCCCTCAATCTAGAGGGAATCCCTGCCCACGCTCGATCTCCACAGATTAAAAACACTCCAGGGGGTAATGAGATGGGATGATTGCTAGATTTTGATATATTTTTCCCCGTACAATTGCACCAAGCTGATGTATTTTGATATACTGAAAGGGAAGAATTCACGATAACTGGACTAGATTTAATTGGACTAGATACATTGCCTGTCCAGTTAAAAGAGATGCACCAATCTTGTTTAACAGAGCCCAAAAGCTCTAACTCTTGAGGTTCAGTGGGGGCTGTTGGAAAATGGGGGATAATACCATCCCACTGGTTGGCATATTTCTGTGTTGTGTTCAAAACTGGGCAAAGGGTGTGGGCCAGCCCCTCCGGGCATGGCAGGGAATCCAAAGGGACTCCCACCAAACAGGTGGAGAAGGAATTGCCGGGTGAAGACAAGGACAGACAAATGGCGTCTTGCCCAGTCCTGTTAGCTATGGTTACCCATATATTTGTCTTAGGTTGGGATGGGACCCAAGCAATGCTCACTACAATACTGGCTGTTACTATCGGTAACAGTAGAAGCTTCATGTCTTGTGATGAGTCTGCTCACGGTTGGGAGGGGATCACTCAGGTAATGTAACAGGGGCTGCAGGGTCAGCAGTGCTGTCGCTTCGGTTCGTGCTCTGTTCGCCTCCGCCAGGTGTTTCTTTCGCTGCCACCTTAGTCCATTTTGCTGGCACCCAGAGGGGACCTGAGGGGGAAGAAACACAGAGATACCCCCGCCCCCAATATAATACTTTTGCTGGTTCCTGCCAAAGGCCCGTTTTTGGATCTCGGTATCTAACCCAGACCGCAGGGCCTTCCTTCGTTGTTTTCCTTTGATGGTGCTTGATTATAGCAGGTACCTCACTTTCCCCAAAGACACAGAGATGATTTAATACAAAAAGACATTTTAGCAGTCTTTCCTGTGGGTCCCTAACCTCAGAATATTTCATCAGATAGCGTTTCAGGGTTCCGTTTGCCCTTTCTACTACAGCCTGTCCTGTGGGTGAGTTGGCAATTCCTGTTATGTGAGTAATGCCCCACTGACATAGAAAATGCTTGATTCTTTTGCTACTGTATGCTGGCCCGTTATCTGTCTTGATCTGTTGTGGGGTTCCCATTACTGCAAAGCAACTACTAAGGTGTCGCTCCACGTGTATGGCCTTTTCACCTGCTTGGGCTGTAGCCCATATTAGATGACTATAGGTGTCAATCGTTACATGCACATATTTAAGCCTCCCAAACTCCTTAACATGCGTAACATCCATTTGCCAAATCTCATTTGCCCCCAGACCCCGAGGATTTACCCCCAGGCCCAATCCACACCCCCCATTATGGTGACTACAAATAGGGCAGGCCTTGACTATCGCCCTTGCTTCTTCAATGGGGATTCGAAATTCCCTATGCAGGCCTTTTGCATTTTGGTGAAACATAGAGTGTGCTTCCCTGGCCAACACGTTTTGGGGAATGGGGGTTGCCTGTGCCACTGAGACCAACCTATCTGCTCTCGCATTTCCTTCCCCCAACCCTATGTCCCATTTGTGACTTCTAATATGAATGATAGCAAATGCCTGTTCCCGCAGCTTGATAGCCCTTTGCAGTTGTATAAACAATTCATGCAGTCTTTTGTTTTGCACTTCTCGAATGGAAGCATCCTCTATTCTTTCACACACTCCTGCCACATATAGGGAGTCTGTGACAATGTTAAGGGGCTTAGTTATATGTAACATGGCCCAAACCACTGCTACAAGTTCCATAGTCTGTAATGAGTCCTCTTTTGTGGCGGCGATGATCTGATGTTTCCACTGCTCCCCCTCTTTCCAGGTAACCGCGGCAGTCCTGGTTCTTTTTCCTGCATCTGTAAAAGCGGTAATCGCCTCCTGAAGAGGGACCATTGATCGTTTGGGGCGTGCCATCCATCCCCATTGTCCCAGCCATCGCAGTGGCACATTCGGAATCTTTTCCATTGATATTACACCTCCAGCCCCCAGCAGGGCTTCCTGGAGTTCGGCACAGTTCTCTAAATACCAGGTTAAACTCTCCTTCTTCATCGGGATCCAGATGCGATCAGGTTCCAGGCCCGTAACCTGCAATGCTCTTTCTCTTCCTTTCTTAATTAGATCAGCCAACATTTCAATTTTTTGAAAAAGAGTTTTATGCTGCTGCAATGGGGGAAACAGCCACTCTAATACCCATACCTCCCCCGTTTTCTTTTGTTGCTGAGTTAATGCCCCCAACAAATATTTGTCCCCACACCAAATAGTGAGATGGATTGGCAAATCTGGATCTCGTCTGTGTACACAGCCAGTTGCGATACAGTCCATAATGTGGTTTAATGCCATTTGCTGGTGTTCTGTCAAGTTGACAGGTGTCATTGGATCGGTGCCTCGGAGCAAAGGTCGCAGTTGGTCTAACAGTTCATTAGGAATACCTACTACGGGTCGCAACCATTGTAAGTCACCAAGCAATTTTTGAGCATCATGCAGAGTGCGTATTTCTAGCTTTACCTGTAACTTTTGTGGCGTAATAATGCTGTTTGTTATAGTCCAACCTAGATACTTCCATGGAGTTGAGGTTTGCACCTTTTCTGGCGCCACCATTAATCCATGAGCTTGTAGTGCTTGGTGTATAGTTCGCACCTGAGGCTCGGTGAATGGCTGGCGTTGAGCGAACAGGATATCATCCATGTAGTGATAAATGACTGTGTCAGGCCATTCCTGTCGTAAAGGGCTTAATGCACTGCTCACATACAGTTGACAGAGAGTAGGGCTGTTACGCATCCCTTGCGGCAACACAACCCATTCAAAACGTTGATCTGGTCCTTCCCTATTGAGAGCAGACAAGGTAAAAGCAAATCGCTTTGTGTCTTGTGGGTGCAGTTCAATGGTAAAAAAGCAGTCCTTGAGGTCTATTATCAACAACAGCCAATCCCGTAGTATCATAGCCGGATTTGGCAGGCCTGGTTGTAGGGCTCCCATGGGTTCCATTTGTTCATTAACTGCTCTCAAATCATGTAAGAGTCGATACTTCCCGGATTTCTTTTTTATAACAAAAATGGGAGTGTTCCAAGGGCTTGTGGACGGTTTCAGATGCCCCAGGTCAAGCTGTTCGTGCACTAATCGGTGCGCTTGTTCAAGACTTTCCCTTTTTAGTGGCCATTGCTTAACCCATACCGGTGTATTTGTATTCCACGCGAGCGGGATTGGGAAAGTCCATGCAACGGCCGTTAGCCCAAAGGGTGCTCGTTGGTTAACACGACCCCCAGCTGGGCAAGTATGTCTCTTCCAACCAGACACTGGACAGTCGGTGGCAAAGGCACGATTGAAAAAACAGCTTTGATTGTTCTGCCGTCTATCGTGATGGTCAACATTGGTGATTTTCGTGCCAGTGTTAGTCCTCCTATTCCCGTCACTGTTGCCATAGCAGATTGAAGCGGCCAGCTCTGGGGCCAATACTCGGGACTGACGATGCTGGAATCGGCTCCGGTATCCAATAACCCTTGGAGGGTCCTTGTCTCCCCATGGTATGCCAAAACAAGGTTACGTTTGGGTCTGTCAGTTAGGTTCATTGTCAACAAAGTAAGTCCTCCAGAAAAGCCAAAACCGTGCTCTCCTCGCTCCCGGGCCTCCCGGGGGGAGATGGATTTCGTCATTTGTTCAAGTGGGATCAATTGAGCGATGCGTTGTCCCTTCTCGATTCGTATCGGAGGAAAGGGAGTGTGCACCATTATTTGTATTTCTCCGGTAAAATCAGCATCGATAACTCCTGGCAAAACAAACAGGCCCATCATAGATGCAGACGAGCGTCCCAAAAGTAGGGCTCCTAGGGCTTGTCCATTGATCACAATTGGTCCCTTGATGCCCGTGGGAACTTTCTCGGGTGTGGGCGACATTAACGTTACTGTCACTGCGGCTGCCACGTCCAGGCCGAGGCTCCCTGCTGTGGTGGGGTGCAAGTTGGTTGAGCTGAGGGTTGACTGACAGCAGCTACTTGTGTCGGGGCGCGGCTGCTGTGGTGTCTCTGCGCGCTGGTATTGAAGTTTCCCGAACGCCGACGACAAGCTCTGGTATCGTGGGAGTCCTCACGGCACTTATGGCACCATATTCCTGATGCTTGACACTCTCTCCGCAAGTGTCCAAATCCTCCACAGCGGTAGCACTTGATACGGCCAGTAGATGGAGCTCTAGGACTGGCTATCGCAGAGGCTTGCAGGGGCGCAAGAGCAGCTAACACCTGACTCTGGCTCGCTTTTGCTTGTTCTTTCAATCCCACCCCCAATTCTTTAATGGCCTCCACTAACATCGCTTGTGGTCCGGTCGGTATACTAGCCATACGCTCAAGGGCCTCCTCAATACTCCAATTTGCTCCCATTGTGTTTAATACACTTCGAGTAGCAGCATTACAGTTCTCCAGGGCACACTGTTTAAGCATTGTACCCGTCATATAATCAGGAACCCCTGCTCTCTGAATGGCACTAGCAATTTTATCAATAAAGCTGCCAAATGACTCTTCCCGGCCCTGCTTTATGTTCATATATGAGGGAACACCCCCTGGCTCCTTCACCCTATCCATCGCTTCTCTCGCTAGCCGCATGGATTCTCTACACTTGTCTGGTCCAACCAGAGCCTGAGCCTCAGTACGCGTGAATGGTCCCATCCCCATTAATTCTTCTAGGGTAACCCCTTGCAGCGGGTCTCTAGCGCCTCGATTTACCGACACGCTTTGTTGGCACAGACTCTGCCAGTGTGCATTAAATAGCAGCTGCTGATGCTGTGTAAAAATAAGCTTAGCAATGCCTCGACAGTCCGTGGGCATCAGGATATGTGTTCCCCAAATATAATCTAACATCTGTTTAACTGGCTCGCTCTTTACTCCAAACTGACTGACAGTGGATCGCAATTGGGACAAAAGTTTCCAATCTATCGCCGTAATGGCAGCCTGAAGCCCCCCTCCCTGCAAGGGAGAAAAAACCACCGGACAAGCCAGCTCTTTTGCAGCCTCCATGGCCTCCCCATCCCCAGACTCCAGACAATCTTTTGCCAATGCCGCCCACATCTCTCGCCTTCCTTGAGCAATGGCCCCCGCCAGGTCGCTCTGCGCCCCAGGGACAGGCGCATTGGCTATCGGGGGCGTTGGTGGGGGTGCCTCCGGCCAGGGTGTTGAGGGGGTAACGGGTATAGCCGCTGGAGGTGGGTCAGGGGCGGGCGGCGGAGCGCTAGCTCCTTCACCGGCGTGCGGTGGTAACACAACCGTAGATACGGCAGGAGGCAAGGGGCAATCGGACCACCCGGCATACCCCCTATTCTTTTCCTGGGCCTCGTTAGCCTGCTGAGCTGCCCTTTTTTCTATCTGATACTGTAGCAATTCATTATGCACTACGCGCCACTGCTTTCCCAGCTTTTTTGCCGTCTTATCATCATCTAACACAGCCTCCCAGATCTTATCCCCCAGCTTCCTCCATTCCTCTAATTCATGAACAGTATGCGGGTTTTGAAAGCAACCCTTAGCATACCCATAATCTAAGAGCCCAGGGAGCTCCTTTTCGGGATCTATCCCCTTAATCTGTCGCTTTTTTAAAAAGCACGTAAATAAATTATATGCTGCTTGCCTTTCCATTTCCTTGTTACTCGTCAGCGCTGTTGCAGCCTTGCAAGGTCTCGGCAGCACGTATCGGCCGGGCTCTCCGATGAGGTCACCCAGGGCGCGGCACCCCTCCACGAATTCCTCAGTGCCTAATTGCCGCCTCGAGGAATTTTTTGGTTTAGGTGCTTATTCGCCGTCCCGGCTGCTGTAGGACCCGAGCTCACTCGCCGCTCCACCGTGGTATCACGTCGGGGTCACCATTTGTGGAAGTCGGCGGGAGAACAAGCAACACGACCACCAAAGATGATCAGCAAGTCTCGTTTATTACAGCGGTTAGCACCTCTTTATACAGTTGTTAATTAGGTTCATACATATTGCAAAAGCTAAGCTCATTATTGGCTACTTCTCCCAACACTAGCTCCTTTTGTTGTGCGCGCTTGCGGTTACAGTTCTCAGGCCAACTTCTTTGAACTTCGGTCATGATGACCTATCACATCCAATTATCGTCTAGCTTCAGCACCTGCAAGGACATGCTATCTTTGCAATAATTAGTGCCTACATAGCTTCTTGCTTATCTGCTGTTCCTCTGGTCGACTAGCACCATGGTGTCTGCGTGCCCCCTGTCACGCAGCCAGCTCTCAGTAAAACTCTCCACAGTTTTACATTAACTTAATCACCCCAAATAAACAACACTGCAGTAACCATCCCCTTTGTGGTACTCTAGCTAAATAATATGAAAGAGATTTCAACAAGCCAGAGCATGTTGATTTGGGAAGATGTTCCTTTGTAAAGCTGAGTCATAAAGCGGATTGAGAAACTCTGCAATCAGTGACTAAACAGCTAGAAAGATCTGTCAGCAGGAAAGTGCCCAAAATTTCAATGCTGTACACTACCTTTTATTTCAATGGTTTGCTTTAGGTAAAAGGTTTCATTTGTCTGAGTACAATGTATTTGAAATTTCAGATCCTCTCTTCTCTTACTCACAGCAACATTCAATTCTGTTGACCTTGTACTTCAGAAGTCATGTGGGAAGGTGGCTGAACTTTTTGTCTAATGGCAGAAGACACTTCAATTGCTTCTTTGGAATCCAGTTAGAATTTAATGAAACCCAGTTAGCCTTAGATGAAGCACTAGGGATATAAAAAAAGTTGGATGAGTTTGGAAAGCTCTGGAAAAATGCTCAAGGGAGAACAGTTGCTATGTCAATGCTTCTGTTTTCTCTTGGGATAACAGAAGTATGTGCTGAAGAAGACATGTCCCCAGCACACACCTCACTTGGACCCAAACCCACTTAGCTTCCAAGTCCAGGCATGAGCAGGATGGGTGGTGCAGCTGCCCACATAGCACAGGCATGGGCTCAGCTGTCCCACCACAGCGAGCCCCAGTGTCAGGTCACACTACCAATGTCACACTGCACACCTAACACCACACTGTCACCTGAGTCATGACACAGGTCAGGGCGCTGCAGCCCACGGCTGAGGAACCGCTTTTCCACACTGGCTGACTCTCAATGGCCTCATAGCTTCACTATGTAAGTCCAAATTGCAGGCCAGGCTGCAAGGGATGTAAAACAGGAGGCACTGGCTGTGCTTGGTACATGGCAGTGAGCTGGTCTATATGCATGAGAATCCAGATCCTCAAAGACATCAAAACACCTAAATCCCAGTGGTAACTTTCAGGATGTGGTTTCGGAGATCTTTCACTTTCATTTGTACTTTTGAAAAATATGCACCTAAAATTCAGGCTCCTCAACCCAGTCTTCTCACTGGGACTGCACAGAAGATATGTCTGAGCCTGCCCTGGGTCCTTGGGCTGCTGATCAGCCAGACCTCACACTCAGTCTAAGAACAGTGCAGCTTCTTCCACACCATTCATTCAAGTTTCTCCTCATGGAAACTGAGGACTAGGCAACAGTGAGGGGTAGGGGAATGGCATGCACCCAACTCTCACCTAGGCATGGGCTCTGTATGTGGAATTGGACAGACAGCACCTTAGGAATCAAGCAACATTTGCACTGACCTATCTTCTGCAGCAGATCCCACAGAGGACTAGGAAAAAAGCATCCACCGTGGCTGAAACCTGCCGTGTGCAACAGATTCTGCTGAGAGCAGAGATTATGAATGAGCTGACAAAACCAGCCTGCTGTTGGCATAGGCACCAAGCAGGGACAGAGTAGCTACAATGGAAGTGTTTCATCAATTACTGTCAGAGAAGTCACTTTTACCACGGATCATGCTCATTGGAGCATGTTGCCAAGCAGTTTTATAGAGGCGTTATACATCCAAAGCTACTTATGGTCCCGTTAAAAGAGATGCATTTCTTTTTTAGCTCAGTGTGGCTGAAATGTTGTCACAGAAGAGAGTCGCTGCTCAGAGTGCTATTGTAAAAGAGGTATTATTGTAATTACAGCAGGAGGGACAATGTGAGCTAGGAGCCACCATCTTCTTCCCCTGTCCCATCGCCTTTGGGCAGCCTTGCAAAGCTGAAAATTTGCTACCACAAGCACAATAGCTGCTCACACACCCTTTGCCATGGTGATTGATGGAAATGGGGAAATAATGATGTTACTTCTCCATTCGCTATAAATCACCCATCCCCTCAAAGTGACTAGAGTATTATAAGTCTGACCAGATTTATAAGGACAACTTAACCAATTAGCTCTTTCATAAAGGCTGTCATCTTTTTAATGCAGTGTTAGATATATTTAGGCACGTGTCTACAAAAGAAAGTATTTCTTTCCAGAGCTAACAAAGCTCTCATTCTAGGAGACTTAAAACCTCAGTCTGCAAATGTTCACCTTGTGGCTGTGTTCACATTAGCAAGTTACTCAGTGATGGCAGAAGCCAACCGATAGATCAAAACAGGAGGTCTGGAGGCATCTACATATACACTACATACATACATACACGTGTACTTTTCACATACACATACATTTACATACATTTATACACGTACACACATATATATAAAAATATACATGGTTTGACACCATCGAGGCCAGCAGAAAACTCCCACAGATTATGTTACTAACAAGGGGAGTAGCTTAGGCAGCCAGTATACTCAACACGGCTAAATCTACACAGCATGCATATAACTCCCATCAAGATTATGCTCTTGAATTCATCTCTGTTTAAATGTGCCCCTTCCTGTGGCCGGCCCTATCACCATCACACTGCTGCTTTGCATAGCACTGGGAGGGACCTGCCCAGCTGTTAATTAGCAGCAAGGCCACTCCTGTCTCTGGAAGGAAGACAGAATTCCCAAGGCCATTACCCTGCTGAGCCCATCCAGCCCAGCTAGCAGTACAGGCAGCCATGGAGATGCTCTACTTCACTGCCAAGCGAGTCGATGGGAGAGGGGCCCCAGGCAGTGATGCAGCCTTCACTGCACACACCCACTGCATCCCAACAATCCAGTGAGGCTGCCGCCAACATCACTGAGGTGCCCAGGCAAGAAGAAATGTCTGCCTTCCAGTTTCCCCTGCACTGTCTTCTTAAATCCACACACAAGAGTTAACATTGTGATACCCTGTCAAACATCAGAAAAGCATCAAAATGTCCCATTTTCAGTGTTTGCTTGAGACAGAAAAGGGCACTGCACAGGCACAGAAGAGAAGCAAGAAGGTCTCTAGGCAATCTGCTGCACTATTATCCCTTGGAGAACAAATACGGGAGAGGGCAGAGAAAAAGCTGGGGTTTTTTTAACATCTGTTCAGGAGTCAATCGTGTCAGGGAGTGGCTGTGACCATGCTGGCCTCAGGTCAAAATCCAGAGCGCACCTCTGACTCCTGGCCCCAGCACAAAGAGGTTGCTGGAAACCCTCTAACGTCAACGTCGAGGCTGGCTGTCCAAACAAACAAACACTTGCAGTGACTGAGGCGTATCAAAAAGCTGGCTGACCCAGCTGCCTACAGAGCAGAGAGACAACCTGCTGGAAACTCTCAGCCAAAGAGTATTTGTGCCCTTCCACATGCAAGAAACTCCTTGCCATAGGACAAAAGGACACCACAGATAGTAAAGTTACCTTAACTCTAAAAAGCAACTGGACAAATGCATGGGATAAAGCCTATCTGGGTGCACCAAGCACAATAACAAAAATCCCTGAGCCACATTGTACTAGAGACAGGGAAATATTTAGATGAGATACCAGCCCACAGTTGCACTGATCCTGTAATCTCTCAGGTGTCCACTACTGCCCATCACTGGCAGCAGGGCACTGAGCTAGATGGACCTCAGTAGGACAATGTCTGTTTCTGGATAGTAGGTTGTGTTGAAAATCAGTCATGAATATTTGCCTGAACACTATCTGTGAATCCACACACAGGAATACACAAGTGAAAAAACAATTTTCCTCAGGCAAGCAGGCCCTCTAGTTTCTACATTAACACAAATACATCAGTAAAAGTGGCTAAAATCAATGAAAAAGGAAATTACTCCATCAGCTCCCATCTCACAGAGTCAGATAATGCAGGGCCACACCAGGATACCTAAAATAGCAACTTATTGGAAAAAGCATTATGGCTATTTATAGATGCTGCAACATGATTAGTACCCCAAACAGAAAAATAAACTGGCAGTGTAGTCTTTCAAATCAACAGCTTCCACTGAGCTCACAAAGTCGATGATCAGCACAAAAATTGTAAATCATAGTATTAGTTTTTTATTATTATTTAAAAACTCCAGAAAATGCAGTCAGAACACAGGCATCTTTGCTTGTACGGAAAAGGCAATTCGGTTTGCATAAGCTTTTGGTATTAGTTAACACTGTTTATGAAACTGTACCCTGCCCACTGCATGCAAAAGGCCAGTAGCAGAGCTGCATGGGCAGAGCCTACAGATGTGATTACTGTTGGGTCAGAAGCTCTCACTCTCTGTTCAGAAAGAGTATATGCATGTTATGAAGAAAAACATGTTGCTGAGATGTGCAGCTCTGTTCATACCAGGTTTATTATTGCTTTTCCTAATGTGTGAGATTTCACAGGATAAATTTTGAGAAATCTAATAATTGCAGGACATTCATCACCAGTAGCTGGAAAGGACTGTATCCACAGTCTACACACAAGTTCCAAAAAGAATCCAGAAATGCATAAACCAGGCAGCACTGTGCCTCTCCATCCCCACCCACACAGGTAAAAATAATCTGGGACATTAATAGGTTCCTTTGGATTCAGGGACAGCTTTAGAAGGGCCTTTGCTCCTTAAAAAACTCCTTCAGAAGCCTAACTCTTTGTCTGCCTTGATTTCCCTTTTACTCCTCCCCTGCACTGCAATCACCAACTGCAGCTAATAGCTCTTCCCTTGGTTGTTTTTTTCTTAAATTTAGTATCTGCTTTTTACCCATCCTGACTAGCTGTTCTTGCACACAGGTGACTGAAACTCCCTTGTGAGGTCCACAGCAGAGTTCTTATATGGCTCAGCAAGAGAGAAAAGGGAAGCACATTGGAACCTCTGGTTTTCTCCTTTTACTGCTGAGATTTGTTCTCAGAAAGCAGGCACATGTCAAACAGCTCGACCAGCCAGAACTTGAGATGCCATCTGACAAATCTCTTTTCCAGCTCCAGGGGGAAAATGGCTTTTGGAAAGTCCCTGAACTTTGAGGCACTTAAGCATCAGAGGAGCACACCTCTTTTAGTGGAAGTAATGAATTATACAGGCACTCACAGCAGCATGGCGTGTGTTCCCACTGCGGGCATCCTGCTGCCTCCCTGCCAGAGCCAACAGCTAAAATGCTGGTTTGATGCCTAACAGTTAAACATTGCTGTCTTCCTAAAACAAGAGCCGCCCTTACTATTGTATTTGAAGTTTCCGAAAGGCTACTCATTATTTGATGCAAATCATTGTTTTCAAGAACAGCCAGGTTTTCCTCCTCCTTTAAAGAAGGCAGGTGCTTTGAGTAGCCCTTCAGAACCTAACACGAGGTTTTTTAAAGATCTGCACCCACAGTAGTTCCACTAGATGCTCACCATTCTTCAAATGCATCCTCAGAACACAAGTAATAGGCACCTGCTTTTTTCACAGCCTTTATTTTTCTAATTCAAGTAGATTACCCCATACATTTCAGCTGTGGCCCTTGCATAGGCTAGTTTTAAAGAAATGTTACAAGTAACAGGAAGGTGAAAAAATGACCTTGGGGTCTCTATGTCACATTGCCCAGCTGCTAGTTGAGATCAGGACATAATGCACCCCAAAATGTCCCACCTCAAACAGAAGGACAGCTGCAAACAGAAACCTGGATCTAAATGACATTTCTCAGTCAGATGACAGAAGCGTTGCTCTCCTGCACCCTATGAGACAATGTCAAGGATGCTTTTATTCACTGTGCTGTGTTGGTAGCAATGCCCATGTCCCTTTAGGCTGCTTTTGGAATGGCAGAGATAAAACCAGCATTTAATAGCTGCAGCAAGCTCAAAAAGATAAAAAAGTCCCTGTATGCACTTTTGTCATGTTCCCCTGCCTGCCTCAGGTCAGACTAAGTCTGCCAGCACTTGGATTTGACTCCTGTCACATACCAGTCTTGCTAATTAAGTGCTTTTGGCTGTCTCAGCATTGAACTCTGGGCACATGAGGGAAATAAAAGCAAGCCACCAAGAGATCATGAGAGTCTGTGTGGTTGAGGACTTGGTCCGGAATGAGGGAGCAGGATCATCAGGGGACTCTGCAGTGTTCTTCTAAAATGGTTGGTCCATAAAAGACCAAGGCAAAGGTGTGGAGGGAAGAAAGAATGGTCTTCTGCCTCTGCCAAATTGTTAGTTTATTTTGAAGAGGGCAGGGACATAGTGTGGGGAGGTTATCAGTGCAAGTCAGCACCACTGGGAGCCAGATGCTCACTCTTTTACAAACCAGACCTCATTGCATCACCCATAAGGCTTCTTAGGGGGGTCATAACCATTGCAGAAGTAGAAATCCTTGCGGTATGCAGCTTCACTCCCCAGAGCAGACTTCAGCTTGGCAGCATAGTTCATGTAATCCACCTCTTTGGTATAGTCGCCAAACTGCCTGCAAAGAAACCAAAGAAAGAGAGGTGCTGACCAGTCCTGGCAGAGCACAGAAAGGAAGAAAGAACAATATATAGCCACAATATATTTAGCCATGCATTTTGATCCAGGTCCTGCCAACATGCACTCGTGCAGGTGCTGTTCTATGCGAACCAGCACACTTTGTCTGCGATAGATTAAGTGTCAAGGGTTACACATTCAGGGTGCAGTCAGCCACTGGCAGACTCCAAACAGATGCCGCCAAACAGACCCATATATAACTGTCAGCAGAATGGCCTTGCCATTTGAATCAACACCATATCAGAGGAACAACTTCCTATAGCACAAAGTTACCTCCAAGTCTGCTCAGCCACAGTCCTTATACCAATGCTGTGAACAACCATGTTCACGGTGGTGTGAAAAATCATCTCCTGGAAGCCATACCATGAAGGGAAGCCAAACTCTAGCTAGTCCAAGGAAAAGGGGAGGGTGGGAACAGAAATGTTAGCAATTACAGCCCACAATGCTATTTAAAAGGGGTGGGCAGGAATCGGTCTGTTTTATGTTGACCTCCCACCAACAGGAACTGTTTCCACATCAGCCTGCACCTCACAGCCCTGCTTCAGAGCCAAGGTTCAAGACAACACAGCTGGTTCTTGCAGAAGTGCCCCACACCCGCAGCAAAAGCCACACTGTATTCACAGGCAGGGAGGAGCCAGACAGTTCAGAGTCAGCCAAAATAGTCCAAGCAAGGAGGCAGGGGAACACTCAAGGTGTTAAAAACAGAGTGAAGACCTTATTGCTATTGTGATGCTAGTTTGAGTCCAGCTTGTCAGTCAACAGCTCAAGACATTCAAAGGTCATATGAAGCAATGCAATGGCTGCTTGTTTCCAGGATGGACTCTGGCATGAGTCCATCTAAATGAGGCTACAGCTGACACCTGTAGTTTGATATGAACCCCACCAAAGGACATTCTTGATGACTATGAACCATCTTGATCCCAGAAAGTGAGGAAAACAGTCGTTTTCAGAGATTAGGAATGACTCAGTACCTTCATATTCTCCCTCCTCTGCTCTTCACCTACCCAGGTGAAATAAAAAGCCTTTCAGGGCTAACCTCTGCACTTGTTTTCCCAGTAAAAAAAATAAAAAATAGATACTCCATATTCCAAATGGGTGCAGCATGACCAATGATTAAGAAATGCCATAAAACACCTTCCTTCAGTCTAGAAAGACTCCTCCATCTCCTTCTACTGCAAGCACCCCTTGTCCAGCAAGTCAGCTGGTAAGACCAACATTGCTCTTCAGAGCATGCTAGAGACCTCAGCACTTAGGACTGGAAATCCCAAGATGCATTTCTTACGTGGAATAAACGGTCATCCCCTGTCTCTCTTCAATCTTAATGCTTTCATCGCTAGGACAAGAAGGGTTGGCTTGAAACTGGCTTGGGATCCGCAGAGAGACCTTCACTTTCTGTTGTAAGGAGCCATCCTCAGCAGGAAAAGCAGTGATGGAGACAGGAGCAGTCATGCCCATTCCAACCCCTAAAAGAGACACACAGAAACTACTAAAGAAGTCTAGGTTCTTGGGAACTCACAGCATTAACAGGGGATTTGCAAAAGCTAATTTTAATTTAGGAAGGCTCCTCATCCTGAACTCCTTGCATAGTCAGTTGAGAGAGTGGGGTCCTCTGAGGCATGCAGAAAAAACACATTAGGCTTCTGCTTGGGCCAAACTTTTCTCTCTCTTCACTGACTACACAGGAACCCTGGGAGATGAGGGCCCTAGATGGTCTCTGAATGGTTTTTCATTAATGGTCCTGTTTTTGTGGCTCTCAACCATGTATCTCATGCCACGGAGACACTCTGTTCTTCTGACACATCACCTCTAACACAGCCTTTAGGAGGTTAAGAATTAGGAGCAATCACCTGTAAGTAGCATTATGAAACATTACAAAGAACCATTAAAACCCAAGCTCACTGTTCATCACCCTTTCAGGATTAAAAATAGCCAGATATGATAAAATATCAAGGTCATAAAAGTTATTTCACTGCCTACAAGGGCAGAGCTGAAGTGCCCCAGTTACCCTGGATTTCATCAGCTACCGCTCACTTAGGGAGCTGTGATAAGTATATGTGTGCCTGTCCTCATGCTATCCCAGCTGCAAGGTAACCCATTCCTGCTTAAACAAACCAATTTTGAGACTTTTACCCTGAAACAGAGATGAGTTAGGAGTAGACTCATAGGATGACTTGGCTGGGTGTGCTTTGACCTGTGGGAAGTTTATTTTTCCCAGCGAGTGGCCATCCCCATCACAAACCCTGGGTGCCACGAGCCACAAGCCAGGCGGGCCCACAGTGCCATCGCCACCACCCATCTGGCTCTCGCCAAGCCTCTGCTAGCAGCGGTCAGCCACAAACACCTGCCAAGTTCCGTGGGGCAGGGAGCTGCCTCTCACCCTTGTCGTTGGTTCCTCCGACGTACTTGAGGAGCTTGAGCGCCCCTTCCTTCGAGGCTTCATCGAAGGGCTTCCCCACCACCTCCACCGCGGCAGACCACCTGCCCTCACATGCCCTCTCTTCGTAGCTGAGCTGCTCCTGGGGAAGGAGATGGAGATGGAAAGGCCACCGGCAGTTCCGCTGCCCGGAGTGTTACCAATCTGATCAGATTTTGATGATTCTGATGATTTTAGTTTAGCTAAAATCAAGTTAGGCCTAATCGAATCATATGAGGGAGTGACTGTTTTGTTTTAGTAACCGCAGAAAGCACACAGAACAAACAGGGGGTACCAGCAGCTAAAGTACATGAAGTGAACAGGTGGTACAAGCAGCTGAGGCCCAGCATTGTCTGTAACTAGAAACCATATAGTCAAGAAAGTAAAATATTATGTTTAAGCAACCACCGTGGAAACAATACAGTCATTAATCATATAGTGGCTAAAGTCACAGTGACCAGTTTATGCTGCTTGAAGATCCCCTTATCCCCCTCCCCATCCTAATCTGAATATTAGAGGGTACCATCAATAACGCGACTATGGCGTGACTATAGGTGACCAATGATTGTTATTAGAAATGAATATACATAAAGTGATGTAATCCAACAGATCCTTAGGGGCCAATCAAGGTAAAGGTTAATTTTAATGAGCAATTGAAAGCGAGCAGTATATGCAGTTTTATGTTAAATAACTTATACAATGGAACTCAAATATATAAAAACCCTGCTAAAGGTGATGTAACCCAGGATACGCTAGGTGGAGTTATCCCCCGTATCCTCCGCGCGTCAATAAAGAAGTGTCTGCTTATCTACATCACATTGGTGTTGATAAGTTCTTTGTCCTGTTTGGTGACAGTTTTGGCGACCCAGATGGGACCTCGCTGAAAGAGACCAGAGGAGTCGGGGACCTGATCGGTTCCAGCCGGCACAGAGGAAATTCTCGGGGATACCCATCTGTGGAGGAATGGCTTGCTGAACAGGGCCGAATGTAGCAGCTGTGAGCACAGGGCTGAATGTAGCAGCTGTGAGCGAGCAGTACTGATAACGGGAGCTGTACTGCTGATAGCTGCAGCTTCCCACGGTCACTCTGACCTGGGAACTGAGACAAGTCCGAAGCTAGTGGAAAGTTACAAGGTAGAACCTGCGGGAAGAATTCAGAAGTAGATAACCGCAAGAGGCTGGAATATGCAAATGTAGCTCTATGCTTAACTAATCAAATATAGACGAGTAGGCATGGTTTGTGCTTAGCCAATTAGACATAGATATGTAAGCATAATTTAACATAAGTAGGCATAATTAACCTCCAGTGTATAAAAGGCATAGCAGAACTCGAATAAAGTTGAAGCTTGCTTATAACTCATACCGAGTTGCGTCTTGCTTCCCTCGCCTTCTCCGCCATTCTGCAACATCTGGCGCCCGAACTAGGGACCCCACTCTACATCTCAGGGGTCCGGAACTCTGACCGAGGAGGCGAGAGCGGAACAGAGCACCGGTTAGCAGCGAACCGGTGGGCGAAAGATCGGCGATCTGCTATGCAGTGGGATTCCGCATCCGCGCCTGGGAACAGAACAGAGCCTGTTTGACCCGCTATCCGCTTAAGGCTACGCTCTGGACGACACCCAGAGAGGGGGGTGTTCGTGCTGCACAGCGGGAGACCCGGTGTAGGGGTCGCGGGAGATCCCTAAGAGGGAACCCTCCCGTCGCTATCCGGTTTGCCGAAGCAGAGAGAGGCTTCGAGGAGTTTGCCGAAGCGGAGAGAGGCTTCGAGGAGTGACGGCTTGGACCAGCCAAAAAGGTCATGGAGCGTGAGGTAGCCTGTGAATTGCTTTTATGCTTTTTAGAAAAGCAGGGGTTAGAAAGCCTAAAGCATGGTTCGGGGCTTGTGGCTTTATTGTTATGCTTTTTAGAAAAGCGGGGACTGGACATAAGTAAAAAGACTTTGGGCTCCCTATATGCTTGGGGGTATGCCAGAGGACACTTTCAAGACCCTAATACGCTGTTTGATGTAACGGAGTGGAGAAAGTGTGGGGACTCTCTGTGGGACAATGTTGTTAGCGGTGATAAAACGGCGAAAAAGTTACGGGGACCGCGGCGGGAGGTGAGCGGTGCCCCTCCGTTTTTTCCCCCCCCCCGAGCGCCGCGGCGGCGGCTGGAGCGGCGGCCGGCGCCGGGGCCGTGCCTGGCGCAGCGGAGCGGCACGACCGGCATTCCAACACCACCCCCCCCCCCCCCCCCGCGCGAGCGCTGCGGCAGCAGCCGGAGCATTCGCGGCTTGGAGGGACGTGGAGGGGGTGGGGGGGAGGGAGCGCGCGCGCTGCGGCAGCAGCCGAAACGTTCGCAGCTTCAGGGCCCCGACCGAATGCCTGTTCCGTTTTTCCCCCCCCCCACCCACCTATTCCAGCGGTGCCCACACATATGAACAAGTGCAAGATTTCAAGAGGAGCGTGGTTGGGGGTGGGCAGGCTGGGACAAGAAATGGAAAGGGGAGGGGGCGGAGGCGGGAAATGCGGGGAAAGGATTTGATCCGGGTAAAGAGAAAATGTAAAAGGAGGGAATGACTTTGCCTTTTGGCTTTCCTCCAAGGTGCGATCGGCCTCGTGGGGGGAGCCCTTGGGTAAACAAGCCCCAAGTGCCCCACATTGGATAAATGACTGCCAGCTGTCCTGTTTTGGGGACAGGGGCTGAGGCCACTTGCAGGAAGGGTGGAGTGTCTGTCTGTGAGGTGGACGCACCTTGCAGAGTTTCCTATTGGGGAAGGACCTCCTGATTCTCCCTGCAACTGGGCCCCGGTCAGGTTTGGCATTTGCAAATGGGGCTTTGTGGGAAAACAATACGGGACTACTTCTATATGATTAGCCTACTGACTGGGAGACTTTGTTTCTTTGTTAATTCCACCTATTATTGAATTCCACCTGTTATTGGTTGCTATTGTATTAACGATTGTACTTTATGTTTTCAAAAAGGTAACAAGCATGATTAAATATACCATGAAGAACGTATGGCTGGCTAAAAGAGAATAACCAAATAGTGAACCAGCCATATGGGATGTTGGCCTAGGCAGGTAGCCAAATTCTAGAAGCTACTTCAAAAAAAAAAAAAAAAAAAAAAAAAAAAAAAAAAAAAAAGCAATGGCTGCTTCACTAAGGAACGCAGGAGTAATGGACACTGACGCTGATGTCACCATTGTCAGTTCCACACGGTGGCCACCTGACTGGCCATGTCACCCAGCTGCCACAGGTATCGAAGGTGTGGGAGGAACCACCACAGTAAAATGCAGCGCTTCTCCTGTGTGCATCACCATCGACGACAAAAAAGCCCACACAGTTGTGAACATTTTGTCATTGCCCATCGGAGTCGACGCTCTCATCGGACGGGATGTGCTTTCTCAGCTGGGACTGCGTCTCATGAATGACTCTTTTTAGGGGCGGTCACTGCCCAGTGGACTTTCCCGATCCAGTTAACGTGGCTCACCATCGAACCAGTATGGGTCGAGCAGTGGCCGCTAAAACAGGAAAGTCTTCTGCAGGCCCAAGCACTTGTCACAGAACAGCTGCCCATGCCTTAAAGAGATCGAAAGGCTAGCTTGTTGGTCTGTTAAGCAATCAAATTTTACCACAAATATTATTAATGAATTGTTAGTAGATCAAAATAGTTTGCGACATGCTTTGTTTCAAGATCGCGCCGATATTGATTTTTTGCTTTTAGCACAAGGCCATGGTTGTGAAGACTTCGAGGGTATATGTTGCTTTAACTTATCTGATCATAGTAATTCCATCCATAAGCAGTTAAACTGGCTAAAGCAACACACCAATAAGATCACTGTTAATAACAATCCGTTTGATAAATGGTTATTCTCTATATTTGGGGGATTAACACCATGGCTGCTTTCGCTTGTTAAAGAAGGCTTACGCTGGATAGGAATAGGCATTGCTATTGTAGTTGTTGCTAAAATTGCTTATAACTGCATAATGAAACAAGTAGCTCAACTTTCCAACCAGATACTGCTCGCTCAAAAAGAAAAAGGGGGAATTGTGGAGGAATGGCTTGCTGAACAGGGCCGAATGTAGCAGCTGTGAGCACAGGGCTGAATGTAGCAGCTGTGAGCGAGCAGTACTGATAACGGGAGCTGTACTGCTGATAACTGCAGCTTCCCACGGTCACTCTGACCTGGGAACTGAGACAAGTCCGAAGCTAGTGGAAAGTTACAAGGTAGAACCTGCGGGAAGAATTCAGAAGTAGATAACCGCAAGAGGCTGGAATATGCAAATATAGCTCTGTATTTAACCAATCAAATATAGACGAGTAGGCATGGTTTGTGCTTAGCCAATTAGACATAGATATGTAAGCATGATTTAACATAAGTAGGCATAATTAACCTCCAGTGTATAAAAGGCATAGCAGAACTTGAATAAAGTGTTGAAGCTTGCTTATAACTCATACTGAGTTGCGTCTTGCTTCCCTCGCCTTCTCCGCCATTCTGCAACATCCATCGATCCCCGATCCATAAGGCTCTTCACGACGTCCCCTGGAATTGGTAAGACACTTCTTAAAATTATCTGGTCTGGGAAAGGGGTTCGAGTCCCCTAGTCTGCCTGTCAGACGCGGCGAAAGCTGCGCAGGGTTGGACTGAGAGGGTACCCGTCTGTGGAAGCCTAGGCGCCGCCCGGTAAGACGAATACGAAAGTTTCGCAGGGTTGGCATCGGTGTATGCAGGTTGGAGTCCTGCCGTATCTGGTATCTGGGTAATATGAGTACTCTCAGGAAAATTGTTGTGCACACATCTGGTATTTCTGTAATAACTGTGGAGCGCTGTGGAGTGTGATTGAGTAAGTCTGAGACGCACAATTGCGTGCAAAGCGAGAGGGAGCTTTGATCCGCGGTTCTGTTATCCCGCGAGGGGTGCAGCCGGAGATAAGCGAAGTGAAAGGACGAAACGAGTGTTAAAAATATTATATTATATAATTATATTATTACTATATAATAATATTATATTATACTGTGGTGGTATAACAATGGCATTTAAGCTCCCAAAGTTGTTTAAGGAGAGAAATGAGGGTTCTATACCAAGGACCTCTCCTTTGGGTTGCCTTTTGGCTCACTGGAAAGAGATGCGTGAGTTGCGTAAAAATCAACTTATCGAATACTGTAATCATGTGTGGCCAATGTATAAGCTAGAAGATCAGGAGGTATGGCCCTTAAATGGAACTTTAAACTATAATACTATTTTACAGTTAATGTTATTTTGTAAATGAGAAGGAAAGTGGGATGAAGCTCCATATATGGATTTGTTTTTCTATCTAAGGGAAAAACCTGAGTGGCAAAAGGAATGTGGGATGACTGACCAAATAATGCCTCTTATGAAAAAGGATAAAAAGGTCCAGGAACATTGCCCTGCATGTACTGCTACTAAAATGTGTCTTAAGCATCTAGCACTCAAGAAAGAGGGAAGGGTTACCCAAGGGGGGGAGTGTGGGGGGGAAGAGGAAGAACAGGTAATAGAGTCCCCCTTGGAATAAATCAATGTGCCTTTTGTAAAGAGGAGGGGCACTGGAAAAAGGAATGCCCAAAGAAACTGAATGAACAGCAAGCAGCAGCAAGAGTAATGGTTCTGGGAGAATATACAGATTGACGGGGACCGGAGGCAAACCCAGCTGAGCCTCTGGTTACCATTAAGCTGGGAGAAAAAGAGGTTGCATTTTTGGTTGATACGGGAGCAACGTTTTCAGACTTGAATACACAAAAAGGAAAAATAGGAACAAAACCAGCAAACGTTATTGGAGCCACAGGGAAAGAGGAAAACCGACCATTCCTACAACCCTTGGATTTGAAATTTGGAAGCAAAAGTATAACACATGAATTTCTGTATGTTCCAGATTGTCCGATACCCTTAATGGGAAGAGATTTGCTATCTAAATTAAATGCACAAATTGTCTTTGAAGACGGGGAGTTGTTTTTAAAAATACCTGAATCAAAAATGGGAGAAATTTTGATGATACTAGAAAAAACAAAAGTACAAGAAATTCCCCCAGAAGTAAATAATGCAGTAATCCCCATGGTATGGGAAACCGATATCCCAGGAAAATCCAAATTAGCCCAACCTGTGAAAACTGAATTAAAGAAAGGAGCAAAACTGGTAAGGATTAGACAATATCCAATTAAACCAAAAGCAAAGCAAGGAATTAAAAAGCTGATTGATAAATTTTTGAAATATAACATTTTAGAAGAGTGTGAGTCAGAGTATAATACTCCTATCCTACCAATACGGAAACCCTCAGGTAATTTTAGATTGGTGCAGGATCTGCGACCTGTAAATCAGATCGTAAAAGATATCCATCCAGTAGTGGCAAATCCGTATACATTATTAACTGCCCTCAGAGAGACATATCAGTGGTTTACAGTGCTTGATTTGAAAGATGCTTTCTTTTGCATACCCCTGGACCAGGAAAGCCGTAACTTATTTGCTTTTGAGTGGGAAGACCCACAGACAGGGCGCAAAACACAATTAACATGGACACGGCTACCCCAAGGATTTAAAACCAGCCCAACGATCTTCGGTAACCAGCTGGCAAAGGAACTGGAAATTTGGACAAAGGAAAAGATGACGCCACGACCAGATCACCTTCTTCTACAGTATGTGGATGATATTCTAGTAGCCACCGAAGAGAAGCCTGCTTGTATCCAGGTAACCATTGAACTTTTAAATCTCCTGGGACTTCATGGGTATAAGGTGCCTAAAAAGAAAGCCCAAATAGCAAGCCAAACAGTAATATACTTGGGCTTTGAGATTTCAACAGGGCAGAGAAAGCTGGGAAGCGACCGAAAGGAAGCAACTGGTGCTATCCCTGAACCTTGGACTATGCATGAATTAAGAGCGTTTCTGGGAATGACCGGGTGGTGTCGTCTTTGGATTATGAACCATGGGCTGACAGCCAAACCACTCTACGAGGCCCAGAAATCTATCCCTCTTGTGTGGGGTTACCAGCAACAACAGGCCTTTCAAGACCTTAAGCAAGCTTTAATGTCAGCACCAGCTCTAGGATTGCCTGACCTAACCAAAGACTTTCAGTTGTTTGTCCATGAGAGGCAACACCTTGCTCTGGGAGTCCTGACCCGAAGGATGGGAAGCTGGAAAAGGCTGGTGGGATACTTTTCCAAACAACTGGACAGAGTGAGTAAAGGATGGCCTGCCTGCTTGCGAGCAGTAGCAGCAACAGTCATACTGATACAAGAAGCCCGCAAGCTCACTCTGGGGAGAGTCATCACAGTTTGTCCCACACGTGGTTATTACAGTGCTGGAACAAAAAGGAGGACATAGGCTCTCCCCTAGCAGAATGATGAAATACCAAGTAATCCTTACCCAACAGGATGATATGGTCTTGAAAACAACTAACCTTGTGAATCCTGCAGTTTTCTTAAGTGCTTCACAGGAAGAAGAGAGACCTGAGCACGACTGCTTAATGACTATTGAGCACACATACTCCAGCTGAGAAGACCTGAAGGATGTCCCATTCGAGGACCTCGAGTGGGAGCTGTTCACGGATGGCAGTGGCTTTGTGCAGAACAGAACTCGATATGCTGGATATGCGGTAACAACTGAAAATTCTGTGATACAAGCAAATGCATTACCCAACACGACATCAGCTCAGAAAGCAGAACTGATTGCCTTAATAAGGGCTCTGGAATTAAGTAAAGGAAAAAAAAAGTAAACATATGGACAGACTCAAAATATGCTTTTGGAGTAGTCCATGTCCATGGAGCCCTGTGGAAAGAAAGAGGACTATTGTCCTCCCAGGAGGCAAATATTAAGCATCAAAAAGAAGTCTTACAATTATTGTTGGCGGTTCAAGAACCGGCCCAAGTAGCAATCATGCACTGTAAAGCACATCAAACTGGAAATACAAAAATAGCTGAAGGAAACAGATTGGCTGATCAAGCTGCTAAGAAGGCAGCCCAAAAACGAGCACTAGAAATGGCATTAATTCCCACTAGAACTGTAACACTCCCTAAAGAACTTCCAAAGTATTCAAAAGAAGATGAGAAATTGGCTCAACTTGTAAATGCAAAGAAAAATCCAGAAGGATGGTGGACAACTTCTGAAGGTCAAGTTGTAGTACCCCCATTAATTATGAAAGAAATTCTACAGATAAAACATCAGGAATGCCACTGGGGTGTAGAAGCCTTGGTGACATTCCTGAAAAGGCATGTAATATCAGTAAAGATGTTAGAAATGGCTAAATCACTTACTGTTAAGTGTGAAGTATGCCTAAAGAATAATCCAGTCATACAAAGAAAGGTTCAGATGGGTAAGTTAAAAACTGGGATGGAACCTGGTGATTACTGGCAGATTGATTTTACTGAATTACCCAGATGCAGAGGGTATCGGTATATTCTGGTCGGGGTTGATACCTTTTCTGGATGGCCGGAGGCCTTTCCCTGTCGTACAAATCAAGCTAAAGAAACAGTGAAGTGGCTTTTACAAGAAATAATTCCAAGGTTTGGGGTGCCCCTCGGGATATCATCAGATAGGGGCCCACATTTTGTAGCAACTGTAATACAAGATATAAGTAAAACTCTGGGAATAACCTGGGATTTACATGCCTCTTGGAGGCCTCAGTCTAGTGGAAAAGTAGAAAGAATGAATCAAACTTTAAAAAGACAGATTAGAAAAATCTGTCAGGAGGCTAATTTGAAATGGCCTCAAGCACTCCCATTGGCATTATTGCGAATTCGAATACAGCCAAGAAGTGGGATGTCAGTCAGCCTCTATGAATTAATGTATGGAAAACCATATGAAATGCCTGAACCCAATCCAAGTATGCATATAAAAGGAAAACAAGATGTGTATAATTATTTGCTTTCTCTTGGAAAAACTCTAGCTAAAATCCGGAGCACAGTGGTGTGGAATCGACCCTTGACATTGGAGAATCCTGTCCATAACTTCCAGCCTGGAGACTATGTCTACATAAAGACCTGGACATCAGAGCCTCTACAAGAGAACTGGAAGGGACCTTATCAAGTGTTGCTAACTGCGTTCACTGCAATCAAGATTGCTGAATCCGACGCTTGGATCCATTATACCAGAGTGAAGAAAGCACCATCCTCAAACTGGAGAGTGATTGGAGATCCAGAGACTTTAAAACTGCATTGAAACATGATTAACTATCAGAATTTCATTTTTTTGTTACAGTCTATGATGGTAGAAACCTGGATGGAAGGGGAGATCGTTACCAGACCTAGCATAGCGCTTAACCTGGCATACAAATGTTTGGAATGACAATTGACTCAAAAACCAGAATTTAATCGGATGATTATACAAGCAGTGGCAAGACAACGAGATGAACCATCAAAAGATCCACCATCATACGACAACCCGGGGTTCAGTGAAATCACACTATGAATAAGTGAAAGTACTGAGTATGATTATCAATACTTTCAAAGGGGGGAAATGTTACCAAACTGATCAGATTCTGATGATTCTGATGATTTTATGATTTTAGTGCAGCTAAAATCAAGTTAGGCCTAATCGAATCATATGAGGGAGTGACTGTGTTTTGTTTTAGTAACCACAGAAAGCACACAGAACAAACAGGGGGTACCAGCAGCTAAAGTACATGAAGTGAACAGGGGGTACAAGCAGCTGGGGCCCAGCATTGTCTGTAACTAGAAACCATATAGTCAAGAAAGTAAAATATTATGTTTAAGCAACCACCGTGGAAACAATACAGTCATTAATCATATAGTGGCTAAAGTCACAGTGACCAGCTTATGCTGCTTAAAGATCCCCTTATCCCCCTCCCCATCCTAATCTGAATATTAGAGGGTACCATCAATAGCGCGACCATGGCGTGACTATAGGTGACCAATGCTTGTTATTAGAAATGAATATACATGAAGTGATGTAATCCGACAGATCATTAGGGGCCAATCAAGGTAAAGGTTAATTTTAATGAGCAATTGAAAGCGAGCAGTATATGCAGTTTTATGTTAAATAACTTCTACAACAGAAATCAAATATATAAAACCCCTGCTAAAGGTGATGTAACCCAGGATACGCTAGGTGGAGTTATCCCCCGTATCCTCCGCGCGTCAATAAAGAAGTGTCTGCTTATCTACATCACATTGGTGTTGATAAGTTCTTTGTCATGTTTGGTGACAGAAAGAGGCTAATATATTTCCTATTGCAAATGTACACAATTGCTTAAGTTAGTATTTTTCCATGATCAGGCTGAAGGCAAAGTGATTATGGAAAAATGCTAACTTAAGCAATTGTGTACAGATTAGCGTATTTGCAGTAGGAAATATATACAGCTAGTAGAAAGAGGCTAATATAGTCTAGAGTTGAAAAACTAACCAGCAAGGATAAAAGTTTGGAGCTGCTAAACAGAAATGCTTAGTAAGATAAGGGAAGAACTGAGAGACTCGTCCTTGAAAGAGGGAGCAGTCAGGCCTGAAGTGATCAAACGGTGTTGGTTAAGGGGCCCCAAGGACAACACTCCCTCAGGAAGGAGGGACTGATAAGAACCACAGTGCTAATTAAGGGGTCTTGGGAACCAGAACAGACCAGTCTGGAGGGGTGAAGTAAGCAAAGGTAAAAAGGACACCGCGAGGAAGACCCGGAGCCTTCCTCCTGAAGACCCCCGAGGACGACCACCAGGATGCACCACGCCGGCGCAAGCGGGCGGAGCAAGGGGCGTGGAATGATTTACCGTAAATCTCTTCCCTAAGACCCTCCCAATGATGTAATCCTCATTCCTACCTGATGTAAACTTATGAATATGCAACACTTTAGGCTGTAAAAAGAGCACACTCCTGGCCCCAGGTGGGCTCGTTAGGAGGAGCGATCCCCCGAGTCCCCGGATCCGCAATAAACGAATACCTGCTGCTAAAGATCCTCGTCAGCTTTACAGTTATTTTCAAGATGCAGTTTTTGCACTAATCAAAAGGGGCGAGGGGATGAGCATTTTCTCTTGCACTGAAAAGTCCCCAAGAAGACTTGGTTTTCCTGCATCCCTCCTCCCCAGCTGCTGGGGGAATAATGCTGTGCAAGAGCGGTGAGAAAGGAATCACAGAATCACAGAATCACAGAATGTTAGGGATTGGAAGGGACCTCAAAAGATCATCTAGTCCAATCCCCCTGCCAGAGCAGGAACACCTAGGTCAGGTCACACAGGAACATGTCCAGGCGGGTTTGGAATGTCTCCAGAGAAGGAGACTCCACAACCTCTCTGGGCAGCCTGTTCCAGTGTTCTGTTACCCTCACTGGGAAGAAGTTCTTCGTCACATTTATGTGGAACCTCCTATGTTCCAGCTTGCATCCGTTGCCCCTTGTCCTATCATTGGATGTCACTGAGAAGAGCCTGGCTCCATCCTCATGACACTCACCCTTTACATATTTATAAACATTAATAAGGTCACCCCTCAGTCTCCTCTTCTCCAAGCTAAAGAGACCCAGCTCCCTCAGCCTTTCCTCATAAGGGAGGTGTTCCACTCCCCTCATCATCTTTGTGGCTCTGCGCTGGACTCTCTCAAGCAGTTCCCTGTCCTTCTTGAACTGGGGGGCCCGGAACTGGACACAATACTCCAGATGTGGCCTCACCAAGGCAGAATAGAGGGGGAGGAGAACCTCTCTCGACCTACTAACCACCCCCTTTCTAATACACCCCAGGATGCCATTGGCCTTCTTGGCCACAAGGGCACATTGCTGGCTCATGGTCATCCTGCTGTCCACCAGGACCCCCAGGTCCCTTTCCCCTACACTGCTCTCCAGCAGGTCAGCCCCCAACCTGTACTGGTACATGGGGTTGTTCTTCCCCAGATGCAAAACTCTACACTTGCCCTTGTTGAATTTCATTAAGTTTCTCCCCGCCCAACTCTCCAGCCTATCAAGGTCTCGTTGAATGGCAGCACAACCCTCTGGTGTGTCAGCCACTCCTCCCAGTTTGGTGTCATCAGCAAACTTGCTGAGGATACATTCTGTACCCTCATCCAAGTCGTTGATGAAGATATTCAACAACACCGGTCCCAGTACCGACCCCTGAGGGACTCCACTAGTCACAGGCCTCCAACTAGACTCCGTCCCATTGATCACAACTCTCTGGCTTCTTTCCTTCAGCCAGTTCACAATCCACCTCACTACCTGATCACCAAACCCATACTTTATCAGCTTATCTACAAGGATGCTGTGGGAGACAGTGTCAAATGCTTTACTGAAATCAAGATAAACCACATCTACCGCTCTACCATCATCTATCCACCTAGTTATTTCCTCATAGAAGGCAATAAGGTTGGTCAAACATGACTTACCCTTGGTAAAACCATGTTGACTGCTCTTAATGACCCCCTCATCCTTGATATGCGTAGAGATAGTGCCAAGAACAAGCTGCTCCATCACCTTTCCAGGGATGGAGGTGAGGCTGACCGGTCTATAGTTACCCGGGTCCTCCTTCTTGCCCTTCTTATAGATAGGAGTGACATTTGCTGTCCTCCAGTCCTCAGGCACCTCTCCTGTTGCCCATGACTTACCAAAGATGATGGAGAGTGGCCTAGCAATGACCTCTGCCAGCTCCCTCAGCACCCTTGGGTGCATTCCATCTGGTCCCATTGATTTATGGATATCCAGATTGCTCAACTGATCCCTAACCCAATCCTCATCTACCGAGGCAAACTCCTCCTTTATCCTGACTTCTTCTGGGGCTACAGGGATCAGGGGCTCCTGGGGAAAGCCTGCAGGAGTAAAGACAGAGGCAAAGAAGGCATTCAGCACCTCTGCCTTCTTTATATCCTCTGTCTCTAGGGCACCCACCTCATTCATCAGTGGGCCTATATTGCCTCTAGTGTTAGTTTTATTAGCTATGTATTTGAAAAAGCCCTTTCTATTATCCTTGACCTGGCTTGCAAGGTTAAGTTCCAAGGAGGCCTTAGCTTTCCTAATTGCCTCTCTACATCCTCTGACAACTGTCCTATATTCCTCCCAAGTGACTAGCCCTTCTTTCCATGATCCATAAATTCTTTTTTTCCACCTAAGTTTGCCCAGCAGTTCCTCGTTTAACCATGCTGGTCTCCTAGCTCCCTTACTTGATTTTATACCCATTGGGACGCTCTGATCCTGAGCTTGCAAGAAGTGGTCCTTGAATGTTGACCAACTATCTTGAGCCCCTTTACCATCTAGCACCCTGTCCCATGGGACTTCCCTTAACAATTGATTGAGGAGGCTAAAGTTGGCCCTGCGGAAGTCCAGGGTTCTGGTCTTGCTAGGTACTCTATTCCTCCCACACGGGATCCTGAACTCCACCATCTCATGATCACTGCAGCCAAGGCTGCCATCGACCATCACGGCTTCAACAAGACCCTCCTTGTTGGCGAGTACAAGATCCAGCAGCGCTCCTCTCCTAGTCGGCTTATCCACCATTTGCATTAAGTAGTTGTCATCAATGCACTGGAGGAACCTCCTAGACTGTGAATGGCTGGCTGTGTAAGTCTTCCAGCAGATATCAGGGTAGTTAAAATCCCCCATGAGGACCAAGGCCTGTAGTTGTGAGGCTGCTTTCAGCTGCCTGTAGAAAGCCTCATCAACTCCCTCGTCCTGATCAGGAGGTCTGTAATAGACCCCCACAGCTGTATCACCCATGCCTGCCTGCCCCTTAATTCTTACCCACAGACTTTCAACTTGCCCCTCATCAGCCCCTGGAGAAAACTCAATACATTCAAGTTGCTCCCTCACATAAAGAGCAACTCCACCACCTCGCTTCACTGACCGATCTTTCCTAAAAATGACATAGCCATCCATGACCACATTCCAGTCATGTGAGCTGTCCCACCATGTCTCTGTAATTGCCACCAGGTCATAACCTTTAGACCGCACACAGACCTCTAACTCCTCCTGTTTATTCCCCATACTGCGTGCACTGGTGTACAGGCATTTCAGAAAGCAAGCAGAGCGCACTGGTGGGACCCCTGGGAGGCAGGAGGCCTTGTGGTCAGGGCCTAAACATCTATCCCTTCTCTTCAATGATGGAAAATCCTCCCTAGACCACCTTCCTTCAGGCCCTAGCATATTGCTCTTGGGCTCGTCCCTAACAGACCCAGTTCTCTCCCCTTCCCCCTTCACATCTAGTTTAAAGCCCTCTCAATGAGCCCTGCTAACTCCTGCCCCAAAAGCCTTCTCCCCCTCTGGGACAAATGCATTCCACCTGCCACCATCAGGCCAGGTGTCTCATATAGCAGCCCATGATCAAAGAACCCAAAGCCCTGCCTTTGGCACCAGTTACCTAGCCATTCATTGATCTGTATACTCTTCCTGCTTACCTCTTGACCCATTCTTGCAGGAGGTATGGAGGCAAACACTACTTGCACTCCAGACCCCTTAACCAGCCATCCCAGGGCCCTGAAGTCACTCTTCATAGCCCTTGCACTTCTTGTAATAATTTCGTCCCTGCCAACCTGAAAAAGCAGTAGTGGGTAGTAATTGGAGGGCTTTACAAGATCAGGAAGTTTCTTTTTAATGTCTCTAATCCGAACCCCAGGGAGGCAGCAGACTTCCCTGTGGGATGGGTCTGGTCGACAGATGGGCCCTTCTGTTCCCCTCAGAAGGGAGTCGCCCACCACAATTACCCTCCTTTTCTTCTTAATTGAATTAGTCCTAAGGCATCGGGGTGACTGACAAGCCCTAGGTGATTCAGGAGACTGATCTACCCCTCCAACTTCATTTACCTCTCCCTGAAGTTCCAAGGCGTGGTACCTGTTACTCAAGGGCAACTGGGAGGGTGAAGGGGGTTGGGAGGGTTTTTGCTTGCCTCTCCGAGGACGGACCACCCTCCATTCCTCCCTGTCTCCTGAGCCCTCTCCTTCTGTCTGATGACAGGAGGGGAGGGAATCCATCACTTGCTCACCCTTTTCTGACTGCCCTTGCCTCAGGGTGAAGCTCCATCAATCTATTTCTCTTTCACACTCTCTAATAGTTCTAAGTCTTTCTGCCTCCTCCATCAGTTCAACCACCTGCCTGAGCAGACCATTTATCTGCTCGCACCGCACACACGCGGTGTCACTGGCTCCCTCCGGTACCAGTGCCCGGCTCAGGCATTCGCTGCAGCCACAAACCTGCACAGCTGCATGTCTGCTCGGAGGATCCCTCTGAGTCCCCATATTCTTTTTCCCAAGGGTTTTCGGGCGCGCTGCGACCATGGTCTATCTGGTCTATGGTCTGTCTGGCTAATCCTCCCCTCGTGCCGCTCCCCGCGTGTTTCTCTCTGCGGAGGCCGCCGCTCTCTGCTCCGCGTGCCGCTTGCTCTGAGGGGAGCTGCCGAGATGGCCGCTTTTAAAGTTTGCCGCGGTTCTCAGTCACACCCCCCGCCACGTCAGCCTTTCGGTATCTCTCGAGTTTCTCTCAAGATTCCCGCTCAGACTCGGGTTTCCTTGCTCTGCCCCGGCTTCACCGTCTCCGGGAAGCCCGGCTCCTTCGTAAAGCCTCAGCAAAAGCAAAAGCGAACAGCACTCGCCGCAGCCGCCGCTCTCTGCTCCGCGTGCCACTTGCTCAGGAAGGCAGCTTTGGACTTGGCACCTTTCCTTCAAGCCATCCACTCCCCTGCTGCCCCCCTCCCCCGATCCCTCTTTCCCCCTCAGGCAGGATTGGCTGCAGGGAAACCTGCAGGTGAAGAAAAAACACTGACAAGCTACGGATTGCTGGCTAGCAGAAATCAGCTAGTGGCACACGGACCGGACTGCAGAACTGCCCCGAAAGTGTCCCACAGTTGGGGAAGGACCTGCTCCATCCCAAATATTTGTACCCTGCAGTGCCACTTCTTCCCCTGGCAGCTCCCCTTGATGCCAGCAGCATTAAAAAGGTGGGGAACTCAGTGGAGGATACTTACAGGCTGCCCATCCAGCTGGGTGCCGAGCTGAAATACACTGCAGAGGGCTGAGGTGCTGCCCTGGTGAGCTGAGCTCCTCTCTGGCTACCAGTTCCTGTAACCTTCTGTAACCGGCTGGGTTTGGACACCACTGCCCCTGTGCCTCTGCTTTCTGTTTAGTTTTTGAAAGCTCTGCCCAGATATTGCATTATCTAAATATGAGCAAGAAAACAAGCCGAGCGCAGCCACCGCTGTCCGAGCAGGGGGCAGGTTTGCACTTTCTTCTCCTGGCCGTGCTATCCGACATGAATAACTAATGAGGCTAAGCTCAGCTGGGAAAGTTGTGCTTCTAGAATGGCTTGGGTGTCCGTGGGGGCTGAAAAAAGTTTGTTTTGTTTGGACACTTCTGTAGAGGTGACCGACTGTCCCAGTGCTGACCCCAGTACCGCAGCAATGTTGGAGTTCACTGACCACTTTGCCCTTCCTGTGCTCTGAACGCTGTTCCCTTCCCTCTGTTTCCCAGACTCAGCTTCACCCCACCTCCCCTTGCCCACAGACACAGTGTCTACGCAGGCACAGCACAGGAGAAGCATCAAGTTGCCTCCTGTGACAGGAAACCTGTGAAAACTTGAGTGATGTAAGGGGCAAAACTGTCCTTCCTTTAGTCCTCCTGGCCAGACCCAGAACCATTTGTCCTGTTCTATAAGCACCCGTGGTGGTGGGCCTGTTAGGAGAGGTGTGTGTTATGAGATGATATGTGTAGGACATCTAGCCATGAAGCTGTTCACAGCATGCCACCAAGTAGTTCCGCATTTAGGCATGATCCATGATCTGGAAACCTCCAGGTGATACATAGGTTGTGAGTCTGTAATATTGGCACTCGCATCCAAGAGCACAAGGCAGGTGGAAAGAAATATGGGAGGAAACCCTAAGAGACGCTCAATGGATAGAGCCATCAGGCAGGTGGTAGTGGGGAGGTGCCTTACTATCTGGCCTGTGTGCATGGAATAATTCTAGCACTGAGAAGGGCTGGGATCTGGATCAAGGTGGTTCAGATCACAGATGGCTTGAGCAAGGGTTATGGTGGGAGAAATCAGCCAGGGGTGGAAAGGCCTGCAGCAAATAAAGCCTATGTCCCGGTTTGAAAGACAGGTGTCTGCTAAGGAAGGCAGGAGCCCCCCTTGGAACAGAGAAATACAACCCCCTCCCCTCCGAATTGTTATAGAATTGAAATTAAGGGGCTTTCAGGCAAAGATATGAGGAAAATGGGAATAACAGTTTTTACTAATGTATACAACAAAACTATAATACAGAGAAACCGGTTACAGGCTCGACAGAGTCAGGGATACAACCTGGCCCCCTGCCGGGCAGGGTGCTGGTACCAGTCCGATCCAGTGGCAGCTGCAGTTCTCTCCGAAATGGTCCTGTTAAAGCGGCGGTCCGTAGGAAAAGAAAAAAAGAAAAGTCTGAGCAATCCGATTTCGGTGGCAGCTGCAGTTCTCTTTTAGATGATCCCGTTGAAGCGGTGATCTTGTAGAAAAAAGAAAACTGGTCCTCCTCTGAAAATCCGGCCGCGGTGCAGTCCCTGTCCTCTGGGATCCCAGCGGGTAAGGGCCCTCGCGCTGCTCCCCACCCCAAAGTTATCTCCGGCGGGAATATGCTTGGCTCCACCCCTCCCCCTCTGGCCGGGGCATCTCACAAAAAGATGGTGAGTCCTGGGGCAAGGCACTGATGGGCGCATTAACAGAAGAATAGTCCCGAGGGGCGAGGCAAGGAACACCGGCGCCAGGCCTCAACGGCTCATGGTAATAGAATACATTGCAACCCAGGACATTATCCACCCCTTATTCTATTACCATTTGCATCATCCCAAATCAATACCTTTCTTAAACTCTACACACACACACACATATATATATACACATACATATACAATGAAACTCTACACTCAGTTCTCACTTAAAACAAGGTCCCCTTGTGGTACACACCGGGTTTCCCCATCTTTCTGCATTACCCACCAAGTACAACCTGGTCCCTGAGCAAAGACAACCCCACGGATGGGTTTGTCTTTGCCCGAGGCAGAATTAACCCAAACAGTTTTCCCAAGCATACCTCTCATGTGCACTACTGGAACCCTATCCCCGTCTGTTGTTTGTAAGGATTCAGATTGAGCGGGGCCTGCTCGGTTCGTGGAGCCTCGGGTGTTAACTAACCAGGTGGCCTTTGCTAAATGCATCTCCCAGTTTTTGAAAGTTCCTCCACCCAGTGCCTTCAAGGTGGTTTTAAGCAGTCCGTTGCACCGTTCAACTTTCCCAGCTGCTGGTGCATGGTAAGGGATGTGGTACACCCACTCAATGCCATGCTCCCTAGCCCAGGTGTTGACAAGGCTGTTCTTGAAATGAGTCCCGTTGTCGGACTCAATTCTCTCAGGGGTGCCATGCCTCCAAAGGACTTGCTTTTCAAGGCCCAGGATGGTGTTCCGGGCAGTAGCGTGAGGTACAGGGTAGGTCTCCAGCCATCCAGTGGTGGCTTCCACCATTGTGAGCACGTAGCGCTTGCCTTGGCGGGTTTGAGGCAGTGTGATGTAGTCGATCTGCCAGGCCTCCCCATACTTGTATTTGGACCACCGCCCACCATACCACAGGGGCTTCACCCGCTTGGCCTGTTTGATCGCAGCGCACGTCTCACAGTCATGGATAGCCTGGGAGATACTGTCCATGGTTAGATCCACCCCTCGGTCTCGTGCCCACTTATAGGTTGCATCTCTGCCTTGATGGCCTGAGGCATCATGGGCCCACCGAGCCAAGAACAACTCTCCTTTATGCTGCCAATCCAAATCTATCTGGAACACCGCTATTTTTGCAGCCTGATCTGCCTTCTCGTTGTTGCGATGTTCTTCATTAGCCCGACTCTTGGGGACATGAGCGTCTACATGACGGACTTTCACAGGTAGCTCCTTTACCCGAGTGGCAATGTCCTTCCACTCATCAGCAGCCCAGATTGGTTTTCCCCTACGCTGCCAGTTGGCCTTTTTCCACCTCTCCAGCCAACCCCACAGGGCATTTACTACCATCCATGAATCAATGTAGAGGTAGAGCTTTTGCCACTTCTCTCTCCCAGCAATGTCCAGGGCTAATTGGACGGCTTTGAGTTCAGCAAATTGGCTCGATCCACCCTCTCCCTCGATAGCTTGTACAACTTGTCGTGTGGGGCTCCATACAACAGCTTTCCATTTCCGGCTAGCACCTACAATTCGGCAGGAACCATCGGTGAAAAGGGCATATCGTCTTTCACTCTCTGGTAGCTCGTTATATGGAGGGGCTTCCTCAGCACGTGTCACTTCCTCTTCCTCTTCTTCAGAAGATAATCCAAAAGCCTCACCTTCTGGCCAGTTGGTAATTATCTCCAAGATCCCAGGGCGATTTTGGTTTCCAATACGGGCGCGCTGTGTGATGAGGGCAATCCATTTGCTCCAAGTAGCATCGGTGGCATGATGCGTGGAGGGAGCCTTTCCCTTGAACATCCACCCCAGCACCGGTAGTCGGGGTGCCAGGAGGAGTTGTGCCTCTGTGCCGATTACTTCTGAGGCAGCTCGAACTCCTTCATAGGCGGCCAAGATTTCTTTCTCTGTCGCAGTGTAGTTGGCTTCGGACCCTTTGTAGCTTCGGCTCCAGAATCCCAGTGGTCGGCCCCGAGTCTCATCAGGCACCTTCTGCCAAAGGCTCCAGGACAGACCCTTGTTCCCGGCTGCAGAGTAGAGCACATTTTTCACCTCTGGTCCTGTCCTGACTGGGCCAAGGGCTACCGCATGAGCGATTTCCTGCTTGATCTGAGTGAAGGCTTGTTGTTGTTCAGGGCCCCAGTGGAAATCGTTCTTCTTGCGGGTAACCAGGTAGAGAGGGCTCACGATCTGGCTGTACTCGGGAATGTGCATTCTCCAAAAGCCTATAACACCCAGGAATTTTTGTGTTTCCTTCTTGTTGGTTGGTGGAGACATCGCAGTGATCTTATTGATGACCTCGATGGGAATCTGGCGCCGTCCGTCTTGACACTTTACCCCCAGGAACTGGATCTCTCGGGCAGGTCCCTTGACTTTGCGTTTCTTGATGGCGAAGCCGGCCTCCAGGAGAATTTGGATGATTTTCTCTCCTTTCTCAAATACTTCCACTGCCGTGTTCCCCCATACAATGATATCATCGATGAACTGCAAATGTTCTGGAGCCTCACCCTTTTCCAGCGCAGTCTGGATCAGCCCATGGCAGATGGTGGAACTGTGCTTCCACCCCTGGGGCAGTCGGTTCCAGGTGTACTGCACGCCCCTCCAGGTGAAGGCAAACTGAGGCCTGCACTCTGGTGACAGAGGAATGGAGAAAAATGCATTAGCAATGTCAATAATGGCATACCACTTTGCTGCTTTGGACTCCAGCTCGTACTGGAGCTCCAGCATGTCCGGCACAGCAGCACTCAATGGTGGAGTCACTTCATTCAAAGCACGATAGTCCACAGTCAATCTCCATTCTCCATCAGGCTTGCGCACAGGCCAGATGGGGCTGTTGAAGGGTGAGTGGGTCTTGCTGATCACCCCTTGGGCCTCCAGCTCACGGATCATCTTGTGGATGGGGATCACGGCATCTCGATTCGTCCGATACTGCCGGCGGTGCACCGTCGAAGTGGCAATTGGCACCCGTTGCTCTTCCACCTTCAGGAGCCCAACTGCAAAAGGATTTTCTGATAGTCCAGGCAAGGTGTTCAGCTGCCTAATGCCTTCTGCTTCCACAGCAGCTATCCCAAAAGCCCACTTAAACCCTTTTGGGTCTTTGTAATAGCCATTCCGGAGAAAGTCTATTCCCAGGATACATGGGGCCTCCGGGCCAGTCACAATAGGATGCTTCTGCCACTCCTTCCCAGTCAGGCTCACCTCAGCTTCCAACAGGGTCAACTGCTGCGACCCCCCTGTCACCCCAGCAATAGACACAGATTCTGCCCCCACATGTCCCGATGGCATTAGGGTACATTGTGCTCCAGTGTCAACCAATGCTTCATATCTCTGTGGCTCTGATGTGCCAGGCCATCGGATCCACACTGTCCAAAAGACCCGATTCTCCCGTGCCTCTTCCTGGCTAGAGGCAGGGCCCCTCTAGGCCTGGTTATCATCCATTCCCTGGGCATACCTGCTAGATGTTTCCTCAAGGGGATCTGACATATCATCCTCCCTTCTGTAATACCTGGCAGCTCGGTCACGGGAGGCTGAGGCTACTTTTGCTTTAGTGGAACCCCCTCGGTTAGCGTTTTCCCTTTTGAGCTCACGAACCCGTGCTGCCAGGACAGAAGTGGGTTTCCCATCCCACCTTCTCATGTCTTCCCCGCAGTCACACAGGAAGAACCACAGCTCAGATCGTGGGGTGTACCCTCTCTCTCTAGCTGGGGGACGTCGGGCTCTGGCTCTGGGGTTTATGACCCGCACTGGTGCCACATGAGAGCTGCTCCTCCTCACCTCCTTCATCACCTCCTCCCTAATCTCTTCCTTGAGGTCCCTAGCCACAGCGGCGACATGAGCTTTCATTGGGCCATTTACTAAACTCTCATAATATCTGAACCTGTTGGCAACAGAACCCACTGTCTCTTGGTTGTCATCAGCATTAAGTGTTGCAATGAATGTGGCATACTGCTGTGGCCCCAACTTTGCCAGGTTCCACAGCATCTGCCCTGTACACTTGACCTTGTCGGGGTCATTATCATGCTGTCCGTCCCTCCCAAAGAGTACCTCTAACACTGCCACTTCCCTCAGCTGTTGGATCGCTTCCTCAAGGGTCTTCCACTGCATTCTATGATGGTACTCCTGCATCCTCTCTCTGTGGACAAACCTTTCCCTCACACTCATTAAAAGCCGCTCCCAGAGAGAAAGGGGCCCCGGCTCCCTTACAAATACCTGGTCCACCCCTGAGTCTTGGGCCAAGGATCCCAAATACCTGGCTTCACCACTATCCAGTTGTACGCCTTTACCCATAAGGTCCCAAACCCGAAGTAACCAAGTTGTAAAAGGCTCACGCCCCCGTCGCGCAATGTCTTTTCGCATATTACGGAGACTGTCGAACGACAGGGATTCGGTGATAATTTCAGGCTCTGACTCCCCTGCAGATTGTGAGGGCTCTGGCTCATCACCATCATTAACTGGGCGTACTGATTTGGCCTTGCACTTTCTCCTCTGCACAGGGGCGACTGCCGCTGGCTGTGGCTGTCCTTGTGGTTCAGCTGGACCCTGCACAGTTGTAACATCTGTGGGTCCCACTGCTGCACCATCAGACTTTCCCTCTTTAGGACAAGGTTTCCCACTAGTTTGGGAGGTGTATTCCGTCAGCTTCTGGCCCATCTCGCGTATTTCCTTTATCAGCACCCCCACCCAATTAGGCTGGTCCATTTGTGAGGTGGGCTGTTGGGCAATGCCAGGTCGTGGGACAGGGTCAGGCTGCGGGGCAGGATCTCTGGCCTCTGGGGCCGTGTCAGGTTCTGGGGCAGCATTCCTAGTCTCTGGGGTGGGTGCCCAAGTAGTTATCCAAGCCAGTCTCACTTTATCTCTGAAGGCCAAGCAGCCCATTAGCAGTAGGCCTATTAGCAGCAACACATGGATAATATCTAGGGGAAAACTAAACCCTTCGAAAGCTGATGGAGCAGACCCAAAGAACTGGTTGAATGGTTGGGAGAAAACTTCCCCTGGTGTTATTTCCTCACAGAAGGTACCATTTTTAATGTAATCCCCGAAACATACGCTGAGCGTGTGATAGCCCTTTATCCATGTGCCCACATTCCACAGGAAATCGAAAAACCATGAACTCCTCACCTTACCAACCCACAGTGCAAGCTGGATAACAACCACAGTAGCCTTAGTCAGAGGACCCATGTTTAGACAAGGGGCTGCAAAGGGGAAAAGCATAGCCACGACCACGTGCCACCCGAAACAAGGTAAACTAGACCACATGGTGCTGCCTAACAAAGATCCCACGTTCAGTGCACAAAACATCAGGTTAGCCAGGAACTGTTATTCCTTTTTCACCCTTTTTCCTCAATGCCCTCAGGCCCCACGTTGGGCGCCAAAATCTGTCCCGGTTTGAAAGACAGGTGTCTGCTAAGGAAGGCAGGAGCCCCCCTTGGAACAGAGAAATACAACCCCCTCCCCTCCGAATTGTTATAGAATTGAAATTAAGGGGCTTTCAGGCAAAGATATGAGGAAAATGGGAATAACAGTTTTTACTAATGTATACAACAAAACTATAATACAGAGAAACCGGTTACAGGCTCGACAGAGTCAGGGATACAACCTGGCCCCCTGCCGGGCAGGGTGCTGGTACCAGTCCGATCCAGTGGCAGCTGCAGTTCTCTCCGAAATGGTCCTGTTAAAGCGGCGGCCCGTAGGAAAAGAAAAAAAAGAAAAGTCTGAGCAATCCGATTTCGGTGGCAGCTGCAGTTCTCTTTTAGATGATCCCGTTGAAGCGGTGATCTTGTAGAAAAAAGAAAACTGGTCCTCCTCTGAAAATCCGGCCGCGGTGCAGTCCCTGTCCTCTGGGATCCCAGCGGGTAAGGGCCCTCGCGCTGCTCCCCACCCCAAAGTTATCTCCGGCGGGAATATGCTTGGCTCCACCCCTCCCCCTCTGGCCGGGGCATCTCACAAAAAGATGGTGAGTCCTGGGGCAAGGCACTGATGGGCGCATTAACAGAAGAATAGTCCCGAGGGGCGAGGCAAGGAACACCGGCGCCAGGCCTCAACGGCTCATGGTAATAGAATACATTGCAACCCAGGACAGCCTAGCAAGCCATAGCTGCTGAGCTGAATGTGGTGAATGGTGGGGACACAGAAGGAAGCTTTGGGGCTGAATATGGCCATCATCTAATGTTGGGGCTGCTGGTTGGGGAACTGGGGAATGCGCAGAGATGACTGAGTGGAAATCTCTCTTCCAGTGAGAAAACATGCATTGGCAGGAGGTATATTTGTGCTCTTAAGAGGGGCAGTCACACAGTATGGCCTCATGCCACTCACTTCTCTGTCATACAGGAAAGAAAAGGGTGCATATATCTGACCTCAGCACTGCAGGGAAGGCTGCTGTTTTGCTGCCACAAGCAGAAAGCACAACCAGCTCCTTCACAAACATCCTCACTTTGCAGTGGGGTCCTGTTTGCTGGGGCAATCAGGATGACTGCCACAGCACTTCTCCCTTGAGCCACTGTCCTCCTAGATGGGTGGCTGATCCCTTTCCCATCTCCTGCACCTCAGCCTTCATGGGTGTTAGTGATGTGTTTGTTCATTAACCCTAGCATTGTCAGTGATGTGTTTGTTCAATTAACCCTAGCATTGTCAGTGATGTGTTTGTTCAATTAACCCTAGCATTGTTAGTGATGTGTTTATTCTTTCAACCTAATCTTGTTAGTGATGTGTTTAAACAATCAAATAAGAGAAGAGGGTGAACTGCATAGCTTTGCATAACGTGTATTCTTAAGCAATATGTTCCAGGAAACTTGTAGGCATGAATCCCCCAACCTGGCAGAAATCTATCGGGTCCCAGCGATAAGGGTGAACATGCGCAGAAGATCTGTGGAAAATTACCAGCAGTCACGTACACAGAAACCCGGACCAAATAAAAGGAGGGACCTGGACTCAACTTGTTGCGGCAGTTGGTGGAGCGGTGGTTCCCCTGTCGCCCAGCGCTGCTTGCCTTTTACTACGCTTGCTGTAATTAATAAATTTGTAATTGGAATTAAGCAACTGCATTCGGTTCTTTTGTTGCAAATTCATCTATAACAATTTGGTGCCGTGACTCGGATAGGAAAATCGATTCACTGACCGAGCCGGGGGAGGCGCCCCGCCTATCCTATTTTGGCGGCCTCCGGATTGGAAACTGAAACACTTCTCCTACCGACGAACCTAAATTTGTAGTAAAAAGGCAAGGAAAACCCTATAAGCTCGGTGCACTCGAGGTCCGGACGAAGACGCGGGACGCAGGACGCGTAAGTTACTGCCTGCTGGGCAGGGGATCCGTTCGGGCTGGGTTGGGTATCCTGGAATACGAACAAGTGTGTGTGTGTGTGAGAGGAGGACTGGCAGCCAGATTCTCCAAGCGAGTGTGGACCCTCTAGTAGTGCGTTTCCCATCGCCCGCGAGGGACTGGGCCACAAACGAGGGGAAGCGACTGTACGCATACACGAGTGAAAGAAGGTATTCCAGAAGATGGGACAGGGAAAAAGCAAGCGCCCTTCACCCATAAAACTCCCACCTATACCTAAAGATAGTCCGCTAGGGTATATGTTGGCCGAGTGGAAGCATTATCCAGGGACTAAGAACATGGATAAGGCCAAGATGATACACTATTGTGTGGAAGTATGGGGTGGGAAGGAAATTGCAAGAAATGTTTTCTGGACAATATTTGGATCATTTGAAGATTGGATATGCCAGGCTTTAAACATTTATGTAAATTCCAAGGAACCTTTTAGTGTAGAGGAAAGTGAATATGCTCAGTTGTGGTTAAGATCGGACCCGAGAACTCACTTGTTAGCATTAAGTGAAAAGAAACCTAAAAAAAAAAAGAGGAAAAAAAAAAAAAAAAAAAAAAAAAAAAAAAAAAAAAAAAAGTAAACAACCTGAAGACCTTCCCACACCTCCACCTCCTTACACCTCCCCCGCTCCTGTTCCTAACCCGTCCCCTCCTTCGCCTCCCCCTCTCCCCACAGCACCGAACCCCGAGTCAGACTCAGACTCTGCCAGTTCCCCAGAGGAGACTTGCAGGGTTACACGAAGTCAAACCAGAAAACAGAAGCAATTAGGAGAGGGGCTATATCCTCTAAGGGAAATAGCAATGGGGGGTCCCCGGCCCGGAACGGGTTTTGTGTCGGTGCCCCCGGGGTTCCGGAAATGTGGGGGAGGTGATTCGAGCAGCGGGGGTGGGAGTTTGGGATCGGCGGCGCCGGCGGGGTCCCGGCGCGGATATTGGATGGCCACTGCAGCGGCCTGCCTGGGACGGCCGGGGCGCGGAGCGTAGAGCCCGTGTGGCGGATCTGCGCACGGTGGTTATCCAGGGGATCGGAGGGGCTGTTCCCAGGGGACAAAATATTAGTGGAGCGTTTGGTGAACATCAGGGGAAGGATGAGGCCCCCACTGGGTGGTTGGAAAGGTTGCGGAGAGGTTTGCAGCTTTGTTCGGGGCTGGACCCGGCTGCTCGGGTGGGGCAGGCCTTGTTAGGGACCCGGTTTGTGGCGAGGTCTTGGACAGATATTGGAAAGAGATTGGAGGGGTTGGAGGACTGGCAAGAGAGAGGGTTGGAGGAGCTCAGAAACTGTATGTTAGATGGGAAGAAGAAACTCAGAAAAGGCAGACAAGGATTCTTGTAGCAACAATCCAGGAAGGACAGAAAGTGGCACCCCCTAAGGAGAGGCCACCCCGGGCAGGGGGCTTTGGGAATTCATGGCTGAAAGACAGACCTCCGGGGAATCCAGCTGGTCTGAGAGACTTGAGAGAAGTTGAGTGCTTTTATTGTCAGAAGAAAGGACGTCTGAGGAGGAATTGTAGAAGACGCATGCAAGACGAGAAAGTGTTTAATGCAGAATAGGGGTGTCAGGGGCTCTATTTGCTGGGGACCTCAAAAGGAACAGAGCCCTTGATAAAATTGAAGCTGGGTCCCCAGCACCAAGAGATAGAGTTCCTTGTGGACTCTGGGGCAGAAAGATCTACTGTCCAAGTTGTACCCTGGGGATGTACACCCTCCTCAGAGAAACTAAGAGTAATAGGAGCAAAGGGGGAACCCTTCCAAGTACCAGTAATCAAAGAAGTAGAAATAGAAGCTCCGTCCCGGTTAGGGATGGGGTCCTTTTTACTAGTACCTGAAGCAGAATATAATTTGTTGGGGAGGGATTTAAATGATTGAATTGGGAATCAGTTTAGAAGCAAAAGATAAGGAAATAGCAGTAAAATTATGTGTTCTGACAACGGAGGATGAAGCCAAAATTAACCCTGAGGTATGGTATACTCCAGAGTCAGTGGGGAAATTAGATATGGCTCCTTTTGAAGTTATCATTACTAATCCAGAAGTACCCATTAGAGTTAAGCAGTACCCCATATCACAAGACGACCGACAGGGACTGCAGCCGGTGATAGACCGACTGCTGCAGCAAGGGCTACTAGAACCTTGCATGTCTCCACATAATACCCCTATCTTACCCATAAAGAAACCAGACGGGTCCTATGGATTGGTACAAGATTTAAGAAAAGTAAATAAAAGAACCATTGCTAGATTCCAGTAGTAGCTAACCCTTACACCCTGTTGAGTCAGCTCTCCCCAGAATTGCAATGGTATAGTGTGACAGATTTAAAAGATGCATTTTGGGCTTGCCCTCTAAAAGAAGAGTGTAGGGACTATTTTGCTTTTGAGTGGGAAAACCCCGAGACCCATCGGAAACAGCAGCACCGGTGGGCTGTGCTCTCGCAAGGGTTCACAGAATCACCAAATCTATTTGGGCAGGCCCTAGAGTGAGTACTTGAGACTTTTGAATTAAACCCAGAAGTGACTTTAGTATGTAGACGACCCATTATTAGCAGGAAAAGACCAAGAAGCTGTTGAAGTGAAAGTATTAAATTACTAAACTTTTTAAGTTTAAAGGGGCTAAAGGTTTCGAAATCTAAATTGCAGTTTGCTGAAGAAGAAATAAAATATCTGGGACACTGGCTAAGCAAGGGGACTAAGAGATTAGACCCCAAGTGAGTAAATGGTATTTTATCCCTCCAAGCCCCTAAAAATAAGAGACAAATACGGCAGTTACTAGGTCTCTTAGGTTACTGCCGACAGTGGATTGAGAGTTATGGTAATAAACCAAAATTCCTATATCAAAAATTAGTAGGGGAAGGGTTAATAAACTGGAGCAAGGAGGACGAGGAATGCTTAGAGAATTTAAAAACCGATTTGGTGAATGCTCCAGTATTAAGCCCCTTCTATTAAAAAAAAAAAAAAAAAAAAAAAAAAAAAAGGTGAAATTAAAAGGCACCTAACCAAATTAATGATTGAAACTGAAATGAGCTGGGTAAAGTGTCTGCCATTAGCCCTCTTAAATGTGAGGATGCAACCCAGAGCAGACACTAGAATTTCTCCTTTTGAAATGTTATATAGGATGCCTTATAACTTAGAGAAACCCATCGAGCATCCAAAAGTAGAGGAAAAATTTTTGCAGAAATATATTATAGAACTAATAAAAAGACGGCAAGAGCTAATAAAACAAGGACTGATAATACAAAGACCACCTCTGGACATCGCGATACATAAAATTAAACCGGGAGACAAGGTGCTTATCAAAACTTGAAAAGAATCATCTTTAACTCCCCGTTGGAAGGGACCTTTTCTTGCCTTGCTCACCACAGATACTGCAATCCTGACAAGGATACTGCAATCCGAACTGCTGAGAGAGGGTGGACTCATGCAAGCAGAGTAAAAGCTCTCACTGGAAGCCACTGGAGATCCGATACCTTGAAAGTGACTTTTCGGAGAAAAACAGATGAGTATCTCTAGAAGTAGCAACAGCTTTAATTTTGACACATTATTTTGTACAACTCCTAAATTGTATATGTTATCCCTTTGTATGCTTTCAGTGTAAATGGTGCAGAGAAAAGTGGTGGGTTCACTGCCGGAACGGGGCTACTCTTAATCCTATTTGCGACCAATATTATAAACGTTACCGAACAGGCCCTAAGGGTGGGGGTAACTATGGGAAAAATTGTCAAAAATTCTCACGAGTGGTGAAAAATTTTTACCAGAGAAATAAACCCCGAAGTATATTGTTTCCACTCTAACGAGCCCAAAATAATAGAAGCTGAAATTGCCCAAATAATCTGTAGAGGGACTGTGATTAAAATACCGTGTGGAGTTCCAGAAGTAAAGAATAAAAACTGGGAGGCATACAAGTCAAGGTGAGCTAAAAATGAAAGAGGTTCCCCTGAAGAATACGACTGCTGCCGAGAAGATGGTATGCCCTGCTGCTCTAAGCAACAGAGTAGGCAGAGGAAAAGGCAGAGGCGTACTGCGGTGGGGATTGAGGTTAATGAACCGCCTCTGGAATAAGCAAAAAAGGCCCTTTGACTTAAAACCCCCAGACCAAAAGACCCCTGGACTCCTCCAAAATACTCTACCCCTCTCAGAAAATAAGATAAAACACCAAAATAAATATCTAAAAACTCAAACCAAAAATAGAAATACACCACCTTTCTCGGACCTAAAGATAAATCTGTGGATAATATGCTTATTAGAAATGGCTTTAGGAATTGCCCAAGGAAAAGAAAACTCCCACCAACCCTGTAACTGGACCCTAGTCAGACGGGAAGACTCTAAGGTTCTAGCATTTAATGTAACCGCAGGATCGCCTTCCTTTAATGTAGTTAATAATAACTTATTTGACATAATAACGGGAAAGATGTGGGAAAAGGAAGTATTTACCAAAGCTACCTACTGGTGTCCTAGATAAAATCCAGGAAAGAGGTACTGTGACAATCCAAAACACTATTTTTGCCCTTCTTGGGGTTGTGAAACAATCGCCACTGCCTGGACTGTAAAGACTCCAGACAAATACCTTCAAGTTAATTGGATCCCCACAGGCTGTCGAAAGCCTACTTATCGCTGGGATAGCATAGTTTGTGATGGAGGTACTTGCAAGTCCTTAGAACTTAAAGTACTACAGCCCCAAAACCCTAAATGGTTAACAGGAAAAACCTGGGGTGTAAAACTCTGGGAATATGGGACGGGCAGGGGAATACAAATATTAATAATAATAAAATAATAAAAAAGGAAGTTAAATCTATACCAGTAGCAGTAGGTCCCAACTCTATAGTCAAGGGCCCTAAAATAAAAACTACCTCAAATAATACAATGATAAATAAAGAAAATATGACCAAGAAGACCCTGAGAGGAAGGAGCCAACCCAATCCTCTGTGGGAAATCATACAAGCCACCTATAAAACTTTAAAAACTATTCTAAGCCAAATCTGACATCAGGCTGTTGGCTTTGTTACGATGTTAATCCACCTTTCTATGAAGCAATTGGAGTGAATAACACATATAATTTAAGCTCCGAAATTATGCCTCCTGAATGCTCCTGGGGAGATAGGAAAACGGGAATAACTATGCAACACATTACAGGAATAGGAACATGTATAGGTAAAATACCAAAGGCTATGCAATCAGTCTGTGGCACTATTAAAAACAACATTAACAAAGCCAAAAGTAAATGGATTATTCCTCAAAGGGAAGCTCGATGGATCTGCTCAAAAACCGGGCTTACTCCCTGTATATCTCTAAATGTGTTTAATCCTTCTCAAGAATATTGTATACAAGTTGCTATTATCCCAAAGGTATTATATCACCAAAAACAGGTCCTTTATGACTATTGGAACACAGAACCACAACACGGAGCAAAAAGAGAACCTATAATTGCTATTACAATAGCTACTCTATTGGGCCTTGGAGCAGTAGGAGCAGGGACAGGAGTCGCTTCCCTCATCCAATAAAACTGAGAATTTAGCACCCTAAGAGCTGCGGTAGATGAAGACTTAGAAAGAATAGAAAGATCTATGACAGCATTAGAAAAATCTCTAACTTCATTATCGGAGGTAGTACTGCAAAATAGAAGAGGAATGGATCTCCTCTTCTTGCAACAAGGAGGATTGTGTGCAGCCTTAGGGGAAGAATGTTGCTTTTATGCTGACCACACGGGAGTAGTTAGAGATACCATGACAAAACTACGAGAGGGATTAGAAAAAAGAAGAAAAGAAAGGGAATCTAACAGAAACTGGTATGAAAGTTGGTTTAATCATTCCCCGTGGTTAACTACATTACTATCAACTATAGCTGGACCACTAATCCTCCTGGTTTTAGGGTTAACCTTTGGCCCTTGTATATTTAACAAAGTAATTGAAATAGTTAAAGGACGCTTAGAGGCAGCCCACTTGTTACTAATAAGGGCACAATATGAAAATTTAGAGAATAAAGATGAAGAAATGGGAAATGAATTGGAATGGAGTAAGCAAGAACTAAAGCGGTTTAATGAACAACACAAAACATCATAAAGAGAAAAAGGGGGGTATTGTTAGTGATGTGTTTGTTCATTAACCCTAGCATTGTCAGTGATGTGTTTGTTCAATTAACCCTAGCATTGTCAGTGATGTGTTTGTTCAATTAACCCTAGCATTGTTAGTGATGTGTTTATTCTTTCAACCTAATCTTGTTAGTGATGTGTTTAAACAATCAAATAAGAGAAGAGGGTGAACTGCATAGCTTTGCATAACGTGTATTCTTAAGCAATATGTTCCAGGAAACTTGTAGGCATGAATCCCCCAACCTGGCAGAAATCTATCGGGTCCCAGCGATAAGGGTGAACATGCGCAGAAGATCTGTGGAAAATTACCAGCAGTCACGTACACAGAAACCCGGACCAAATAAAAGGAGGGACCTGGACTCAACTTGTTGCGGCAGTTGGTGGAGCGGTGGTTCCCCTGTCGCCCAGCGCTGCTTGCCTTTTACTACGCTTGCTGTAATTAATAAATTTGTAATTGGAATTAAGCAACTGCATTCGGTTCTTTTGTTGCAAATTCATCTATAACAATGGGCATGACAGATGGCTACACATCCTGGCTTTAGCCTTTGCATACACCTCCATCTCTCTGGCCATCTCTGCACTGCTCAGAGCAATAAATAAACCATTTGGGAATGTTACTCTTGGAGCATGGCATCTTCCTGGCCAGAGCTGGTTGCCTGATTGTGCACTTATGGCAGAAGCACTCCTCAGTGTTTCCCGAGGAACCCTGTGTCTCCTTCCCTGCAGGGTCTCAGTTTTTGCTGCTTGTAATGCCTCCTGGGATGCCATAGCTGCCAGCAAAGCAGAGGTCCAGTCAGCCTCTGGCTCAAGACTTGCCCTTGGTCCTAGATGACCTTCTTATTCTGGAGGCCTCCTTCCACGCCTTTGGCTGCCTCTCTGGCAGGTAGTTCCCCTGCTTTCTCCTTCCAAGTGCTTGAGCAGAGAAGATTGTGCCTGAAGGCCGGGCAGGATGCAATATGCTCTGTCATTCTCCTTCCTAGGGACATTTTACAGGTGTCCCCTGGCTGTCGCTTTGGCTTCAGATGCCCAAAGTCTATCTGATGATGGAGCAGCTGGGAGAGGATAGGTGTGATGGGTGTGGGGTAAGCAGGGGGATGGATGATCATCAATATGTCTCATGGAAAAAAAATGGGAGGGGAGATGAGAAAGAGAGCAGGGCTTCTGCATATGTGTGCCTGGAGGTAGAAGAGATTGGATGGAGTGTTTAGGCTGCTGGGGCCTGGTGTCTGTGGGTAGGAAAGGAGAGCACTTCCCAGGAGTCAGCTTCCGCTAAATTCCTGTGCAATCATTTCTTTCTGGAATTGTTTCCTGAAATAGATATGTGATTTCTTGTGTGCATTAAGGAGATATTCACATGGCTTTACAATGAAATGAACTGCTCTGCAGCTCTTGGTTTCCTGTGGTGCAGTTAAAGCACACACAGCAACAGTCAGCAGTTCTAGTTATATTAGCAATCACAAGCAAAGCATGAGATGATCTGAGACTTTCAAAAGTCTTTTGCTTATTTTAGCCTGCTGTTTTAAAAGTAAGCTACTACACTTGCTTCCTAGAAGTTGGGCATGATCCTGGTCCTCATTCCTGAGGGAACCTCCACAGCAGAACTCTGTTCCCTCTAGTTACTCAAAAACCCTATCAGCTATAGCTAGTACTGGCCCACTGTACCAGACTTGAGGGATTCCTGTGGGACTCCTTAGGCTGGTGAGAAGAGAGGTTGGAATTCACTTCATATTCTTCTACCTTGTTTAGCAATCACTTTTATTCAGAAGAAATTGTAAAATGACTTTTTTTCTCATCTGTAATCTGCTGACAACTGAAAACAAACAAATCTCAGTGAAACAAAACCAACTCTATGCTTTTCTCTCTATAGCTGTCATGAGGAAGTTGCTGGCAACCCAGGAGCTGGAGTCCAAGGCAATGCAAAGTTAAATGGCTTTGTGCTGTCTGCATGTGTGCTGCATTTAGGATTCCATGAGACTGAACCCTAATCCTGCAGGGTATCAGATGTGAAGCTCCCAGAACTCATTCCTCAGGACTGGTGCTCAGCTGTCTGCAGCCTTTAGCTTGGAAGGTGCCCTTCTTCACTGTACTTGCATCCAGTTCAAGCCCTGACAGAAAGCTGACCCACTTGTATCTGGGTGGCCTTGTAATGATGACTTGTGCCTACATGTCTAATTTTTTGTCTTTGTTACTGCATTTGTCTTGCTGTAACACAATAGGTTTTTTTCCTTTTGTCTCTCATATAGTGCACAACAGAGGGACTGTATGGGATATTTCCTTCCAGCAATACATTTAAAGTATTTTAAGTATTTGGCCAATTCTTTCTTCTTGCAGATACAAATAATTTAGGTTTTATTTATTATTGACAATTCTAGCTCAGCCTCTCTCAAATGCTCAAAACTTGCTGGCCCTGATTTTGCAGCAATAGGTTCCAATATATGGATCAAAATGGAGTACACTGTAGAGAGAGAGATGAGGCAGAAAGAGGAAGCCCACTGACTTGCTTACTGGGCAATCCTAAGTGCTAGGCAACTTAAAGGAGACAAAACTCAGTACCTGTCTTAAGCAGCATATTTTTCATCTCCCAAGTGTCTGTACAATGCTATACACATTAAGAAGGTGCAAACTATGCAGGTATATGACTGTAGTGAATAAAATATTACCCAAGTATGTAAGAACACATGAGTGGCCATACTGGTTTAGGCCAAGGGGCCATTATCACAGCACCCCACCTCCAAGGTGACCGTGTGTGGATGCCCAGGGGAGAATAGGAACAGCACAAACACATCCAATCCTTTTCCAAAGCACTCTCCTAGATTCTCGCTCTTTTCAGCTGAGGAGATTTCCCAAGCCAGAAATGTCTATTCAAAAACTCCCAGTAGTCTATCTATAAGGTACATGTCCACCTGAATCCACGTATGTTTTTTGCCTCCATGACATCCTTTAGCAAAAAGTTTCACAGACTGACTACTTGTGTACAGATTTCATGTAAAATATTTTTGAGTAAAACATGTATTTGGTTTGTTGGTGAAAGGGGGGAATGATTTTCATGGCTTATGACTCTCCACTTTCTCTACTATAATCTAGGAATGGTGGCTTCAGCTGCTCAGTGAATAATCCCTCTCCTTGAGAATCTTAGGGAAACTTCCAAACAGAGTGAAGAAGGGGAAAAAAAAAAAAAAAAGAAGAGGGGGGACTTAGCTCTTCAGCGAGCAGTTTCTGGAAGTGGAGTCTGCCTCACAAAACTAGTATATATTAAGACAAATGATACTTTATATTCGGGAAAGACTCCCAACTAAACTGGTTTGGAATTTGTGATACTTCATGTGGTAAGAGAAATTTCATGTATACATTAGTCAACGTATGCAAACTATTTTTCAGAATAAAAAAGAGCAAGAATAATTTTGATTTCTGCAGATATCTACTCCCTTGCTGGTAGAGTTATAATCCATAACCAAAGTCTTGGGAATTGTTTAAACAAATCAGATACGTGACACTGACACTTTCATGTGCTTTCATTGGCTGAAGAACTGGGGCTCCAAAATATACCCCAATACTTTGCAGCATGTTGTCTGTTCTTTGCTTCAGGCAGTAAGGACAGAGAGAACTGCAGTGAGTCTTGTGCCTGGAAGGATTTACTCTTCCCAAAATCTTGGCTCACTGTCCTGGTTTTCGTGGGCTTTGCACTTTTTGAGAGGAGCATCTCCTTCATTTTCCTTTCTTCTTTTTTTGAAGTGCTCTTTGCAATACGATCATGACCTGAGTCAAAAAAGAGGAAAAAACAAATCCATATCAACTACTATGAAGTTACTACTTACTAAAAAAGTGCATGGTTTTAGTTTCATTCACAAGAAACTGTGGTATTATGGCAGAAACATTTCCTTTACTTAAGGAGAGCCACAGCATGATTCAAAATCTACTACTAAAATGTGGAAACTTTAGCCATAGGCACAGGACCTGGTTTTATTGCTCCAGCAATACAATATTCTATTGTCCCCCTCTGGAAAGGTTAATTCCAACATTTCACAGAATCAGACCATACATCTCTCTATGGCTCTTTTCCCTAAGCTTCTCACAAAGAGGTTAATGAGCTTCTGGACCTCTAGTGTCTCAGCTGGGAAGCTTCATGAAACCAGTTCTGGTATCTGCCACAGTGTACCAGATGCTGCTGAACACACAGGAGATTTCTGCCACCACTGATGTACTGCTACCATCTGTCTTACATCTTTCGGAGATAGCTAGACCAAGAAACCTACAAAACAGAACTAAATCTTATTCTTTGGTGCATTTTGAATAGAATAATAACTGAGAAACCTTTTAAATCTTGAAATGTCTTCTCTGCAGGCTTGGAAACACTTTTGCCATTGTGTTTCTTCATCTTCTGGGAGACCAGATTAAATCTGTATGAATGGAAATTTTCTCTTGTGGATGGGGTTGTATCATGGCACACACTTTTTCCTGCCTCCTGTGGCACAGATTGCTTTTCATGATTGCCTTTGGCATCACAAGTGAGACTCTCAGAGCTAAAACACACAGAGGTCAGGCCAGAAAGTATTTTATCTCCACACAAATTCATGACAAGATAGATATACATAAAGATGACCACACAGAATAGAAAATCCTTACAGGTAAAATTCCTGCTACTTTAGTCTGAAGCATTTCCTAAAAATCTTATGAGGGGAAAAAAAGAAAAAAAAAGTGAAGAAAGAAAAAAAGTAATTTACTATATTTCAAACTACAAAGAACCACAATGCCATCGTATTAACTTAAGGACACTATTGCCAGTATCATATAGCCATTTATACCACTATTCCTTCTGAGTCAGCCAAAGTACCCATGATAGAAGAAGCAGAGGGTTACCTTATTATCACAGAAGTAGAGACAGACACCAAAGTCCTTTCTTTTCTCTTTTATCAGGGGAAAGCCTAAAACGTTCAAATTTCTGTAGCAAAACCTGAGCTGTAAGTTGCAAAGCAGGAGTCCTTGAAATCATTTAGTGTGAACAAATTAGTATGTACTATTTCATAAGGTGTTTGTGGCAGGATCCACTGCAAACTAACTAGCCAGCTAACTCTACTTTGCTCTGTTACTCAACAACAGCCACATGTATGCTTGGCAAGACACAGAACATTTTATGCTATCAGTAGGTGGTTACTTTGGAAAGTAATCAACAGTGATCGTCAGCATTACTGTCATGGGGCCTTGCACACCCATAAGAGTGTACAACCTTCACTGTTCATCGCCAAAACACCAGAACCTAGAAGTGAAGAGAGTGCACTAGCAATGAGCTATGTACCAGCACCATGACAATATTGTGATTTTAAGATATCCAACCATTCTAAACTATTTGGACTGTCTGCCACCTAGCCTGGCTAGGCCTTTATTTTTCTCACCTCTGCCCTGTTTCTTAGTAGCCCTATGACCCTACATTTTCCCTCCCTCTCTCCCAAGGCAGCAGCAATCATCTCTCCCTCCAGAAAAGCACCAGATTAGTGCCTGTGCATCAGTGAGTCCAGCAAAGCTGGGGAAAGGAACTTCAGCTATGTGCTGAAGGAGGGGGTGTGGACCTCCAGATAAGACGGAGGGAAGAGGATTCTCTGCTTCTCTAATATCACCTTCCACTGCAGTCTCAACCATGGGATGAAGTGGCCAAGGACAGCTGTCTAGTTGATGAATGAAAAATGATGAAGCACAATGTCAGAGGAGCATACAAAGGAGGAGAGTAGATTTGTAGATAAATCAGGTTGGGATCATTCTCTCACTCCTGCTCTATGAAAAATGCTAGAAACCTGTAAAATATAATAGTATCCTACCTGAAATCCTCTCCTACTTGTTTGGCAGAGGCTGTAATTAGCAATTTTACTGTAAAAAGTAGAAAAAAGAAAAATATTGAATATGCATTACCAGATCTCTTGAAAAAAATCCATACAATGAAACATCCAAATTTTGTCTTGGCCAGTTCAGACTCAATAACTGGCTGAGGCTGATACAGTAAGTAGAGTTACAGTAAGCAGACATCGCAGGACATGAAGCCATTTACTCGGGTGACTAGTTATGGGGATTAAGACTTTCTTCACATTGAGCAGATTCTAACTCACATGCCCACCTCCTCTTCTTCATCTATTGCCTCATAAAGGCTATTTTGGGATAAAGACACTCTAGGTAGCTGAAGTGCTGGGGTCTGAACCCCCAGCCCTGAATTAAGATTGACATATGGGTGGCTCCCACAGCCCTTTAAGAGGAGGGGATGAGTTTGCCTTTTTGGCTTTCCTCCAGGGTGCAGCCGGCCTTGCAGGGAAAGCCCTTGGGTAAACAAGCCCCAGGTGCCCTGCATTTTGGTAACAAGTGCCAGGTGTCCTGTTTGGGGATAAAAGCTGGGCCCATTTGCAGGAAGGGTTGGAGAGTCTGTCTGTGGAGTGGACGCACTTCACAGAGTATTCCTATTGGGGAAGGACCTCCTGACTCCTCATGGAACTGGGTCCCAGTCAGGTCTGGCACATTTAAACGCGGGCTTTGTGGGGAGGCAACATGGGGTTACTTTTGTCATACGTAACTGCCTTGTTCTCCTGGTTGTCTCCCATCTTCTCTGTGGGTTATCTCGTGTCTCTGTTTGTTCCATCTGTTACGAGCGATATTGTGTCATTCCTGGGGTCGCTGGGGTTGATGTCTGCTATTCGTGATCTATCTGACTTGTTTGTACCCCCAGCGATCCTCTATATACTGACCCCTTTACGTGAAATAGAACCTGCGTACTGAATTGTTGGTCTGCTGCTGGCTGTGTCCTTTTTACTGGGCCTACTAATTGGCAAAACAGTAGCTCCCACTGAAACTGTTCCACTATGCAGAAAACTGTACATCAGGAAGCAAAGGTGCCAAAGGCAACATGATTATTTTGTTCTGGCAACCATGCAGCTCTGTTGAAAAACACGTTCTCGCTCCTAGTGTCTGCTCCAAAGAAAGCAAGTATTTGACATTCAAATGACACTGGACTAGAGTCGCTAACAGACATCTCCAGAGTACTATGTCCAGCCTCACTAGTCAAGCAACATGGGTGGGAGTGGGAGAGAAGAAGAGCTGGTGCCACCTGACTGATCTTGACAGGCAAGATGTGCTCATGAGCTGCTCAGCTGCTAGTGCTCACTGCAGGGTGGCTGGCTGTGTAAGAACAAGGTGCCTTGGGCCATGAGCAGTGCCAGCATCCAGGGAAGCTAGAAGTAGTGTGGCAGCCTCCAGAGTGGTGGTGCCACTGCATTCAGGCAGCAGCTGAACAGGGTCCAGCACAGGTGAGATGAAAGTACCTGAGTGACAGCAGCCTTTGGGCTAGAAATTGTTTCCTCTCAGGGGTGTATATATAGCACCTGCCTTCGCTACACACTCTGCTGATAAGACATCTCTGTAAGAGCAGTAGGAGTGAGAAAAAAAGGGGATATAAGGTGTTTTACAGGCTGTGGGATAGTACTCCAGTCCAGATCTAAAAAACCACAGTAACAAAATATTAAGAGCTAGGATTTTTTTTGTTTTGTTTGTTTCTTTCTGTCCTCTAAGCAACATCAACTCCAGGAAAGCCTAGAAGAACATGATCTGTCACATTTTTACCCTTGGGTACAGTACACAATATCTAGGAACAAACAGCTGCAGCTGAGGAGGAAAGTGCTTTAAAGTCACCTCACCCAAGATTGCAAAAACATTTAAAAACACATTCTTTATTAATCTTCTCTTTGGCTGGCAAGCCCTCATCAGTGATAACACTTAAATGTACTCAACTGTATCATACTTAAACTGTACTTAGCTGGACTGTCTGTCCCACAGAAGCCAATTACAGCTGTAACAATTTATGCCCAGACTTAGAGACTGGCAGAGGGGCAGTCATTTTAATTTCATCTCTCCCTCCTGTGGTGGTGCAACCCCCCCCCTCCCTCCCTCTGCCTGGAGCCACTCGGTGCTTGGTGTGATTTCCCCTCCCTGGCCAGATTGCAATGTGAATACCAGTCAACATTGTTCTTGCTTTGGTTACAGGGGCAGTGGGCCTACCATGACTCTTGTTTCAATTGCAAGTGCAGTGGACTGAAACAATTTGGTACATACTTGTCCATACTTGCAGGTACAGTGAGTTAAGATAGCCCAGCAAACCTGTACCTGAATCGTGGCCCAGAGGGGGTGATACTAGAACTCCATGATCTAGCGAGTTCTGGGTCTGCATAACTGATGAAAAACACCAGAGTATTACATCATCTGAGCTGGGCTGAAGTGGAAAAGTACCTGACAAAAGTCAATTATCTCAGACCCTATAAATAGAGATTCTAAGTGAGACCCTTTGAGCTCTCCTGGATTGCAGCAGGCTGTGACCAGTATCTCCCCTGAGGTGGGACACCTCCCAGGTACAAACTCCTTGAGGACCATCTGCCAACAAAGCTGATGGAAGGCCAGGGCGAGTCAGCCTTCTTGAGTCTCAATTATCACCCGTTAAAGAAAGCCAATGCATTGTGAGCATTTACTCTAAACTCAAAGAGGGAAATTTTAACTATAAGCTAGCTTTCTCTATCCACCTGTGTTTCAATATACACATTTGCCTTCACGAGTGTTGGTGATGTATAGCGCTGGGCCCAAATACTTCTATCTGCATATATCTGTCTGGTTTATGTTTGTATATATATACATCCCTATACATTTTTGATTTAGGATACCTTATAGTAAGTTACTGTGAATCTTGTCATCTTAAAATCTGTAATTAAGTTGCTGTCTTGATTCTGATGTATTCTATTGAATCACTTGTGAAATTTTTAAATTGGTCAATCATTAAGTGCTGCTAAAATTCAACCTTTGACTTACCTCACAGTATTAATTTTGAATTTTCATTCATGACACTTCCATACTGCAGATAGCTCATGTATCTTCTTTCTCAAGACACAGGTCTTCAGCCTGTCGGCTGGTGTGACAGACATGGCCCCGGCACTGACAGCAGACAAAGAGCTCATCTCCTCCCCTGGCAAAATCCCTGCTGCAGCCCAGGCCCCTGGCCTCTCTCTCAGCATGACCTTGCCCAGCAGATGCTGCTTACCAGCCAGCTGTGGACCAGGTGAGCTGCAGCTGGCTTCAGTGCTGTGCTGCAAACACCTCACCTGCAGAAAACTACTGGGTAAGGTCCATAGTCAATGGGCAAGATGAACCAGGTCTGACAGTGTATGGGGAGGTGTTTCCCTTGGACATAAATAATACTTAAACCATTTTGAAGCTCCTTTTATTCTAAGCAAAGAGGTGCTTTATATAGTTGATACTGAATTTCATTAATATTATTTAACCCAACTGGCCAAAATAGAGAGGGCAAAAAACAGGAAAGCGCTCCAATTATTTTTACATGTTTAAAAAATACACTAAGAACATAGGATACACTCAAACAATTAACCCAGTCCTCTCCTACAAACTCGTTCACAAACCAAATATTCATTTGTTATTTTTTCAGATACCATGCTACTTTGGTGTTTGGTTTTTTGTTTGTTTGTGGGTTTGGGTTTTTTTTTGGTGTTTGGGTTTTTTTTTGTTTTTGGGGGGCTTTTTGGGGGGTTTTTTTGGTTCTTTTTTGGGGGGGGGGGGGGGTGTTTTGTTTTGGTTTGTTTTTTTTTCTGGTTAAGTTCTCCAAGACAAAACCAAAATAGTCATAATGCATAATAGCTCTGGGTGCATGTCTGAGAAAAACAAGAGGAATTCAGAACTAAGCACAAAGTCATTACTAAAACATACTGCTACAGCATGACATTGTTAGATTTTCAGCACCCGAAGCATGAAAATCACACGAATAAGGATTGTCCTGAGAATAAATTCCAGTATCCTTAATATAGGCAGAGAATAAGTAATATATTCTCACATTCCTCTGTTAAACTGATCTGCTATAGCTCATTATGAATGCATAAACCCCACAGATTTATATAAAAACACAGATAATATGTATGACTATTTTAATATTTCTCATCTGGTCCTCATTGAGGAATTCTAGATCTCTGCTCATGAAAACAACAGCTGAAGTACTGTTCTGCATACTTTGCTGACATGACGTCTGGAAAAGATTTTAAAGCTCTTATTTCAATGAAAATAATACTTTTTTTTTTTTCCTTTTTGTAATTCTCAGAATATTTCATGAGGCTTGTTTATCTGTGTAGGAGAGGTAAGAACTGAAGAGAAATTTATTATTGGCTTTGCAAAATTTTGGCTATATGAGCTGTAAGAATTTTAAAGAAGTGACATGATGCTGTAATTAACACTGCTCACAGGTGTTTATTGGAATAAATAAAAATAATAATGGCTAAAGTCAGTGAATGCTGATTTATGGTGCTTTGAGGTAAGGACAGGCAGCTTTCTCTTCAGGATGTTTCTACTTTGTAGCTTTCTTCAGAGATTAATTTGTGGGTTTTGTATGCTTGAGAGCAGGCTGCTTCACGGCTTTGTGGGTTTCTGCGAAGCCACAAAGTTTGACACTAAGCATAACAAATTCCACTGCTATGTCCACAGCAATGTTTTCTATTAAAAACCTACCAAAAACTTTACCAAACCCTATCTGTAAACTGCTAGATTGAATAAACTCCACATTCCTGTAAGAAGCCTAATGTAAACCATTAAAAGTTTATGAAAACCAGACTTCTAAGGCCTGAAAGAACCACAAATCATTTCATAATTCATTTCACCTACCATGATAAATAGGCTAGCAATTTAACTCAGTTTTCTGTGGGCCTTGTTCTAGACTGTGTGTTTGACTGAAGCAAGACAGAGAACCCACCACATCTCCTGGAGTTTGCACTAACAGGCATTCTGACTCCCTGCCAAAACATGCATCTCATTTCTAATGAAAATTTGTCAGTTATCAGTTGCAGTCACAGCTTCTCATGCTTTCTTTTTTCATGGACTGAGGCTCTCTCTGCTACTCTCAGCTTCTCTACTGAAGAACATCATCAGGGCAACCCTGGTATCAATACAGGCTGGGGAATAAAGGGATTAAGAGCAGCCCTGAGGAGAAAGACTTGGAGGTACTGGTGGAAGAAAAGCTGGACGTGAGCCAGAAATGTGTGCTCAAAGCCCAGAAAGCCAACCGTATCCTAAGCTGCATCAAAAGAGGTGTAGCCAGCAGGTTGAGGGAGGTGATTTCCTCCCTCTGCTCTCATGAGACCTGACCTTGAGTATTGTGTTCAGCTCTGGGGTCAGGAAGGACATGAACCTGTTGGAGAGGGTCCAGAGGAGGGACATGAAAATGATCAGAGAGATAGCACACCTCTCCTATGAGGACAGGCTGACAGAACTGGGGTTGTTCAACCTGGAGAACAGAAGGCTCCAGGGAGACCTTATTGCAGCCTTTCAGTAATTAAAGGGGGCTTTATAAGAAAGATGGGGACAAATTTTTTAGTAGGACCTCTCGCAATAGGACAAGGGATAATGGTTTTAAAATAAAAGAGGGTAGATTTAGACTAGATATAAGGAAGACGTTTTTTTACAATGAGGGTGGTGAAGCACTGGAACAGATTGCCCAGAGAGGTGGTAGATGCCCCATCCCTGGAAACATTCAAGGCCAGGCTGGACAGGGCTCTGAGCAACGTGATCTAGTTGAAGATGTCCCTGCTTATTGCAGGGGCTTTGGACTAGATGACATTTAAAGAACCTTTCCAACCCAAACTATTCTATGATTCTATGATTTTAGGAGACAATTTTCATCCCATAAAGTCTCATTTCATCATAAAGTGGCTGAGCTCTCTTCAGTCTCATAACAAGAGGTTGTCTCCAGTTTTTAAATACTTTGAAGGGTTCTCTTTTGCATTCTTTTTATCTTAAAAAAAAATTAAAATCTTTAAAATAATGATGACACCAGAAGTAGTCAAAGTACTCCAGTACTAGTCTCAGAGAAGTTCTACAAAGGAGTATTTGTCCTCATGGCACAGTATGAAGAAAACTCACATTGAACTACTTGCTCACTTTGACACCTAAATCTTTCTTAAATTTCCTAGTGTTTGCAATGACACAAGTCCTCCAGTTCAGTTTCCTTAGACTCCACATTTGCTTCTTTCCTTTTGTCTGTACTGAAACCAAAAAGTTTTGGTTGATCCCAGTTTTCCATAGGATTTAGCCTGCCTTGTTTGACTTCAGTGAATGTTTTCTCCTCTAGTTTCTCTGGACCAAATGAGCACACTATTACAAATGTGTGTATCCTACTGCCAATAGGAGCAAATATTTTTTTACTTCTCTGGAATTTGCCTCAGGTTCAGTTTTTCTTCAGTGAGACAGTAAAGCAGAGTGTAATAATGTAAAGATGACAGTTTAAGCTAAAGAAAAATGAGCTCTTCCAAATGCAGAGACTGAGTGAAATCCCAGTCAAAGAACTCTGTACTTATCTTTTTGGGACATAATCTTTGCTGAGGTTTGAGATTATAGAAAAAGAGGCTTATTGGGATTTTAAGAATTAAACAAACATATAATGTTTACCTTTTTTCACTGGGTCAGGTACCTGAAACATCTTATGTCGAGTTTCATTGCGTTGAGTCTGAAACAGAATAGAAACACGAATGCATTATTAATATTACTAAGTTCAAAAAGGTATTGTCATCTTTATGAACCAGCATTTTATGGCTTGTTCAAGGAGGAAGGGGAAGCTTGGTAAAGGTTCAATAACTAGCGGGAAAAGAGTTAACATGTAAAGATCAGGCTTTTTTTTTTTTTTGCCCCTAAGCAGAAGGCAAGCTAGGCATCCAGCATTTGGCCTGATTTTCAAAAGCTCAGAAAACTCAGCAACTTGTGTTCACTTTGCAAGCTGTTGGGTGCTCAGCATTATAAAAAATATTTAACTTAAATTCCTTTTCATGAAAATAGAAACATAACATTAGACTCCACTGTTTTAATCTAGGATTTTAAAGTGTTTGTTAACTTCAACAAGGCTCACACTTTCTAAACAGTTATGTAGGATGCAGAACAGCAATAATGGAGAAGCGACATTTTTACAAAAGATTAGATTCTATACCAATTATTCTGACAATGACCTTTTAATAAACTTAATCCCATGTGAAGTGCTGGGGTCTGAACCCCAAGCCCTGAATTAAGGTTGACATATGGGTGGTTCCCACAGCCCTTCAAAAGGAGGGGATGAGTTTGCCTTTTGGCTTTCCTCCAAGGAGAGCCCTTGGGTAAACAAGCCCCAAGTGCCCTGCATTTTGATAATGAGTGCCAGGTGTCCTGTTTTGGGGATAAAAGCTGGGCCCACTTGCAGGAAGGGTTGGAGAGTCTGTCTGTGGAGTGGGCGCACTTCACAGAGTTATCCTGTTGGGGAAGGACCTCCTGACTCCTCATGCAACTGGATCGCAGTCAGGTCTGGCACGTACAAACGCGGGCTTTGTGGGGAGGCAACATGGGGTTACTTCTATCATATGTAACCACCTTATTGTCCTGGCTGTCTCCCATTTTCTCTGTGGGTTACCTTGTGTCTCTGCTTGTTCCATCTATTATGAGTGATACTGTGTCATTCCTGGGGTCGCTGGGGTTGATATCTATTATTTGTGATCTATCTAGCTTGTTTGTACCCCCGGCAATCCCCTATATTCTGAGTCCTTTATGTGAAATAGAACTTACTCACTGGATTGTTGTTCTGCTGCTGGCTGTGTCTTTTGTACTGGGCCTACTAATTGGCAAAACAAAATTGGCGATGAGGATGGCCCCGTCTGATGTTCCCGGTTGGGAAGATCCCGTGTACAGTTCGCTGGCTCTCGAATGGGTTAAATTTGGGGGGCCATGTGAACAGTGGGAGAAACGGTTGGCAGAGGCTGAACCACAGGATGTATTGGAAATTATTCAAAAGTTTTCCTATAAGGCACGGGATGCTGTAACCTTCGGGAGATGGGGATGGATTTTATTAACAGCATATAAGAAACAGCACCAGCAGAAAGAACAGTTACTGGTAGAATGTTCCCACATGCGAGATCAGATTATGACTCTAGAAACGTTAAATAAGCTCCTTACTGACAAGCTGGACACTTGCCAAGCTGTACCTGAGAAGGCTACAGTGCAAGTTGCCCAGTGTAAGCATGGGAAGAAAAGGGGGCACGCTAATCATAAGAAGGTCCACTCAGAAGTTGTAGAGGTGGATGTGCACTGTAACCCTGATGACTCGGATGATGATATTTGGTGCCCTGCGGAGTCCAATGGGGCTGGTGCCTCAGATGACTCTGCAGATGCGAGACCAGTCATCAGGAGAAAGATAGAATTTTCCGAAAACCAGCCGCCGGTGAACAAACCCACAATGGAGGATTTTACACAGCAAGAAATTAATGATATCCTTGCACGATTTAGTCAGAGGCCAGGAGAGCCCCTGCTTGCTTGGATGGTACGTTTGTATGATCAGGGAGCATCAGGGGTTAGCCTGGATAACTTGGACTGTAAAAAGTTTGTAACACTGAGTTTTGACCCTCTTGTGCAGGATGCATTTCGAAATAATGATCAGAGTACCAATCTATTGGCTGTAGCTGCTGCAGGGTGCAAGGTGAAATACCCCCTAGAGAATAGCTGGCCAGGATCTGACCGACCATGGTATACTCTGCGGGATGGTATACAGCGGGTAAAGGAAGAAGGAATGAAACTGGCCATTCATGTGGGACATGTTGAGGTATTAATGCAGCTTAGATTGTCTGTGCCCATGAGAAATGCGATCATTAAAACTGCTCCACCGGCATATAAGAATGTTCTTGTGACTCTCCTACTTAGTGAAACAGGGAATCCCATTAGAGATGTAATTGAGAAGATGCAGCAGTTGGGTGACCTTGGAGAATGGGGCCCCCGGGAGCGTCAGGAGTATAGAGAATTCCGATGTCAACGGGGCCCCTGGGAGAGTACAGGGACTCGAGACACCCGACGCCGTAAAACTACCAAATATAGGATGTCTCGAGGACAAATGTTTAAAGGTTTGCTAAAAGATGGTGTACCTCTCACTAGGATTGATGGTCTTGATACCAATGAACTATGGAGGATGTATAAACAGAGAGGGTTACAGAAACCCTGTAGGAAGGTGCAAAATTATCAGGCATATGATTCGGGAGCTGCTCAGCCTACAGCACCCCCTCTGGAACCTCAGCAGGACCCCGCCTCTGCTCGCGGCAGGCCCTCTGTTGCTCCAGAGAGGAACCACGAGTGGCAGCGGTACTCTGACCTCATGAACTGCAATGTAACTTAATGCTGAACTGCGCCAAGTAGATGAACTCGGCTCCAGACTACAACATACTGGAAATAGGACCGCACCTGATCTTCCAATGAGAAAGACTACGACAGTGAAGCAACGACCGAGATGACTGCAGCAACATCTGCATCTAATGGACTGAGGCGAATTCAAGATAAAGAAGAGACACTTGTACACCTACGGATGGTATAGAGGCTGTGGTCCACCCATATGTCAAAGGGCCGAATGAAGTGCTGGGGTCTGAACCCCCAGCCCTGAATTAAGGTTGACATATGGGTGGCTCCCACAGCCCTTTAAGAGGAGGGGATGAGTTTGCCTTTTGGCTTTCCTCCAGGGTGCAGCCGGCCTTGCAAGGAGAGCCCTTGGGTAAACAAGCCCCAGGTGCCCTGCATTTTGGTAACAAGTGCCAGGTGTCCTGTTTGGGGATAAAAGCTGGGCCCACTTGCAGGAAGGGTTGGAGAGTCTGTCTGTGGAGTGGACGCACTTCACAGAGTTTCCTGTTGGGGAAGGACCTCCTGACCACTCATGCAACTGGATCGCAGTCAGGTCTGGCACGTACAAACACGGGCTTTGTGGGGAGGCAACATGGGGTTACTTCTGTCATATGTAACCACCTTATTGTCCTGGCTGTCTCCCATTTTCTCTGTGGGTTACCTTGTGTCTCTGCTTGTTCCATCTGTTATGAGTGATACTGTGTCATTCCTGGGGTCGCTGGGGTTGATATCTATTATTTGTGATCTGTCTGACTTGTTTGTACCCCTGGCAATCCCCTATATTCTGAGTCCTTTACGTGAAATAGAACTTACTCACTGGATTGTTGTTCTGCTGCTGGCTGTGTCTTTTGTACTGGGCCTACTAATTGGCAAAACACCCATGGTAGTTGCTAGGCCACCTAATACTGAGTGTCAAATCACACACTTTGAATGGCAGGAAGGGGCTTGACACAGCTTTACAAATACTGCCAGCACAAGTATTTCAGAGCTGGGGGTTGGCAATGATCCTGAAGTTAATTAAAAAATTTACTGCTTGTTTCCCTAGAATGTCTTGTGACCTTTCCCTTTCTGTTCTCTTCACAGCAGGCTACTGGACTGGAAAGCACCATGGAAAATGTTTTCATGGACTTAGAAAAAATCTTGTTCAATGAAACTGGAAGTGAAACAGGTCCAGTTGAGGGACTGAGGTGTTAGTAGTTTTGGAGATTGAGGAAGAGCTGATATAATCTCCAGCTCCAAGGCATATTCCTTGACTGAAACAACTAAATGTATCAGATAATATTAATGAGACATAACTTCACTATTTTTCCTGCCCCAGACTTGTTGATGTTGACACTTCATTCATAGATGAAATAGACAAAAAAAAGCAATGGGCATTCCAGGTCAGCAGCTTTTGTGGACGAAATTGTTCATCCAAAGTTAACAGTGATTGAATTAAGTTGTCATATATCAGTCTCTGGTCAAAAAAGGGGCACACTATGTTTCTACTGGGAGAAAAAATACTCACATTTTTGCTTTTAAGACTTCTGTCCTTAGCAGTGTTGTGAAAATATTCTCCTGATGTTTTGGTTTTTTTCTGCACAGAAAAAAAAATAATAGTATGTAACCATTTTGATTCATGAGGGAGTATTATAGTCACAAAGAAAGAAAAGAAAAAGTTGCAAATAAACATGATAGTCACAGTGCCAGAAGGAACACATGTAAGCAATATTCTCAAGATTGAATTCCTTACGTTGTTCTGTTCAGAAAATATTTATGAACTTGGACACAAACATATCATATTGACAGGGAACCACACTTCCTACTCAATTTGTCTTGTTTATTTTTAGCCTGGGAACCTGGAGAGACAGGCTTTCTCAGTAGTATTAATTGTCACTGCTCTGTTTTTTTTGATGTTGGGGCTTCTGAAAGGAAGGTTTAAAGACTAAACTAAATGGAGAAGAAACAATACCCCACCTTCCTGCAGTGATTTTGTGTGTTTTCTGGACTTCAGTTATCCACAGCAGTGTTGCACCCCTCCAGTTCTTTGAGTTTGAAAGTCCCCTGAAATCACGATTATCCAACAGGGTTCCACAGCTCCCGTGTCATCTGGATAAATCTCATTACAGGGGCCTTTAATCCCAATCCCTGGGATGAATACCATGCACAGATGTTTTGCAATAAGCAGTTATCAATGAGAGTTATGTGGCAGCCTGCTCAATGTACAGCTTAGTCACAGACATAAGGCAAACCTGCCTGCCTTGCTCATATGCACCATTTATAGACCACAAGCAAATGGTGCTTACAGACGTCAGAAAAAAAAGGACTCAATCCCATTGACTGGCATGGTGAGTGTTTTGACACAAACAAGGCTATTTTTAGCAAATGAAGTGGAAAGACTCAGAGTTTTAGGCAATTTTTTTCTCAATTTGACAGCCCCATGTCACACCCCCATGCACAGGCATACTGCTGGCCAGACTAGAGGAGGGGGGCAAGAAAGCATGAAGGATGAGAAATACTAAAAGGCTCACGATACTTGGTATTAACCAGAAAATGTTGCTAACTTTAGAGTGCATTTACCATTTTCATTCCAAAGTTTTCATGAATAATTTTTAAGAATTATTTTATTTTTTAAATCCAGCACTGGGAAACATGCCCATGTGGATTTATCATTCACATAATAAACTCAATCCCAAAGGTAGAATTATAAGAAGAAACATGACAGAGGGTACATTAAGGGAAAAAAAAAATCACAATACTCATTCCTCCTCTATGTACTTCCACTAACCCTCTGCTACCAGGCATTGTACCATGCAAAAGAGACTTCTCATCCAACACACTACAGTTGACCTTCTGTAACTAGTATAGCCCTGGAAATACCATTGCATCAGTAGTGGAAATTGCTGCTTGGTTCTTTAGCACTGAACAGAACAGGGGAAGAAATTTCAAGCTGTGAATAAACATTAAAAGTTGACACCAACCTCGAAGCTCTTCCATCAGGAATTACTACCCCCCAGATGAGCTAAATAGTGGAAAGTCTGTCTGGACTTCACTTTCCTTAAATATAAAATCCCGTAGCTTTGCTTAAACTCTGTATGACAGTGGGACTAAGTGGAACTGTTGGACTTTGCACAAACATGTGTCCTCCATATAACAATTTGTCCCTCCAGGGACAAATGCATCCAGGGAGTGGCAGAGCACATAATGGAATCTTTGGCATCTTCCCTCACCACAACTGCACTCACCAGAGCTTATCTGACTACATCATGTTTCAAACTATCATCTCTGAAACTAGATCACGGAATCAGGGAATATTCAGAGTGGGAAGGGACCTCCAGAGATCATCTAGTCCAACTCCCCTGCTTAAAAGCAGGATCCCCTAGAGCACATCACTCAGGACTGCATCCAGGCGAGTCTTGAAAATCTCCAGAGAAGCAGACTCCACACCACCTCTGGGCAGCCTGTTCCAGTGCTCTGGCACCCTCACTGAAAAAAAGTTCTTCCTCATATTTAAATGGAACTGTTGGGGATTTTTTAGCAAGCAATGGACATGTGAGCAATCCAACCTTCGAGTCTGACCCGGATGCTGAAGCAGGATGGGAAGTTGGGAAAGGTGTGATGGTGTGAATGCATGCTTTAAGGCTGCAAATCAATTTATGCCACGCTAGTGCTGTTAGTCAATTGGTAGCTAGAAGAGTCTCGTGAAGAGTCTTGTGATTTAGTGCTCTGTCTATATAAACCGGGTTGTAACGCCATTAAAGTGCCTTTCACAAGATTTATTAAGTCTCTATGTGATTGCTTGCCATGACTTCCCGCATGGAACCTCCTATGTTCCAGCTTGTGTCTGTTACCCCTATTCCTGTCACCGGGAACCACTGAAAAGAGTCTGGCTCCATCCTCCCTCAGCCCACCCTTTAGGTATTTATAAACATTAATTAAATCACCCCTCAGCCTTTGGCCTCCAGGCCAAAGAGTCCCAGCTCTCTCAGCCTTTCCTCATAGGAGAGATGCTCCAATCCCCCCAGTCATCCTCGTTGCCCTCCTCTGGACTCTCTCCAGTAGGTCCCTGTCTCTCTTCAACTGGGGAGCCCAGAAGTGGACGCAGTATTCCAGTTGCGGCCTCACCAGGGCAGAGTAGAGGGGGAGAATGACCTCCCTTGACCTACTGGCCACACACTTCCCTATGCAGCCCAGGGTGGCATTGGCCTTCTTGGCAGCAAGGGCACATTGCCGGCTCAGGGATAATTTACTGTCTACCAGGACTCCCAGACCCTTCTCCTCAGAACTGCTTTCCAGGAGATCCCTCCCTAGCCTATACTGGTGCCTGGCATTCTTTTTCCCCAGGTGCAGCACCCTACACTTGCCCTTATTGAACCTCATGAGGTTCTTCTCTGCCCAGCTCTCCAGCCTGTCCAGGTCCCGCTGGATGGCAGCGCAGCCCTCTGGCGTGTCAGCCACCCCTCCCAACTTGGGATCATCAGCGAACTTGCTGAGGATACATTCTGTCCCCTCGTCCAGGTCATTGATGAATATATTGAACAAGACTGGACCGAGTATTGACCCCTGGGGGACACCACTGGTTACAGGCCTCCAACTTGCTCCATTGATCATAACCCTCCGTGATCTGTCACACAGCCAGCTCTCGATCCACCTCACCATCCCCTCATCTAACCCACACTTCCTGAGTTTCCTAATGAGGATGTTATGGGAAACAGTGTCAAAAGCCTTGCTGAAGTCAAGGTAGATGACATCTGCTGCTCTCTCCTCATCCAGCCAACTGGTTATAACATCATAGAAGGCTAGCAGATTGGTCAAGCATGATTTACCCTCGGTAAATCCATGTTGACCACTCCCAATAACTTTCTGTTCTCCAACATGTTTGGAGATGACCTCCAGAACGAGTCGCTCCATCACCTTCACAGGGATGGAGGTGAGACTAACCGACCTGTAGTTTCCTGGGTCTTCCTTCTTGCCCTTTTTGTAGACTGGAGTGATGTTGGCCTTCCTCCAGTCTTCAGGCACCTCTCCTGCTCTCCACGACTTTTCAGAGATGATGGAGAGTGGCCCAGCAATAACATCTGCCAGCTCTCTCAGCATTTGCGGGTGCATCCCATCAGGGCCCATGGACTTCTGGATGTCCAGTTTGGCCAAGTGGTCTCTAAGGCAGTCTTCCTCTATCGAGGGACAGTCTTCATCTCTCCAGACCTTCCCTCTTGCCTCTACGGTTTGGGATTCACGAGAGACCGCTTTAGTACTGAAGACCGAGGCAAAGAAGGTATTCAGTACCTCTGCCTTTTCTGTGCCTTCCACCACCAGGGCGCCTGCCTCGTTCATCAGTGGGCCAACATTTTCCCTAGTCTTCCTTTTTCTATTGAGGTACTGAAAGAACCTCTTCTTATTGTCCTTAACCGTAGCAGCTGAGTTCTGCTTGAGCTTTGGCCCTTCTAATTTTCGCTCTGCACAGCTTCACTACATTTTGGTACTCCTCATAAGTTGCCAACCCCTTGTTCCAAAGGCCGAAGATTTTCTTTTTGTTCCTGAGGCCCAGCCAAAACTCTCTATTTAGCCAGGCTGGCTTTCTTCCCTGCCAGCTCATCTTTCGGGACCTGGGGATGGCCTTCTCCTGAGCTTTTAAGAGCTGCTCCTTGAAATATGCCCAGCCATCCTGGGCACCTTTGACCTTCAGGACTGCCTCCCAAGGGACACTCTCAGCCATGCTCCTAAGCAGGCCAAAGTCTGCCTTTCGGAAGTCCAGGGTGGCAGTTCTGTCGGCTCCCTGCCTTGTTTCTCCAAGAATTGTGAACTCTGTCATTTCGTGGTCACTCTGCCCAAGACGACCTCCAACCTTTACATCCCCCACAAGACCTTCTGTTAACAAGCAGCAGGTCCAGTAGGGCACTGTCCCTAGTTGGCTCCCTTACCAGCTGTGTTAGGAAGTTGTCTTCCACACACTCTAGGAACCTCCGGGACGGATCACTCTCTGCCATGTAATATTTCCAGCAGACATCTGGGAGGTTGCAGAGCATCATATCTATTTTGCAGGGTCACCTGGGGAGGTGGGACAGTTACCCTAGGGACATGCTTCCCACACCACTTGCACTGTGCAGGAACTTGTCACCATTGCTCACTGTCCTGTGAGCCATCATGCTCGGCCAGGCGGAGAGGGGACAGGGAGCTCTCTGCATCATGAGCCCTGCCTGACTGCTGGGCCAGGGTCAGGGGGGCTAAGTCATGACACCAACGGTCTACTTCTCTCTCACACTCCCTGATACTCCTCAGCCTCTCCACTTCCTCCCTCAGCTCTGCCACCATGCATAGCAGATCATTGATCTGATCGCACCTCACACAGCCAGTCTCTCTGCTGTACTCTGACAGGCTCAGGCACTCCCTGCAGCCGGAAACCTGGACCTCCACATGATTATAGGAGACCTCCGTCTGGGTTTCCCCAGTCCTCCTGGTGGCAGCTTTTTTTGCCCGAGTGGAAACCATAGTTACTGATGACCAACCAGGCTAACTGCCCTACTCTTACTCTTTTCCACACCTCAGCTCCTCGCTCCCCTCCCTGGTTCACGGCTCCTTAGCGCCTTCCCGCGCGCCCTGCTCCTGCGAACTGCCCCGTGCCACGCCCCTGTTTGCCCGCTCCTGTTCGCCGCGCTCCCCGGGGGCGTTTACAAACCTCCCACGCGGCTCGGGGCCACGCCTCTGCCGCCCCTGATTGGCTGCCGCGGACTTCTGGGAGCCGTTGGGGCTCGGGCTGCGAGGGGGGCGGTCCCTGGCTCAGGAATCCTCTGTACAGCGCGATCGAAACCCTTATCGCCTCGGTCTTACCTCAGTCTTACTTCAGTCTTGCCGCTGCTGCCGCCGCACCGACTGGTAATAGTCCTACCCCTACACAAGCGGTGTCCCTCAGGGCTCGGTCTTGGGGCCAGTCTTGTTTAATGTCATTATCAATGACCTGGATGAGGGGATCAAATGCACCCTCAGTAAATTTGCAGATGACACCAAGCTGAGTGGGAGTGTCGATCTGCCTGAGGGTAGGGAGGCTCTGCAGTGGGATTTGGACAGGCTGGAGCGATGGGCTGAGGCCAATTGCATGAGGTTTAACAAGGGTAAGTGCCGGGTCATGCACTTAGGCCACAACAACCCCATGCAGCGCTCCAGGCTTGGGGCAGAGTGGCTGGAAAGCTGCCTGGCAGAAAAGGACCTGGGGGTGTTGGTTGACAGCCGACTGAACACGAGCCAGCAGTGTGCCCAGGTGGCCAAGAAGGCCAATGGCATCCTGGCCTGTATCAGAAACGGTGTGAGCAGCAGGAGCAGGGAGGTGATCGTGCCCCTGTACTCGGCCCTCGTGAGACCACACCTTGAGTACTGCGTCCAGTTCTGGGCACCACAGTATGGGAAGGACATTGAGGTGCTGGAGCGAGTCCAGAGAAGGGCAGAGAGGCTGGTGAGAGGTCTGGAAAACAGGCCTTATGGAGACCGGCTGAGGGAACTGGGGTTGTTTAGCCTGGAGGAGAGGAGACTGAGAGGAGACCTCATTGCCCTCTACAACTACCTAAAAGGAGGTTGTAGTGAGGCTGGTGTTGGTCTCTTCTCCCAAATTACTAATGATAGGATGAGAGGAAATGGCCTCAAGTTGCGTCAGGGGAAGTTTAGGTTGGATATTAGGAAGAAGTTCTTTACTGAGAGGGTGGTTAGACATTGGAACAGGCTGCCCAGGGAGGTGGTGGAGTCGCTGTCCCTGGGGGTGTTCAAAAAACGGGTTGATGAGGCACTTGAGGCCATGGTCTAATGGTCTAGTGGTTAGGGAGATGATGGGATAAAGGTTGGACTTGTTGATCCTGGAGGTCCTTTCCAACCATAGTGATTCTATGATTCTATGGAGTAGTCTGATGCTGAGAGCACGTAGCACCAGTACGATGACTTGCCTGCATGCGTGAGAACACAGCTCCCAAACACTCTGGACTGCATATCTGCCAAGTAATGGCGTACACTAGTGTACAAACAGGCATGATACTTCTTGTGCTTAAAGCTGGTGCTGTCCTCCTCACCCTGACCCCATGTCTGCTTACTCAGTGAGTGGTATGGCTAAACCTGACAGGTAGAAAGTCACCTTCTTTTGGAAGAAAACCACCACTTTCTGGACAATCTGGGTTAAGCTATAGGGAAAATTAATACTATTGCTCTGCGCTGTCAGTATGGACTGTATATCTATAGACTATTGACTTATTAATTACTATTCTGATTGACTTAATCCTAAGGTTCTTCAAAATAGAGCCTGTTAAATTCTAGTAACTCTTTCCCTGTGGCATTCAGGACAGAGATGTAAAAGACAAGAAAAAGTCATAGCATACCTTAGTACCTAGTTTTAGCTGGTATGCAACAAGATCACAAGAGTCTGAGCTGTCAAAAGCTTGGCTGCTGTGAAAGACAAGCATTGATCTGTTTAATTTCCAAATTTGGCGATTTCAAACAGTATTTTGCAATGTTCATTCCGGCCATTTTAGCAGGTGTTTTCTGTAGTAACACTAGTTGTAGAGAGGTAAATCTGTTTTCCACATGCCTGTCTTTCAGATCCACATTTTAATTTCACAGACCTATGGCTGACCTACAAAAAGTTGGCACTATCATCTTAGAGAAAGCTTGGATATTGAAAGAGATGTGATCTATCCAGACGGCATCTCCTGCTTCTGTCTAGTTCTGCTTCACACACCTTCTCCCTCCCCTCCTAAGTCCTGTCACAGAACATCATCCTCTTTGTTCTCAGTGAGTCTTTGTAGGAATGTATTTAAAAGAGAATGACCACATAGTGAACCAGCCATACGGGATGTTGGCCTAGGCACGTAGCCGCATTCTAGAAGTGACTTCAAAGGAAGAAAAAATAAGAAAGAGCAATGACAGCTTCCCTAAGGAATGCAGGAGTGAGCAGATGAGAGTGACCAATTGGACACTGCGGGAGAAGAACTTAAGAACCAACGGGAGCTGAACTGAGCTGCATGTTTGCCTCGTACTAGAGACCTTTAACCAATTAGATAATGCGTGACCACGTGTAGGGAAAGAAAAATTGTATAAAAGGGACAGACAAAGTAAATAGAATGGCTTCTGTTTGATTCACATTGAATCGTGCAGAGTCCAGTTTTTTCTTCTCAAGTCTTCTCCTAGTTCTGTGATGATGCATTAGTATCTTGTGTCTCTATTTCCTTGCAGTTCAGTACCAGTTGTGAAGCTCAGCTCTTGATTTCTATACTCTGGGCACCTGAAGTATGATGAGAGATCCAACCTAGTAATGTTTCCTCAAAAAAGAAATGTACAAAAGTTTTATTCCCTAATAAATGACCATAGAGCCACAGCTGTTGATAACACATAAATGTCCACCTCATCTTGCAGTCACTCACAGTCTGCGCTGGCACAGGAGGAGGTGATCACGTTTAATAGGCATATTGTTTGGTCCACGTACAGATTCTTGCACTGCTATCAATTACCCTGAACTTAACCCCATTGGCTAAATGGAATCGGATTAACATCTTCCATGGTTAATGAAATTAGCTTTACACAAAACCAAAACAATAAACTTTATATTGTGGCTAGATTGCTCTCCAAAATGTAAGGCTGAAAAAAAAGCATATTGATATAAGTGATGCAATAGACCAAGCTCTGTACCAATGCAGTTTCATTTCTCCTCAGGAAGGCCACCTTGGATAGATACAGACCTCTGCTTCCAATGAACTGGCTATTAAGGTTTGGATATAAAATTCGCATGCAATCTGTTAAGGACTGTTAAAGTAAGGAGTGTGACAATTAAAATTCTAACTTTAGTAACATTTCTAACATTTAATCCAGCACTCTTTATGAGGTGCAGCGAACATACAATAAATTGTGGCATATCTGAATAGTTACCTGGAATCCCAGTCTAACACATCAGAATTCAGGACCTCGGAGTTCACCCTGGCTTGCTGTTTCACTACTTTCTCATGTTCCTTCAGGCACAGATAATAATAAGAAACACCACAAAATTAGTTTACTGCTTAAAGAAAGCCACTATCAAATTTATTATTGCTATAACCCTATAGAGTATTACATATTTTGTCACAGTAGGATGAACTGAGGCAGGAGAAAAGGCCTAGAGGGGACCTGCCTTACCTCCTTGTTATCAACACAGTAGTTCAAGAGAGCATCACAGAAATACTGTCCAATTGACTCCAAGTCTTTCATATTGAAATGGGTGTTTCTTCTGCAGCCTGCAGCATCAATGACAGCAAGACAGAAATGAAAATGTCAGTCATCCTGCTGACTGCTAGGTATCTATGATATTTCAGGATGGTGGCTGACTGAAAACTTACATATCTTTCACTGACAGGTGATAGTCAGGTCTATGACTGCCAGAGTTTTATGCAGATATTACAGATCATTATTCTGCTTATATGAAGAAATCTATCCACTCAGAGGAGGTAACTATAATGCATCATTGCATCATTAACTGATTCCCTATTACAAAATTTCCTAAGAATACAACTGGCTTTAGTTACTGCTTTTAATTTGCCATCCACTAATGCTGTTTCATGATACATAAGCAATGCTAGCGGTGGCCTGAAATGTTACGAGGTGAATGCCGTAGCTTTAGTGGTTTTTCCAACTCTTATCTTAAATCATCATTCATTTCTACCCCATGAGACAGAACACCACCCACAATGGTAGCTCAAGCCACCATTTTCCATGAAAAGTGAAAAGTAAAGATCTTGTTTGATGATTCCTAATAAATAGCTACAGAGAATTGTCTCACCCAACTTAGAGCCACAGATAGAGGCTTCCAAAGCATAGCTGTTGTTGATGCCCATCTTCCACATTACCACTCGACTTGTGCCTTCTTTGCTCTTTCATACTCTGAAACGGCAGTCTGGGAATGAGAACTTAAAAGACAGATACAGCATTAGCCTTTGAGGTAGACAGGATGATGCAATAATTTCATTTTAACATTGCAAGTTTTAAAAAATCTTATCTACCACGTAAACAATTGTGAGTTTTCACTCCACTTGAATACTGCACAACATAGCTCAGAGTGTACTGTTATTACTGGTATAATGGAGATGTAGGTGAAATAACAGCCCTTTGATTAAAAGTTTATTTTACTTTAAGGATTTCTGAGACATCTGCAAATAATTTTTTATGTGGCTGTACTTACTGTTTCTAAACGATCCTTTACAGACAGCTGACCAGCTGAGTTACCACAAATCCTGTTATATACCAACATGCATATTTACTATAGCTCTTCTCTCATGAATTAATGGACTAACATTTTGATGCAACTGATCTGGAGCTATCAACTACCTCGTTATTGATATCTGAGGAAAACAGCATTAGCTGCAAGTATTGAATGACACCTAGTAGGTTAGTTTGTGTGTTGTTTTATTCCTGAGCCTTTGCAACCTTTCTGGTTCAAAAGAAGCTTATTGCAGTCAGATTTTGCTGGAAAATGACATTTTAAAAGCTGTCATTTCCTACTAAACTTTTTTTCTTAATTGAAATATCTTACACAAACACGGCAATTTTGACACAACTTTCAACAGAAGTTTTCAAAAGGATACAATCTGGAGAAACATTTTTCTTCTTTAGTTTCTTATTTGCTTACTTATTTGTTTTTAATTCTATAATATATTTTATAGCTGCATTTAATGTACGCAATATTTAATATTAGTTTTTGTCATTGTTAAAACAATGTTACTTTATTTTTTTTCATTCTTTTAAAAAATATTTTAAAAATGCTAACTTTATGTCCAAATTCAGCAGGATACATTTTGGAGCGCTGGAATTTCAAAGGAGTTAAAATTTCATATTCCTGTCATTTCTAGTTTTAGCCAATTGAAGATTATTTTACTGGGTGTAGTCTTTTAGTAAATGTGATACCTTAACAAAAATTTAGGGATCCCAGATGATGCTTGAATTTTTAGGTAAATTTCTAACCAGACATTCTCTTACCTTATCTGGGCAGCTCTTGCTCAGCAAGAGTGGGAAGACACATGGATGCATGTGTGGTAGTTTTGCTTGCTGCTTTTTTTCACAACCATACATGAAGACTTTTTGTTTCTTGTTGTGACCATGGATGTCACAATACAGAAAAACATCACGTTGCCTCATCACTCTATAATACAGGATGACATAGAATACTTTAATAAAAGTAGGGTTTTTTTCCTCCACCTCTAGACCTTCAGGCTAGAAACTAGGCTGAGCTAATACGTTACACATAAGCTCATGTGTAACCTAAAGAGCAAGAAATCTATACAAATTTCATATTCTGAGCTCCAAGTTAAACCTTTAGTGTGCTACGTTAGAGCCAAACTGATCAGTTCCCTCCAGAATAAAACACTTGGCACTGCACAGAAGGAAGATATGAATGCATGCATCATCAGCCTATGTCCGTGTGTGTTCTAACTCTCAGGTTCAGTTACATACATGCAGCTCTGCAGATGTGTAGACAAGCATGTTGTACAGCAGAAACTCGCTATTCTTATCTGCTGCTCTTTCACTATTGTACATATGTTGAATAATACACGCTGTACAGTTACAAGACTGAAGCATAAATGGCAGTGAATACTCTTATCAAAATGGAGACATCAATTTAAATGATGTGCCAAGATTCTGCTATGTATAGCACTACTGAAAACTAACTTTTTAAAGAAAATTTGCAGGTAGACACATCGGGGTTTAGCAACCCACACCCCCAATGCCCAATTGAAGTGCTGGGGTCTGAACCCCAAGCCCTGAATTAAGGTTGACATATGGGTGGTTCCCATGGTCCTTCAAAAGAAGGGGATGAGTTTGCCTTTTGGCTTTCCTCCAAGGTGCAGCTGACCTTGTAAGGAAAGCCCTTGGGTAAATGAGCCCCAGGTGCCCTGCATTGGGTAAATGAGTGGGAAGATGTGATGGCACCACAGCTTGTCACCTGGGGTTTTACCCCAGGCACAAGTTGGAAACCCACAACAGGACTAAGAAAGAAGCAGTAATAAACATATCTGTCTCAGCTGATAGTAGCTGAATGTGAGGCTGAAGGTCTGTAGCACTTCAGCAGACATAATTAACAGGGCATTCACAAGTGCAGGTGGTCTCCATATAGGTAAGACAGAGAGAAGAATTCTCATGGAAAAGGAGAGGTGCAGTGCTCATCCCCTGTAAACTAGGGATCTACATGCCAAAACATTCATTTGAAAGAACACAGATCTTATTTAAAATAGGCTGTAACTAGATGAAAAACATTAAATGTACTAATTCTGACACTGGTGTTTTGTACAAGAGTCTTGTTGATATTAATTTGTTACAGAAGTTAAACCAAAGTGATTTAGTTTACTAGCTGAAGGTTTAGTTTAACACCTGAAGGCTTAGTTTTATATTCAGACTATCAATGTGTCTGTGACTGAAGTATGCATAAGAAATCAAACATATTTGTAGCAAAACATACAGCAAACTCTGCAATCTTTGCTGTCAAATGGACATCTGGGATCTATGCTGAACCTAACTTCATTCTGGGATGTGGTTGTACGCCAGAAAAGAAGAAAATGGGAGAAATAAGGAATTTGGTACGTAGATTTTGGCAGAGGATAGAAGGGAGAAATATGCTGAAAAATGTTTTGATGAAAACTCTTCTACTTTGGAGATATAACTTATTACCAGGAATGGAGAAAGGATATTAAAGGACAACCTGCACAATACTGAAGAAAGAAGTAACCCACTGCGAAATGCAACTGAACATAAACAAAACAGTCAGGAAGGCTTGGATACAGGGCAAAGATGTAAACAATACCAAAACAACAAAAGACAGAGAAGTCACACTTACAAAGATCCTGCACACGGGTTGGGTCAATCCGAAGCACAAATACAGACTGGGCAGAGAATGGATTAAGAGCAGCCCTGAGGAGAAGGACTTGGGGGTGTTGGTTGAGGAGAAGATCAACATGAACTGGAAATGTGCATTTGCAGCCCAGAAAGCCAACCGTATCCTGGGCTGAATCAAAAGAAGCGTGGCCAGCAGGATGAGGGAGGTGGTTCTCTCCCTCTGCTCTGCTCTTGTGAGACCTCACCTGGAGTACTGTGTTCAGCTCTGGGGCTCCCAACACAAGAAGGACATGGACCTGTTGGAGGGAGTCCAGAGGAGGGCCACAGAGATGATCAGAGGGCTGGAGCACCCCTGCTATGAAGACAGGCTGGGGGAGTTGGGATTGTTCAGCCTGGAGAAGGCTCTGGGGAGACCTTATAGCACCTTCCATTACCTGAAGGTGCCTACAAGAAAGCTGAGGAGGGACTTTTTACAAGGGTATGTAGTGACAGGATGAGGGGTAATGGTTTTAAACTGAAAGAGGGTAGATATAGATTAGGTATTAGGAAGAAATTCTTGTCTGTGAGGGTGGTGAGACACTGGAACAGGTTGCCCAGAGAGGTTGTGGCTGCCCCCTCCCTGGAAGTGTTCAAGGCCAGGTTGGATGGGACTTTGAGCAACCTGATCTAGTGGGAGATGTCCCTGCCCATGGCAGGGGGGTTGGAACTAGATGATCCTTCAGGTCCCTTCCAACCCAAACCATTCTATGATTTTATGAAAGAGACAGTGAAAAGGAAAATCATCTATCCTAAAGGGAAAGAAAGCAAGGTTACCTTTTGATCATGTTTTGGGTATACCAGATGAAAGGATAACATTTCTTCATCTTAGATCTGTATTTGTGGTTCAAGTCCTGACCTGTTAAAGAGCAGCGGTGATTTCCCACAATCGCACCATCTGGATTCAACATGGGCACCACTTTGAAGACAAAATTGTTCCACAGGATTTCAGCTTTGCCTGAATCACCAAGAATGTAATCCAGAAAGCCCTTCATTATCCAGGAACTATTAGTTTCTCCTGGATGCACCCTTGCAGTTAGTATCACAGCTTTCCTCTTGGTGCCCTTGCCACTTCCGGAGGGGTTGGTTAGTTAAAACATACACTGTATTCCCTGCCAGTGAATGGCACAACATATGAATCTTGCAGAATTTGGACTTCACTGAATCTTTAGAGATGGCCAACAGGTACTCCTGCAGGTTGGAGTAGGTGTAAGGATAGCAGTGAGCAAAGTAGCAGGTGTCTCTGTCATGAGGGAACTGGAATGTCCAAGTGAGTGAGAAATATTGACGTCCACCTTGGCCCACATTGTTTCTGTAATACTTGATTTCATTTCCAGCCCTTCGCCAGCCAACCTTGTGTTTCTTAGCATCGGCTTCAGAGTAAAACAGTGGCTGCAAGCCACATTTATATAAGCTGTTATGCTTGGTAAAGTTGACAATAGTGAAGCGATATGGCATCCCTGCCTGCATATTGCTTACTTGGAAGTAGTACCACTGTGTGTGTCTGCTTGTGTAGAAGTCAGTGCGCAGGCTCAGCTGGTACTCAAAGTCATTACTGGTAAGCAGAGAGAAGACAAACAGTTGTGATGCTGGTTAGTGCTCTAGTATGCTGCAGTGTCAAATAATGCGGACTGCCATGAAAAAGTACCCCGCAGTGAATCAGGTGCAAAACCAGTTTACACTGTCAGAAATCAAAGCCTACACAGCTGCCAGGAAAAGATGCCTAAGCACACTGAGCGTGTCAATAATGCAGCTGCTGTCTTCATTAGGACCTTTAATAATAACTAGGGCTTCTAAAACCATTCTCCACACTATGCCTTAAAACGAGATGCTTAAGAAAAGGTGTTGAGTTTGTGTGGGTGACTATCACCTATAGAAAATGTTCAATGCTATGGAATGGCTATCAGATCATTCCAAGTGAAGGCTACTTGAAACTACTTTTGAAGCTTATTCAACTAATGTAAAACAAGTTACAAACAGATTAACACATCCTGGTCAGAAACTGATAGCAGGCTGCTGATAATAACTCTGATAATAACTCCATCTTAATAAAAGAAGAAAAGATTAGAAACTTACACTTTGACCACCTTCTGCAAATTCACACTTTCAAACCGTGCTTCAAAGATCAATGTGTTGTCTTCTTTCTGATGGAGGATCTGCTTCAGGGGGCAGAGATCTTCCACTTGGGAATACATAAAGCAGGAGTTTTTGTTAGCCAGGGGAAGGAGTAGAACAGATGTCTTTAATTTCAATCTGAGTCATTTTAGGGGACACCTGCATCCTTCTGAAAATTCCTTATAAAATAGACAACTGCATGGAGCTGAACTTCAAAGCACATCTTAGGTAAGCATAAAAGAAACTAATAAAAGATTTTGTTGCCTATTCCCACTTAACCTTATGGATTTCAGCCAGCCTCAGATTTGACTCAGTCCTGGAAGTGCCTGTGTCTCTGTATGAGCAAAGGGCAACTCATACTCTGTACTTCGGCAAAGCAATCGAGTTAGGTGGAAAGATTCTAGGACTCAGCTCCTCCAGGTATTTTCACCAGTCAAATGGCCAACTTCTCTACTCGGAAATCATACGTAGCTGACAACTGTTGTCATCAGTTTGTTTTTAAATCTGTGTATTCAATTATTTTAATCTAGAAATAAAAAAGATTATTCCAGACCCAGCAACGATCACTTTTATATGGCAAGTGATTCACTTTTAGCATACAGTTTGAGTCCATAGCTCCTTTTGCTCTGTTCTGCTAGCTTGTTCACTGTTCCTCTGATGAGATGTTCACAGAGGCATAACTGAACTTTTTACCACGATCTTCTTTACCATAATCTTCTTTACCATAGTTCATTAAAAACCAGAACTTCTAGATATGCTGTCAGCAAGAACTTACTTTTCTGTTTGGGAAGTTGTTTAGATTCCAGAAAACATTTGCCACCAAGGTGTGGAAAACTGGGGTATTCAAAACTTCCTGTCATGCCCAAACTGTACCCACAAAACAATGAGAGAGGATGCATCTCTTCTGCCAAAAGCTGGGAGCCCAGAGATCCTGCTGTAGAGTCAGTGTAGCTGCGTTGGCAGCTCCAGCCAATCCCAGCAGCACGATCTGTGCTCTGACACTTGGGTTAGGGCCAGCTCAGGTAAAAGAAGTACAGGTGAAAAGTGCAGGTATTCCAGTATGGAACTACGTACTGTGAGAATGTGGGTCTCTCACTGCCAGTATCGAATTGGCTGTCTTATCTGCCAGAAGTGAAATTATCTGCTACATAACTTTCTAACTGGCAAAATGAAGGATTGGTACTGGTGGCCAGACCACTGATCACCAAGCTGTTGCATTCCCAGCTCCTGTATTCTTGCTTCTCTCTATCTCCTTTCTCCCCTGAGGAGAAACTGCTGCCTTACCACGCTGCCAAATAATGGGGACTGACCCTGCTTATAAGTCTTAGGAAAACCACTATAGCAAACAGGATAACAAAGTATTCTCCCAACACAGACTTTAGTGTTGATCTTGCAGTTACACAGCTCTCATCTTCACTTTCTCTTTTGGCTGTTATTTTTCTCCACACATATTTTCACAAGAAACTCATTTTAGGCTGGTTCATACTGTTATTCACTGAGAACAATGGCTTGAGCTGAGCTGGACTTCTGAGATAATTAACAGTATGATCAGAACTTACGGATGATGAAACAGCTGTATAACTAATTTCCTTCTTTATCTATAGGAAAATAATTTATTCCTAAGTGCTTTAAATAACAATAGAAAACCACATTGATTTCATCAAGCTTTGAATTAGGTTCATAAAGGAGATTAAAGCAGGTGCTTCATCTACCTACAGCTGACAGCAAGATTTCTTAGGGTGTTCCCACCTTCTTCTCCTAGATATATCACAGTGCCTTTGACAGGAGTTTGGTATGGCGGTGTCATCTCCAAACCTGTTGGAGTGTACAACAGCTCAGGGGCAGTGGGTATCCAATCTGAAAAAGAGACACACAGAAGGAGCTCAAGCAGGAAGATTGTATGAAAGTCTTTATAATATGAAGGACACATTGAAAAGTGGTTCATCCTATTTACACCAGTTGCACATTCAAGTCTTCACTATCTTGTAACAGATTTGCAGTATGTCTTTTGTACAGACTGCATAAAAGCAGTTATTAGCTGACATTCATGTTTAACCATATAGCCCCAAAATATAGTTCTGCCATTGCTAGTAACAGGACATGAGGTTTACACTGAATTTGTAAGACCTCAGAACTGAGGCTGGTCAGGTTTGCTCTGCCTAAACTTTTCTTCTAACTGCCTGCAGCTTTGTTTTACTTCATTTAGCTGTGACAGCAATTTCTCTAATTGACCAGTATGTAATTTGTTTTACTTTTGTTTATCTTTGTGTGGTGCAATGATAGGCTTATATGGACAGAAATAACAAGCAGTTGTTCTGTGTAGAAATGCAGATCTAGAGCTGGACAAAATTCTGTTCAGGAGTAACAAAGAGAACAAGGAAATAATATCTAACATATGCAAAGAACATCATATATAGTAAATCCAGATGTAACATCGAGATGCAGACCGATGAAGAAAGAGAAAGGTGTGAGCTAGCAAACATGTGAAAATGACTGCAGAGTTATTTGGATCCTAGAGTGAGGAAGAAGAAATAATCAATACACACATCCTATTTCTCCTAGCAAAGGTGAGGCCACACCTCAAATACTGCGTTCAGTTTTGGGCCCCTCACTATAGGAAGGACATTGAGATACTGGAGTGTGTCCAAAGAAGGGCAACGAAGCTTGTGAAGGGTCTGGAGCACAAGTCTTATGAGGAGCAGCTGAGGGAACTGGGGTTATTTAGCCTAGAGAAAAGGAGGCTGAGGGGAGACCTCATCACCCTCTACAACTACCTGAAAGGAAGTTGTAGAGAGGTGGGGATCGGTCTTTTTAACAAAGTAATATGTGATAGGACAAGAGGTAATGGCCTCAAGTTGTACAAAGGGAGGTTTAGACTAGATATTAGGAAGAATTTATTCAACGAGAGATCTCAGATATTGGAATGGGCTGCCCAGAGCAGTGGTAGAGCCCGCATCCCTGGAGGTGTTTAAGAGTCATGTTGACACGTCTCAGGGATATGGTAGTCAATGACTGTCAGTGTCAGGTTGATGGTTGGACTTAATGATCACAGAATCACAGAATGTTAGGGATTGGAAGGGACCTCAAAAGATCATCTAGTCCAATCCCCCTGCCAGAGCAGGAACACCTAAATCAGGTCACACAGGAACATGTCCAGGCGGGTTTTGAATGTCTCCAGAGAAGGAGACTCCACAACCTCTCTGGGCAGCCTGTGCCAGTGTTCTGTTACCTCAGCACCCTTGGGTGCATTCCATCTGGTCCCATTGATTTATGGATATCCAGATTGCTCAACTGATCCCTAACCCAATCCTCATCTACCAAGGCAAACTCCTCCTTCATCCTGACTTCTTCTGGGGCTACAGGGATCAGGGGCTCCTGGGGAAAGCCTGCAGAAGTAAAGACAGAGGCAAAGAAGGCATTCAGCACCTCTGCCTTCTTGATATCCTCTGTCTCTAGAGCACCCCCCTCATTCATCAGTGGGCCTATATTGCCTCTAGCGTTTGTTTTATTAGCTATGTATTTGAAAAAGCCCTTTCTATTGTCCTTGACCTGGCTTGCAAGGTTAAGTTCTAAGGAGGCCTTAGCTTTCCTAATTGCCTTTCTACATCCTCTGACAACTGTCCTATATTCCTCCCAAGTGACCAGCCCCTCTTTCCATGATCCATAAATTCTTTTTTTCCACCTAAGTTTGCCCAGCAGTTCCTCGTTTAACCATGCTGGTCTCCTAGCTCCCTTACTTGATTTCATACCCATTGGGACGCTCTGATCCTGAGCTTGCAAGAAGTGGTCCTTGAATGATGACCAACTATCTTGAGCCCCTTTACCATCTAGCTCCCTGTCCCATGGGACTTCCCTTAACAGTTGATTAAGGAGGCTAAAGTTGGCCCTGCGGAAGTCCAGGGTTCTGGTCTTGCTTGGTACTCTATTCCTCCCACACGGGATCCTGAACTCCACCAACTCATGATCACTGCAGCCAAGGCTGCCATCGACCATCACTGCTTCAACAAGACCCTCCTTGTTGGTGAGTACAAGATCCAGCAGCGCTCCTCTCCTAGTCGGCTTATCCACCATTTGCATTAAGTAGTTATCATCAATGCACTGGAGGAACCTCCTAGACTGTGAATGGCTGGCTGTGAAAGTCTCCCAGCAGATATCGGGGTAGTTAAAATCCCCCATGAGGACCAAGGCCTGTAGTTGTGAGGCTGCTTTCAGCTGCCTGTAGAAAGCCTCATCAACTCCCTCGTCCTGATCAGGAGGTCTGTAATAGACCCCCACAACTGTATCGCCCATGCCTGCCTGCCCCTTAATTCTTACCCACAGACTTTCAACTTGCCCCTCATCAGCCCCTGGAGAAAACTCAATACATTCAAGTTGCTCCCTCACATAAAGAGCAACTCCACCACCTCGCTTCACTGACCGATCTTTCCTAAAAATGACATAGCCATCCATGACCACATTCCAGTCATGTGAGCTGTCCCACCATGTCTCTGTAATTGCCACCAGGTCATAACCTTTAGACCGCACACAGACCTCTAACTCCTCCTGTTTATTCCCCATACTGCGTGCATTGGTGTACAGGCATTTCAGAGAGCAAGCAGAGCGCACTGGTGGGACCCCTGGGAGGCAGGAGGCCTTGTGGTCAGGGCCTAAACATCTATCCCTTCTCTTCAAGGGTCGAAAATCCTTCCTAGACCACCTTCCTTCAGGCCCTAGCATATTGCTCTTGGGCTTGTCCCTAACAGACCCAGTTGTCTCCCCTTCCCCCTTCACATCTAGTTTAAAGCCCTCTCAATGAGCCCTGCTAACTCCTGCCCCAAAAGCCTTCTCCCCCTACGGGACAAATGCATTCCACCTGTCACCAGGCCAGGTGTCTCATAGAGCAGCCTGTGATCAAAGAACCCAAAGCCCTGCCTTTGGCACCAGTTACGCATCCATTCATTTATCTGTGAACTCTTCCTGCTTATCTCTTCACCCATTCTTGCAGGAGGTATGGAGGCAAACACTACTTGCACTCCAGACCCCTTAACCAGCCGTCCCAGGGCCCTGAAGTCACTCTTCATAGCCCTTACACTCCTTGTAGTAATTTCGTCCCTGCCAACCTGAAAAACCAGCAGTGGGTAGTAATCGGAGGGCTTTACAAGATCAGGGAGTTTCCTTTTAATGTCTCTAATTCGAACCCCAGGGAGGCAGCTGACTTCCCTGTGGGATGGGTCCGGTCGACAGATGAACCCTTCTGTTCCCCTCAGAAGGGAGTCGCCCACCACAATTACCCTCCTTTTCTTCTTAATTGAAGAAGTCCTAAGGCATCAGGGTGACTGACAAGCCTTAGGTGATTCAGGGGACTGATCTACCCCTCCAACTTCATTTACTTCTCCCTGAAGTTCCAAGGCGTGGTACCTGTTGCTCAAGGGCAACTGGGAGGGTGAAGGGGGTTGGGGGGGTTTTTGCTTGCCTCTCCGTGGACGGACCACCCTCCATTCCTCCCTGTCTCCTGAACCCTCTGCTTCTGTCTGATGACAGGAGGGGAGGGGATCCATCACTTGCCCACCCTTTTCCGACTGCCCTTCCCTCAGGGTGAAGCTCCACCAATCTATTTCTCTTTCACACTCTCTAATAGTTCTAAGTCTTTCTACCTCCTCCATCAGTTCAACCACCTGCCCGAGCAGATCATTTATCTGCTCGCACCTCAAACACGCGGTGTCACTGGCTCCCTCCGGTACCAGTGCCAGGCTCAGGCATTCGCTGCAGCCAGAAACCTGCACGGCCGCATGTCTGGTCGGGGGATCTGAGTCCCCATATTCTTTTTCCCAAGGGTTTTCGGGCGCGTTGCAACCATGTTCTATGCGGTCTAAGGTCTATCTGGCTAATCCTCTCCTTGCAACGCTCTCCGCGCGCTGTTCTCCTCACGCTTGCCTCTCGGCTGGCCAGCCGCCGCTCTCTGCTCCGCGTGCCGCTTGCTCTGAGGGGAGCTGCCGAGATGGCCGCTTTTAAAGTTTGCCGCGGCTCTCAGTCACGCCCCCTGCCACGTCAGCCTTTCGGTATCTCTTGAATTTTTCTTAGGATTCCCGCTCAGACTCGGGTTTCCTCGCTCTATCCCGGCTTCACCGTCTCCGGGAAGCCCGGCTCCTTCTCAAAGCCTCGGCAAAAGCCAACAGCAAAAGCAAAGAGCACTCGCCGCAGCCGCCCCACCGCTCCCACAGCCGCCGCTCTCTGCTCCGCGTGCCGCTTGCTCTGATCTTCAAGGTCTTTTTCAACCTAGGCAATTCTGTGACTCCAGAGGCTGATAATTTGCAAACAGCTTCTCCCCTCCACCAAAAAACCCCTCTGCAGTGAAACCACTGACCTTAGGACCTAGGGGAGCAGTGGAAGGGGAAGCCAGGAAACAGACATGAGTGAAGCATACATGTAACAATTTTAACAGCATTATTATTTTTTCTTTTTCTGTAACAATTAGATCTGAACTAATAAAGATTTGTCTCCATCTACATTTAGCCTGTATCTGGGGCTAAACTGTAACAGTTCTACCACCTGAAGATCCCCCTCCAGGTGAGAAGGGGAATCGGGGGAAAAAAGGGAGAAGCCCCATGCATTGAAATTTAAATAGATTTCATGAAATAACAAAACTAATGCAAACACCAATATAAAGTATACAAGCTTATACTCAGCCTGGTCCTTGAGATCAACAAAAGGAGCAGGAGGCCAAGAGGGAAGAGCCCCAGGAACAGGAAGAAGAACTCTGCACCCTCACTAAACTCCCTCCTTTTATGATGAACTTAATGTAAGTGGTGTGGGATACACCTGTGAGTCAGCTTGGGGCAGCTGCCTTGATTGAATCTCCCAGCTGACTTGGGGCAACTCATGGCCTGCCTGCCATGGCTGGCCCATGGGTCTGTGCCTGGGGAACCAGGACAGTCTTTTAAGATTTCACTTATATTAAAAATACATTCTTGGCTTTATTTATATATAAGGTGTGCTTCCTCTTTGTCCTCAAAATCCTAAGATTTTGATCTTAACGCAATAACTTACCAATGTGCTCAATTCTATCCCTGTTGACTTCACATTGGTGTGGCCAGTACACCAGGGAAAACTGATCAGCACGTGACAAGTCATTCAGGTTCTGAGGCTCCTGAGGATGGGGCACCACTGCCTCTGAGTCAGATGATAAAATCTGTTTTGCCCTTGGAAAAAGATGAGCGCAAATGGAATCTATAAGAAAGTGAAAGAACCCTCTCATTAGTCTCTCTTGCTCTTCTGAGTGGAAACAGAATGCAGAGATTATCTAGATGAAATCACCGTAACTAAGCACGACACAATAAAATGACATCCCACTGAAATGTAAATTTAATGCTCCATCCTATAAATTACACTGAATTTAAAAGTAGCATTGAATGAACAGTGAATTCATTAAACCACAAAGCACATCAAGTATTCAACTGCAGCAGAGAATAACTTATTTGAGTTCCTATAGAAAATGTTGGCACCTTTTACTATTACTGCTTTTATTACTAGCATGTTATGGTAGAGCATACAATCTCAGTGTCTGAGTCAAAATCCGTACTGTGCAAGAATAGGCAAATAACAAAGAAAGTTTATTCCTACAAAACTCATCACACACAGTGTATGAAACAGCAAGATAGTACTGGCTAGCGTGACAGGAGAGGTAACAACCTGACGCTATCAAGAATTTTGTAAAGCAACAGAAACACTTGGGTTTGCTTGTCAGCAAGGAATTCTTCAAAGTTGTGAGAAGCCACTTGAATGAAAACATGACAGGCGGAGAAAAAAATCTAGTAAGTGGATGACTGGGACTGCTGGTACTGTGCACTGACCACAAGACTGCCCATAGATAATTACTTGTCTTTGTCATAGATATGAAAAGATCCCCTTTCAAAGCATCCCTGCCTTTCTAATCAGCTTTAGACCTAGTTTCTAGATCTACTTCTCCTCATAACAAACAAAAGAACATAATAAGCAAAAGTGCTTCATCTGAAGGATCTGGTTTCAAGTGTAGGTGACATCATATGTGAAAAGTAAATGAATTATAACCAAAACTGCTGAACCCATTTTGAAACTCTAGTGGATACCTAACTCTAATGGATATCTGGCTACTTTAATGCCAAATCAGTAACCGGTGATCAAGGGCAACCTGCAAGAAGGGACTGACATAATTACTTCACTATGTCAAGAAGCATAAAGTGTAGCTAGATCTAGCTCTGATTTTGTTTAGAGCTTGACAATTATGTGAGCACTAATCTCTTCCCCCTTCCCCTTTTCCTCCACCCTCAGAACAGTGATTTGGGTGGTGCGGTACGCAGCAAGGTCCCAAAATTCAGTGTACGGACAAGGATGCTCTGCGATGCGTTTTGAGTGCCTGTGGAGATGGTTTGTTAAGGGGCTGCTTACTCATTGTCTTTACGAGAAAAAGAAACAACTGCTTCAGTGAATTACTGCTGACTTCCTCACGATAAGGGACCGCCTCGGGGCGGGGGGGGGACACAGGCGCCTCGGGGACTTACGGGACCAAACGCACCCACAGTTTGGCTTTAGAAACTGCAAATGTGTGGCTGGGTGGCCAGGCTGCTGCACACCTATGCAGGGATCTGTGAGGGTGCACAGCAAGTGGATACCGAAAGTGTTGGGCTTCCCATGTGCGTGTGCCACACACCTGTTTGTCCTTGCACAGTGTGTCTCATGCTTCCTGGTCATCCCACTCAGGAAGTCCGACCTCTCTGGAAAACTCATAGGCAGGTATCCCTCTGCCTGGGAAATCTGTCTGGGCAGAAATTGAGAAATCAGTGTCTGCCGAATCACTATGACCTACCTGCAGAACTCAAATGACAGCCTGTGATTTGATTTAATTTGACCCCTGCCCACACCTCCTTCAAAATTTTAAAGTACAGTTTGAGGAGGCATAAGCAGGCAGCTCTCATGGCTTACATATGGGCCGTGACCTGACAGACACATGAGGGGATATATCTACTATATTGTTTGCTGCCACAAGACAAATGCTGTGACCTTTATATCAGCAATATGTGTTATGGTTGTATCAATTTGTACATGAAATGGGGACATGTGGTGATGTCACTGCTTCTTATCACATGTAAGAAAGTTATTTCCTCCGTACAATAATCACATTCTACATATGATTATACAACCCCCTCTAGAGTCAGACCCTGCATCTTCAGCACTGGAAAGCAATGTGTGTTTCTTTCTGTAGTGAAGATGGTCCTGAGATGCATGCAGGTGTGGAACATCTGTCCTTTGCTATTAAAATGTTTGAAAGAAATTAAGTCTCCGAGAAAAGAGATTTGAACCATAATGTTTCTCTGCTTGTGATGAGTGAAAATTGTGTGTTTAGTGCAACCATACTGTGTGCCACAAGAAAACCTTTGTAGTAGGAACAAATAATAGGAAAACTCCTGGAAATCGTACCATAAATGAGTCCTGCCCACTGGGCAGCATTGTCCCTTATCAGAGCTCAAAACTGAGCTGCTGAGCTGGCAGGGGGAAGTTCACAGCCTAAACTTTAGTCTGGGGTCTCCAGGAACCTTTAGGTAGCTCTGGTGAGAAGTTATGTATTGCTGTATTCTTTCTTGGGGGGAAAAAAAGTTTGTGTTGGTAGCAGCTTGATTTTAAATCTTTATGTTATGAAACGTTTCTCTGTCTCAGTGCTAATTTGTTCCTGGATGAATCAGGATGAGTGCACTAAAGCTTTGTTTTATATTAGAGAAATTGTTCTTCACAAATTATTCATTTGTTTTTAAAGCATCTGTGCTCTTTCCTTAAAAGAGTTTTGTTTGCATTTGCACACCGGAGTTGTAGATGCTATTTTGAGATCCTTGTGTAGACTTCATAAAAAAGGTTTTTCTCATGTTTTTCTTTAATGTTACTTTTTTTCTACAGTGACACAGTTCTCCCACAGTGCTTTGGGTGTGCTACTTCTTTCCCTAAGAATCATCCAGTGGAACAGCTAAGAGAACAGGGGAAATAAGAATTAATTTTTGAAGGTTTTGGCTGCTATTGTCAACACAGGGAACAGACTGGCCACAAGGTGGTAGCAGTCTGTAAGGGAGGGCCAGGAGATGGCTCCGAGCTTTGCTTATTTATCCAGAGACGCAAATAACTGCCTGTGTGCCTTACGCCATGCAGTGGATGGAGCATTTGCAGTGTTCAAGCGGAGTTATTTTAGATCTATTTTCTGTTAACTTGTGTTATTTCACTTTGAGGTGATCTGTATGAGGTAGAGCAATGGGGGGTAACACCACAGAATCTCTCTTCTCAGCTGTAAGGCCCCATAGGCTAGCAGCATGTGACTTTGCTGAGGATGCCAAGTGCAAATCCATTTAAAATTGACAGCATAAGCTAGCATCTGGGCTTGTGCTGCTGATCAGTATAGTCCATCTGCTTTTTGGGCTCTCCTAATGACATCCAGAATGGCATGGCCCTAGGTTGCAGAGTGCTGACCTCCTACATACTCCTGCCAGCTCAGATCAGTTCAGTGATTAGCGCAAAAACTGCGTCTTGAAAATAACGGTAAAGCTGACGAGGATCTTTAGCAGCAGGTATTCGTTTATTGCGGATCCGGGGACTCGGGGGATCGCTCCTCCTAACGAGCCCACCTGGAGCCAGGAGTGTGCTCTTTTTACAGCCTAAAGTGTTGCATATTCATAAGTTTACATCAGGTGGGAATGAGGATTACATCATTGGGAGGGTCTCAGGGAGGAGATTTACGGTAAATCATTATAATATTCCACGCCTCTGGCTCCGCCCAGTTGCGCCTGCGTGGTGCATCCTGGTGGTCGTCCTCGGGGGTCTTCAGGAGGAAGGCTCCGAGTCTTCCTCACGCTGTCCTTTTTACCTTTGCTTACTTCACCCCTCCAGACTGGTCTGTTCTGGTTCCCAAGACCCCTTGATTAGCACTGTGATCCTTATCAGTCCCTCCTTCCTGAGGGAGTGTTGTCCTTGTGTTGCCCGGTCCGAAGAAACACAAACAACCGAAATTGTTTATGTGGTGCTTTATTGAGGGCCCGGGAGCCTGAGGACTATTGTCCAAAGTCAGAGCCCCATCTTCCCTTCAAATTGTACAAGTTTATATAGTGTAAGTTTATTTAACAAGATAGAACTACCTCATTAGTCATTGATAATGTTTGACAGATATATTGCTGCCATGATCATACATCAAAGAGATACCTTCAAAGAAATATATCTAGTCATTAATTGCTGCCATGATCATACATCAAAGAGATACCTTCAAAGAAATATATCTAGTCATTAATTGGTATGTTCCAGGCCTCTACCCAGGATACAAGATATCCCCTCCAGGTACATAAGATAATAGGGGTACATTCTTAGGGATAAGATAAAGAAATACATCTGCATGCACATATTTTAGGTATCTGCTAAGTTACAAAATTTCTTTCCCAAAAGCAGGCCCTAAGAGCCTTAGCATAACTACTACTATTATAAGATACACATAGGTATGGTAACACTTGGGGCCCCTTAACCAACACCTTTTGATCACTCAGGCCTGACTGCTCCCTCTTTCAAGGACGAGTCTCTCAGTTCTTCCCTTATCTTACTAAGCATTTCTGTTTAGCAGCTCCAAACTTTTATCCTTGCTGGTTAGTTTTTCAACTCTAAACTATATTAGCCTCTTTCTGCTAGCTGTATATATTTCCTACTGCAAATACGCTAATCTGTACACAATTGCTTAAGTTAGCATTTTTCCATAATCATCAGAGTAATGTAAAGGGTTAACTTCATCCTGCCTGGCTTTGTGAGAGATCAGATCGCACCCACCCTCCCCGGGCTGACATAAAGTTTTGAGTTAATAGAAAAAGACAGTGAAAACTCCATCATGTGCTCTCTCTGACTTGACAGCAGTGCAGTCATACGCCCACACATGAACGAGATGAAATTTGTGTTGCTGAGGGATCTGGCAGTGTGCAAACCCCTATTAATGTGCCTGAAACCACAGTTTGGGGCAAAAAAATGTTCTTTCACTTCTGCTGTGCCTGCTATGAGAGCAGATGAGAAAGGGGAGCCTCTGACAGATTATTGGGGCAGGCAACTACAGGGATCCTTTTGGTCTGGGTTACAGTTAACAAAAAAGATACAGGAGGTTGTTCCAAAAACTGTTTCAGTGCGAATTCTGGGAGAATTTCATCCTTTCTTGATGCATGGGAATTATAGGAAAAAGTGGGAGCAAGCCCAGAGAAGGGCAACGAGGCTGGTGAGAGGTCTGGAAAACAGGCCTTATGAAGACCGGCTGAGGGAACTGAGGTTGTTTAGTGTGGAGGAGAGGAGACTGAGAGGAGACCTCATTGCCCTCTACAACTACCTAAAAGGAGGTTGTAGTGAGGCTGCTGTTGGTCTCTTCTCCCAAATGACTAATAACAGGACGAGAGGAAATGGCCTCAAGTTGCGTCAGGGGAAGTTTAGGTTGGATATTAGGAAGAAGTTCTTTACTGAGAGGGTGGTTAGGCACTGGAACAGGCTGCCCAGGGAAGTGGTGGAGTCACCATCCCTGGGGGTGTTCAAAAAACGGGTTGATGAGGCACTTGAGGCCATGGTCTAGTGGTCTAAGGGTTAGGAATATGATGGGATAAAGGTTGGACTTGACCCTGGAGGTCCCTTCCAACCATAATTATTCTATGACTTCCTATGATTTTCTATTCTATTCTAGGAAGGAGAATGGAGTAATTCTCTGATGGGAGTTTGGGTAATGGCAATCAGATGTGGAAATACACCAGGGCCCTCCCATTTGCTGAAATGCTTCAGTCCCTAGACTAAGAACAATATTGCTTTTCACAGAATCACAGAATCACAGAATGTTAGGGATTGGAAGGGACCTCAAAAGATCATCTAGTCCAGTCCCCCTGCCAGAGCAGGAACACCTAGGTCAGGTCACACAGGAACATGTCCAGGCGGGTTTGCAATGTCTCCAGAGAAGGAGACTCCACAACCTCTCTGGGCAGCCTGTGCCAGTGTTCTGTTACCCTCACTGTGAAGAAATTCTTCCTCACATTTATGCGGAACCTCCAATGTTCCAGCTTGCACCCATTGCCCCCTGTCCTATCATTGGATGTCACTGAGAAGAGCCTGGCTCCATCCTCATGACACTCACCCTTTACATATTTATAAACATTAATGAGGTCACCCCTCAGTCTCCTCTTCTCCAAGCTAAAGAGACCCAGCTCCCTCAGCCTTTCCTCATAAGGGAGGTGTTCCACTCCCTTAATCATCTTTGTGGCTCTGCGCTGGACTCTCTCAAGTAGTTCCCTGTCCTTCTTGAACTGGGGGGCCCAGAACTGGACACAATACTCCAGATGTGGCCTCACCAAGGCAGAATAGAGGGGGAGGAGAACCTCTCTTGACCTACTAACCACCCCCTTTCTAATACACCCCAGGATGCCATTGGCCTTCTTGGCCACAAGGGCACATTGCTGGCTCATGGCCGTCCTGCTGTCCACCAGGACCCCCAGGTCCCTTTCCCCTACACTGCTCTCCAGCAGGTCAGCCCCCAACCTGTACTGGTACATGGGGTTGTTCTTCCCCAGATGCAAAACTCTACACTTGCCCTTGTTGAATTTCATTAAGTTTCTCCCCGCCCAACTCTCCAGCCTATCAAGGTCTCGTTGAATGGCAGCACAACCCTCTGGTGTGTCAGCCACTCCTCCTAGTTTGGTGTCATCAGCAAACTTGCTGAGGATACATTCTGTACCCTCATCCAAGTCGTTGATGAAGATATTAAACAACACCGGTCCCAGTACCGACCCCTGAGGGACTCCACTAGTCACAGGCCTCCAACTAGACTCTGTCCCATTAACCACAACTCTCTGGCTTCTTTCCTTCAGCCAGTTCACAATCCACCTCACTACCTGATCACCAAACCCATACTTTATCAGCTTATCTACAAGGATGCTGTGGGAGACAGTGTCAAATGCTTTACTGAAATCAAGATAAACCACATCTACCGCTCTACCATCATCTATCCACCTAGTTATTTCCTCATAGAAGGCAATAAGGTTGGTCAAACATGACTTACCCTTGGTAAAACCATGTTGACTGCTCTTAATGACCCCCTCATCCTTGATATGCCTAGAGATAGTGCCAAGAACAAGCTGTTCCATCACCTTTCCAGGGATGGAGGTGAGGCTGACCGGTCTATAGTTACCCGGGTCCTCCTTCTTGCCCTTCTTGTAGACTGGAGTGACATTTGCTATCCTCCAGTCCTCAGGCACCTCTCCTGTTCTCCATGACTTACCAAAGATGATGGAGAGTGGCCTAGCAATGACCTCTGCCAGCTCCCTCAGCACCCTTGGGTGCATTCCATCTGGTCCCATTGATTTATGGATATCCAGATTGCTCAACTGATCCCTAACCCAATCCTCATCTACCAAGGCAAACTCCTCCTTTATCCTGACTTCTTCTGGGGCTACAGGGATCAGGGGCTCCTGGGGAAAGCCTGCAGGAGTAAAGACAGAGGCAAAGAAGGCATTCAGCACCTCTGCCTTCTTTATATCCTCTGTCTCTAGGGCACCCACCTCATTCATCAGTGGGCCTATATTGCCTCTAGTGTTAGTTTTATTAGCTATGTATTTGAAAAAGCCCTTTCTATTGTCCTTGACCTGGCTTGCAAGGTTAAGTTCCAAGGAGGCCTTAGCTTTCCTAATTGCCTCTCTACATCCTCTGACAACTGTCCTATATTCCTCCCAAGTGACCAGCCCCTCTTTCCATGATCCATAAATTCTTTTTTTCCACCTGAGTTTGCCCAGCAGTTCTGTGAGAAACAAAGTTTTCGTCGAAAAAGTTTGCTCAGGCGAGGATCACGGTGAAGCAGCTCCATTTATTCGCGAGTGCGATCGCGGACGCGCCACCCCCTGGCCGGAGTAGAAACGCACTCCGTTACAAAGAAAAGGAAGCATTTTTATAGTATTTTATCCCGACACGGGTTATCCTCTCCTGTTTCTCCATTGGTCGGATACTCCAGGCTCACAACCTATCCGACGCATTCTATTACAATAAGTTTCCATAAGAGGTTTTTTCCGGTTTCCATAAGAGGTTTTTCTTTTACCAGCCAGCTGTTTATGCATAGTTGTGCAATGATGGCAATATTTTCTCAGGCACACCCTATCTCCTGATCCCTGTAAGACACAACATTCTAAGACAAAGTTGTTATGCGTAGCTCTTGTCCTTCTCCATTATCTGGTACCAGGAGGTACTGAACAAGACGGCCTTTATCCTGGGCTCCTTTCTAGTCTGGTATTTTTGTACAAGGCCGTGGTGTTTTTCTTGGTTCTACAAAAATATGATTCTCACAACACTGCAAAAACACAAGTTGTTTCTCACAATTCCCCCATCTTTTCTTTTTACTCTTTTGTGTTTTTTGCACAATGATTGCCTATTCTAAGGTATTAGAATTGTATTCTTTGTAAGTTATCAAACCTAATGTCTAAAACTATCACTAAGAACATTCCGAAGTGTGTATAGGATAGCTGTGTAATCAGATTAAATAGGTGCAGTGTACATAACGTGTACTACTCTAATAGTGAGATTTGCAGATGCAGAGATTAACATTAATATGACTGCTAATACTTACAGTGATATCATCTATGATGATGTCCTCATGCAAGCACAACCCTTGCCTGTATACACGAGCAGGGTCTCAGTACTTTCATTTGGATGTATCTCGAAGTGGCACACACCCTGCTCAGTATCAGGACGGATACCCTGAGCTCTGATGGTGTTGCTCACAAATGAATCCTTGCTGTACTTCTGATGTGCATGTCAACTGTCTGCCAATTCCCAGCCTCATGATAAACCCACACCCTATGTTCCATAGGATTTTCCCTTATGGTTCAGGCCCAAAGCCATTATCAGGTGCATGGGAGACGCTGAGGTCTGGATCATGGTCAATATGACAGCAATGATCACGTCAGTTGGGTCAGTTAATCAACTACCCCACGACTGATACCTTTTTACAGTATCCCAGATAATTCTCCGAATTTCTTCGGGTAGGGAACCTTCCCTTATTATCCGGATTCCACGGTCTACACCCATAGCGTGGCCTGTATGCAGCTTAAGGCCACAGAAACGTTGGTCTGGGTGTGCTGATTGTATCTGCCATCAGTTGATGGTCATTCCTCCCACCGAGGTGACAGGTCCAACACAATTCTTGAAGAGAGAGACGGTGTAAAATTATACCCACAATGTGACACAAAACACTCTGCATCTGTTTGTAAAATCTCCCACGAGGGAGTAAGACTTGGATTCTCTATTAAATTTTGTCTCTGTTTTGTGTGTAACTAATGTGGCCAGATTTAGTTCCCTATCATAGTTAATAAGAGAGATATTGCCTCCTTCAACCTGAATTTGGTTCATCCAATTGTTACTAGCATTTGAAAAGGACTATAGCAATCCTTTCTTCAGTGCTGAAATTAAACAGCATCCTGCCTTATATTTTTGATGGTTGTTCCAATAAGCCTATTGTTTATAAACAGCAGACTGGTTTACAATTTAGTTTCACTTGTTACATTTTACTGGGTTGCTTATAAGTCCAAAAATACAAAAAAAGCTTTTAAAAGGTAATTTACACACAATTAGAATACCCATAACCCCCCCTTTTAAGGATGCTTTGCTTTGAAATATGACAGTTCTCCTTTGTCAGGTTCCAGGTCTCACTCAGTCTCTTGATTCTCCGGGGTGAGGACTGTTGATCTTGGGTTTCGGTGAATCATCTGTCTCCAAGGCATCAGGATCTGTAGAAGTCTTTAATCGTGTGTAGTGAGTCCACCCCTTCTCTGCAGTTCTCACAGCAGTCTCAGTGGTTAGCAGTACTTGAAAAGGTCCTTCCCACTCGGGCTGGAGCTTTGACTCCTTCCAGGCACGCACTAGGACCCAGTCTCCCACCTGGAAGGTGGGTACTGGAGATTCCAGAAGTGGAGTTTGAGCCAGCAGTCCGCGTACCTTAAGGGATGATAAGGAAGAGGACAACCCGAGTACATAGTTCTTAAGGAATTTATCTTTGGTCTCGAGAGTGGGCACCTCGCCATCTCCTCCCAGATACGGCAGCCCGAACAGCATCTCACACGGTGACACTCCTGGATCCTTTCTAGGAGCAGTTCGGATTCTGAGAAGGGCCAGGGATAAACACTTCATCCATGGTAGTTTAGTTTCTAAAACTCATACGACTGGAATGTGGTCATGGATGGCTATGTCATTTTTAGGAAAGATCGGTCAGTGAAGCGAGGTGGTGGAGTTGCTCTTTATGTGAGGGAGCAACTTGAATGTATTGAGTTTTCTCCAGGGGCTGATGAGGGGCAAGTTGAAAGTCTGTGGGTAAGAATTAAGGGGCAGGCAGGTATGGGCGATACAGTTGTGGGGGTCTATTACAGACCTCCTGATCAGGACGAGGGAGTTGATGAGGCTTTCTACAGGCAGCTGAAAGCAGCCTCACAACTACAGGCCTTGGTCCTCATGGGGGATTTTAACTACCCCGATATCTGCTGGGAGACTTTCACAGCCAGCCATTCACAGTCTAGGAGGTTCCTCCAGTGCATTGATGATAACTACTTAATGCAAATGGTGGATAAGCCGACTAGGAGAGGAGCGCTGCTGGATCTTGTACTCACCAACAAGGAGGGTCTTGTTGAAGCAGTGATGGTCGATGGCAGCCTTGGCTGCAGTGATCATGAGATGGTGGAGTTGAGGATCCTGTGTGGGAGGAATAGAGTACCGAGCAAGACCAGAACCCTGGACTTCCGCAGGGCCAACTTTAGCCTCCTTAATCAATTGTTAAGGGAAGTCCCATGGGACAGGGAGCTAGATGGTAAAGGGGCTCAAGATAGTTGGTCAACATTCAAGGACCACTTCTTGCAAGCTCAGGATCAGAGCGTCCCAATGGGTATGAAATCAAGTAAGGGAGCTAGGAGACCAGCATGGTTAAACAAGGAACTGCTGGGCAAACTTAAGTGGAAAAAAAGAATTTATGGATCATGGAAAGAGGGGCTGGTCACTTGGGAGGAATATAGGACAGTTGTCAGAGGATGTAGAAAGGCAATTAGGAAAGCTAAGGCCTCCTTAGAACTTAACCTTGCAAGCCAGGTCAAGGACAATAGAAAGGGCTTTTTCAAATACATAGCTAATAAAACAAACGCTAGAGGCAATATAGGCCCACTGATGAATGAGGGGGGTGCTCTAGAGACAGAGGATATCAAGAAGGCAGAGGTGCTGAATGCCTTCTTTGCCTCTGTCTTTACTCCTGCAGGCTTTCCCCAGGAGCCCCTGATCCCTGTAGCCCCAGAAGAAGTCAGGATGAAGGAGGAGTTTGCCTTGGTAGATGAGGATTGGGTTAGGGATCAGTTGAGCAATCTGGATATCCATAAATCGATGGGACCGGATGGAATGCACCCAAGGGTGCTGAGGGAGCTGGCAGAGGTCATTGCTAGGCCACTCTCCATCATCTTTGGTAAGTCATGGAGAACAGGAGAGGTGCCTGAGGACTGGAGGATAGCAAATGTCACTCCAATCTATAAGAAGGGCAAGAAGGAGGACCCGGGTAACTATAGACCGGTCAGCCTCACCTCCATCCCTGGTAAGGTGATGGAACAGCTTGTTCTTGGCACGATCTCGAGGCACATCAAGGATGAGGGGGTCATTAAGAGTAGTCAACATGGTTTTACTAAGGGTAAGTCATGTTTGACCAACCTTATTGCCTTCTATGAGGAAATAACTAGGTGGATAGATGATGGTAGAGCGGTAGATGTGGTTTATCTTGACTTCAGTAAAGCATTTGACACTGTCTCCCACAGCATCCTCGTAGATAAGCTGATAAAGTATGGGTTTGGTGATCAGGTAGTGAGGTGGATTATGAACTGGCTGAAGGGAAGAAGCCAGAGAGTTGTGGTTAATGGGACAGAGTCTAGTTGGAGGCCTGTGACTAGTGGAGTCCCTCAGGGGTCGGTACTGGGACCGGTGTTGTTTAATATCTTCATCAACGACTTGGATGAGGGTACAGAATGTATCCTCAGCAAGTTTGCTGATGACACCAAACTAGGAGGAATGGCTGACACACCAGAGGGTTGTGCTGCCATTCAACGAGACCTTGATAGGCTGGAGAGTTGGGCGGGAAAAAACTTAATGAAATTCAACAAGGGCAAGTGTAGAGTTTTGCATCTGGGGAAGAACAACCCCATATACCAGTACAGGTTGGGGGCTGACCTGCTGGAGAGCAGCGTAGGGGAAAGGGACCTGGGGGTCCTGGTGGACAGCAGGATGACCATGAGCCAGCAATGTGCCCTTGTGGCCAAGAAGGCCAATGGCATCCTGGGGCGTATTAGAAAGGGGGTGGTTAGTAGGTCAAGAGAGGTTCTCCTTCCCCTCTATTCTGCCTTGGTGAGGCCACATCTGGAGTATTGTGTCCAGTTCTGGGCCCCCCAGTTCAAGAAGGACAGGGAACTGCTTGAGAGAGTCCAGCGTAGAGCCACAAAGATGATGGAGTGGAACATCTCCCTTATGAGGAAAGGCTGAGGGAGCTGGGTCTCTTTAGCTTGGAGAAGAGGAGACTGAGGGGTGACCTCATTAATGTTTATAAATATGTAAAGGGTGAGTGTCATGAGGATGGAGCCAGGCTCTTCTCAGTGACATCCAATGATAGGACAAGGGGCAATGGGTGTAAGCTGGAACATAGGAGGTTCCACATAAATGTGAGGAAGAATTTCTTCACAGTGAGGGTAACAGAACACTGGAACAGGCTGCCCAGAGAGGTTGTGGAGTCTCCTTCTCTGGAGACATTCAAAACCCGCCTGGACATGTTCCTGTGTGACCTGATCTAGGTGTTCCTGCTCTGGCAGGGGGATTGGACTAGATGATCTTTTGAGGTCCCTTCCAATCCCTAACATTCTGTGATTCTGTGATTCTGTGAAAACCAACTTGGACAAGTGTTTCTTTAACGTTTGATTCATTCTCTCCACTTTTCCAGAAGAGGGGGAATGCCATGGGGTATGAAACTCCCACTTTATCCCTAAGGTATTCATTAATTCTTGCAGGATACGTGAAGTGAAATGACTTCCTTTGTCTGAGTCAATATTCTCTACAATCCCATATCTGGAAATTATTTGTTCCAAAATTATTTTCATCACGACATTAGCTGTTGCTGATACTGAGGGAGAAGCCTCTGCCCATCCCAAAAGGTGATCTACTGATATCAACAGGTATTTAAATGTTCCCATCTTGGGCAATTCAGTAAAATCTGCTTGAATGCTGTGAAAAGGTCTGAGTCCTGGCTCTCATCCACCCCAAGGCTGTTCACACATTGCCTGAACTCCCCAATGATTCCCTTGATGTGAAATAGTTAAAATTTGTCTCGTTACTTGTTTATTCACCAGTTCCCTGCCATCAGGGATGATCCATTGCCCATCTGACTCTTTTGTTCCTAATTCCTTGAAAGCTGTTATCTCCTTTTCACTGAACACTTGCTTCTCAGGCAGAGGCCTTATCTCTGGCACTAGAGACATGATCGCCTCTGGCCTTAAAGCGGCCTCCTTCGCTTTTTCATAATTTACAACCAGAAACAATTTCTCCTCTCTTTTCAACTCAGGGCAGTCTCGTTTAAGGTGGCCCTCCTGCCCCCAATAAAAACACTTTCCCAGCGTTTGATTTTGGGGATGCTGGGAAGGGACTATCCACAAACTCTCATTTGTATTTTCTTCATTCTGATTCCACCCCCCCATTTGCTTCTCTTGGGTGTCCCATTTTTGTTTGACTACTTGATCCATGGCAGAGATCATAGTCTTTGCCTTCTGTTTCTGTTTCTCCTCCTCCCTTCTAACATACACCTTCTGGGCCTCCTTTAGAAGATTTTCCAGTGGCTTCTCATTCCAATCCTCTATCTTTTGGAGTTTCTTTTTAATGTCAGGCCAAGATTTACTTACAAAGTTAACTTTTAACATCCCTTGTGTTAGCTGATTCTCAGGATCCAGCCCCAAATATCTTTGCATTCTATCCTTAAGCCTCTCCAGGAATTCAGTCGGGGTCTCATCTCTACCCTGTTGAATGTCAAAGGCTTTAGTAAAATTCTGAGGCTGGGATACTGCATCCTTAATTCTGGTAATTATTAGTTCTCGTAGATCATGCATATTTCCTCTATCTACAGCGGAGCTATTATTCCAATTTGGGTCCCTTATTGGATATTTCTGGTCTGCTGGGATAGCCTGTGGTCCTGGGGGGTGCCTTTTTTCCCACTCTCGCATAGCCGCTCGCCTAATCATTTCCCTTTCTTCCCCATTGAACCACCAGCCTAAAATAGATGTCATTTCAGCCCAGATATAGATATTGGGTCCCAGAAATTGATCAACTTGTTTTGCCAGCCCAATGGGATCATCCATCAGGAATTTAATCTCTTTTTTAAAACTGCTCACCTCCCAGCTGTTAAGGGGGGCGCTGACATACCCGATAGTCCCTGCCCCCATCGGAACGTCCCTAAGGGGGTACATGGCAGTATCAGGGGTAGTACTGCTGGTGTTATTCCCAGGAAAGGGGAATTTTTTAATGCCTTTTTTACACTGTTCCAGTTCTTTTATCAGCCTCTGGAACTTTTTAGTCTCAGATTTGGTGCCATTCATAGGTTCTAATTCAATTAGACTAAGAGATGGGCTAGTGAGGGAGACCGAGGAACCAGTCCCCTCTGGTTCTTCCAGTTCGAGCATATCGTCACACACCCCCCCTTGAGCGGCAGCCGCAGGCACCGTAGCAGGCGCCGCAGCCGCTACAGCCGCAGCGGCAGCCCCGGCGGGCCCCGTGCCGGACACTGCAGGTGCCGCAACCGGCGATACCGGTGCCGCAGGTGCTGTGGGCACCGCAGGCACTGCGGGGGGCCCCGCGACAGGCGCTGCTGGCACTGTGGCAGCCGCCACAGGTGTAGAAGTTGGATAAAAGGGAGAGCCTGGTAAAAGATGGGGACCCGAGGACAGAAGGGAACTTGAGAAAGGAGGGAGGTTTGGGTAGAGGGGCGGGCTTGGATACAGAGAGGAGTGTGGTGGAGAAAATGGAGGTAAATAATCTAAAGGATCCCAATTTCTTTGTCGTGCCTTTTCTGCCAATTTTTGCTGAGTTAGAAGAAACAGCTTTGTCTCCTGTATCCAGCAGACTGCATAAGCTAATTCCTCATCAGATCGAGGAGTTTTACTACTCACAGCTAGATTTAAAGTCAGACAGACCCAATCTTCATCGGATCCGTATTGTGGCCAAAATAATTTTGTTTCTGGCTTTCTGGACCAAACCTGAACACAATATCGAATCATTTTCTCTTTATCTTTATATCTTGTTTTCAGGTCCTGTTCCCAGTTTCTTAACATTCTTCCTAAAGGACTGTCCGCCGGTACTGCCCTGGAGCCCTTATTCCCCATCTCTCCTAGCAACCTTTAGTCGTGCCGCTGCAGAATTCCAGCCTCCCGCACACTAAACCCCTGGTTCTAGAGAATGAGGTGCACTGTCAAGCACTTCCCCTGTGCAGGACAATATTGTACATAAATAGCCCCGATCACAGACTCTTTCCTTATACACCACAGAAGAGTCTTACCCCCAAGTAATACTTGATCAACCCCCCTTGATTTTTCTTACTTGGTCTGCGCACAGAGTTACCGGGTGGATTTCTCAAGGCCAAAGTACCCCCTATAGCCCTTCCTGTCCCTACCCAACTGCTCACCGATCCTGCCGCTTTGAAACAGTCTCGGGTCTCTCGTCGACTCTCCGCAGGGCCACCGTCGCCGGGTCACAGGACGCTGAAGCAGAGCGGGATGCACCCTCCTGCTGCACGGCGGCGGGGTCCGTCGCAGGTGACTTGGATCCCGGACGAGCCCCCAGTTGTGAGAAACAAAGTTTTATGCCGAAAAAGTTTGCTCAGGCGAGGATCACGGTGAAGCAGCTCCGTTTATTCGCGAGTGCAATGGCGGGCGCGCCACCCCCTGGCCGAAGTAGAAACGCGCACCGTTACAAAGAAAAGGAAGCATTTTTATAGTATTTTATCCCGACGCGGGTTATCCTCTCCTGTTTCTCCATTGGTCGGATACTCCAGGCTCACAACCTATCCGACGCATTCTATTACAATAAGTTTCCAGAAGAGGTTTTTCCGGTTTCCATAAGAGGTTTTTCTTTTCCCAGCCGGCTGTTTATGCAGAGTTGTGCAATGATGGCAATATTTTCTCAGGCACACCCTATCTCCTGATCCCTGTAAGACACAACATTCTAAGACAAAGTTGTTATGCGTAGCTCTTGTCCTTCTCCATTATCTGGTACCAGGAGGTACTGAACAAGACGGCCTTTATCCTGGGCTCCTTTCTAGTCTGGTATTTTTGTACAAGGCCATGGTGTTTTTCTTGGTTCTACAAAAATATGATTCTCACAACACTGCAAAAACACAAGTTGTTTCTCACAGTTCCTTGTTTAACCATGCTGGTCTCCTAGCTCCCTTACTTGATTTCATACCCATTGGGACGCTCTGATCCTGAGCTTGCAAGAAGTGGTCCTTGAATGTTGACCAACTATCTTGAGCCCCTTTACCATCTAGCACCCTGTCCCATGGGACTTCCCTTAACAATTGATTGAGGAGGCTAAAGTTGGCCCTGCGGAAGTCCAGGGTTCTGGTCTTGCTAGGTACTCTATTCCTCCCACACAGGATCCTAAACTCCACCATCTCATGATCACTGCAGCCAAGGCTGCCATCGACCATCACTGCTTCAACAAGACCCTCCTTGTTGGTGAGTCCAAGATCCAGCAGCACTCCTCTCCTAGTCGGCTTATCCACCATTTGCATTAAGTAGTTGTCATCAATGCACTGGAGGAACCTCCTAGACTGTGAATGGCTGGCTGTGTAAGTCTTCCAGCAGATATCGGGGTAGTTAAAATCCCCCATGAGGACCAAGGCCTGTAGTTGCGAGGCTGCTTTCAGCTGCCTGTAGAAAGCCTCATCAACTCCCTCGTCCTGATCAGGAGGTCTGTAATAGACCCCCACAACTGTATCACCCATGCCTGCCTGCCCCTTAATTCTTACCCACAGACTTTCAACTTGCCCCTCATCAGTCCCTGGAGAAAACTCAATACATTCAAGTTGCTCCCTCACATAGAGAGCAACTCCGCCACCTCGCTTCACTGACCGATCTTTCCTAAAAATGACGTAGCCATCCATGACCACATTCCAGTCATGTGAGCTGTCCCACCATGTCTCTGTAATTGCCACCAGGTCATAACCTTTAGACCGCACACAGACCTCTAACTCCTCCTGTTTATTCCCCATACTGCGTGCATTGGTGTACAGGCATTTCGGAAAGCAAGCAGAGCGCACTGGTGGGGCCCCGTATTACCCCAGTATTTTCTGATAGAGGATCTCACTGTCTTTGGACTGCTTTCCCAAGACCTGGGATGAAAAGGAAGCAAAAGGACTAATTGAAAGGTTCTCCTCTTGTTGTTCACCTGCTTAAAAAAGGGAAAACTCAATGGTAGTAGAGGCAACCTGGATCCAATGGGTCTTTTCCCAGATAGAAGAGGACAGACTGAGAAGGTGGAATAAGGATCACATGCTACAGGATGGTGTAATGCGAGGGAAAGCACAAGACCATTGACATAGGAACATTCACATTTAACCATAGGAAAGGGCTAGCACATGAGCTTGAAAAATAATGAAATCAGTCCCCTACAGTAAAAGCTAAATAAAATATAATTTACATAAATAACACTTAGGGAAAGAAAAGTCTTAAAAGGTGAGAAAGGAGGGATAAATTGGGAATTAGTGGAAAGGAGACTGACTCTGCCCAAGGAAACAGCTGTGTGCTGCAATGAGCTAAATGGTACATGACTCCTGCACTGTGATTATCTTGCAGTTCTGAACTGCTCATTGGTTTGCTGCTGTTTCTAATGTCGAGAGTGGTAATAATAAATGCTGTACTCTGGACTGCCAACAGAAATTTCTTTTAGCTTTTGGTGCTGAAGCTATATTTTAAATGAAAAGTGCTAGCTTTTATTACTGGAATAATAGTAATGGATAACTACAGCACAGTCATGGATTTATAGCAATGCTTTATGTGTGCAGATCAATCTTTTAGGCAGGATTTGCTCACCTCTACACAACCACTCCTTACTCCCATGTTCAGCATAGGAAAGATAAGCTGGGGGGAGGCAGTGCTTATGCAATGAGACTCATCAATCTGAAGGCAACGACTGAAAATGCCTTCTCCTCTTAGGAATATTATGTAGCTACAAGAAAGCTCGCTCCTTGTCTCCAAGCAAAACAAAAGCCCTTCATTAATGCCAGGGCAGCAGGGAGTCTCGGTGCCTTCCCCAAGAACTTAAGTGGTTATGAGTGCCTCACCGCTCACCAGCACTCAGGCTGCCAGGGACCAGGAGACACAAACTGATAGGGTTAAGGGAATTTTCTCTGTGCTTGCCTGCATATATGCATCCTAACCTCCCCCTGCCTCCCCACCTGCTCTGCTGTTATCTCTCCCTGGGGATCCACCATTTGCCTGCTTGTCCAGACAAGCTCCAGAGCTTGAAGTTGCCAGAGGGTGAAGAGAGAAAAGCCTTCCTGTTGATGGGGAGAGTGTGTGAAGGGAGACTTGCCCCATGCTAACTACAGGGAAGAGGGAGAAATTAATGCAGTACCATTTTCTTCTAGATGAGGAGGGACTACTGGCACTGTCTGGTGACAAATCGTAATGATTCTCTATCTTTTTAACCAGCAGCAAACATGTCCTGGGGAGCAAATGCCTCATGTAAATACATATGGGCCTGGGGATAGTGCAGGTTTCACATAGGGGCCTTCCATCCAAGGAAAGGAAACAATGTCATTTGGAGTGCTGCCTCTTTGGAATTGCAACCACTCAGGAACAGAAAAGGAATGAATAGAAGGATTAATTCACTTAGCTATTGATCTCAGACACACACATTTAACATTATTAGAACAGCCAGAGTCTCATGGCTCATAGCTGGTGGGCAGTACAGCAGAGACAACATTTGCAAGCCTTATTTCCCCTCTTGCTGATGAGGTAAATCTTAGCAGCAGATTTCTCATGGTGAGCCCCTAGGGAAGGGGCTCCTTCTACATAAAAATAGCCTAATGTCTGGATTGGTGATTCTGATCCTGTTCTCTACAGATAGATTCTCAGCAACTAATTAGTGGCCTGGCTAACATGGGGACATACCCACAGAAATCTTGTATAGATAGCTGTCAGGGAGGGAGGGAAGGAAAAAAGAATAGACTTGGTATAATTAGGTCTGGACATACATGCACACAATATCACAGCTAACCAGGGAAAAATACAGCCTCTCCTTATCTCCATACACATGAAGATCTATGACAATGGGAGAAGACAGGATATGGTACAGAGAGGCATTAAGACATTTTTCAGTAGTTTCATCACATGGAGCATGAGGTCTGTTCAGGATCCTGAGTAACTTTGCCAAATTAATCTGCAAAGGACTTTCTCAAAACTAGCTCTTACAAAACCACCCTGCCCATGAGCAGATGGATGTAAGGGCCAAAAATAAGTGTCAAAGGTGATGAAGACCATGTTTGGATCTGTGGAGTCACTAGGTGGCACCAGTAGAGATGCTGGCACCTTAGATGATCCCAAACTGGGCCAGCTCATGCAGTTCCAGGTGGCTGAAAGCTTCCCATGGGCAAATCACTGTGATATCTGCAAAAGAGAGAGAATGAGAAATGGCTTCTGGTCACTGCACTTCTTGGATTTCTTTTGTATTAACAGAAAGTCTGATTTACTCAGGAAACATGAATAATGGGAAGAGCAAGAAAAATCAGAGTCCACTTGAAGGTTAAATGAGCAGATGAGCTCTTCAAATCTGGTACTACCTCCCAGACTGAACCAGATCAGTGTATTTTCTCCTGTGCCATCTTTCTCTCTGAGCAAAAGCAAACCAGAATTTCCTATAGTCTCTTCAGTGACTGTGTAGACTAATGTGAAAACTCGTTCTGGTTATGTGGTTTCTCCTGTTCTTATAAACTGTCTGTAGCCAACCTGTCATCTCCTTGAAGACATGTGCGATCTTAAATCAGATGCTGAATAATTTGTCCTACAACATTCAGGATCTGTAACTTACTGACAGGTGCAGTTGTTGTTGATACCTAAGAAATTTTGACTGGTTACAGCTCATCCAGTGTGTGTTTCTCAATCCCAGATGGGTGCATAAAACTCTTAAATTTAGGATTCTGGTGGAAAATACTTAAATACTTAACCAGCTGGGATTTAGTTCCTGTGATTTTTGGTATTAATAGCTTAGCATTTGGCATTTGAAGGTTTGAATGGGGGAGGGGATAAAATTGGACCTGCTAGACTTGAACCCAAAGGTGGCAGGCCACAGTTGGTAAAGGAAGTTGTCAGCCCGGCTCAAGTGCTTCTACACTAATGCACGCAGCATGGGCAATAAACAGGAGGAGCTGGAAGCCATTGTGCAGCACGACAGCTACGATGTAGTTGCCATCATGGAAACGTGGTGGGATGACTCTCATAAGTGGAGGGCTGCAATGGATGGCTACAAGCTCTACAGGAGGAATAGGCAGGGTAGAAAGGGCGGTGGGGTGGCGCTCTATATTAGGGAGTGTTTCGACTGTATGGAGATCAATAAGCGTGATGAGCCAGTCAAATGTTTATGGATAAAGTTGAGGAAGGCGAACAAAGCAGATATCCTGCTGGGAGTCTACTACAGGCCACCTGACCAAGACGAAGAGGTCTATGAACTGTTCTGTAGGAAACTGGCAGAAGCTGCAAAGTCACAAGCCCTTGTTCTCGTGGGGGACATAAACTTACCAGGCATCTCCTGGAAATATAACACAGCAGAGAGAAAACAATCCAAGAAGTTCCTAGAGTGCGTGGAAGATAACTTCCTGACTCAGCTGGTAGAGCGAGCCCACCAGGGAAGGTGCCTTGTTAGACCTGTTGTTCACAAACAGAGGACTGGTAGGTGATGTGGTGGCTGGGGGCTGTCTTGGGCTGAGCGATCATGAAATGATACAGTTCTCGATCCTTAGCCCATTTAGGAGGGGGGGCAGCAGAACTTTCACCATGGACTTCCGAAGGGCAGACTTCAACCTGTTTAAAACACTGGTTGAGAAAGTCCCTTGGGGAACAGTCCTAGAGGGCAAAGGGGTTCAGGAAGGATGGACTTTTTTCAAGAAGAAACTGTTAGAGATGCAGGAGCAGGATGTCCCCATGTGTCGTAAGACAAACTGGCAGGGAAAGTGACCGGCCTGGCTGAACAGGGAGCTTCTGCTGGGACTTAGAAGAAAGAAGAGAGTCTACCACCTTTGGAAGAAGGGGCAGGCTACTCAGGAAGAGTATAAGGATTTAGTTAGGTTGTGTAGGAAGAACATTAGGGGGGCAAAAGCCCAGCTTGAACTCAGCCTGGCCACTGCTGCAAGAGATAATAAGAAGAGTTTTTACAAATATATTAACAATAAAAAAAAGAACTAGGGAGAATCTCCATCCCTTATTGGATGTGAGGGGGAACATTGTTACCAAGGATGAGGAAAAGGCTGAGGTACTTAATGCCTTCTTTGCCTCGGACTTTAACAGCCAGACCACTTATCCTCATGGTATTCAGTTCCCTGAGCTGGAAGATTGGGATGGAGATCAGAATAAACCCCTTGTAATACAGGAAATAGTAGTGAAGGACCTGCTGAGTCAATTAGACACCCATAAGTCTATGGGGCCAGATGAGATCCACCTGAGAGTGCTGAGGGAGCTGCGGAGGAACTTGCCGAGCCGCTCTCCATCATCTCTCAGCAGTCCTGGTTATCGGGGGGAGGCCCCGGACAACTGGAAACTTGCCAGTGTGACGCCCATCTACAAGAAGGGCAGGAAGGAGGATCCGGGGAACTACAGGCCTGTCAGCCTGACCTCGGTACCAGGGAAGGTTATGGAACGGTTCATGTTGGGGGAGATCACACAGCAAGTGCAGGACAGCAGGGGGATCAGGTCCATCCAGCATGGGTTCACGAAGGGCAAGTCCTGTTTAACTAACCTAATCTCCTTCTATGATCAGGTGACCCACCTAGTGGGTGAGGGAAAAGCGGTGGATGTTGTCTACCTGGACTTCAGGAAGGCATTTGACACTGTCTCCCACAGCATTCTGCTGCAGAAGCTGGCGGCTCATGGTCTAGACAGGTGGACTCTTCACTGGGTTAAAAACTGGCTGGATGGCCGAGCCCAGAGAGTTGTGGGGAATGGAGTTAAATCCAGATGGAGACTGGTCACAAGCGGTGTCCCTCAGGGCTCGGTCTTGGGGCCAGTCTTGTTTAATGTCTTTATCGATGACCTGGACGAGGGGATCAAATGCACCCTCAGTAAATATGCAGATGACATGAAATTGAGTGGGAGTGTCAATCTGCCTGAGGGTAGGGAGGCTCTGCAGTGGGATTTGGACAGGCTGGAGCAATGGGCTGAGGCCAATTGCATGAGGTTTAACAAGGGCAAGTGCAGGGTCATGCTCTTCGGCCACAACAACCCCATGCAGCGCTCCAGGCTTGGGGCAGAGTGGCTGGAAAGCTGCCTGGCAGAAAAGGACCTGGGGGTGTTGGTTGACAGCCGACTGAACATGAGCCAGCAGTGTGCCCAGGTGGCCAAGAAGGCCAATGGCATCCTGGCCTGTATCAGAAACGGTGTGAGCAGCAGGAGCAGGGAGGTGATCGTGCCCCTGTACTCGGCACTCGTGAGACCACACCTTGAGTACTGTGTCCAGTTCTGGGCACCGCAGTATGGGAAGGACATTGAGGTGCTGGAGCGAGTCCAGAGAAGGGCAATGAGGCTGGTGAGAGGTCTGGAAAACAGGCCTTATGGAGACCGGCTGAGGGAACTGGGGTTGTTTAGGCTGAAGAAGAGGAGACTGAGAGGAGACCTCATTGCCCTCTACAACTACCTAAAAGGAGGGTGTAGTGAGGCTGGTGTTGGTCTCTTCTCCCAAATTACTAATGATAGGATGAGAGGAAATGGCCTCAAGTTACATCAGGGGAAGTTTAGGCTGGATATTAGGAAGAAGTTCTTTACTGAGAGGGTGGTTAGGCACTGGAACAGGCTGCCCAGGGAGGTGGTGGAGTCGCCGTCCCTGGGGGTGTTCAAAAAAAGAGTTGATGAGGCACTTGAGGCCATGGTCTAGTGGTTTAATGGTTAGGAATATGATGGGATAAAGGTTGAACTTTATGACCCTGGAGGTCCCTTCCAACCATAATTATTCTGTGATTCTATGATTCCTTTGAGAACCTCATTCTGCTGAAATTCTTAGCCAGAGTATTAGCAGAAAACAAAGAAACAAGCATATTTGCAGCCAAATGAAAGTATTCAGAAATTGAAGTATGCCTAAATAGCCTTTCTGTCTTTTAGTGTATGTAAGCATAAGCATAACCGTGGCAGCTTGCTGAGGGACTACTAGCTTTCTCTGGTGCCTCTGAGAGCTGCAGAGAGGCCAGGGAAACAGAGATGCCACCCCAGACAGTCCTCTCCTGTGCTGAAGTATGACTGTTATCAAGGAGGGCTTGATAACAACATCCTGCACCGCTTACCTGTGCCCAGTCCCTCCATGCCTGGGATGTCATCTCCAAACCTAGGGGAGAAAAGAACAGGCGAGGGGTGAGTTTGGGCCAGCAGCACCCAGGAAAGGGAAGCTTCCTTGCACCCCCAGCTAGGGAAGAAGTGTGGGTGGGCAGCAGATGAGAAGCAGCAGCTCCTGGCGTGAGAGCTGATGGCACCAGGGGAAATGGTACTACTGGAGTTCAGTTTAGTAGTGGGGAGTGAGCCACCCAACTGGCATGGTTTCTTTTCTTTCCAAAATGCCCTTACCCTTTTACTCCTTTTTCAGGAGGCTTGCTCTTGAATTGCCTTGTCTGTTTCTGCTTGAACTTGGGTGGCCCTTTGCGTGGTGTAGTGGGACCGGTTGGAGCATCTCCAGTGTTGAGGTTGGTGGCTGGGTTCTCACTCATTGCTGGGCTGCTGTGTGGCAGGCACGTGCCTCTCTCAGATCCCTCTGCAAGATAATGGCAAGGACTGACACAACACTCTGTTTATCAGTCTGTTTTGCCAATCACTAGGCCTAGCACAAAGGACGCAGCCAGCAGCAAAACAATCCAGTAACCAGATTCTGTTGTACATAGAAAAGTCAGTATATGGGTGATTGCTGGGGAGGGGGCACAAACAAGTCAAACAGATCACACATAATAGACATCAACCCCAGCAACCCCAGGTACGATACAACACGACCAATAATAGGTGGAATAAACAAAGAAACAAAGTCTCCCATAGAAGAAATGGGAGACAACCAAGTCAATAGGTTGATCATATAGGATACAAGTAGCCACATATTGTTCCCCCACAAAGCCCACGTTTGCAAATGCCAAACCTGACTGGGGCCCAGTTGCAGGAAAAAGCAGGAGGTCCTTCCCCAACAGGAAACTCTGCAAAGTGCATCCACCTCACAGACAGACATCCCACTCTTCCTGCAAGTGGTCCCAGCTTTTATGCCCAAAGCAGGACACCTGGCACTCATTTACCCAATGGGGGCACCTGGGGCTTGTTTACCCAAGGGCTTTCCCTGCAAGGTTGGCTGCACCTTGGAGGAAAGCCAAAAGGCAAACTCATCTCCTCCTTTTGAAGGACCATGGGAACCACCCATATGTCAACCTTAATTCAGGGCTCGGGGGTCAGACTCCAGCACTTCACAGTCAGGTGACAGAATTATGGAAGTTACAATTGTGACAAGATTAAGCATAAAGATATTAAACGTAAAGGAAGACCATAATGCATAGAAAGTAAGCAGGATAGCACTGCCTTTCGTCCGGCATGCTTGAATTAAGATGCCAAACAAAGGACAGTCGAGCTAAGGACTGGTTCAGGATATGACTACTAGGAAGACAAAGACAAAGACACACTTAGGCCTTAGAAAAATATCCTGTCTTTGGGAATCATCATGATATACATCAACTGTTCTTATACTTGTGGCTAAGCAGAACCTTTTGGACACTGATGGAGATGGGATGCTGAGCTAGATGGGCCCTTAGTCTGGGTGCAGCTGCGATTAGGGCCTCATGTTTGTCAATATCAACATAAGGGAAATAGCACAGGAACTTTAAAGGACTGTAAAGAAGGCTAAGGCAAAGCATTGGAGACTGTCTCTTAGACAGAAGTTAATTTCTCAGGATTTAGGAGAGCAAAGCCCATAACTTTTCCCAGGATATGTCCATTTAGGTATTTTTGAGCATTATATTACATGCAGTGACGTCTTCTGCACCACACTGCACATAAACCAAGCTCCACTTCACAGGGGCTAAGTAGTTATCCGGGAGCAATTCTTGTGTGGGAGACACCTCTCCTGTCTCGGAGGGCAGAACTGCTGCACTCAGAGCCTTTTGTTTCTCTTCCAGGGAAGACAACAATAACTCTCACCAGTGCCCAAGGGGGAGCCCCTAGCCCTTCATCAAATTTTGTGCTAATTAGTATGCTAGAATGATCTGACCAAGTGTATTTATGGAACATAAGTAATTGCCAACTTTTTCTCCCCTCCTGGAAGTCACATTCTTCCCCATGACCATTACATAAATCCTATCTCCAGGTGTTCATTCCTGTGCAGCCAGGCTGATGGGATCGCTGATGGAATTAACTGGGATTTAGTACGAAAGCCTAATCTCGTTATGTCGCCATAGTGCTTTGGCCTAATCCCCAACATCACCTGCAGTGACACACTGGACTTTTAATCTCGGAACTATAAATGCCATCAAAGATGGGTATTTTTATTGTTAGTCTGAAGACAGTTCACATCTTTGACAGTCCTGAAATAGTCAGAGTGATGGAAAGCAGACTGATATGCAAGGACAAAGACCATCCAAGCAACTGTGTATCACTTCCACATCAGTGCAAGGAGAAGAGCCATGTTTCTGTGTCTGTGGCAGTCTAGGAATACTTCACCCCTGACATCTTTCCATCTGGATCCTAATGATAGCACCTAGAGGCATGCTATTTCTTCTGTCACTTGATGTCGGGCTCCTGTCTCAGCTGTAATATCCCAAGCAGGAGACTGGACAGGTTCCAGCAGCCCCAAATGGAGCAGCAGATGGTTGTGTCTGCAGCTGAAGTATGCACAGATGCTATTCTCCCACAACGCTTCCTAAGCACACACTGTGCCCACAAACACAGAGATCAGCTCAAATTGTATAAGTTACTTATTTGGCTTCCATCTCTGCAGCACCTGAACGATTGTCCAGTATTTACAGCTTTAACCTCACAGCACGGTGGCAGGATAGGGAATGGAGGTGCAGTGATCAGTATGACCTGGACTACACAACTTGGACGAGTGACAAAATCTTTTCACTCACAGTTTTTTAGGGTCAAACTGAGAGGTGAAGGCAGTTTGGCTCCAAACCCAAGAGGGAATTTGATGCCTTATTGTTACTCAGGACCAGTGAGGAATTCAGATGGTACTGCCCTACAACAAGATGCTTTGTGTTGGAAAACTGCTCAATGGCATGTCTGCTTATGCCCCAAAGTATAGTATTATGCCTCTGCCTGAGGTGCAGTTCTCATCAGTAGGGTATCTGTCTCAGTGCTAGATACCCTTCCTGAACTTCCACACATCCACTTCTAAACACCATGTTCATCTGACATGCCAAGATACTTGGTACCCCTCTCAAGGACTACTCACAGAAGTACAACAGAAGAAACAAACCAACTAACAGATTTCCAACCCTTTGGACTGGCATCCAAAACTTGTAAGATGTGTTTGAGCTCATCTCCAAGTGAGTTCCTGCTCTGCTTCACCAACCCATGCTGTCTGCCAGCATGGTACCTTAACTACAAAAATATCTTTGAGGGTCAACTCCTATTAGTTCCTTGAGTCCATACCTTGGCTTTGACTTTCACTCAATAGAGAAATAGCTAATGGGAAGACTCAGTTCTTTGGAGTTTCTTTTTCCCCCATTCTGAAGTAGTTGTATCCACATACCAGCTACTCGATAACCCAGGATTTAGTAGGAAAAAGGATCAGCCCAAATCACACTTCATCCTCTCTTTCACCTGCATGAATTCAAGAGAGAGCACTCAATGAAACTAAAAGGGACAATTCTAACTTCTTCCTTATCAACCTCCCTCTACCTCTTCTTTCCACACATCACCAAAAGAAATGGCAGAGGACAAAAAGTAACCTTAATGCCATGTAGCAGCCTCCATGTTGCAGCAGGAATCAAGCTGGCCTCCTACCATTGAGCTGGTGGGACTCTCTTGCCATCACATGCAGGCAAAGATGTCTCCATTCATTCTGGAGACGGCCCTGCCCCACAGCACAGGAGCTGCCCCAGTTCCCACACCTTGGGAACCAGCTGCCCCTGCACACAGCCAGACATGGGTGGGCAGGCACTCCAGGATCACAGATGTGAAAGAAACGCCCACAGCAGCTTCCCAGGGGAATTTCCCAGCCTTTTGCCTCCCCGTACCTGGATACTTGGATAGTCCTTGGTACCACACCAAACAGATGGCTTGACAAATGTTTGATGAGACTGAGTCTCCTATAGATCTCTAGAAGTGCCTCCCTGCAGTGCTTCCTGGGCTGTCACAGCTCTTCTGCTGCCACCAGCACTGGGATGCAACTCCTGGGTGAGAGCTGATGGCTGTGGATGCAAAGGTTGTTGAGAAACAAGATGTTCTTCCACACACTTCCTCTGCCCCCTTCTCTGACAAGGTGTTACCTAATCATCCCTGACAGCTTTTCTGCTCAGTCCAGGGTTTAATCCTTTGGGTAAGAGCTTTGCTTGCATCCAAATGCTAATTATACTTAATACATGGTAATGGGCTCATCTCAGTTGCATCAGATATCCCACCTCTGGGTTGCTGGCCAAGTTAATCATCCTTCTTTTAGTTTTCTTTGAAGTTAAAGAGGCTTGAATACTACTGACAAATGCTGACTCTTTAATCTGCACCCTCCTTAATCTCTGATTCTCTGTGAAAAATTTCCCTGACAGATAATGCATATGCCTCACTTGAGCTTCTTCACACAGATTCAGTGTAGGATCTCATCTTCCCTTGTCTGAAATCTTCAAAAATACAGACTTCTCCATGTGCACTTGTCTTCATGGTGCCTCAGGGGTGTCAGGCACAAGAACCCCCATGGGCCATGGCTCTCTATGCAAAGATATGATGGGGAGAAGACAGCATCTAGGAGGAAATACCCTCATTTTTACATTCCTTTTGATGGGGTTCTTTCATGCTCAGGTCTTGACCTTGTGAAAGCCACTAGCATCATCCTTACAGCCAGGCTTTCATCACGGAATATTGTATCCAGTGTAAAATGCCTGTGAGGAGTCTCACAGCTCAGTCTCAGTTGCTTGAGCTGGCTAATCATAGTGATGGAAAAAGTCCACGCAGGTTCAGCCCATTCTAATCCTGTGTTTTACACAGGATCTCAGACCCTTCATTCTAGCAGCATTTTTAAGACCAAGAACAAATGAAAGAGGATGCTCTCTAAAAGACGAAAACTCATTTCAAGCAGAACTATATTCCCACAACTGCTTCCTGTATGAGGATCATTAGAAAGACTATCCCAGTTGAAAGAAGGAATTCAGTAACACTGGCAGTACAGCATCACACAGTATAAACTACCTACCTCTGTCCCCTGCATGTATGACTGGGCACTGGGGCTGGAAACACCAGCCACCTGTCCCAACCACTCCTCAGGAGCACCCCCTGGTGCTGCTCACATGCAGCCTCAGCCAGCCGAGGACACAAGCCAAGAAGGTGCCAGGGAGTCCCAACCAAGGAGTGCCCGGCATAAGAAACTGAGCGGCCCCGCAGAGGGCAGAGCTGCTCGCACAGCCAGGGAGCTTTGAGACAAACCACTGCTGCAGCACTTGCCCTAATGTTAAAGGAAACAGAAAAGGTCTCCTCAAGAACCACAACTCTAATAGCTACCGTGTCTGTTCATGTTCTCCAAGCACAAACGTCCAAATTTTTCCCCCATAGGGTTTTACCAGGACTTTTCTCTCCTCTGCATTTTGCAGCCAGTTCCTCTTTCATCCCCTTGCCACCCTCATTATTGCTTTGAGCTCCTGGGAAACACAGTGCCAAGGGCTCCTCTTGCAAATCATTCAACTCCTGTCCTCTAGCCTGCGTAGAAAGGATCTTGAGGTGTCCTTTCTCTTCCAGATATACCCTGCTGCCAGGTGACATCAGGTCGCCAACTGTGGGCAGGCCCTTGCACGGCAGGGGGACATGTGGGGAGTGATGTGATCCTGGTGCTCTGCAGGCACAGCTCCAGTGAGGTCTGGGGAAGCAGCAGAGCCTCGACATGCTCCTGAGGGGCAACATGCCCTTTTCTGCAAGAAGAGGTAGCGGCTTCTCTGGAACTCCTGCAGGGATATCTCTGGAGAAGCAAAGGGGAATAAGAAAATCACCTGCCCTCTGAGCTATGACGCTGCTCATGAACACACACACCCCCGCACACCCACCCACACACTCACACCAATATGCAGGGAAAGGAGGAGTTTATCCTAATCACCCCAAGTCCCTCCCCTGCACTGGCGAACACATAGAGAGGCTTCCAGCAAACTTCTCAGCAGTGCTGCAGGGGTCTGGAGCACCTGAGAGAGTGGTGCACATGGTCAGCTCAGTGTCAAGAGGGCTGAGTCCACTCAAGGGAGTCATAGGAAATGCTGCTAAGATGCTGCACAGGGGTCTGGCAAATATTTAGCTGCATCCAGCAGATGGGATGGTGGGGGAAGAATGGAAAGCCTTCATCCCTTCTAACCCCTACCATTCTCTGATTCTGTGTTACATGTGGGTGACCAGCCAGTGGGATGGCATGTTGCCTCTGAGACCTGAGGTGCTGGGCTGAGAGTAACAGCTAGGTGATGTGTGGGTACTGGTAGCATCACTACTGTGAGGGTGCTGTATGAGAAAGGAAAAAGCTCATGCCTCAGCCTAAACACCAACCCAATGGAACTCCATGGATGGTAACACACACTGTTTTATCAGGGGCTTTGCATCTCTGATGCATTTTAATAGCCTGTTATGACTGCCTGGGAGACCAGTGTCAGACATGTGGAAAGAGTGGGAGGAATCTCTGGATGAAAAGGCCCTGCTAGAAGATGCTGGAAGATCATCCTCATGCTCAACTGCAGCAGCACAGTCATGGACTAAAGCTCTCTAGCTTGAGGCATAAACCACAGGGCAACATAATCACAGAATCACAGAATGTTAGAGGTTGGAAGGGACCTCTGGAGATCATGTAGTCCAACACTCCTGCCAGAGCAGGTTCATCTAGAACAGGTTGCACAGGATCATGTCCAGGCAGGCTTTGAATGTCTTTAGAGAAGGAGACTCCACCACCTCTCTGGGCAGCCTGTTCCAGTGCTCTGTCACCCTCAAAGTAGTTTTTCCTCATGTTCAGATGGAACTTTCTGTGTTCCAGTATGTGCCCATTGCCCCTTGTCCTGTCACTGGGCACCACTGATACTCCAGTCCCCTAATCATCTTTGTAGACCTCTGCTGGACTCTCTCCTCCAGGGTCCATGGGCTCTGATGAGGCACCACTCACTCACCCTCATTGAGCATCCAGCTCATCGCATGAGATCAGGGCTGGCAGGGCTGAAAAAGGTCCCAGAAGAAGGAGCTGCACAAGGAGCATCAGAGCAGCACAGGAGCAGAAGGAAACTGAGGTGTGGGTTTGTGTAGTGATGGACAAGCTTTGTTGTGGGGCGAGGCTGAAGGAGGGGATTTTGGAGCAGCCATGCTAGCCAGAGGTGTGACTGTGTGTGACTGAGAAAGGACAGGACCTCTCTGACATGACAGACCCTGGCTCTGGTGCTGAGCAAGATCCCCACAGCTGAGGCCTCTGGCTTTTCAGATAGCTGAAGTTAAACAAGATAAATCCCTCAGTGAGACTCTTAGCTTACATTTAAAAAATCGATAAGGTCCTAGCCCTGGAGTGGGTACAGAGAAGCTGTGAAGTAAATCCTGGATGCAGCCGAGGGGCTTTCAATCTAGCAGAGAAGCAGCAAACACACTTAGCATTCCCATGTGTTTGAAGGATGATCACACAGCTTTCAGAGGCTTGTGCGATAATTCTTGGGCACAGAAAAGAGGACGGGGGCAGTATCATGTTGGCATCATCTCTTCCCTGTGATGACTACAGCTTGTACACAAATGAACAGAGATTGATTGCGCTCAGCAGCTCCTGACAGCAGAAGTGATTACTGTGGGCAGGGACCTGCTTGTGTGGATATAAAGAGGTGCAGTCTGCTGGCAGCAGGCTCCGCTCCCCTCCCCGCTGCTCATTCCCATGCCTCCATCTGCTGCAGACAGGTTTTTGGGGGCGCCCCCTCCCCTTCTGCCTCCTTTTATGTAGGTAGAGTTGCTGGGGAAATTGGTTCTACAGCCCCCTATTCCTCTTCTCTGAAACTTAAAACCTTACATTTTTTTTTCAGGCTGCTTGTTTTCAAAACACCCCCTTTGTTTTCCTGCTTTTCCAATGGAATCTGGCTCATTTCTCTTTATCAAAAGTGGACATGGGGAAAAAAAAATTCCCTGGTGTCACATGAAGCTATTTTTTGGCCACTGTCATAAGATGGCAGAAACTCCCTAGAGAGCCCCACTTACCATGTTCTTATCTCCTATGATTATCAGGCTATTTCACTCTCTCATTTTCTCCCTTCCCCTCACAAAGCGGGTGGCATTTTCTCTGCAGGGATGTGGTGTGCAGCTCCTTTGCAGAGTAACAGGCATCAGCTTTGTGTCAGTGCCCAGCTGCCACCACAGATGGATGATGAGTTCTACCTAGGGACTGAGTCCCTGATCCCTGTCCCTCCCTGCCCTTGCCCAGGCTCTTCTTGAGGCTTCTTCTCGCCAGGCTTCTTCTTGAGGTTTAACAAGGGTAAGTGCCGGGTCATGCACTTCAGCCACAACAACCCCATGCAGCGCTCCAGGCTTGGGGAAGAGTGGCTGGAAAGCTGCCTGGCGGAAAAGGACCTGGGGGTGTTGGTTGACAGCCGACTGAACACGAGCCAGCAGTGTGCCCAGGTGGGCAAGAAGGCCAATGGCATCCTGGCCTGTATCAGAAACGGTGTGAGCAGCAGGAGCAGGGAGGTGATCGTGCCCCTGTACTCAGCCCTCGTGAGACCGCACCTTGAGTACTGTGTCCAGTTCTGGGCACCACAGTATGGGAAGGACATTGAGGTGCTGGAGCGAGTCCAGAGAAGGGCAACGAGGCTGGTGAGAGGTCTGGAAAACAGGCCTTATGAAGACCAGCTGAGGGAACTGGGGTTGTTTAGGCTGGAGAAGAGGAGACTGAGAGGAGACCTCATTGCCCTCTACAGCTACCTAAAAGGAGGTTGTAGTGAGGCTGCTGTTGGTCTCTTCTCCCAAATTACTAATGACAGGATGAGAGGAAATGGCCTCAAGTTACGTCAGGGGAAGTTTAGATTATTAGGAAGAAGTTCTTTCCTGAGAGGGTGGTTAGACATTGGAACAGGCTGCCCAGGGAGGTGGTGGAGTCGCCATCCCAGGGGGTGTTCAAAAAACGGGTTGATGAGGCACTTGAGGCCATGGTCTAATGGTCTAATGGTTAGAGAGATGATGGGATAAAGGTTGGACTTGATGACCCTGGAGGTCCCTTCCAACCATAATTATTCTGTGATTCTATGATTCACAGAATCACAGAATGTTAGGGATTGGAAGGGACCTTAAAAGATCGTCTAGTCCAATCCCCCTGCCAGAGCAGGAACACCTAGGTCAGGTCACACAGGAACATGTCCAGGCGGGTTTTGAATGTCTCCAGAGAAGGAGTCTCCACAACCTCTCTGGGCAGCCTGTTCCAGTGTTCTGTTACCCTCACTGGGAAGAAGTTCTTCCTCATATTTATGTGGAACCAGCTTGTATCCGTTGCCCCTTGTCCTGTCATTGGATGTCACGGAGAAGAGCCTGGCTTCATCCTCATGACACTCACCCTTTACATATTTATAAACATTAATGAGGTTACCCCTCAGTCTTCTCTTCTCCAAGCTAAAGAGACCCAGCTCCCTCAGCCTTTCCTCATAAGGGAGGTGTTCCACTCCCTTAATCATCTTTGTGGCTCTGCGCTGGACTCTCTCAAGTAGTTCCCTGTCCTTCTTGAACTGGGGGGCCCAGAACTGGACACAATACTCCAGATGCGGCCTCACCAGGGCAGAGTAGAGGGGGAGGAGAACCTCTCTTGACCTACTAACCACCCCCTTTCTAATACACCCCAGGATGCCATTGGCCTTCTTGGCCACAAGGGCACATTGCTGGCTCATGGCCGTCCTGCTGTCCACCAGGACCCCCAGGTCCCTTTCCCCTGTGCTGCTCTCCAACAGGTCGGTCCCCAACTTATACTGGCACATGGGGTTGTTCTTCCCCAGATGCAAGACTCTACACTTGCCCTTGTTATATTTCATTAAATTTCTCCCTGCCCAACTCTCCAGCCTGTCTAGGTCTCTCTGAATGGCAGCACAGCCTTCTGGTGTGTCAGCCACTCCTCCCAATTTGGTGTCATCAGCAAACTTGCTGACAGAGCATCCAAATCATTGATGAATATATTGAATAGTACCGGTCCCAGTACCAACACCTGAGGGACTCCACTAGATACAGGCCTCCAACTAGACCCTGTCCCATTGACCACAACTCTCTGGCTTCTTTCCTTCAGCCAGTTCACAATCCACCTCACTACCTGATCACCAAACCCATACTTTATCAGCTTATCTACAAGGATGCTGTGGGAGACAGTGTCAAATGCTTTACTGAAATCAAGATAAACCACATCCACTGCTTTGGCATCATCTGTCCACCGGGTTATGTCCTCATAAAAGGCTATCAGGTTGGTCAAGCATGACTTCCCCTTGGTGAAGCCATGTTGACTGCCCCTAATGACCCCCTCATCCTTGATATGCCTAGAGACAGCCCCCAGGATAAGTTGTTCCATCACCTTTCCAGGGATGGAGGTGAGGCTGACGAGTCTATAGTTACCCGGGTCTTCCTTCTTGCCCTTTTTGAAGACCAGAGTGACAATTGCTTTCCTCCAGTCCTCAGGCACCTCTCCCGTTCCCCATGACTTACCAAAGATGATGGAGAGTGGCCTAGCAATGACATCCATCAGCTCCCTCAGCACCCGCGGGTGCATCCCATCAGGACCCATGGATTTATGGATGTTCAGGTTGCTTAACTGATCCCTAACCCAGTCCTCATCAACCAGGACAAACTCCTCCTCTATCCTGACTGCCTCCAGCAGTATAGACAGAGGCAAAGTAGGCATTTAGTAACTCAGTCTTCTTTTTATCCTTTGTCACCAGGGCACCACCTCATTCACCAGTGGGCCTACATTGCCTCTAGTGTTCATCTGCAGTGTATTTGAAGAAGCCCGAAGCTCTTCCTCCCCTGGCCCCAGGAAAGCCTGTGCCAGCCTTATGGGCCACATCAGTTGCCATCCATTTCAGATCAGAGCTGCACCAGAAGCCTATGGGGTCCAAGAAGTAGCAGAAGTGCAGTCCTGGTGGCCCCAAAGGAAAACCCATAAGCTTCATTACCTCTGGTCGGATTATTCCCTATTCCAAGGAATCACTTGAAGTCATCTCCAAGGTTTCTGACCCTATTTATGATCTGGTATAGCCATGGTAACTGTAGTTATACCACAAATAGCAGCTCACTTGAATGACAAAGTAAACACCATTTTAAAGGACAGTGATTTTTCCAGGGGCTGGCTGAGTTTATGGGACGGCGGGAGGAAATCCCAGGTGAGGCGCAGACTTGGGGATGCAGCGCATGAGGGCTGTGGCTAGTGTTGTCACCAAACAGGACAAAGAACTTATCAACACCAATGTGATGTAGATAAGCAGACACTTCTTTATTGACGCGCGGAGGATACGGGGGATAACTCCACCCAGCGTATCCTGGGTTACATCACCTTTAGCAAGGTTTTTATATATTTGAGTTCCATTGTATAAGCTATTTAACATAAAACTGCATGTACTGCTCGCTTTCAATTGCTCATTAAAATTAACCTTTACCTTGATTGGCCCCTAATGATCTGTCGGATTACATCACTTCATGTATATTCATTTCTAATAACAATCATTGGTCACCTATAGTCACGCCATAGTCACGTTATTGATGGTACCCTCTAATATTCAGATTAGGATGGGGAGGGGGATAAGGGGATCTTTAAGCAGCATAAACTGGTCACTGTGACTTTAGCCACTATATGATTAATTACTGTATTGTTTCCACGGTGGTTGCTTAAACATAATATTTTACTTTCTTGACTATATGGTTTCTAGTTACAGACAATGCTGGGCCTCAGCTGCTTGTACCCCCTGTTCACTTCATGTACTTTAGCTGCTGGTACCACCTGTTTGTTCTGTGTGCTTTCTGTGATTACTAAAACAAAACACAGTCACTCCCTCTTATGATTCGATTAGGCCTAACTTGATTTTAGCTAAACTAAAATCATAAAATCATCAGAATCTGATCAGATTGGTAACATTTCCCCCCTTTGAAAGTATTGATAATCATACTGAATACTTTCACTTATTTATAGTGTGATTTCACGGAACCCCGAGTTGTCGTATGATGGTGGATCTTTTGATGGTTCATCTCGTTGTCTTGCCACTGCTTGTATAATCATCCGATTAAATACTGTTTTTCGTGTCAATTGTCGTTCCAAACATTTGTATGCCAGAATGAGTGCTAGAAATACCAATGCTAGAATGATTAGAGTCTCGATTAATGATTTTATCCATGAACTCAGATTCAATCCTAATCCACTGAAAGTTTTACCTATCCAGTTTTCCGACATGTCCTCTGTAAGTTCGTGTGTTTCTTGTTCTATTTTTTCCTAATAACTCCAGATCGTGCTCGACATCTTCAGTTACATTTGGAATATGTACACAACAATGGCCTATTCTGTCTCTTAAAAATCCACACACACCATGCTCCTTTAGCAGCAGGATATCCAGTGCCATCCCATTCTGTAAAGCCATCCTTGATGTAGCCTGCTGTCTTGGTTTGAAAGACAGGTGTCTGCTAAGGAAGGCAGGAGCCCCCCTTGGAACGGAAAATACAACCCCCTTCCCTCCAAATTATTATAAAATTGAAATTAAGGGGCTTTCAGGCAAAGATATGAGGAAATGGGGATAACAGTTTTTACTAATATATACAACAAAACAATAATACAGAGAAACTGGTTAAAGGCCCGACAGAGTCAGGGATACAACCTGGCCCCCTGCCGGGCAGGGTGCTGGTAGCAGTCCGATGTAGTGGCAGCTGCAGCTCTCTTTGAAATGGCCCTGTTGAAGCGGTGATCTTGTAGAAAAGAAGTCTGGTCCTCCTCCAAAAATCCGGTGGTGGTGTAGTCCTTGTCCTCTGGGATCCCAGCGGGTAAGGCTGCTCGTGCTGTTCCAAACCCCAGATTTTATCCCCGGTGGGAATGCTTGGCTCCCTCCCCCTGGCCCGAGCATCTCACAAAGGGATGGTGAGTCCTGGGGCAAGGCACTGATGGCCCCATTAACAGAAGAATAGTCCAGGTGCAGGTTATCTATGGGTCATGCGGCAAGGCATTGTTGGGCCTATTAACAGAAGCTAGTCCCGAGGGGGGAGGCAAGGAACATCAGCACCTGGTTTCAACAGCTCATGGTAATAGAATACATTGTAACCCAGGACACCTGCAACTGTATATTCATTTTTCTGAACCCTCTGCGTGTCACATTTGCCAGTCGTTCAACCTGTCCAGTTAGCTGATACAACCACTTTCTATTTCTATAGGATGCTATAGGATTTAGGAGAGATTCTAACACCCATCCTATTTTCACCCCTGCTCCTGGATCATTCCAAGTTTCATCATCTTCATTTCCTCTTTCTGATCTTTTTAGTCGTGCTATGTGCAAATTTTCTTGACTTCCCTTGAAGGGAGCTTTTTTCCATATAGGGCATAATGTAGGCAATCCCAATGTTATTTGTTTAACTTTTCCGTCAATGTTTAAATGAGTGGTCCAGGTACCATCACTCATTACCCAGACTAAATGCCCAGGGCTCGGAATTGCATACCTTTGGCAACTAACTTTCCAGAGACTAGTTAGGTTCAAATTATTTTCTAGTCCCCGACATAAGCACCCAAATTTTAGAGCCACAGCTAGAGGGGGTATGCGTTGAAATGCTTGGTTCACTGTACTACAATTGTATATTTGTTTACATTGCCACCAAGGAACTACTTTTTCTTTTTCCCTTGTAGATGTACTTTTATCTATTTCAATTGGATTTGTTGAAAATTTTAGTCCATCCCATGTGAAACACCATGATGTCTCTGCCATGTACTGAAATTGTAAAAGTATGCTTGTAGACCAAATGGATTCCCACTTCTAGTCCTGTGGTTTTATTAGCTTTCTCACATTCCCATTTCATGATTGTTCTAGATACATTTCGTTTTATTTGTTCATCATAACAATACCCTCTATTTCTATCATCACACGTTGGCCCACTACGAAGAAAAGACATTTGGCTTGTTGGCTCTCTTGATTCAAAAATAGAATTTGGTAACTTGTGACAATCTTCTTTATTCCCTGGAAACTTCCATCTCTTTCTAATATTCTCTACCTTTTCTTGCCATTCTACTACCGGCTTCTGTTTACAGTGGGTAGTCTCATTTTTTTTCTCTACTGTAGTCAGATTCATTGTCAAAATTCCCCATGGAATTGATTCTCCAACTGCTCGTGGAATTGGCAGGCAAGCAGTAATTTGTGATACATTTTGTAATTTTGCAAATTCTTTGATCAAACCTATTATTAAATTTTCTTCTCGCGTTTTACCTGGTACCGATATTACCTGTTCTGTGTCTGGTTCTTTACCTGTATCTCGTTTTTTCTTTATTACCCTTTTATCTTTTACCTGTGGTTGTCTCTCTACACCTTTTCCCCAGCCATTCAAATCACAGGTTTGAATCTGAGTGTTATTGATTACTTGTGCTAGGTCTGCTAACGACCTTTCTTCCATCCAGGTTTCCACCATCATAGACTGCAACAAAAAAATAAAACTCAGATAGTTAATCATGTTTCAATGTCAGTTTTAAAGTCTCTGGATCTCCAATCACTCTCCAGTTTGAGGATGGTGCTTTCTTCACTCTGGTATAATGGATTGAAGTGCTGGGGTCTGAACCCCCAGCCCTGAATTAAGATTGACATATGGGTGGCTCCCACAGCCCTTTAAGAGGAGGGGATGAGTTTACCTTTTGGCTTTCCTCCAGGGTGCAGCCGGCCTTGCAAGGAGAGCCCTTGGGTAAACAAGCCCCAGGTGCCCTGCATTTTGATAACAAGTGCCAGGTGTCCTGTTTGGGGATAAAAGCTGGGCCCACTTGCAGGAAGGGTTGGAGAGTCTGTCTGTGGAGTGGATGCACTTCACAGAGTTTCCTGTTGGGGAAAGACCTCCTGACTCCTCATGGAACCGGGTCCCAGTCAGGTCTGGCACATTCAAACGCGGGCGTTGTGGGGAGGCAACATGGGGTTACTTTCGTCATATGTAACTGCCTTGTTCACCTGGTTGTCTCCCATTTGCTCTGCGGGTTATCTCGTGTCTCTGTTTGTTCCATCTGTTATGAGCGATACTGTGTCATTCCTGGGGTCGCTGGGGTTGATGTCTGCTATTCGTGATCTATCTGACTTGTTTGTACCCCCAGCAATCCTCTATATACTGACCCCTTTACGTGAAATAGAACCTACGTACTGGATTGTTGGTCTGCTGCTGGCTGTGTCCTTTTTACTGAGCCTACTAATTGGCAAAACATGGATCCAAGCATCGGATTCAGCAATCTTGATTGCAGTGAACGCAGTTAGCAACACTTGATAAGGTCCCTTCTAGTTTTCTTGCAGAGGCTCTGATGTCCAGGTCTTTATGTAGACATAGTCTCCAGGCTGGAAGTTATGGACAGGATTCTCCAAAGTCAAAGGCCGATTCCACACCACTGTGCTCCGGAGTTTAGCTAGAGTTTTTCCAAAAGAAAGCAAATAATTATACACATCTTGTTTTCCTTTTATATGCATACTTGGATTGGGTTCAGGCGTTTCATATGGTTTTCCATACATTAATTCATAGGGGCTGACTGACATCCCACTTCTTGGCTGTATTCGAATTCGCAATAATGCCAATGGGAGTGCTTGAGGCCATTTCAAATTAGCTTCCTGACAGATTTTTCTAATCTGTCTTTTTAAAGTTTGATTCATTCTTTCTGCTTTTCCACTAGACTGAGGCCTCCAAGAGGCATGTAAATCCCAGGTTATTCCCAGAGTTTTACTTATATCCTGTATTACAGTTGCTACAAAATGTGGGCCCCTATCTGATGATATCCCGAGGGGCACCCCAAACCTTGGAATTATTTCTTGTAAAAGCCACTTCACTGTTTCTTTAGTTTTATTTGTACGACAGGGAAAGGCCTCCGGCCATCCAGAAAAGGTATCAACCCCGACCAGAATATACCGATACCCTCTGCATCTGGGTAATTCAGTAAAATCAATCTGCCAGTAATCACCAGGTTCCATCCCAGTTTTTAACTTACCCATCTGAACCTTTCTTTGTATGACTGGATTATTCTTTAGGCATACTTCACACTTAACAGTAAGTGATTTAGCCATTTCTAACATCTTTACTGATATTACATGCCTTTTCAGGAATGTCATCAAGGCTTCCACACCCCAGTGGCATTCCTGATGTTTTATCTGTAGAATTTCTTTCATAATTAATGGGGGTACTACAACTTGACCTTCAGAAGTTGTCCACCATCCTTCTGGATTTTTCTTTGCATTTACAAGTTGAGCCAATTTCTCATCTTCTTTTGAATACTTTGGAAGTTCTTTAGGGAGTGTTACAGTTCTAGTGGGAGTTAATGCCATTTCTAGTGCTCGTTTTTGGGCTGCTGTGGAAGTCGGCGGGAGAACAAGCAACACGACCACCCAAGATGATCAGCAAGTCTCGTTTATTACAGCGGTTAGCACCTCTTTATACAGTTGTTAATTAGGTTCATACATATTGCATAAGCTAAGCTCATTACTGGCTACTTCTCCCAACACTAGCTCCTTTTGTTGTGCGCGCTTGCGGTTACAGTTCTCAGGCCTACTTCTTTGAACTTCGGTCATGATGACCTATCACATCCAATTATCGTCTAGCTTCAGCACCTGCAAGGATATGCTATCTTTGCAATAATTAGTGCCTACATAGCTTCTTGCTTATCTGCTGTTCCTCTGGTCGACTAGCACCATGGTGTCTGCGTGCCCCCTGTCACGCAGCCAGCTCTCAGTAAAACTCTCCACAGGCTGCCTTCTTAGCAGCTTGATCAGCCAATCTGTTTCCTTCAGCTATTTTTGTATTTCCAGTTTGATGTGCTTTACAGTGCATGATTGCTACTTGGGCCGGTTCTTGAACCGCCAACAATAATTGTAAGACTTCTTTTTGATGCTTAATATTTGCCCCCCTGGGAGGACAAGAGTCCTCTTTCTTTCCACAGGGCTCCATGGACATGGACTACTCCAAAAGCATATTTTGAGTCTGTCCATATGTTTACTTTCTTTCCTTTACTTAATTCCAGAGCCCTTATTAAGGCAACCAGTTCTGCTTTCTGAGCTGATGTCGTGTTGGGTAATGCATTTGCTTGTATCACAGAATTTTCAGTTGTTACCGCATATCCAGCATATCGAGTTCTGTTCTGCACAAAGCTACTGCCATCCGTGAACAGCTCCCACTCAGGGTCCTCGAACGGGACATCCTTCAGGTCTTCTCGGCTGGAGTATGTGTGCTCAACAGTCGTTAAGCAGTCATGCTCGGGTCTCTCTTCTTCCTGTGAAGCACTTAAGGAAACTGCAGGATTCACAAGGTTAGTTGTTTTTAAGACCACATCATCCTGTTGGGTAAGGATTACTTGGTATTTCATCATTCTGCTAGGGGAGAGCCAATGCCCTCCTTTTTGTTCCAGCACTGTAATCACCATGTGTGGGACATGAACTGTGATGACTCTCCCCAGAGTGAGCTTGCGGGCTTCTTGTATCAGTATGACTGTTGCTGCTACTGCTCGCAAGCAGGCAGGCCATTCTTTACTCACTCTGTCCAGTTGTTTGGAAAAGTATCCCACCAGCCTTTTCCAGCTTCCCATCCTTTGGGTCAGGACTCCGAGAGCAAGGTGTTGCCTCTCATGGACAAACAACTGAAAGTCTTTGGTTAGGTCAGGCAATCCTAGAGCTGGTGCTGACATTAAAGCTTGCTTAAGGTCTCGAAAGGCCTGTTCTTGCTGGTAACCCCACACAAGAGGGATAGATTTCTGGGCCTCGTAGAGTGGTTTGGCTATCAGCCCATAGTTCATAATCCAAAGACGACACCACCCGCTCATTCCCAGAAACGCTCTTAATTCATGCATACTCCGAGGTTCAGGGATAGCACAAATTGCTTCTTTTCGGTCAGTTCCCAGCTTTCTCTGCCCTGTTGAAATCTCAAAGCCCAAGTATATTACCTTTTGTCTTGCTATTTGGGCTTTCTTTTTAGACACCTTATACCCATTAAGTCCCAGGAGATTTAAAAGTTCAATGGTTACCTGGATACAAGCAGGCTTCTCTTCGGTAGCTATTAGAATATCATCCACTGTCCTGGGTTGCAATGTATTCTATTACCATGAGCCGTTGAAGCCTGGCGCCGGTGTTCCTTGCCTCGCCCCTCGGGACTATTCTTCTGTTAATGCGCCCATCAGGGCCTTGCCCCAGGACTCACCAGCCCTTTGTGAGATGCTCCGGCCAGAGGGGGAGGGGTGGAGCCAAGCATTTCCCGCCGGAGATAATTTGGGGTTTGGAGCAGCGCGAGGGGCCTTACCCGCTGGGATCCCAGAGGACAAGGACTGCACCGCCGCCGGACTTTTCGGAGGAGGACCAGTTTTCCTTTCCTACAAGATCACCGCTTCAACGGGATCACTTAAAAGAGAACTGCAGCTGCCACCGAAATCGGATTGCTCAGACTTTTTCTTCTACAGACCGCCGCTTCATCAGGACCATTTCAAAGAGAGCTGCAGCTGCCACTGGATCGGACTGGTACCAGCACCCTGCCCGGCAGGGGGCCAGGTTGTATCCCTGACTCTGTCGGGCCTGTAACCAGTTTCTCTGTATTATAGTTTTGTTGTATACATTAGTAAAAACTGTTATTCCCATTTTCCTCATATCTTTGCCTGAAAGCCCCTTAATTTCAATTCTATAACAATTTGGGGGGAAGGGGGTTGTATTTTCCATTCCAAGGGGGGTTCCTGCCTTCCTTAGCACACACCTGTCTTTCAAACCGGGACATCCACATACTGTAGGAGAAGGTGATCTGGTCGTGTCGACGTTGTCTTTTCCTTTGTCCAAATTTCCAGTTCCTTTGCCAGCTGGTTACCGAAGATCGTTGGGCTGTTTTTAAATCCTTGGGGTAGCCGTGTCCATGTTAATTGTGTTTTGCGCCCTGTCTGTGGGTCTTCCCACTCAAAAGCAAATAAGTTACGACTTTCCTGGTCCAGGGGTATGCAAAAGAAAGCATCTTTCAAATCAAGCACTGTAAACCACTGATATGTCTCTCTGAGGGCAGTTAATAATGTATATGGATTTATCACTACTGGGTGAATATCTTTTACAATCTGATTTACAGGTCGCAGATCCTGCACCAATCTAAAATCACCTGAGGGTTTCCGTATTGGTAGGATAGGGGTATTATACTCTGACTCACACTCTTCTAAAATGTTATATTTCAAAAATTTATCAATCAGCTTTTTAATTCCTTGCTCTGCTTCTGGTTTAATTGGATATTGTCGAATCCTTACCAGTTTTGCTCCTTTCTTTAATTCAGTTTTCACAGGTTGGGCTAATTTGGATTTTCCTGGGATATCGGTTTCCTATACCATGGGGATTACTGCATTATTTACTTCTGGGGGAATTTCTTGTACTTTTGTTTTTTCTAGTATCATCAAAATTTCTCCCATTTTTGATTCAGGTATTTTTAAAAACAACTCCCCGTCTTCAAAGACAATTTGTGCATTTAATTTAGATAGCAAATCTCTTCCCATTAAGGGTATCGGACAATCTGGAACATACAGAAATTCATGTGTTATACTTTTGCCTCCAAATTTCAAATCCAAGGGCTGTAGGAATGGTCGGTTTTCCTCTTTCCCTGTGGCTCCAATAACATTTGCTGGTTTTGTTCCTATTTTTCCTTTTTGTGTATTCAAGTCTGAAAATGTTGCTCCCGTATCAACCAAAAATGTAACCTCTTTTTCTCCCAGCTTAATGGTAACCAGAGGCTCAGCTGGGTTCGCCTCCGGTCCCCGTCAATCTGTATATTCTCCCAGAACCATTACTCTTGCTGCTGCTTGCTGTTCATTCAGTCTCTTTGGACATTCCTTTTTCCAGGGCCCCTCCTCTTTACAAAAGGCACATTGATTTATTCCAAGGGGGACTCTATTACCTGTTCTTCCTCTTCCCCCCCGCACTCCCCCCTTTGGGTAACCCCTCCCTCTCCCTTGACTTGGGAAATTCTGTGCTCCAGTTAGTGCTGCAAGCAATTGTTTTTGTTTTCAGACTTCATTTTCCTTTTCTCTATTATTGTAAACTTTCCACGCTACCTCTAATAATCTATCCAAATTCCGGATTTCCCTTCCCTCCAATTTTTGAAGCTTACTTCTTATATCTTCCTGAGATTGTCCCAAAAAGATTAATGCCAATTGTGCTTTGGTTTCTTCTGCTTCAGGCTGCATATCTGTATACTTACGAACAGCTTCTTACAATCTTTCTAAAAATGCTGTAGGGGATTCATTTTTCTCTTGTCGAATATCATAACTTGGACCAATTTATAGCTTTAGGCATAGCATTTTGGACACCAAATAGGATCCACTGTTGGTATCGTTTTAATCTCCGCACATGCTCAGCTTGGTTTGGATCCCACTGGGGATCACCAGTAGGGAAATTTTGGTCTATAGTGCCATCTATTGTCCGTGTATGGATGTCTTCTTCTGCCCGCATTCTAGCAGTTCTCAGAACCATTTGTTTCTCAGTGGAATCCATAAGGGTGTCCAAAATTACCTGCAGATCATCCCAATCTGGATTCTGGGTTTTAATTATCATTCCCATTACTCTTTCTACCTTACCCGGGTCCTCTCTATAAGGGCCAGCTGATTCCTTCCAAAGAATCAAATCAGAAAGTGAAAAAGGTATTTTTACATATACTGGCCCATTTTGCCCCACCCCTTGTCTCAATGGGGCAATTAAATGTTTCCTGGCCCTTGATCTTAAGGGGGTTATTAAATGAGTATGATGCCGGGTTCTCCTGGACACTGGTGAAGAAGGTTCTGTTTTAGACTCCTCGTCCTCAATTCCACTACTGTCTGGACGAGGTTGAACCTCTTCTCTTAAATCAGTGCTCCGGGCAGATTGCTCTGTTTGTTGTCCAGATCTAGGGTCAGGCTCATATTCGGGGAGAGGTAACGGGATAGGGGGATATATAGGAACTACTGGGGCGGTGGGAGCAATGTCTAGTTCAGGACCTGTATCTACCTGTCCTTCTTTTTTGAGTGCTAGATGCTTAAGACACATTTCAGTAGCGGTACATGCAGGGCAATGTTCCTGGACCTTTTTATCCTTTTTCATAAGAGGCATTATTTGGTCAGTTATTCCACATTCTTTTTGCCACTCAGGTTTTTCCCTTAGACAGAAAAAGAAATCCACATATGGAGCTTCATCCCACTTTCCTTCTTGTTTACAAAATAACATTAACTGTAAAATAATTCAAGGTTCCATTTAAGGGCCATAACTCCTGATCTTCTATCTTATACATTGGCCACACATGATTACAGTATTCGATAAGTTGATTTTTACATAATTCACATATCTCTTTCCAGTGAGCCAAAAGGCAACCCAAAGGAGAGGTCCTTGGTATAGAACCCTCATTTCTCTCCTTAAACAACTTTGGGAGCTTAAATGCCATTGTTATACCACCACAGTATAATATAATATTATTATATAGTAATAATATAATTATATAATATAATATTTTTAACACTCGTTTCGTCCTTTCGCTTTGCTTATCTCCAGCTGCACCCCTCGCGGGATAACAGAACCGTGGATCAAAGCTCCCTCTCGCTTCACATGCAATTGTGCGTCTCAGACTTACTCAATCACACTCCACAGCGCTCCACAGTTATTACAGAAATACCAGATGTGTGCACAACCCTTTTCCTGAGAGTACTCAAATTACCCACATACCAGATACGGCAGGACTCCAACCTGCATACACCGATGCCAACCCTGTGAAACTTTCGTATTCGTCTTACTGGGCGGCGCCTAGGCTTCCACAGACGGGTACCCTCTCAGTCCAACCCTGCGCAGCTTTCGCCGCGTCTGACAGGCAGACTAGGGGACTCGAACCCCTTTCCCAGACCAGATAATTTTAAGAAGTGTCTTACCAATTCCAGGGGACGTTGTGAAGAGCCTTATGGATCGGGGATCGATGGGTATCCCTGAGAAGTTCCTCGGTGCCGGCTGGAACCGATCAGGTCCCCGACTCCTCCGGTCTCTTTCAGCGAGGTCCCATCTGGGTCGCCAAAACTGTCACCAAACAGGACAAAGAACTTATCAACACCAATGTGATGTAGATAAGCAGACACTTCTTTATTGACGGCAGAGGATACGGGGGATAACTCCACCCAGCGTATCCTAGGTTACACCACCTTTAGCAGGGTTTTTATATATTTGATTGCCATTGTATAAGTTATTTAACATAAAACTGCATACACTGCTCGCTTTCAATTGCTCATTAAAATTAACCTTTACCTTGATTGGCCCCTAATGATTGGTTGGATGTAGGAATCGACGGAGGGAGACTGCACTCTCATATGAGGTCGGCAGAACTCAATTTATTGCGCAGATACATTTACTTATATATCATTCTTCTGTCAAATCACCACGATTAAGCATATCTTATTATCTTTTTCTTAGGTTTTCATTAGACCACTTCTACATCAATCATTAACTTTTAACCTATGCTTCAGCCTCTAATTATCATATTCTCCTCCTTGCCTGTTAGTTCCCTATCTTATGTAACTTAGTTTCTTGTACTACTCTGCAAGGACAGTACGTCCTTGAGGCCTAATCTTGGCTGCTAGCGCCTGCACAGTAGCCTGTTCGTGCACCTGCTCTAACACTCCATGTCCGTTACTCACAAGCCAAACTCCCACAGTTGGATTACATCACTTCATGTATATTCATTTCTAATAACAATCATTGGTCACCTATAGTCACGCCATAGTCACGTTATTGATGGTACCCTCTAATATTCAGATTAGGATGGGGAGGGGGATAAGGGGATCTTCAAGCAGCATAAACTGGTCACTGTGACTTTAGCCACTATATGATTAATTACTGTATTGTTTCCACGGTGGTTTTTTAAACATAATATTTTACTTTCTTGACTATATGGTTTCTAGTTACAGACAATGCTGGGCCCCAGCTGCTTGTACCCCCTGTTCACTTCATGTACTTTAGCTGCTGGTACCCCCTGTTTGTTCTGTGTGCTTTCTGTGGTTACTAAAACAAAACACAGTTACTCCCTCTTATGATTCGATTAGGCCTAACTTGATTTTAGCTTAACTAAAATCATAAAATCATCAAAATCATCAGAATCTGATCAGTTTGGTAACAGTGTGGGCCACAATAACTCTTTTGAAACATATCTCTACAAACTTGTGCCAGGTGCTTGGGAGACTTTGTGCCTTCTTGACAGAGCTTTAACACTTGCTGCATAGACATACCTGACTGGAAACGAGCAGGGAATTCCCCAGGCATCTGCAGTTATACTTCGGTTTCCCTCCTGCAGTCAGGCAGCCTACCAAGTGCCTCCAAATTCCTGGCAAGAGAAGGAGAGTGGTAGGTCCTGGATTTGGAATGCGATAGTCTATTTGTCTTGTAGAAGGTCAGCGAGGTTGTCATGTCAGCACCATTTTGGTGAGAATCTTGCTGTACCAAGGTGATTCGTAGCTGCTTTGTGATTCATTGTTTAAGAGCACCCCCCTGCTCATTGCTGAGTTGTCCCATGAGAAATCAGTAACATCAGTGAGCATCCTTTCTGTGCGCTAACTTTGCTTCATGTCTGCATCCAGGCTATTGGTAGTGCTGCAATGGGATTGAGTTTGTTAGATTATTTTAAAAAGCTTTCTCTTTCCTGTTTTCATTTTGCCCACAATTAAAATATCTGTTTTTTTTCTTTTATAAGATTATTTTTCTCCTGAATGCCATTTAGAGAATGTGCTCAACATTAATACAGAGAACCATGACCTAACATTTTTCCCTTTTTTGATCAAACCCAGGTAATTAATCTTGTTATCTATGTGACTGCCAGAAGGCAGAGTATGTGGTTGTTCTTAAAAATGTACCTGTATAACACAGTTTGTGCAGTATTGTCTCAGGGGGTTTCCTTAGATTTTTCTTTTTTCTATAATTGATTCCTTCTGTATGAATTACATGCCATATATCTGTGAATAGTGACTAAATGGTCCACTAGCACTCACTAAAAGTGATAACATGTTGAACTAAACAGATAAGTAATACTGCCTTGTTTAAAAAAAAAAAAAAAGAAAAGAAGAGACTGCAAGAGGATTTTGTTTTTTTTAAATGGAAATCAGATAATTCCAGAGCTTTATTCGGTTTAAAACAGTGAAGCAAATGATTCAGTGTCACTGAGCTAAGAAGAAGAAACTGTACACAAGTCAGCTCCAGATGTCTTCCTTCCTGAGAGCTCCTTTTCTCATCTTTTTCTGAACAATCAATTCTTTCTCCTTGGCAACCAGCAGCCCAATAAAGAAAGGCTCTTCTAAAACATTTTGGTAAAATGTTTCTTTCTTCTTATGGGAGCACATCTCTTCCTATGGCTTTCACACCATGCTACAGACATACACTTCTTTCCTCCTCCTACCAGATAAAAGCACCACTGTGCAATCTCATTCAGTTCAGATCTTTGCCACCATTATTATGATTTTTTTTCATGTGGCAGCTGAGGCTTTCAAACAGAAATGATTGCTTCTGGGGAGCATCTCACACTCTCCTTGGGAATATTCAACTAATGGGCAGAGGAGGCAGCTCTTCCTGCTCCATTATCTTGTCTCTCGGGTGGCTGCTCACCTCCCAGACACATGGATGCTAAATGCTCTAGCTGCCATGCGATAGCAGATCCCTGGTGGAAATAACTGTGGAAGGAGAAAAACCAGGGGATGAAATGCGAACAAATTTATTATTTTTTTTTAATTTTCTCCTTTTATTGCTCAAGTGTATTACCAGGTACTAAGCCTTCTGATCTCCCCTCGGGATCTTGCAAATGCATAGTGTTTAATGTTTTAATGGTTTTTTAATGGCCTTTCACTTGCAGATTCCAATCTTTCTTTTAATTTAGAGCCTCTACATCCTTGCTTTCTAGTGGAGGCACACACCTCTATAATGTGCAATAGAGCCTCTTACTGGGAGGCCTTTAAGAATATTTCTGTGCCAAGAACCGGGACCTGCAGCCCACTTCTGGGGTCCATCATGAACACATCGTAAACTAAGTGAACTGTTTAGGAGCCATCATTGCACTCTGGGTGAACACATGTTGCACAAAGGATGTTCTGACAGTTTCATATGCACAAAGATTTATTTGTGGGGTCCATAGCTGATGGCATACTTTGGCTGTAATGGTGAAAGTTATTTCTAGAGAAAAATAAAAATAAAGGAATGGAGGGGAGAGAGAGAAAAAGGAAACTTTCCCCAGTGGCCATCTGGGAAGAGCAATGATGGGGTCCCATAGGAGCATCCTTCTCTGAGGGCTCTCTCCAGTGCAGCAGATGAAGACAAAATAAAGGATGAAGAGGATGATTTCTTGCCATGCTTTCCCTTAGCATTATATACTTTTCATCAGGACCCATTTAAACTCCCTATTGGTTATTCTGGGTTGTGACTCTATTATCTCTGGGAGGAGAATGCTCATCATTTGTAAATGTTGCACATTCATTGCTTGTTAAACTTCTGTAAAGAGATATTATTGGATAATATTTACTGAGAATTTAAATAGCTGTTATCTGCTTTGTTGAGCACCACATTTGATTTTCTCTTTTATATACTAAAGTCTACAAAACAAGAGATAAAGAAGGAGAGGAAGAAGGGGCAATGCTCACACTGGTGCTTTCCATGAGAATCCCCCACAACAATGCTATTTGGGTTTGTAGAGGCAGGGCTGTGAGAGCAATAATATGGGAACAGCATCAGTGCAATAAAGGAAAAATGCTGCCACAGAGATGCTGGTAATTACTGCCTCCAGGCTTCAGGGAGAGCTTTTGTAGCTGCAAGCACCATGCCCTGAGCACTGCCAAGACTAAAGCACCAAGGCACATAAGGCACCTAAGAGCTAGTGGGATCCTGGACACGGCCTGACACGGAGCCATGAATTCCAGTGTAAAATCAAAGTCTCTGTTGAGAGGAGTGTTTAGCACAGACAAGCAGAGTGCTGCTTGGAAGGGACACTTTCTAAGGCCAGCAGAGGAGGAGAGGATGCCACAGCTGTCCTAATTTAGTCCCAGCTTCAGCTCTGGCTGTTTTGGAGGAAAGTCACAATGCAAGGAGGAGTGCTTGGATAAATACCTGCCTGGTGATCAGCTTAGGGCTGAGATTTGATTACACTTGCTGAGATTTGACCTTACATAATCACCTGTTTTCTGAGAGGTCCTAAAATAATCTGGTCCTCTTTCAAATCCAGCTCCGGTGGGTGGCTTCTTTAGGACACCACCCCCTGCAAGATGCCATGACATTCACTGAGAGGGATGGAAGGCAAAAGCTGCTTTCCTCCATGCTGGGCTCTGGAGCACAGTGCATGCAGAGAAGAGACCCCTGCTCTGCAGTGGCATGGACCTTCTTCCCCCTACCCAGCCCTGTCCTTTCACTCTCCCCCTTCAACCCGCTTATGTCTCCCTCTACTTTACTGGGCTGCTCTGTCCATCCTCAGCCTTTCTCAGGCTAGCCTCCAGAAGAAACTGGTTCTGTTTTCCACTACACTCATCCCCAACAAAATCCTTTTCCTCTCTCTGTCTTTCTGTTTCCCCTGCTCCTCCAGGGGAGTCAAGTCATCCAGGAGCAACATGTGAAGTCTTTGCGCACCTTCAGGCTGGACATGAGGGTTATGGGATTAGCACATTAATTGGCCTGAAAGCTGCTTAGAAAAGCATTATATCTCCAATCTTCTCTCCATCTTTCACAGAAATCTCTTCTGGAGGAGCTGGAGAGATGGAGCACCCAGTCACGTTTTCTGGGGTCAGCTCTTCATCCAGTTGAGTGCCCTCAAGTCATGTGGCCATTTGGATTGAAGGGATTGCCATGAGATTGGGTGGTGGGAGACTCAGCTAAACCCTTACCAGGGGCTCTGGGGCTGCACGCCAAAGTGCCATCTTCCTTCTTGCTAAATATTGGCTCCCTTGCCCAGCACCGTGTCTAGCCCCTATTCCTTTCCTCCCTTCCCACCCTGTTGGCTGCTCGCTCCCTTGCAGCACTTTAGGAGGAGTGAGTGGCACTGAGTAGGAAAAAGATAGGCACCACATGTGCTAGGCACAGCAGGACCAACCTTAGGATGCTGCCTTTTAAAGCAAATCCTGGGACACCTTGTGTCTGCATTTTATTCATATGCAATCAATTCATGCTTCACAGGCTGTATCCCCCTGTTTATCGCACTTAACTGTGAAGCAGAGGAGGCAGTGCTGGGTTTACCAAGGAGCTGAGTGGCACCGTGTGGTGCAGTGAATGCCCCCACATATGGCAGGGAAAGGCCTCATGGCTGAGCTCCCTGACCTGTCACCTTCCCCCACGCTCATCACCTCGTGACTGCCTCAGGCTTGGATTACCTCCTCTCCTCTCTGGAGAAGAAAAGATCTCTGCACATAGCTAAGGGCACCACCTGGGGACACCCATCTACAGGACAGCCATGGCCAAACTGATGCTTACCTTGCAGCAGCTGTTGACGTGAATTTGCTGCACCATGAGGTTTTCTTTCCAGTGTATCACCTGTAGTCTTCCTGGAGAATGCAAAAATCTTGAGGGGGAGGCAAAGCTCATGACAGTGACAGGATTCAGTAAGATCATTCATTAGAGAGAAATCTAAGTTAGTAATACTATGTACTGAGTTCAGTGCAAATGCACATGAGTAGCTCCAAATCAAACCACTTAAAAGAACAGGAGAAAAAACAGTACACTATTAGGCCTCTGAAGTGCTGGGGTCTGAACCCCCAGCCCTGAATTAAGGTTGACATATGGGTGGTTCCCACAGCCCTTTAAGAGGAGGGGATGAGTTTACCTTTTGGCTTTCCTCCAGGGTGCAGCCGGCCTTGCAAGGAGAGCCCTTGGGTAAACAAGCCCCAGGTGCCCTGCATTTTGATAACAAGTGCCAGGTGTCCTGTTTGGGGATAAAAGCTGGGCCCACTTGCAGGAAGGGTTGGAGAGTCTGTCTGTGGAGTGGATGCACTTCACAGAGTTTTCCTGTTGGGGAAGGACCTCCTGACCACTCATGCAACCGGATCACAGTCAGGTCTGGCACGTACAAACGCGGGCTTTGTGGGGAGGCAACATGGGGTTACTTCTGTCATATGTAACCACCTTATTGTCCTGGCTGTCTCCCCTTTTCTCTGTGGGTTATCTCATGTCTCTGTTTGTTCCATCTGTTATGAGCGATATTGTGTCATTCCTGGGGTCGCTGGGGTTGATGTCTGTTATTCGTGATCTATCTGACTTGTTTGTACCCCCAGCAATCCTCTATATACTGACCCCTTTACGTGAAATAGAACCTACCTACTGGATTTTTGTTCTGCTGCTAGCTGTGTCCTTTTTACTGGGCCTACTAATTGGCAAAACAGCCTCTTACAATTACAAAAATGGATTCCCTGCCTGGAGTGCAATCTTTTTTTATTCCTCCTCCGAAGAGTTTCCAGCCTGGGAAATTTCAGCTCCAAATTAGACAGTTCTGGAAATTAAAAGTAGGTGAAAAAGTATTCTAACAGGTGAAGTTTTCCTAAATTAGTTGCTTTTAAAGGCCATAAAATAGTTCTTTTCCTCAAATGCAGCCACCTCTTCTGCAGAAGATGGAGAGGACATTTAGCAGCACACATCAGCAATGTACCACCAATCTAAGAAGTTCACATCCAGAAATGCTGGACATCTTATGGCAGCAATCCAAACTCAAATAGAAGAAAAGTGCCATGTCTAATTTTTTTAATTTTACAATTTTTAAGAAATCTCAAGATTTGTTGGGTCCAATAAGGTGCTACAGAAGCTATATGACTGTTGAGAGTAAAGGCTGTGTTGTTGAAGCATATGCATTTAAAAATTTGCATAAGCTTTTGGCTATTTACTTGAAATAAGTTTAGACACTAGTGGATGATTGCACATATTAATGTGGTCAACTAATTGTACAACCAACTGTGATCAGTGGGGCAAAAGTAAATCAGACTAATATTAATAATATTTTAAGTAGAAAATATTATTTTCCAACTAAGAACACATTTGAAATAGTACTGTTTCTTTTTCAGTAAAGCAGGTACACTCTAGCTGTTGTCCTTGTCTCCTTCTGTCACAGACATAAGAATTGGCTTTGGTTGGACAACGTCTGCCAAGAGATGATCTTTATTGCATGGCATCAGTTTGTCAGAGCTGAAATACTTGGTGGTAGGGATTTGCTTTCAGTGCTGTTCTGTTCCAACGCAGTTCAAAACCTGCCTTCCAGCTGATCAGTGACGTGATTCCCCAGCGGGAAGGGATGACCCAAAGGATGATGCCTGGCTTCTAAGCTCCCATCTGCTCGGCGTGGTACATATCCAGTGCCTGCAGCTCCTTCTCATCCCTTCTTACCAATAGGAAGATGAAGCACAAAGCAATGACGTGGTTTGCCCATGATTACATACCGGCTAACTTCTAATCTAGGCCTAAAATCTGTTTCTCCTGCATGCTAGGCAGATGTGCCAATATAAGTTGAGTGTACATACCTATGGTGGCACACAGCTATACATCCCTATACCTCTATGCACATTTGTGGATGTACTGGTCTAGATGTATGCTCACACACATTTAGGAATAGTGTGTAAATAGCTACACAAAGACACAGGCAGTCTGATATTTATCTCCAACTCTAAAAAAAAAATGAGACAAAGCTAAACCCAACCATCCACCAAAAATGACCATAATAACACTAGAGTTATGATTGCACTGATCTCTCTGTACACAGCCGCTAAACCCAAGGAAATCTCAAGCCAAGTCATGAGAGAATAGTAACCTCAACCTATCCACCTCACCCCTAGCCAAAATGGTGTTCTGGTCTCACAGTACAAATTAGGAAGTTGTCTGGAATCAGAGTTAGTCCAGACAGCACAGGAACCAAGACAAGAAGCTGATGTACAAAACACTGCATAACAAGATCATTTCCTCAAAGGTAGTTAACACATCCAACTCTTCACACCTTTCTCAGGCCAGAACTGTTCACATGAATAATTTGAGCCACCATAACTTGGCACTGTCATTGAGAGAATTTGCTCTGTTCTTTCCCTATCCCCATGCCTGCACAGCCCCTTCCTTTGTGCTGGCACAAGCATTTAGCCACACTTGGCCATTGTGAACAAGGATTGAGAAACATATCTGGCTTTAAAACTCACTGATATATACTCATGCACTTGCTTACATATTTTTGCCAGGTATGTTTTAAACTGACCTCAGTGCTGTATTCAGCTCAGTTCTCTTGTGCAGGACCACAGGGAGGGTTAGCGTAGGAGTGAAAAATAACAGCGGAGAATAAAACAATATCTCTTGGTGGTGAAGCTAATTCATGGAGGCTTAAAATGTTTCTGAGGCTACAACCTCTGCTAAATGAAAATCCATTGCCAGCCAGACATATACTCTGTTTGTCCCTACTCGGATGGTAAAAGTGCCACCCATAGCCTAAATGAAAGCAGTCCCCTTCTTCTGAGATCTGTCCATCCCTGAAGGAGAGCCCTCTTACTCAGTTGTTTGCAACCTTTAAAAATTTCTGTACGATAAATGTTTTCTAACGGACATATGGATCCAGCCCATTGACAACAGATTTGCTTTGCTTATTTTGCTTCTGTAAATGCATTAAGAGCAGTCTATCAGTCATTGCAGATCCAGATTTGCTGTTTGCAAACCAATGATCGAATTATTAAACTCCTCACTGAGGATGGTGTGTATGAAGGATTTATGTGACTGAAGAACTAAGCGGGCACTGCGTGAATGGAAAAGAAAGAGAAAATCTGCTGATATTTCAGAGAGGAACTGGTGTAAAATCTTGCTGATCATTTAAGCATCCCTGGGAAATGAGAGCTTGTTCTTCCTGAGGTAGCTGATCTTTGAAACAGCTTGTGTGAAAATGGCTGGGAGTTGGGAATTATTAGCTGATTGAGTGCAGCAGAGAGCACGTGTTAACTAGGAAAAATGAGGTTCAGCTGCAATGACCCCCGTTTGCATACTCCCCACCTCGTATGTATGCAGGAATGCGCTCAACGTGATTCCCCACTTGTTTTAATCGGTATAAATCAGGGCCAGCTTTGAAATCCACCTTACTTACACCAGGGAAATAAACAAAAAAAACGTGCTGAAAAAACAAAGATCCCGGCTCGCAGACAGAGCAGCACGTACCGGAAGCCCGGAGCTGTGCGGAGGGGCACTTTCGCGGCCCTGGCCGGGCTCAGCCCCGCAGACAAAGCGAGGCAGGCAGCTGGCGGAGCGCTGCAGTATGCGGGGCGCTGCAGCGTGCGGGGCTCCCTCAGCAGTGGGAGCTGCTGGCGGCGCCGGATGGTTGGGTTTTTTTTTGTGTTTGTTTGTTTCTTCCCCCTCTCTTCACCAAGTTCCTTCCTGCTCCAACTGCCAAAGCGCAAAGCTGAGAGCAGAGGAGGACCCCGGCTGCAGGCGCCGCTCAGCCGGTGAGTACGAGCCCGGGCGGGGGGAGCCGTGCAGGGGGAGAGGAGCGGACTCACCCGCGGCTCTCTCCCACTCTGGGGCCGCGCAACTTTTCGCCTTTGTTGCCGGAGGCTGGCTGTGTTGCCCAGCCTTGCCCCGGGAGACGGGCAGAGCCCTGCTTGTATCCTGCGGAGAGTCGGGCTCTGCGCTGTGATGGGGTGGAGGAGTAGAGGAAGGGGAGGCAGCCCCCAAGCCCCAGGGTGTGTGTGTGGGGGTGCGGAGGATGTATCCCTGCGTCGTGCTCCCCGGGGGTGGATGAGCAGTGGGCTCCCTTTCTGCCCTCGCACCCCGGGGGGGTGAGATGGGGGAGGTCGGGGCTGGTGTATTTCTCCTCCATCGCGGAAAACTGCTTCCTCCCGGCCCACCCCGCTTCCTCGAGATAAGCCCTCAATTTGGGGGTGGTTTAGGGGAGTGAACTTGGTGCACAGAGGAGGGCAAATAAAACGATGACACTGATATCGCTCTTTGTGCCCGATGGCGGCATGGCGGTGATTATGGAAAATGTTAACTTAAGCAATTGTGTACAGATTAGTGTATTTGCAGTAGAAAATATATACAGCTAGCAAAAGGAGGCTAATATAGTTTAGAGTTGAAAAACTAACCAGCAAGGATAAAAGTTTGGAGCTGCTAACCAGAAATGCTTAGTAAGATAAGGGAAGAACTGAGAGACTCGTCCTTGAAAGAGAGAGCAGCCAGGCCTGAGTGATCAAAAGGTGTTGGTTAAGGGGCCCCAAAGACAACACTCCCTCAGGAAGGAGGGACTGATAAGAACCACAGTGCTAATCAAGGGGTCCTGGAAACCAGAACAGACCGGTCTGGAGGGATGAAGTAAGCAAAGGTAAAAAGGACAGCGTGAGGAAGACTCGGAGCCTTCCTCCTGAAGACCCCCGAGGACGACCACCAGGATGCACCACGCAGGCGCAACCGGGCGGAGCCAGAGGCGTGGAATATTATAATGATTTACCGTAAATCTCCTCCCTGAGCCCCTCCCAATGATGTAATCCTCATTCCCACCTGATGTAAACTTATGAATATGCAACACTTTAGGCTGTAAAAAGAGCACACTCCTGGCCCCAGGTGGGCTCGTTAGGAGGAGCGATCCCCCCGAGTCCCCGGATCCGCAATAAACGAATACCTGCTGCTAAAGATCCTCGTCATCTTTACAGTTATTTTCAAGCCGCAGTTTTTGCGCTAATCACGGGGACGAGGAGATGCATATCATCCACCACGTCTCCTGCACCCTCCTGCTGCACCCACCCCCAGGACAGGCAGAGCCCAACCCATAGACCCTGGTACTCGTTGGCAGGGCATGATTCCTCCTTTGCCTCCTGTAGCCATCTCTCTTTCTGGCAGGGGGTCCCTAGTGCTGCCCCCGCCTCTCTCCCTGCTGCCTTGTGGGTGCTGCCAGGCCTTGGAGGTGCAGGTGATGCATGACTGTGGGTTGGGGCTGCAGGAAATGTGGGGCAAGGCACAAGTTTATAGGGTTAACTTTCTAATTTTTAATGAGGCTCATGGTCTGAGGCCATGGGAGTCTTCATCTTATCCCAGCCCTTGGCCTGGGCAGTGAATACAGGAGCTCAGGGACCCTGACAGTTGGGTACCAATGCGCTCACTCTGGGAAAATGGTGCCTGAGCCCAGTAGCATGTCTCAGCTTGCAGAGGGGACCAGCCCCAGAGCTGGACCGAGTAGAGGCAGGAGCAGCTGAGATGCGAGTTTTCCTCTTGGTCACCTCCTGCCTGGGAATTTGGCAGGAAGGCAGGGTCAGCTTGGGGAGAAATGCCAGAATGGGGTCTGATCGATGCCATCCTGAGATGCATGTGAGCCTGGCTGGTCCTGTTCCCCACAGACTCTTGCTGTTGGTATAGCAGGTTGTCTTTTTGCCTTTTCTGGGAGGTTTTCAGACCGTGAAAGTATTACCTCTCAAGTGAGCTGCCCCCACGAGCTGACAGGGAAAGTATCTGTGATGTGTGATACAAAGGGAAGGTCTGAGGGATGGGGAGCAACCAGCTGGTCCAGCCCTGACTCTCTGCCTTTCCTCTGCGTGTGGCCAGAGATCTCTCTCTCCATTGCCTGGGTCTCTCTGTCTCCTGTGATAAACCACAAAACCCCCTGTGGAGGATGGGGGCAGGCAGGCAGCTCTGCTCTGTGGTTATAGTGGTGGCATATGCAGCCTAGTATTGCGAGAGAGCTCGGGAGAGTGGAAATGACTCAGATCTGTAGCTGGAGCCCAAGTGGGAGGCAAGACCTGGAAGTGGCTGCCACAGCTCAAGTCCTCTTCCTGTGCCCAGTGAGGGATGGCACTGAGGGGATTGCGAGGCTTTGTAAGGGGACTGTGCTGGGATTGCAGAGCAGTGGGGCATGAGCAGTCACTGCTTTTATGAGGGAGCTTCTGGTTTCTTTCCTCATGAGGACAAGCTCAAGTGCCTTTCTCGTGGTATTTAGGTGCTTAGCACTCAGGGCTGGGCATGAACTCAGCCAAGGTTATTCAGCTGCTGGGATATGCTTTCTTTCCTGTCCATTTCAGTTGGGATTCCTTTTTATTTCCCAGCTGCCCATTCTGTGCTAGTTCCTGACTCACCACAAAATGCCATTGCAAAGTAGTCTTGCATCAGGGCTGTTGCCTATTAACATGCCCGACTGAGTCTTCTTGTGCCTGTGCTGCTCAGTCCTTCTCTGTCCCTTTGTAACATGCCAATATATTCCTCCTTGTTTTTTTTTTTTTCTTTTTTTTCTACTGGAATTGCACTGGGAGGTCTGCATGTTACTCATTGCTGCCTGATTCCACTTGCTGATTCACCATGAACTGTTGCATATATATTTTTTTGGTATTTCCTTTCTGTTTTAATGAATGAGAAAAATATCCTGCTAGCCCCAATTTAACTTTTGGGAGCAGGGTCAAATGTTAAGGCCACCGCTGCAGAGAAGGATAAAGGGCTTGCTGGGGAAAATGCAAAAAAGCAGGCAAAAGGGGAATTTTTAGTAGGGATGGCCCTGAAGAAGGAGTTAATATAAGGATAAGTGGAAGTGAACTGAATGATCTGTGTAGCTCGACCAAATCCCCTTGCTGCCAAACAGCAAGGAATGGCTTGGCCATTTGTGACAACCACCGCTGCATCCCCATTTGGGATGCCCCCCAAGCAGCTTCTCTGCTATCCTGCGTTCAGCAGTGTGTGTCCCAGCCGTGCTGGCTGTGTGGCTGTGGGCTTCAGCCACCCTGCCTTTCCTTTCTGAGAAGCCCCACTGATTCAGCACAGGTACACATGGCTGCTCTGCAGCTGGGCTGGATGCGGTCACCGTCATGCATCCTTCCTCAGTGGGAAGGAGACCTGATCTGTGCCTGAAGTGAGCTGTTCCTGGGAGCAAGTACTGGGAGCACAGACTGTTATGGGTGCGTTTTCTTGAACGTTTCAGCTAACTTGCTAATATAAGGGAGTTGCTGACAGGTATTCGATCTGTCTGTTTTAACCCATTATGAGAGGGTGAATGAAACCTCTGGTTTTGGCTTTATTCATGTATCTCTGTGCCCCAGTGCATGGCAGTGGCTCTTTGTGCAAGATAGCTGGTGAGTGCTGAAGCCTTGTATGGTGGCTTGTAATTGCAGGGTTGCCAGCCAGCAACCACTGCAGAGTGGCTGTAAATCACTCCAGTTTCAGCCTCTGCTCCTGCACCTCCTCCCTGGGAGGGAAGAATGGTGTAGGTCTGTGTGTGCGTATGGTGCCTGCAGGGAGAGGAGCAGGGGCAGAGGGGGATTGTGTTTGAGCCAGAATATCAACACAGTGGTGTTGGGATTGCAGCTGATCACTGTTGCCATTTGCCTATAATGATCCTGCTACATTAGGCACTGTGCAGGTGCCTGCCTATCCGGGGGACTGAGCCATGCTGTGCCCAGAGCGAGTGACCCCAGGGACAATACCCCCTACCAGAGCAATCTAATTGACTGCCCCCTCCTCTGTTACACAGACCAAGTGACCATGACTGAGAAGACCCAAGAACCTCATGTGGAGGAAGATGATGATGAGCTGGATGGGAAACTCAACTACAAACTTCCTCCCCAGAAAACACTGCAGGAGCTGCAAGAGTTGGACAAGGATGATGAAAGCCTCGCTAAGTACAAGAAGTCCCTCCTGGGAGATGGACCTGTTTTAGCAGGTAGGCTGGGGCATGCTGATAGGAAGGGAGTAGGGAGATGCATCACAACAGTGTGTTGTGGGGATAGGGCCAAGGTGGCCTCAAAGAAGAAGGAGCTTGTTTGATCAGGCTTATGCACTGCTTCTGCTGGAGGACTGGGGATGGGCTGGTGGAGAGATGCATGTAAAGGAAGCAGGGAAGATGCTCTGAGCATTAGGTGCAAGGTTACTAGGAAGTGCTGGCATTGGTGTCCTGGTTCAGCTAGGATGGGGTTAATTTTCCCCAGCAGTTGGGAGGGAGCTACAGCCGGGCTATTCCATCCCATGCTGACGTCATGTCCGGGTGCCCAGGCGAGGGCAGTGCGGGAACGGCTTTTGGCCGGGTCTGGCCCTCGTGCTGTGTCCGGGCGGTACAGCTCTTGTTCTGTACATTATCACTGTTGTTGTTGTTCCACTGTTGTATTAAATCTTCCTTATCTCCACCCCGGGGTTTGTATTTCACTCCCTGTCCCGTCCCCGTCCGAGGGTGGGGGAGGGGCAGCGGCAACGTGGTCTCGGGTCCCGGCAGGGTCTAAACCACCACAATTGGAAAGGGACTTGTGCTGGGAGGCCTTGGAGGACTCCTGAAGGGTTAGAAACATGAAGGGACCAGCCTATGCTGAAGTGAGGCCTTGCTGCTCAGAATGATCTTAAGAGGGGAGTCTCCTGTAGTGGAAAGACCTCCTCTAGGTATTGGGATGGAGGCTGGGGGGATCTGTGTTGAAGGACTGGGGTAGATGCATGGTCCTATTGTGCTAAGAGAAGCCTGATGTTACCAGATGTTTCATGAAGTGCAGTTCCAGTGTGGGAAAGCAACCTCATTTATTCAGTGTTGTTCCCCTCCCCCTGCATTTAATTTTCCAAGCTGATAGCTTCCCCCAACTTTCCTACCTGCGGACCCAACAGCTCCTAACGTGGTGGTCACTCGACTCACCCTGGTATGTGACTCTGCTCCAGGACTGATCACTATGGACCTTACAGGTAGGCTCAGACTCTCTCCTTGGGCATGAAGGAGAACAAGCAAAGTCCATGGCATGCTTCAAATTGAAAGGGATTTTGTCCTTGGGATGCTACAGTGGGTTTTAGAGGAACTCTGAGGGCATCTTAGCCTTGTTTTTTATTTTAAGGTATACACACATGAAAAGGAGAAGGACATGTAGAGAGGAAAATGTCAAGGGTCTTTTTCTTCATCTGGACTGTTCTTGGAGCTCTCCTGGGTTTCTCTTGCCTTCTCTTCTTACTTCTTTTCAATGAGACCCCATGAGCACAAGAGATGTGCATGTGTTTGGGTAACAGGCTGTTTTGAAACTTCAGTTCCAGTTCCTGGAGACATGGGGAGAGAACCAGGCTTCACCTTATATGGGCTTTTCTGCAGAGAAAGGAAGCTGGTCCTGGAGGAGTGGAGAGGCTTCCTGTTCAACCAAAACCACTCAGAGCCCTGCAGAGCCCAGGCACCCTCGCAAGTCAGGCAGGAGCTGTGAAACATGCTTTGCTCACCCCAGCCAGGGCTGGGCCTGGATGAAGCATGCACGTGCTCCTGCAGATGCTTAACAATGAGCCTGTACATAAATATCTTTGTGTATATGTTCCTAGACTTGTGTTTGTTTAGGCATTACCTTCACAGATGTGGACACAGACACACATGTACATCCAGGTGTTTCTGTATATGTGCTCTCACAGTGCAATTGCTTATACAAACCTCTGTGTATTCATTTTGCAGGTGTGCCATCCTTCAAAGAGATGCTTACCTCCAACACCAATCCCAGCCCTATCCCACTGCATGTGATCTCTTCTTGCTGTGACAATGGCAAGCTCATCTAGCTAACAGCTTGCTCATCTCCTTACAGGTGACCTTGAAGCACTCAAGAAAGAGACCTTCGTATTAAAGGAAGGAGTGGAATACAGAGTTAAGATCCACTTCAGAGTGAGTTGTTTTCCTTCCTGTTGCTTCTCATCAATTGCTGAGGCCAGTCACCAGCAGTCTGTCAGATAACTAGAGACAAGCAGCATGCCTGCCCAAAAGCTGGGCCCACGTAAACCACCACTAGCTTCAGGTGTCATTCTACCCAACAAGGGACCAGGTCTTTCCAGGGAATTGCTTCTGCTTGCTCACCCCTTGGAAGAAGTTGCTTTCTGTCCACTCATAATGGTGAACAACAGGTGATTTGGAAGCCAGTTTTGACTGAGTTTAGCTTTGCTTTTTAGCCAACAGAAAATCTTTAATTCACACAAAGTGGGAGTGGACAGGGAGGAGAAGAGATAATGGCTTTCCATGAAGTACTGTTTCAGTCTGCATTGCTGAACTTCATGTGTGCATAAAAAAATTTAATACTGTAGCATTTGGCTGATGATACCTGAGTTCTTCGGGGTCCTCTTCTCCCATTAACCAGTGTTTCAGCCATTTTTTCTGTTTCCAGCTGAAAATGAAACTTGGCCACGCTGCAGTGTGGCATCCAGCACTGAAGTTGATCATCTGTGCACGTTTGCAGACAAAGCTAGCTTTGGCAGAGAAGGCAAAAAGGGATAGAGGATAGTTCTGAACAGAAGATGGAAAATGTTAATGCTGTGGGCTCTGTAGGAAAGGTTTCCCTTCCTTTCTGAGGCTTGCTTGTTTCAGATGACTTTATCCCCAGAGACACCTCCAGCTTTCCTTTGTGCTGTTAAATATTTCCATCTGTATCTGAGCCCTGTTGACAAGAGATGCCTGGAGCCAAACAAGTTATTCTAACTCCCTCCCTCAGTCTCAAGGCTGGTAAGAGCTGGCACTGTGTGACTTCTCCCCTGGGATGTAAAAGGATCTGCCTGTCTTGTTTCCAGATTGAGTAGTGCTGCGGGGAGGTAGTGTACGCTGGAGGGGAACAGCAAGGGATATATCCAAGCTATCCATGGGAGATTTGAGGAAAGATTATGAACAAAACTGTCCCTCTGTCTCTTGAGGAGAAACTTGCCAGCTCCCCACAGAGCTCAGAGGGCAGCTGGGGGTGTTCAGCTAATCTTGCCCAGCTGTTTGTGCTGGCAGAATGACTCTAGTCACCCATGTCTGGTTTTCAATATGGAAATTATTAACCAGGAACTCCCTGCTTCATTTTTCTTTGTCCTCATCAGCCCATTTTGTGAAGCTGACTGATTTGTTTCAGTCAGCTTCAAAGTCAGCGAAAGGATGGGGAAGTACAGGAGATAGATGGACAGACGATGCTGTAGGTCTCCAGGTGCCTATGGAGAAGTCATGTTAGGACTCCCCACAGTGTGTCCTGTGCTGAGCCTTTGGGAGCAGTGGTGTAGCAAGCCAAGATGGGTATATCTCTAAGGAGAGAGAAAACTGGCAGATACTGGACCAAAACCTTTTCCTTGATACTTACTTCTGGTCACTTCCTGCAGGTAAATAGGGACATTGTGTCGGGACTGAAGTATGTGCAGCACACCTACCGAACAGGGGTGAAGGGTGAGTAAGAGACCTTTGTGCCCTGCACACCGGTGCTCCTACCCCTATGTTCCCTCTGCTCAAAGAAGTGTTTCTGCAGCTCTGGGCTGGGACAGAGCCTCCTCTGGTCGCAAGGGTTCCCTTACATCACCATGCAGGAGGTGAGACTTCTCAGCTGAGTACATTAGCCTCCACTCTGCATCACCCAGGTCAACTGTCTCCTGTTTCTGTGTGAACTCAATATGAGCCAGCTCTAGTTTCTGTATGCTATACCACTGCCTGCAGCAGCAAAGTCCCCAGAGACGCTGCTTAGACAGTGCTTGCCGCAGATCTCCTCTCCATACAGAGGTCTTCACTTCCCCCTCTGCCCCCTGCAGAGTGGCTCAGCCTCTATGGAGCTTCTCACCCCTGAAAGTTCTTCCAGATGCACTTGGTAAAATTCAGAGCTGCTCTATGAAGCTTTCCGCTGTGTGCAGAGCCCTGTTTGCCCACGGCCTCTGCTCTTTATGCAGTGCTGCCCTGCCTGGACAAAGCAGAGGAAAGCCCCATTTTGCGCACAAACATCCCTCGTGTCCCATTCAGCACACGTAGGTGGTGGTATTTTATCAGAAAACAGAAGTAGCAGGGGATCAAGAAAGATCTTGAGCCATATGCTGAGTGTACCCACTCCCTTTCCGGCAGCACATACATATGAGAGGGTACAGACCTGTCCATCTGCCCATCCATCCATTTATCCCTCCAGCTGTCCTTGTGCTTCACTAACCCACTTTTTCCACTGATTCTGTTCCCTTTGCTGACATGGAATGTCCCTTTCTCTCCCTGCGATCTCCTTTCTCTCTGTGATCTGTGCTCATGCTTGTGGCTTCTCTCATTTATCATTCCCCACCTGAGGGGCTCATTCCTTGTGGATTTTCTCCTAGTGGACAAAGCCACATTCATGGTTGGCAGCTACGGGCCACGACCAGAAGAGTATGAGTTCCTGACACCTATTGAGGAGGCTCCCAAGGGTATGTTGGCTCAAGGCACTTATCTCAACAAGTCCTTCTTCACGGATGATGACAAACATGACCATCTCACCTGGGAGTGGAACCTGTCCATCAAGAATGAATGGACAGAATGAGTTCACCCAGTTTGCCTTCCCCCTTCCCATCCCCTTGCCTCCTGCACCAGTCTTCAGGTGGGCCATACCCACCATGCTGCTCCTTCCTGCCACTGGCTGGCCACAGCCCAGGCAGCCCTTCCTGTGGGTGCTGGGGCTCTGTGCCAGCCTTGGTCGATGCACAGACCTGCAGGCAGCTTTTGCTGCTGCTTCTGATACACTGAAAGTAACCTGCCCCTTCTCACCACTGCCTCATCATGACACATAATGGGTTAAATTGGGAAGCATCTCCCTCCCTCTCTCCCAGTACTTCCTCCTGCTGCCTCCATCTCTCCTGTACAAACTCCAGTCCCAGAAGTGCCTTTTCTAGGAAACAAGATCACCTGGCAGGGCAGACTGGTCCCTGGAAATCCCATCTGATTTATACTTGCTGTGTGCTCTGACTCATTGTAAATGGTTACTTACCTCCTGTGATGGTCTCCTGGTCTGCATCTGGTGCCCTACTCCATTAAAATTCACCCTTGTGCAGGCAAAACTAGTAAGGGGGAATGCAGCTAGATGCTGTAACAAGAATTCAGTGTTCCAGGAATAAAACCAGTTTTTTCTTTTCTGCATGAGTGTCACATTCTTTTCTAGACTATGGTTTTTTTGGTGATGTGTGTGTGGAGAATGCATTATAGCAAGGCCTAAGAAGCCTAATTCAGCAGGGAAATAGCCCTCCTCCTTCAAAACATCAGCCTAACTCTATAGACAAATTACTTCAGAGCTGCTTCCTTTCAGGGATTTCATGAGTCCTTTGAAGCCTGAAGACTGGCCTGTGATGGGAGCAGAATGCAGGGGTAGATTGTCCCCACCTCTCATCTTGGATAGCAACTGGTTGAGCCCAAGGAGCTATAACATGGCCTCATGTTTAATACTGACCACAGCTGTTCCACGTAGCCAGAGCCAATGCTAGAGCTGTATGTCCCAGTGGCTGCCCCACTGGCCAAGCACAAGGGAACATCAGCTTCTGGAACCCAGCACTTGGAGTAGTGCAGTGGCCCCTTCTGCATGAAGGGATGTTCTTACCCAGCTGGGGTGCCTGGTCTCAGATGTGTAGGGTAGCTGAGATGTCCAGCACTGTGGGTGAGGATGCACTGGTGGCAGTGTTGGTGAGGCTCTCCAAGGCTGGTTCCTGCACAGCAGGAAGGGGCTGTCTCCCAGCCAGGCCTTAGGAGCTGAAGGCTTTGCCTTGGGCCAGCTTCTCCCCTCCCACCACCCTGGGAGTAGCTGTGGGCTCCTGCAGCAGCTGACGTGTCTTTCTGAGGAGAGGACCAGAGCAGGGTGGCATGGGGAGGAGAGGGCAAGCTGGTACCATGGGCACCTCTATCTTGTGCCTCTTCATTGTCCTGCTCACCAGGGACTCCCCAGCAGGGTGTGCTGGAGATGGTGTCTCCACATCCCATGGTAAGTGAGCTTTCCTCCTGGCTCAGGGAAAGTCTGGGTCTGCCTTGGGAAGCCCTCCTTACCCAGCGTGTGCTGCAGAATCATTGTGTTGAGCTTGCAGGAGGGGTGTGTGGGTGAGCTTGTAAGGGTTGGGATGCTTGTGTATATTTGGAGGGAGCCTCTTTGAGCTTCTCTTTGTGTACCCTCTGTCCAACCCTGACCTCTCCTCTCCAGGCACAGCCAGCATGGCAGAGAAACCTATCCTGTTGAATGACATCACTGATGCCGAAGCCTTCATTGGTGGTGCAGAGGTGGCGGTCATTGGATTCTTCCAGGTGTGTTCACAGCACCTCCCCTCTGCCAGCTGTATGCTGTATCCCCTGCACCACCCTGATGGCAGTGTGGGGCTGGATGTGGCATAAACACCTTCCAAACGTAGCTCCTGTTCCAAAAGGTGCTGGGGCTGTGACAGGCAAGTGGAAGGATTGGGTGACAGGCCACAGGGAGAACACAGGGAATTTGGTCTGTGTGTGGAAAGGGAGATGGAGCAGGGGAGGAAGGTGAAAGAGGTCATAGGAGCCCTGGAGCGGGAGAAAGGGAAATGCTGCAAGGGGATCAAAACAGGAACGTGGGTGTCAGAGGAACAGTGCTGGTGAGGGGTGAGTGGGAACATCAGATATTTGCTTTAGTCAGCAAAGATAGAGCAAGGTACTGCCTGTGTGACAGGGCTGAGGAAACTGGGTCTGAGGGAGCAGCGCTGGTATGGGTCTTCTGAAGTCCAAGAGGGTTTGGGCTCAAGCTGCAGCCTCCTCCCAAGGAGGGTGAAGGCATGGTCTCTCTGTCTTAATGCTTTGTTCCCCAGAGTTGATACCCTTGAGATCTCTGCCTCTCTGTGTCTAAATTCAATTGAATTAAAAGGTGAGTGATGGGTATGTGCCCCTTGCCCCCAAAACAGCATGAATAGTTTTCCTTAGGAAACAAGACAAAAATATTTGAGTTAGAGCACCATAAAACAGAGGCCTCTTTGACAGGATCCTCATTACTTTTAAGGTTCATAGAATCATAGAATGGTTTGGGTTGGAAGGGACCTCAAAGATCATCTCATTCCAACCCCCCTGCCATGGGCAGGGACACCTCCCACTAGACCAGGTTGCTCAAAGCCCCATCCAACCTGGCCTTGAACGCTTCCAGGGAGGGGGCAGCCACAGCTTCCCTGGACAACCCGTTCCAGTGTCTAACGACCCTCACAGATTTCTTCCTAATATCTAGTCTAAATCTACCCTCTTCCAGCTTAAAGCCATTACCCCTCATCCTATCACTAAATGCTCTTGTTCCCAAGTTGTACCTTTCCCCACCTTTTCCTTGAACTCTACCCTGGGCTTCTGCTGCCCACGCACTGCCTCATGGCTTCAGTCAGAGAAGGCCAGCCTTTCAAAAACAACTCTCTTCTGCACGCGCCTTCCTCCTTCTGCCCCGTGCCTGGGGCTGTAGGGCACGGGGCAGAGCTTAGTATAGGGCAACAGCATCTTGCAGCTCACCAGGTTGAGGACTTGATGGTGCTGGCTGTGCAGTGTAGCCAGCAACAAGTGTGTGAGTGCTGGAGGCTTATGCCCCAGGGCCATTGCTAAGTACTGATCACAGAGCACCAACCATCTTGCCTTCGGTGCCTGCAGGCATTCGGAGCCCCTCAGGGGCTGCTCTTGCAGTGCTACAGTCTGTCCCGGGTTACAATGTATTCTATTACCATGAGCTGTTGAAACCAGGTGCCGATGTTCCTTGCCTCCTCCCTCGGGACTATTCTTCTGTTAATGCGCCCATCAGTGCCATGCCCCATGACTCACCATCCCTTTGTGAGATGCTCCGGCCAGGGGGAGGGAGCCAAGCATTCCCACCGGGGATAAAGTCTGGGGTTTGGAACAGCACGAGCAGCCTTACCCGCTGGGATCCCAGAGGACAAGGACTACACCACCACCGGATTTTCGGAGGAGGACCAGACTTCTTTTCTACAAGATCACCGCTTCAACAGGGCCATTTCAAAGAGAACTGCAGCTGCCACTACATCGGACTGGTACCAGCACCCTGCCCGGCAGGGTGCCAGGTTGTATCCCTGACTCTGTCAGGCTTTAAACCAGTTTCTCTGTATTATTGTTCTGTTGTGTATATTAGTAAAAACTGTTATCCCCATTTCCTCATATCTTTGCCTGAAAGCCCCTTAATTTCAATTTTATAATAATTCGGAGGGAAGGGGGTTGTATTTTCCGTTCCAAGGGGGGCTCCTGCCTTCCTTAGCAGTCTTTCAAACCGGGACACAGTCCTGCAAACTAGTGAGGTAATCTGCACACGCAGAACGAAAGTGCATAGATGTCTACTGTAATAAGTGCGCATAATAAATTCATTCAATGCCTGAAGCACGACTGGGCTGCATTTAAATAGTAGATAAAGATGTATGTGTGCCATGAGGGCTTGTCTTGGCCCTCTGCCTGAGAGTACATTCATCCAATTAATTGATTAGCGCAAAAACTGCGGCTTGAAAATAACTGTAAAGATGACGAGGATCTTTAGCAGCAGGTATTCGTTTATTGCGGATCCAGGGACTCGGGGGGATCGCTCCTCCTAACGAGCCCACCTGGGGCCAGGAGTGTGCTCTTTTTACAGCCTAAAGTGTTGCATATTCATAAGTTTACATCAGGTGGGAATGAGGATTACATCATTGGGAGGGGCTCAGGGAGGAGATTTACGGTAAATCATTATAATATTCCACGCCTCTGGCTCCGCCCGGTTGCGCCTGCGTGGTGCATCCTGGTGGTCGTCCTCGGGGGTCTTCAGGAGGAAGGCTCCGAGTCTTCCTCACGCTGTCCTTTTTACCTTTGCTTACTTCACCCCTCCAGACCGGTCTGTTCTGGTTTCCAGGACCCCTTGATTAGCACTGTGGTTCTTATCAGTCCCTCCTTCCTGAGGGAGTGTTGTCTTTGGGGCCCCTTAACCAACACCTTTTGATCACTCAGGCCTGACTGCTCCCTCTTTCAAGGGCAAGTCTCTCAGTTCTTCCCTTATCTTACTAAGCATTTCTGGTTAGCAGCTCCAAACTTTTATCCTTGCTGGTTAGTTTTTCAACTCTAAACTATATTAGCCTCCTTTTGCTAGCTGTATATATTTTCTACTGCAAATACACTAATCTGTACACAATTGCTTAAGTTAACATTTTCCATAATCATTCCCCCCATCACTTGATCATATGTAAATTCTTTTACATTTCTAAATTATTCCATTTTCCATCCATTGTGCTATGAATTTACCATAATTCTTAACTCCTGATTGGCAACACATCAATATACAATAGCTACTTCCACAGGTGAGTATTAGTAATGCAATTATAACGAATATCGTTACAACCAGGTGCTTGATCCATCCAAATCCTGGTAACCATTGTTACCATACCTATCTAATAGTAGTAGTAGTTATGCTAAGGCTCTTAGGGCCTACTTTTGGGAAAGGAATTTTGTAACTTAGCAGATACCTAAAATATGTGCATGCAGATGTATTTCTTTATCTTATCCCTAAGAATGTACCCCTATTATCTTATGTACCTGGAGGGGATATCTTGTATCCTGGGTAGAGGCCTGGAACATACCAAAATTAATGACTAGATATATTTCTTTGAAGGTATCTCTTTGATGTATGATCATGGCAGCAATATATCTGTCAGACATTATCAATAATTAATGAGGTAGTTCTATCTTGTTAAATAAACTTACACTATATAAACTTGTACAATTTGAAGGGAAGATGGGGCTCTGACTTTGGACAATAGTCCTCAGGCTCCCGGGCCCTCAATAAAGCACCACATAAACAATTTCGGTTGTTTGTGTTTCTTCGGACCGGGCAACACCATGATGTGAGAGTTTCCCAAATATGTTCTGACCACTCAACATTATCCTTGGTTACTTCATGTAAAATTCTTGCCTGTTCCCAAATAGCGTGTACATCTTTGCTTATCTTTCCTGATTCATCCACATAGGTGCAGCAACTATTATTTATCAGGGTGCATACTCCCCCCATTTGAGCTGTTATTAGATCCAACACCATACGAGTTTGGAACATCACAGCCTTGAGGGACTCTACTTCGATCTGAAGTCTCCCTATTGCATCAGCAGTAGCGTTTGCAATAACCCCCAGCTCTGCTGAGATGTTCACTATTGCTTTTTCTAATTCTATAATGCCCAAAGACGGGAGCAGAGCTCTAACAAAACTGTGAAGTCCGGTATTCCGACTTACCAAAGGATTGCTGGGGATTCTTTTCACAATTCTTTTTCTCCAGATTCCCCTAACTACACCCCTTAAACGATCAGTGCCATTGACCACTTGTATTGACGGTACTAGAAATCCTACTGTACAGTGTCCTGTCCAATTGCCTGGCAGGCTTTTTCTTGCCTTTTCATCTCCACATAGCCACCTACACCCATCCGGTAAATTGCAGGTGGCTGGAATACTAAAACTAGGGTTATAGGTGTGTCTCCCATATAAATAATCTTCCCACTTTTGACTGACCGATGTATATTTTGGAAACCGTATCGGAGTAAAGGTTGTGGTATCTATTCCCAAGTGGGCCATTATTTTAGTCCAGTTCCCGGCAGATTCAAAGGTACCAAAATTTGGGCCTGTATGATTTGAGGAAACATATTCAACAGTGGAATTCACTAACTCTAGTCGATACCTTGGCTCTCCCATTGGTACTGGATGTTCTTTACATCCAGAAGAGGAATTTAACAGTACATATGGGTTTATGTCTGTCCAGTTGCTACTAGGTACTGCCACTAGTGGGGATTCCCATTGCTGCACTTCTCCGCATAGCCAGCAACCATGTAACTTAGTGTAGTTGGTAACTGCTTCAAGCAAAGCAATGTATCTATTTACATCAAAAGCAAAAATGGAACGACATAGTGTACAAAGAATCACAGTTCTTATAATCAAACCCATTTTAGGTCCGCTGTATTTTTAAGCGCAAAGGGTTCTCCTCAAATGTAGTGACAGTCCATCCAGGCTTTGGAGATTTCTTAATATGGGAGTAGTGAATCCAGGTGGGCTTCTCCTTGACTCGAACAGCAGTGAAAGTTGTTAAGAGTACCTGGAAAGGTCCATCCCATTTTTCTCCCAATGGATCACCTGTAAGGGATTTCACAAATACCCAATCGCCAGATTCAATATTATGTACAGGGTGGTTCAAAGGTTGTGGTTGATTCTGTGCAACAACCTTGGCATTCTCTTTAAGTTTAGTATTAAGTTGCTGCAAATAAGTTCTTAAGTATCCTTGTCCTACCTGAGCCAAGTTCTCGCTGTGAACCACGTTTGCCCCGTATGGTCTTCCATACAAGATTTCAAATGGGCTCAATTTCTCTTTTAATCGTGGTTTGACTCTTATCCTTAAAAGGGCTAAAGGTAATGCTTGATACCAATATAAATTGGTCTCCTGACAGATTTTAGAAATTTGTGTCTTAATTAAGTGGTTCATCTTCTCTACTTGTCCACTTGCTTGCAGCCAATAGGGGGTATGCAATTGCCAATGAATTCCCAAAATTTTACCTATTTCCTGTACTACCTGTGCTGTAAAATGTGGTCCCCTGTCAGATGATAATGTTCTGGGTATTCCAAATCTAGGTATTATTTCTTGCAACAGTGCCTTAGTTACTTCACGTGATTTGTTGCTCCTACAGGGGAATGCCTCAGGCCATCCAGAAAAGGTATCTGTAAGTACTAGCAAATATCGATATCCACCCCGTCTAGGTAGTTCTGTAAAATCTATCTGCCAAGTATCTCCTGGATATGTTCCCTTAGGTATTGTTCCCTGCTCCACTGGCTGAGCTGGTTTAGGATCATTCTTTAGACAGATCTCACGGTGTGCTGCAGCATCCCTTATCAATGGTTTCAATCCTGTTATAGCTATTTTCTGTTTCAAATAGACATACAATGCCTCTGATCCCCAATGACTCTTATCATGTTCCTCTTTTATAAATGCTTTAGCTATTCTTAAAGGGATTACCAATCGTCCCTTATGTCTGGCCCATCCGTCTGATCCTACAAGGGCCATCTTTCTTTTGATCCATTCCCAGTCCTGTGGTGCATACTGTGGTGCTCCCCTAGGTTCAATGTGAGTGGGTATTAAACCTAACTCCTGGACTTCCTGAAGCGCTGCTTCCTTGGCAGCTTTATCAGCCAATGCGTTTCCTCGCTCAGGCAAAGTGTCACCCTTAGAATGTCCTTTGCAGTGCATAATGGTGACACTAGATGGCAGCCTAATAGCATCCAGTAATGGTAGTATTTCTTCAGCATTCTTAATTTCTTTCTTCTGTGTGCTTAGCAGTCCCCTTTCCTTCCATATAGCCCCATGAGCATGCACAACACCATATGCGTACTTAGAATCAGTCCAAATATTTATTGCCTTACCTTGGGCAAGTGTCAGTGCTCTGGTAAGTGCTATAATTTCGGCTTTCTGAGCTGATGTCCCACTAGGCAAAGGTAAGGCTTCTACAACATCGGTGACTGTGGTAACTGCGTATCCCGCGACGTGCTTACCTTGACTGATGTAACTGCTACCATCAGTAAACCAGTGCTCACCCTCAGGAATAGGTTCTTCTTTCAGGTCTGGTCTGCTGGAGTAGACCGCCTCTATGGCCTCCAAACAGTCATGGGTTACAGGATTTTCATCTGTCTTTCCCTGTAAAAAGGCTGCTGGGTTCAAGATATTAGTAACCTTAATTTCTACATCATCGACTTCAGCAAGGGTTGCTTGATATTTCAGGAACCGTTGTGGTGACAGCCAGTGGGATCCTTTTTGTTCCAGTACAGCAGATACTGTATGAGAGACAAAACCAGTCATTTTCTGTCCCAAAGTGAACTTTTGGGCCTCGGTGATATTCATGATTACTGCTGCCACTGCCCACAGGCATCCTGGCCATCCTTTACTCACAGTATCCAATTGCTTAGAGAAGTATGCCACAGGTCTTTTATATGGTCCCAATTCCTGAGCCAACACTCCAAGAGCAAGGCCTTGTCTCTCATATGAAAACAACAGAAAGGGTTTAGTCACATCTGGTATTCCGAGAGCTGGAGCTTGCATTAATTCTCATTTTAAGGTTATGTATGCTTTGTCTGTCTCAGGGGTCCAAGACAAAATGTACTTATTGTCATCCTTTATAAGCTGGTATGAAGGTTTCACTATTAGACCATAGTTGGGAATCCACAGTCGACACCAACCTGTCATTCCCAAAAAGGTTCGGAGTTCTTTTACCGTCTTGGGTTTTGGTGATTGACAGATAGCCTCTTTTCGGGTGCTCCCTAAGGCTCTTTCTCCTCCAGCCATTTCATATCCCAGGTACGTTACCCTTTGCTTGACCAATTGTGCCTTGGCCTTAGAGACCTTATATCCTCCCAATCCCAAAAAGTTTAGGAGGCTAACAGTCCATGTCTCGCATTGTTCTTTGGTCCTGGTAGCTATTAATAAATCATCCACGTATTGGAGTAGTGTTCCTTCACCTTCTGGGGCCTGCCATTCTTCCAGTTCTTTAGCTAATTGATCCCCAAATATAGTGGGGCTGTTCTTAAATCCTTGGGGTAAAACAGTCCAAGTCAACTGACTTTTTCGGCCTGTGCTCGGATTCTCCCACTCAAAAGCAAAAATCTTTCGGCTTTCTTCTGCTAGAGGCAGGCAAAAGAAGGCACCCTTTAGATCCAGGACAGTAAACCATCCCCACTCAGATTGAAGTTTTGGTAACAATGTGTAAGGATTAGCCACCACTGGGTATAAAGCTTTAGTGATCCGATTTACTGCCCTAAGATCTTGCACCAATCGGTAGCTACCATTTGGCTTCTTAACTGGTAGTATGGGAGTGTTGTATTGTGATCTGCTTTCTACCAGTAGTCCCTGATCTAAAAATTTGTTTATAATTGGTTTAATCCCTTTTCTATCCTCCAATCTTAGTGGATATTGTTTGTGACATGCTGGATGAGCATCATCTTTCAATTCAATTTTTATAGGGGTTGCCCTTTTGGATCTTCCAGGGGTCTCAGTTTCCCATACCATGTGGAATACTTGATCAAAGATTCTTTTCTCTATTTCTGGATCATTTCCAATTGCTAACTGTGGTGTGATATTTAGGATGCTTAAAGCTAATATCAGTTTTTCTTTGGGTATTTTCAAGGTCATTCCCCCACTGCCAAATTCAATCTTGGCTTCTAGTAAGGTTAACAGATCTCTTCCTAATAAGGCTTTAGGTGAATTCGATAAATACAAAACCCGATGTGTTCCTATTATCTTTCCCAATTTAAATTTTAATGGCTGTAAGAAAAATGCCTTTTCCTTGGCACCAGTTGCGCCTGCTACACAAACAAATTCCTTCCCTATCGGGGTCAGAGTCTGGTTCAAAACTGAGTACGTGGCTCCGGTATCTACTAAAAATTCTCCCTGTTTTCTTTTTCCTAGCTCCAGTGTAACCAGCGGGTCCGCTAGGGGAGAGCCAGCCGGTCCCCGTCAGTCCAGTGCTGGTTGGTTCTGAGGGGACCCTTGGCCTGCTATCTCTATTGCCGAGTTAACATTTCCTGCAGACGGACAGTTTCTTTTCCAGTGACCTGTGCCTTTGCAGATAGCACACTGATTTTGTCCCAGGTGCTTTCCTGCATTCGGAGCGCGCCCCGCACCATGGCCGCGACCTCTTCCCCGTCCAGGGAAAACCCCCCCTTTGCACCGCTGCAATGGTAACAGGCTGAGCTCTATTTTTGTACACTTGCCAAGCTTCGGCCAGGAGCTTCTCTAAATTCCTATTATCGGGTTCTCTAATTTTCTGTAGCTTCCTGCAAATGTCAGCTGCTGACTGACCTAACATAAGATATACAAGCTGTTGCTGCCCCACTTCTGAGGCAGGGTCTAACACAGTATGTTTTCTCATGCCCTCACGCAGCCTGTCAAAGGCTGACGGGGACTCAGTAGATTCCTGGTGTATGCTGAATAGCAGTGACCAATTTATGGTTTTGGGAATTGCATTTCTCAGTCCCCATGACACCAAGTCTCTATAGGCTCGTAATAGTCCATAATCCCCTGAATCATCTGGATTCCAGTGTGGATCCTGAGTGGGAAATATATCTTCCACCCATCCTTGCAATGCCCCAGTAGTTATTTGCCCTAGAACATGATTTTTCACAGCACTTACAACTGTTCCTTTTTCTGTTTCAGTCAATTCTGATAGCATAAGATCTACATCCCCCCAATCAGGATCCTGGTTTTTAACTATTAAATCAAATCTCTTTGCCACCTTCTCAGGATCCTCTCGATACTGTCTGGCACATTCTCTCCAACCATCTAAGTCTGCAGCTGTAAAGGGTGCCTTAACCCTGGTCCTATCCCCATCAGGTCCTACCACCTGTCTCAAGGGAGCAATAATCTTATGTCCCTTAACTTTCTTGCTTCGAGTTTGGGATGATATGCCTGATGAACATTCGTCTCCTGATCCCCCATCAGAACTATCTCCTGGAGAGTTAGTACTTTCAGTGGCTCCCAGACTGTCATGGTTACTTCTCATCTTATGAGTAGGGGCATGCATCCTGGCAGGGAGGTATGTACTAAATTTCTGAGTATCTAATACATCGTCTTCATCTGCAAGTTTCAAACACCTTTGTCCTATGCTACAAGCTGAGCAGCATCTTTTAAGTCTGCCTTCCTTCTTAGCCTCCTTTTCTAATGCTAAAATTAAAGTATCCTGTGGAGCCAAATTAATCCCACACTGTTTTTGCCATTCTGGTTTATTTTTAAGAGTAAAAAACATGTCTGCATAAGCAGTCTCACTCCATTTTCCCTCTCTTCTCAACAACAACATGAGTTGCAAAAGAGTATCATAATTCAAAGTGCCATTTTCTGGCCACTTTTCTTTACCACCTAATTTATATAAGGGCCACCACTGATTGCAATATTTGATTAAATCTCTTTTTACTAAGGTACCCCCAGGGATTCCTCCTAATTCTTTCCAGTGGGCTAATACACATCCCAAGGGGGTCTTTCGGGGTATCTCTTTACTGGCTGATGAACCCATTCTTACCCCTGATCTCCTTAAACCTCCTCTTGCACTCCTCTAACGTACTATTCCAAGCTTGCTCTTTTACAGTCCTGTCTTGCCAATTAGCAGGCCCAGTAAAAAGGACACAGCCAGCAGCAGACCAACAATCCAGTACGCAGGTTCTATTTCACGTAAAGGGGTCAGTATATAGAGGATTGCTGGGGGTACAAACAAGTCAGACAGATCACGAATAACAGACATCAACCCCAGCGACCCCAGGAATGACACAGTATCGCTCATAACAGATGGAACAAACAGAGACACGAGGTAACCCACAGAGCAGATGGGAGACAACCAGGAGAACAAGGCAGTTACATATGACAGAAGTAACCCCATGTTGCCTCCCCACAAAGCCCGCGTTTGAATGTGCCAGACCTGACTGGGACCCAGTTCCATGAGGAGTCAGGAGGTCCTTCCCCAACAGGAAACCCTGTGAAGTGCATCCACTCCACAGACAGACACTCTGACCCTTCCTGCAAGTGGGCCCAGCTTTTATCCCCAAACAGGACACCTGGCACTTGTTACCAAAATGCAGGGCACCTGGGGCTTGTTTACCTGAGGGCTCTCCTTGCAAGGCCGTCTGCACCCTGGAGGAAAGCCAAAAGGCAAACTCATCCCCTCCTCTTAAAGGGCTGTGGGAGCCACCCATATGTCAATCTTAATTCAGGGCTGGGGGTTCACACCCCAGCACTTCAGGTCCACACCCGGGGGATCGGTGCCCCCCCCACACACACACACACACTCTGCCTTGCCGTTTCTCTTTCCTTGCCTCTCGCCACAGTTCCTTTAATCAGTTACTACTTTCCTCCTTGCACCCTGTAAGAGCTCACAATCCTAATGCCTGTGCCCTAGTGTGTAATTCTTCCTTTCTGCAATCTCGACACCAGGAAACACAATACCACCTCTGATTACACTTTGCAATTACACAATGTCCAGGCCTTACAGCTTGGTGCACAACTTGAACAAATAGTTACAAAATTCTTATAAGTTGTCATCAATCACTCTGCCTTTCGCTTCGCTTTTCTCCGGCCGTCTCAGTCGCCCGAGAACGGAACCGCGGATAGAGCTCCTCACTCGCTTCGTACCGTGGTACGTCTCAAGCACACATCCCACTCTCGATAAAACAACACAAACCCACAAAAACACCTCTACACCGGTCAAATTACTTTTCCTGGGGACTCGAACCCCTTTGTGACGCCAGTTCACCGGTTGGGGACTCGAACCCCTTTCTGACGCCAATTCAGCTATTGGGGACTCGAACCCCTTTGTGACGCCAGTTCACCGGTTGGGGACTCGAACCCCTAGTCTGCTAGCAGAATAATCTTTGCAGGGACTCTAACCCTGGCCTCGAGGTCTTGTGTGGGGACTCAAACCCCACGTTATTTATAGCGCTTTACATTTATCACAGGACGAATACCTTCTTGTTTTGGAGCAAATGGTCCTTGTCCGCCCTCGCAGAGGGATTCAAGCAAGGGAGCTCCCCCAGGAAATCCCGGGCCACGACAGGGAGGTGGCCTTACTTGGAGCCGTGCGAGGTGATGGAGAGTCCCATCTGGGGTGCCAGCTGATTAGCGCAAAATCTGCGTCTTGAAAATAACTGTAAAGATGACGAGGATCCTTAGCAGCAGGTATTCGTTTATTGTGGATCCGGGGGATCGCTCCTCCTAACGAGCCCACCTGGGGCCAGGAGTGTGCTCTTTTTACAGCCTAAAGTGTTGCATATTCATAAGTTTACATCAGGTGGGAATGGGGATTACATCATTGGGAGGGGCTCAGGGAGGAGATTTACGGTAAATCATTATAATATTCCACGCCTCTGGCTCCGCCCGGTTGCGCCTGCGTGGTGCATCCTGGTGGTCGTCCTCGGGGGTCTTCAGGAGGAAGGCTCAGAGTCTTCCTCACGCTGTCCTTTTTACCTTTGCTTACTTCATCCCTCCAGACCGGTCTGTTCTGGTTTCCAGGACCCCTTGATTAGCACTGTGATCCTTATCAGTCCCTCCTTCCTGAGGGAGTGTTGTCTTTGGGGCCCCTTAACCAACACCTTTTGATCACTCAGGCCTGGCTGCTCCCTCTTTCAAGGACGAGTCTCTCAGTTCTTCCCTTATCTTACTAAGCAAGTTAGCAGCTCCAAACTTTTATCCTTGCTGGTTAGTTTTTTAACTCTAAACTATATTAGCCTCTTTCTGCTCGCTGTATATATTTTCTACTGCAAATACGCTAATCTGTACACAATTGCTTAAGTTAACATTTTCCATAATCATAATGACCATGTTCTCTGTTCACCATAAATTATTTCTCTGCTGCAGCCTTTCAGTTCACTGCAGTATGCTGCTCAGCAAGCTCCGCATATAATGAGCATGGCCTTCCTGACTGGGAACAGCATGCCATTGTCACCAAACAGGACAAAGAACTTATCAACACCAATGTGATGTAGATAAGCAGACACTTCTTTATTGACGCGGAGGATACGGGGGATAACTCCACCCAGCGTATCCTGGGTTACATCACCTTTAGCAGGGTTTTTATATATTTGAGTTCCATTGTATAAGCTATTTAACATAAAACTGCATACACTGCTCACTTTCAATTGCTCATTAAGATTAACCTTGATTGGCCCCTAATGATTGGTTGGATTACATCACTTCATGTATATTCATTTCTAATAACAAGCATTGGTCACCTATAGTCACGCCATGGTCACGTTATTGATTGTACCCTCTAATATTCAGATTAGGATGGGGAGGGGGATAAGGGGATCTTTAAGCAGCATAAGCTGGTCACTGTGACTTTAGCCACTATATGATTAATGACTGTATTGTTTCCACGGTGGTTGCTTAAACATAATATTTTACTTTCTTGACTATATGGTTTCTAGTTACAGACAATGCTGGGCCCCAGCTGCTTGTACCCCCTGTTCACTTCATGTACTTTAGCTGCTGGTACCCCCTGTTTGTTCTGTGTGCTTTCTGGGGTTACTAAAACAAAACACAGTCACTCCCTCATATGATTTGATTAGGCCTAACTTGATTTTAGCTAAACTAAAATCATAAAATCATCAAAATCATCAGAATCTGATCAGATTGGTAACACCATGATGGAAAAACAGCACACTGCTCCAGAAACCTGCGTGTGTGCGAGAAAGTGCCATGCTTGCCTGATTAAACCCCAGCTTTCCCAGGAATGCTCCAAAACTCTGTGAGGTTATTTCCACCCCAGGCTTTAGTGCTCTCACCAGAGCCATGTCAATGCTCTGGCATTTCCAAAACAAGTCACAAGTTGTTTTTCTTTGAATGAAGAAAGAATCTTGTTTTCCATTCTCTCGGGGCTTGCAAACAGCTGAACTGATGGTTCAAACCAAAAAGAGAAACAAACTAATTTCCAAGAAGAGATTGTGTCTTGAGAAATTAAATACAATAAGTAGAAGTATCAAAAATACATCACTCAAAAGAAAAGCTGGGAATGGGAATAGCAAGGGAGGCTTCAGTACAAGCTAAGGATATAGCTAATGGTCTCGCAAGAAAGAGAACGAATCTCAAATTACTGAGAAATGGCACATTTCTATCCTTCAGTCTATCTGCATTAACTACTTTTTAAAGGGTATGTTTAAGACACCTTTTAAAAAGGAATCAGGATACTGCTAAAACACGGTATTTGAAAATTGTAAATCCCTAACTCTAGAATCAAGGTTATCTTAAAAATTATATTTTTGTATTTTTATATACTTCATGTATGTGCATGTGTGTATATATGTATATGTATTTAATCGTGCTACATCCAGATGCTGGGTTTCTCTGCTCCCTTTTGAGAGCTCTGGGGCTTCACACCATCACTGTGCTACCGGTGGGCGAGAGGGTAAGCAGTGAGGTTTCAGAAGAACGGCAGGCGAGATTCGCACGCTGCTGCAGCTGCCGGCTCGCTGGGGCTGTCAGACCATCGCCGCCTGGTGACTCCCCCGATTTTGGGAGGGAAGGGGGCTGGCGGGGCGAGGGGGAGATCTCTGCAGCATCCTGGCCACGCAGGCAAGCGACAACGGGAGAGAAAGACGCTTCCCCACGCACCCCGCGGCCTCCCCCGCACTTTGGCTACCCCCATCTCCGGCCCTTTCCCCGCTCCCCCGGAGGTCGGGGGGATCGGGGGGATCGGGGGGGCCGCGGGGCGCGCGGTTCTGCAGGGCGGCGGTAGGTGTCGCTCTCGCGCCATCTCTGGGCAGAGGCTGTGGCGGGGATGGGGGTGTGTGTGTGTTACCCGGGGGAGGCTCCGGCCCTCACCCCCCTCTCCCTCTCGCTCTCCCTCCGCAGGAACCGGAGAGCCCCGAAGGGTCCCACTTCCGCCTAGCGGCCGGACGGGTCCCGGAGGTGCCCTTCGGCCTCAGCACTGTAGGAATATATTTAAAAGAGAATGACCATATAGTGAACCAGCCATACGGGATGTTGGCCTAGGCACGTAGCTGCATTCTAGAAGCTACTTCAAAGGAAGAAAAAATAAGAAAGAGCAACGACCGCTTCCCTAAGGAATGCAGGAGTGAGCAGATGAGAGTGACCAATTGGACACTGCGGGAGAAGAACTTAAGAACCAATGGGAGCTGAACTGAGCTGCATGTTTGCCTTGTGCTAGAGAACTTTAACCAATTAGATAATGCGTGACCGGGTCTAGGGAAAGACACATTGTATAAAAGGGACAGACAAAGTAAATAGAACGGCTTCTGTTTGATTCACATTGAATGGTGTGGAGTCCAGTTTTTCTCCTCACAGCACCAGCCCCGCCGTCCTGTCCCAATCACGGCATCGCGACCAACACCATCACGCTCTTCCGCAGGGTGCGTGGGTCCGCCGCGTGGGGCTGGGGGGGCGGAGGGGGTACCCACGGCGCTTCCGCTGCCGTGGCTGGAGAACCTGGGGAGCTACATGGGGCGAGCCCCCGAGCAGCTCCCTCTGGGGGAAACACGGTGCCGTTGAAAAGGCTGTACCTACAACGTTAACACTCTTGCTTTAGGAGTTGCCCTGCCCGCTGGTTTTGGTGGGAGAGACTCTAGGGCCAGCGCTTAAAAACTGCCCGCAGGCACGCCACAGAAGAAATGAAATTTCCGGGTAGAGGTGATAAAGCAGAAGATTAAAGCTGCTCATCTCCCCTTAGAGCAAGCCAAATAAAGGCTTGTCATTGACAGTCACTGCTTGCCCGTCTAAAAGCACATCTGTAGAGCTTCCTGCCCCAAAGAAGTCTTATGCTTTTCATTTGCAGAGTGCCCATCACTGGGACATGCAACATTTATTACACCTGATGAGATTCTTCATTTTAAGATCTCCTCTGGATCAGGTCCAGCACCCATTCTTTGCAAAGAACGATGTCTGTGTTTCTAAGTGAGCCACCTGGAGTTCAGTGGTTTCTGTGGTTTTGGAAAGGCTCCTGAGACACATGAAAAGCATTTAGAGGCCATGTTACAATGGATCAACACAGCAGGCTTGATATCAAACCTTGCCAAGTGTCACTTCAGGCAGGCAAAGCTGTCTTCCTGGGTGCACAACTTTTCCATCCAGAAAACCAGATCCAGACTGGCTCTTTGCAGTTACAGATGCTCTGCCACCAAAAGAAATCCCAAACGCTCTGTCTCCTACACCATAGTTTGCAGAGTTATTCCCTAAGTATGCTTTGAGCATGGGCCCATTAAAAATGTTACTTTGCAGTTTCTTAGGAATGGATGCTGTGCAAGTTCAAACCTTTGTTGACTCCAGCTGTAAGTGCTGGTGTGTTGCTGAATGTGAAGCTATGTTTGCTGCAGTTTAAGGAGACATATTGGGAAGGGCCATGTGCTTACTTCAAGAGTACCAACAAAAGCTAAGAGCAAGTATTCTACTGGTTATATCAATTTCCTTGTGTTGCCCCTTCTCACATAAGTATGACACTTGAAAACTGGGAAGAGGGGTGTATCTGAGGAGGAGAGGGGCCCTAGAGAGGACAGGATGTCCTAAAAGCCTGTGAAGTGTTGTGTCACCAGAGCTTTAAGCATACAGGATGTGTGTGTGTGGAAGGGAACCAGTACACCCTACAAGTTCTAGGGAAACTTTATGTGGCAGCTTGGCCAAGTTCTAGATCCAGGTTATACAAATACTGGACAAAACCAGTTCCCCTTTCTTTCTCGTCATTTTCTGCACTGTGTTTACCACTGGCATTATCCAAATAATTCAAAGAGAATGATCTAAGAGTGTGCAATAGGCAGGCAGGTCCTTTTATTTAACCTTTTATTTGCTATGGGCAGATGTTGCAATTGGAAGCAACACCCATCTCAGTTTTGTTTCTTAGTCATGGTGGTTTTCTTCTAAAAATACTGAAAAGATCCTTTGTTTTTGCGCTGTGGCAGATAGTGAGAATGACTGCATTGGGAGGGTATTTGATAAAAGAAAGTGTCTGGATTTTTGGAATTTGCATTATATTGAACATTCTTTGTTTGCAGTCCAGTTTTTGCAGCTGAACTCTTGTTTAATAGGAACAAAAACCCCAACCAATAAACTAATACACTAGTCAGGTTCAAATGTGGTTGACAATTCACTTGTCTAATTGTCAGTTTTTCTTAAATTAAGTTATTAAGACACATTATTTTTCCTTTTATTCTGTGCTGAATACTGTGTAGGAGTAAGGGGTCAGAGATAAAAAGGAAAAGAAAAAAAAGAACTGAGATAGGAACTTGGAATTAAATACTCATTTGAAAGATACAAAGATGCGTGACCAGGATAGCAGTGAATCAGAGGCATAAGCTCATTTTTAACTTGCATTTGCAGAGTATGAAACACAATGCTTAGAAGTTTAAACCATATTTACAGTAGTAGGAGGGGATACTGTCAACTGGTGAGACTTTTTTGGACGTAGCGGAGGAAAACTGATTTATTCTAGTGAGGAATCTGGCCTGATAGACCTAAAAAGAACATAATTAACAGATGCTAACAAGCTGATTATATAGAGTGATAAAGACTTTTTGACTAGAGCTTCAACTATTAGATGCAGGCTATTTTCAAGCCTTATTTTCTTAAAATCATAAATGTTGAGTGCAGATTTAAGATGTTATTATCCCAAAATGGAAATCAGGTGTTTCCAGAAGCCCATGAAAGTCAAGAGAAGAGTTTCTGTGGAGTCAGGGATGCTTTAGATTGGTTCCCAAGTCCTGTCTGATCTCACTTGCCCAGGTGTTGCACTGCCCTGATCTTGTTTACTTGAGTAGAGCTGCCCTTTCATTTTATGCAGGAGGAAAATCTGTCAGAGGAATCAGGCCGCACATTCTGAAAAGCATCAGTTTGTGTTGTCAGACAGGGTGCTGTGGCCCCCTACCAGATCAAAGACCTTGACAGTGACCACAGAACAGCAGAAACGGCTTTAGATGTCTGCACACCACTGGAAAAACTAACACAAGCACTTTCAGAGGTTGTACAGATGCAGAGAACAAAATCTGGGGTGTGCATGTGGACCTTTCCTCAGCCCCAAGAACCTCATTCAACATGTGTATCAAAGGCCTTCAAATCCCAAACTTTGATCCTATTGCATGTCACAGCCCAGCATCCCCATGGCTCAACTCAGTCATGTCCTGTGGTGGTACTGCACAGCAGCTCTGCCCTTTTGGGTGGTTTAGCTATCAGTCAGTGGCTGCCTGCTTTTTTTCTGTTTACCAGGTTTTGGAAACCTCAATAAATCACATCTTTTTTTTTTTTTTTTTTTTTTGGGGGGGGGAAGGAAGAAGCGTAGAATGTGAGGAGATGTGTGGCAGGATGGATTTTCCTCTAAAGCTAAAATGTGCTGGGCTTGATTTTCTGCTGTACTGGAAAATAAATCCTCTTTTTATTGGAGAGATTTCCTGCTTGCACAATATTTCCAGGAAGTCTATACAGGCCCATGCCAATGTTTATTACTTGTAGAAAAAATAGAATAAGCAGATGAAGATTTTTAAAAGGGATGCAAAGCCAAAATCATAGATTCATAGAATCATAGAATCATTTTGGTTGGAAAAGACCTTTAAGATCATCAAGTCCAACCGTTAACCTAGCACCGCCAAGTCCATCACTAAACCATGTCCCTAAATGCCACATCTACAGGTGTTTTAAGTGCCTCCAGGGATGGGCACTCAACCACTGCCCTGGGCAGCCTGTTCCAATGCCTGATAACCCTTTCAGTGAAGAAATTTTTCCTAATATCCAATATAAACCTCCCCTGGCACAACTTGAGGCAGTTTCCTCTCGTCCTATCACTTGTTACTTGGGAGAAGAGACTGACCCCCACCTCGCTACAGCCTCCTTTCAGGTAGTTGTGGAGAGTGGTAAGGTCTCCCCTTTTCTCCAGACTGAACAACCCTAGTTCCCTCAGCTGCTCCTCATAAGACTTGTTCTCTAGACCCTTGGGAGGAGTTAGGCTATTTAATGATATCTCCCTACAATACCTAGAATAGTTTATCAGCTAATCCTCCCTGTCTCAGGTACATCAGGAGGTGATACTGCAGGGATGTCTGGAGTCCTCAGTGATTTCTGTTATGCCATGGATTTGCCTTGTCCTTGGGAGAGTGAAGGGGGGTGGAAGATCATGATCTCAAAGTGCTGGCTGGTCTCTGTAGGTTCTGGATTTCCAGAAGTGGGGATTATGTGTGTGGGGAGAGGATGGCAGTGTCCCAGTGAGTGAGTGTCTCCGTGAGTGAGTGCCATCAGTGCCTCTGGAGGGGGTGCTGAGAGGAGAAGACAGCTGTGACTGTAGGTGTCTTTGCATGTCTTCAGGTAGACAATGACCGGAGGAATCTGGATATGAACAGCGAAGATGTTGATGCTGAGAAGATGACTCGTTTCATTTGGATGAATGAGCTTCACCTGGTGACAGAGTACAACCCCGTGGTAATTACCAGCTCCCTGCAGCCCTCACTGCGGCACTTGGCCACCTCCTCACAGGTGTCCTCTGGCCCAAGAGTCTGCACACCCACATGTGTGTGAGGGTTGTGGCAATGGTGTGGATGGTGTTGGGGAAGCCACACAGCTCTTTGCTGCTACTCCATATGGGGACTGGAAGCAGATGCTGTGCTTGGGTGTGTGAGTAGGGTAGGGAGAGGAAGGGAGGCATGGCAGTTCCTTTAGCTTTCCAGTAAATCTGGGGTGTTGGTGGGCAGAGAGCTCAATTTCTTACCACTCCGGCTGGCAGTTCTGCTTCCTCTCAAGGGCATTTGCCATGTTGTGCCAGGCCTGCAGACCTTGCTCAGCCGGGATCCCCTCTCTTTGGCTGAGAAGCCTTGAGAAACATGGCAGTGGCAAGGTCCCAGTGCTCCTCCTTGCTGTAGAGGATGACCAAGGGTTTAGGCTCCTCTGAAATCTCTGCTGTTCACTGGGCTCTTTGCTGTGGAGTCAGTAGGTTTTAGAAGCCCCGATAGCCCAAGGACTGAGATTTCATCATTGCTGTTGGGGTCTTTGCGGACTTCTGGATAGCTACAACAGTGCTGACCAGCCTCAATTTAATCAAAGGAGAATGGCCCAGTCTGTTTCAAAGCTATACCTTTTCAAGCCAATGCCAAGGATCAGCTTCCCCAATTCAGGTGCAGCCTGCTGGTGGAGAGAGCATTTTGTTTTGGACATGCAACATCTTATTTTCAGAATGAAATACTGCAGAAGTTCTGGGGTTTTTTTCTTAAAAAAAATTTAAAAGTTGATTTGTTTTTTCATCTTGATAAGAAATGTGAAAAAAGCATTTCAAAATCACAGAATATTTCTGGGGAAAGAAAAGCTATATCCTGCCCCACTGTCCTCACATCCCTTTAAGAACACCCAAGTCACATTACTGGGGATGTTCTTGTTATCTTTATAATTGCCCAGGCCTTCTGAACCCTTGGAGCCTCCACTGCATCTTTTGGCAATTCATTAGATCATGGCTCTTTCTTCATGTGTTTCTGCTGATGCTTTGGGCTCTCACTCCATGGCATCCTGTTCGGCACCCAGGCTGTCTCCCTGACCATGAAGTCCTGAGCTGTTCAGACAGTCCCCAACACCCTGACTGGCTTCTGGCTTGTTCCACTTACTGTTCCTTTTTTTTTGGACACTCTGGAGTCCTATCAAGGTGCTGCAATTAACAGTGTCTCCTGCAGTCTTCAGTCCAAAGCCCTCCCAGCTCTCCTAACTTAGCTTGTTTTTTTCATAAATGTTTATTCCCGGTGCATATGCTCTTTACATCTATGAATGCTGCTGGCCAGCAGAGGCTGAGGTCATGCGGATCACACTGCATGCTGCCAAGAGTTTCTTTCCCCATCCTGGTGCCTTTACTGTTTCTCCCACACACTTGAAGCATTTTTAGGCAATGCTTACCCTGTGGGCTTTCCAAGAGAGTCAGATGTGACCCGACCATGTTGATGAGCTCTACTGATTGCTCTTGCACAAGTTTGTGTGGACAGGCACACCTTTGTGTGGAGCTGCTGGAGGAACTGCTGCTCCAGCCCTACCCATTCTCAGCCCAGCCTTGTCATGGCCCTTGGTGCTGTCTGGCTTCACCCTCACCTTTCTCCCCCTCCTCTCCCATCAGGTCTTCTAATGCTCTCCAACTTTGGTTTGTGTCCCCTCTGCTCTCCCCTGCCCCACCTGCACACCACCAGAGGAGTGAAGGGATACAAAATGTCTGATAAACATTAGGCTAATAGCAGAGTCCCAGCTGCCAAAAACTAGACACTTTGCGGTGCACAGCCCTTGTCAGCATGCACTCCCTGACTCATTCCTTATTACTCCTGGAGCATGTGGAAACTTTCTTCTCCTGCTGGCGGGGAGCTGCCCAGTCTGTGCCTCTGTGGTTTCGGTGGCACAGGGGAGGCAGCAGGTCTGGCCTGGCTGCTGTTTAGTTTGAGGGAGAGGCTGCAGGGCTGCAGGAAGCGGGCGGAAGGAGAAGCAGATGACGAGTGAGTGAGTGCATGCATGCGTGCCTGAAGATAGTGTGGTAGCTTCTTGTGCAGTGCCAGCCCTGTCTCCTCACAGAGGGCCAGTGTGTGCTGCCCACTTGGCCCTTGCCCAAGGCATGAGGGACAGCTGGCTCCAGGTCTTCTCCAATTGCAGGACTGCAGAGGCAATTTTAACCCTCAGCACTCTGGGATGCTCAGGACATGGGGTTGCTGAAATGGGGCTCTGGACTCATCCCCATCCTACACACAGCCTAATGCTAAAGAAAGGAATCAAGGGGAGACACCAACCCTAACATCACAAATCCTTTCCACTTTCTTGCTCCCATTTCAGCCGGGTGCTGGGCCTCAGTGATTCAGGGCACCCTTATGTTCAGTGTTTGCTGGCCTTCCCTCTCCATTTCCTTGCCCCTCCAGACTTCAGCTTGCTGTATCCAGGCATTCCCCCTGCCTAGTTACTGACTATCCTGAGACAAGTGATGAACCCTTGAGGTCTTCAGATTCTCAGGGATAAGCAAAGCCAGGAGGTTAAGGGCTTCCACAAAGAACACAGATTGGACCTCTCCTGTTGTAAAGAAAGCTGTCTTGCTTGTGAAGCTGATTTGCAAAGAAATCTCAGATGAGGCATGAGGGTTGATGGCTCTCTGGCAGTACATCCAATGCGGATTGAATGTTCTCAATCTCCTTGTCTATGTGTGTTTCTCTCTGTCTGTGGTGACCCTGTTTTTGGCAGACAGCAATAGGTGTGATGCAGAGTTCACTCGAGTTTCACCTTCTGATCACAGACAAGATGTCCCCAAAATTCCCTGAGCAAATGTGCAGATATTGGGTTGCAGCAGAGCTCTTCCAGGGGAAGGTAAGTCCAAATGGAGAGGAAGGGGATCCACTAAGGAGAAAAAAAAGAGAACAGCATTTTCTTCTGTGGATGGGGAGGGCATAATCTTCTTCTCTGTGCATTAGGGGAGCAAAGGCCAAGTGACAGGAAAAGAGGATTAGCTGGATAATTAAGTGGAAGGGTTGAATCTCTTCACCTTTTGCCAGTTTGCCTCCTTGTGGGGAAAATATCCCCTGTATCCTGCTCCTCTGCTTCTTCAGTGGGACATTATGTACTTCCTTGCTTCTGGTCCAGTTTTGTTCCCTTGCACTGGGAGATGACAAACAGCTGCTGCACTTCAGTCTGGCGATGGTTGCATTCCACTGCTGTGAGAGGTGATTTTGTATATACAGTCTGCCAGATGCCAAGGAGCGTTATATAAGTGACGAGACAGCAGTTAATGTTGTGGTGCTTCTTAACCCTTAACCTTCTGGTTGGATACTGGGGAAATGACTATTTTAAAGAAGTTGCAACTGGGTTTGTCAGATTTCCCACAGTAAGGTAATGGGATAGATGGGGTCTTTCAGAGAAATTTCACCTGGTTCCCATCCCTCTGTGGGCAGAGCTTCCCAAATTATAGATCATCCCATGGCTGATTCTCTGCCAACAACTGGATTATAGGGGAATTTGTGTCCAGGGAACAGAGGAAGGAATTGGCAAGAAATGGAGGATTGGGAGCAATAGGAGGGCATTTGGGGCAAGGGAGAATGATAGATGGGAGGGGGCAGCATATCAGAGCAGCAGGGAAGGCTGAGCTGAGAGGCAGCGGAAGAGATCTTCCTGGAAGAAGTGTGGAGCTGGAAAGAGTTGGGGTTTGAGAACAAGAAGATCTGCGTACATCTGTTTGTGGTACTGAAGGGGCAGATTAAAAATCAAGTATACCCTCATCTTCAAATGGAGGGGCCACCTCAGAACCATGCACCCTCAAAAGACTTGAGACTTGTTTATGACAGGACTACTTTGAACCTTGCCATCTGTCCCACCAATTGGCAAGAGACCATGCAGAAACTATGCATCAAAGTTAAAAGGTCTCTTCAAAAGTGTTTTGCTTTGATGAATACATAGTGATAAAAGAAAACTCATTTATATGAAAAGTTCCAGCCATCTCATGTGATATGTATGTTATAGTGACACCATTAACCCTGTCCTCCATAAGCAGCAGAGTCTGATGCGGGTCTCCCCTAGGCAGCTAATTCTTCTAACATAGTGCACTGCTGTTTAGCATCACTATCCTTTGCTAATGTGGCTGCAGCCAGTTTTCTCTTCATGTGACATGCATAGATCTGAGCAAATGTGAATAATTTTCCTAGAAATGCTTCACAAAACATTGGATAAAATGCTGTACTGAAGTCCAGATAATTTATGAATTTCCAGCAAGCCAAATCTTTTTTTTTTTAATTATTCACACAGGCAAGTTTCCCACCAAATCAGTCTAGAAGTTTGCCAGAGTAAAATAGAAAAATTAAAGATGTGGGGATTTGACTAATTATTTCCACTTTACTGTAGTGGTACTGCAGGACACATAGATGAAGGGACTTAGAGTTTAATAAGCTGCTTTTCCTAAAGGAGTGGCACTCTGAGGAGTAAACTGTGATTTGAACTACCCTCTTACAAAGCAGTAAGAGAGAGCTAGGATCCCGCTGTTTGCGTCTTAGGTCTGGCTACTAAGGAGTAAGCAGAGAAATATGCCCACTTAGGTTTGTCTCCATAGCTCTGTCATGTAGAAAGACATGAATTAGTTCGAGTATCAGAAGCAGCCACTGTGCAATACCATGGAAATCTCTGGTGGTTAATTTTTCTAAGTGGAGTTATCTGTTGTCAGGACTACCAAGTTAACTCAGGTTTACTTCAAGTATTGAGTAGATTTTGCCTTTTTGCAGCTCACAGATTATCTCTGCATAAATGCAAGATTCTTGACTTGAATTTTATTCAGGATTACTGTGGGCTGGTGGTGAAAGGCTTGTTTGTGCTGCGGGGTTAGTGCTGTCAGTGGTTCGAGCAAGGAATTGTTGCTGGGCAGTGGAGAGGTATTCAGGCTCCCTGTGAGTGTGTAACAATACATCCAGCAGCACTTTACAGTGATTGCAGAGTGCCAGAACAGAGTGGGAAGACTTGGTGTGGGTTGCAACTTCTCTACAAGCCACTGCAGAACAGAAACAGAGCCTCGAGAGGGTTCCCAAGCAGGAGAAGCAGTACTGTTCCTTTCACACATCTCTGCTGCACTCTGAGGGAAGAGAAGTCCTTGTCATTGTTGTAATCAGCTGGAGGGAGATGAGAAGCTTGTTGCTTGGATTGATGGAGAGATGAAGGACAACTGCTGCTTCTGAGTGGCTGACCCCAAAGAGTGAAGAAAATCATAGAATCATAGAAACATCTAGGTTGGAAAAGACCCTTAAGATCATCAAGTCCAACTGTTAATGCATCATGAGGAAGTGATTCACCTGCCAGTTCCTGGATTATGGTCCCTTCATCTCTAGTTTATGATCTCTTTCTTGCCTGAGAGGAAGCTGAGATTTTCAGCTGGAGGATCCATGAGGCTGTATGATGAGGACCGTTATTTGAAATCAATCTGAACTGCACCCTGAGCAGCAGCGAGTATCTGAAGGCAGTCTAGATTCCACTATATTTTATCATAGAACCTGGGGCCTATAAATGCTGGAAAGTGCAAATGTTAGATGATGCTAAGCCAGCAGGAACTGACAGGAATAAGAAGAAATATGGTGCTTTTCTAGACTTTGAAAAACAATTGTGGGTGGGTAACAGTGAACAGACAGAGCTCAGAGCATTGCAGCTGCAGGAGTGAATTCACCAGCCTTCTTGGAAGGATCCCACTACAGTCAAATATGTGATTATTTGAGAAAGTACTGCCAAGAGTTCAGGCTTTCTACTAGTTTTCGGCCGAAAAAGTTTGCTCAGGCGAGGATCACGGTGAAGCAGCTCCGTTTATTCGCGAGTGCAATGGCGGGCGCGCCACCCCCTGGCCGAAGTAGAGACGCGCCCCGTTACAAAGGAAAGAAAGCATTTCTGGAGTATTTTATCCCGACGCGGGCTGTTCTCTCCTGTTTCTCCATCGGTTGGATACTCCAGGCTCACACCTATCCGACGCATTCTATTACAATCAGTTTCCAGCAGAGGCCTTTCCGGTTTCCATAATAGGTTTTTCTTTTCCCAGCCGGCTGTTTATGCAGAGCTGTGAGATCTGTTAAGTCTGGATGGCAGTATGTTCTCAGGTGCACCCTATCTCCTGATCCCTGTAAGACACAACATTCTAAGAAAAAGTCTTTATGCGTAGCTCTTGTCCTTCTACATTCTCTGGTACCAGGATGCACTGAACAAGACGGTCTTTATACGAGGCTCCTTTCTAGTTTGGTATTTTTGTACAAGGCCTTGGTGGTTTTCTCTCTGTAGTGCTGCACAAAAACATCAGTCAGTTCTTACATCCTTCCATGCTATCTGGCACCTGGATGCACAAGGCCGTGGTGTTTTTCTTGGTTCTACAAAAATATGATTCTCACAACACTGCAAAAACACACATAACAATTACAGCTGGTGTACCTCATGGGTGTTTGCAGAAGTTTCAATAAGGTCATGTTGGGAATAACAGAAGTAGATTTTGCTGCAACTGATAAAACTGGTTTACGATATCAAAATGATTTGGATAGAGATGTTTGCAAAGTCCCTTTTGATTTATGTGTAAGACCATTTAGAAATAGGTTCTGAGAAACTCCTGAGAGTCCTTCAGGAGTTCGTCCATGGAGGTTAAAGGACAGTGCCCTTTCTCTTGCAGGCAGGCATTTATACACTATTTATTTTTAATTTTCTTGTCAGACATTGATGGCTTCAGAACAGAGAGAGATATTTAAGATGCCTCTTTTAGCCAGGGAAACCTGTAAATATGGATTGTCTATGTCACTTAACAGATATCTGCAGTAAAGCTGTTTTTATAGCTTACTTTTTTTTTTTTTTAAATTCATGACTGATGTCTTCATTTTGCTTTGATGCACTATGTAAGATGTGTAAGAAATTTATTTATATTACCATTTTAAAATGCTGTTCATCTGTTTTAAAGGTGGAGGATATTTTGTATAGAAAGTGACAGCATTTAACAACCTAGGTATTCTAAATGCTTTTTTTGATAAACTTATTGTTAAACATTTGATTTAAAAAATGTTGTTGTCTAATGAACCTTTAATAGAGCACACCAAAAGCTGGTGAATGAACTGGTGAAAATGTGATTCCATTTCCTGTACCAACCCTCTGAAAGGGAAGCTTAACTCTGGAGGGAAGCTTCTTTCACATGTGCCACTAAGATAAAAGACATCTTGTTTCCTCATCTGTTAAGAGAATAGAATTGAAGATTGCTTCCCTGCCTTACTGTAGATATATTATTAAAGAAGATGAAAGAAGGCATTTTGTTTGGTAGTGTAAGTAAGTCTGGACTTGATAAAATACAGAAAAATGCAGTGGGAGCATTTAGATATTGGAAATGGAGCATTTAGATAGAGGCAAGTGTTGTCCTAGCAGAGTATGGTAGATTTTCTCTAGCTCATTATAAAAATATCACCGTTAGTCTTCACATGATCACTGTTTGGGGATCTGTTCTCTCAGTTTCTGTTTTGCTCACGTTTCCTATTTCCATCACAGATTCTCTTTGTCATGGTAGACAGCAGTTTGAAGAGCAATGAACGAACAGTGTCATTCTTTAACCTGAAGAAGTCCCAGCTACCAGCTCTCACTATATTTCACACACCAGATGAGGAGCAGGATGTATTGGCTCTGGATGAAGTCTCCGTTAAGCGTATACAGTACTTCTGTAATTGTTTCGTACAAAGAATGCAGAAGGTAAAGGGGGACTCCTGTACAGACTACAGGAAACTGGGATCTTGTAGGATGAGGCTGTTGCTCACTAGGCTCTTGAAGAAGATTACTTCAGTTCCTTGAACTCCTCCCCATCCCTGCCACCTCCTCTTTCATTTTCATTTGCACCTGAATATCAGAAAAGCATTAGATTTGAAGCAGTGCAGAAAGGGATGTCTTTGCAGAGCCTTTTTCTTCATTGACCCCTGCCTTCTAGTCTACAGCAAGAAGAATTCATTGACCTCTGCAATTGTATGAAAGTCTCAGTGAAGCATCTATTTTCTGGGAATAGCAGCTGGGGAGACAGAGTGAAGGGTGCTTTTGGACACTGAGAATGGGGGTGGTGGTGGATGGAAGCACATAAGAGAGGATTGGAGAGACAGTGGCATGGATAGGAAGGACATCTACCAAGAAGGACAGAGAACACAGTATACAGACAAGGGCTCAGGTCTCTACCAGAAGTCTCTGCCGGGAGAGGGACAATTTAATCTCCATGTTCATTCATTGTTAAGAGTTCTCTCTCTGTCAAAGCTCATCTTCCTATAGCACAGAGGCTTTGTGTGTCAGGACCTTGTGTTATGCGATTGAAATGGGATAGGCAGTGCAGTGGCATAGACAGCAGAGGGAGGCATTTAAGTTGGTTTGTTTCATTTTATCACTATGCTGAGAAACTGAGCAATGTCAAAACTGATTTCATGCCTCTAATGTGTTTTAGAAAGAAGATGAACCTGAGGAGAAGGCCCTCAATGAGGAACTATGATTCTTTCTCAGCCAACTGTGCCCCAAATCATCTGTTTCTGGTATATGACTAGTTCACTGAGACCCTCAGCTCAGGAATTCCTGGGATAGTAGGATTAAGGGGCCAAGTCAGTCACGGATTCCCATCTCCATGCTATGTACATATATGCTCTGTCCTCTGTAGGAATCTCTTCTCCCTTCTCATTTGTTGGCTCCAGCTCTCTTTTCTCAGTACTCCAGGACCTCTGGTGTTGCCCCACACTGTGTACTTCCATGCCACCTCTGTTGGAGCAAAGGGTGATATAGCAAAATGGCAATATCAGAGAGAAAGCTTGTAGCTCCCAGAGATCTGTTTCCCTCATTCTCTTTGCTTTTTGGTGCCATACTGGGTTACACTGTCAGCCTGTCGTGACACTAGGAACAGATTGATTTCTTGACATCACATGAACTTTTCCATTTATTTTACTAAATAAAGCAGAAAGTGAATAGCCTGAATTTTTATGCAAATATGTGATTTCCCACTCCCCATGTCTTTCACTGAAGGACAAAGCCCTATTTCTAAGTGAGTAAGCTAAAAAAATCTCCTTTCTCTGAATTTAACCAGGCTTGCAATGCCTAACCAGTCAGACTGGTTGCTAAGAATCATTCCTCATGGAACTGGACCCATCATCAACAGATATTTCCACCAGGATGAGAGATTTCTGTGAAGGTTTGGGATCAGAATCTGAGCTGGTGCAGCAAAAATGAATGACCCTAAGATGCAGATTGAGGCTAAGAGGAACAGGCCTGTGGCAGAAGGGCAGTAGAAAGTTGCATTGCGAGATAGGAGATGTCTCCACGCTGCATTAGATGGAAAGGCTAGTGTCTGTGTATTGACCTCAGACATCTCTCAGAGGTCCCACTGCTGCTGTACAGGGGATGGGGACTTTTCAGGCGAGATGTATGAGCCATCCTTATTCTGCTGTACTAGATGTATGCAGTAGACTTGTCTCATACTTGGCTCTGCATCCTTTGGCATGAAGTATGGATGTTTCTGTCAAACAGTGACAGCATGGTCTCTGAGGGCTTGAGAGACTTGGCTTGGGTCAGGGAGCCTAAGAGGCATAGAGCTGAGAAACCTCAGCCCTTTCTTAGAGATTACTCCAAGGCGAAGAACTGGGAATAGAAAGAAGTTGTTCTTGTGGATGAGGCAAACACAGCTCCCCACCACAGAGGGAGAAGTCAGGAGCTGGAAGGGATGCAAAGTAACTGCCAGCCACCATGATGAGGGCCACAGCAGGGAGGCTGTCAGTACAATAGAGAAGCAGGTGCCAGCCCTGCCTTAGCCCTTGCCTGTTCCATGTGGATCAAGCTCATGTCTTTCATCTCCCTAAGGTACTGTCTCCCATGCAGCTGGACTTACCTCCTTTAGTGCTGTACCTTCCCTTCTCTGCTTACCTAAAGCAAGCCCAATGCTGTAACAGTTGTTGTGGGGAATCAAAATTGCTGGACGTTTCCAAGGAAAAGTGATATGACCAAAACAGTATTCAGGATTGTGCCTTGTGTTGGCAAGGCCAGGAAACAGTCTCCCTGCACAGAGACTTCTTCCCTAAGAGATAGGGCAGTGGGCAATATGGGGTCTCAGAAGCTCCATGGTCAATACGATAGCCAATAATTGTTTCCTAAATGAGGCAGTTCAGAAAAGAGCAGGAAATGAGGGAGGAGAGGAGAGAGAGGCAAGCTACCTCTGTTCAGTTCTCCCCCTGTCACAGCTGAGTGCTCCCTAACCTCTGGTTTGCACGTGACCTATGAGAACCTGTGGTACTGCTTCTGGACACAGCTAGACAGTAACACTGAAGATGTCAAGGGAGAGGTGAGTTTGAGGCATTATGTGCTGCATATTTCTTTCTTTAGGCTGATAAAAGTGGGGACATCTGCCCTCAGCCCATAAAACTGTTTTACTTGGGTGTCTTCTGAAAAGCCGTTTCACAGCGACCTTCTGCCACTAGCATGTAGTCCCAGAAATGGGGATGTCAGTGTCATTAGCTGAAGCCTATAAGGCCATAAGGTTTGGTCCATGGGGTGCAGTGTTCCTGTAAGAGCTGGAGTGAACCATCTCTGCAGACCTCTTAAGTGCCTTTTCTCTGAAGCATGAGACTCTTCAGGGTGGGTGACATACCTGACACCGTGTTTGGTGCATTGGATTTACATGCTAGTCCTGGAGCTGCAAGTGAAGACTGCTTCTTGGCATCACTCCTTGGCATGGGGCGCCTTGCCTGGTAGCATCAGGTAGCTGTGCTGCAGCCTGTCTCCTGCTTGGTGAGCTTACCCAAAAGATGTTGGTGAGCAGAGCAAAGCATGTCCTCACCATCACTAGGGCCAGGGAAGGGAACTGTCTGCACCAGATGACCTCTAGTGACAATGTATATGCCTGAATCATGATGGATGCTCTTCTGGATTTTGTGCACTGAAGAAGGGCTGCAGAAGTACAGGAAAGATGCTGAAAGCAGGAGGCTGAGCCCCAAAGAGAGGAGAAGTGTCTAAGATGTCAGAATGTCTCGCTGCTTTTGACTGGTGGCTCAGCCTCTGGGTGTGGGCAGAGGTTGCAGTGCTGGACTAGAAGAGCATGAATGAAGCCTCGACTTTGGTGTTGGAGTTCCCTGTGCAGTGCATGAACCTTGCCAGGCCTGCATGTGTCCTGTGCAAAGGGCATGGTGGAGGGAGGAGCAGTTGTCTCTGACCCTAGGGCTGTGTGAAGGTGTGAACACAGAGCTCAGCCCCTCCAAAGCACTGGGTAGCCACCATGTCTCATCACAGACTATCACGTGCTACAGGATCAGAGGTGGCTCACTGCACGCTGGCCGAGAGCCCAGGCAGAGCAAACTCACACCTGCCTTCCAACATCCCCATGTCAATGGTGTGTGATGGTTTTAAACTCTTGGTTTCATACCAGTCCTAGAACATGCAGGGCTGTATCTCCTAGCAAGAGCCCTGCTTGCTTTCTCTCAATGGGAAAATTGTTCCTTTTTATGGCTATAGCTCGTTCCTCCCTCAAAAGGGTTGTACTGCTTTTTCTGCAGTAAGGTAAAGTGGGCAGAGACATCTGCAAGGAGCCTTGGCGTTGTAGATGTTTCCAGTGTCATGCACCTCTGTGGTCCAGACAAAACAGTGTGGGGGGAACTGGCCTGCTGCATGGGTGTCTGAGGTTCATTTCTTGGCCCTGTGTGGACACAACAGCTGCAGGAATTGAGCACAGTGATGTGACTCTTCCTCAGTGCTGGAGGAAAACAAAATGAGACATGAATGAAGCTCTGGTTCTGCAAACAAGCCTGGGAGCAAAAGCAATGTCCCCAGTGACTGTTTGCTGTGTACACAGCTAATTATAGGGACAGCTTTTCAGGAGCTTCATTATGTACGCTGGGGATTTTAATTCCCTCTGCACCTTCCAGACCTCTGCATCTAACCAACAACCATGGGAGCCACAAGGCAGCCACAGGAAAAGCCTCCTCCTCTTCCAGCTGCTCTGCAGTACTCTCCAGGACTTGTGCAGCATGGACAGCCCTGCAAGTTCTGCACTCAGGATGCCCTGGGAACAGATGGCCGTGGCAGTGGAGCCAGGGGGTCTGCCTTACTGCTGGTGCTCAAAGATTTCTGCAATGCAGTTTTGGTGGACTTAGCCACTGCGATGGGGCATCCAAGGTAGAAAACAGAATCTTGTGGAGGGGAAATCTCTTCTTTGTTGTTTTATTTTGGGGTTTGTCCCCCGTTGTGTTATCTCTGACTTGAGTTTGTGATGTACTTGGCTCCAGATGTTTTGAGCTGGCTGGGGGAGACTGAGCTGATGAGGAGAAAAAACTGGACTCCGCACCATTCAATGTGAATCCAACAGAAGCCGTTTTATTTACTTTGTCTGTCCCTTTTATACAATGTGTCTTTCCCTAGACCCGGTCACGCATTATCTAATTGGTTAAAAGTCTCTAGCACGAGGCAAGCATGCAGCTCAGTTCAGCTCCCATTGGTTCTTAAGTTCTTCTCACGCAGTGTCCAATTGGTCACTCCCATCTGTTCACTCCTGCATTCCTTAGTGAAGCAGTCATTGCTCTTTCTTATTTTTTCTTCCTTTGAAGGAGTTTCTAGAATGCTGCTACATGCCTAGGCCAACATCCCATATGGCTGGTTCACTAAATGGTCATTCTCTTTTAAATACATTCCTACAAGCTGAAGCACTGGATACAAACTGATACAGGGCAGTATGAGGGGGTTGCCTTTGTATTGTTGGGTTGCCTTTGTTGTATTGTGGAGATACTGTGGTGTGAGAATCCCTGCTCTGCAGCAGCGCCTGAACTCAAGGGACATTCAAAATATCTAAGACAGCAGCTGAGCCTGCCTGACAGCAAAGTGAGGCTGTGGAGGTATGTGAGAGCTGCCATCTTTACCCCAGGGAACAGGGAACTGGGTTGCACTGTGGAAGATCCAGCTTTGCATTCATCCTTGGTGAGAAAGGATTTGAACACCTCCAGAAGCAGAGTATTACAAAGACCTGGAGCTTCAGCAAGGGAACTAATGTTTTTGTGTCCTGCCCCTGAACTGTTGTGTGTGGCATAAAATAAGTAAATGTTCCTTAGAGGTGAGGGCTGGGTGCCAGGAGTGCTCCCCACATACTTTATCCAGGCAGAAACCAGGTCCTAGTGGCACCATTCAGCTCTCTTGGGCACTTCCATTTGGTACCTGCAAGTGCCCTGGGGATGCAGAGGTTTATGTTACAGTCCTTTCCTCGGCATTTCCTACTGGTTGGAAGGGTGTTTCCCCATGCAGTGTTCAGCTTTCTTCAGCACCTCTCCTGGGTACACACATCCCTCAGGAATCTGACTGTGGGTTAGGGATGACACTGGGCCACAAGAGACCTGAGGGATGAGTTGGTGCTGAGAGTTGCTGCTCTTCTGTCCTGAGGTCCACAGGGCAAGCTCAGCTCTCTGTTGCTTTTATTCCCCTCATTTCCAGTGGCTGATACAGTGCCATCTTCATGTCAATTATACTGAATATCAACTTCAGCAAGGCCATTTGGGGAAGGGGGAGTTCAACATGATGCGTGTGGTATATCAACTGTTGGAGTTGCCATCTCTGCTCACTGCTGTCCTTGAGCACAGAATTTGTTTCATAATATCATAGAATTCCTCCCTTTTGTGTCATGTGGGCCAAAACCAAAGTTTGAGTACAAGGATGGAATGGATGCAAAGGAATTAGACTTCTGAACTAGCCCCTATATACTGCAGGTTGAGCCAAGACTTTCAATATGAACATATTTATGCCTCAGCTTCATCGCTCCAGTCCCCCTGCTCACGGAGTGCTGGGCCTGGGAGTCTGGCTGGCAGAAGAAGGACCAGAATGACCTTTGCACCGACCCTGAAGAAGAAGAGTGAGCCCTGGCCTCTGCATGTGAGTCTGGTCAGTATTGCTCCTGCTCTCAGCCGTGCCTGGGAGATGCTGAGAGGCCTCTGACTGCCAGCATGAAGGGAAGCAACAACTCAAAGGGCTTGTAGCCCCAGTGCCTTATGTGACCGAACATCTTGTCTTTCTTCTAGGGACTGTGCAAGGCACCAGGGCCCTGCCAACTTTGAATAAAAATTTTAAAAATCTCTCTGTTACATACCAGAATAGCTGTCACAGGATGAACTTTATGGTGCTCAAGTCAGATCCCATCTCACACACAGAAGTCCAGCACTGAGCTGGGCCTGAGTTCCCAGGAGGAGATAGTTGTCCCGGTTTGAAAGACAGGTGTCTGCTAAGGAAGGCAGGAACCCCCCTTGGAACAGAAAAATACAACCCTCTTCCCCCCAAATTGTTATAGAATTGAAATTAAGGGGCTTTCAGGCAAAGATATGAGGAAAATGGGAGTAACAGTTTTTACTAATGTATACAACAAAACTATAATACAGAGAAACTGGTTACAGGCCTGACAGAGTCAGGGATACAACCTGGCACCCTGCCGGGCAGGGTGCTGGTACCAGTCCGATCCAGTGGCAGCTGCAGTTCTCTTTGAAATGGTCCTGATGAAGCGGCGGTCTGTAGAAGAAAAAGTCTGAGCAATCCGATTTCGGTGGCAGCTGCAGTTCTCTTTTAAGTGATCCCGTTGAAGCGGTGATCTTGTAGGAAAGGAAAACTGGTCCTCCTCCGAAAAGTCCGGCGGCGGTGCAGTCCTTGTCCTCTGGGATCCCAGCGGGTAAGGCCCCTCGCGCTGCTCCAAACCCCAAATTATCTCCGGCGGGAATGCTTGGCTCCACCCCTCCCCCCCTGGCCGGAGCATCTCACAAAGGGCTGGTGAGTCCTGGGGCAAGGCCCTGATGGCGCATTAACAGAAGAATAGTCCCGAGGGGCGAGGCAAGGAACCCCGGCGCCAGGCTTCAACGGCTCATGGTAATAGAATACATTGCAACCCAGGACAATAGTGAAGATATAGTGTGAGATATGGTAGGAACCATTGTCCTCCTTATAATAAAAGGAAGAAGGGCATGGCTGTCTAACACCTCTGTTTGTCTGGAAGGAAGATGAATCAATAAACCTGGGCAGCAATAGCAGAAGCAAACCTTTCCTTGTAGGTGGACAGACCACAGGGCTTAGTCACTCTGCACCTCTGCACAGGACGGCTTCCCCTCAGTACCACTAACGGCAGCCCACAGGCTGGTGAAGAGGTGGGGGCAGTTGACACAGGAGAGAGAAATGTTGTCTGAAGGATGTGACTGGGGAAGTGGTTTGCAGGAGCATGAAAGAGGAGGGCAGGGAAGAGCCAGAGGCTGGTCTAGGAGGAGGAAAGGACTTGCCCAAGGGGTGATGTGGCCAGGGACAGGCAAGGACAAGTAAGGGAAGGTGCTGGGTGGGCGCCACAAGGAACTGATAATGATAGAGAAGAGAACATAGCGGTGTTTTTTCTGGGGCTGAATGAAGTACCTCTTTGACCCATTTTGGCTCAGTCACTAAGGAAACTTCAGAGGAATATTCTCAGTGGAAAAACCTACGAAGCCACAAGATGTACACTGAAGAAGAAAGTACTTGTTCTCCCCTTTGAATTTTCCCCTTCTCTGCTAATGTACCTACAAATCCGGGCAGGCAGGCTAGTCCCATGAGCTGCAAAGTAACACATTTCTCCAGGTTAGAGGAAAGGCCCACAGATAACTGCCTCCCTGCCTGCACCAGGCCTCCACCTATGGCAGCTGTTCAGAGTTGCCTTCTCTATCGTGGCTGCAGCCAGCACTGTCCCCTCCTCTCCATGCACTCACCAGGGCCTTTTAATCTTCCATGCATCACAGCAGCCCCTGGAGTCCCCCACATCCTGTCCATGTATAGGGTGAAAAGCCAGACCCATCTACTTTCCAGCCTAAACTCATGGGACTGCGCGTGCAGCCCTGTGTTATGAGTGTTATATACCCTTCATGTCTCTCACCTCTCTCTCTTCCTAGGATGGAGTGCACATTCATCTTGTTAGGAGTTTTGTGTGACTCTGTGCCACCCATGTCACGTGGTTTGTATAATGCCTACATCACCAGCATTATTTCTTGCCTTTTATCTAGCAGCTGAGGTGTTGGTAGTATTGCTATCTGAAATTTTCTTGGACAGGACTGACATAGCATGCCATTGCTTCCATAGGTACCAGAAGATATAGCTAGCATTGGTGCAGTCCACTTCTGGTTCCTTGATCTGTGGACAACTACAAAGAAATGTCAAGTCCTTGGGTCTGCTAATCATCTATCAGGGGAGGAGGATAGGATCTTGCAGTTTTTCTGGTTTTTGTTTTGTTGCTATTAATCACTGGAATCAATAGAATAATCACCCCAAGAAAAACTCTTCATCTATTTTTTTATCCGCTGAATAATACAGGGCTGTTTGCCCAAAAGATTGTGTATTAAAATAAAGACATGATACTTTCAGTATAAATCTGTTGTGCTCTGTGTGTTCTTTGGCATTTTGGAATTCAATGTGGCTGTTGACCCTAGGCTATTCCCATTGTAATAAAGATTTTATTTTCCTTGACCAATTATTTATGTTCTTTGACTGAAAAACAGAAGAGAGAGACAGTAACTTACCCCAGATTGTTGAGGGAACCTGTGGGCAGAGCTGGAGAGAGAACCTAGTTCTCCTGCATCCAGATGTCCTGAGTCTTAGCCAAATGGCCACACTTGCTCCTCACCTTCCATCTCTCTATGACTCCCAATGGCTATTTTTTAAGTTGAAATGGCAGGTTTTTTGCCATGAATCAAAGGGTGCCTTGTTTGGTTGCTCTGGTTTGGCACAGCTGAAGCTGAACAGTTCTGGATCACTGCTTTCTCTCCCCATGTCTCCCTCCTTGCCAGTGAGAGCTTTCTTCCTGGAGTGACTGCCTTATGCTTGTGAAGGCTAATGGGGAATGTGCTCCTTTGCCATGTGGCTTTCCCAATGCAGTTGCAGTGCTCTCTCAGATCCCTGAGCATCCTGGATTTCAGATCCCATCTTGTAGCAATGTTTTCAGGCTTTCTCCCCTGCTGAGATTCTGGCAGTAAATAAAATATTTTATTAAGAATATATTAAGAATGTATATTTGCATATTAAATATTTTAATAGTATTTAAAATAATTATGTAAATATCATTTTATTCAAAATATTTTGTTAAGACAATAACTTTGCATATTAAAAAAAAAATCTATGGCAGGTTAGAGGAAAATGCAAATGAGTCCCTGCTTGGTATATTTTAGTTTTGGGAAGACAGTAGCATTGCAGAAAGGAAGGGATTGTTAAAGTGAAAGGTAAATAGATTATGGCTATTTCTGATGCTATGACTGAGATAGTGACACTTGTATCAAAGGATCAACCACCTTCAAATGGTCATCAATCTTCTTTTCACATATCTGTTCTGTCATCCAGGAGTCTGGATGCTGAAGCAGTTAATGAGTCTTCTAACTGCTTCCATCTTGCAGTTCCCTAGCATGGAAACAGCGTCTTTGATGTCTCTTCTGTGACCTGGTAACTCACTGCCATTGCACAGAGATGCAAAGTACTCTGGAAAGATCTTATCACAGAGAAGTAGGCAGGAGTAGGGAGACCTAAGAAACATCCCATCGGGGTTGTCCTCAGTAACCCAAACCAGGGTCTCTTCTTTCTGCCTTGCTGTCTGTTCAGCAGTGTGGAGACTTTCAAGGGTACAAAACACCCCACACTGACCCTCTCAGACTTCAGGGTAGGAGCTGGCTTTGACTGAACCCTCCTCTTCCCCACTGGCTCCCTGTCTCTGTGCGAGTGAGAGGCCCTCTGACCCTTGCTATGATTTTATTTCTCTTTTTTGCCTACCCCATGCTCTGGAGGCAGCTCTGTCCCAAGCATAGCCCTGCTGCTCCCAAGGGAAGGTGCCTTCCACAAAGGGAGAACAAAGAGAATGGACTAGGCACCCTCTATCAGAGTGGTGATGAAGCAAGACTTCAGCAACACAAGGGAATGGATTAGCTGCCTTGCCCTGGGGGCCCTGTTCAGCCAAAAGTTTCCGTTTGGTCTCTGAGCCTTGCAACTGGTATTTCAGTGGAGTCCTTCTTGGTAGGTCTGATTCTGTGTCCTGGTTTCCCAGGCACAGACCCGTGGGCCAGCCATGGCAGGCAGGCCATGAGTAGCCCCGAGTCAGCTGGGAGATTCAGTCAGGGCAGCTGCCCCAAGCTGACTCACAGGTGTATCCCATACCACTGACATCCAGCTCATTATAAAAGGAGGGAGTTCACGAAGGATGGGGAGTTCTTCCTGGGGCTTTTCTCTCTCTTGGTTCCCTGCTCATTCTGTGGCTCCCTAGGACAAGGCTGAGTATAAGCTTGTATACTTTATGTTGGTGATTGTATGAGTTTTGTTATTTCATTAAATCCATTTAAATTTCAACCAATGGGGCTTCTCCCTTTTTTCCAAGATTCCCCTTCTCACCTGGAGAAGGGTCATCAGGTAGTAGAGCAGCTGCTACAGTTTAGCACTTGATGTGGGCTAAATGTAGACACACTGTGATCTAGGACACTGAAACCCTCCTTTTTTTTTTAATAATAAAGATAACTATCCAGGAGACTTGGAATTTGAGAAACTGTTTTACCAGCATTTCACGTGATATAGTGGGATTATTTCTGTTGGTGGCTGTTCTTATGGAAATGAGGTGGTTTGTGTGTCTGCTTATCCTGTCTCCCCTTCTAAATGCTAAGATACACCTGTCAGAAGGGAAGTGGTCTCTGAGGTATTCTGGTGCTACTGGTTTTGTGAGACTAGGTGTTGGGCAGAGGAGAAAAGTTCCAAAATCTGCATAGTTAGCTTTGTTATGCTAGGGGTACTGTGGTCCTGCTCATAATGTGCTCTCGCATCCTTGCTGGGACCTTTGCCCCACCCAAAGTTAACTGCTTGGGAGCTGCTCCTTGCCCATTGCCTTGAATGGCACTGATGTTCTCTGACTTGCCTCCATGCCCCCTTCTTAAAAATCCTGTATGATTGTTTACTTTGATTTGGGCTGGGGTTAGCTGAACATCTGTCCTTGTAGTGGGAATCCACTGAGTGTACAAACCCAAAGCCCCTGAAGTGGTTGGCTTCTTTTTCTAGCTGTGATGATCAGCCAGAGGCTTGGCACTGGTTTGTGTTTAATATATTAAATCTGTCTCTGACTTTCTGATAGACAGACATGCCATGGATGGGTGGTGTGTGTGGGAGGGGGCTCCATTGCTGGACAAGCACCCTCTTCCTCTGCTTCTCCCCCAGCCCCACCACCCACTTAGTGAATTCCCAGGGAGCCTGTTCCCCGAGTCACTAACAGAAAATGCAAAAGCTCCCACTAACAGCAAGGAGGAGGGGGCTGGGATGAATGGCAATGTTATCTGCCCCAAAATGCTCTCAAATGGGAGTGGAAACACAACGTTCCTGAGATGGGCCCCAGGGTATCAAGGATGGAGAGAAGAGGAAGCAGAATGTGATGGGGGAGCTGAGGCTGGCTGTGGACTGTGTTTTATAGCTGCTGTTGTTCAGCCCTATGGCTGGAACATGGTGAGCAGGTGTGGAGTGAGGAGTCTGACCCTTCTCCTGCCCAGGGCTTCTGTTCCTGTGTTGCACTGTGGCTCCCTGCAGCGTTGGGAGTCTAATCCCGGAGCCAGCACCAGTTGTAAGCTCAACTTCACCATGATCATCAGCAACCCTAAAGACAGAAAAGGCAGATCGGGTAAAAGAAATGCACATAGACATGCAGCTATTGCAGGAGAAGCTAGGGTGATCAAGTGAGTGGTGTGGTGGGGGTGGTGGTGTGCAGGGGGACTGGTGATGTGACAGGCTGGGCAGGCCCCCTCACACCCTGCAGCTGAAGGCAAGTCGTGGGCCCATCTGTTTTGCAGCCTGGGGTGGGAGAGCTGGTCCCTGTGGCTGGCGTGAGCATCCTTGCCTTGCCCAGAGCTGCTGATCTGGACATTCACCTTGTTTTGTATTTGCTGTAAGCATAAGGTCACTGCTGGGTCTGTCCTTATTCCACACTGGGAATGTAGCTGGCTTAGCCTGGGGAATGGCCTTACTGCTGTGTGCACCCTCAGTGTCCTGCTTGCAGCTCCTTTTGCTCTGACACCTTAAGCCCCATATCAAGGTCTCTTAGATCTAGCTAGTTAACTGGAATCCACGTCTTCTGCTACCTGTTCAGGCCCACAAGGATATTTTGTTACTTTGTTCCTATTTAGCAACTTAATCAAAGCCTGCTGAAATCAAGTGGAGTTCAGACACATATATATGAGTTAGCTTACAGTGTTCATCCCAACCCATGGCTGTCAAGGAAGTCCCCATACCCTTCTCCCTCATCTCTTGAGACAGTTTTTTACACTGCAACTTCTAGTTATCAGTTCAGGTGGTAAGGTTTCATGTCATCACAGGAGCAGGTGCAGGATAACCGTGCAGAAGAAATTATTTTTGGGGCTCAGTGTCTTTTCAGGGAGCTCACACAATTCAGCAGACTGCAGTAATGAAGGACAGCAATGGGCAGGAACTAGTCTCAGCAGCAGGAGCCTTTTTCTCAGGAGCAGCTTAGGGTCAGCTTTGTGCCTCAGTGTGAAGTGTTGCATGGATGAGGCAGAAGCCTGACCAAAGCAATACCAGGTGCTGGCTTTCAAGCAGATAGAAGGAGCTAAAGCCAAGCTGTCACTCCAGCCTTGCAGATCTCTCTCTTCAGTGGCTGTACAGGGCTCCTCATAACACCCCCACTGCTGTTTTACTGATGGTGCCCCTCTGGAAGTACAAACCCACTGTCGTAAATTTTCTTATGTTCTTACTGTCTCAAGATATCCCCAGCTAAGTTATAATGGCAGCAGATTTCTGTTTAGCAGCCCAGTGCCTGCAGTAGCTTCTGGGATCAGCAACAGTTTATCATAGAGTGATAGCGCAGAGGAGAGCCAGAGAGATCAGATAATGCAGAAGATCTCCAGGGGCTAAAAAGGGGGGTGAACTTGATGTCCGAGCCTTTGGGATGCCTATGTATCCTCTGTCATTATCAAGCCTCAGGCTTTGGGAGGCCAGGCAGTGACAAGGGAGTCCTTTGGCTGAGGAAGGTGCTCCTCCCAGACAGGCCTCTTCTATGGAAGGATGAGGACAGGCACATAACCACACGTCTTTCCCTTCTGGGTCTTGTACAGCACTTGGCATGAATGAGGACTTACTCCTAATACGGTCCCTGGGGGACTGTAATGAAATGACTGCCCTGACTGCAGTCACAGAATCACCTAGGTTGGAAAAGACCTTTAAGATCGAGTCCTTACTGGAGTTAGCTGTTCATTTCAGGTGTACACTCAGGTCTCAAAACAGACAAGGGTCTTTTTAGGAGCTGGTGAGTACATTTTATTTATTGGGTAGTATCAGTATTTTATTTATTGGGTCCTCCAGCAGGTTCACTAGTGTGAGAGTTAACTTGTGTTTTCACAAAGTGTTGTGAGAATCATGTTTCTGTAGAACCAAGAAAAACACCGAGGCCTTGTACATCCAGGTGCCAGATAACGTAGAAGGATGTGAGAACCGACTGATGTTTTTATGCGGCACTACAGAGCCAAAAACCAGGGCCTTGTACAGAGATACCAAACTAGAAAGGAGCCTCGTACCTCCTGGTACCAGATAATGGAAAAGGACAAGAGCTACGCATAAAGACTTTTTCTTAGAATGTTGTGTCTTACATGGATCAGGAGATAGGGTGCACCTGAGAACATACTGCCATCCAGACTGACCAGATCTCACAGCTCTGCATAAACAGCCGGCTGGGAAAAGAAAGACCTATTATGGAAACCGGAAAAACCTCTTATGGAAACTGATTGTAATAGAATGCGTCGGATAGGTGTGAGCCTGGAGTATCCAACCGATGGAGAAACAGGAGAGAACAACCCGCGTCGGGATAAAATACTCCAGAAACGCTTTCTTTCCTTTGTAACGGGGCGCGTCTCTACTTCGGCCAGGGGGTGGCGCGCCCGCCATTGCACTCGCGAATAAACGGAGCTGCTTCACCGTGATCCTCGCCTGAGCAAACTTTTTCGGCCTGAAACTTCGTTTCTCACACTAGTGAAATGACGATCAAGAAAGACAAGCACTTACCTCAAAGAGCTGAAGTGACAGGCAGATGGTTGGCCAAGTAACATGGGCCAAGCCTTGTTCTATGGATGCGTACAGGTGTTTGGTAAATAACATGCAGAGCAGAGTTTCTCATACAATATCTGTTTTAGGAAAATGTATGGTATTAAAAAATATCCCCATTAATCTTAGGCTTAGTGAGCCAGCAGGGTTGTAAATGCTTGTGTACCCAACATGACTCATGCAGCGTATTTTGCTGATAAATGTACAGACATGGCTGTAGGTGGGAGACAGTGAGAAGAGAAATCCCAAATAACACAGCCCAGCTGGTGTCAGGAAGTATTGTAAACAGATCTTATTACTAGAATAGAGGGGAAAAAACATCAGTTAAAGCCCAGGAAGGACAAAAGTGTCTTTGTTGGCAAGTATCTTTAAAGAAAGGTCCCACTATGGAAGAAGCTCTATGCAACTTCTAGGATTGATATACGCTATAAGTCATATGTGTGATTTTATGTGATTTTTGGCATGTTGAGTCTTAAAATGCCGTCCTTTATCATGGATGGAGAGAAAAAAGGGCAGATAGTTTCAGCACAGCAGACCTCAGCCAACATTGACCAAGCCAAGTGGGGAAGGATATTGAATCCAAGAATGCCTGCAGCGGTGGTGCCTTGCTCTTTTTTCTTGTGCATCTGTCCTGGGTTTCCTTTCAGTGTCTGGCTAAAAGGACCACAAGATGAAGTGGAAAAAGCTCTGAAACAAGCTTCTTGCCACACAGACCACTGCCAAAGCTGCAGAATGATGTGAAATGGTTTTGGATGAAGACTTTTCCATACTGAGGACATAATAAAGTCTTCATGTTACCTTTTTATACTTCATTTTGTAGTAAATACTGTTGCAATATTGGAGTAACAGAGGTCAATGATGTGAGCTACTATAGGAAAGGAAGGTTATTTTATTTTAAGCCACACTGATTTCACTTACTCAGACTAACACTCCCATAGCTACATATTCACAAGCACCAGGATGAATTTGTTCATGCTATTTGGTTTTCTTGCAATCACATAGAAGATTCAAGGCACATGCTCTGGAGTCATCATCATGTCTCCTGGGTTTCTCTTAGTTTGACCATCATATGCTCATTTTAGATGCATCTTTTGCATCCTTCAAGAGCTGATAATGACTGTGGTCTTTTGTGCATCCATCTTTTCCCACCTCTGAGTGTCATTAGATCTCATTGTCTTTTGTCTCCTCATCTAGGTGTCTTATGTTTCAATCTCATTCTTTATTTTAGCACCATAATCCCTAGTGGTTTGAATTTTCCTTTTTAAGTCTTAGGTATATTCTGTCCTATGTTTTAAACTGTGCTTTTTTTTTTACCAGTCTGGATGTCCAGAGGATCTGTGTGTCAATATGCTGAGATCTTAATGATCTGCTAATGTAGGTCCCATCAATGTGTGCTGTTCCTGTAGCCCTTCTTATGCCTTTCTTCCTGGTGCTTCCACACCCAGACCTTTCCTTTGATCTCCATTTATACTATTCTTATTGTTTGTTTTATAATTTAAAGGAAATTATGACCATTAATGAAAATGACATCTCTGGTAAAGTAGTGACTTCTGGAGTCCAGTGCCATTTTAAGAAGGAAAAACTGAAAAGCAATAAAAGTTGATCTGATTTATCTTTCCTTCTCCTTTTAAAATTCTTTCCTGCTTTATGAGAACATGAAATTTCTTGAAAAGATAAAATATTGTCAAATTTAATACAAGTAAACAAATATGTATCCAAAGAGCATATAATTAGTGTGTTAAATTCATTACTAAGGAAGGTCATCAAGTTGAATAGCGACATTAGGAACATCAATATAATTTGTAGTCATGCACAGGAAGATAAAAGTAATCAGATTTCATGCTTCATGGAATAAGAATGTCTTTCTTCTCCCCACAAACAACATTTCACAATTAGCTGCGTATCGTGCATTTCCCCCCATCCCCTAGCCTTCCTTTGAACTCTATCAGATATTGACAACAGAGGCCAAGACCAGGGGCTTGATGTGCCTCATAAAAAGTTCTTTACTTATGAAAGACAAAATTTATGATACTATAGATACTGGGGACCTTCTTGAAAGCAGTTCCGAGGAGAAGGGTCTGGGAGTCCTGGTAGACAGTAAATTATCCATGAGCCAGCAATGTGCCCTTGCTGCCAAGAAGGCCAATGCCACCCTGGGCTGCACAGGGAAGTGTGTGGCCAGTAGGTCAAGGGAGGTCATTCTCCCCCTCTACTCTGCCCTGGTGAGGCCGCAACTGGAATACTGCATCCATTTCTGGGCTCCCCAGTTGAAGAGAGACAGGGACCTACTGGAGGGAGTCCAGCGGAGGGCAACGAGGATGACTGGGGGATTGGAGCATCTCCCCTAGGAGGAAAGGCTGAGAGAGCTGGGACTCTTTAGCCTGGAGAAGAGAAGGCTGAGGGGTGATTTAATTAATGTTTATAAATACCTAAAGGGTGGGTTGAGGGAGGGTGGAGCCAGACTCTTTTCAGTGGTTCCCGGTGACAGGACTAGGGGTAACGGACACAAGCTGGAACATAGGAGGTTGCCTCCTGTATTCAAGGCAGACAGAACAGAAATGTTTAGGTCCAATCTTGGCTTCACAAGGACTGGCAGATTTTGGATCTAAGATATTATCGAAGTTTGTTGAAAAAGAGTGTCATTTTTTATTTACCAGAAGGATGAGAAGAGTGAAACCACAGCTGCTTTCTTATCATTCTGCATGTCTGCACAGGAAATAAGGTGGGTAAGTCTCATCTGACCCCAAAGAATAAATCAGGTCAGGACATTTTTGTGTTCCTGTGGTGAAGTGAAGGGGATGGGGATGCAAAAGAAAGAGTTTTCTTCTCCCCTTTCCCATAAGCATGCAACCCAGAAGCACACTCTGTTTTTATAGTCAGAGTTCAAACTTTTCGCTTGCTCAGTTTTTCATAGGATACTTGAAGTACAAGCAATTCTAGTTACTTATATGGATTATTTAATCCCTACACAGGATAATCTGCCAAAATTTTCAACATCCAAATAATATTAACATTATCTTCTTTCTTCCTTCCCAGACAGCAAGAGAAATAGGCTGATCAGTGTATGTGGACATGTGTGAGTGGGTGGGGGTGAAGCCAAAGGAAGCGACAGAGTTAGCTCTTAGCCCTGAATGCTTTGGTTGCTTTATTCAGTGAATTAAATAACCTTGGTCTGGCTTCTGTGAAATGTTAGTCTTCTGTGCTCATGTACTTCTCGTTACCAGTAATCTTTTTGAATTGTTTCAGCCAAACACAGCTGTTCTGGGACATCCTGGCCAAACAGAGAGTTGGTCTTTAAGGTAACTCAAATTATATCCCATGGAGAGCACTGAGTATTGGAGTTGAAGGCTTGAGCCAGGCTTACTTTTTGCAGCAAACAGAAATGGAGAGCAATGAGTTCCCATGGAACTGTACTGCTGACCTCAAATGCTCCTGTATTTATACCCAGGCTGAGATTTTTCCAAGACACTGGGCTTCATTTTGAAGTCTGATGGATTACAAGGAGTAACTTCGAGGGTCACAACTCCATAGACTGTAACTGTGAGGTTGTATCTGGTCACTAATCCCTGAATTGTGATAGTCTAAAGATTTTTCCACCATCAACAGAATAGTGGCTGAAAAAAACCCCAGTCTCCCTACCTACCAATCAACCAGCCAAACAAACCTCACCACTCACCAATTAGAGACCTCTCCTTATGGTAGTGGCTAGTATGGAGACAGGCCCATATTCTGTAGGGCACTGCAGGTGGAAGAAGAATTATCCTCTCACCCTCTGGATTTGGTCAGGGAGGCAGGATCTAGGCCTTTTCATGGTGTTTAGTTTCAGTCCTGCTCCTTGGCATTGGGATACCAAGCAACCAGTTGCCCCAGAGTCCAGAGTGACACCACTCAGGTTGAATGTGCAGGTGTGCTCCACATCCATGGACAGGAAAAAGTCACTGGAAGTCATCATGTAAGATGGAAAGGGTGCACTGGCCCAAAACGTTGGAGGAAGTGTGAAAGAAAATAGCTGTGAGCTAGCACAGGAACCTTCCTCCCCCCAGGAGAATAACACTATATGTAAACTTTGGACAGTGGTTTCTACAATACTCCTAAGACTATACATAGATTCACTTTGTTAGAAGAAGTTTGAATTAGAACCAATGTGTATTTTCGCATTAGAGACTTATTTTTGCACAATGCTGTATTGCTGGAGGCAAATTTTTTCTCAGGGGAGAAGTGGAAACAGATTGCAAAGATGTGTTTAAATATTTTTTTGGGAAAAAAAAACCTCACTTATTTGTTATGAAATTACTTTTTTCTGTCCACCTCACCACTGAAATGGAAATTATGTCAGTTATTTTGAAAAAAACATTGATTGCTGTGAAAATAGATTTCTCCTGTTTATGTGCTCCCCCATTCTTTTAATCTTTGGAATTTTTAAAAATCTAGTTTTTAAATGTTTAAATCTGTTTTTCCCAGGTTGAACTACCTTTTGAACTAGTTTTAGGGTTAATTTCTGGTAGCTGGGTGAGTTTGCCAGAGCTAACATGCGTTCAGATATGTATATCAAGTTTCCTAAATGTCTGAAATATGTTCCATTTATTTTTATTTAGTAGTCTTTTGACTAGCTCCTTTGTTTAAAAAAACCATCTCCCTTTCCAAAGCTTAGTGTCAGTATGCTAGTTTTCAGCACAATTTATTCCATGAGGTTGTTGACTTTATATTGTGGATACTCGGACACTGTTACTTAGTGGCTCAATTATACTTGCTTCTTGGATCAGTTCCTAGGTATTACTTAGGACTAAATGAAAAAGTAAAAATAAAGTCTTGTTTTCTCATGTGCTGTAGAACTAGTTGTTCCAAAAAGCACTTGTTTATCATGTTGAGAAATCACTTCCTAAGCCGTAGACCATGTGGTGGTTGACTAACATCCTGAAACACAAGAGCAAGCTTGGAAAGGGGTGTCCAGATTGGTGAGTCCAGTTACTTGTCACTTTAGGAAACCTGGGTTTGGAAACCCGGGTTTGGAAACCCTGCTCTGTTGCAGAGCTGATAGGGTTTATTCCCTTGCTCAGTGACTCTGCTGAAACCTTCCTAGCATGTGCTGGGCACCCAATCAGGCACACATGGATATGGATTATGGATTTATGGCCCTAAAGACACAGAGGCTGGAAATGAGACTTCTCCTAATCATGAGAGCTGTGGGCTCTGAAACAGCCCCTGGAGGAGTACTGGAAACAAAACCTAACTGCTAGTCCATTGTCCTCCTGAAAAAGCCTTGTGGATGATGCATGGAAGGAGACACTTGGTGACTCCCACTGGCTATGGTAAAAAGATCTGTCATTTTGGAGGTGACTGCAAATCACCTTGCCTTGTTAGTCCTCATCTACACCACTTCCCACAGGAGTTCTTCCATGAACATGGGTGACCTAAGCCATACAGAAGACTCCTGCTGAGGTATTTTTAAGCCAGTCATTAATGGAATTATTCAGTAAAACCAGCCCCAAGAGAAATTCAATTAGTAATTTATCAATATTTTTCTTCTCCACTGCTCAGGCTTCTGCCCCATCTGTCTGGTTCCTTACCATCTCACAATTTTGGCTTTAATGTCCATTTTCTCCAACTTAACTGAAGACTTTCCAGGTGGCACTGGAGCCAAAGCTATTCCATTATCTAGATAGATGAGGATGACCAGATCTTTTGGGTCCTGATTTTCTTCTGAGTTCAGTGTGTCACGGGGCTGAATATTCAGTTGCCCCTGATGGGTGGTATAAGAGGGCAAGAAATGTCCTCCTCTTTGCACTATTTTTCAAAGGTAGCTCATGACTATGTGCCCTATACGTTCAGGACAGCTCAAGGTTGCTGTTCTCAGGCTCTGAAGGCCAAGAGCTGCTTGTATAAGGACACACATAACATGGTACCTTGTTGCCACAGGTAGATCTGAACTTTTCCCCAAACTCATCAAGCATGGTAGGTGCTAAAGATCTCACCCTAGGACAGAAGCCCCTCACTGTTCTTTGTGAACCAGGCAAAACCACATAGATCAAAGATACATATGTTAGCTGTAAGGTGACAAGGTATTCTATAAAAGTGCAGCAAATCCCACCTCTGTCCCAATTGTTTGGTGGTATTTTAACTCCACGGTTATGCTATCATTTTCATTCTGCAACCAAAGCTGTAAGTCAGGCCACGCTTGATCTTTTCCTGAATCAGACAAGCCACACTCACCAGTTGTTTGGTTAGTGAATAGATGTGATGGGTTTTCTTTCTTAACCTCCTGAGCCACTGATTCTGCAGCTGGTCATCACTTCTATCTCACCTCTGGTGAGCTCAGTCCCTCAGGCTGTGCCTACCCTTACTTAAGGACTGGATGTACCAGCACCCATGCTGAGCATGCACCAGGCGTAGGTCTGGGCTGAGTGAGGGAGTGCTGCTGTGGGCTGCTACTTGCACAGGTTCAGTATGACAGTGTGGTGCATGTGTACTCTTGACTTGGGCGCAGGCAGGGCCAGAAGCCAAATAGCCCAGTGCAGCAAGCACATGTCCTGGGTTGTCTGATGTGTTGTCCAGCACTGTTGAGGGTCTGGTGTGAGCAGAGAGGGTGCATCTCAGGGGCTTGGGATTGCGTAAGCCAGCTCTTTGCCTCATAGGGTTTGTCACTTTTGGAGGTTTCAGAGCTGCCTCCAAAAGCAGACACCTTTGTTATGTGAGTTTTTGTTGCAGAAGGCGAGGGAAGCAAGACACGACTCAGTATGAGTGATAAGCAAGCTTCAACTTTACTTGAGTTTTTCTATGCCTTTTATACACTGGAGGTTAATTATGCCTACTAGTCTATATTCGATTGGCTAAGCGTTAAAGGTTACATTTGCATCTTCCAGCCTCTTGCGGTTATCTTCTTCAGGATTCTTCCCATTTTTGTTAACCGCAGGTTCTGCCTTGGAACTTTCCACCAGACTCGAGGTCATTCTGACCCTGGCAAGTTACTTCGGTTATCAGTATTGCTCGCTCACAGCCCTTACATTCAGCCTTGCTCAGCAAGCCATTCCTCCACAAGTTTTCAGTCTGACATTAGCTTGCCATTAGAAAGGGGAATCAGACAGTTGCAAAAGCAGCATGAAAGGAGATGGGAGAAGGCTCCTGGCTGTCTGCTCCCTGTGGAAGAACAGGTGCCCTGGCTGGCAGCACAGCTCAGGAAGGAGAGGGTGGAAGAGTGGGGATCTTGCTGCAAAGAGGGAGACTGGAGCTTGTCCTCAGACCTCTGCCCACTCACTGTTCCTGGGCACAGAAAGGCAGCCTGGATGTGGCTGTGCACCCACTAGCCCCTGGTGTCTGCTCTGGCTCTCTGCTGTCCTTCCTGGCTCAGTTCCTTGAAATTGTTGGTTTCCTGGCTGTGGGCAGAAGGTGTTTTTAACAGAAAAGGTGGTAGCCTGGGGGTGGATCGAGAGTAGGAGACAGAAGAGAGGAGGAGTCACTGATCAATGCTAATAAATAAAATGCCCCTCTTCTTCGGTCCAGGATGCCGGGAGAGCTGCCACCTCAAACAAGAGCTGCAGGCTGGTGGGGAAGCGACGGCTTAGTGAGTATGCAGGGACCACCTTGCTTTTCCTGGATGGCTGCTCATTATTAATGTCTTGCTGGTGCTTCACAGCTGCAAAATGTTAGGAGTAGTTGTTATGGCATGTGTAACATTGTGATTCTCCACTCCAGCAGAAGATGGGTCAGAGGGCTGCTTTTCTGATGTCCTCTTTATTTGGGGGACTGCAAAGCTTTCCTCAGCACTTGTAGGCAATTCATCTTAGCTCCTCTTTCTGTATTTCTAACAAGTGGATGCTGTTAGAAAGCAGGGGGATTGGGCTCACTGTGCTGCGTGATTTGTTACCTCTGGGGCAGCCCACTGATGCTGGGGAAGGGAGATGTGTGCTGGAGAAGTGTGGAGTGCAGGGGGAGTAGAGAGGAGATGTACTTTTGCAAGGGAAAGTGTTCCCTGAAGGAGATATGTTGGTATTGGGCCGTGTAGCTGGCATGTTCATTCATCCCTTGGAAAATGCATTGCCTCTGTGGTGAAAAATGAAACATTTGGGTTAAAGTGGTGTTTGTGGCTGTTCTCCTGTGGTTGATTACAGGGATGCTCCAGGCATTCTGGGATCAGAGTCCTCTGAAATGGGAGAAGAATCTTCCAGGGAGCAGAGTGCTCTGCCCTGAATGAAGACAGATAAATAAAGAGGGTTTGGCTGGAAAGTGCACTGGAGTTTCCCACGGTGCAGCTTCACCTTCATTCCAAAGTACTCCCAGCATTTTCCTCTCAGTGCCCCACTGCTTTCCTGCTGGGCTCTCTCCTCCAGCCTCTCCATCAAACCTCCCTTTCTTGGCAGCTCCCATGAGCTCACAGAGTGTACGAGACATTCAGGAAACCTATAAAATCCACATTCAACACTAACTCCAAAACCTCTAAGGAATGCAAACAATCCCAGAGCAGAGAATTCCCTTAACAAGACTAGAGTGGCAGGGCACAGTGGGACAGCAGAAAAGTCTCAGTTCTCCTCTGATCCTGTGTCCATAGCAGACTTCTGACTTTTGCCTCAGTACAATCTGTTTTTCCTCCTCATCTCAGGCTGAGTGCTGAGCAGGCAGGATGTGGATGGTATGGGGGGGCACTGATAGTGCAGGACTAAGCTGCTCTCCTCATGGGGTGGGATAATAGGGAAGAAAAGCAATTCTTTCTCTTTGGTCTGAAGTTGAAGGCCTTCCTTGGTTTCTCTCCCAGAGATCACAGGCTTCAGGCAAGGGCCATGAGTTTGGCATTGAAAGTGTAAGTTGTAAAACCCACAGTAATCTTGTTCCACTGAACTTTCACTCCCCACTGAGGAAGAGTTAAGCTCTGGCTAGCTGTCCCTGTAGTTCTTGGCTGTCACCTGCAGTGTGGCTCTCCAGACTGGCAGCCTCTGCAGGTGTCAGCAGTGACAACACAACACTGGCTTGGGGGGAATGGTCTACACCCAGAGTTCACTCAGTCTGCACCCTGTCAGTGAGAAATCCTGATGCCTGCACATACACATGGACAAAACAGGTCATCACCACAGCTTGGATCAGACATAACAATGGTTACTGTGCCATAGGCTCATCCTCAGGCAGTGTGCATGGTCTCAGCCCCACCACTGCCATGGCAGAGGGCTGGGAGACACTGGGTACTGACTGTCCCTCCCTGTTTTGCCTCTAGCAAACAACTCTGCGGAGACGGGATTTGGAGAAATCAGGAACGACTCAATGTGAGTTATCCGGAAAGCTCGTTTTATTGCGCAGATACATTTACTTATATATCATTCTTTTGTCAAATCACCACGACTAAGCATATCTTATTATATTTTTCTTAGGTTTTCATTAGACCACTTCTACATCAATCATTAACTTTTAACCTATGCTTCAGCCTCTAATTATCATATTCTCCGCCTTGCCTGTTAGTTCCCTATCTTATGTAACTTAGTTCCTTGTACTACTCTGCAAGGACAGTACGTCCTTGAGGCCTAATCTTGGCCGCTAGCGCCTGCACAGTAGCCTGTTCGTGCACCTGCTCTAACACTCCATGTCCATTACTCACAAGCCACGCTTCCACACAACTCCTCTTTGCTTTTCACCCAGCAGGGATGGCCATCTCTGTAATTCCTCCTTTCTTCTTTTACTCCCTCCTACTGTACCACAGAGCTGGAGGTGGGAACACGACATCTTTTGTCCATTGCTGCTGTCCATGACATTGGTTCCAGACAACCTCTTTAGGTGCTAGAAGGTATGGTAATGCTCCCAGAGACTACTGGCCTGGGAGATTCATCCCAGCTGAAAAGCTTTGCATTGACATCTGACTTTGATGCCCGGTGGGGCAAGGACTACTAGTGCTAAAACAGAGAGTAAGCAGTCCTGAGAGATAGTTACCTCTGCCTTCACTAAGATGATGTCCATTGGGCTGGAAGAGCAGTGTAGGGTCAGGACCAGCGAGGACTGGCAGAGAGAGAGTTCTGGGTGCTGCTGTCATCTCAATGCAAAAATCATGGTCCCTCCAGCCAAAGGGATTCTTCTAGGTTGCTGCTTGGAGCAGTAAAGTAGGAGGGAAGGGGAAGGGTTGTATTCCTCCTTTGACAACTGACAGGCTGGGACTGCAGTAGGGACCAGCTGGAAGGAGAGGGGCCAAGTGGGGAGGGAGTGTTTGAAGCTTCATTCTTCATGTCTCTGTCAGCAAAGCTGACAGAACAGTCTGGACTGAGTGAATCCAGACAGAGGATGGCAAAGGCAAAGAGGGCAGATCAGAGAAAAAATTAGAAAGGCAAACATTTACACTTGGGATCAGCACACACCTCTCCCTCTGGGCCCCTGGCAGCCCCTGAAATTCCTTCCACTTGCGCAAGCCAGCTTCTCTGAGTGTAGAGTGCTAGTGACATCCTTGCCTGTGAATTATGGTCCCCAGCCCTGAACTGGGAGAGGAAGGGGGCATGTCCCCTCCTTCCTGAAGCCTGATTCACTCTGCTAATAGAGGATGTTTTGTAATGGCTTCATAAAGAGTGTGTGGCAGCCAGCTGTCACCTTCCCCAGGCTCTTTCATGAGCCCCCTCCTGTCTCTGTTTTCATAATAAACATTCCACTGCTAATTTTGCAGGCAGCTCAAGATCGCTAGCTGCCCTCAGTGGGAAGAGTGGGACGGAGCGAGAGATTCCTCCCTGCACTGGCACAATTCGCACTCTCATCATCCTTACGTTCCTGGCGGTCTTGGTGATGGCTGTTACTTGCTATGGTAGGTGACAATTTTTACTGGGTAGAGTGATAACTCCAAACCTGCAGACATCTTTGGGTCTGTCCAGATGTTTTTTATTCAACTTTGTTTTCTTCTCCTTAACTTGATCTCTTGCCTGCTTTTCTGCCCTTGCATCAGACTGTCCTAGCCCTGCTTCAGAGCTGTCAGCTTCAGTCATTGTAATTTGTGGTCCAGGATGCTTCATCCCCTTCCTCTGTTTCAGCTCACCTCGCAGGCTGCTCCCCTTTCTGCCCCTCTGTTGTCTGAACTACAGTAAGAGTTTTTATTCTTAATTCTTCTGTGTTAATGGGGAGATTTCCCTTTCTCATTTTATCATATCAGCCCTATTTTCCTGTCAGGCAGACAGTTCCATACTGATGAAATTAAGATGCTGTTTCATGCAAGAGTCAAGCACATCTCACTGTGCTAATCCATTCCCTAAGCACACATGCAGGCTTTGGAGGTAAGCAGGTATCATATCCCTTGTAGTGTCAGGAACATGAAAGTGAGGAATTATTCTTGAGAATCTCACACTGGAAGATCAAGCACAAGCCTTGAAGTCCTGACTAAGACACCAGGTTGCTCCATTCTAAACTTGTGAACACCCTAAAGTCCCCATACAAATGCCAGGTCATGCCACTGATCCCTTTCTCTTCCTTTTAAAAAGGTGTCTGAAAAGCTGGCTTCTCTGATTTCTGTGTGCATGTTCTATTGATCTGAGGTGTGTGAAAGACTATGAATCCCATCAATACAGTGTCTTACCACGTTTTCTCTTTCCACGTCTTTCTTTCCCCAGAGTCCCATGAGAGCATGGAATCCCATGAATATCTCAGTAAGAGACTGCTTTACTATTTTCTTGTATTTGAAGTGTGCTACAGACATCTCCAAGACCATTTCCTTGTACATTACTGTGGAGATTAAATAGGCAAAACCACTCAGCCCAGGGAATTTACTGGGTGATGGAGTTGCAGGATGAATCGGAAGAGAGTTAAGAAAAGACTTCACATGTTTGGGCACAAATGCATACCAATTTGTTTTGCAAAGTATATAATGAGAATTGGAAAACAAAGAATCATGAACCTAGATCCCTGCTGTATCCACCTAAAACAGGTTAAGTGACACTAGAAAAGGACACTGCTCAAAAGCTCCGTGACGAGCACGGAAAGATGTACTGAAGAAGCCAGTGACATGATTTGTACTTCTCTAAGGACAGGGAGAGCCTTACTCCCAGCACCTTGGAAGAAGCAGGTGGGATGTGTGGGCAGGAGAGATCCTTGGTCTGGAAGAGAGAGTTAGTGTCACAGGAGAAGCATGAAAGGGTGGAGACTATGGAACAAGCAATAACCTGGAGAGGTTAGAGAACTGATGGCTTGAATCTAAAAATAAATTAGACCATCTGGGAGAAGGGCTTCACAGAACAGCTGGTCAGAAGGACACATGTGGGAGCCAATGCCAAAGACGTCCACAGACTCCTGAACTCTGCAACAGGATTGTGATGTTTCTCAAAAAGGACATTAAAGACTTTCAGGCACCCCAGTCCAAAACTATAGACTCCTAGTTTGCAGTCTGTACTCCACACAGACTGATCAGTGACTGCCTAACCTTGGAGGCAGATAAACTTACTCAGGCCCTTCCCATTTTTACCTGTAATGTCATGGTGCTGGGTTAATGGTTGGACTGGATGTTCTTAAAGGTCTTTTCCAACCAAAATGATTCTATGGTTCTGTGGTTCTACTAATTCTACTGAGCATGTCCAGACTTGCCATGGTCTGTGCAGCTTGGCACCTACCTCTTGGCCAAGCTCCACTCAGAGGGCCTGTGGCAGCAAAATCACAGTAACTTTACCCTGAGTGCCTTGAGTAACAGCAGAGCTAGAGCAGCATTTGCACTTCCATACAGGCAGCACAAGCCAAAGGGAAAGCCTGGGCATGAAACAGTGGGGTGGACAGCAGGGAGTATTAGATGGTCCTGTGTTGCAGAATGTCAGAGAAGGCGAGGGAAGCAAGACGCAACTCAGTATGAGTTATAAGCAAGCTTCAACTTTATTCGAGTTCTGCTATGCCTTTTATACACTGGAGGTTAATTATGCCTACTTATGTTAAATTATGCCTACATATCTATGTCTGATTGGCTAAGCATAAAGCTACATTTGTATATTCCAGCCTCTTGCGGTTATCTACTTCCGGATTCTTCCCGCAGGTTCTACCTTGGAACTTTCCACCAGATTCGAGCTTATTCTGACCTGGAGCTTTCCACAAGCTTCTAGGTCAGAGTGACCCTGGGAAGCTACAGCTATCAGCAGTACAGCTCCCGTTATCAGTACTGCTCGCTCACAGCTGTTACATTCAGCCCTGTTCTCACAGTTGTTACATTCGGCCCTGTTCAGCAAGCCATTCCTCCACAATTCCCCCTTTTTCTTTTTGAGCGAGCAGTATCTGGTTGGAAAGTTGAGCTACTTGTTTCATTATGCAGTTATAAGCAATTTTAGCAACAACTACAATAGCAATGCCTATTCCTATCCAGCGCAAGCCTTCTTTAACAAGCGAAAGCAGCCATGGTGTTAATCCCCCAAATATAGAAGATAGCCATTTATCAAACGGATTATTATTAACAGTGATCTTATTGGTGTGTTGCTTTAGCCAGTTTAATTGCTTATGGATGGAATTACTATGATCAGATAGGTTAAAGCAACACATACCCTCGAAGTCTTCACAACCATGGCCTTGTGCTAAAAGCAAAAAATCAATAGTGGCGCGATCTTGAAGCAAAGCATGTCGCAAACTATTTTGATCTACTAACAATTCATTAATAATATTTGTGGTAATATTTGATTGCTTAACAGACCAACAAGCTAGCCTTTCGATCTCTTTCAGGGCATGGGCAGCTGTTCTGAGGCAAGTGCTTGGGCCTGCAGATGACTTACCTGTTTTAGCGGCCACTGCTCGACCCATACTGGTTCGTCGGTGAGCCATGTTAACTGGATCGGGAAAGTCCACTGGGCAGTGACCGCCCCTAAAAAGGGTCGTTCGTGAGACGCAGTCCCAGCTGAGAAAGCACATCCCGTCCGATGAGAGCGTCGACTCCGACGGGCAATGACAAAATGTTCACATCTGTGTGGGCTTTTTTGTCGTCGATGGTGATGCACACAGGAGAAGCGCTGCATTTTACTGTGGTGTTTCCTCCCACACCTTCGATACCTGTGGCAGCTGGGTGACATGGCCAGTCAGGTGGCCACCGTGTGGAACTGACAATGGTGACATCAGCGCCAGTGTCCATTTGTTCACTCTTATCTGTTCACTCCTGCGTTCCTTAGTGAAGCAGTCATTGCTCTTCCTTATTATTTTTTTTTTTTCTCTTTTGAAGTAGCTTCTAGAATTTGGCTACCTGCCTAGGCCAACATCCCGTATGGCTGGTTCACTATTTGGTTATTCTCTTTTAGCCAGCCATACGTTCTTCATGGTATATTTAATCATGCTTGTTACCTTTTCGAAAACATAAAGTACAATTGTTAATACAATAGCAACCAATAATAGGTGGAATTCAATAATAGGTGGAATTAACAAAGAAACAAAGTCTCCCAGTCAATAGGCTGATCATATAGAAGTAGTCCCGTATTGTTTTCCCACGAAGCCCCATTTGCAAATGCCAAACCTGACCAGGGCCCAGTTGCAGGGAGAATCAGGAGGTCCTTCCCCAACAGGAAACTCTGCAAGGTGCGTCCACCTCACAGACAGACACTCCACCCTTCCTGCAAGTGGCCCCAGCCCCTGTCCCCAAAACAGGACAGCTGGCAGTCATTTATCCAATGTGGGGCACTTGGGGCTTGTTTACCCAAGGGCTCCCCCCACAAGGCCGGCCGCACCTTGAAGGAAAGCCAAAAGGCAAAGTCATCCCCTCCTTTTACATTTTCTCTTTACCCGGATCAAATCCTTTCCCCGCATTTCCCGTCTCCGCCCCCTCCCCTTTCCATTTCTTGTCCCAGCCTGCCCACCCCCAACCACGCTCCTCTTGAAATCTTGCACTTGTTCATATATGTGGGCGCCGCTGGAATAGGTGGGGGGGGGGAAAAACGGAACAGGCATTCGGTCGGGGCCCTGAAGCTGCGAACGTTTCGGCTGCTGCCGCAGCGCTCGCGCGGGGGAGGGAAATGCCGATCGTGCCGCTCCGCTGCGCCAGGCACGGCCCCGCCGCCGGCCGCCGCTCCAGCCGCTGCCGCGGCGCTCGGGGGGGGGGGGAAAACGGAGGGGCACCGTTCACCTCCCGCCACGGTCCCCGCAACTTTTTCGCCGTTTTATCACCGCTAACAACATTGTCCCGCAGAGAGTCCCCACACTTTCTCCACTCCGTTACATCAAACAGCGTATTAGGGTCTTGAAAGTGTCCTCTGGCATACCCCCAAGCATATAGGGAGCCCAAAGTCTTTTTACTTATGTCCAATCCCCGCTTTTCTAAAAAGCATAACAATAAAGCCACAAGCCCCGAACCATGCTTTAGGCTTTCTAACCCCTGCTTTTCTAAAAAGCATAAAAGCAATTCACAGGCTACCTCACGCTCCATGACCTTTTTGGCTGGTCCAGCCGTCACTCCTCGAAGCCTCTCTCTGCTTCGGCAAACCCCTCGAAGCCTCTCTCTGCTTCGGCAAACCGGATAGCGACGGGAGGGTTCCCTCTCAGGGATCTCCCGCTTCAGGATGACCCCCACACCGGGTCTCCCGCTGTGCAGCACGAACACCCCCCTCTCTGGGCGTCGTCCAGAGCGTAGCCTTAAGCGGATAGCGGGTCAAACAGGCTCTGTTCTGTTCCCAGGCGCGGATGCGGAATCCCACTGCATAGCAGATCGCCGATCTTTCGCCCTCCGGTTCGCTGCTAACCGGTGCTCTGTTCCGCTCTCGCCTCCTCGGTCAGAGTTCTGGACCCCTGAGATGTAGAGTGGGGTCCCTTGTTCGGGCGCCAGATGTTGCAGAATGGCGGAGAAGGCGAGGGAAGCAGGACGCAACTCAGTATGAGTTATAAGCAAGCTTCTTCTTTATTCGAGTTCTGCTATGCCTTTTATACACTGGAGGTTAATTATGCCTACTTATGTTAAATTATGCCTACATATCTATGTCTGATTGGCTAAGCACAAATTATGCCTACTCGTCTACATTTGATTAGTTAAGCATAGAGCTACATTTGCATATTCCAGCCTCTTGCGGTTATCTACTTCCGGATTCTTCCCGCAGGTTCTACCTTGGAACTTTCCACCAGATTCGGGCTTGTTCTGACCTGGAGCTTTCCACAAGCTTCCAGGTCAGAGTGACCCTGGGAAGCTACAGCTATCAGCAGTACAGCTCCCGTTATCAGTACTGCTCGCTCACAGCTGTTACATTCGGCCCTGTTCAGCAAGCCATTCCTCCACAGTCCTGGGCTTCACTGTGCCCGGGAGAGCGGACAAGGAGGCTGTTATAAATGTGGAAGCTAGCTTTTGTTAAAATCCAGCCTTGAATAAGTGTCTATCTACTCTGAACAACCCCTTGCCTTCTCAGATCCCTTCACCAACAGGCGATGGGCCAATGACTTCATATAAGCTGACACGAGACTAGGAGCCATCTCCCAGGAGAGGTATGTTATGGACTCGGGACACTGAGGATGGGAGTGGGGAGAGGTCTCTCCTTGCCAGGCACAGGCTGGTATTGGGGGAGGAAGCCATGGTGACTTTGGAGAACCCTCAGCCCCTCTCTTGGTGTGAGGTGCCCACGAAGTCCCTAACTCTGGGAGAAGCCAGAACTCGGATAGCAGAGAGTTCTTGCATTTGAGGACATAGCATATGCTGGGAGGGCTCTGCTTAATTTGTCTGAAGGAGACATCAACAGAAGATGGAATCAGTGTGGGGTGGCCAGAAAAGAAGCTCAGTTTGAGATCTTGTTCTAGTCCTCAGCTCTCATGCAGAATTTGCATGACCTTTTCTAAATCACAGGGCCATCTGGAGGCCTCCTTGCCTCATCTATACAAAGCAAATAGAGGCAGTTTCATGCCAGGGCTTGTGAAAATAAAGGCTGAAGCACAGATATCATCTCCTAGTGAGGCGTCAAGGCAAACCTCTGCAGTACCAAGTGGCCCCCTTGAAGGATGTTTCAGGTCTTTGTTCCACACGTGACTTTGAGAAAGAGCAAAAGACCGGAAGGCAGCAGGCTGGGGGGGGGTTGCAGATGAAGGTTCTTCCCACCACTCTACTTAGCCCTGAAATAAAAGGTTACCTGGGGAGGCAAAATGCTCTTCTTGTGGTCACATTGCTCCTCTGGGTGTGGTGAACACAGAAGCTGGTATGTTAACACCTTAGTAGCTGGGTGATGGAATCTGGTGATGGACCCTTAATCCTGGTAGGAGACTGGGGGGCAGGAAAGGTCTGTAGACAGATATTTAAGATGACAGCACTTACCACTCATCTCTCCTACTTTTGCAGGATCAGGGAGCGTATTAAGTCACCCCAGGAACGTCAAAGGGAAGTCTGCGAGGACTACTACCCCTGTGAACTGTATGCTTTTTGCCATGGCTACGCTGCTGCTTACAGGCACTATTTTGGGAGAAGGAGGACTAAGTAAAGGATGACCTGTCCCCATCTTGGGGCCTGGAGCCCAGGGTATCCTCACAAAAAATTTAATGGCTCTGAAACATATTCAGTTGCTTGTGTCCCTGTATGTTATCTTGCCTGCTGCTTCTCTCCAGTGTAGCCATGGATTCCTACACTGTTTTAATTAGTGCTGAGCTGATGTAGCAGAGATCAGAGAGAGTTCAGGATGTGGGTATTTACTACACAATAAATTGCTGGTTTGATACTGTCTTCTCATGAGTCACAGTATTTTGGGGGGTGTGTGCGTGCAATTTTTCACAAAGAAGCTGAGCTTGTTTATCATAGAATCTGGTGCGGATTACGGGAAAAATTCACTACCTTGCAATCACATGAGTTGGAAAGGATCTATGATGTTTTTGTTCCAGGGTCTGCAAGTGTCATCTTTTAGAGGTCACTGGAAAATCTCAGTTTCCAGTCTTCAAACATCTTAAAATGATGTGGTGGTCAGAAAGAAGGGTGAGATGCACTTTTCAAAAATGAAATGTATAACTTTCATCAGTTGGGGAAATAAAATTCAGAAGGTGCCTGTTTAATCTTAAAAACAAAGTTAGGGCAAGAATTAGTGACAGAAAAAGTCTCTAAATTGCATCTTGCCTATCCAGCTGCCCTCAGATCCTGATGCAAGATGCTCCTGTAGAAAGGAGTGTGTGATCCAGACTTATATTTCCTTTTGGAATCCCCTTTCATGCCTTTACGTCAACTCAGGATCATTATAGTAGTGCTAGAAAGCTGCAGAAGCCAAAGGTGAAGAGGGGGCTCCAGGTGGTAAATAAAATAAACCCAGTGTTTGGAGTTAAGCCCATATTTGTTCACCTAGAACCATTTTAATTTACTGTTCGTTTGGAATCAAGATGTGGCCTGACCCTGTGCACAGGTTGCTAAGCACCTCCCAGCCCACTGAGGAGTGAGTGTGACCACTGTTGGCTTGTCACTAGCACTGGCACCAGAGTGCTTCACAAAGCCTGTCCCCAGGCTAAGAAGCACCAGTGCTGACATGCCCAAGAATTCAATGCTGCTCCAGTCTGGTCAGCAGCCATAGCAGCTCAGAGACCCCTTGGTGTGGGGTGTGTAGGAAACAACTTCTGTCTCAGCTCAGCATAGCTGGTTTCAATATTCACATCTCCAGGCTGCCACAGGCACCTGCAAATTATAGAAGTGGGAAAGATTCATGGCATGCTATCAAGGGCTATGAGGTACAAAGCATCAAATGGTTGACTATTCTGTGAAATTAAGTCTAGAGAAAAATGTACCTGCCATGTTAGAAACATGAATATTCTTGCAAAATATGCTTCAAGGCTTTGCCAGGTTTGAAGATGAACTTCTGGAAAGAAATGTGATTTATTTATTGAAAACACTTCTGATAGGAAACTCCCCCCTGACAGCTGCTAAAGTTTTGTCCAAAGGAAAAAGTGAGAGAGAAAAGAGTTTAAGGAAAAAAAAAAAGCCATATGGATTAGGTATATTTGCACCCACACTTGTTCTGCATGTTCCCAAGTAGGTGAATCTTTTGATAATGAACCAAGGCCAAACTTTCATACCCTAAAGTCAACAAGTCTGCAGTGTCTGGGTTTGACTTGACACTCTGACACTGTTGGGGGGTTTTTAGCAAGCAATGGACATGTGAGCAATCCAACCTTTGAGCCTGACCCGGATGCTGAAGCAGGATGGGAAGTTGGGAAAGGTGTGACGGTGTGAATGCATGCTTTAAGGTCGCAAATCAATTTATGCCACGCTAGTGCTGTTAGCCAATTAGTAGTTAGAAGAGTCTCGTGAAGAGTCTTGGGACTTAGTGCTCTGTCTATATAAACCGGGTTGTAATGCCATTAAAGTGCCTTTCACAAGATTTATTAAGTCTCTATGTGATTGCTTGCCATGACTTCCCGCAACTGGCGCCCAAACAGGGACCCTCAGAACTGCTGCTAGAAGCTGATGCTGTCAGCGTGAAGAAAAGCAGACGGAGAGGGTGGAAAAGCCGACCGAAAGTTGTCGCTGCCCCGGCGACAGTCGTTCCGCAGTGCCCAGCGGACGGAGACGGTGCGCACCGGGGCACAACGGGTCCTGTTCTGAATCTCACTAAAGGTCAGTGAGCGGTCGGGGAGGAGATGGGGTCTGCGCTTACCAAAGTGAAGGAAGCGGTAGTTAAGCTCCTCCAAGATATGCTCTCTGTGAGAGGAATTTCTTACGACGCACAAGCCCTGAAGGGTCTGCTGCAGTGGGCACGGGACAGAAACCTGATATCCGGGGTGAACACAGCGTTTGAGCTGTCTGCCTGGGAAGCCATAGGCACGAGTCTGTGGGATGAAGTTAGCAACGGAGGAAAGAGTGGCAAAGAAGCCTATAAACGGTCGATACTGTGGAAACAAATAAGAGAGACTTTGAGCACAATGAAAGGGGAACGGGCTGCTGCTGCTGCTGCATATGCGGCTTTGACACCCGGAGAGGAGAAAAAAGGGGGGGCCGACCCTGCACCCACGGCGGCTTCGTCTCCTTTTAATCCCTTCGCGCGGAATATCACGATTCCAGGTCCTCGGGGCTCCACCTCCCGAGTTAAACATTCCACCCCTAACCCGCCGCCCCCTGTTTCACCTGGCGGAGCTCTGCCAGGCAGCGCCTCGCTTCTCAGCCTGAAACAGACCGAGACGAAGGCGGAAGTAGCAACAAAGGCAAAACCAGCAGTGGGTGGTCCATTATGCAGACCAGGGGCGGGTACTTATCCACCGCTCCCTTTTACACCGGCTCTGTCATCCACGCCTTCGGGTGACGACACCAGCCCCGAGGACAACCCCGACCGGCCCTCCCCATCAGTGGACGAATGCATGAGAGATGTGATGGAACGCCTCAGCGAGCTGGAATTACAACATCACGCCCTAGTTGAGAAAACAGCGGCTGCTGCTTCACTGGACAGATCTAAACTTTTCAACCCCTTCACGCCAGGAGGCGTTTCCCCACAAGCTTCAGCTCTGCAACCGTCTGCCCCGCCGCTGCCGCCTCCAGAGCATCTCTTCGCCGGAGCCAGAGATCCTCAGGAATCCACTCAGCGCTGGAGAGGAATCATCAAAGATGCAATTGTCGAAGGGTCCTTTATTCCGCAGGCTTTCCCTGTTATTTTATCCCCAACAGGTCAAAAGTGGGAGGCTTTTGATTGGAAAATGCTAGAGAAAGCTCGGTCTGCCATTGCGCAGTATGGGTTGCAGTCACAGCTCACTCAACAAATAATTCACTATATTTTCACCGCTGATTTGTTGATTCCATTTGATAGTACACAGGTTGCAAATGTTTTGCTTACTCCATCACAACAGCTCATGTTCCACAGAGCTTGGCAGAGAATGTGTGATGCGGAGCAAGCTAAACCATGCCAACAAAATGACCCATTATATGGAATTCAGGCCCAAATGCTAATGGGTGTGGGCCCTTTTGCCTCGGTACAAATGCAGTCTCAATTTTCAACAGAAGCTCTGCAGTTATCTCAACAACTAGCACTGCAGGCCATTTTTTCAGTGCATGAGCCAGGGAAGCCCTATGGGTTCACGCATGTCAAGCAAGGGCCAAATGATAGCTATGCACAGTTTGTAGACAAATTATATTCTGCCATTGACAGTCACCCTGATCTTAATGAGGCCATGAAACAGCAAATGTTTAAAATGCTGGCCTTTGATAATGCCAATGAAAAAAACAAACGGGTCTTAGGGACGCTACCAAAAAATTCAGAGGTAGCTGATATGATTGAATTGGCTGAACGCACCACGCAAATGAATAATGCGGCCTATGTTGCTGCTGCCTTGCAAGGAGCTATCGCTCCTACTATGAAAGGAGTCATTGCTCCCTTGTTAAAACAAAAAAAGGGAGGCAAAGAGAAAAAAGATAAGAGGTGTTTTAATTGCGGCAAAGTAGGTCATTGGAAAAGTCAATGTAAAGCTTGAAAACGATCAAAATGGTGTGTTCATTGTCAAAAGGATAGCCATAACACATCAGAATGCAACGGTAAAGGTAAGGGAAACGGGAACAGGAGCGCCACACCCTCTTGCGCGATGACACAAATGCAGGGGGCTTGGGCAGCATCCCAACAGCAAAAGGATGCCTCGACACCATTCCCTCTGCCACAGCTGGAAGTGCCGGAGTGGACGTGGAACAGCCGTAGACGTCACTCTACAAGACACTGGAGTGCATCTAATAGATAGCAATATTCGAGGGCCATTAGGTCATGGTCTTAGTGCCTTATTGTTAGGGAGATCTTCAACCTCTAGACGGGGTATTTTTGTTTTGCCTGGAGTAATTGATGCTGATTTTGTAGGAATTGTAAAAATAATGGTTTATTTGTTAACACCACCTGTTTTTATTCCAAAAGGTAGCTGCATAGCTCAACTGGTTCCTTTTAAATCTTGTGTTCCTCGACCGGGTATAGCAGAACGAGGAGACGGGGGATTCGGCTCAACAGGATCGCCGCAAGTATCAGGACATATTGTTCCTTCAAATAGCCCTTGGAACACATCAATCTTCACTATTCCCAAAAAAAGGGGGGAAGTGGAGATTGTTGCATGACTTAAGGGTAGTTAATGCAGTCATGGAAAATATGGGATCCTTGCAGCCGGGTTTGCCATCTCCTGTTATGCTGCCTGAGGATTGGGATTTACTGATTATTGACTTGAAAGATTGTTTTTTCACAATTCCACTGTGTAAAGACGATGTAGAAAAGTTTGCCTTTTCGGTTCCCTCTGTTAACAAGGCCGAACCGGCAGAAAGATATCATTGGCTGGTCTTGCCTCAAGGCATGAAAAATTCTCCTATCACGTGCCAGGCATTTGTTGCCTGGGCCTTAGGACCAATTCGAAAGAAATATCTGCAACTGATAATTTATCACTATATGAATGACATATTAATTGCTGGAAAACATTTGCAAAATGAAACCATTTTAATAGCGATGACCAGAGAATTAGAGAAGAGGGGGTTAAAAATTGCCCCTGAAAAAATTCAACGGCAATCACCTTGGAAATATTTGGGCTGGATCATCACAGGAAGTAGTGTCAGACAACAAAAAGTAGAAATCAAATCAGACATCAAAACGCTCATTGATATCCAGAAGCTGGTTGGCGATATTCAGTGAGTAAGAGGTATCTGTGGCATAACAAATGATGATTTAAACCCTTTAATTCAGTTATGAGGCACCTCTACTCAAGCTAACAAGAAACGTGAGCTTGGTCCTGAACAACAGCGTGCATTGAGCAAAATCAGTGAAAACATGTCTCAATGTCATGCAGCTCGATTTAATCCTCAGTATCCTATTGCCCTTATGATTGTCAATTCACAACAAGGTAGAGATTGGCCACTTGCCCTCATCATCCAATGGGTGCAGGAAGGGCCAAATCCTTTACGCATTTTGGAGTGGATATTTTCTCCAATGAGGCAGAGAAAAACCGTTGTGACCCGAATTGAAATAATTGCGCAATTAATTATGAAAGGATGATCTAGAATTCAAGAAATAGCAGGAGCGGATCCGCAATCAATTATTGTGCCATTGGTTCAGGAATATTTAGAATGGCTCATTAGAAATTCTCTTGATTTGCAAATTGCCTGCACAGATTTCACAGGTCTCCTCACAAATGTTTATCCTGCTCACCGCATGATCCCTATGCTGCAAAACCAGACCTTTGAGGAAGAGCCGTATCGGTCTGAAACACCGGTAAACGGTATCACTGTTTTCACCGATGCAGGAAAGAAAACTAAAAAGGCAGGAGTCACCTGGGAAAAGGAGCCTGGTCAATGGAATAGTCACATCATCCAGGGAGGGTCTATAGACTCCTTGCAGACGTTAGAGCTCCGAGCTGTAATATGGGCATTTCAACATTGGAATGATCAGCCACTGAATATTGTATCAGACTCTCTCTATGTGGTTGGAGTAGTGTGGCGCATTGAAAGGGCTATGCTTCGTGAGGTCTCGAATAAGCTGCTTGCTGAGCTGTTGCGAGAATTATTATTGACCTTAAATGACAGACATCACTCATATTTCATCACCCATATTCGCAGTCACTTAATGACTGAAGGATTGGCCATTGGAAACAACAAGGCTGATCTATTGGTAGCTCCAGCTTGGACTGGTCCACCTGTAAATATTTTTGAGCAAGCAAAAAATTCCCATGCATTTTTCCACCAATCAGCAAAAATGTTAGCACGACAGTTTCATTTGCCCTTGACAGATGCACAAGGGATCGTGAAGTCCTGTCCAGCCTGTCAGAAAATAGGGTTTGGAGTTGGCCTCGGGGTCAACCCAAAGGGACTGCGGCCCTTGCAATTGTGGCAAATGGATATGACACACGTTGTAGAGTTTGGCAGATTGAAATATGTCCATGTTGTAATTGGCACATTTTCTATGGCTGTGTGGGCGACAGCTCAAACTGGAGAGACTGCTACACATGTTGAAAAACATCTATATTCCAGTTTTGCAGTTTTAGGAGTCCCATTATCCCTCAAGACTGACAATGGCCCTGCATATACCTCTCGTAGATTTCAACAATTTTGTCTCGCTTGGGGTATTCAGCACACCACTGGTATTCCTCACTCCCCCACAGGTCAAGCGATGGTTGAACGAGCCCATCAAACCCTGAAAGATTTGCTTCAAAAACAAAAAGGGGGAGAGCCCAGTACCCCAGCAGTAAAATTAGCTAAAGCTGTGTATGTGCTAAATTACCTGCGTCTCACAGGAGAAAGGAAAGATCCACCTATGGTAATTCATAGTGCAGTTTTAAAAACCGGGTTAGATGAACAACAGAAAATTCTGGTGCAGTATAAAAATCTCAACACAGGACTTTGGGAAGGACCAGCTGAAGTGAAACTAACTGGAAGAGGATATATGTGTTTGCTCACAGGTGAAGGTCTCCATTGGATTCCTTCCAGATGGGTAAAACCATGGAAGGAGCCGCAGTGCCAAGACTCATCTGTAAAGGCTTTATCATCAAAATAAATTGTTAGAAGCCTCCTATGTTCCCCACACTATTAATCTCAGACAGAACATGTGGGTAACGTGGGCAAATCGAATGGGAAATAATCCTTTTGTTTATCAATGGCCGCGTCTGGCGACTTTTTTTTGAACATATTTAATTAGAGTCTTAGAATTTGTAAAAATAGGCTAAGAGGTTTATAAAAATAAGTTTATATTGAATTTGTTACTGAATGACAGTTATTAGGTAGTGATCCCACCCCCAGAAAAGAAGTCAAGTAATAGTAAGAGGCTATTTTAACACCATAGATGTCAGAACCAGTTCCGCAGATGTCCTAGGTTGACATATGGGTGGTTCCCATGGTCCTTTAAGGAGGAGGGGACAAGTTTGCCTTTTGGCTTTCCTCCAAGGTGCAGCCGGCCTTGTGGGGGGAGCCCTTGGGTAAACAAGCCCCAGGTGCCCCACACTGGATAAATGAGTGCCAGGTGTCCTGTTTTGGGGACAGGGGCTGGGGCCACTTGCGGAAGGGTGGAGTGTCTGTCTGTGAGGTGGATGCACTTTGCAGAGTTTTCCTGTTGGGGAAGGACCTCCTGATTCTCCCTGCAACTGGGCCCCGGTCAGGTTTGGCATTTGCAAACGGGGGCTTCGTGGAAAAACAATATGGGACTACTTCTATATGATCAGCCTATTGACTTGGTTGTCTCCATCTCTTCTGTGGGAGACTTTGTTTCTTTGTTAATTCCACCTATTACTGAATTCCACCTATTATTGGTTGCTATTATATTAATGATTGTACTTTGTGTTTTCGAAAAGGTAACAATCATGATTAAATATACCATGAAGAACGTATGGCTGGCTCAAGAAGAAAAAGGGGGAATTGTAGGAATGTATTTTAAAAGAAAATAACCACACAGTGAACCAGCCATACGGGATGTTGGCCTAGGCACGTAGCCGCATTCTAGAAGCTACTTCAGAGGAAGAAAAAATAAGAAAGAGCAACGACCGCTTGCAGGAGCGAACAGATAAGAGTGTCCAGTTGGACACTGCGTGAGAAGAACTCAAGAATCAACGAGAGCTGAACTGACTTGCATGTTTGCCTCGTGCTAGAGACTTTTATCAAATTAGATAATGCGTGACTGCGTGTAGGGATAGAAAACCTGTTTAAAAAGGGACAGACAGAATTAACTGAAGATTTAGATAGTGTTAGGCATGCTGTGTAGTAAAATAAGAACCGCTGTGAAATTTTTCTGTTATTAGCCCTAGGTTAAGGTTGTAAAGATTTTAGATGAAATGCGTTGCATGAATCTGTCTAACCATTCTTTCTCTATTCATAAGCAACTGCAGCAATTAAGAGAGAATATGAAGAAACTCACCATCATAATTTCCTCGTTGTTCCCATCATTGGTTTGGATTGCTCAAAATTAAGAAGGGGCATTTGTTGGGGGGTTTTTAGCAAGCAATGGACATGTGAGCAATCCAACCTTCGAGCCTGACCCGGATGCTGAAGCAGGATGGGAAGCTGGGAAAGGTGTGACGGTGTGAATGCATGCTTTAAGGTCGCAAATCAATTTATGCCACGCTAGTGCTGTTAGCCAATTAGTAGTTAGAAGAGTCTCGTGACTTAGTGCTCTGTCTATATAAACCGGGTTGTAACGCCATTAAAGTGCCTTTCACAAGATTTAAGTCTCTATGTGATTGCTTGCCATGACTTCTCGCATGACACTACCAAAATGGAAGGCACAGGGCTAGTGCTGTCTGAATCTGAGTCCAGAAATATCTGGCTACTCCAACCTCCAGTTTACCAGTATAAATAATGAATAATACCAGAGATTTCTGTGGGATTTTGTTAGTGTAAGCAATAACCAAACATGTTTAAGAGACTACATGCTGGATAGAAAGCTTGGGAAAAGTTAGGAAGAGAAGTAAAGCTGTTTGGATTACTAGAATTGTATACTTATACTCTTTCAAATTTTTGTTTTGGAAGCATAACTTTTCTAGAATACCTGTTATTTTTAGATATTTATTTATTTTTAAACTGATACTTTTTAAGATTCTTTTCCTTTACTGTAGAAGAGTTAAACTTTTTTTTTTTTTTTTTCAGTCTGGAAATTTCTCTAAGCTAAAAGCAATGTTTCTAGGGATTGGCACATCCCTAATGGATCTGACTGCCCTTGGGAGCATTTTAGGCTTTAATTCTGTAACCCTTGCATGTCTCCCCCACATGTGGGGCCAAGCAGGACTGGATGTGAGGTGAAGGAAAATGCGATCCATATGCTGTGTTTGGGACATGGCTTTGAGAACTCGGCTTGTGGGTTTGAGGAGTATGGGGTTACTGGTAGATAGGCTGTAGAAGAGACCATGCAAAGCTCTTGTCATATCAAGGAACCACAGCCACTCAAGTCCTGAGGAATAAAACACTCTTGGAGTTTCAAGGTTTATTTGATTTTTAGACAAGAGAAAACAAACTAACAGCCTCCATACTAGGAAGACTTCCAGGAAGGACAAAGAAAGAACCCCTGCCCCAAACTAACAACCAAAGATCCCAACAGTATAAAAATAGCTCTTCAAAGTGGTTTGGTGAAACTGTCTGAAGTGAAAATCTACCGTGTGTTTGCCCTATGCAAACTGCTTCATCGGTTTCTTTACCTTCAGAGGAATTGGTCAGGGTGGGGTGGGGGAAAAGGGTCACCACTGAGTTCAGTTTCATTTGACTTTCCATATGAGAGAGCTCCATCACACAAAAAGAGCTGCTCTGCTTCAGGGTGTGCTCGTCTTTCCCCTGGCTTTCCAGCAAGAAGCTGAATGACTTTCATGTTCATAATAAAACTGGAGTTTTTTTATCCAGTTGTTTTGCTTCAACAGTCCCATTCAAAACCTCAGATAAAATTTTCTGGAAATGACATGAGTCCTGAGATGGATGTCAAAATGGCTGCCAGGACCCAATATCTCCTGGCCCAAAGGACGGGCTTTGTTTTGGAGCTCAGACACAGGAACACAAGCCAGAGCCCTGATCTCTCCAGGTGATCACAGGATATAAACTGCTGCCCAAAAGCAAGCTCCAGAGAACTTCGGGAACCTCTAGGAAAGCTCTGAGGTTAGGGAGACTAGCACAGCCAAAGAAGACATGAGGAGTCTGCTGGCACTGCTGGTCATGACTGGCCCTGGCAGCGCTTTGCTGTTGCGAGAAAGGTAAGGGGATGTCTTCCCGGAAAGACTCCTGGGAGCACTGCTCAACCCTGCAGCTTGTTGTCAGCCTCCCTTCGGTCTGGGAGAGACGCACAGCTTCAGGGGGAGGAGGTGCACTGCGGGACATTGCACAACTTCAGATCTCTGTCTGAGACAGTCATGGATGAGAGACAGCTTGGGGATAGAGAGCCTCTTCTCTTGCTGGCACTTTCTTCCACCGGTCACCACCTCCCCCTCCAATCACACCATTGAATTGCAGAAAACTCAAACAATTTAATATGTTTAAGCATTAAACAAGTTTAGCATTTAGGTGAACTGGCAAAGCTATGCTGAATGCTCACTTCTGAGTAAGAGGGTTGAGATGCAGGCAGCCTGTCTTGATCACAGACAGAGAGATTTTGTGCCTGCCAGCCCTAGAGTGCTGTAGGATCACAGAGATAGGCACCAAGTCAAGCCTTCACCTGCAGGGAAATGTGGGAAATGTTTCCTTCTGGAGGAAAAGAAGCCTTCTATTAGTGGTTAAAAAAAGGAGAGTTGTCTCATTGAAATAAGAGCACACCACATTTCAAGGTGATTTAGTGATAATGACTTCATGAGGAAGAGATAGTAATGTAGTGGTAGTTGATGAAGAGAGAGGGAAGGGTGGAAAGATCAGAAAAATAAGTGTTTTCTTTTTACAGCAGGAAAAGAGAAGCTGAGCAGGAGAGAGCTCTGTCTTTTTCTGTATTATCTCATTCAGAGTTAAATTTCATTCAGTCCTTGGCAACAGATATGTCATGATTCAATACTGGCAAGTATATTTTGTTTGATCAGTGTTTTCCTTCTGTCAGTCTCTTCCTCACTTTTTTACTCTTCAGTACATATCTGATTTTTTTTCAGTCATTATTATGTTCCAGAATGTTTAAATGGTGTTGGAATAACTTCTAATTTTTTATTTAAAAAAAAAAAATAAAATATCAAAGGAATGTATACATTGCTTAAAAATAGAACTACACAACCCTTTTCACACAAAGTTTTTGTTTAAGCACAGTTGTTATTCTTTTGGTCTCTAGAGTCCTCTTTCTGCCCGTAAGTACGCTTATGCCAAATACCTGGTGACTTGGGTGGAACTGACACTGTGAAAAAAAGTATGGTGAAATAATGGAAGAAATAGGGCAGTGTGGGAGAGCCAAGATTAAGAGACCTTCCATTTCTCTTAGCAGATGCTTTCCTTCGGTGTTTGCAGGGAGCATTAAGGATGAAGATTAGGACTGAACACAGAAATAGTGTGTAAATTCTCCTTGGGAGGGCTGGTGAGCCAGGTACCTCAACCCTGAGCCAGAAAGCTGCGAGAACAGAGTTCTTCCTAGTTTTCGGTCCTATTTCTCTTCCGTATCAAAAGCTTGTGATTTCTCCCTTGAGTTAAGGAAACCTCTCTTTCCAAAGATAGAGGAGATGTTCAGCTGTCTTCAGGTTCTGTCCAAATTTTGGGTTTGCTCAAATGGTCCCCTAGCTCTAGCTGTCCCTGCTCTCAGCAGGGGTGGGGAGGGAGAAGGAAGAAGGTCTTCCTCCAGCTTCCATGGTGGTTATATGTTTATTGTGTCATTTAATCTGGCTCAGAGGAAGTTGAAATTAAACAAATCCGGGCATAATGTGTGAATTTTGCTGTGGTGGTCTATCTAATGGTGGGTGTTAATAAAACCATTTTTGGGAGGAACAGACCTTCTGGGAAAGGGGGGAGCTGGACTCAGCGTGTAGGCAGAAGGATTCAGTTACAGAGTGGAGCAGAGGAGGAGGACTCACAAGCAAACTTCTTTCTGTCTTCCAGATCCCAAAGACCCATCAGGATCTCCCAGTGCTGCCAGTAAGTATATTGTTGTGATCGACGCTCAGCTCAATTCTCCTGTATCTACTTCACTTCTTGGCTTTGACAGGTTCAAGGGATGAACAAGGATCATTCCAAGTCCCTCTAGCTGCTCTATTTTTGCTTCCTCACTGGTGCAGTCCCCAAGGTGCAGGGGCATCTGCAGCAAACAGAGGGGCTGCCTTTCACAGCCATGGGGGTAGGAGACAAGAGGGAGGTCAGCCTCCCTGCACCAGCAACCTGCCATCGCTTTGGGTGCTAGTGCCACAGCCTGCATCTCCACAACAGCTCCCAGGCAAGACATGAGTCCTGAAGGTTGTTAGCCCTAGGATGCATGTCCCCTCTGTGAAACAGGTTGACATGGGTGGAGTAACATGGCCAGTGTCCCTGCTTCTCTGTGCTGGCCTCAGAGACCTATTCAAAGTGTCTGCTGTGTCCTCAGACTGTTAAGAGAGCAGAATCTGCCCCAGGGCCTCCAGGCACTGGTCTTTTGCATTGGCTGAGCATCCAGTCTGATGTGCAGGATCACAGAGCATAAAGGTTTGGTGCCACAGGGCAACAGGCTGTGACATCCCTGCCAAATCCAACAAGCTGGAGAGCTTGAAAGCAAGTGCCTGCCTTACCTCCTACAGAGAGCTGCAGTCCTTCCTTTGTCAGGTCACCTGGGGCATAGGGATTTGCACATCTTCATATATCCACAGCTTTTGCAGCAAACTGATCCTGGCAGAAATCTGTATGGAAAATCCCCCTTGTTCTTCCCTGTCTCTTTTTTCTCACACCTTAAAGGATAACATTGCTGGGGGGTGGGGCATGAAAGCTGGTATTTCTCTAGTGAGCCAATACAAACACAGATTGGAAAAGGAAAAATATGCGAAGAGTGTTCCATGAGAGGTAGTGACTTCTGATAGCTCATAAATTGGCAGTTTCTGTGTAGTCATGTTTTGCCAATTACTAGGCCTAATGCAAAGGATGCAGCCAACAGCAAAACAGTCCAGTAACCAGATTTTATTGTATACAAAAAAGTCAGTATATGGGTGATCACTGGGGGTACAAACAAGTCAAACAGATCACACACAATAGACAGCAACCCCAGGAACAACACAGCATGACCAACAATCAGTGGAATAAACAAAGCAACAAAGTCTCCCATAGAAAAGATGGGAGACAACCAAGTCAATAGGCTGATCATATAAGATACAAGTAGCCACATATTGTTCCCCCACAAAGCCCACATTTGCAAATGCCAAACCTGACTGGGGCCCAGTTGCAGGGAGAGTCAGGAGGTCCTTCCTCAACAGGGAAACTCTGCAAAGTGCATCCCCCTCACAGACAGACACTCCACCCTTCCTGCAAGTGGGCCCAGCTTTTATCCCCAAAGCAGGACACCTGTCACTCATTTACCCAATGCAGAGCACCTGGGGCTTGTTTACCCAAGGGCTTTCCCTGCAAGGCCGGCCACACCTTGGAGGAAAGCCAAAAGGCAAACTCATCCCCTCCTCTTAAAGGACCATGGGAACCACCCATATGTCAACCTTAATTCAGGGCTCGGGGTTCAGACCCCAGCACTTCAAGTCAGTATTTTGATCCAGACTAAATCCCATCTTACTCAAGAGGGGGCATCTGCCAAACAGAAACACAATCAAACACCCACAATGATGAGGGAAGGACACAAAACCAACTGTCTCCCTGCAAACAGAGATCTTAGAGACTGCTTTCCCCCACTGACAGTGACAGTTTGCCAGTTTCTCTGCAGAAATATGTACTGGTGTGCAGCTGCCTGTGTTGCTGGTGTGCTGGCATCTGTGCACACCTTTGCTGGTGTGTGTCCATCCCATGGAGAGAGGCTGGGATGTGCTGTGCTGAGCTCTGGCTGGGTGTGGGAGGTAAAGTGGTTCTACCTGTTTTTTTGGGGTACTCCACAGCACTCTGGTGTTTGCACAACCACAAATCCAAGGGGGCAAATAAGCAACTGCGCTGACATGGTGTGTTAGTGGAGACCAGGGGCCAATGCTGTCATGGCAGAAAGACCTCTCATGTTCCCCAAGTCCTGAACACCATGATCCTTGCACCTCCTTGGTGTATTTCTCCTTGGGTGATGTTTACTGTCGTTATTTTATACCCTTTGCCTTTCATGGAACACAGCACATGTGAGCATTGGTATTTCTATGTGCCACCCCACCTGTTGCTTATGGCTCATTAGAGGCTTTTTTAAGGCCTGGTGGCTGGTATCCCACATCACTCTCAGTCTGAGTCAAAATATAAAAAAGAAGCTAAGACTCTGAAGTTAAGTGACCTAGGGAAAGAGGGTGCCCTTCCTTTCGTTTTCTCATTCATATTTTATGCTGTCATGACTTTACCTTCTGTGTAGGAATCGACTGAGGGAGACTGCACTCTCATATGAGGTCAGCAGAACTCGATTTATTGCGCAGATACATTTACTTATATATCATTCTTCTGTCAAATCACCACGACTAAGCATATCTTATTATCTTTTTCTTAGGTTTTCATTAGACCACTTCTACATCAATCATTAACTTTTAACCTATGCTTCAGCCTCTAATTATCATATTCTCCTCCTTGCCTGTTAGTTCCCTATCTTATGTAACTTAGTTTCTTGTACTACTCTGCAAGGACAGTACGTCCTTTAGGCCTAATCTTGGCTGCTAGCGCCTGCACAGTAGCCTGTTCGTGCACCTGCTCTAACACTACATGTCCGTTATTCACAAGCCAAACTCCCACAATTCCCCCTTTTTTCTTTTGCACGAACAGAACTTTATGCATTAGACTAGTGACTAGTTTTGTTATTACCTTCCATACTATTCCTAGCCCAATTAACAACAAGACAATTATGATCACCCAGCGAATGCCTTCTTTGATCAAACCAAGTAACCATGGGGACAGACTGCCAAATATTTTTTGTAACCATGAATCAAACCAGCTTGTCTCCTTTTGAATCTTTAAGTGTGTTCTTTAAGCCACTGCAGTTGTTGGTGAATTGATTCCCCACGATTGCTTAGATTGAAGCAGCACATCCCTTCAAAATCTTCACATCCATGGCCTTGTGCTAAAAGCAAAGAATCAACAGCAGCTCTATTTTGCAACACAGCATGCCTAACGCTATCTAAATCTTCTATTAATTCTGTCTGTCCCTTTTTACAAATTTTTCTTTCCCTACACGCGGTCACGCATTATTTAATTGGTTAAAAGTCTCTAGTACAAGGCAAACATGCAGCTCAGTTCAGTTCCCGTTGGTTCTTAAGTTCTTCTCACACAATGTCCAATTGGTCACTCCCATCTGTTCACTCCTGCATTCCCTAGTGAAGCAGTCATTGCTCTTTCTTATTTTTTCTTCCTTTGAAGCAGTTTCCAGAATGCAGCTGCGTACCTAGGCAAACATCCCGTATGGCTGGTTCACTATATGGTCATTTTCTTTTAAATACATTCCTACAATTCCCCCTTTTTCTTCTTGAGCCAGCCATACGTTCTTCATGGCATCTTTAATCATGCTTGTTGCCTTTTTGAAAACACAAAGTACAATCATTAATACAATAGTGACCAATAACAGGTGAAATTCAATAATAGGTGGAATTAACAAAGAAACAAAGTCACCCACAGAAGAGATGGAGACAACCAAGTCAATAGACTGATCATGTAGAAGTAGTCCCATATTGTTTTCCCATGAAGCCCCATTTGCAAATGTCAAACGTGACCAGGGCCCAGTTGCAGGGAGAGTCAGGAGGTCCTTCCCCAACAGGAAAACTCTGTAAAGTGCGTCCACCTCACAGACAGACACTCCACTCTTTCCACAAATGGACCCAGCCCCTGTCCCCAAAGCAGGACACCTGGCAGTCATTTATCCAATGTGGGGCACCTGGGGCTTGTTTACCCAAGGGCTCCCCCCACAAGGCCGATCGCACCTTGGAGGAAAGCCAAAAGGCAAAGTCATCCCCTCCTTTTAAAGGACCATGGGAACTATCCATATGTCGTTCAATACATATATAGCCTTTTTTAATCTATCTGCAGGTGGCAATCCTATTCTTTCAATTACAGACACCATAGACACCATCAAAGCCTTCTCCTGTGTTTTGTTTTGTTTTGTGTTTTTTTTTGTTTTTTTTTTTTTTTGGAGCTTTACATTGTACCTTAATGTGACCAGATTTTCCACAGCTGCAACATTTTGTGCCTCGATTACCGTTACCTTGTTGTACCAAGGGTCGGATAGCTGCAGGAAAAGCTGAGGCCATGAAACCAGCATGCTCTTCAGGTGTTCCTACCCCGGAACAAGCATCCATCATTTCAGCAATACTGGAGTTTTTAGGCAGACTCTGTAAAATACACTTGCAGGTTGGGTTAGAATTTTCAACACTTAAAGACATGAGTAATGCTTCTCGCCCAGGATCAGCTAAAGGTGACCTATCAAGTGCATTTTGCAACCAATTTAGAAATTGCATATATGGCTCATTTGCACCCTGTTTTACTGTGATTGCTTCATAAAAAGTGCTCTGCTGCTAAATAGTATTACAGGTACTGTGATGTTTTTATCTTAACATTGTTACTTGCTTAAATGTTCATTCCAGAAGGTCTGAAAAATTATGTTACTGTTAATTCTCCCCACAAAAAGCAGCTCATGCACAACTATTTTTCCTTTTTCTCTCTCTTTTTTTTTTTTCTTTTTTTTTCTTTTTTCAGTTATTTTGAGATATTTTACCCACAGTTTAGTCCTAATCTGAGTCAGACTAAATCATAGTGACATTTTTTCTTTACCCCGGCTCCCTTTCCATTTCTTGTCCCAGCCTGCCCACCCCCCAACCACGCTCCTTTTGAAATCTCGCACTCAGGTGAGGTGGGTCAGATGTTTCAGGAACGTGTGGTTCAGGCGGCGGTGGAATGGGCCATTGTTCGTCTGTGTCCATTGTCTCTTCTTCTGTCCCAGACACTTCTCTCTCGCCGCTGGAATAGGTGGGGGGGACGGAACAGGCATTCGGTCGGGGACCCTGAAGCTGCAGATGTTCCGGCTGCTGCCGCAGCGCTCGCGGGGGAGAGGGGCGGGGGAGAGGGGGGGGGCTGGAATGCCGATCGTGCCGCTCCGCTGCGCCAGGCACAGCCGCTGCTCCAGCCGCTGCCGCGGCGTGCGCGGGGGGGGGAATGGGGAATTGTTTACCTCCCGCGCGGTTTTTGCAATTTTTTCGCCGTTTATCACCCTTAATAACATTGTCCCGCAGAGAGTTCCCACACTTTCTCCACTCCGTTACATCAAACAACGTATTAGGGTCTTTAAAGTGTCCTTTTGCATACCCCCAAGCATATAGGGAGCCCAAAGTCTTTTTACTTATGCATTACACCATACGCTTCTTGTCCTGCATTCTCTGCGTGTATGTCTCGTATTTCCACAGCGGTAGCAAATTATAGTGGCGTTACGGTCGTTGGAAGACGGAGAGGACGACAGGGGGGCAAGCGCTGCCATAGCCTGCACTGTATTTTCTTGCCCCTGCCGCACAGCTTCACTTAACTGATTACTAAGTTGACTCTCTGCTACTGTTGCTCTTAACTGTGTCAATAATTCCCAATCTAAGGGGGATAAGGTGACCTGAATGTTATCATTATCCAAGGGTGTAAAAACAACAGAAAAAACTTCCGAGAGTGCTTCCACAGCTCCACTATCACCCTCTTGCAGTCTATCTGCCGCAAGCTTTTTCCACCCCAGCACACGTTCCTGTAGCTGACAGCGTAGTTTTTCTCGGCTACTTTCGGTCTCATTTGGGGCTTTCGAGTCAGAAACCTTCCCCACGGGCGGTGGGACCGGCTCTGAACTCGTTGCCCAGTCCTCAGGCGGAGGAGGCAATTCCTCCTCTGGTGGAGCTGAGGGGATAGGTGCTTCTACGGCAGCCGTAGACATGGTGAATGATCTGTAGCTAGGTGGATTGCACTCTATGCCCGTATCGTGTAAGTATAATTGATTTTTGGCAGTAGCCTCATGAGCTAATTTAGCCGCACGCAACTCTATGGAATGTTGTAACAGAGCATTATGAACAATTCTCCAATGTTTCCCTAACCTTTTCGCTGTCTTGTCATCATCTAATACGGCATCCCAAATTATATCCCCTAATTTTCGCCATTCTGCAAGTTCATGTATCGTGTTAGGACTAACAAAACAACCCTGGCTTATCCCATAGGTTATTAGCCCTGGCAACTCCTTTTTAAAATCTAGCTTTTTTTTTTTTTTTTTAAAAAAAAAAAAACCTCTGCACCATATAAATTCCACTCGACTCTCCCTTAATCTTTTTGCCTCTCTCCTAACTCATGAACGGTGTTAGGGTTCACGAAACATCCTTTAGATATGCCGTAAGTTATTAAAGCCGGCAACTCTTTTTTGAAATCTATCTCCTTCTCCTTAACCCCCCTCTGCTTCAAAAACTGAGTTAGCAGTGTCAATGCCGCCTGTCTTTGCATAGTTAAAGTATGAATCTACACAACCTTGATTACCAGTGGTTAGCGACAGCAATTGCTCACCTTTCGCTCCCACCGTTATCTTCCAGCCACTGTGTAATTTCACCCGTGGGATCCGGCACCGTAGTCGCCTGCAACGAGGTGCTTTGATCGTCCTTATTCGCGAGTCGGGACCTGGGATCTTTACTCCGTATTTTTATTCCTCGGTAGTTTCACGCCGACAGGATCACGTCGGGGTCACCACTTTGTAGGAATCGACGGAGGGAGACTGCACTCTCATATGAGGTCGGCAGAACTCGATTTATTGCGCAGATACATTTACTTATATATCATTCTTCTGTCAAATCACCACGACTAAGCATATCTTATTATCTTTTTCTTAGGTTTTCATTAGACCACTTCTACATCAATCATTAACTTTTAACCTATGCTTCAGCCTCTAATTATCATATTCTCCTCCTTGCCTGTTAGTTCCCTATCTTATGTAACTTAGTTTCTTGTACTGCTTTGCAAGGACAGTACGTCCTTGAGGCCTAATCTTGGCTGCTAGCGCCTGCACAGTAGCCTGTTCGTGCACCTGCTCTAACACTACATGTCCGTTATTCACAAGCCAAACTCCCACACTTCTGCATATTTGCTGTGGACTCAGATCATGCTAACTGATAAGAGAATAGTTTATGTCAGAAAAGGCCCTTGCTCCATGTAGGTTGGAGTGAGGAAGGTGCTCAGCTGTTGGGCTTTGAATGGACAGTGGAGTGGGGAGAAATGAATAGGCAGTTAGGATGGACCATGACAGCCATCTGCTTGTGAAGAGAGTAGACTGTCCCTTTTCAGAGGTTAGACTGGTCTTTGTTTTGCACAGACCATGGTCCTGCATCTCTAACCTGCTGTGCTCTCTCTTGGTAGGCATCAAGATTAAAAAGGAAGTTGCCAATGCCTTTGTGACGAGGTAGAAGAAATTTGCCCTGTGTGAACGGTAACAACTCAGGAGTCAGGCTGAGAGCTAGACTCTGGACCTGTTCTGAAGAGAGGGTGGGAAGGCAACAGGACATGACAAGGCATTGATTTGTTGTACATTTATGTTATTACCTTCATGTGTAGAAGCAAAAATGTTGTAGGAGACATTCATAGCTAAATGGTTCTTTTTTTTCATAAATATCTTTCAGGAGAGCTCATAGCTGGACTCTGTTATTCCTTCCAGGAAGACAGTACTAGCTGTCTGGGCTAGCTATGGGGACAGCTTAATACAAGTTAGAAGCTGCTTTAACCTGCAGGGTCATCAGGGCTGATTTCCAGGATAATGAGCATCACAGGTCATTGCCTCAGGAAGGAGGCACAGCTGTGTTGCAGGGATGAGGCTAGATCAGATTGGCTATTCTTTTTGAAGCTGTAGGACATCAATTTATGCAGAAATCCTAGGCATGAAGATTTGCAGAAATCCTAGCTATAAACATTCTGAGAAATTTGAGGTCATCTAAGAACATTATTAATGTAATTCTTAGAAGAGTTTTTTAAGCCATTGTCTCCTGTAGGCCTATGGCAAAAAGAATTTTTATTCAGTTTGTCTTTGGACTAGAAGGATATTGTTTTTAGATAACAGAAGATTGGGAGGCCTCATCTGTAGAGGGGAGGATCAGAGTATTGCAGCAGAGGAACTGGATGATGTTGAAACCTGCAGTAAATAAAAACAAGATGAAATTCAGTAGCAGCAAGTGTACTCACTGTACTGACTATGCCCTTACAGGTGGTACATTGTAAAAGTAGCTTCTGCTGTAAGCATTAACCAGTAAGGACTGAGGTAGATAGACAGCTCAGTGTATTATTTGATCATGAGGTAAGGTTAGTCTGGAAATATGGATGCAACAGATGAAATTCAGAGGTGCTGCAGGGGTTTCTCCAATACAGAAATAAAGAAATTCACGAGATAGTGGTGGGACTTCTCCTATAGCAGGAAAGATTAACCAAACCTGGAACAGGAGTTGGGAAGTGCATCCAGAGTGTGTAGCTGAGACTAGAAAATTTGGGCTTGCTTAGCCTGGCAAAACAAAAGCTGAGTGGGAATAGTATTTCTGTCAACAACAGAAATGAGGATGATGAGAGGAAACAACTGAAGTGAAAATAGTGGCTAGTGGGAAAGTGAGCAGAAACTGGGAGCAAATAAAAGTAATCAGGAAATAATTAAATGAAAAATAAAATAAACAACAACAAAGCTTCCTGGGTAGTTGGGGAATGGGGTTGGGGACAAAAAAACCACTCTAACTGCTTCTGTGGTCTCCTTTGCTGATAAAGCCTCAAGAGCAATTGCTTTAAGCTGGGTTCAATTCCAACTTTTTACAGCATTAATTAAGTAGTCCATCTGTGTTAAATTCACCATGAGAAGCCCCCTGTTGGGGCATCCTGGGGAATCACTCTTCTCATGTTAGCATCACGGGTGTGAAATCTCTCCAACTGCATTGACTGAATCTGCAGAATGGCATCTCTCTCTTTGTCTACTCCAGGTACCTTGAGTATTACAAAAGTCCAATGGAGCAGATGCATGAGCGTTGTGAAAACTACTCCCCCTGTGACTATCTCTCTGACCAAATAGGATTTTCCATGGCCTACAACCATTTCTTTGGGAGATACTAAGGATGTGACAGTCACTTCATTCATTTTGCTTGGGACCACTCTGAACCTCTGCTCCCCCAGGAGAAGGAAGGTTGTGGGTGGGAAGGAGGGAAGAAAACCATCTGGACTGGGGTCTTCTTTAGAACACCAAGGCAATAATTATCCCACTTCTTGAGCTTGCTTTAGCTTTCTTCCTTTCATCAAGTCTTTCTCTTCGGTTGTCTTTTGTGGTATTTTGAGCTTCACCAGAAATGACTGAGAAAACTCTGTCTTACCTCCTGCCATTTGAATCCCCAGGACATAATAGGTGAAAAATCTGTGATTCCTCTCAAAAAAATCAATGTATATCTTAGAAACATAACAAGACATTTTGTCTTCTTGTGCGAAATGCATGAGTATTACTCACTAGGAAGAAGGTGGAACAGCTGCCTCCTGGTACAATGACTAGGAAAGTTCAGTATTTTCAGATAGAATAGTCACCTTAAATATGTGTCAATGTAGGATCATTTTGCAAGGATAGAAGTGCAGAAACACAGTTACATAGCCAGAAATCAGTTCCTGGCACACTTTTAAAATTATTCTATCACAAAACTTTCCTGTGTAGCAACAACAGATAAATCCCCAAAGGTGTGTTTGAGGAGTCCTTTTAGATAAACCTTTCCATTTGTATGCTGCATTCAATGACTGTCTGTAAAAAGTAACTTGGAAATCTCTTGTTATTTTTGTTACAATTTGTTTCTGGTGAAACCGAATCATAGAATAATGGGTCATCAAGTCCAACCTTTATCCCATCATATTCTTAACCATTAGACCACTAGACCATGGCCTCAAGTGCCTCATCAATCCATTTTTTGAACACCCCCAGGGACGGCAACTCCACCACCTCCCTGGGCAGCCTGTTCCAGTGCCTAACCACCCTCTCAGTAAAGAACTTCTTCCTAATATCCAACCTAAACTTCCCCTCACGTAACTTGAGGCCATTTCCTCTTGTCCTGTCATTAGTCATTTGGGAGAAGAGACCAACAGCAGCCTCACTACAACCTCCTTTTAGGTAGTTGTAGAGGGCAATGAGGTCTCCTCTCAGTCTCCTCTTCTCCAGGCTAAACAACCCCAGTTCCTTCAGCCAGAATTCATAAGGCCTGTTTTCCAGACCTCTCACCAGCCTCTCTGCCCTTCTCTGGACTCGCTCCAGCACCTCAATGTCCTTCCCATACTGCGGTGCCCAGAACTGGACGCAGTACTCAAGGTGCGGTCTCACGAGTGCCGAGTACAGGGGCACGATCACCTCCCTGCTCCTGCTGCTCACACCGTTTCTGATACAGGCCAGGATGCCATTGGCCTTCTTGGCCACCTGGGCACACTGCTGGCTCGTGTTCAGTCGGCTGTCAACCAACACCCCCAGGTCCTTTTCCGCCAGGCAGCTTTCCAGCCACTCTGCCCCAAGCCTGGAGCGCTGCATGGGGTTGTTGTGGCCTAAGTGCATGACCCAGCACTTACCCTTGTTAAACCTCAAATATACCCAAGCAGAACAAAAAATATAATCTGTTCCTCTCTGATGCTTTAGCATTTATGCTTGAAAGTAAGTGTGTTTAAACATCTCCAAAAAAAGCAAAGAGAAAAAAAACCCAAGCAAACAAAACTTTATGAAATAAACCAAACTAAAATCAGTTCAAGGATGAATTGAAGTTGGGTCAGCATTTGATTTATTCAAGGCAACTTGTACCTCTCTCATATATCTATTTAAAAAAAAAAAAAAGAGTGTATATATTTATATGCATGTCCTCTTCCCTCTGCACTGCTTCATTCTGTCCTCTGGTATTAGTATTATACCTTAGCCACTTTTTTCACAGCCTCCCTTGCCCTTGATGTTCTGTGTCAGCTTTCCTTCCCTGAGAGGTAGATGGCAGATCCCATCTCCACGGACAGGGACTGCTGACCCTCAGGAAACTGAGAAAACCTTTATTTCTCTGGTTGCATGTAAGCTGGTGCAGCCATCCCCAGCTGCTGTCTGAAATAAATACTGCTTATGTAAAGCAGGTTGGTATGCTGCTTCTCTCTGTTCCTGTATACAACTTTTATCTGTGGTTAGGGATGCCTAGAAGATAAAGCCTTCTACTATGAACCCTGAAGAGCAGGATCCAGGTGTGTGAGGCTTCCTTCTCCCCTCCTGTGCCCCAGTGTGAATCAGAAGTGACTACATTGAAATCCAGGTCATGATCCCAGTACACAGTGACGGTGAGGGAGAGGAGGGCCAAGCTTTTGCTGACTCACCATCTACTGAGTTCAGCATTTCTCTGAAAGACCTTCCCCTGAAGTAAGGACATGGGATAAGTCCACAGAGATGGCTGCCAGTGTGAGTGTAAGCATCTCCTGTTTGGCAAGCTGCTATGACTTGCACCAGCTATGCTGACCTTGGCCAAAGAGAAGACAGGTAATAAGTACCTCTGCTTGTCTTGGTCGAACACCTGGGGCTGGTTCCCCTATTGGCATAAACTGATGGGGCTTCAGTGATCATAGCAAAACTTTCCTCTGAAGGCCATCTAGTAAAAATGAACAAAGTGCTCATTGGACGCAGTGAAAATTTTGCTGGGAAAAATACTAGACACATTAGTGAAATTCTAATATCTGCTGTACTAACAAGTTAGGGGTTTTGTTGTTGTTGTATGGTTGTGTTTGCTAAAAAGGAAAATCAAGCTTCCTGTCTATATTTGCATGTTTCTGCTAGTTTTGTAATTTTCTCTCCCTTTCAGTAAATATTTTTTTTTTCTGGGAAGTTGCACACGAAGGCCTTGATCATGTCATCTGTGCTGTGTCATCAGATCTCTGTATGGGCTGAAGCCATTACAGCCTTTGGGGACCTGAGGGCACAAACCAGATTACGAATTTACTGCTGGAATGGAAGATTGTCACCTGGTCAAAGCAGATTTAAGAACCCTTATAGGTCCTCTGCTGCCATCTTATGGATATTATGCTTATCGCCATGCATGGGCTTTCTTCCTCATTCACTTCATACTACACCATACATTAAGAGGCCAAAAGGGAAAAATAGGGACATAATCTGCAACTGGATCATATGCAGCTGAACTGACATTCTAGTGGGGCTGTTTATCCTGATAGTCAATTCCTGCTGGAGCCTGTCACAGTTTAGCTCCTTTTTATCTCTACATGAACAGGGGAGGCCATGCCTCTGAATAAATTCAGAACCCCTTCTCTGGACTCACTTATAACTGCTTTCTGAAATACAGCCTACAATGATAGAGCAATTCCAAGAAGAAGTAGATAGGCTTTATTTATCACTTTGCATCATTCTTTGTGTCATCATCTCATGTGGGGAAGCAAGACAAGGCCGAGCTAGTGGGAAAGCACAAGAACTAGCTACGTGCATAGAGATAAGAGGTAGAAACAATAACAGAACATGAACAAGAAGCGGATAGGTAGCACGTGTTCAATTAGCCTGCAAGATGATAGGAGTATTAAAGGTAAACTACTGAGCTATGGGTATAAATATGAACTGTTCTATTAATGGCTACAGTATAAATGTGCACCGACCTATTAATAGCCACTGGAACAGTATAAATTGGAGCTGATGTACTAATAAAGCGTCTTTCTTTCTGCACTACCTGGGAAGTCCATGCCTTAATTGCCACAATCTCATACCACCAGTGGCTGCAGATACTGTCAGCAGCATCAGCTGGTGCAGTGTTACAGATCACTTTGAAAGAAACCCAGTATGAGACCTTTATATCACCTATCACCCTATTTCAGCAATATTCAGCAAATGCTCTCTGTCCATAGAATCCAAGCAGCTGCACAAATGTCTCTTCCCAGGGAATCACACCATGACTGCGTCTCCCTCACTCAGCCTATCACTAGCAGGCAGTGGAAAACGGATTTCACTTCTCTGTAGTCAGAATGAGGCCCTGACATCTCCTCTTGGCTCTATTTTCCATAAAGAAGAGTTATCAGAGGCCGTGGGCCTTCAGAGATGGGTAACTCACTGCTGTTATTTGGAAGGGTGACTGGAAAGCAGATAGTAGAGAGAGATTAGTCTCAGTATAGAATCTGCATTTACACATTCATTCTGAGTATTTCTTATGTAAACAGTTCAACAAGATGCCACTCTGCAGTGATGTAAGGGTAGGATTGGCAGTATATTATTAGAAACTGGGGGGAGCTAAGGAGGAGAGGGACAGTTGTATTATCTCTGTTTCAAGATGGGATCCCAACCTACCCTGCATTTCTGTTGGCTTTATCAGAGCTCTGCACTTTAAAAGGTCTTTTTAAGTTCTTGATCAAGGAGTGCTCTCCACCTCATCCTGACACATCACTCCTCGGGAGAGAACTGCCTTAGACTTCTCCAAGCATGAGTTTTCTTCTTTTTTGCAAGAATGACAACACCAGATACCTTGGAATGAAGAGAATTGTCAATGTGAAGGACATCTACGCCAGCTGGAGTTGACACAATCAGACTCTTCCTTATGGATTGTGGGCACACTTCTACCAGTATATTTTGTTCGGTTTTATTAACAACTTCTGAATTGCTGTCAGAATCTGGTGAATGATCTTTAGTTGAAGAATCATCACCAAAACCTGAGTGCAAATTACAAACTGCAGAATTTTCCAGCTCAAGAAAAAAGAGGATTGAACAGATGTAAATGACCTCCACCTGAGCTCAATGGTCTTTACAGGGTCTTGGGTAGACTCTAGGATGCTGGTGCTGCTGACCAGCCTTCTGTTGCTGATCTCCTTGCAAAGGCTGGTAAGAAGGGATAAACAATGTTCTTTATTTGAAATGGTGAAATTGGTCATCTTATTGAAAAATCTTTTTTTTTAAAAAAAAAATTTGAAACATATTCTTTAAGGAGCTCTGGGTTCAGCTTAAACTGTTCTGCTTTCAGTTGCTCTGTTCCATTTCTTCCCTGTCTTAATTTCTTTTAATCACTGGTTGGAAATTTCCTCTCATTTGGAGCCAGATGGTTTCCCAGGGTGTGTTTGTGGGTAGATCTTATGGAACTGTTCCTCTCATTTTCCTGTCTCAGCCAAGTCTCTGACAAAAGCAGTGTGTTGTTGGATAGGACAGTGACAATATTGCTCTACTTCTCGTGACTGCCTTTTAGCTTTCCCTCAAAGCAATTACGGTATCATGGAGAAATAAACTGAATCCATGTATAGTTTATGGGCCAGTATAACTTCAGATGCTAAGAAAGGTATCAATTTGGTTATGTATCTAAGCTGAATATTTAAGATGAAGTGAATATCTATTTGTAGATTCAACTGTCAACTGACTACAGTACTTGACTAGTCTACTAGATCAAAAAGCAAAAAGAATAATGTCATAACTCACACCATTTCTTAGATCTTATTACACAAGGTTTTTATTAGTTAGAAATGCTAGAAACAGATTAGTGTGTTGTTTCATAGGCAGAATATATTGGAGGTTATTTTCCTGTTATAGCACCCAGCTGTGTAAATCCTTACTCACGTGTTTAATGTTTATTTATGTGACAAGTCCAGTTGACCTCACTGAGACAAATTGGATGAACAAAACTTTTGGCACACTGCTACTATGTTGTCCTTTACTGAACATCATTCTCTGGAGCCAAAACATGTCTGAGAGGTATGACAAGACAGGAAGGAGAAATTCACCTCTGAGAGTGTTTCAGCTGCACTGCCCCTAGCACATTGTTTTACTTATTCTTTCCCTCTTCTAAACCACTTATTAATCATGAGCAGAATATTGAAATAAATGAACCATGGGTCTGTCCTTCAGGCTCTATACCCTCGATCTCTGAAGGGCCAACTCTTCTGGAGTTTTTAATGTCACTGATCCACATCAAATAGGAACTCTGGCATCCTGGCTGGCAATTGCCAAAGGTGGGGCTTGGACAATAATCTGAGATTGCTCAGAAAGGTCTTGTCAGAGACGCCAACCTGCTGTGCTTGCTCTGCCAACAATAACAAAAAGGGGAAAAACTTGGCTTGCATCCATAGAGATACATAAAAAGTTCACACTCTGATGCTAATCTTGATTTGTTTTTATGTTGCAGGCTGTGTCCCACCTTGTGATGGATATGGCTCTGCATTTCTTTGATGACCAGTATCTGGGGTGCAGAGAGCAAGTGATGGAAGAACTGGATTGAGGAGACTATTTCTAAAAGGAAATAGCTGCTAACAAGGACTATTTGAGTCTCTGGAAGAAGGCTCAGGAGACTTTGTTAAAGAGCCCTGTAGGTCTCCTGAGGGAGATGCATGAGAGCCATGCCATAGTCCTCATGGCTTACACCATGAAATCTTCCCTGCACTCTCAGCTGAACCAGGCCACATCTACAGCAGGAAGTTCTCCAGAGCACTACAGACACAACTTCAGTTTTAAATATGTTCACTTTTACCTAATGACTGCTATCCAGATAATGAATAGCAGCAAGGAGAGCATGGGGAAACATAGTAAGTGCTACCGAGTGCACTGAGGTGTGAAAGACTTCTACATTGAGGCTGTGGTAGGCAGCAGGGTGCGATTTTGCCGTTTCACCTCCACCTCTCGCCTCTGGAACGAAGCCCAGAAGTTTGGGAATGAAACTTTGTTCACAGTGACCACTTGCCTGGGAGCAGCTGTTCAAGGCTTTTCTTACTACACATCTGAAAAGGAAGTCCTCATTCCCCCTTATGAGGTATTCCTTGTCAAAAGCTTCTTTCAAACACAGCACGGTAATGTAGGAATGTATTTAAATGAGAATGACCATATAGTGAACCAGCCATACGGGATGTTGGCCTAGGCACGTAGCTGCATTCTAGAAACTACTTCAAAGGAAGAAAAAATAAGAAAGAGCAATGACAGCTTCCCTAAGGAATGCAGGAGTGAGCAGATGGGAGTGACCAATTGGACACTGCGGGAGAAGAACTTAAGAACCAACAGGAACTGAACTGAGCTGCATGTTTACCTTGTGCTAGAGACTTTTAACCAATTAAATGATGCGTGACCGCGTCTAGGGAAAGTAAGATTGTATAAAAGGGACATACAAGGTAAATAAAAGGTCTTCAGTTTGATTCACATTGAATGGTGCGGAGTCCAATTTTTTCTCCCCACGGTAACTGTCTGCATCTGCATTCTGTGGGGAACTACAGCAAGTATCACTGTCAACTTGTGGAAGGTATTGTATACAACCTTTCATGCAGGGGGCGCACAGGAGAGTCTGTTCTCAAGTACTGCAAGCAGCCCTCACCAGCTGCACTTACATAGGATGCCTAATTTGTAGCTTGCCCGCTGTGTTCGCCTATGAGAGTGACATGACCCAGTTTCATCTGTTGTGAAAGCTGGGAGCACCCTGCAGCTTACTAGAGATGAATCCATCTGATAAACAGCAGGTCTTGGGGTTCTCTGAAGCCTTCATTTATCCCATCTGCCATTCTTAGGATGTCATAGGACACAAGCATTTGGGTGCGCAGCATTCCTACTGCAAGGGCAGATGAGATTTGCAGGCAGCTTGAATTCAGATATTTATTTAAGGCTGCTACACTTCACGCCTTAGGACAAAACTATTGCTGCTTTAGTTGTGTTCTCTCTCCTGTGGCAGAAGGGAGGAGTATCCTGGCTACAGAGATAACTATTCTGTGATGGAAGACCTCGCTGGGCCTGTTCCACAGCCCTGTCCTTCTGTGAGTCCCCCACCAATACAGGACTCTTGCTTTTGTCTCTCTGAACAAGTGTGTCAATTCAACCTTTAGGCACAAAATAATAACTCAAGAATAAGAGTTTGCGCCTGGGACTAAGCCAAAGTAGTAAGCAGATTTGAAGAAATGGCTCTTTGGGGCAAAGGCTGTGTTAGCAAGTGCAGGAAACTTTAGGCAGACAAAAGAGATCTAAATGACTGCTCTCTTGACTTTCTTTCAGCTTCAAGAAGCAAGAACAGTGGTTCCGCTGCCCTCACCTCTGCCGTTCTTCCTAGCATAGTTGGTGTTTTCATGTGCTTGGCCTACAATGACTGATTCTCTGTCTGCATCCAGATATATACACTTGAATAATGGGCAAGAAGAATTCACAGGAAATAAGTCTCTGGAGTTCCTGTTTTTACAGAAGGTTCAACCCTCCCTTTGCTTTCAGCAGCAGCTCTCCAGGGAGGTGATGGAACCAGCACTCTTAGCATACAAACTGTGGTTGATGCTTTCCTCTACATCTTTGTCTTTTGACTTGCATCTCTTTCAAAGCACTGACCAGGAGCTGCAGATTCTCTTTAATGCTGAAGTCTTCTTTTACTGCCATGATGTGGAAGTTGGTGTCAAGATGTGCATTGAGGAGTCGGAATATTGTGTTGGTTGAAGAGACATAGATGTACACTAAGTTGTGCAGATTCTGGCAGGCCCTGATCAGCCTTTCTTTATCATTCTTAAAACCGAGTCAGGCTAACGTTTCTGGAGTGGTGTCTGACTCTGAAAGACAAACAGAAGAAATCCAGAAGACACAGGGGAATAAAACTGGATGTATTTTCAGCTAGAATGTTACATTTCTGAAACTAATATTACAAATTATCAACCCACCTGACCCACTCTCCCCAAAGACACTACAGTTAGAAGAAAATGCAGAAAAAGCTCTTTGTCAGCCTTTGCAGGGGTTTTACCAAGTAGGCCAGCAAAATACGGTATAAATAGCTGCAAGTATTGCTACTCTCATGGCTGCAGGAAGTATGACTGACCTTCAGCATACAATTTGAAAAGCAATGGAAGTGCTTTAAGTGAATTATTCTTGCCTTTTGGTGTTTATTGATAAATTATGTGAGCCCTAGAAAAAAAAAACTGCTTTGTATTATCCTTAGAACTATAATCCTTCAGTTTGTATATACTAGTGGGTCTACACAGAATTAAACTCATATTCTGGGGAGGTCAGCAAAGTCAAATGCATCAGACATCTACATTCAAGAGGCGAAGCAACTGAAGGCTGAGTAATGCATTGTTTTGTCAGGCTACAGTTTCCTGTGAAGTGACCCATATCTGTTAGTTCATACAGCAGCTAGATGTTGAAAGCATCCTGAGATGTGTGGAAGCACAAAACATTCTCCTTGCTTGGGCTCCTGTCTTGCTACTCTTTTGGCTATTAAGGAAGTTATGCCTTTCTTGTACCTAAGAATTCTCCCAAAGCCAACTTCAGTCACAGTCTTGGGACAGCACACGGCTGAGGGACTTTCTCCTGATGTTGCCTTTGATTGTGCCAGAGCCCTGGAAAGCCAGACTGGTTGCAGCAGACATGTTTCACTGGCTATTGTTGTGGTTAGATGTGCAGTTATATGTGTCCAAGCAATTGCAACTTCCCATCCCACTGGATACTTTTAAAGACTTTTCTCTCACTGCTCAGCTCAGCCCTCTGCCTCTTCCTCCTTTCCCTTCCCATGGCAAAAGTCATCTGAAATTGTATGAAATGGCAAAACTGATTTTAGCCTCCACCACTGGTCAGCCAGAGCTGAACCTGGGGCTCCACATCACTTCTTTCACCCATGGCATCAGAGGAGAGGACCTGGGAAATTGCAACAAAGAAAGGAGACAGACACTCCAGATGAAGTCCTTCTCCCAAACTTAATAGGTCTGAAACAAGAGCTATTAATCTTCCCTAAAGACTTGGACTAAAACAGGAACAAATCTGCTTGCTTATTGTTTAAATGATTTTCTGGCATGTTCCAAATGATAGAGGAGGGACTCTAGAAGAGAAGAATTTGCATCCACTGTGAACCTTGAGGACCTGAAAGCAGCTTCCAGACTACAGAATGTGATACAGAGGCAGTTGCCAGACTGATCAATTCAGTTCAATATTGGAAGAAGTACTTCAGGACTACATGGCATTCTCAGTTAATAACAGGAGTCACAACTAATTGACCACTGCAGAAATGTAATAGTTAAATCAATAGTGTTCTCTCTCAACTCATCTTCTCATGCCTACAGCTCTGAAAACAAGAATAGTTTGGTACTCTGGCTCTGGGTTGAATAGAATAGCTCAGCTTTCAGGGGAAAACAAGTTGGCAATTGCAGAGTACTCATTTTATGCTTGTTCTTTTACTTTCATCTGAGAACCCGGCCATTCTTTACTGGGGAGGCAGCATTCATGACCAGAGACTAGCGGGCATCAGATCCATCTTTCTAAGGATCAGAGCATGGAAGATGTCTAGCTTGGATGAAGGCAGAAGTACAAGCTTGTCTTGGTGGGACAGACAAAACCTGTTTTCACCGTCTGCGTTATCTATTTTTCTATTCATGTGGAACTGTTCAACTGTTCTTCCACAAACACAGGTGTACAAAACCAGTCATGGCAACAATTCATTATTTCAAGGAATAGCTGCAACCATTAGTGTTTACTGTTTACACTAATAAACAACAGAAATGTATAAATCCCATTACAAAACATAATCCTGTATCTGTATGAATGAATCACGGAATTTTCAGAGTTGGAAGGGACCTCCAGAGATCATCTAGTCCAACTCCCCTGCTTAAAAGCAGGATCCCCTAGAGCACATCACTCAGGACTGCATCCAGGTGAGTCTTGAAAATCTCCAGAGAAGGAGACTCCACAACTTCTCTGGGCAGCCTGTTCCAGTGCTCTGGCACCCTCACTGAAAAAAAGTTCTTCCTCATATTTAAATGGAACCTCCTATGTTCCAGCTTGTGTCCGTTACCCCTAGTCCTGTCACCGGGAACCACTGAAAAGAGTCTGGCTCCATCCTCCCTCAACCCACCCTTTAGGTATTTGTAAACATTAATTAAATCACCCCTCAGCCTTCTCTTCTCCAGGCCGAAGAGTCCCAGCTCTCTCAGCCTTTCCTCATAGGGGAGATGCTCCAATCCCCCAGTCATCCTCGTTGCCCTCCTCTGGACTCCCTCCAGTAGGTCCCTGTCTCTCTTCAACTGGGGAGCCCAGAACTGGACGCAGTATTCCAGTTGTGGCCTCACCAGGGCAGAGTAGAGGGGAGAATGACCTCCCTCGACCTACTGGCCACACACTGCCCTGTGCAGCCCAGGGTGGCATTGGCCTTCTTGGCGGCAAGGGCACATTGCCGGCTCATGTCCCTGGACTTTTGGTAAGCATTTGTCCCGGTTTGAAAGACAGGTGTGTGCTAAGGAAGGCAGGAGCCCCCCTTGGAACAGAGAAATACAACCCCCTCCCCTCCGAATTGTTATAGAATTGAAATTAAGGGGCTTTCAGGCAAAGATATGAGGAAAATGGGAATAACAGTTTTTACTAATGTATACAACAAAACTATAATACAGAGAAACCGGTTACAGGCTCGACAGAGTCAGGGATACAACCTGGCCCCCTGCCGGGCAGGGTGCTGGTACCAGTCCGATCCAGTGGCAGCTGCAGTTCTCTCCGAAATGGTCCGGTTAAAGCGGTGGTCCGTAGGAAAAGAAAACAAAGTCTGAGCAATCCGATTTCGGTGGCAGCTGCAGTTCTCTTTTAAATGATCCCGTTGAAGCGGTGATCTTGTAGAAAAGAAAACTGGTCCTCCTCCGAAAATCCGGCCGCGGTGCAGTCCCTGTCCTCTGGGATCCCAGCGGGTAAGGCCCCTCGCGCTGCTCCAAACCCCAAAGTTATCTCCGGCGGGAATGCTTGGCTCCACCCCTCCCCCCCTGGCCGGGGCATCTCACAAAGAGATGGTGAGTCCTGGGGCAAGGCACTGATGGGCGCATTAACAGAAGAATAGTCCCGAGGGGCGAGGCAAGGAACACCGGCGCCAGGCCTCAACGGCTCATGGTAATAGAATACATTGCAACCCAGGACATTATCCACCCCTTATTCTATTACCATTTGCATCATCCCAAATCAATACCTTTCTTAAACTCTGCACACACACACACACATATATATATACATACATATACAATGAAACTCTACACTCAGTTCCCACTTAAAATAAGGTCCCCTTGTGGTACACACCGGGTTTCCCCATCTTTCTGCATTACCCACCAAGTACAACCTGGTCCCTGAGCAAAGACAACCGCACGGATGGGTTTGTCTTTGCCCGAGGCAGAATTAACCCAAACAGTTTTCCCAAGCATACCTCTCATGTGCACTACTGGAACCCTATCCCCGTCTGTTGTTTGTAAGGATTCAGACTGAGCGGGGCCTGCTCGGTTCGTGGAGCCTCGGGTGTTAACTAACCAGGTGGCTTTTGCTAAATGCATCTCCCAGTTTTTGAAAGTTCCTCCACCCAGTGCCTTCAAGGTGGTTTTAAGCAGTCCGTTGCACCGTTCAACTTTCCCAGCTGCTGGTGCATGGTAAGGGATGTGGTACACCCACTCAATGCCATGTTCCCTAGCCCAGGTGTTGACAAGGCTGTTCTTGAAATGAGTCCCGTTGTCGGACTCAATTCTCTCAGGGGTGCCATGCCTCCAAAGGACTTGCTTTTCAAGGCCCAGGATGGTGTTCCGGGCAGTAGCGTGAGGTACAGGGTAGGTCTCCAGCCATCCAGTGGTGGCTTCCACCATTGTGAGCACGTAGCGCTTGCCTTGGCGGGTTTGAGGCAGTGTGATGTAGTCGATCTGCCAGGCCTCCCCATACTTGTATTTGGACCACCGCCCACCATACCACAGGGGCTTCACCCGCTTGGCCTGTTTGATCGCAGCACACGTCTCACAGTCATGGATAGCCTGGGAGATACTGTCCATGGTTAGATCCACCCCTCGGTCTCGTGCCCACTTATAGGTGGCATCTCTGCCTTGATGGCCTGAGGCATCATGGGCCCACCGAGCTAAGAACAACTCTCCTTTATGCTGCCAATCCAAATCTATCTGGAACACCTCTATTTTTGCAGCCTGATCTGCCTTCTCGTTGTTGCGATGTTCTTCATTAGCCCGACTCTTGGGGACATGAGCGTCTACATGACGGACTTTCACAGGTAGCTCCTTTACCCGAGTGGCAATGTCCTTCCACTCATCAGCAGCCCAGATTGGTTTTCCCCTACGCTGCCAGTTGGCCTTTTTCCACCTCTCCAGCCAACCCCACAGGGCATTGACTACCATCCATGAGTCAATGTAGAGGTAGAGTTTTTGCCACTTCTCTCTCCCAGCAATGTCCAGGGCTAATTGGACGGCTTTGAGTTCAGCAAATTGGCTCGATCCAGCCTCTCCCTCGATAGCTTGTACAACTTGTCGTGTGGGGCTCCATACAACAGCTTTCCATTTCCGGCTAGCACCTACAATTCGGCAGGAACCATCGGTGAAGAGGGCATATCGTCTTTCACTCTCTGGTAGCTCGTTATATGGAGGGGCTTCCTCAGCACGTGTCACTTCCTCTTCCTCTTCTTCAGAAGACAATCCAAAAGCCTCACCTTCTGGCCAGTTGGTAATTATCTCCAAGATCCCAGGGCGATTTTGGTTTCCAATACGGGCGCGCTGTGTGATGAGGGCAATCCATTTGCTCCACGTAGCGTCGGTGGCATGATGCGTGGAGGGAGCCTTTCCCTTGAACATCCACCCCAGCACCGGTAGTCGGGGTGCCAGGAGGAGTTGTGCTTCTGTGCCGATCACTTCTGAGGCAGCTCGAACTCCTTCATAGTCGGCCAAGATTTCTTTCTCTGTCGCAGTGTAGTTGGCTTCGGACCCTTTGTAGCTTCGGCTCCAGAATCCCAGTGGTCGGCCCCGAGTCTCATCAGGCACCTTCTGCCAAAGGCTCCAGGACAGACCCTTGTTCCCGGCTGCAGAGTAGAGCACGTTTTTCACCTCTGGTCCTGTCCTGACTGGGCCAAGGGCTACCGCATGAGCGATTTCCTGCTTGATCTGAGTGAAGGCCTGTTGTTGTTCAGGGCCCCAGTGGAAATCGTTCTTCTTGCGGGTAACCAGGTAGAGAGGGCTCACGATCTGGCTGTACTCGGGAATGTGCATTCTCCAAAAGCCTATGACACCTAGGAATTCTTGTGTTTCCTTCTTGGTGGTCGGTGGAGACATCGCAGTGATCTTATTGATGACCTCGGTGGGAATCTGGCGCCGTCCGTCTTGCCACTTTACCCCCAGGAACTGGATCTCTCGGGCAGGTCCCTTGACTTTGCGTTTCTTGATGGCGAAGCCGGCCTCCAGGAGAATCTGGATGATTTTCTCTCCTTTCTCAAATACTTCCACTGCCGTGTTCCCCCATACAATGATATCATCGATGAACTGCAAATGTTCTGGAGCCTCACCCTTTTCCAGCGCAGTCTGGATCAGCCCATGGCAGATGGTGGAACTGTGCTTCCACCCCTGGGGCAGTCGGTTCCAGGTGTACTGCACGCCCCTCCAGGTGAAGGCAAACTGAGGCCTGCACTCTGGTGACAGAGGAATGGAGAAGAATGCATTAGCAATGTCAATAATGGCATACCACTTTGCTGCTTTGGACTCCAGCTCGTACTGGAGCTCCAGCATGTCCGGCACAGCAGCACTCAATGGTGGAGTCACTTCATTCAAAGCACGATAGTCCACAGTCAATCTCCATTCTCCGTCAGGCTTGCGCACAGGCCAGATGGGGCTGTTGAAGGGTGAGTGGGTCTTGCTGATCACCCCTTGGGCCTCCAGCTCACGGATCATCTTGTGGATGGGGATCACGGCATCTCGATTCGTCCGATACTGCCGGCGGTGCACCGTCGAAGTGGCAATTGGCACCCGTTGCTCTTCCACCTTCAGGAGCCCAACTGCAAAAGGATTTTCTGATAGTCCAGGCAAGGTGTTCAACTGCCTAATGCCTTCTGCTTCCACAGCAGCTATCCCAAAAGCCCACTTAAATCCTTTTGGGTCTTTGTAATAGCCATTTCGGAGAAAGTCTATCCCCAGTATACATGGGGCCTCCGGGCCAGTCACAATAGGATGTTTCTGCCACTCCTTCCCAGTCAGGCTCACCTCGGCTTCCAACAGGGTCAACTGCTGCGACCCCCCTGTCACCCCAGCAATAGACACAGATTCTGCCCCCACATGTCCCGATGGCATTAGGGTACATTGTGCTCCAGTGTCAACCAATGCTTCATATCTCTGTGGCTCTGATGTGCCAGGCCATCGGATCCACACTGTCCAAAAGACCCGATTCTCCCGTGCCTCTTCCTGGCCAGAGGCAGGGCCCCTCTAGGCCTGGTTGTCATCCATTCCCTGGGCATACCTGCAAGATGTTTCTTCAAGGGGATCTGACACATCATCCTCCCTTCTGTAATACCTGGCAGCTCGGTCACGGGAGGCTGAAGCTACTTTTGCTTTAGTGGAACCCCCTCGGTTAGCGTTTTCCCTTTTGAGCTCACGAACCCGTGCTGCCAGGACAGAAGTGGGTTTCCCATCCCACCTTCTCATGTCTTCCCCGCAGTCACACAGGAAGAACCACAGCTCAGATCGTGGGGTGTACCCTCTCTCTCTAGCTGGGGGACGTCGGGCTCTGGCTCTGGGGTTTATGACCTGCACTGGTGCCACATGAGAGCTGCTCCTCCTCACCTCCTTCATCACCTCCTCCCTAATCTCTTCTTTGAGGTCCCTAGCCACAGCAGCGACATGAGCTTTCATTGGGCCATTGACTAAACTCTCATAATATCTGAACCTGTTGGCAACAGAACCCACTGTCTCTTGGTTGTCATCAGCATTAATTGTTGCAATGAACGTGGCATACTGCTGTGGCCCCAGCTTTGCCAGGTTCCACAGCATCTGCCCTGTACACTTGACCTTGTCGGGGTCATTATCATGCTGTCCGTCCCTCCCAAAGAGTACCTCTAACACTGCCACTTCCCTCAGCTGTTGGATCGCTTCCTCAAGAGTCTTCCATTGCATTCTATGATGGTACTCCTGCATCCTCTCTCTGTGGACAAACCTTTCCCTCACACTCATTAAAAGCCGCTCCCAGAGAGAAAGGGGCCCCGGCTCCCTTACAAATACCTGGTCCACCCCTGAGTCTTGGGCCAAGGATCCCAAATACCTGGCTTCACCACTATCCAGTTGTACGCCTTTACCCATAAGGTCCCAAACCCGAAGTAACCAAGTTGTAAAAGGCTCACGCCCCCGTCGCGCAATGTCTTTTCGCATATTACGGAGACTGTCGAACGACAGGGATTCGGTGATAATTTCAGGCTCTGACTCCCCTGCAGATTGTGAGGGCTCTGGCTCATCCCCATCATTAACTGGGCGTACTGATTTGGCCTTGCACTTTCTCCTCTGCACAGGGGCGACTGCCGCTGGCTGTGGCTGTCCTTGTGGTTCAGCTGGACCCTGCACAGTTGTAACATCTGTGGGTCCCACTGCCGCACCATCAGACTTTCCCTCTTTAGGACAAGGTTTCCCACTAGTTTGGGAGGTGTATTCCGTCAGCTTCTGGCCCATCTCGCGTATTTCCTTTATCAGCACCCCCACCCAATTAGGCTGGTCCATTTGTGAGGTGGGCTGTTGGGCAATGCCAGGTCGTGGGACAGGGTCAGGCTGCGGGGCAGGATCTCTGGCCTCTGGGGCCGTGTCAGGTTCTGGGGCAGCATTCCTAGTCTCTGGGGTGGGTGCCCAAGTAGTTATCCAAGCCAGTCTCACTTTATCTCTGAAGGCCAAGCAGCCCATTAGCAGTAGGCCTATTAGCAGCAACACATGGATAATATCTAGGGGAAAACTAAACCCTTCGAAAGCTGATGGAGCAGACCCAAAGAACTGGTTGAATGGTTGGGAGAAAACTTCCCCTGGTGTTATTTCCTCACAGAAGGTACCATTTTTAATGTAATCCCCGAAACATACGCTGAGCGTGTGATAGCCCCTTATCCATGTGCCCACATTCCACAGGAAATCGAAAAACCATGAACTCCTCACCTTACCAACCCACAGTGCAAGCTGGATAACAACCACAGTAGCCTTAGTCAGAGGACTCATGTTTAGACAAGGGGCTGCAAAGGGGAAAAGCATAGCCACGACCACGTGCCACCCGAAGCAAGGTAAACTAGACCACATGGTGCTGCCTAACAAAGATCCCACGTTCAGTGCACAAAACATCAGGTTAGCCAGGAACTGTTATTCCTTTTTCACCCTTTTTCCTCAATGCCCTCAGGCCCCACGTTGGGCGCCAAAATCTGTCCCGGTTTGAAAGACAGGTGTGTGCTAAGGAAGGCAGGAGCCCCCCTTGGAACAGAGAAATACAACCCCCTCCCCTCCGAATTGTTATAGAATTGAAATTAAGGGGCTTTCAGGCAAAGATATGAGGAAAATGGGAATAACAGTTTTTACTAATGTATACAACAAAACTATAATACAGAGAAACCGGTTACAGGCTCGACAGAGTCAGGGATACAACCTGGCCCCCTGCCGGGCAGGGTGCTGGTACCAGTCCGATCCAGTGGCAGCTGCAGTTCTCTCCGAAATGGTCCGGTTAAAGCGGTGGTCCGTAGGAAAAGAAAACAAAGTCTGAGCAATCCGATTTCAGTGGCAGCTGCAGTTCTCTTTTAAATGATCCCGTTGAAGCGGTGATCTTGTAGAAAAGAAAACTGGTCCTCCTCCGAAAATCCGGCCGCGGTGCAGTCCCTGTCCTCTGGGATCCCAGCGGGTAAGGCCCCTCGCGCTGCTCCAAACCCCAAAGTTATCTCCGGCGGGAATGCTTGGCTCCACCCCTCCCCCCCTGGCCGGGGCATCTCACAAAGAGATGGTGAGTCCTGGGGCAAGGCACTGATGGGCGCATTAACAGAAGAATAGTCCCGAGGGGCGAGGCAAGGAACACCGGCGCCAGGCCTCAACGGCTCATGGTAATAGAATACATTGCAACCCAGGACAGCATTCAGCTTCCACAGCAAAATGATAGCTGAGACACTACGGGAAGCAGCTGTGAGGGGCAGTGGAGGTCAGGGAAGCTGGCAGACTTTCACAGACAGCCTCCAGCAAGCACAAGAGTGGTGCGTTGCAATACTGAAGGAAACAAGCAGGTGTATGAGGAGATGTCTGTTTGGAGGGATGCAGCCCACCACAGTTTCTCTTACTATATGTTTTATGTTCTGAGAACAGCAAGTAATACCACCCCCTTTCAGCCATGGCTGTAGGTACCTGTGATGATACCTCTGTCATAGGCAGAGGGTTTCATGCTGTACCTATTCTCTCCAGGAACAGAAGATCTTTGGAATATGTAACAACTGGGAATGAGCATGACATAAACAGAAATCTGTTAAAATTGGAGGGGAGAGGAAAGGAGGAAGAAAATGAGATGAATCTGGGTAAACATCACAGAACAGAATGACAAGCGGGCAGGCAACAGGACCCAACTGAAGCCCAACCTCCGGATTCCTAACTCATGACATGCTGCTGGAAACCACCAGAGGAACACAGGGGAAAGAGGATGTAGTCATTGTCCCATACACATTTCAGCTGATTGCAGGAGCACTCAGACAAAATCAGGTAGGCAGTCTAAATGTTTAATTAGAAAATCTTCTGGAGAAAATCTCCCTGGATCTGGAGAAATAGTCAGAAATACCAAAATATATGTGGCTTGCCTAACTCTAGAAAGCAAATGTAAAAACTAGCAGAAGTGTTAATGCGAAGAGAGGTAATTTTAGCATCAAGAGACATAAATACTAGAGCAGTTATAGGAAGCTGAAATAATAATGCATAAAGAATAGATGCTAAAAGTCTTCTCCACACCTGTCTAGTACATAAAATGTATGTTGAACTGCTATTCCTCTTAGAAAATTTTGTCTTCTCAGTTTCTACAAATATGGAAAAACAAATGACCTTTCAATGAAACATCCCTGGAGTGGAAAGGATCTAATATTACACTGAGTCAGAGAGCAAGCCAGCAGCATCCCTGAGGCAGGACTGATCTGAGATCATACCTTCCATTGACATGGCCTTATGTTTCCTGAGAACCACAAATCTTTATTGTATATGTACTTTGTTCCCTCCAGCTTGAAGAAAAAGAAAGATATGTTAAAGAGTTTATTCTCTTGACAGAGCTACAAGGTAAGTGGCTGGAAGAAATATACAGTACTGTGCAAAATATTGTGGAAAAATTTATTTTCAGACTGGCTTGTTATTTCAACACTGAGACTAAAAGTTGGCTAAGGGACTGTTGAAATCATTCTGTTTTTCTACAGTGACCTTGTGGGGGAGGGTGTATTTAGTAAAATACAGCTGGGTTGGTGTCAGATGATTTGCAGTTAGCAGATAATGCAAGAACTACAAAAGGACCAAAAGGACTCAAAGGTATCATTTAAGAAGAAAAATCTAGCTAGTCTCCTACACATAACTATTAGCAACTATAACTGTGATATGTAGGCACCAACAGCAAGAAAATATTTATCTCAGAAAAATGCAAAGTACTGTATAAAAGTGGCCCAGATATGCAATAAGAGGGCTGAGAATGCAAAAGTACCAACAAAGAAACTAGTCATCCTACTCATTCATAGTTTGCCTCTGTTGCAAAGGAAGACGTGCATTTAAGTCAAAATCATGTAAAACCATTTTTACTTTGCAGCTTGTGACGAGTTAAAAGGAAGTGACACAGAGCTGATTACAGAAGCTTAGTGATGAGGAGTAACTCCATGATCACTGGTAACTCAGTCACTTTGGACTCTGCATATTGATATGCAGTTGATGAAGAAAAATGTAGTAAATATGCCCTTTTGCTGGCAAACCAGTGACAGCTCAGAGAAGAATAGTGACCATAAGGATTAGACACAACTGTTTAGGTGGGGTAAAAAAATGGAAGAAGTTAAATTTTGTGCTCTGGTCTGTAAAGAAATAAGGGAGGGCCAGATTCTGCTGAGCCATGTCCTAGGAGCTTGGTGAGCACCCGGTGATATTAGCTCCACGCAGGACACTGGGGGTATGGAGAGAGTGTGGCTGTACAAGCAGGGGTCTCCCTGCCAGCTGGTGCATGCTGCTCCAAGGCAGTCTGCTATCACAGATGTCCTGCTGGAGTAGGTGCACCTCATGGTGCTTATACGGCATGCTGAACATCACAGGGCTGTCTGCAGCTGTCGGATGTTCATGAGGGAAAAAAAATGGGGAGTTGATTACAGTGTTAGAGAGGTGAATAAACTGAGTGAACAGGGACTAAATATCAGGGAAGAAAACACAGTGGGAAATGTGTGTAAGGTGATATAGGTTAGGATGGGTTTATCATAGATAATTTTAGTATTCTCTAAGAATTCCCAAGTGTGAGTTTATTAGTATAAGCACAGTGTGCTTATATAGTAACATTTTCTCTTGAACGTGAGGAGAACTAAGCTACACTGGCATAAAATCCTCTTATGGTGATACAGACTGTGCCCACTCCGCCCATCATCATAGTTGTTTAAAAATCAGATGCCACTAACTGAAAAAAATAGACTGATACAAAAGTGTGTCTAGAACAGGCCTTTCATTTCCACAGCTTATTTTTGATTTTGCTGATTAGATGAGATTGTTCCGTTTTTTAGTGAACTAGTTCCACTTCTACCATCTTCAGTTTCCAATGTGAAGAATGACCCATATTAATTTTACCAATCTTCTAATTACATATTTTTTAGCTATTTTTGTTTCTCTGAGTATGTCCAATGTCTCATAAGGTCCTTTTCCAATCATTTGGCTAAAGATCCCAAACAAGAATTAATATTTCTATATTTACAAGCTATGCCTCGGGATATGACTTGCTGAGTATAAAAAGAAACAGTGAGGCAGAGACAAAGGACATAAAGGACTGCTCTTCAAGGGCTAGGGTTATGAATGTTGAACAGACTAAGAGATTTCTTTTCTCTCTTGAAGTAGCCTATTTCTGAAGAATGGCGCTGAGTGACCTCCTTTACCCAGATAACCCCAAGAGACGGCAAGAACTGATCCACCTGCATCAGGAATTGCTTGACTGCATGTCCATAAATTTCCATGCAACAAATGAGCTGTCTAGAGTGCTGAATGAACACCTGGGCTGTACCATTACCCCCATTCAGATGAGAGAGAGCAGAACTGTCAAGGAAAACTGTGACATTATCATTTAAGCAATGAGCGAGATTCAGCATCAGGTACAGAAGTTTGATAGCAACATGAAGGAAAAGCTAGAGCCTGTGTTGTACCAGAAGCTGTATGACATCAAAGAGCCCGAGTTGGAGAAAATTGCAATAGCCCATAAAGTTTTTTCCATTGTTCTTGGAGAAGCGACTTCAACAGCTGGGATGGTAGCTATCAAACTACTTGGCTCCAACCTTATAACTCTCACTGTGAGCAAGCTCGTCACTCTCCTTGCACAGATTGGGGCATCTGTTCTTGGGGGAATCAGCATCACCATTCTCGGGCTTGGCATTGAAATGATCCTCCATGCCATCCTGGGAGCTGTGAAGAGGAATCAACTTCTGGCATCTGTGAGAAGCTATGAGAAGCACCCGGCTGAGTTTAAAGTAGCTTCAGAAAAGTACCAGCGTGCCATACGTGAAGTGACTTCTTTGGTGAGAGAGCAGGTTCAGTGAATGAAGTTGGAGTTCTCTCTCCTGCTGTGACAGTGACTGCAGCAGCTACGTCTGCAGAAACCTTTTTGATTTATTATGGTAAATGAACTGCTGATGGCTTTTTTTCCTATTAGTGGCAGCAGAGCAAGAGATGGGACAGATCAGAGAACTGGCACTGAAATGTATTAATAGGGAACTGGTTTATAGGTGCTTCTGAGAGGCAAAACTTCAAATGCTTTGCACCTTTCCTTCAGCTGTTTTCTGTAATGCATTGTAGAAAACCTTGAACTGCAATTTGTACTAGTGACAATAATATTCACTGCTGGAGCAGTAGTGGTGAGAGGTGTGATTTTTCTCTTACTATGTTTCTATATCAAAGATGACAATATGATGGGAGAAAACAATTTCAACAAGCCAGACCATGTCGTTGTCTGGAGGGTTTATCAGGACAACCAGGGTTGCTAAACTCTTAGGGTGGATTAGTGCTAAATCTGAGGCCGAATGCCCTATTCATAGAAGTGCTTATAAGGACTAGCTGAAGCATATTTAACTGCTATTTCCTGTCCCATCCCTGCCTAAGGAGGTAGCCAGAGATCTTCTTTAAATAAACTCTAATCCCAGTAAATTAGCAGGTAAGAGAAACATGGCCTTACAGGCAAACACACACAACCTTGCCCCACAACTGAGGGAAACTGGCTGTAGTGTTCCAGGCATGCATGGCTGTGAATAACCTCTTATGCTCAGTATTGCCTTGCTCCTGCCAACCCATAGGTAAATACTTCTGTGCACAGTTGCAGCTCTGTTAATTGAAATGGGATTATACACATGTACAAGTGTCTGTAGGATTACAGCCCTGTTAATGCACTAAATTTATTTTCAAGTGCTTTACCCAGTCCCACCAATGTTGGACTGCCAAGAACGTGCCCAGATTCTGTATTTCACAATATGTTATCAAATGTCCTTATTTTTCAGATTTTAAAGATAAAGCTGAAAGCAAGAACATGATTTGCAGTCTCTTGTTCTGATTTGCTGTGGTGTAGGAATCGACGGAGGGAGACTGCACTCTCATATGAGGTCGGCAGAACTCAATTTATTGCGCAGATACATTTACTTATATATCATTCTTCTGTCAAATCACCACAACTAAGCATATCTTATTATCTTTTTCTTAGGTTTTCATTAGACCACTTCTACATCAATCATTAACTTTTAACCTATGCTTCAGCCTCTAATTATCATATTCTCCTCCTTGCCTGTTAGTTCCCTATCTTATGTAACTTAGTTTCTTGTACTACTCTGCAAGGAAAGTATGTCCTTGAGGCCTAATCTTGGCTGCTAGCGCCTGCACAGTAGCCTGTTCGTGCACCTGCTCTAACACTCCATGTCCGTTATTCACAAGCCAAACTCCCACACTGTGGTTTGCTTTTTTTGCTTTGATCTTTGAAAAAAAAAAAAAAGGTAAATTTAAGAATTAATAAAAATGTACCTGGATATTATAAGACCTCTCTTTCCTATACTGGGTTTGTTTTTTTCTTGTTCTGTCTGAAACACCAATCTTAAACCAAATCATGAAAAAAGATTACGATCTTCATTGTAGATGCAATTTATAAATTCGTTTTTGTACCCATGATAGACTAATCTAGTAGGATTATGTATAGGTTCCTTTTTTTAGTACCAGCTTCCCCATACCAAAAGCATATCCAAATTCATACTTGTTTGTTAATATGCAATATTAGATTATTATATCAATAATCAGATTGTGCCTGTGAAAGCAGGGTGAGATTACAACAGAGAAGCTCTCCATTGGCTTCATAACTCTTCCATTCTGGGTTTTGGTGTTTTGTGGGGTTTAATTTCCTACTGTTCCCACTTGTAATCATATTTTCTGACTCCTCTTTGCTTTTGTGTTAAAAAACCACTAGATGGCAATGCAGCTGCCGGCTCTCAAGCAGCTCTGCCAGCCATCAGGGAGAAAGCCCTGGGGTTCAGAAGCGTGAAGGGACTGCCAAACTGGGACCAGCACAAGCCACAGACTCGGCTATGTGGGTCAAGAGAGGCAATTCAGAAGAGGCAAAAAGCACTGCCTTGACTCACACGAGGTATTGTGGTGAGTGACATGGTGACCTGAGGCATCATTTCTCCAAGACGTGACATCTCATGTCTTCTGACACAAGTGGCCCTCAGTTTAGAGGTACTTGTTTAGAGGCAAGAGACTGTCAATCAGCAGAACAGCAGTATTTGTCTGCTGGAGAGGCAGGAGTTCCTGACTCCTTCTGACTTCCTATGTGCAAATGTACATGCTAATTTAGGAAGAAAAACCACCAGCTCGGTATGTATCTTTGTGAGATTGCCAATCACTGCTGTATGAGAATAGTGGAGTCAAATAAAAACAAATCTGTTGTACTTTTCAGCTCTACCTTATAGAGGGGTATGGCAACATCCAAGCGGCACGCAGAGCAGAGAGCGGCGGCTGTGGGAGCGGTGGGGCGGCTGCGGCGAGTGCTGTTCGCTTTTGCTGTTCGCTTTTGCTGAGGCTTTGAGAAGGAGCCGGGCTTCCCGGAGACGGTGAAGCCGGGGCAGAGCAAGGAAACCCGAGTCTGAGCGGGAATCCTGAGAAAAATTCAAGAGATACCGAAAGGCTGACGTGGCAGGGGGCGTGACTGAGAGCCGCGGCAAACTTTAAAAGCGGCCATCTCGGCAGCTCCCCTCAGAGCAAGCGGCACGCGGAGCAGAGAGCGGCGGCTGTCTCTGAAGAGGCAAGCGTGAGGAGAACAGCGCGCGGAGAGCGGTGTGAGGAGAGGACTAGCTAGATAGACCTTAGACCGCATAGAACATGGTTGCAACGCGCCCAAAAACCATTGGGAAAAAGAATATGGGGACTCAGAGGGATCCTCCGAGCAGACATGCGGCCGTGCAGGTTTGTGGCTGCAGCGAATGCCTGAGCCTGGCACTGGTACCGGAGGGAGCCAGTGACACCGCGTGTGTGCGGTGCGAGCAGATAAATGGTCTGCTCAGGCAGGTGGTTGAACTGATGGAGGAGGTAGAAAGACTTAGAACTATTAGAGAGTGTGAAAGAGAAATAGATTGGTGGAGCTTCACCCTGAGGCAAGGGCAGTCAGAAAAGGGTGAGCAAGTGATGGATTCCCTCCCCTCCTGTCATCAGACAGAAGCAGAGGGTTCAGGAGACAGGGAGGAATGGAGGGTGGTCCGTCCTCGGAGAGGCAAGCAAAAACCCTCCCAACCCCCTTCACCCTCCCAGTTGCCCTTGAGCAACAGGTACCACGCCTTGGAACTTCAGGGAGAGGTAAATGAAGTTGGAGGGGTAGATCAGTCTCCTGAATCACCTAGGGCTTGTCAGTCACCCCGATGCCTTAGGACTTCTTCAATTAAGAAGAAAAGGAGGGTAATTGTGGTGGGCGACTCCCTTCTGAGGGGAACAGAAGGGCCCATCTGTCGACCAGACCCATCCCACAGGGAAGTCTGCTGCCTCCCTGGGGTTCGGATTAGAGACATTAAAAGGAAACTCCCTGATCTCCCTCTGATTACTACCCACTGCTGGTTTTTCAGGTTGGCAGGGACGAAATTATTACAAGAAGTGTAAGGGCTATGAAGAGTGACTTCAGGGCCCTGGGACGGCTGGTTAAGGGGTCTGGAGTGCAAGTAGTGTTTGCCTCCATACCTCCTGCAAGAATGGGTGAAGAGATAAGCAGGAAGAGTTCACAGATTAATGAATGGCTATGTGACTGGTGTCAAAGGCAGGGCTTTGGGTTCTTTGATCATGGGCTGCTATATGAGACACCTGGCCTGGTGACAGGTGGAATGCATTTGTCCCAGAGGGGGAAAAGGCTTTTGGGGCAGGAGTTAGCAGGGCTCATTGAGAGGGCTTTAAACTAGATGTGAAGGGGGAAGGGGAGAGAACTGGGTCTGTTAGGGACAAGCTCAAGAGCAATATGCTAGGGCCTGAAGGAAGGTGGTCTAGGGAGGATTTTCGATCATTGAAGAGAAGGGATAGAGGTTTAGGCCCTGACCACAAGGCCTCCTGCCTCCCAGGGGTCCCACCAGTGCGCTCTGCTTGCTATCTGAAATGCTTGTACACCAATGCACGCAGTATGGGGAATAAACAGGAGGAGTTAGAGGTCTGTGTGCAGTCTAAAGGTTATGACCTGGTGGCAATTACAGAGACATGGTGGGACAGCTCACATGACTGGAATGTGGTCATGGATGGCTATGTCATTTTTAGGAAAGATCGGTCAGTGAAGCGAGGTGGTGGAGTTGCTCTTTATGTGAGGGAGCAACTTGAATGTATTGAGTTTTCTCCAGGGGCTGATGAGGGGCAAGTTGAAAGTCTGTGGGTAAGAATTAAGAGGCAGGCAGGCATGGGTGATACAGTTGTGGGGGTCTATTACAGACCTCCTGATCAGGACGAGGGAGTTGATGAGGCTTTCTACAGGCAGCTGAAAGCAGCCTCACAACTACAGGCCTTGGTCCTCATGGGGGATTTCAACTACCCTGATATCTGCTGGAAGACTTACACAGCCAGCCATTCACAGTCTAGGAGGTTCCTCCAGTGCACTGATGATAACTACTTAATGCAAATGGTGGATAAGCCGACTAAGAGAGGAGCGCTGCTGGATCTTGTACTCACCAACAAGGAGGGTCTTGTTGAAGCAGTGGTGGTCGATGGCAGCCTTGGCTGCAGTGATCATGAGATGGTGGAGTTCAGGATCTTGTGTGGGAGGAATAGAGTACCAAGCAAGACCAGAACCCTGGACTTCCGCAGGGCCAACTTTAGCCTCCTCAATCAATTGTTAAGGGAAGTCCCATGGGACAGGGTGCTAGATGGTAAAGGGGCTCAAGATAGTTGGTCAACATTCAAGGACCACTTCTTGCAAGCTCAGGATCAGAGCATCCCAATGGGTATGAAATCAAGTAAGGGAGCTAGGAGACCAGCATGGTTAAACAAGGAACTGCTGGGCAAACTTAAGTGGAAAAAAAGAATTTATGGATCATGGAAAGAGGGGCTATTCACTTAGGAGGAATATAGGACAGTTGTCAGAGGATGTAGAAAGGCAATTAGGAAAGCTAAGGCCTCCTTAGAACTTAACCTTGCAAGCCAGGTCAAGGACAATAGAAAGGGCTTTTTCAAATACATAGCTAATAAAACTAACACTAGAGGCAATATAGGCCCACTGATGAATGAGGGGGGTGCCCTAGAGACAGAGGATATAAAGAAGGCAGAGGTGCTGAATGCCTTCTTTGCCTCTGTCTTTACTCCTGCAGGCTTTCCCCAGGAGCCCCTGATCCCTGTAGCCCCAGAAGAAGTCAGGATAAAGGAGGAGTTTGCCTTGGTAGATGAGGATTGGGTTAGGGATCAGTTGAGCAATCTGGATATCCATAAATCAATGGGACCAGATGGAATGCACCCAAGGGTGCTGAGGGAGCTGGCAGAGGTCATTGCTAGGCCACTCTCCATCATCTTTGGTAAGTCATGGGCAACAGGAGAGGTGCCTGAGGACTGGAGGATAGCAAATGTCACTCCAATCTATAAGAAGGGCAAGAAGGAGGACCCGGGTAACTATAGACTGGTCAGCCTCACCTCCATCCCTGGAAAGGTGATGGAACAGCTTGTTCTTGGCACGATCTCTAGGCACATCAAGGATGAGGGGGTCATTAAGAGCAGTCAACATGGTTTTACCAAGGGTAAGTCATGTTTGACCAACCTTATTGCCTTCTATGAGGAAATAACTAGGTGGATAGATGATGGTAGAGCAGTAGATGTGGTTTATCTCGATTTCAGTAAAGCATTTGACACTGTCTCCCACAGCATCCTCGTAGATAAGCTGATAAAGTATGGGTTTAGTGATCAGGTAGTGAGGTGGATTATGAACTGGCTGAAGGGAAGAAGCCAGAGAGTTGTGGTCAATGGGACGGAGTCTAGTTGGAGGCCTGTGACTAGTGGAGTCCCTCAGGGGTCGGTACTGGGACCGGTGTTGTTTAATATCTTCATCAACGACTTGGATGAGGGTACAGAATGTATCCTCAGCAAGTTTGCTGATGACACCAAACTAGGAGGAATGGCTGACACACCAGAGGGTTGTGCTGCCATTCAACGAGACCTTGATAGGCTGGAGAGTTGGGTGGGGAGAAACTTAATGAAATTCAACAAGGGCAAGTGTAGAGTTTGGCATCTGGGGAAGAACAACCCCATGTACCACTACAGGTTGGGGGCTGACCTGCTGGAGAGCAGCGTAGGGGAAAGGGACCTGGGGGTCCTGGTGGACAGCAGGATGACCATGAGCCAGCAATGTGCCCTTGTGGCCAAGAAGGCCAATCGCATCCTGGGGTGTATTAGAAAGGGAGTGGTTAGTAGGTCAAGAGAGGTTCTCCTTCCCCTCTATTCTGCCTTGGTGAGGCCACATCTGGAGTATTGTGTCCAGTTCTGGGCCCCCCAGTTCAAGAAGGACAGGGAACTGCTCGAGAGAGTCCAGCGTAGAGCCACAAAGATGATGAAGGGAGTGGAACATCTCCCTTATGAGGAAAGGCTGAGGGAGCTGGGTCTCTTTAGCTTGGAGAAGAGGAGACTGAGGGGTGACCTCATTAATGTTTATAAATATGTAAAGGGTGAGTGTCATGAGGATGGAGCCAGGCTCTTCTCAGTGACATCCAATGATAGGACAAGGGGCAATGGGTGTAAGCTGGAACATAGGAGGTTCCACATAAATGTGAAGAAGAATTTCTTCACAGTGAGGGTAACAGAACACTGGAACAGGCTGCCCAGAGAGGTTGTGGAGTCTCCTTCTCTGTAGACATTCAAAACCCACCTGGACATGTTCCTGTGTGACCTGATCTAGGTATTCCTGCTCTGGCAGGGGGATTGGACTAGATGATCTTTTGAGGTCCCTTCCAATCCCTAACATTCTGTGATTCTGTGATCCAGCTGCAACAAGGTGGTTTTGAGGTACAAAACCTGCTGATCAGCTTGGCACCATCCCGAACTCTTCCCCCAACTCTAGCAATAAGAAAATCCATGGGATTTACTTACATTACCAACAGTTATATACTTGGAAGTGAGTGCAGCATGCATTTAACTGGCTAGATGCAAGGGAGAGCACCCAGGAGAGCAGAAACAGCTTAGCTCTATTTCTGCTTAGTAACTGAAACTCTGTCCCAAAAAATAATATATTTCCTGCTCTCTCTAGCCCTCTGACCAGGCTTATACTTGGTCCTCCAAAGATGTCATTACCAGTCTGGGATTGACCAGTCTGCTGATGCTTCTCCTCTAGACACCCTGGAGCTGTCTCTTAGTGTGACAGAAGTACCAAGTGAAAAATATAAGAGGACTATTGTCTTCCAAGTCAGCTTCAGGTCAGCAGACGCTGTTGGGAGAAAGCAGTTAGGGCTGAGGCTGTACTACTGTCCCCACCAAGCCCAGTATTGTCATGACAAGACCCCAAGCCCTGTGAGGAGCGGCCAATCTGCAAAGCCTCAGTTGTGTCCCTCTCCAGTGACATGGTACATGACCGGGATGTTGAAGTGCTGGGGTCTGAACCCCGAGCCCTGAATTAAAGTTGACATATGGGTGGTTCCCATGGTCCTTCAAAAGGAGGGGATGAGTTTGCCTTTTGGCTTTCCTCCAAGGTGCAGCCAACCTTGCAGGGAAAGCCCTTGGGTAAACAAGCCCCAGGTGCCCTGCATTGGGTAAATGAGTGCCAGATGTCCTGCTTTGGGCATAAAAGCTGGGACCACTTACAGGAAGGGTGGAGTGTGAGTGTCTGTCTGTGAAGTGGATGCACTTTGCGGAGTTTCCCTTTTGGGGAAGGACCTCCTGACTCTCTCTGCAACTGGGTCCTGGTCAGGTTTGGTGCTTGTGAATGTGGGTTCTGTGAGAACAATATGTGGCTACCTCTCTCCTGTATTATCAGCCTATTGGCTTGTCTGTCTCCCATCTCTGCTATGGGAGACTTCGTTGCTTTGTTTGTTCCACTGATTGCTGGCCATGTTGTATCATTGCTGGGGTTGATGTCTATTGTGTGTGATCCGTTTGACTTGTTTGTACCCCCAGTGATCACCCATATACTGACTTTCTTGTGTGCAATAGAATCTGGTTACTGGTTTGTTTTACTGCTGGTTGCGTCCTTTGTACTAGGCCTAGTAATTGGCAAAACAGATGTGCATGGCCATAGTGTTCCCATCACACCCCATCAAGCTTTCTTCCTCTGCTCAGTCTGTTGTCATGTATAAAGGATGAAGAATTAAAACTGTATAATATGCATGTTCCAAGTAAGAATGCCTCAAAGAAGAAAATAATGTGTAAACCAGCCAAAACCAGCTGCTTTCAAACCCATATAGAAATGCTGGATGGTTGCAACCAAATCTGCCCTGCAGCAAGTTCTTTCTGGTGACAAGAACAATATAGAAGGCCAAAGAGGCACAAAATGGGGATGACTCTGCTGTGTATACAGTAAACAAGACTCTGGAGGTGCTGACAGCTCCTGAAGCTCTGGCTCTGAGGATGCTCCTGGGCTGACCATCTACTAACTTGGATTTTGTGCAGTATGCAACTAATGTTGGTGTTAATGCAATGCAGAGCTTATAGTCTTGCTTTTACCCATACTGCAATGATCCTTCATAAAGTTCTGAGTCTGCAAACTAAGTCTCCATTATTTGAAAAACTGTAAAATCGTGTTGAATAGCGCATCCACTTAGAGCAAGGAGCCTACAAATCTTGCTCAGAGATCAGACCACCTCTGCTCCCAGGTGCATCTGTGCATAGAAAAAATGTCCTTCCTACACCTCCCTCCAGCATGTTAATTCTTTAAGCCTGCACCCACACTTTATTGCTTGCCCTCTACTCACTCACAGTGATGCAACTAGTACCCAAGGAGGCATTCCATATATCTGTCCTTGTCTTTGCGTGTCTGGGGACTTTTGCAGGGAGAGTTACTTTGGACAATGAAGCTGAACTGATTATGGAAAAATGCTAATTTAAGCAATTGTGTACAGATTAGTGTATTTGCAGTAGAAAATATATACAGCTAGCAGAAAGAGGCTAATATAATAGTTTAGAGTTGAAAAACTAACCAGCAGGGATAAAGAATTGGGAGCTGCTAAACAGAAATGCTTAGTAAGATATGGGAAGAACTGAGAGACTCGTCCTTGAAAGAGGGAGCAGTCAGGCCTGAGTGATCAAATGGTGTTGGTTAAGGGGCCCCAAAGACAACACTCCCTCAGGAAGGAGGGACTGATAAGAACCACAGTGCTAATCAAGGGGTCCCAGGGGCCAGAACAGACCGGTCTGGATGTGTAAAGCAAGCAAAGGAGAAGAGGACACCGTGAGGAAGACTCGGAGCCTTCCTCCTGAAGACCCCCGAGGACGACCACCAGGATGCACCACGCAGGCGCAAGCGGGCGGAGCCAGAGGCGTGGAATATTATAATGATTTACCGTAAATCTCCTCCCTAAGACCCTCCCAGTGATGTAATCCTCATTCCTACCTGATGTAAACTTATGAATATGCAACACTTTAGGCTGTAAAAAGAGCACACTCCTGGCCCCAGGTGGGCTCGTTAGGAGGAGCGATCCCCCGAGTCCCCGGATCCGCAATAAACGAATACCTGCTGCTAAAGATCCTCGTCAGCTTTACAGTTATTTTCAAGACGCAGATTTTGCGCTATTCAGAACAGTTCCCACCAAGTGTTTACTAGCCTCTGCAAAGCTGGTCACCAGTTTGCTGCAATGGTTTCCGTGGCGGGGGGCTGCAGGAAAAGACAAGTAATGGAGCAGATCCTGTAGTCCCTGCACGGACCAAACTCTCTCTCCCGTTCTCTTTGTACAGAATATAATCTGGTCACTGTTCTCCAGCAGTTCCCTGGAACAGCAACTGGCACATAACCCTAACAGAGGGCTGCCAGACCCGCTCACGGGGGAGCAGAGCTGACTTCAGGCCAAACCCAGCAAAGAACACTTGAGACTACCGGGAACCCCTTCTCCCTCAGCCCTCTGCGCCTTTACTCTCCATGAACAGAGGCTCCTCACACGCCCCTTAGCTCTGCGTTGTTCCAGGACAGGGGGGCGTTTTGTAGGACCTCCCCAGGAGAGAGTGGGGGGCAAGCGGCCGCAGGGACCACATTCACAGGGGCTCTCTTCTGTCATCCCTGCACAGTTGCACCACCGGCTCCTGAGACCCCTTCTCCCTCAGGGACCTGACGCAGCGGCCGCGCCCAGCGGCCCACGCTGCTCACGTGATCCCACACGGGAGCGCGGCGCCTCGAGCCACGCCCGCCTCCCCGCCGGCCCAACCATAGAGGAGCCTCCACACTGGGGAGAAAAGAGCAGCGGAATCATAGAGTTGAAGCTGGTGCCCTAAGGCTCCTACTTCCGGAGCGGAGTTCCGCGCGGCAGTCGCGCTTTACGGCGGCGAGCCACTCGGTCCAGGTTCAAGATGGCGGTGGGGCTCTGGCAGCAGGGAGCGTGGGGGTTATAGAGGCTGCTGCAGCGAGGGACAGGTGGACCGCCCCGGCCTGGCGGAGGGGTGAGAGGAGCGGGACAGGGTTGGACTGGGATGAAAGGAGAAGAAAGAGAAGGGGAGCGAGGAAAAGGTGGCGGTTTGCGCTGCCACCTTCTCTTCCTTCCTCCCTCCGTCGGGGGGGAGGGGAGGCTTTCGTGTGCCTCATGGGAGATTTTCAGCTTCATTCTCTAGTGGCCAAAACCCCCCATAAATTTAGTGTTTGTTTGTGGTTTTTTTTTCTTTTTTTTCTTCTTTATTGTCTGTTAACTTGTTGCACTGAAGCTCTTTGCTTTATGTCTTAAAAGCATTTAGGATCGAGGATTCAGAAGTTTATTCTCTTTCCCTTTACCCTTTAAATGTTAGAAATTTGGGAAATGCGGGTGCAAGTTATGTAACTGCTAATTCTGGTGAGCATCCCACCTAAAGAAAACGTATACATGAGGTGCTAAAGGACATGGTTTAGTGTTGAGTTACTGGTTGGACTTGCTGATCTTAGAGGCCTCTTTCAACCAAGGCTATTCTGTGATTCTCTGATAGTGTCTTGCAGAAAAATCAGTGTAATCTTATAAGTAGGAAGTGTGTTATCAGTGATCAGAAATTATGGGGTGCTCTTGCAAACAGCAGGCCAACTGTGAGCATAACCTCAGAATAAGCCATGTGCAGAGTTTTGTAGACTTTTACTACTCAGTGCATTGAATGTGGTCAGTTCTTGGAGCTTGCTAGGAGCCCATTCTGCAAGGCCTTAAGGCACTAAATGAGGCACTGTGCTTAAATTTCTCTCTAAGTGGCAAGAGGAGGGACATTATTTAGTGGTTTGGAAGTAGCATCTGTAATTAGGGAAGAAGGATGTACATGGCAACTGCAGTGAGGCAGCAGAGAACTTTCGACTGAACTTGTGAATACTTTGTTTTGGTCACAATCTATTTGGAAGCAGCATGGTGACAAGAAAGCTGCATTCCATCAACTCCCAAATTTCAGAGGGTGTTTTAGATTTGGGAGTGGAATCTGTTGTGTGTTGTGGATTTTGTTGTTTGTGGTTTTTTGTTTGGTTCTTCCCCCACCTCCCCCCCGGAGGTGTTTTGGCAGGGAAGTAAGGATGGAGCTGGGGGGAATATTAGAATTGTGAGAGAGATACAGCCCTGTCTGCAGTTTGGACGCTTATGTAGTTGTTTGTAAGTTGAAGAAACGTCTAAAGACAGGAAATAATTCTTTCCAAAATAACCTTTTCGTCTCTAGTTGTCATAACATAGCTTGAAATAATACTGATGGAGGTAGAGAGCGTAAATGCAGTGATATAGCAGTGGTCTATGGGAAAGAAAAGATGACATGGATGTGTGTGCAGAACACTTGCTGGTTGATAAATTGGGTGCTGGGGGGAGAAATTGAGGAGAACTTAGAAGTCTGAGGAAAGGAAGAAATTTGTGGGAAACATTTGAAATAGAGAGGAGTAAAAAGGTAAAAATTGAATAACTTTTATGAGAGTAAATTAAAAGCTGGAAGGACTCTGATATACTCTTAGAAAAACAGAATGTATGTTTCTCCCTCCCCTGTGCACTCTGTAGTGTAAGCAAGAAGGTTCTTGGTTTGAGTCTTGGAGTGAATAACAGTTTGGTTGATTAGTTTAAGGTAGGTACTTAGTAAAGTAGTAGAAAGGTACTTAATTAAATAGTAGTATTTAGTTGAAGTAGGGTGATTTTGATGTGAATGTCTGAGCTTGTAGTAGCGTTTGAGGCAGCAACCTGCTGATAGGGAGAGGAGAAATAAGCATACTCAAGCTACTGGTGCATAGGACCTGAAACCATGTCCTCTTTTCCAGGTCTCTCCCTCTTTTTAATTTTTTTTGAGGCGAAAGGAAAAAAAAGTCAAAATGGGGCGGAGATCTACATCATCCACCAAAAGCGGGAAGTTTATGAATCCCACGGATCAGGCCCGTAAGTATCCATAAAAGCTAAGCAGATGGGAAGAGGGGTGGAATGGTACTAGAGAAGGAGATAAGAAGCTTTCTCTAAGTATAAGATTCTCACTTGTGAATCAGAACTGAGTTTTCCTACTTTGAAAAATATTATCTCAGTTCTGCCTGGTGTAAAAGCTTCCTGAGAAGGCTGCTTGCTTGCTGTTGTTGCCTCCCTGAGTATTTACCTCTTAGTTTTTACTATAGTTATCAGTGTTCAAATGTCATTGTACTTAGCTGTTGACTAAACTGCAAGCTGCTTCTTGGGACATAGTTACTCTGTCTGAGGCTAGAATTTGAGGAACATGTCAAATTTTGCAAATGCTCTGGTTAGATGAGGGAGTTGCCTAACTGTGTTTTCCTTTTGGTAACATGCCAGATGTTAGCAATGCTAAACAGATAAAGAAAATCCAGGGTTTCACAGTGAATATACTTTATTTCAGATGCATACTCAAAGCCTACATATTTGAAAAATGTGTTGTCTGTTGTTGGCTCTGTTTCAGCTTCTGGGCAGCAATACTTTCATGACTGCACACATCACTATGACTTTTGCTCCCTATTGTTCTTTTTTTGTATAGAAACACCCCTGTTTCTGGAGTCACGAAAGCTGCTTTATCTCCTTTTTGTTCTGTATAACACACATGAAATAGAAATATATTTCATGCTGTTATTTCTGTCTCAGTGGGAAGACTAGTTAAACAGTTGCAGTCTTTATAAAATGAATGAACTGTTGAGAAACAGCACTAGTCTTGAAAGGTTCTTTGTGGATTTGTCTCTTTCAAGTTATTTTCTCTGTCTTTTCCCCTCTTCTCTAGGGAAGGAAGCTCGGAAAAGGGAACTAAAGAAGGTAAATAAAGAGATCAGGAATGTTTACTTGGCATTCCTTGCATTATGTATCATGTTTGTGATTGTAATGGGCCACGGCTGATGAACACACTGCAGATATTTATGTTGATATCCTAAGATTCACTTTGGAAAATACTCTCCAAACAAGTAGTTTAAGAAAACAGAAACAAGTCTTGTTTTGAGCAACCATATCTCATCATCTACTATTTTTTAACTTGTGACGATTACAACTTTTTGAAACATTGTTGTAGGTACTTGGGAATTAAAAAAAACCCTAACCAAACCACAAATAAACCACCCAAGACTTGCATGCTTTTTACCATGTTTTCCTGTATACCTTTTGTCAGGTGATTTATCTTGTTGATTGTACATGTCTTAATTGGAGTGAATGAATTGTAGAAGCATTTTTAAATAGCAAGATAGTGGAATTAAAATTACTGGAATTTTAATTACGTTTGCTGCTGATGTGTGCCATGGTTAATATTTGCCAGGCATTTTGAGATGTTGGTTTTTTTTCTGCAGACTGAGAATATTGAGAGGGGAGTATTTGGTAGGTTCTGTCTTTCTTCTGTGAGGAAGTGTTTCTTCTGTCTTTTCTTCTCTCTTTTCTGATCTCCTTGATCTCTGATCATCTTAGAACAAAAAGCAACGAATGATGGTACGAGCAGCTGTACTAAAGATGAAAGATCCAAAGCAGATTATCCGGGACATGGAAAAATTGGATGAGATGGGTGAGTGAGAGGTCCCAGGTGTTGGGCTTAGACAGTGGCTTATGTAGACACATTATTTTAGTCTCCCAGTTGTCCCTTAAAACTGAGTAACCTTTTCCTTTTCTATTAGAAGGGGAGACTCTGTGAATAATCAGGGATTGATTATGATTTGATGTGGTGCTATCAAAGATGGATTTTTTTTTTTTTTTTTTTTTTTTTTTCCCCCGAGAAGATGGCTGCTGTAAAGAATGAGTAGTGTGAGTGTTAGTGACTTAGAGTTGAAGGAGAGGATTGTTGTAAGGCTGAAGATTTCCTGAAAATAGGGATTGGAAGTTGTTTGCTTTGAAGTTGTTTCATTTCTCAAAGTTGTGGAGTAGAGTAACTTAAGAATTTTTTTGGTTGTGTTTTTGCTATCTTGGATTAGAGTTTAACCCAGTACAGCAGCCACAACTTAATGAAAAAGTGCTAAAGGATAAACGCAAAAAGCTCCGTGAGACTTTTGAGCGCATCTTGCGGCTCTATGAGAAAGAGAATCCCGACATCTATAAAGAGCTGCGCAAGTTGGAAGTAGAGTATGAGCAGAAGAGATCACAACTCAGCCAGTATTTTGATGCTGTCAAGGTAATGCTTATTATATTTCAGGTTTGTAACTATAGTATTTTATATTCTTTGTCCACTTGTTAGTTTTGGTAGTTACAAAGGAAGGGAATTTTGTAACAGACAGGTGTATGTTATGTGGCCCATATTAAGTACTTAATTTAATTTGGATAGTATCTCCAGTTACAGCATTTAAGTGAGAGTAGCATGGGGGTTGTCAAGTCTGTATTTGTCTCTGATATACTGATTTTGTTCAACAAGGAGTTACAGGGGAAAGGGAAATTTATGTTGCAAATCAACAATATCAGAATTGGTTTTCTGTATTAAAGAGAGAGCGAGCCTGTAAGTATGCAGTCAATATTTTTGTGAATTTCTGCTAAATCTATTGCTAGAAATAATGAGAGTCCTTTGGCATTCCTTTATAGAGTTTTCTTTGACGTGCTTCCCTACCATATTGGAGAAATGTTGCCCAAGTGCAAGTATCTAAGATTTCCCCACACCCCCCCCTTGGAATATGCAGCAGCCTGTGATTTGTGCCTTCTGGATACTTAAATACAGGCATGCTTCTCTGCAGCCTCTCCCCTCTGGGGACTAAAGGTCTAAAGGGAGATGGAAACCTGACTGGGTTTTGACTGAAATACTAAAGCCTTTCATGGGTGCACTGCATGTGCTTTGTTTTGTGTTGAAGCTTTTACTGTTGACTTTTTCTCCAATTGTCTTTCATGGACTGCTGCAAGATAACGTGCTCTCCAAACAGGCACCTTTGGCAAGTGATGGCAGGTCCCATGTATTCTGTACTCTTGAAAGGTAGTGAGGTGGTGCAGCAGCTTCTGTGAGTAACCTATTCTTCCTTTCCTTTCCTTTTTCCCCCCCCCCCCTTTTTCCCCCCCCCCCTTTTTCCCCCCCCCCCCTTTTTCCCCCCCCCCCTTTTTCCCCCCCCCCCTTTTTCCCCCCCCCCCCTTTTTCCCCCCCCCCCTTTTTCCCCCCCCCCCTTTTTCCCCCCCCCTTTTTCCCCCCCCCCCTTTTCCCCCCCCCCCTTTTTCCCCCCCCCCCTTTTTCCCCCCCCCCCTTTTTCCCCCCCCCCCTTTTTCCCCCCCCCCCTTTTTCCCCCCCCCCCCTTTTTCCCCCCCCCCTTTTTCCCCCCCCCCCCTTTTTCCCCCCCCCCCTTTTTCCCCCCCCCCCTTTTTCCCCCCCCCCCTTTTTCCCCCCCCCCCCTTTTTCCCCCCCCCCCTTTTCCCCCCCCCCCCTTTTTCCCCCCCCCCCCTTTTTCCCCCCCCCCCCTTTTTCCCCCCCCCCCTTTTTCCCCCCCCCCCCTTTTTTCCCCCCCCCCTTTTTTCCCTCCTTTCCCAGAATGCTCAGCATGTTGAAGTGGAAAGTATCCCCTTACCAGATATGCCACATGCTCCCTCCAACATCCTCATACAGGACATTCCCCTTCCTGGTGCCCAACCACCTTCTATCCTCAAGAAGACATCAGCCTATGGGTAAGAGGAGGGAAGGAAGTTTTTTTTTTAAAAAAAGGCACTTTTATTACTGGGAAGGAGCTAGGGGTAGAAGCAGAGGTAATGTTGACTAGGAGAAATCAGGAGTTCTGTGCAAGTAAATTGAACTTTTTTTAACCAAAGCCCTTCTTAATCTTTCCCTACTGTTGCAGTTTTTTGTTTAAATTACTTTATGATTAATATACTATGTCTTCTAGCATTTGTCTTTCTACATGTTACTAAAACTTTAGAAAAAAAATGCCCCTTAAATTGCCATGTATGTGTTCTTTTGTCTTGCTAGTATATTCAGTTTAAGCTCCTAGTTTGATTGTTTATCAAGCTTCTCATTCTAGTACTAGTTCCTTCTATTTCTGAGTAGTCTTCTGTTTTCACCAACTTTGTGGTTACTTCATTCTGCTTCTGTGATTGGATTCAATATTTGCTTTTTTTCAGTCTTCTTTAGAGTTGTCTTCTGCAAAGCTTGCTTTTGTCTGATCTTCATCAATCATGTTTTTCTATGAGGTTGTAAACTGCTTGGGACAGATCTATACTTTATGAATGTTCATGTTTATTTTTAGAAGGCTTATTTGTAAGCAATGATGAGAGAAGGCTAAAGAATTCTATTAAGTCCATGTTTGGTTTTGTTTGTTTGTGTCCTTGTGTTTCTCATTTCCTTTCTTATTTCCAGACCACCAGTTCGGTCCATTTCTGTGCTTCCTCCTCCTGGGCTTGGTGTTCCACGCTTACCTCCAGGTAGGAAGCCCCCTGGACCTCCTCCAGGGCCACCCCCACCTCAGGTCCTACAGATGCATGGTTGTAAAGTGGGTTTCACCTTGGAGATGGCTCCTCGAAGGCGAGAAGAGATTTACAGTTCTGAAGCAGGTAAGGGTTTTCCTATTACTGTCTGGGGTTTTCCTTGACCTCTGTTTTGCTATGGATAGTACTGTTACTACTGATAGTGTATGCCCTAGACAAAGTGTTCTCTGGCAATACGGTGGTTAATTTGAAGGACTTTTCTTAAGTGATTGTACCTTTGAGGTGATTCTAGTATATTTCATGATACCTGCAATTTTGTTATCAGATATATTTATAAATGCTGAAACTTGTAATTACAACTTTCAGATACTTGTTTTTTCATTATGTTGCACAGATGGGATATTTTCCCATGTAGTCTTAACAAGGCTGAAACATTGTACATATTTTCCCTTCAAAGAAAAACTAGCAACCACAAAAATCCCCAACTTTCTCTGAGAAGTTTTCCCTTTTCAAAAAAAACAAAACCCAAAACCAAACTAACAAAAACCCCCAACAAAACCAAACCAAAAAACCCCCTCAACCCCAAAACCACACACACAAAAACCCCTATAACAAAACACAAAACCCAGTCCCCAAGAATCCAAACCAAGCCTGGGTATGGATTTGGTAGGAGAACCTAGGTCCTCCTTTTTAACACAGTTACTTTATCTTCTCTGGAAACTCTTTTACATCAGTTTTATTGCTTACCAGAAAGCATCTAAGTATTTCAATGGTGGATGATTGCTGAATAGAAATGAACTAATGAGTTGCTGATAGGTGCCCTCAGTTGTTTGCTTGTGCAAATTAACCAGCTGGTTAATAGGAAATTTTACAAATAGACTCTCCAAAATATTCTTAAAGAATATGTGCTAAACAGTAAAAGGTTGACAATATGTCCGAGCTATTGCTGGGGGGGGTGTTTCTAATTGTAGACATACACTGGTGTGAAAGAATATCTTGTATTTGGACTTCACACATTTCTTAATACTTTGCTTCCTGCAGGACAGCGAGGGCATGATGATGATATGTCCAGTACCAGTGAAGATGAAGGATATCCTGAGGATATGGATCAAGACAAGCATGATGAGAGTAGTGATGACAGTGACAGTGATAGGTCAGATGCAGACAGTGAAGGCGAAGACTTCCTGCATCGTGATAATGACAAGGAGAGGGAAGGTGGTGAAGAAAAGAAATCGGGTATGATGGGAAGTTATAGACTGGGGTTTGATTTTTTTTTTTTTTTTTTTTTTTCAAAAGAGAAACACTACTTAACAGAGTTTTTCTGTTTTCCTGACTGAGGGGGGGGCAAGTAATTTGTTTAGCCAGCTAACTCTGTTCTAACTCATGGAAATTCCAGCTGGAGAATTTTTATTAGTAAATGGATCAGAAAAAAAATACCTGGAAGTGAAGCATCTTTTTCAGATGGACCTGTTTTCTTAACAGTTGAGTTAGCTTAGTAAGGTTGCAAGCCATATTTCACTTGAAGCATTCAATTTGCAGGGTACCCTACAAAAAATAAGCCTCGGTGTAAAACATACTTGCCCTTCAGTGACTTGAACAACTAAGACAACTAAATTTCATACTGCTAATGCTTTTGGATAGTATTTTTTTTCTTCATTGCTTGGGTGAGACCAATTGATAGAGAATACTAGGTTAGCAACCCTCAATCAGTAACACCAATGTTAACTCTTATGTAAGAAGCATCATTATGTTAGAATGATACATTATCCGTACCAGGCAGAAGACTGGTACAGAAATCTGATTTCTACTGTTTTCTTCCTGCTTCCTGCCACCCTTACCCATGGTTTGATTTCCCCAGGTCATAGCGTACGGTTTGCAGACTTGCCTGGGAAGTCACAAAAAAAGAAAAAGAACATGAAAGAACTGACTCCGCTCCAGGCCATGATGTTACGAATGGCAGGTGAGTGAGATGGATGTATTGAGTAGAGATATGCCATTACACTTCCAGTTGAAGTTTCTTGGCTAAGCTTACTTTGCTTGCACAGTTTTTATTTTATAGAGTAAATATTTTACTGTTACATTGTAAGATCTGCTAAGAGTATAAGCTGTGGTTAGGTATTTGTTGGGTTTTTAAAAGTTGTTTTTAGTCTAGTAGTGTGTGTGTTTTGCCTAGCAGAGTTGATGTTTTATTAGCAACTTACAGGATTTTTTTTTTCCTCAATTTTATCTTGCTTAACTTTTAAACAATTGCTCAAATGAAACGTGAACCTCTTAATGAAAAAGAGGGTAAGATTGTCTATGCATTCATCCTGTAACCTGCAAGGATTTGTACTCCCTAAAAATATCCTTTTGCAGAAATTAGTTAACTAATAGAATGAAAACTTTTCTGTTGGTTTTAGAAAGATGGCCAAGTATCTTTCAAAGGTACTGGAGTTTCTTGGATGTGGGGGATTATGTTTACTTTCAGGTCATGTCCCCAGCCCTCTGTCCCTGTTCCCCCTTCTCCCCAGAAACTCTCACAAACTACAAATCAAACAGCTGCAGTTAGCTGCAGTTTGGGTTGGTAGTGGAAGTTTCAGCTTAGCTCTTGGTGGCAGAGCTCTATCTAGAACTGTGACTTTTTTTTCTTCTGTTTAACAATAAAATGTGGTCAGGTTTTTTTTTTTCTTCCTTTTGAAGTAAGGTTTATTTTTCTTTTTGTATTGTCAAGTTTCTCTGATGTTCACAAAGATATTACCTGTAGACTGATTTTATAAGTACGTCTCCATTTCCAGGTCAGGAAATTCCAGAAGAAGGGAGAGAAGTGGAAGAATGTTCAGAAGAGGAGGAGGAGGATGAGGACTCAGAGTCTGAAGAGTCATCACAACAACAGCAGCAACAACAACAACTCAGTGAGGAAGCTATCACAGAGACTGGGTCATCTACTGCAACGTCCCAGACACAACAGCAGCAACTGCTTCCACAGCCTGTTCCTCCAATTCAGATACAGGCACCTCCTATCCCTGGGCCATCTCCACTGGGACCACCTCCAGCCCCTCCACTGAGGCCCCCAGGCCCACCCACCGGCCTTCTTCCTGGCCCTCCATCAGGTGAATGCTTTATTTACCCTGGTTTGAAGGATGCAGGCTCTCGATACTACAGACAGTGTATCAGTTTGGGAACTTAAAGCTGCAGAGCGTGTTGCAGATGAGGTACAGGAGCCCGGTCTGGTAATTGCTGAGACCTGTGTGATCTCTTCTGTGGTCAGTCTGTTGTTGCTGTACTGTGCTTTTGAGGCATCAGGCTACTGTAGCTGTAGTCAACCTGATGAGCAGTGGCTTGTTCGTTAGCACCAACACTGACAGGAAGCAGTGGAGCTGGTGTTGGAATATGAAGAATGAGGTCTGGTGCCATGTGCCTCTCCAGTGTTGTGGTTTTTTTTTTTTTTTCTTTTTTTTTTTTTTTTTTCTTGTGTTTCTCCTCTCACATTCTGTCCTGAACAAGACATGCTGAAAAGGTTTAGGAGCCACTACTTAGTTATGGGCTTTGATATTTTTTGTGGTTTTTTAACAAGCTGCAATGTGAGGCTTCTGCTGTTCTACTACCTGACTGTATTTCAGTTTTGTTAGGGAAGAAAACTATCCTCAGGTGAAATAAGTAGTAAATTTGAATTTATGTCAACATTTAAACTAGATTCGAAGGGGGATGGGGTTGTAGCTGGCCTTGTTCCACAGGAGCAGTGCTCTAGTATTGATGAAGACCAGGAGGCCTCCCATCCCCCTAGGGTGAAATGGGCGTGCTCAGCTCGCTCTCTGAAATGCCTGTACACCAATGCATGCAGCATGGGGAATGAACAGGAGGAGTTAGAAATCCGTGTTCGGTCAGGGGGTCATGATCTAGTGGCGATTAGAGACTTGCTGGGACAGCTCGCGTGACTGGAATGTGGTCATGGATGGCTATGTCATTTTCAGGAAAGACAGGCCAGCGAGGCGAGGTGGTGGAGTTGTTCTTTATGTGAGGGAGCAACTAGGGTGTATTGAGTTCTGTCCAGGGGCGGATCAGGAGCGAGTTGAGAGCTTGTGGGTGCGAATTAAGGGGCAGGCTGGCATGGGTGATACTGTTGTGGGGGTCTATTTCAGGCCACTGGATCAGGGTGAGGAGGTTGATGAGGCCTTCTACAGGCAGCTGATAGCACTCTTGCAAAGGCAGGCCCTGGTTGTCATGGGGAACTTGACCCTGATATTTGCTGGGAGGCCTACTCAGCCAGCCATCCACAGTCCAGGAGGTTCCTTCAGTGCATTGATGGTAACTTCCTGATGCAAATGGTGGATGAGCCAACTAGGAGAGGAGTGCTGCTGGATCTTATTCTCACAAACAAGGAGGGTCTGGTTGAAGCGCTGAAGGTTGAGGGTAGCCTTGGTTGCAGTGACCATGAGATGGTGGAGTTCAGGATCTCGTGTGGCAGGAATAGAATACCTAGCAGAACTACAACCCTGGACTTCAGTAGGGCCAACTTTGGCCTTTTCAAGCAATTGCTAGGGGAAATCCCATGGGACAGGGTACTTGAAGGTAAAGGGGCCCAAGACAGTTGGTTAGTGTTCAAGGACCTCTTCTTCCGAGCTCAAGATCAGTGCATCCCAACAGGTAGGAAGTCAAGAAAGGGTGCCAGGAGACCTGCATGGTTAAACAGGGAACTGCTGGGCAAACTCAAGTGGAAGAAGAGAATGTACAGATCATGGAAGGAGGGGCTGGCCACTTGGGAGGAATATAAGTCTCTTGTCAGAGGATGCAGGGAGGCAACTAGGAAGGCCAAGGCCTCCTTGGAATTAAACCTTGCAAGAAAGGTCAAGGACAACAGAAAGGGCTTCTTCAAATACATTGCAGATAAAACGAACACTAGAGGCAATGTAGGCCAACTGGTGAATGAGGTGGATGCCCTGGTGACAGGGGATAAAAAGAAGGCAGAGTTCCTGAATGCCTACTTTGCCTCTGTCTATACTGCAGGAGGCTGTCCTGAGGAACCCAGGACCCCTGAGGCTCCAGAGGAAGTCAGGATAGGGGAGGAGTTTGTCCTGGTTGATGAGGACTGGGTTAGGGATCAGTTAAGCAACCTGAACATCCATAAATCCATGGGTCCTGATGGGATGCACCCGTGGGTGCTGAGGGAGCTGCAGAAGTCATTGCTAGGCCACTCTCCTTTATCTTTGTTAAGTCATGGGAAATGGGAGAGGTGCCTGAGGACTGGAGGAAAGCAGTTGTCACTCCGGTCTTCAAAAAGGGCAAGAAGGAAGACCCGGGTAACTATAGACTTGTCAGCCTCACCTCCATCCCTGGAAAGGTGATGGAACAACTTATCCTGGGGGCTGTCTCTAGGCATATCAAGGATAAGAGGGCCATTAGGGGCAGTCAACATGGCTTCACCAAGGGGAAGTCATGCTTGACCAACCTGATAGCCTTTTATGAGGACATAACCCAGTGGATAGATGATAGTAAAGCAGTGGATGTGGTCTATCTTGATTTCAGTAAAGCATTTGACACTGTCTCCCACAGCATCCTCACAGCTAAACTGAGGAAGTGTGGTCTGGATGATCAGATAGTGAGGTGGGTTGTAAACTGGCTGAAAGAAAGAAACGAGTGAGTTGTGGTCAATGGGACAGAGTCTAGTTGGAGGCCTGTGACTAGTGGAGTCCCTCAGGTGTTGGTACTGGGAGCAGTACTACTCAATATATTCATCAATGATTTGGATGAGGGAGTGCTCTGTCAGCACGTTTGCTGATGACACCAAACTAGGAGGAATGGCTGACACACCAGAGGGTTGTGCTGCCATTCAGAGAGACCTGGACAAGCTGGAGAGTTGGGCGGGGAGAAATTTAATGAAATTCAACAAGGGCAAGTGTAGAGTCTTGCATCTGGGGAAGAACAACCCCATGTACCACTACAGGTTGGGGGCTGACCTGCTGGAGAGGAGTGTAGGGGAAAGGGACCTGGGGGTCCTGGTGGACAGCAGGATGACCATGAGCCAGCAATGTGCCCTTGTGGCCAAGAAGGCCAATGGCATCCTGGGGTGTATTAGAAAGGGGGTGGTTAGTATGTCAAGAGAGGTTCTCCTTCCCCTCTATTCTGCCTTGGTGAGGCCACATCTGGAGTATTGTGTCCAGTTCTGGGCCCCCCAGTTCAAGAAGGACAGGGAACTACTTGAGAGAGTCCAGCGCAGAGCCACAGAGATGATGAAGGGAGTGTAACATCTCCCTTAAGAGGAAAGGCTGAGGGAGCTGGGTCTCTTTAGCTTGGAGAAGAGGAGACTGAGGGGTGACCTCATTAATGTTTATAAATATGTAAAGGGTGAGTGTCATGAGGATGGAGCCAGGCTCTTCTCAGTGACATCCAATGATAGGACAAGGGGCAATGGGTGCAAGCTGGAACATAGGAAATTCCACATAAATGTGAGGAAGAACTTCTTCACAGTGAGGGTAACAGAGCACTGGAACAGGCTGCCCAGAGAGGTTGTGGAGTCTCCTTCTCTGGAGACATTCAAAACCCGCCTGGACATGTTCCTGTGTGACCTGACCTAGGTGTTCCTGCTCTGGCAGGGGGATTGGACTGGATGATCTTTTGAGGTCCCTTCCAATCTCTAATATTCTGCGATTAGACTACCTGGAGACTACTAAGAATGGGGCCAATGAATAACATTGGTTTTGTAATGTATGTGTTTTTTTTGAGGTCAAAAGTCGAGTTTTTTTGATTTAGAGCAAGACAGCAGTTTATTTTCTGTAAGTTAGTGGGGTTACCATGTAGCTGAACTGGATAACAGTAACAAGTTTTTTTGTAATTTCAGAAAGTGTATAAATCTGTCTCTTGAGTTCTTATACTTACATTGCAAAGATCAATAGTTGGACTACAGTGAGGAGCAGTACATACTAGGATTTATGTATTTTATTCTAAGGGGTTGTTTTGCCAATTAGTAGGCCCAGTACAAAAGACACAGCCAGCAGCAGAACAATAATCCAGTACGTAGGTTCTATTTCACGTAAAGGGGTCAGTATATAGAGGATCGCTGGGGGTACAAACAAGTCAGATCACAAATAACAGACATCAACCCCAGTGACCCCAGGAATGACACAGTATCGCTCATAATAGATGGAACAAGCAGAGATACGAGATAACCCACAGAGAAAATGGGAGACAACCAGGAGAACAAGGCAGTTACATATAACCGAAGTAACCCCATGTTGCCTCCCCACAAAGCCCGCATTTGTACGTGCCAGACCTGACTGCGATCCGGTTGCATGAGTGGTCAGGAGGTCCTTCCCCAACAGGAAACTCTGTGAAGTGCATCCACTCCACAGACAGACTCTCCAACCCTTCCTGCAAGTGGGCCCAGCTTTTATCCCCAAACAGGACACCTGGCACTTGTTACCAAAATGCAGGGCACCTGGGGCTTGTTTACCTGAGGGCTCTCCTTGCAAGGCCGGTTGCACCCTGGAGGAAAGCCAAAAGGTAAACTCATCCCCTCTTAAAGGGCTGTGGGAACCACCCATATGTCAACCTTAATTCAGGGCTGGGGGTTCAGACCCCAGCACTTCAGGGGTACATTAACAATATGTGGGGCTTCCCCCCCCCCCCCCCCCCCAGAGGAGTGGGGTTAAAGCGAAGTTCTTTCCACTGTTTTCCCCACTTTTTTTTGTGATATCCCCTGGAGGGGGAACCTCAAAACGATTACTTTCAATAGAGCGGAACTGCTTAATTCTAAGGCCAGAAGGGCAGTCAGATGCCAGAGTGAAAAATTCTTTTAGCTGTTTAAATTCTAACAACCTCAGCTCCATAGCTGTTCTCTACTGTTGTTTCATTACATGGGGAAGAGCCTTTTTTACAAGTGAGAGAAGATACTTGACTGTTATGAAGAAACTTTCCTCTAAGTCTAAAATCTGCTGCCTCTTTTTCAGATTTTCTTTTAAGAAGATCTGTTTAATCTGGCAGCTGGCTAGCCATTAGAACAGCTTTCAAGTTCCTGTTGAGGATCTTTAGTATTAGCTGATGGGATAGTTTTGGGTTTTCGTAACCATGAACTTAATTTCTCTTCATTTGTGTTCGTGCTTTCAGGGGCTCCTCCGTTTCTGAGACCTCCTGGCTTACCAGGACTGCGTGGGCCTTTACCTCGTCTTCTGCCACCTGGCCCTCCACCTGGACGACCACCTGGCCCTCCCCCAGGCCCACCACCAGGTCTGCCCCCAGGTCCTCCTCCACGTGGGCCTCCTCCTCGCCTGCCCCTTCCTGCCCCACTGGGTAAAGTATTCTGTTTGCTTCAGTGCTAAGTCTCTCCCTGCTTTATTTTCCCAGGTTTTTTGCTGTGGTGACCAAGCCAGGAAGTCTAAGTGGTTACCAGTTTGCCTTTGTTCCTGTCTGTGTGGCTGCAATATGTTATATCTTTTTCTATATAATAAGTAATTCTATACTGCTGTGTGTAGTTTGATAGCACAAAATCTGTCCTCAAAAAGGGAATTTCAGAGTTTAAACATCTGCTGGACTGCTTCTGAATAACCCCAGGGTGCAAAATGGAGCTCCACTTCATGAGTTGGAGATAGGGATGGTTTGGTTTTTTTTTTCCTGTATGGTCATTTCTGATGACTCTGAAATTCTGGTGGGATGGATCATCAAGAAACTTTGTTTTCAGATTATAACCTTAAAATTTTAAAGGGAGCAATACACAAGCTCCTGTAGCTTTCAAAGTCTGAGAATCAGCAGCATTTTCAACTCAGCATCAGTGCTACTGCATCTTCTTGTTTTGGTGGTTTTTGTTTTGGTGGTGTGGGTTTTTTTTTTTGTTTTTGTTTTTTTTTGTTGGTTTTTTTTTTTTTTTTTGATTTTCCTTATTGGCTTTCTAAGCATGTGTACTTTTTTGACCAAAGATTTTAAGACTCCCAGGTGTGGAGTCAGCTCATGCTTTCTTTTCTTCTTACAGGTATCCCTTCTCCTCGCCCAGGCATGTTACGGCCACCTCTAGTGCCTCCATTAGGACCTGCCCCACCTGGGCTCTTCCCACCAGCTCCCATTCCAAATCCTGGGGTACTGAGTGCCCCACCCAGCTTGATTCAGCGCCCCAAGGCGGATGACACCAGTGCAGCCACCATTGAGAAGAAAGCTACGGCCACTATCAGTGCCAAGCCGCAGATCACTAACCCCAAGGCAGAGATCACTCGCTTTGTGCCCACTGCCTTGCGTGTGCGCCGGGAGAATAAAGGGGCTTCTGCTGCCTCCCAGAGAAAACAGGATGATGAGCCTGCTCTCCCATTAACCAAAGCTACCCCTAAGGCTGTATCATCTGCCCCGATCTCTGTACAGACAAAGGATGATGTGTATGAAGCCTTCATGAAGGAAATGGAAGGTCTCCTGTGACCTGTCATCGTCCTAGTCAGCTTTCCTGCCTCTCTGAACACAGATCAGACCACCACAGAGGGAGGAGAAGGAAAGGTCCTCCTGCAAGCAACAAAAGGGCTCACATGACAGGGAATAGTTCCCTACCCACAGGTTAACTTGCCAGTATGCTCTGAAGAGAGACTGCTGCAGATGAGGTGTGGCTGAGGACCCCCTTTCAGAGCTAGCATGTCTCCTTGGTGGAAAGAAATTACAGTCAAGAAGGCAATGCTGCTTCCCTTGAGTCCTTCCCCTTCCTTGGAGGGAGATAATGGTACTCTGGGAAGGGGGTTGTGGGAGTGGGGGGTGACTATGCTCTGCCTGAATCCTTGCACATCCTGAATGCTCTGGTGAGGGTAATAGAACAGGTTTTTAAGGAGCCAGACAAGTGTTAGCAGCATTTCATATGCATACAGTTGTCCATTTTTTTTTTCTGTACTGTTCTTTTCTGTAAATATTTTATAATCCTGTTGCAGTGAGATTGATCAATCCTCTTTCTTCCAGGGTAGTCAGGGACGTAACTTGTTGCATATACTGTACACTGGAATTTTGTACCCTGTCCCTTTTACAGTCATCTTGATGGCTTTTCATCAGCAGGGGAAACTTCATTTTGTCTTGTGAAAGACAATAAACATTCAGTGTATCAAAGTACTGGTTTCCTTGTGATTTGTCTGAAACTAGCATGTAGATGGAAAGTGAGGAGAACCTTTGCTGGCCTTGGGGGAAGATAGAGGCATTCTGAACCTCAGAAAAGAAAAGCAATAATTACATTATAAATAATACATACTTCTTTTTTAGCTAAAGTTCTGCTATGATCTTGTTTTTAAGGTCCTAGACATCCCTTTCGGCCTTTGTTGGTAGCTAGTAGAAACTTAAGACCTGAAGTGCTACTATTAATGACAAAATTTATTTTCTTCTGTTGGGATAGAGTCAGTACTTGCTTGTTGCTGTACCTATCCTCTTCAGACTGAGGCAAAAGGATTTGAATTTGCTAGATGTTTAAATGGGCTCAAAAAGGGAAATTTTGTGCACAAGGAACATGCATAGTATCAGAGGTAACTTCTTCACCCTGCCCAGGGTGAAAGGGGTGTTTGTGATAAAGGAGGCAGGCAGTTTCCTACACCTGACAGACATCTGAGATGGTTTGGGGGAGGGGAGGGGGGGGGGTGAAAAAGGAGGAGGTGGGAGAGAGTGCTTCTGAAATGCGCTTTCAGGCCACACAGAAGAGGTGGATTTAACAATACAAATAACCCAAGAGATGCATTTTTTAATTATTTTTTTTTTTTTCCCCTCTGGTAATAGCCAAAGCCAGGATGTCTACTGCCTTGTGTGACTCTTGGCAGGAGGCTTCTTGCATTCTGTTGTGGTTTTGGTTTTGGATAAATGTGAGGTTGGGAGCTATATGGCTGCCTGGGACTGTGTGTAGAAACTGACTGTGCTTGGGGCTGAGATGTCATCTGGTTGACCATAACTATGATTTGTCTTCAGCTAAATTAATATGGAAGATTTTTTGCCTTCCTTGCCTTTAACACAGTTCTAAGTGAAAAGAGCATAAAGATGTAAGCTCTTCCTGTCACTTCTATCAAAGCAATGGGAGCTGTGGATGCCCTGACTTCAATCCATGCACTCAAGTAACCATCTATTTCATCATCAGCCACACAAATCACGGACCATGGCAGAAATATCAAATCCAGTTTTGGGGACTGTTGACAGTCTTTTCTATCCCAGCATCAGACATGATTGTAAAGCTATTTCATTGCTAAACTGACAACACTTGCATCAGCTAGATGAATTTTTCCCTTTGTCAACATGTTATCCTTGGTCTCTGGTAATGACTGAGTTACATCCTTAAACATCCATCCGATTACATAAGGTTTAGTGCTTATACTTCTATCAAGACAAAATAGCAGAACGGTCTCTAGAATCTATACTGTGTCTCAGTACCCTGACACCAGCCAAAAAGGATTTGAGTAAGAGTGTGTGAAATAAACATGTGAGGGTGGTGAGACACTGGAACAGGTTGCCCAGGGAAGCTGTGACTGCACCCTCCCTGGAAGTGTTCAAGGCCAGGTTGGACGGGGCTTTGAGCAACCTGGTCTGGTGGGAGGTGTCCCTGCCTGTGGCAGGAGGTTGGAACTAGATGATCTCGGAGGTCCCTTCCAACCCAAATCATTCTATGATTCTATGTATACATTCTACTGATAATTTATTTACTGAGAGAGAATTGAAACAATTTTTAGTATTTAAATAGCAATTGCTTTGTTAGAAAAGCTTGTGGTATATTCAAGAACAGTCTGTGTTTCAGTATAGCCTGTGGAAACAATTATGCATTTGCCTTATGATGGCACTGGTCACAGACACAATCCTGTAACACCATCTTCTCTGCACCTTCAGAACAGATGTTCTCAGCTCTGGACAACTGGTAGCATATTTGTTCTTGTCTTTGTATTGTGGTCATACAGATAGTTGAGATTCTTCTCTGTAGTACTACTTCCATGCTGTGATCGTGTTTCATATGTGGTACTCAGTAGGGTTCACAGAAGAAATGATTATGGGAAGGAAAGAGGCTGGGAAGGGACTTCCCCAAAGGATCAGTGAAGATTAGTGATGGCATAAAGATGGAAATATAGAAAGATTCCTGAAATTAGTTAATTTGATCTATTGAATTGCAGCAGTAAGGAAAGATACTTTCTAAAGGTTATCGACCCTTCAGAATGGGGAGCTTGTCTTGATTACCCAGATATAAAGAAGTTGTGACAGTACTTTGTATGTGCTATACAGTTCTTTTTTATTTTGCCTTGTTTGTAAATAAACATCCTGCCATAACTGGCATAAGATGAACAATTTAGATCATAATTCCTACTATTGTACCCTTCCAAAAAGAAGGATGTGGTTCCCTCTTGCTCTCTGACTGAAAAAAATTTAGATGAAATGTCCTTCTTTAAGGGTTTTTGGTTGGATTTTTTTGTTTGTGGGTTGTTTTTTGGTGAGGTTTTTTTGTTGTTGCTGTTGGTCGGTTGGTTGTTTTGGGGTTTTTTTTGGCAGACTCTCACAGATAGTGTGGTGGGAATCATAGGTTTGTTTTTCCCTGAAATTTGTCAATGCTAGTATCCAGGGTAAGAAGCATACTCTGGTGCCCACACCACTCACTTCACTATAATTTTATGACATCTAGGTCATAGGATCTGGGATGTGTTATACAGAAGAACCACAAGTTAAAGAACAAAAGCACTAAGGAATGAGGATAGGAACAAAAAATCACACAGAGCTGGAACTTATGGAAACAAGAGAGCAGAATTTCGTGCTGTGGAGAAAATGAAGGAAGAGCCTGCTGTGCAACACGGGGGTAGCAGTAGAATCATAGAATAATTATGGTTGGAGGGGACCTCCAGGGTCACCAAGTCCAACCTCCATCCCATCATATTCCTAACCATTAGACCACTAGACCATGGCCTCAAGTGCTTCATCCACACATTTTTTGAACACCCCCAGGGATGGTGACTCCACCTCCTCCCTGGGCAGCCTGTGCCAGTGCCTAACCACCCTCTCAGTAAAGAACTTCTTCCTAATATCCAACCTAAACTTCCCCTCACGTAACTTGAGGCCATTTCCTCTCATCCTGTCATTAGTAATGTGGGAGAAGAGACCAACACCAGCCTCACTACAACCTCCTTTTAGGTAGCTGTAGAGGGCAATGAGGTCTCTCAGTCTCGTCCAGGCTAAACAACCCCAGTTCCCTCAGCCGGTCTTCATAAGGCCTGTTTTCCAGACCTCTCACCAGCCTCGCTGCCCTTCTCTGGACTCGCTCCAGCACCTCAATGTCCTTCCCATACTGCGGTGCCCAGAACTGGACACAGTACTCAAGGTGCAGTCTCACGAGTTCCGAGTACAGGGGCATGATCACCTCCCTACTCCTGCTGGTCACACCGTTTCTGATACAGGCCAGGATGCCATTGGCCTTCTTGGACACCTGGGCACACTGCTGGCTCGTGTTCAGTCGGCTGTCAACCAACACACCCAGGTCCTTTTCCGCCAGGCAGCTTTCCAGCCACTCTGCCCCAAGCCTGTAGCGCTGCATGGGGTTGTTGTGGCCGAAGTGCATGACCCGGCACTTACCCTTGTTAAACCTCATGCAATTGGCCTCAGCCCATCGCTCCAGCCTGTCCAAATCCCACTGCAGAGCCTCCCTACCCTCAGGCAGATTGACACTCCCACTCAACTTTGGGACATCTGCATATTTACTGAGGGTGCATTCGATCCCCTCCTCCAGGTCATCAATAAAGACAGTAAACAAGACTGGCCCCAAGACCGAGCCCTGAGGGACACCGCTTGTGACCGGTCTCCATCTGGATTTAACTCCATTCCCCACAACTCTCTGGGCTCGGCCATCCAGCCAGTTTTTAACTCAGTGAAGAGTCCACCTGTCTAGACCATGAGCCGCCAGCTTCTGCAGCAGAATGCTGTGGGAGACAGTGTCAAATGCCTTCCTGAAGTCCAGGTAGACAACATCCACCGCTTTTCCCTCACCCACTAGGCGGGTCACCTGATCATAGAAGGAGATCAGGTTGGTTAAACAAGACTTGCCCTTTGTGAACCCATGCTGGGTGGACCTGATCTCCCCTGCTGTCCTGCACTTGCCGTGTGATCTCCCCCAAGATGAACCTTTCCATAACCTTCCCCGGCACCGAGGTCAGGCTGACAGGCCTGTAGTTCCCCAGATCCTCCTTCCTGCCCTTCTTGTAGATGGGCGTCACATTGGCAAGTTTCCAGCCATCTGGGACCTCCCCCGATAACGAGGACTGCTGAGAGATGATGGAGAGCGGCTTGGCAAGTTCCTCTGCCAGCTCCCTCAGCACTCTCGGGTGGATCTCATCTGGCCCCACAGACTTATGGGTGTCTAATTGACTCAGCAGGTCCTTCACTACTATTTCCTGGATTACGAGGGGTTTATTCTGATCTCCATCCCAATCTTCCAGCTCAGGGAACTGAATACCATGAGGATAAGTGGTCTGGCTGTTAAAGACCAAGGCAAAGAAGGCATTAAGTACCTCAGCCTTTTCCTCGTCCTCAGTAACAATGTTCCCCCTCGCATCCAATAAGGGATGGAGATTCTCCCTGGTTCTTTTTTTATTGTTAATATATTTGTAAAAACTCTGCTTATTATCTCTTGCAGCAGTGGCCAGGCTGAGTTCAACCTGGGCTTTTGCCCCCGTAATGTTCTTCCTACACAACCTAACTAAATCCATATACTCTTCCCGAGTAGCCTGCCCCTTCTTCCAAAGGTGGTAGACTCTATTCTTTCTCCTAAGTCCCAGCAGAAGCTCCCTGTTCAGCCAGGCCGGTCACTTTCCCTGCCAGTTTGTCTTACGACACATGGGGACAGCCTGCTCCTGCATCTCTAACACTTTCTTCTTGAGAAGAGTCCATCCTTCCTATGCGGAGCAGAGAGCGGCGGCTGTGGGAGCGGTGGGGCGGCTGCGGCGAGTGCTGTTCGCTTTTGCTGTTCGCTTTTGCTGAGGCTTTGAGAAGGAGCCGGGCTTCCCGGAGACGGTGAAGCCGGGGCAGAGCAAGGAAACCCGAGTCTGAGCGGGAATCCTGAGAAAAATTCAAGAGATACCGAAAGGCTGACGTGGCAGGGGGCGTGACTGAGAGCCGCGGCAAACTTTAAAAGCGGCCATCTCGGCAGCTCCCCTCAGAGCAAGCGGCACGCGGAGCAGAGAGCGGCGGCTGTCTCTGAAGAGGCAAGCGTGAGGAGAACAGCGCGCGGAGAGCGGTGTGAGGAGAGGACTAGCTAGATAGACCTTAGACCGCATAGAACATGGTTGCAACGCGCCCAAAAACCCTTGGGAAAAAGAATATGGGGACTCAGAGGGATCCTCCGAGCAGACATGCGGCCGTGCAGGTTTGTGGCTGCAGCGAATGCCTGAGCCTGGCACTGGTACCGGAGGGAGCCAGTGACACCGCGTGTGTGCGGTGCGAGCAGATAAATGGTCTGCTCAGGCAGGTGGTTGAACTGATGGAGGAGGCAGAAAGACTTAGAACTATTAGAGAGTGTGAAAGAGAAATAGATTGATGGAGCTTCACCCTGAGGCAAGGGCAGTCAGAAAAGGGTGAGCAAGTGATGGATTCCCTCCCCTCCTGTCATCAGACAGAAGCAGAGGGTTCAGGAGACAGGGAGGAATGGAGAGTGGTCCGTCCTCGGAGAGGCAAGCAAAAACCCTCCCAACCCCCTTCACCCTCCCAGTTGCCCTTGAGCAACAGGTACCACGCCTTGGAACTTCAGGGAGAGGTAAATGAAGTTGGAGGGGTAGATCAGTCCCCTGAATCACCTAGGGCTTGTCAGTCACCCCGATGCCTTAGGACTTCTTCAATTAAGAAGAAAAGGAGGGTAATTGTGGTGGGCGACTCCCTTCTGAGGGGAACAGAAGGGCTCATCTGTCGACCGGACCCATCCCACAGGGAAGTCTGCTGCCTCCCTGGGGTTCGGATTAGAGACATTAAAAGGAAACTCCCTGATCTCCCTCCGATTACTACCCACTGCTGGTTTTTCAGGTTGGCAGGGACGAAATTATTACAAGAAGTGTAAGGGCTATGAAGAGTGACTTCAGGGCCCTGGGACGGCTGGTTAAGGGGTCTGGAGTGCAAGTAGTGTTTGCCTCCATACCTCCTGCAAGAATGGGTGAAGAGATAAGCAGGAAGAGTTCACAGATAAATGAATGGCTAGGTAACTGGTGTCAAAGGCAGGGCTTTGGGTTCTTTGATCATGGGCTGCTATATGAGACACCTGGCCTGGTGACAGGTGGAATGCATTTGTCCCAGAGGGGGAAAAGGCTTTTGGGGCAGGAGTTAGCAGGGCTCATTGAGAGGGCTTTAAACTAGATGTGAAGGGGGAAGGGGGGACAACTGGGTCTGTTAGGGACAAGCCCAAGAGCAATATGCTAGGGCCTGAAGGAAGGTGGTCTAGGGAGGATTTTCGATCATTGAAGAGAAGGGATAGATGTTTAGGCCCTGACCACGAGGCCTCCTGCCTCCCAGGGGTCCCACCAGTGCGCTCTGCTTGCTTTCTGAAATGCCTGTACACCAATGCACGCAGTATGGGGAATAAACAGGAGGAGTTAAGAGGTCTGTGTGCGGTCTAAAGGTTATGACCTGGTGGCAATTACAGAGACATGGTGGGACAGCTCACATGACTGGAATGTGGTCATGGATGGCTATGTCATTTTTAGGAAAGATCGGTCAGTGAAGCGAGGTGGTGGAGCTGCTCTTTATGTGAGGGAGCAACTAGAATGTATTGAGTTTTCTCCAGGGGCTGATGAGGGGCAAGTTGAAAGTCTGTGGGTAAGAATTAAGAGGCAGGCAGGCATGGGTGATACAGTTGTGGGGGTCTATTACAGACCTCCTGATCAGGACGAGGGAGTTGATGAGGCTTTCTACAGGCAGCTGAAAGCAGCCTCGCAACTACAGGCCTTGGTCCTCATGGGGGATTTTAACTACCCTGATATCTGCTGGAAGACTTACACAGCCAGCCATTCACAGTCTAGGAGGTTCCTCCAGTGCACTGATGATAACTACTTAATGCAAATGGTGGATAAGCCGACTAAGAGAGGAGCGCTGCTGGATCTTGTACTCACCAACAAGGAGGGTCTTGTTGAAGCAGTGATGGTCGATGGCAGTCTTGGCTGCAGTGATCATGAGATGGTGGAGTTCAGGATCCTGTGTGGGAGGAATAGAGTACCAAGCAAGACCAGAACCCTGGACTTCCGCAGGGCCAACTTTAGCCTCCTTAATCAATTGTTAAGGGAAGTCCCATGGGACAGGGTGCTAGATGGTAAAGGGGCTCAAGATAGTTGGCCAACATTCAAGGACCACTTCTTGCAAGCTCAGGATCAGAGCGTCCCAATGGGTATGAAATCAAGTAAGGGAGCTAGGAGACCAGCATGGTTAAACAAGGAACTGCTGGGCAAACTTAGGTGGAAAAAAAGAATTTATGGATCATGGAAAGAGGGGCTAGTCACTTGGGAGGAATATAGGACAGTTGTCAGAGGATGTAGAAAGGCAATTAGGAAAGCTAAGGCCTCCTTAGAACTTAACCTTGCAAGCCAGGTCAAGGACAATAGAAAGGGCTTTTTCAAATACATAGCTAATAAAACTAACACTAGAGGCAATATAGGCCCACTGATGAATGAGGTGGGTGCCCTAGAGACAGAGGATATAAAGAAGGCAGAGGTGCTGAATGCCTTCTTTGCCTCTGTCTTTACTCCTGCAGGCTTTCCCCAGGAGCCCCTGATCCCTGTAGCCCCAGAAGAAGTCAGGATAAAGGAGGAGTTTGCCTTGGTAGATGAGGATTGGGTTAGGGATCAGTTGAGCAATCTGGATATCCATAAATCGATGGGACCGGATGAAATGCACCCAAGGGTGCTGAGGGAGCTGGCAGAGGTCATTGCTAGGCCACTCTCCATCATCTTTGGTAAGTCATGGAGAACAGGAGAGGTGCCTGAGGACTGGAGGATAGCAAATGTCACTCCAATCTATAAGAAGGGCAAGAAGGAGGACCCGGGTAACTATAGGCCGGTCAGCCTCACCTCCATCCCTGGAAAGGTGATGGAACAGCTTGTTCTTGGCACGATCTCTAGGCACATCAAGGATGAGGGGGTCATTAAGAGCAGTCAACATGGTTTTACCAAGGGTAAGTCATGTTTGACCAACCTTATTGCCTTCTATGAGGAAATAACTAGGTGGATAGATGATGGTTGAGCGGTAGATGTGGTTTATCTTGATTTCAGTAAAGCATTTGACACTGTCTCCCACAGCATCCTCGTAGATAAGCTGATAAAGTATGGGTTTAGTGATCAGGTAGTGAGATGGATTATGAACTGGCTGAAGGGAAGAAGCCAGAGAGTTGTGGTCAATGGGACGGAGTCTAGTTGGAGGCCTGTGACTAGTGGAGTCCCTCAGGGGTCGGTACTGGGACCGGTGTTGTTGAATATCTTCATCAACGACTTGGATGAGGGTACAGAATGTATCCTCAGCAAGTTTGCTGATGACACCAAACTAGGAGGAATGGCTGACACACCAGAGGGTTGTGCTGCCATTCAACGAGACCTTGATAGGCTGGAGAGTTGGGCGGGAAAAAACTTAATGAAATTCAACAAGGGCAAGTGTAGAGTTTTGCATCTGGGGAAGAACAACCCCATGTACCAGTACAGGTTGGGAGCTGACCTGCTGGAGAGCAGCGTAGGGGAAAGGGACCTGGGGGTCCTGGTGGACAGCAGGATGACCATGAGCCAGCAATGTGCCCTTGTGGCCAAGAAGGCCAATGGCATCCTGGGGTGTATTAGAAAGGGAGTGGTTAGTAGGTCAAGAGAGGTTCTCCTTCCCCTCTATTCTGCCTTGGTGAGGCCACATCTGGAGTATTGTGTCCAGTTCTGGGCCCCCCAGTTCAAGAAGGACAGGGAACTGCTTGAGAGAGTCCAGCGTAGAGCCACAAAGATGATGAAGGGAGTGTAACATCTCCCTTATGAGGAAAGGCTGAGGGAGCTGGGTCTCTTTAGCTTGGAGAAGAGGAGACTGAGGGGTGACCTCATTAATGTTTATAAATATGTAAAGGGTGCGTGTCATGAGGATGGAGCCAGGCTCTTCTCAGTGACATCCAATGATAGGACAAGGGGCAATGGGTGTAAGCTGGAACATAGGAGGTTCCACATAAATGTGATGAAGAATTTCTTCACAGTGAGGGTAACAGAACACTGGAACAGGCTGCCCAGAGAGGTTGTGGAGTCTCCTTCTCTGGAGACATTCAAAACCCGCCTGGACATGTTCCTGTGTGACCTGATCTAGGTGTTCCTGCTCTGGCAGGGGGATTGGACTAGATGATCTTTTGAGGTCCCTTCCAATCCCTAACATTCTGTGATTCTGTGATTCCTGATCCCCTTTGCCCTCTAGGACTGTTCCCCAAGGGACTTTCTCAACCAGTGTTTTAAACAGGTTGAAGTCTGCCCTTCGGAAGTCCATGGTGAAAGTTTTGCTGCCCCCCTCTCCTAACTGGGCTAAGGATCGAGAACTGTAGCATTTCATGATCGGTCAGCCCAAGACGGCCTCTGACAACCACATCACCTACCAGTCCTTCTCTGTTTGCAGACAACAGGTCTAACAAGGCACCTTCTCTGGTGGGCTCACTTACCAGCTGAGTCAGGAAGTTATCTTCCACGCACTCTAGGAACTTCTTGGATTGTTTTCTCTCTGCTGTGTTATATTTCCAGGAGATGGCTGGTAAGTTGAAGTCCCCCACAAGAACAAGGGCTTGCGACTTTGCAGCTTCTGCCAGTTGCCTACAGAACAGTTCATCGACCTCTTCATCATGGTCAGGTGGCCTGTAGTAGACTCCCAGCAGGATATCTGCTTTGTTCGCCTTCCTCAACTTAACCCATAAACATTTGACTGGCTCATCACGCTTATTGATCTCCATACAGTCGAAACACTCCCTAATATAGAGCGCCACCCCACCGCCTTTTTATACCTTGCCTATTCCTCCTGTAGAGCTTATAGCCATCCATTGCAGCCCTCTATTCATGAGAGTCATCCCACCACGTTTCTGTGATGGCAGCTACATCATAGTTGTCGTGCTGCACAATGGCTTCCAGCTCCTCCTGTTTGTAGTCGTCCTGTAGTAGGACATGGCTAAGGCCAGCGAGCAGGCTCCTTTGTTGGTTTAGGCAAGGATCATGTCTGCCCTTGCTTGAAATGCATGGAAGAAGGAGAAAAAGATACTGGGGTGCGAAGAGGAAAAATGAACAGTAATGTCTTTGTCTATACGACAGGGGCAGGCCCTGTCAGACAAACATCCTGAACCTTGATGAAGTCATTTCAGCTCATTGGCACAGAGATATTCTCCAGTTTGAGTAAATATGTGACAGCCTGGCTTCTAATGCTCTGCAGAATAGCATTGTAAATAATATCATAGTACTTTGATGACAGTACCATTTGAGTGATTTGTCTCCAGACTGAGAGAAATTTCCTGTGTTACATTTTCCTGCCTAGTTTCTCCACCTATCAGTAGTGCTGGGTTGCAACTGTTCCCACCAAAAGGAAAAAATGCAATAACATTTTTTAAAAAAATAACACAGGACTAGCATTTCTCAGATTCTAAGCAGAGAACGACTTCTAAACTGACAACGCTGACACTAGCAGAAGTTTCCCCCGTTCCTGGAAAGCAGCTCCAGCGGAAGCGAGCAACGAACGGAGCCGAGGGGGGGCATTTGAACCCCGCCCCGCGCCGCCGCTGCTGCGTCGGGATCGCCCCGCCCACCCTTTCCTGCTCCTCTGCCTGCCGGCAGGCGGGAAACACGCACGGACGGGCAGCTGCCTGCTCCCCCATTGGGTGACTTTGGATCCGCAGCGCCATTGGTCGGAGCGAGCGAGAGCATGCTGTAGCCAATCAGAAAGCAGGACGGGGCGCGCGAGGAAGCTATAAAATGGGCCAGGAGGGGATCTTAGCGACTTGTGTGTTGTGTCAGTTCGGGTGTGGCTTCAGGAGAACGTTAGGAGCTATGTCCGGTCGTGGGAAGCAGGGCGGGAAGGCGCGGGCTAAAGCCAAGTCGCGCTCATCGCGGGCCGGGCTGCAGTTCCCCGTGGGCCGCGTCCACCGGCTGCTGCGCAAGGGTAACTACGCGGAGCGGGTGGGCGCCGGCGCCCCGGTGTACCTGGCGGCCGTGCTGGAGTACCTGACGGCCGAGATCCTGGAGCTGGCGGGCAACGCGGCCCGCGACAACAAGAAGACGCGCATCATCCCCCGCCACCTGCAGCTGGCCATCCGCAACGACGAGGAGCTCAACAAGCTGCTGGGCAAGGTGACCATCGCGCAGGGCGGGGTGCTGCCCAACATCCAGGCCGTGCTGCTGCCCAAGAAGACTGAGAGCCACAAAGCCAAGAGCAAATAAATGCGAGGAGCATTTCCACCTCAAAAGTAACCCAATGGCTCTTTTTAGAGCCACCCACTTCCTTATTAAAAGGAGCTGTAGATCATAGGAAAATAATCAAACCTACCCAAATCTTGTCTTTGGTGTTAATAAAATCCTAATTTTATGTGTCTAGTACCGAAATCTTCCTAATCTAAATTTAAAAATAAACTTTAACATTGCAAATTAAAAAATTTTGGGTAAGTATGTATTGAAAATACCAGGGTTTATTCTGTATGGAGGTGAAAATTTTGCTCTGGTGGGAGGGGAGCGGCACAAAGTTGAAGATTGCTGCAGGAAGGAGCCCACAGTCCCATTGTGCCTCTCATGTGCCAGTTTAGCCCTGTGGGAACTTGAGGTAACTTACTGACATCTTTAAAAACAACCCTACTCCCCTCTGAACAACCTTTTGACCTACAGATGTCTTTTTTTTTCATAACAATTGGCATTCAGAATTATTAATTTTTAATACAGTTTTTTCCTGTCTTTGATCTGCCATGCCCCTTCTCTGCCTGAAAGCTGAATGAATTTGAGTCATTTATCATCACCGGACAGGCAGTTTGGGGTAAAAAGGGCTGTTGCCACTTCTGATTGTACATTATGCGTAGTGCTCAACATCACCATAAAGATGTTGAAATAGAAACAAAGTAATCAGTGGTTATAGGTCAATAAACACATTTTAATAAGTATCCGTTTGAAAACATAAGTTACTTGAATGGTAACATCGTACAACACTGCCAGTTACAATAGCTAGCAGTAAGAAACAGTTTCCAGGCCTTTGGGAAAACAAAGGCCTGTAGGCACTAATGAAAATATCAGAGAATGTTTTTTTTTTTCATTCTCTATGCTCTGAAAAAGAAAATGCTTTTATTTTTAACTTGTTGAAGCATGGTCTCAGTAAAGTGCAAATGAAGGGTTTCCCCTGCTTGCTAGCAGCCACTCCTTTTAGCATGACAGCTACATCAGTCAGATGTGTTATTTTTTAATATCACTTCCAACACAGGAATCGGTCACTGAAGAGTAAAAAATGGAATATTTGGCAATCTGCTGTGCAAGGGGAGCCCTAACTCATCACTCAAGCAAGTTTCCTTGTGTAAAAGTATGGAAAAATCAACTGCAGCAGTGTCTCCTTAGATAACGATGACTCAGATTCTCACCAATCAAACTGTATCAAAATAAAAACTGCTGAATTATCAAGTGATGGGGCACTGATTATAATTGTTAACAAAACATGGCTGTGTTAAGTTCTCAGGTCACCTAATTTATGAAGAAAATAAATATTTCTGTAGCAGAGCACTAGGGAACCATGTCTGTACTGTGCACACTGAGCAACACAGTACAAGCTGCTATGCTGTAAAAAGTCATCTCCTTCTGGGGCACAAACAGCCCTTTACAGGACTTTAATCTGCTTCTTGCCTTGTTGCATAATGCACTAATTTATTTTAATTATTTTGAAAGGGGTAAAGGATTTTGGACAAAGAACCTAATTTCTAATCCATATTCAGTGCTCAAGATGAGCCTGTGTTACTTCCTTCTCTTTGAAATCAATTTGCGATTAAAATATCCATTCAAAACCCTGATTTTCAGTTCAGATTAAGAAAAGACCCTTCAAAAAATAATAATTGATTACTTTGGAGATTTAGTTGCCCACGTTGCGGATTTTATTTAGAAGGAAAAACAAAAGTTTCTGTCTCCCGAGGTCTGTCCAGGTCCAGGACTCGGGGTTTATCGCCTCTTTTTTAACTCACCCTTTGCCTCTTCAAAGGGAAACTTTGCCGAGGGGAACAACAGTCTTTCTTCTCCACGCCGTGCGAACTGGGTGGGGGGTCGGTAACAAAAATTCTGATAAAACCAGACTTTTTTGACTCCTAAGAAACACAAAATGAGCGGGGAGAAGGGACCTTTCTGCCGTGCAGCGGGGCGGGGGCTGCAACGCACCAATCACCGCGCGACTCCTCTCTATAAATATGAGGCCGCTGACTTGCTCCAGGCCCAGTGGTTTCCTCTGATTCGTGGACGCCGGCTGCTATTATGTCGGAGACCGTGCCTGTTGCCGCTCCCGCTGTCTCTGCTCCCGGGGTGAAAGCTGCTGCCAAGAAGCCGAAGAAGGCGGCGGGCGGCTCCAAAGCCCGCAAGCCCGCGGGCCCCAGCGTCACCGAGCTGATCACCAAGGCCGTGTCCGCCTCCAAGGAGCGCAAGGGGCTCTCCCTCGCTGCGCTCAAGAAGGTGCTGGCCGCCGGTGGCTACGATGTGGAGAAGAACAACAGCCGCATCAAGCTGGGGCTCAAGAGCCTCGTTAACAAAGGCACCCTGGTGCAAACCAAGGGCACCGGCGCCTCCGGCTCTTTCAAGCTGAACAAGAAACCGGGTGAGACAAAAGATAAGGCAACAAAGAAAAAGCCGGTAGCGAAACCTAAGAAGCCAGCGGGCAAGAAACCTGCCAGCGCTGCCAAGAAACCCAAGAAGGCGGCAGCGGTGAAGAAAACCCCTAAGACGGCCAAGAAGCCGGTGGCTGCCGCGGCCAAAAAAGCGGCCAAGAGCCCCAAGAAGGCCGCCAAGGCAGGACGCCCCAAGAAGGCAGCAAAGAGCCCAGCCAAGGCAAGAGCGGTGAAGCCTAAAGCAGCCAAGCCGAAGGCAGCCAAGCCTAAAGCAGCGAAAGTAAAGAAGGCGGCACCTAAAAAGAAGTAAAGCGACTGAGAAGACGAGTCTACTCTTTTAAATAAACCCAAAGGCTCTTTTAAGAGCCACCCACTTACTCCTTAAAAGAGCTGGAACACCATGGTAATTGCAGCATCAAACCCAAACTTTTATTTAAAATAGTTATAGTAAGAATTAATACGTGCGCACTCGGCACAGCCTGCACGGCAGATCCGGGTTTCCTTAAAGAGGCAATGTTTTCCTACGTGCTAGTTGGGAGCCCACCGACAGCAGCGGCGCTTGCTCCGCCCCCTTGTAATTGTCCGGCCCAGCCGAGTACGGCAACAGGCAGCCAGTGATGGCAGCACCAGCGAGCGCCCCTTTGCTGAGGTGCCCGGGGGAGTTTAAAAGATTGGCCCCTTCCGCCCAGTCCCGCCCCCCCTTCCCGCCAAGGCCCCCACCCCAATCTTCTGCGGCTGTCACCGGTGCCATCCCCCGCACGGGGAGCGACCGTCGCTCGGTCATATGCGGCAAAACCGCATCGGCCCTCCTTCCCCTTTCTCAGGGACTCTGGGGCCGGGGGTACGCTGGCAGGGGGGAGGGGTGTGTGGATCAGGGATGGAGAAATGTGCGTGCCGTGCCCCGGCTCTGCCTTTGCCCCTCAGGGAACGGCTGCCCGGCCCTATGGGCAGAAAGGTGTATGAAGAGCTGAGACCCCAAGCGCCACTGCTCCCTCCCAAGCCGCCAGGTACCTTGCACATCGCTGACCGCCCCCTGCTTCATGCCCATAACTTCAGGAAAAACAGAGACAACTGACTCCTGCACAAGTTTGGGCATTGGTGTGTTAAGCTAGAAAACCCTTTGTAAAGAAAAGGCTTTCCGTATTACCTCACCCGAGTACGAACGGCTACTGCACTGAAGAAAGTGAGTGGAGGGAGGGGGTAAACGCACTAGAACGTACAAAAAAAAAAAAAAAAAAAAAAGCTACAAGAGGCAAAAATAAGGCTTTATTTTAAAAAAAAAAAAAAAAATTATAAGTGCACAGAAAACGAATTATTAGCATCTTTGATTTTCTAGCTGAAGAATTAAAATCCTTAGAAAGTCGACTATCTGCCCCCCCCCCCAAACTTCTCAAAACAGCTGCTAAAAATACTAGGACAAAGTTGCTGCCGCTTTTTAGCAAGACCAGAGCAAATAGCACGTACTCAGCATGCTGTTTTAAACGACCAAGTAAAACTCTATTTACCTCCCACAGGCTGTTAAATGTGTGCCCCTCCACACTTAAATAGCTACATTTCAGCTACCTGAAAAAGCGAGTATTTTAACTTTCCAGTGACATGCAAATGAACAGGCTGATTACATACCTCCCGAGAAAACTGTTAATACAAGTGCCACTCACCGAAGCAAATCAGTGTGAACAACTCTTTTACTGAATATGTGGGTAGCTCTTAAAAGAGCCTTTGGGTTAAAACTGATGATCCAAGATGCTCTATTTAGAGCTGGTGTATTTGGTGACAGCCTTGGTGCCCTCGGAGACGGCGTGCTTGGCCAGCTCGCCGGGCAGCAGGAGCCGCACGGCCGTCTGGATCTCCCGTGAGGTGATGGTGGAGCGCTTGTTGTAGTGCGCCAGGCGCGAGGCCTCGCCGGCGATGCGCTCGAAGATGTCGTTGACGAAGGAGTTCATGATGCCCATGGCCTTGGACGAGATGCCCGTGTCGGGGTGCACCTGCTTCAGCACCTTATACACGTAGATCGAGTAGCTCTCCTTGCGGCTCTTCTTCCGCTTCTTGTCGCCCTTCTTCTGCGTCTTGGTCACCGCCTTCTTGGAACCCTTCTTGGGCGCGGGGGCGGACTTGGCCGGCTCGGGCATAATGAGAACTCACAGGCTGCTCTGGAACACCGGAATGCTGGATAATACGATTACTCCCCTATTTATAGGGGCGTTATGCAAATCCCTGGCCTCAGGTATCAGCGTTTCTATTGAATAATGAAGCCAGTGACGTCACTTCTCGTACGAACTGCTTTGTAATTGGTCCTTTTTAAATCCCACACCAGTATTGGTTAATAATTCAAATCCCATCACCCAATCACAATAAGATCTTTCAATCGCAGACTTCTGTAGCGAAACTCGACCTCCACTGTCTGGCCTCGCACTGCCCGGGGTCACCTCAGAGCACCCAGGTTCTCCTTCTCCTGCAGCTGCCTTTACGGGCGGATTTGTACGCACAAAGTGTAGCTGTCGGTAATTGCTCCAAAGAAACCCCCAAAACTAGAGAAAATTGCACAGGGTTTTGCTTCTCTTTTTTTTTTTCCTTCAAGAAGAGGTATACCTACATGCTTCATATAATAGCCTGCATTTGTAACAGCCATAAGTTAAATGTAAAAGGCAAAAAATGCAACCAGAAAAGATACAGAGGCTATGGAATACTAAGTTTTGTTAATCGTGTTTGAAATCAATTCTTCTGGTCCACAGAACATGGCTTACTTTTCAGGGCTTTAAATAAAGTTCAGATGGAAGTTCTGATTTAACGTGTAAGTTGGAAGAATGTGGACTTGGGCGGGGAGAAACTTAATGAATTTCAACAAGGGCAAGTGTAGAGTTTTGCATCTGGGGAAGAACAACCCCATGTACCAGTACAGGTTGGGAGCTGACCTGCTGGAGAGCAGTGTAGGGGAAAGGGACCTGGGGGTCCTGGTGGACAGCAGGATGACCATGAGCCAGCAATGTGCCCTTGTGGCCAAGAAGGCCAATGGCATCCTGGGGTGTATTAGAAAGGGAGTGGTTAGTAGGTCGAGAGAGGTTCTCCTTCCCCTCTATTCTGCCTTGGTGAGGCCACATCTGGAGTATTGTGTCCAGTTCTGGGCCCCCCAGTTCAAGAAGGACAGGGAACTGCTCGAGAGAGTCCAGCGTAGAGCCACAAAGATGATGAAGGGAGTGGAACATCTCCCTTATGAGGAAAGGCTGAGGGAGCTGGGTCTCTTTAGCTTGGAGAAGAGGAGACTGAGGGGTGACCTCATTAATGTTTATAAATATGTAAAGGGTGAGTGTCACGAGGATGGAGCCAGGCTCTTCTCAGTGACATCCAATGATAGGACAAGGGGCAATGGGTGTAAGCTGGAACATAGGAGGTTCCACATAAATGTGAGGAAGAATTTCTTCACAGTGAGGGTAACAGAACACTGGAACAGGCTGCCCAGAGAGGTTGTGGAGTCTCCTTCTCTGGAGACATTCAAAACCCGCCTGGACATGTTCCTGTGTGACCTGATCTAGGTGTTCCTGCTCTGGCAGGGGGATTGGACTAGATGATCTTTTGAGGTCCCTTCCAATCCCTAACATTCTGTGATTCTGTGATTCTGTGACTTCTTTTGGAATACAATAAATATTGGATGAATATTTTTAAGTCAAAGCAAGTTATTTCTGGTAATAAAAACGAATAATAGATTTACAATTCAATTTTGAATTTATTGCGAATCAGAAATTCTGTTTTCTTATTAATTTGACTTAATTGTTCAAGAAGGAAATATAATTGTTTAAATAGTCTAACATGATTTAAAAGTATTAAGAATTCTGATGTAGTTTTGTTGTTTTGTTTTAAAATATATGATAGAGGAAGTGTTCTTTAATATAGTGTTAACCTGTATGTTTAGAAAAGTGTTAATCATGACATTTTTTTTTAATTGAAATTCCCTGTGGCCACATTATAAATTACAATCATAAATTCATTCATTGGTAAATGAGATCACTATGATCCACTTTTAAAGGGATCAAGTTAATTTGTGGCTGAATGACACTAGGACTGGATAACTTGGCATCATATATCCAGTGCTATAATAATGCTATTTCCTTCTGGAACCCTTATAGTCCATTCAAAGTCTAGACTTTGTTAGTATCAGAGGAGACAGATGGGCCTATACAGGAAACAGATCTGGCACGGGCAAATGTTGCTTAAGGTGGATGAGACTGCTAAAATCACAACGAAACTAAGTGTTCAAGGAGATTTGTAAGGACAGTGAGAAAGACTCTGAACACTGGTGCAAGCAATAAAAAAAAAAAAAGATCAGTCACCTTACCAGGCCATTTTTTTTTTCCTTTTACCCTGCTGGGCAGAATTCTGGATGCACAAAGATTTCCAGCCTACATCCAAAATAGTGCTGTCTGAAGGAACGGGGCCGGACAAGGAAAGAGTGGGAACTTCTTCCTTCTCAGTAAGGCTTGCTTGCAAGTGCTTCTGCTGTGCTTAACACCTAAAGTAGGGGGAAAAAAGCAGCCACTCATATTGAGGAGAGCAGCTTCACACTGCCTCTGTGATGCTGCAGCTCTCCGATTTCATATTCACCTCTCATCAGGAACAGGGATGGGGTGGGTGGCTCATCCAGCTCCATTTGCTCTGCTTCCCCCACAGCTGCCTTTAGCAATTCTATCAGTTTGGAGAAAATCTGGTAAGGAAGGAGGGAGCTCTATCTGCCTTTTCAAGAGAAGAAAAGTAGTTCGCTCTTTTTCAGCAAAGCAAGAAGATAAGCCAGAGTGGCCAGTCTCTAAGCATTTAACTCCTTAACTATTCTGTGAACCTGATGACTTTCTTTTGGCATAAATATTACTTGGAAAAGCAGTTCACTGAGAACACCTCTACCTGGTAACAGGAGTTCTCATGAACATCTGCCAAGGTCCATGACTTGACATGCCACTCCAGGACAATGCAGTGTAGGATCTTGTTTTGTTTCCACAATAGCAGATGAAGGCTGTTACTCTTGTTATGCTCCTCTGAAAGACAAAATGTAGAATAACACAGTGCAATCTCAGCAACGTAAAGTGCATAGGTCCAGAAAGCAAAGGTACTAAAACCAAAAGACACCCCCCCCCCCCCCCCCCAAAAAAAAGCCAACCCAGCTTCTGCAAACACACCCTCCCCACGTTAATCCTTTTATTTCTGTTGATTAATTACAACAAAAATGACAGTTGATCCAGGTCTCTCAGATTCTCAGTTCTAACAAGTTTTTTAAAGATCATCTATGAAATAGAAAGAAATCCAGGTTAGAGTATCCATTGAAGAAAAGGTGGCTACTATGAATTGAACAGCTACTGCTTGGTTTTATCCTTCCAGCTAAAAAGTCTGTTAAAACAAAAAACCCACCAAAACCCCAAAAAGCAGCAGCCGAATAACAACTGAAGGCCAGTTAGTCCTGGCGTAGTGTGGTTGTGCGTGCTGACCGTTGGCAAGGAGATACAACTGGAGAGTGCTGAAGGCAAAATAACTGGGGAGTAGGGAAAGGGTTAGAAGATATTTATGAAGGGAACTCAAGCTCTTAGAAAGAACTGATTGTGGAAACTTTATCAATGATGGCAGGAGAGCTGAGTTTGTTGCACTGTTTAGAGAGGATATATAGAAAAGGAATCTAGACAGTCATATTTCTCTCGATTGTCTAAAAACAATGTTCACTAAAGGAAATGGATGGGAACTTGTTAACATCTGGTCACTCATCATCCATTCCACTTCAAGAACAATGGAGTTTTCAGTGACTGACCAAGGCTTTGGAGCTTTCAAAAGAAATAATCCTTCAGACTCAGGAAACATAAGTCTGATGGAAGAAAACAGAGAAAAGGCTTCAAGAACAGCTCCAGAACAACTTAAGGACATCAGAGTTTGAAGGAGGCACCAGCCTATTGCACATTACCAAACAGTGTGGACCATGGGACTCTGTCTTTTTCCCCTTGATTGGTGTATCTCCTCCAGGTGAACACATTGTGTTACAAGCTGACAGCTTTGTCCTGTTTGGGTAACTGCTCCAGCTGGAAGTTTCTAGGGGGAAAGGGGAAGACATAAAGGTAAAGCTGCTGTTAGTGTTTTGCCACTACAGGTCCTGGGTGAGCTCTGCATAGATTTCTCTGAAAAAGTTTCTTATTATGAAATCTCCAGTTAGAAACTTCCCCCCACCCTGGTCTGTGCTTACTGCTTGTCCTGGTTCCCCAGGCACAGACCCATGGGCCAGCCATGGCAGGCAGGCCATGAGTAGCCCCCAGTCAGCTGAGAGTTCCAATCAGGTCAGCTGACTCACAGGTGTATTCCATACCACTTAATCATGCTCATTATAAAAGGAGGGAGCTCATTGAGTGTGGAGTTCCTCCTCTCCCTGAGGCTCCTTGTTGATGGTCTTCTGTTCCTGCTGTTGGCATTGAGAACCAGGCTGAGTAGAACCCTCTATGCTTTATGTTGTTATTCCAGTTTTGTTATTCTATTAAATCTGTTTATACTTCAACTCACAGGCCTTCTGCTTTTTTTCCCCGATTCTCCTTCCCAGCTGGGGAGGGAGCCTTGGGTGAGATGCTAACTGCTACAGTTTAGCCCTGAGTACTGGCTAACTGTAGACACTGCCTAAAAAGGTTTCAAGAAAAAAGGGCTTTATGAGTAGTATCTTGGCTATAATTATCTTACCTTCTGCACCCTCTTAAACCAGAAATGCTAGAGGACTACTTATTTGATCAGGGAAAGTCTGACACCTATGTGTTATCTTGGGCTTACAGACTACCTCTTGCCAGTGCCAAAAGCTCCTGAAGAACAAACCAACAAAAAACATTAACAAAAGCAAACAAGCAGAAACAAAAAAGTCTTTAAAGAGTAGTAGGATAAGTGTTGGAGATTTCGATTGGTTTCTAAATGTTCATTTTAGTCTGGTATATTACTCTGTGTGAAATACAGAGAAAAGAACCATGAAGTCCCAGGAAAATGTGAACAACTACACCATCAATAGAAGAAACTAAGTGCATTACATTCGGGGTTATTAGGAATATGTTGATAAGGCAGAGCTGCCTAGCAGTTGTGATTATTTTGGAAAATTTCTAAAGTACACGATACACCTTAGAATCACATTTGAGAAGTCTGGTTTTAAGATTATAGGTAGTTACTGTAGATCGTATACGTGTCAAGACTGAAATATAAAACACAATTGTACTACATGCTGCATACCTTGCCATCTATTGCTGTAAGTTTCGCGGCCGCCAGGTACACCGGGGCGCCGGCGCCCACCCGCTCCGCGTAGTTGCCCTTGCGCAGCAGCCGGTGGACGCGGCCCACGGGGAACTGCAGCCCGGCCCGCGACGAGCGCGACTTGGCCTTAGCCCGCGCCTTCCCGCCCTGCTTCCCGCGGCTGGACATCGCAGCGAGTAAACACCAATAATGAAGCCCGTACAGAAATAATAACAGCTCCACAACTCGCCTTTATATCCCTTCTCAACGAAAGGAGCGAGTTTCTATAGGCTGAAAAGGTGACATTACGAAAAGAGCCAATGGGAACGCGGATCGAATTCTAACCAATGGCGATGACATACAGGGAGCAATGAGTATAATAACCTCCCTTAGCCAATAAAAGCTAAGGCTACAGGAGACCTAGATTTGCATACAGTCCCTATAAAAAGAGGGCGCTCACACTCGCTTCTCGTCCACTTTCGTGATTCTCATTGGCGTAGCTGTTGTGCAACATTGTTAAAATGCCCGAGCCGGCCAAGTCCGCCCCCGCGCCCAAGAAAGGTTCCAAGAAGGCGGTGACCAAGACGCAGAAGAAGGGCGACAAGAAGCGGAAGAAGAGCCGCAAGGAGAGCTACTCGATCTACGTGTATAAGGTGCTGAAGCAGGTGCACCCCGACACGGGCATCTCGTCCAAGGCCATGGGCATCATGAACTCCTTTGTCAACGACATCTTCGAGCGCATCGCCGGCGAGGCCTCGCGCCTGGCGCACTACAACAAGCGCTCCACCATCACCTCACGGGAGATCCAGACAGCCGTGCGGCTCCTGCTGCCCGGCGAGCTGGCCAAGCACGCCGTCTCCGAGGGCACCAAGGCTGTCACCAAATACACCAGCTCCAAGTAAGCTGCCTCTGCCTCCTCTGTGCCAGACCTCGACCCAAAGGCTCTTTTAAGAGCTACCCACATATTCAGTAAAAGAGCTGACACAGTTCTTAACTGTCCCGGTTTTTTCTCGAGGAAAAGAGTTAATAACTGAAAGCACTGTCCGTTGTAGGGAACCTGCAATGTAGCTGTTCGCGGTAAACGGTGTGTTCTACTTCTGCCTCGCTGGAGCAGAGAACTCGGAGGATTCGCTAAAATACTCCCCGAGCCCGCTTCACTTTCGTCTGCAGTTTGGGGGAGGCTTAACAATAAACGAACGATGTAGGTGTTCTCTTTAAATGCCGAAATACGCACGTTCTGCATAGGCGGGTGCTTGCTCTTTTTCTCCGTGAGGCACTCTAGTGGAATGGGGACACAGCGAAAGCACAGACGGTTCAAGATGACCGTACGCTTTTTTTCAGCAAGAAGCTCCAGGCTGGACGTTCTCGCCTGCCGTTAGCATTTTCGCGGGCGACCGGGAGAACACAGCGGTGCTCTTTACGGGGGTCTCGTCCCCGAACCGCGCAGCCCCGCCTGCGGCTCCCAGCACAGTCTGTCCCTCAGCGCTCTTCCCCGGCTCTCACCCGCTTCTCCCTCCACCGCCCTGTTCCCCTGCGGCCCGTCAGCGGGAGGACCGGGAGGCACTCGGCTGCCGTGCTCGGTCCGACCTGAGTGAGGACTGCACGGCTCTCCCCAGCAGGCGGGCCTGGCCCGGCGCGGCACCGCTCCCGGGAAGGCGGCGATTGGTCGCGGTGGTACTCTCGGCTCGGAGCCCGTCCTCACTTCGCCAAGGCGTGCTCCTGCGAAGAAAGTCGGGCCTTAAACCGGGGCCGGGGAGCAGCCAGGAAACATTCGCCTTCCGCGAAACGTCGGTGCCACCTGCGCCTTCCACGGCCTTGAAACGAACGCGGTTCCTGACTGAGTGGGAGGAAACAGCAAACAGTCGGGAGAGACGGAGGCTGCCAAGCGAAGGAGATTTAGCTAGCAGTCCCGATGCCGGGGGAAGGAAGCGTGGGGGGCGGTGACGGGCAGCGGGTCGGGAAGAGTCTGAGTCCCAGGCGTGGGCGACGGGACCCTGCTTATAGCGGTCACATACGGCGGTTCCCGTCACCCCCTCGCCTTCCAAACCGCTGTTCGTGGGGACGTTCTGCGCACAGCAGAACCTTAGACAGCGAGAGAGCCGGCGTTAAAACGTCCTGGAGGGCCAGAAAAAGGCAAGAGGCCGAGCCGGGGAAGGCCGTGGCGGGAGAAGGGCTGGCTGTCTCGGCGGCTCAGGAGACGGAGGGGGCGGGACAAGGGAAGGCTGGGTTTCGTGCTGGAGAGGCGCGGGCTTTTCGAATGCTCGCGTCGTCCAATGGTAGCCGGTCTCGCGCGGACAGCCAATCGGCAGGGAGCTTTTGCTATATATATCGCCGCCGCGGAGCCGCTGCCATGGTTCTGTTTCTGCTGAGTTTGGAGCGCGTAGTAGCGAGTGTGGAGCGATGGCGCGCACAAAGCAGACGGCGCGTAAGTCGACAGGCGGGAAGGCGCCCCGCAAGCAGCTGGCCACCAAGGCGGCCCGCAAGAGCGCGCCGGCCACGGGCGGCGTGAAGAAGCCGCACCGCTACCGGCCCGGCACGGTGGCGCTGCGCGAGATCCGGCGCTACCAGAAGTCGACGGAGCTGCTGATCCGCAAGCTGCCCTTCCAGCGGCTGGTGCGCGAGATCGCGCAGGACTTCAAGACCGACCTGCGCTTCCAGAGCTCGGCCGTGATGGCCCTGCAGGAGGCGAGCGAGGCGTACCTGGTGGGGCTGTTCGAGGACACCAACCTCTGCGCCATCCACGCCAAGCGCGTCACCATCATGCCCAAGGACATCCAGCTGGCCCGACGCATCCGCGGCGAGCGCGCCTAAAGCGCCTGCCGCAGCCCTTCCCTGGTTCCGGCAGTCACCGAGGCAGCTCACACAGACCCAAAGGCTCTTTTAAGAGCTACCATATATACAGTAAAAAGTGCTGTAGCGCTGCTTTTGAACTGGTATGTTCTAGAAATGAGGGCGGTTTTAATTTTTTAATAACTTATGATTTGATTTCATGGTCTTAGACCCTCTTGGCTTTGTTGGGTTTGGGGTTTTTTTGGGGTTTTTTTTTCATTTTTTACTTTTTTACATTGGCTGTATATGTATATTCCTCTTTTTTAAACCCTACAAGGCTCTGGATTTTCTGCTCTGCAGTTCACCGGGGTGCTTTGCAAATACTGAAGTGGAGCAGCAGGTGCTTTTAAGAATGGGGGAGAGGAACAGGCAAGATATTGCAAACGGGGGGGGGGGGGGGGGGGGTGCGAGGTCAATAATTTAAGGTCGGTGAGCAGAGAAAATCGGGTAAAATAGAAGGGTTTACATCGTTATGTGTATGCCAGACCCGAAAAAGCTTTGAGAAGGGGGCGGGGAGGATACGGCTCTGTTCTCAGGGCCCAGGCTCAGGAATGCTGCACCGCAACCTCACCCGGCTGGCTGTGTCTGGGCAAGAGCAGAAACTTCCCGCAGCTCACTGGAGTGTTACTGTTGAACCTGGCTAAGGTAGTCTGTTTTAAAGGGGGCTGTCGTCTTGCTCCAGCCTTTGTTAAAACTGGGAGAAAGAATATCTGTCTCAAAAGATCAGTTTTGAGGCTAGTCTCAAAATGATGCATGATCATGCTGAAGAGACAAGGCTTCTTTCTCAGAGCACAGAAACATACCCAGAAAGCATAGGAAAATATGATTGAGAAGTATTGTACACAGAAATAACTATTAAGTTTGTCTGGATGTATTTCCTGAGGTTTGTGGATTTGGTTTGGCTGGGATTTTTTTGTTTGTTGGTTTGTGAGGGTTTTTTGGGGGGCGGGAGGGGTATTTTCAATAAGAGTTTTGTGAAGTAAGTTTTGTATTCTTCCCCAGGTAGTGATTACGAGATTTTTATGCAGTCAGAAAATATGCTGAGTTGTCAGACTTCTTCAGTCAGATTTCTATGACTCTTCAGATAACGGCAGGATATGTGTGTACATGTATTTAACTTTCCTTATAAGGACCCACATTTTCTCAAATTGTTACTGAGACATGCATATGAGAGTAACCGGTTTCACAAGATCCTAAGCATTAAAATAGGAAGATACACATAAGACCACAGATTTAAAACTGAGAGCAGTTTTTGTTTCTCCCATTATTTTGGGAAACACCTTCCCATCTTCTCCCCATCTGTGAAAGCTCAGTTGGTACCTGGGGTATAACAGTTTGGAGTGCTGGGAGGCACTGCAGGGAGATATTACTGAACACGAGCCAGCAGTGTGCCCAGGTGGGCAAGAAGGCCAATGGCATCCTGGCCTGTATCAGAAACGGTGTGACCAGCAGGAGCAGGGAGAGGGGATTGTGCCCCTGTACTCGGTGCTCGTGCCCCTGTACTCGGTGCTCGTGAGACCGCACCTTGAGTACTGTGTCAAGTTCTGGGCACCGCAGTATGGGAAGGACATTGAGGTGCTGGAGCGAGTCCAGAGAAGGGCAACGAGGCTGGTGATAGGTCTGGAAAACAGGCCTTATGGAGACCGGCTGAGGGAACTGGGGTTGTTTAGCCTGGAGGAGAGGAGACTGAGAGAAGACTTTATTGCTCTCTACTGTGGAGGAATGGCTTGCTGAACAGGGCCGAATGTAACAACTGTGAGCACAGGGCTGAATGTAGCAGCTGTGAGCGAGCAGTACTGATAACGGGAGCTGTACTGCTGATAGCTGTAGCTTCCCAGGGTCACTCTGACCTGGAAGCTTGCAGAAAGCTCCAAGTCAGGACAAGCCCCGAGGCAAGTCCAGACAAGTCTGAAGCTAGTGGAAAGTTGCAAGGTAGAACCTGCGGGAAGAATCCAGAAGTAGATAACCGCAAGAGGCTGGAATATGCAAATGTAGCTCTATGCTTAACTAATCAAATAGAGACGAGTAGGCATAATTTGTGCTTAGCCAATTAGACATAGATATGTAGGCATAATTTAACATAAGTAGGCATAATTAACCTCCAGTGTATAAAAGGCATTGCAGAACTCGAATAAAGTAGAAGCTTGCTTATAACTCATACTGAGTTGCGTCCTGCTTCCCTCGCCTTCTCTGACATTCTGCAACACTCTACAACTACCTAAAAGGAGGTTGTAGCGAGGCTGCTGTTGGTCTCTTCTCCCAAATTGCTAATGATAGGACGAGAGGAAATGGCCTCAAGTTACGTCAGGGGAAGTTTAGGTTCGATATTAGGAAGAAGTTCTTTACTGAGAGGGTGGTTAGACATTGGAACAGGCTGCCCAGAGAGGTGGTGGAGTCACCGTCCCTGAGGGTGTTTAAAAAACGTGTGGATGAAGCACTTGAGGCCATGGTCTAGTGGTCTAGTGGTTAGGAATATGATGGGATAAAGGTTGGAATTGATGATCCTGGAGGTCCTTTCCATCCATAGTGATTCTATGATTCCTCTTTTTCTTTTTTTTCCTACCACATAAACCCCCCCCCTTTAATACCTGTTTGATCTCCACAGCCGTATTTCAAAACCTTGTTGCAATGGAAGTAGAGAGCTGCAGTGTGACCAAGTGAGTGGCTGTGCAGTCTGTAGTGAACAAAGAACCTAGTCTATTTTTTAATTTTGTGTCTTTCAAACAGGATGTATACTCTTTTTTTTTTTTTTTTTTTTTTTCCCAAGCTAGATTTCACCTCTATTTATTCGTATGTAAATTAAAAACTTTTCAGAGTTTTTAGTGAATTGGAACAAAAGGAACCTAAATGATACAGAAAGAAAATATTGCAGATTTTGAAATTGAAGTTTTATACTGTAGCATAACTAAAATTTCTTCTTGTCTTGTAAGGCAGCATGATGTAAAAATTTTCACTTACAGCCTAGGGGAGTGAAGGAAACCTTCCAACAGACCATAAAATTTCTGTGTTCTCTTAAAAGTCAGATGACAAGAACATATCCTCAGTCCTTGCCTCTACTGCTTCAGTTATCCTAGAGCACATTTAATGTTAACTATGAAAAAAAAAAAAAAAAAAAGGAAAAAAAAAAAGTAGCTCTTTTTCTAACAATTACCACCTTGTTAACACTGTAAGATCCTACACAGTCCTTTTTAGTAAGTTTACCGGATAGCACTGATAGAAGACTTGGGAACACAGACAACATATTAACTATGTATCAGTCACAATTACTAATTTCCTCATTCATTTTTGAGAGCAGATTCCAGAGTCTGGAACCAGTGAGGGCTCCTTACAGAGCCTGGGTGTGCACTATAAACAGGTGCCAGTGTCTGCTTCAGTAAGGTCATTTTTGCTCACCCTGTGACCTCACTCTTAATTTATTTACAATTGTAACAAATCTGAGGTTTTAGCCATTGTAACCTTTGCTAACCTCAAAGTGGCACCTAGCTACAAACTTAAGTCACTTCAGTTAATAATACACTGACGATGTGAAACAACAGTTTGAATTGGGATAGAGCCTACCAAAGTCTTAGTGTAGCCACACTTGGACTTAATTTTAAAATTATAATCATATAATTCCATTCAAATTACACTTATAGGTGCAGTCTCTGTTCTATACCAGCAGGAGCACTTCTACTTGCATAAAATAGTCATTCCTTACTCTGCAAGTGGTGATGTGCAAAGAGATGAATAGAATAACAGAATATTTCAGTTGAAAGGGGCTACAATGATAATATAATCCATCAGTGAAGAAGCTTCTTTCATTTCATCTACCATGTCCTATTTTTGGAATCACAAAAAAAAAAGTCAGATGGATAAAGGAGGGTGGTACTAGGGTAGAGGGGACTAGAAAAGACAGATGGATACTGAGAAGAATTAAAATTTGTGACTGAAGGAAAAGCATATATGTGTGTGTGTGTGCATATACATATAGAATATGTACATACATGTGTGTATATACATTCATACCTATGTTGTTCTGCTATGAATATTACTTGTATCTACCATGTTTTACCTCCTGTGTAGTGTTTCACAAATACACCCTGTGAAACTTCTTGCAGAGTTCCCCAGCTGCCATACTCACTTACATGAATTTTCATTTCAGACCAATTTGGTAATATTTACAGGAGAGTATTGGACAGGCCAAATTTCATTATCAAGGGCAGAAGAAAAGATGCTATGACTACAAAAAAAAAAAAATCAAAAACCTTGGAATCTGAATGTTTTATTTGTGAATGAATAGAGAAGGTGACTTCTCTGAAATACTACATCTCAAGTCTGCAAGACTTGTCACAATCAACCAAAATATTGAAGTGAACTAAAGGCCAGTTTCCTACTGAATGAGGGAAAAGCGGTGGATGTTGTCTTCCTGGACTTCAGGAAGGCATTTGACACTGTCTCCCACAGCATTCTGCTGCAGAAGCTGGCGGCTCATGGTGTGGACAGGTAGACTCTTTGTTGGGTTAAAAACTGGCTGGATGGCCGAGCCCAGAGAGTTGTGGGGAATGGAGTTAAATCCAGATGGAGACCGGTCACAAGCGGTGTCCCTCAGGGCTCGGTCTTGGGGCCAGTCTTGTTTAATGTCTTTATCGATGACCTGGACGAGGGGATCGAATGCACCCTCAGTAAATTTGCAGATGACACAAAATTGAGTGGGAGTGTCGATCTGCCTGAGGGTAGGGAGGCTCTGCAGCGGGATTTGGACAGGCTGGAGCGATGGGCTGAGGCCAATTGCATGAGGTTTAACAAGGGTAAGTGCTGGGTCATGCACTTTGGCCACAACAACCCCATGCAGCGCTCCAGGCTTGGGGCAGAGTGGCTGGAAAGCTGCCTGGCGGAAAAGGACCTGAGGGTGTTGGTTGACAGCCGACTGAACATGAGCCAGCAGTGTGCCCAGGTGGCCAAGAAGGCCAATGGCATCCTGGCCTGTATCAGAAATGGTGTGAGCAGCAGGAGCAGGGAGGTGATCGTGCCCCTGTACTCGGCACTCGTGAGACCGCACCTTGAGTACTGTGTCCAGTTCTGGGCACCGCAGTATGGGAAGGACATTGAGGTGCTGGAGCGAGTCCAGAGAAGGGCAACGAGGCTGGTGAGAGGTCTGGAAAACAGGCCTTATGGAGACCGGCTGAGGGAACTGGGGTTGTTTAGGCTAGAGAAGAGGAGACTGAGAGAAGACTTTATTGCCCTCTACAACTACCTAAAAGGAGGTTGTAGTGAGGCTGCTGTTGGTCTCGTCTCCCAAATTACTAATGATAGGATGAGAGGAAATGGCCTCAAGTTACGTCAGGGGAAGTTTAGGTTGGATATTAGGAAGAAGTTCTTTACTGAGAGGGTGGTTAGGCACTGGAATAGGCTGCCCAGGGAGGTGGTGGAGTCGCTGTCCCTGGGGGTGTTCAAAAAACGGGTTGATGAGGCACTTGAGGCCATGGTCTAGTGGTCTAATGGTTAGGAATATGATGGGATAAAGGTTGGACTTGATGACTCTGGAGGTCCCTTCCAACCATAATTATTCTATGATTCTATGACATGCTCAGCCCAGCCTCCCAAGACGGTTCTGCAGTGCAAAGAATATGTAACTCATGATTCACCTGGCTGGAGAGAGAGCAGAAGGAACATGACTCTTCATCTGAGTTTTAGATCACTTGCTGTGGGAAGGAGGGATACCACACCTGGCTTCCACTAATCACTCCCAAATGATTTTTCAACAGAAAAGCATAAGCAGAGACACATAAACAGCAGTAAGGAATGTTGGAAAACAAGGGTAGTCTCACACCATTTAGAGAATTATGATTTATTGAGAAGTGCTTCAGAAATTAAATTCTTTCCTTTCAGGTCAACAACAAGGCTCAGGCTGGCAGAAGACAGTTTGTCCATCATGAGAAAGTGTCCTGGGTTACAATGTATTCTATTACCATGAGCTGTTGAAACCTGGTGCCGGTGTTCCTAGTCTTCCCGCTCGGGACTATTCTTCTGTTAATGTGCCTATCAGTGCCTTGCCCCATGACTCACCATCCCTTTGTGAGATGCTCTGGCCAGGGGGGAGGGAGCCAAGCATTCCCACCTGGGATAAAGTCTGGGGTTTGGAACAGCACGAGCAGCCTTACCCGCTGGGATCCCAGAGGACAAGGACTACACCACCACCGGATTTTCGGAGGAGGACCAGACTTCTTTTCTACAAGATCACCGCTTCAACAGGGCCATTTCGGAGAGAGCTGCAGCTGCCACTACATCGGACTGCTACCAGCACCCTGCCCGGCAGGGTGCCAGGTTGTATCCCTGACTCTGTCAGGCCTTTAACCAGTTTCTCTGTATTATTGTTTTGTTGTATATATTAGTAAAAACTGTTATTCCCATTTCCTCGTATCTTTGTCTGAAAGCCCCTTAATTTCAATTTTATAATAATTCGGAGGGAAGGGGGTTGTATTTTCCGTTCCAAGGGGGGCTCCTGCCTTCCTTAGCGGACACCTGTCTTTCAAACCAAGACAGAAAGCTAAAACTACCTCTGCTGCAAGTGATCAGCTGTCAGAAAATCCAATACTTCCATGCAGTTTTCAGCTTTCCATTGTGAAGGTAGAAATGCTAAGACCCAAGTTGGCCTCTTAGTCAAACTCTCACCTTATCCCCTGAAACGATAATTACTGCATAACCTTCATGATAAATTAGTCCCTGCGCTAACAAAAACAGACTCCAGACCTACCTTGAGCAGTTCTGTGACCCTGTGTATGTAACAAATTTGTATAACTCACATGTTGTTATCTGTCTTATGCTTAGCATCTCTAAGTGTATATAAACCTTGCATCCACTTTACAGGGATGGAGTTCATATCAACTAAGTCAGTTTCCCAGCTGCTCTGTGTTCTTTCCTACAGGTATAGTAGAAACTGCTTCTGCTCTGACCTGCTCTAAATTGTATACTGTTTTTTACTCAGCACCAGTGTTAAAACAGAGATTCCCAGTCAGTGGCCTGTGGTTACAATCAATCTGAGGAACTGTTGCTCGTGATCTGTGGCTAAATTACTGGCCATGTCCCCCTGGATTTTTTTTTGCAGCCATTTGAAGAAAAAGCAAATACTGAAGAGGGAGGTTTTCAAAGGCAGAATAGAGAGAATGCCCCAAAACGATCAACTTTCAAGAGCAGCTGGACTCTGAACTGCACTTTACAACTCTGAAAATCCCCTGTGCATTTGCCCAATAGTACTTTTTGCACAGGCAGCTCTTGCAACTATTGCAGTAGAAGAATGTGACCTCTCATAGAAGAAAAGATGAATCATGTGATCATGATTTGGAAAGGATGCGTCTGTGAGGTGATCTATATTGGAATCGGGTCCCACTCATAATGAAATACTCATTTCTAGTGCTGATGGCTTGAAAGATATTAATTGTAATATTTTTTTCTGTTTTTGACTTACTAGAAAGGCTTTTCTTTGCTCTCACTTTGGAGTGAAAAGAGCAAATCTTGGACTTTAGATGAGCACAATTTTCAGTGCATTATTTTAATGAGGACATACTGGTTCCAGTATCCTCTGTACTCGATTCACATTCCGTTTTGTTTTTTTTTTTTTTTTCCCCAGCTGGCAGTTGGCAGGTACCAATCACTGAATACTGCAGACATATCTCTAAGCCCATGGGGAGATAAGCTGCCACATATTGATGTAATTAATTTAACAAGATGCAGCAGGAAAAAACAGCTATAGCAATAGGCTTTCTGCTTTCTCGCTGCTGTTGAAAGCTACATTTTTCAAGAGTTAACCACTCAAACAAGGTAGGATATATGCAATTTAGCCTAAGGACAGATGCAGTAACAGTTTTCTTAACCACAGTTGCAAGGCCTGTGCTCTTTTCCAAATCAGTGCCTCACAACAGCAGATATCAAATAGAACATGCTGGTTCAGAGGTCCCAGAAGAGATCTGTACTTGTTATTATACAGTTTTCTAGTGGTCACACCCCAACACACACACAAGCCAGGTCAAGGACAATAGAAAGGGCTTTTTCAAATACATAGCTAATAAAACAAACACTAGAGGCAATATAGGCCCACTGATGAATGAGGTGGGTGCCCTAGAGACAGAGGATATAAAGAAGGCAGAGGTGCTGAATGCCTTCTTTGCCTCTGTCTTTACTCCTGCAGGCTTTCCCCAGGAGCCCCTGATCCCTGTAGCCCCGGAAGAAGTCAGGATAAAGGAGGAGTTTGCCTCGGTAGATGAGGATTGGGTTAGGGATCAGTTGAGCAATCTGGATATCCATAAATCAATGGGACCAGATGGAATGCACCCAAGGGTGCTGAGGGAGCTGGCAGAGGTCATTGCTAGGCCACTCTCCATCATCTTTGGTAAGTCATGGGCAACAGGAGAGGTGCCTGAGGACTGGAGGATAGCAAATGTCACTCCAATCTATAAGAAGGGCAAGAAGGAGGACCCGGGTCACTATAGACCGGTCAGCCTCACCTCCATCCCTGGAAACGTGATGGAGCAGCTTGTTCTTGGCACTATCTCTAGGCACATCAAGGATGAGGGGGTCATTAAGAGCAGTCAACATGGTTTTACCAAGGGTAAGTCATGTTTGACCAACCTTATTGCCTTCTATGAGGAAATAACTAGGTGGATAGATGATGGTAGAGCGTAGATGTGGTTTATCTTGATTTCAGTAAAGCATTTGACACTGTCTCCCACAGCATCCTCGTAGATAAGCTGATAAAGTATGGGTTTAGTGATCAGGTAGTGAGGTGGATTATGAACTGGCTGAAGGGAAGAAGCCAGAGAGTTGTGGTCAATGGGACGGAGTCTAGTTGGAGGCCTGTGACTAGTGGAGTCCCTCAGGGGTCGGTACTGGGACCGGTGTTGTTTAATATCTTCATCAACGACTTGGATGAGGGTACAGAATGTATCCTCAGCAAGTTTGCTGATGACACCAAACTAGGAGGAATGGCTGACACACCAGAGGGTTGTGCTGCCATTCAACGAGACCTTGATAGGCTGGAGAGTTGGGCGGGAAAAAACTTAATGAAATTCAACAAGGGCAAGTGTAGAGTTTTGCATCTGGGGAAGAACAACCCCATATACCAGTACAGGTTGGGGGCTGACCTGCTGGAGAGCAGTGTAGGGGAAAGGGACCTGGGGGTCCTGGTGGACAGCAGGATGGCCATGAGCCAGCAATGTGCCCTTGTGGCCAAGAAGGCCAATGGCATCCTGGGGTCTATTAGAAAGGGAGTGGTTAGTAGGTCAAGAGAGGTTCTCCTTCCCCTCTATTCTGCCTTGCTGAGGGCACATCTGGAGTATTGTGTCCAGTTCTGGGCCCCCCAGTTCAAGAAGGACAGGGAACTGCTCGAGAGAGTCCAGCGTAGAGCCACAAAGATGATGAAGGGAGTGGAACATCTCCCTTATGAGGAAAGGCTGAGGGAGCTGGGTCTCTTTAGCTTGGAGAAGAGGAGACTGAGGGGTGACCTCATTAATGTTTATAAATATGTAAAGGGTGCGTGTCATGAGGATGGAGCCAGGCTCTTCTCAGTGACATCCAATGATAGGACAAGGGGCAATGGGTGTAAGCTGGAACATAGGAGGTTCCACATAAATGTGAGGAAGAATTTCTTCACAGTGAGGGTAACAGAACACTGGAACAGGCTGCCCAGAGAGGTTGTGGAGTCTCCTTCTCTGGAGACATTCAAAACCCACCTGGACATGTTCCTGTGTGACCTGATCTAGGTGTTCCTGCTCTGGCAGGGGGATTGGACTAGATGATCTTTTGAGGTCCCTTCCAATCCCTAACATTCTGTGATATCTACCAGTTAGCACTTTTCCTAAATAAGCTTCATGTAAAACATACTCCTTATTTAGAGAAACATATATATGTGTAACCAGGAGGAAATTGATTTGCAAACAAAATTTCTTTGAATGAGATCTAACAGGCACTACATAAACTAAAAAATAATGACTCCTGGTATGGGTTACTAAAAGCTGTTGGGAAGGGCCCTGTAGACATTTACCATGATCTTCATGGAATGATGGAGGAGGAAAGTATGACCTGCCCACTGAGTGCACTTTCCCATTTTGTTAATGCAGCCAGTTGCATTGGCACTGTCTCCAGTCCATCCAACAGCAACTAGCACTCTCTCAAGATCTGGTTTCACAATGTATTTTCATTCCCTTTTAATCTCTTTGCTGAAAAGAATGGTTGTTGGACTGCTGCTGGCTGCCTTTGAAAGATCTGGTTCCCTGACACAGTAGTCCCTTATGCTTGAATATCCTTTCATCTCACAGAAGATCTCTGGCTGGGAGGTATGCAGCAGTGCTCGGCACTGTTTAAACATTTACCTGGATAACTGCAGCGGCACTTACCAAACTCCTGGCCTGGCTTTTGGGGGTAAAACCCGGCAGGACTGGATCAGAAAAGGGACTAATGCTTTCTCGTAGTGGTGGCGGCTGTCTTGAGCCCTGTGCCCATTTCTGCCCGGCCTGCGGGACCCGGCGCCTCCTCCCGCGCAGCCCCGGCGCGGCTCCGGCCAGGCCCAGCCCCCCGCCGCCACACACGACGCCCCCAGAGCCCCAAGGCGCTGCCCCGTCATCTCTCCGCCACGGGAGCTGAGCAGAAGCCGCCGAGCACCCCACACCGCCTGCGCCCCCAGTGCGGCCGGGCCTCACCCCACATCGCCACTTCACCATGGCTACGCATTCCACCGCCTCCAGGCAGCGGCAACCGCGCCTCCCCGCCAGCGGGGGCAAACCCGGACGTGGGTACTCCGGCCGGGCCTAGCCCGATCCGCGCGGCGTTCACCATCCCGCGAGTGCAAATCCCTTACCCGGCAGCTTCAGCGCCCGGGACAGCACCATAGCCATGCTGGAGAGGTTCAGTGTGCATGCGCGCCGCCCCTCCTGCTCCGCGCCTTCCCGCGGCCTGCTGGGAATTGTAGTTCTGCGGCGTGAGGCGCCGTGGGAGCGCCCCCGCCTTCACCCTCCCTCCTCTCAATACGGCGAGGGCCCAAGGGTGGCGTCGCTCCTTGCCCTCACGGCCTCGCTCTGCTAGGGCAGAGGGGTAGGGATGGCGGGGGACAGCCCCAGGGGTCCCCGTCCCCGGGAGCTGCGGGTGATGGCCGTGCGGTGGGCAGCCAGGGCGTGTGAGGTACCCAGGCTGCCCGGTCCTGAGGGCCTGTCCTCATGGGGCTGCCCCTGCGTGGAAGCGGACAGGTCCCGGGTGGGATGACGCCGGTCCTGCACCTGGGAGGTGCCACTCTCTGCAAAGATGGCCGCCTGCCTGGCCTAAACGGTGGGATTACCGCTGAAACTGCAGTTCTTCATGGGCTCGGTCACCATTCCTGTCCTCCCTGTTGTTTTACAGGGTCAGAGACCCACAGGGCAGTGGGGGCTGCTGGCAGTGAGCTGTGAACAAGGACAGACAAGATTTCTACAGCCTGCACGACTGTGCTGGGCACAGATACATGCAAAAATATGCTTGTTGTCCTAAGTGATTTACACAGCAAGTGCCAGTCCTTTAAGTTGTTCTTGGTATAAATATATGCTTTCATTCTTGGGAAGTTTTTGGTTGGAAGAAATCTTATTTGTTCATTTTGGTTTATTTTGCAATGGTTTTTTTTTTTGCTTAATTATAAAAGACCACCAGGGCATTTTCCGAAGCTGTCCTCAGTCTTCACCACAGCCTTCCGAATTAAGCAAACAAGTGAACTCTCCCTTTCCCACGATGAGGAAGTTGAGCAAGGAGAGTTTTGTGGCTTCCCTAATGCCACAAGGCTCCAGCTTACCAATTCACAGGCCCATGCACGGACCACAGATTAGCGTATTTGCAGTAGAAAATATATACAGCTAGCAAAAGGAGGCTAATATAGTTTAGAGTTGAAAAACTAACCAGCAAGGATAAAAGTTTGGAGCTGCTAACCAGAAATGCTTAGTAAGATAAGGGAAGAACTGAGAGACTCGTCCTTGAAAGAGGGAGCAGTCAGGCCTGAGTGATCAAAAGGTGTTGGTTAAGGGGCCCCAAGGACAACACTCCCTCAGGAAGGAGGGACTGATAAGAACCACAGTGCTAATCAAGGGGTCCTGGAAACCAGAACAGACCGGTCTGGAGGGGTGAAGTAAGCAAAGGTGAAAAGGACAGCATGAGGAAGACTCGGAGCCTTCCTCCTGAAGACCCCCGAGGACGACCACCAGGATGCACCACGCAGGCGCAACCGGGCGGAGCCAGAGGCGTGGAATATTATAATGATTTACCTCCCTGAGCCCCTCCCAATGATGTAATCCTCATTCCCACCTGATGTAAACTTATGAATATGCAACACTTTAGGCTGTAAAAAGAGCACACTCCTGGCCCCAGGTGGGCTCGTTAGGAGGAGCGATCCCCCGAGTCCCTGGATCCACAATAAACGAATACCTGCTGCTAAAGATCCTCGTCATCTTTACAGTTATTTTCAAGACACAGATTTTGTGCTAATCACCACCACTTTTTCAAGTCATAATTTGTGTGAGAACTCTCAACAAGTCTGACTCCTTTGTCACAGAAGAAGAGAAAAGAGTATTGGCTAAATGCATCAAAAGAGAGTTCGATTGGCTAAAGAACACATCATGTTTCCTGTGAGAAACATGCTCACAAATTTTTTTTAAAATTTATTTGGGGACAAAGTCGGTGGAGCAAAAGAACAGCGCTGGGCACATGACAAAAGTCAGAGGCGCACCGTCTACAAGGTTGACTAGATACTTATACACTTGTTGCCTTAGGCTAATACATATTCATTACAATTCTGGGAAGGAGGGGGGTGGTCTTCGTCACTGTAAAAGCTTTTCACTCTTGCAGTTGTTGGAGAGATGTCTCTGAGTGTCCTTTCCACGAACTCTGGGCCCCCTCTTCCATATATGTTCTTGTCTTAGCTCATCTTTCTGGTTGTAAAAGCTCACAAGTTTCTTATCTTGGTCTCAACTTATCTTTGTATATTTATCTGAATCCTTCAGGAGGTGCCAGCCACAGCCGGGCTTTGGTCATATTTCTGCTGGAACCTCCCTGCTGAGGCAGGTTTACATCAATCACCCAAAGCAGCCATAAAGATAAGACCAGAGTCTGGTTTTCACACTTCTGCAATCAAAGCTTACACAATTCATTAGCAAACTACAAAGGAGATTTATACATGTATTAGCAAACTAGCTACAGCAGAAAATAACAAAAATGATACAAACTTACATGTTTCAGTAGAAAAATACAAAGTTACAAAGAAGGATATAAAATTGCATGTTTCATTCCTTTCAAGCTTATCAAATTTAATAGTTATACAAGCAAGCAATTTCTGTTATTTGAGAAAGCAAAATTAATAACCTGTGTGCTTTTTCTCACATTTCCTCAGCATCTGCTACTGCTTTCCCCTGTTTCAGGCGCTGTTCCTGTGCATAATGTACTTACCCTTTCCTGTCCAGATCTGACCTAAAACTCTTTAAATAACAACAATAAAGAAGGAGCAGAAGAGAGACACCAAGTGGTCAAGCTGATGGAAAGGGTTTTTTTTCCAGATATGAACAGGAGAGTAGTTCTGATCCAAAACCTTTTGGTACCATAGGGATTTTTTCCATTGATGTCATCAGGCTTCAGATCAGTACTTGTGGGGGCAGTCCCAGGTGGCAAACTCTGGAAAAGCCATCAGAGTTGTTATTTTTCTTTCCCTTCCAGGTCTTTCTGAATAGAGTCCTTCTGTTCCATATGCCATTTCCCCTCCTCCACTTTTTGATTTAAGAGCAGTGACGATCCTGTATCTATGTAAATATTTACGGGAGAGATCCTGGATCTTTCTCAAGTCTTAGTTAGCAAAGCCTGTGATACACAGGGACAAGAGCTGTCCAGCAGAACAGCTCTTTCTAAGAAAATGCTTCTGTCACTAATTAGAGCTGGGAGCAAAGGTACAGCAGAAAACAGCCAGAAGCGGAAAATGGAAAATCTGGTGTCCTCATTTATGTTCTTCTAACATCTGGCACACACACATACGCTGCAAGAGCCCATAGTTTACAATGCTTGTACGTTTGTGATACTGTATAGCCCACTCTTAATGTCATGCATCCCCACAAAAATGTCTCGTTCCTCAAGCCCTGAGATCTCTGTGAGGTTAATGGATCACAAGGACAAGTGATTTGTGGTGAAAACTGATGATTTTGAGGAACATATGATTAAGCAAAGTGTTCAGACGGTGTAACGATTTGCAAAGCATGAGAAATTAAGTTTTCCTTCATTACATTGTGAATGTAAGCTGATTTGCATATAAATTGGACCTGTCAAGTGTACTAATATCAATCAAAAAGCTGAGAAAATAAAACTCAAGTTGCAAATAAATCATTCATTTATGTGAATGTTACTGTTCATTTGATTTATTTTTTCCAAAGCAGTTTGAGAAAGCCATATGATGAAAAATTAGATACTTGGGGTTAAGCTTGGAAATCTGAGAGCCTTGGGTTGGCAGTGTGGTCATTTAGAAAAATGTTACAAGCCAAAAAAGCATGAAAATACACACCCACCAGCCTCTTATCCATGTTAAGCCTGTGCAAGCCCTCTCTGCCCACACTGGCACCTGCTGTCCTGTGTAGGGTGAAGACCCTGCCTCAGGTAAATTTGCTGTGCTCTTCTGGATGCCTGATTCCTGACCTGACCCATGCCCTTTGAAATGCCAATGTGTTGGAGTTGCTGTACAGGTATGCAATATTCACCTGACCTACACAAATTGTAGTGATATCCAGGGTCCACCTAATGGGGCCAGTGCAGAAGACTTTGCACTTGGCTCAAAAACAGTGGGACACACCATAAGGAAACCTTTTCAATATCACCTCTTTCAGTAACTTCTTGCCGTCACTCCACAGAAAAGGAGAGGGGCAATGTCCTTGAACAGCAGCAGGAACACAATATGTGGGGACAGCTGCCTTGTCCAGAAATCCCAGATAACACACTCCAGCCCAGCACCCAGGTTGCAGCTATCTTCTCTTTTTCCCTCTCCTTTATTTCTTTCTAGGACAGGCCATGCATAACGCCCCTCCTCCCTTGCAATCAGTTTGTTCCATTCTTTTCTGCTTTAGCCACTGAACCAGCCTACACAGAATGTCCTACAAATGAAAGATCAGAGAGGCAATCGCCTCCTGACAAGCTGCTGGGACAGGAGCTATTCTCAGCTGTCCCTTCCTCCAGGTGTCCAGAGGGAAGAAATAATCTGCATTTTGCGCTCCTGTTGGTGCTAAGCTAATGCTTTTGCCTGTTCTTATCCCACCCCTCTCCTTTGCATGGCTACATGGACAGAAGCGCCATCCTCTTTCCTCCTGTGCCTGGCTGAGTCCCTCCATGATAGAGGACTTACACAGGAGCAGATAATGCAATAAAATAGGAAATTCTTGTTCAAACAACAAAATAAAATGCAATCAAGCAGTGAAGACTAATGGGAAGAATCAATAAAAGCAAGTAATACCAGGAAAAGTGACTATAACATTTCTAGCAGGTACAAAAGTTCCTGCAAAACTTCAGGCAATTAAGTAGTGCAGATGATCATAGAGTTTCTAATGAACCCAGGCAGTGAAACCAATGCCAGCCCTGTGTTCACCCCAGTATGAGAAAAGGCCAAAAGATGGTCAGCTGTGCAAAGCTTTCAGCTGTGCAGCCCCGAAGCTGTGTGATGTGTTCATGTGCCATCACAGAGGCAGGCACAGGGTGTGTTATTTGAGGGAGTTACTGGGGGAAACTGCCCCAACCAAGCGCCTGATGGGTCCATTTCTAAAGACTCTTCCAGTCTCAGTGTTGTTCTGCCAATGCTGGGAGTACTGTGGCTGAGACCCTGGAGGCAAGCACTCAGTGATGTCTGAAATGGAGAAGCAATAAATTAAGGAGAGGGTAGATACTAAGGGGATGTTATGCACAAGGGGAGGCAGTATCTGCTGCAAAATCCTGCAAACTGCTCAGCACCAAGCATACATCTTGATGCACCCTTGGGAGTTACTCTCTTCCCTCTAACAAGTTGGTCTGACAACACCGGGTGGATGCATGCCCTGAAGTGCTGTGTAGGCTCTCAGTGCCAGACTCTGTCCCCTGTTTTTCTTTGTGGCTTCCTCTGACAGCCTTGTCTCCCCACATGAGCTCATGGTGATGCCATGGTTGGCCTGAGTCCTGTTGCAGGTGCCTGTGCCTGGAGCAGTGACATGCAGACATCCCAGCTGGGCAAGGAAGGAACCATCACACAGCAGAGACATCTTGCTCACTGATTTGCAGCAGTCCAAAGCAGGTATGAAATGGTACCAGGGGAAGAGAGCAACACTTCTCAAGTGCCCAGCACTTGCCTTGATCTGATGTGAGAGAGAAGTGGCTGCAGCTGCATGGGTGAGACCTCAAAGCAGTGGTGGTTTGTGCAGGGACAGGCAGGAGAATGGGCACAGTGGTGGTGGAGGTGACTGGCCCCATAAGCCAGGATGGGGAAAGAGGAGCTGTTTCAAGCAGGCTGCTTTCCAGCTCAGGTGCAAGGCTGAGGCAAGTCATAGTCATCTGTGGCATTTCAGAGCTTTATTGAATTCTCTGGTGGTTCATGTGTGGACTTTTAAAAGTTCTCCAGCCCTACAGTTGTTAACATCTTGGAGCCAGCCCAAGATCAGCTCCCTCCTGTCCTGCCTCTCCTGCTAATCCTGGAGGAAGCACAGGGAATGGGGTATTTCTGTGATACACACACCTGCCTGCTGCGAGCCATGCTGAGGTAGCACACCACCAGCATGAGACCAGGACATCAGGCACACACTGTGACCCTTCACCAGCATAGGTTGGATTTGGACCGGGGTTTCAGGAGTGCGTTGCTGTGCCTGTATGAGTTTCCTCATCAAGTTTGCTCAGCTGGCGTCTCTGTGCCATGCTGTGGACCGCTTCTTGCTTGGAATGCTTCTCCATCCAGTGTCCCCATCCCATGCTGACCATCAACAATTCATTTCCTCTTCGCAGGGAGATGCAATGGCAGCATAACAGGACTGTGTTTGCCGCGTGCTGAATGGGGAACAGCTGGAGACAGATGATTGTTTGGGTTATTTGCCTGTTGCCTGGACATTTTGTTTGCTTGTTCGAGCCCTGAAAAAATAGGCTTCCAGTTCCTTTGGAGGCTGGTCTGTGTTAAGCCTGTATATTGTGGGCTGCTTTTGAAAACTGTTTTTTTATAACTTTGCAAATGAGTGTCCTGCTGTTTCAGTGGCAAGGCTCCATAAACAAGGCAGTTTTCTCAGAAATTTCCCTGCCACAGAGCCAGCGGGACTAGGGGAGCAGGAGTAGGCAAAACCACATGCTTCTGGTGTCAGAGAAGCAGATACCCCTGAGTGTGGTCCCGGTTGGACCTCTCTCTTGAGTGGATCTTAGTGGCTGACTAAATGGTAGTGCTGTTTGGTGTTTATGGACTGTGCTTAGAAGGATGCCATGGCTTTCCTCCCCATCAGCTCCTCATCTGCAGTAAACCAGCATCACTCTCTTGCAATCATAATACTGTTTGTAACTGCTTTCTGTGTAACGCACATATCTTCTGGCTCCTTACTTCTGGGTGTTTGCTTTTATTCTGAGCAGCTGGATAGTCCTTCGCTCTGTGAGAAAAGCATCTTTTTTTCTCACTGCTGACTGCAGACGTTTTGGCCGTGAAAAATGGAGTTAAAAAAGAATAGGCTGGTCAGGAAACCGAGAGGGTGTTGTTGCCAGCTGATACTGGATAAGTAATATCAGGAAGAATTCAGATTTGGCCAAGGCACTCACAAGCAGTGCCGTGGGTCTAGTCATGAGCCTGGATGTGCAGCAGTTCTGGAGCTTCAGGCTGTGGCGGCTCCACATACTCTCAAATCACAGCAAAATGTTAGTCTGACATGTCCAACTCCTGCTTCACAAAAATCATCCCTTTTAACACCTTGTGTTCCTTCGTAAATCTCTTTATCTAGTACTGACCAGACCTGAGCCTGTTTGATTTGGCAGGCATAGACCTGGGGGAGGGGGGCAGGAGATTAAAAAAATAACAACACTGCAGCCGATTCATCCCTCCTTGTTTATTCCACCAGAAAAAGATTTGGCAGAGTGCATCAGGAATGAACTAATCAGCAGGGACTTAATTGGCATGTTTGTTAAAAGGCAGGAACAACGCGGTGAACAAATTCATGTCTGGATGGCCGGAGGGTTCAAGCAGCCAGAGAGAAGCACTGCATAGTGGAAACTGTGACTAGTAAAAGAAGTTGTACAGCTGTGCTGGAGAGCCAGTGGTTGAGAGCTGCCCAAAAGAACCAGGGGCAAAGATATATGGGTGTCCTTGCAAACAGAGCTGCTTTCAAGAGGGGGTCCATTGCCCAGGCTTTCCTTCCCATAAGGCTCCCATGTGTGGGGGGAGATGGCGAGCTTGCAGGAGTGGGAGGGAGGGGTAGGAGAGGTACAGCTGGAGGAGGCTCCATGGAAAGACTGTGGAAATGCAGAAAGCGGGGAAATGAAGAGGGACACGTCACTCATTGGAAGCTGAAATGCAGAGGGGGTGGTGAGGCAAAGAAGAGAAGGGAGGCAGAGATTTGGAAGCCTCATCACAGAAGGACTGGCCTCAAGAGCACAGGTAATGCTTGTATGCAATTCTCTGCCTTCTTTCCCAGCAATGTTTTGTTTCTTCCTCTGGAGGAGACACATCCAGGCACCTCAGAAAGAGCTTGTTGGGTTGAGTGACTCTAAAGGCACCTGTGGGAAGAGCCAGCAAAGGAGGGAACATGTGCAGACTTGGAAATTAGAGGATTGCTACCTACATTTCCAAAGAACAGGGGTGTGCAGAGTGAAAGAAGAATGGAGAAAGGAAGAGTGAGCAAATCCTTAGAGACAGCCGGACAAGCAGACATGGAGAGTGCAAGGTGTATGGGTGCCTATCAAGGGTGAGAGAGGAAATTTCTTCAAGCTCTAAATGAGAGAGATGCAGATAAGACATATCCTGAAAAAGCAGGTACACCTGGAGAAGAGGCAGAAAGTGTATATTACCTCCTCAAAACCAGCAGTACTTTACTAATGCTATTGATTTGCAGTAGGTGTGTGCTTTGAAGCTGGATGGCTTTTTTTTTTCTTCTTTAGCATCAGTATGCCTGCCTGTTGGCAACAGCATCACTCTAGTTGTCAGTCATTGGGGCTGTCAGACAGATCCCTTCATTTAGCAGCATGGTCAGGCTATTTGAGGGATTCAGGTGCTCTTTGCTTTCACACAACACTCAAGTAGAAAATGAGCAGTGTCACTCTTAATTATACACGAAAGCACTATTTCACTCCAATATGTTGCCAAATTTGAAAAAGTCAAGATACTGTCATTCCTACATAACCCAAAGCTTTGGGTGTGTGTATACCAACATATAGCATTATACCCACACACATATAAACTGAAGAATAATCAATTACGATGGATTTTTAACAAGGACTTTTGAAGATGGTGATATTCTAGGAGTACCACTGTGCCTGGGTTAATATTGTAGGATCCAATTTTTAAAATTGCTTTTGGCATTTTTCTTGATCTTTCCACCATTACATAATACTAAAGCATATGTTAATGTTTGTATTACTCTGATTATTATTTTTTTTTTGCTTGGAGAGCTAACAAATACCATCCACTTTGCAAGTAGGGATTGCAAATTCTTTGATTGTTCTGGACTTGCAGTCTTGGTGGATTTCTCCTCTAAAAGCTCAGAGTCTTTTCAGGATCCCAGCCTGGGAGCTCTGGCAGAACTGGCATTAACTGAAAAATTGTGTGCAGCTACTATATGTTTTTTTAATCTGAAGCTGTTTAGTTTATAGCACCTTCTTTGACTTTATACATAAACCATAACATTTTAGTTGGGTGTGTGTAAGTAATATAATCTTAAAATATTCCTCAAATACTTCATATGGAAATAAAGATAGAGAGATTCCAAGAGTCTGCAAAAATACCTTTATTATCTATTGAGATCCTTTACAAAATTGATAAACTTACTTTGATGTTTAAATATCCTTTACCATTGAAGTGAGAGCTACATTTTATGTATTTATGATTTACCCGAGATCAAACTTCCTGATTGATTTAAAAGTATATTTTATTTCTCTGAAAATAACCCAAACCCCAGTATCACTCTTCAGCTTTAGTTTGAAAGTAGCTCAAAAGGAACTTGGGAAAATTATGGGAGAAGAATGAGTCTCAAATGAAAACCACAAAGCAAATTTACTTGCAGTCCAATATTGCAGAAAAAAATTCCTTCATTTTAGGTGTCACTACAGTGATTGGTAACTCTAATCAACAAAATGCTCCTCTTAAAGCAAGCATGGGCTTGAGCTAACATAACAGGATGCTCATGAATGGCATTAGGAGAGTGTATGTGTGTAGAGCAGTCAGAAGTGCAGGGAAAGGTTTCAAGCCCTCTTGATATACAAGGGGCAGGCAAGCTCTGAATTTTAATGCAACAGCTCACACGTCTGCAATAGGAACAGTGTTTGGCACCAGGAGAGGATAACCCAGGCAATTCCTCCATATCCTAGCAGACAGCACAACCCATGGGCAGTAGTGAACTCAAGTCATTACCTTTTTGCCCTCAATATGTCAAAATCTGGGGCAGGCACCAGTGAAATCTCAGTGCTCTGTTGTCATTCCCCACTGCAGTTAAGGAGGGATAAGCACTGGAAATGGAGTATACTGGAGCAGCAAGAAGCTAAAAGGGTGACTGGGAGAGGGACAGAGATGGGAGTTCAAATCCTGGCAGCACTTCTTTGCTTTGGGGCAGGGATTCAGGGTTGGATGGCATAACTACTGATCCCAGCAGGACTGTGCTTGGGGTATTGAGCTAGCAGAGCTCTTTCATCATATCAGAGCAAGGAATTGAGAGGTTAAAAGAAGGAAAAAAAATGTTTAATAATAAGACAAATATGTCTGTCTTCATTGCTTGCAGATGAAGAGACTGTCTGGTGAATCACTGAGCCTACCCTGCTCCAAGGGCAGAATATGACGTAATTTTCTGACAGAGAGCATGCCATATTATTGTAATTAATAGTAACAATAACAAAGCTACTATGTTATTATTGTTATTCTCTGGACTTAGAAAAGGGCTTTCATCTGAGGATGTGAGACAGTTTTCCCTGCTTGTCAGTCCATGTTCTACCCTGACAGTATTTTCCAGTGCAACGTTGCAATGGATCTGAAGACATATTTGCAACAGGCTTGGGATCTGGTTCCTATTACAGATGACCCTGCAGACTTCTTCTCCTAGAAATCTTATTAGTGAATATCCACTTGCCTTCTACAGTTCCACCTAAGAGAGGGAAGATTGCTCAGTTTCTGTGTGTCTAAGATATGGGAATCTATTTCAAAGATGATTATAACCTGATGTTTACTATGATAATAAATTACAATAGGCCCTCAGAAATGCAGGGAGCAAAGCTACAAAGAAACTGGTCCGTGAGGTGACCTGCAAATAGAGCGTGTGGATCTTGTGATTCATTTGGATGCCTTATGTGTTAAAAATTTTGAGATCAAGTAGGGTGGATTTCAGATCAGATGTAAGTGGAATTTATCACCACCCTTCTTTTAACAAATACAGAAGCATCAAAGTATCCCAGCCCTGGGGTAGTGAAACAGATGGGAGGTGGAAAGTGTAAGGAATGGACAATCTCTTCAGGATGTTTTAAAATGAGCTGGGAAGCCACACTGCCTCCTTGATGTTGGCAGCATTTTAAATCATTTGCCATTAGAGACATTGGTGTCTGGTAAGTCCTTTCCCATCAGGGAAGATTAAAAAGGCATGTGCAGTGTATAGTCATCAAAAGAAAGAGGGAAAAAAGCCAGTCTAAAGGCTGGAGTTTTTATCTGGAAAAGCAGAGAGGCAGAGCAGCTGTGGTGTCAACGCACAGTTTCAAGAATGTCCATGGAGACCTTTTCATTATGTGCTTTGGCGATATCATCAAACCTGCTTAGAGATCTTCATTTTGGCAGCTCTGAGTTGGGGGGAAGAAGAAGTGTATGCATGTGCAAGATAGGAAAAAGGTAATTTATTTTTTTTTCCTTTCAATGAATACTGCAATTAGAAGAATACTGAGTACAAAATACATCCTAACAGGTGGAAAGTAATATTTTTAAAGTAGCATGACATTTTCCATCAGTATGGCTATATTCATACAGCTATTTTAAATATATGGAAAAATAAATGCAATTAGAATACACTAGTGATTGAATGTAAGAAAGGCACAAAGTAAAGGGATTTATTTATGTACTGCTTTATCTGCTACAGCTCCCAGTAAGTTTTGAGGTGGCTGAATTCTTCCCAGATGGTTAGGAGATGAGGGTTATATGATATTCAAAAAGCAGTTTAATGTCCTCATATTCTGCAGTGAGGTCTTAGACTTTTGATGCATGTACCTGAACAGGGGAACAATTTGGATTTTCTGAATGTGTCTACTTCTCACATGAGCCCCTCCATCACTGTGACTACAGATGACTGAATTCATCACTAAAATACATGAACTTGGCAATGAATTTTTTCTTTTTGCTATATGCAATATGTGCATAATTGATATTTCCAGCCAGTTTCTACCAGAACAGCTGTTCATGACATTTAAAAAAAATAAATAAATATCAGATTCAACACTAAGAGACTACTTAATTAAGACAGAATAACAAATTGGCATGAGTAAGCTGGGGAGAGACTGACCTATCCTCTTACATTGTCCAGGAAGCCCTGTAGGTTAGGGTTGAATTTCATTGGCTTGGGAATGATGGTAAACTCAAAAGAAGATGAGGAGCTTAGGTAAATGCTGACATCAGTTCATATACCTGTCTTGCCTACTCTGCAGATTTGCTTAGGAAGAACTGACCCCCTCATACCAGGGCAAGGTGGAGACAGTACATGGGGGGTGGAGGGTTGCCTTTGAGGCTCCATCACTGGGCAGCGTCTCAGTTATTGCCACTGGTTAGTGGATCCGATTGGAAAGAACATTTTTTATTCTGGCCTCTATTAAATCCTTGATGAATTGCTTCACTGGTTTGAACCTTGCTTTCCCTAATTGCAAAGTGGGGATGCAGCTATTTCTGTACCTCATATTACCTCCTCCTGACATTGATAGAACATTTATAGCTAAAAGGTGCTATCCCAACATTGCTACATAAGAAGCAAAGCTACTTTCCTAGTTGCCACTAGTTGATGAAGCATCTCTGTACCACTCAATGGCTTGCAAAAAAAGTAAGAAGGTTTGTACTTGTGAAAAAACAGTCCCTCTGCTTCTGTAACAGCTAGGCTGAGCAACTTGGACAACCTTTTAAAAAAATACATCATCAGAGAGAAATTTGGTGTTGAGGTGAAAGGTGGGATATGGAAAAAGAGAAAAGAGAAAAGTAAAGCAGTTAGCAAGATTTTTTGTCTCCACAGAGCAGGGGAAAGTCAAGGCCCTACGAACAACCATCATGGTGACTCTTCCTCTTTTCCTCTTCTTCATCCTCTTGCCCTATAGTAAAACCCAGGAGGACTTTCTGGACCAGCATCAGAAATGGAACTACAGAGAAGGCGGTAAGAGTTGGTGGTGGTGGGTAAACCTGGGAGGCATTTGCTAACTCAGGGCTGAAGATTTGCCTATTTTTTCCTTGGACTGAGACACATTGCTTACTCATAAGTGCTCTTTCTTGATTCCTGGGTAGCTGCTGAAATTTATGAAGAGAAAAATTATTTTAGAAATAATCATCAGGGGTATTCAGTGACAGCAGAAAACTGGGCAACTGGAGGCAGAGAATTACACTGTGAGAGAGAGTTATCTGCTTTTTAATTTAGATCCTCCATATGTTTAATATTTGGCATTTCATTGTGACTCAGTTCAAGTGATGGGGAGTGCAATCAAACTCAGATCACTGGCTCACGTTTTCTTGTTCTGTCACATTTATTTTCTTCTCTTCCTTGGACGTCCTGCTAACCTAGCCGACAAGGTCAACATAGAAAGCATTAACAGCATTACTCAAACACTTGAGAAATGGGGAAATGGCATCTTCTGGCAAATGAAGCACACTCTGCTGAACAACCCGAATGCTTTACTGCCTGAGTTCTCCAGGTAATTTCCTTCATCTGGAGGTGGCATTCAGTCCTCTCTTCTTCTCTACCCCTGCTAGATCCAGCCATGCAGGATGGCTTTCCTCTCCCCCCTTGACACAGGAGTGCTGCAAAGTGCTTCTGGGAGCTCATAAACCAGCTGTCACTCTGCAACAAGCCAGCTGCGCTTTGGTAGCGATGGATAGAGCATATCCCCCATGCTGGTCCTGAAGCTTGTGGTTTCCTGGGCTTAGATGGGGGCATCTCAGATAAATTTCCACCACCTAAGGTTCAGGGTGGTTTTGGGAACATCTTTTAATGGTTGCTTGTAACTCTTTCATCATGAAGGGCCCTTCCTCACCAAGAAACACAAGGCCGTGGGAAATTATTTTGCATCCTCAGGAACACTCCCCACACTGAGTTATTCTCCTGTATTACTCTCTCTGTAGTCTCCGCCCTGTCTCTGCAGCTGTGGACAGTCTTGTGAGAGAAGTCCAGTCAATAAGGAAAAGGATAGAAGAACTGAACGAACGCCTCAATGTCATCAGCGAAACTGTCCTTCCCATCTGGCTAAATGCTCTGAAGAGCCAGAAGCGTGGAAATATTCAGCTGCGGAGACTTCCAATGCATAGAAGGTTGTATGGTTGCAGGAGACCTCAGAGGAGTTAATTCTCTACCAGAAAAAAAAGGAACTATTTTTTTTTTTTTTTTATCTGCTTAAGCCTTTCTCAATGGGACGCTGCTAGAGAGAATGAAGTAAAGCACATACAAGTCAGCTTTACTAAGAAGACCAGAACTTCTGCATTTTGTTGCTGCCTTTCAAACCTAGGTCAGTGGGTGAAATCTGACCTCATTCTTCAATGATGGCTGTTTTGTGTCCCAAGCAGAATGAGATGACAAACTCAGTCTACTTGAGTGTGAATACCTTCAGGCTATACAGTCATTCTTTCTGCTTACCAGAGGAAGCTCCTTCTATAAAGATCAGGTGAATTTCTTTCTCTGTCCTATTTTTACAGCACTCCATCTGAAACAGCTGGGGGAATTTGATCTTCAAAAGTTCTGAACGCCTGATGAATGCAGAAAGACAGATTAGTGCTTGGCACTTCCAGCTGGGTGAGGAGGGGGAGAAGAAGCTATGTTTTAAAATACCTCCTTAACCTGTTCTCCATCAGTGCAAAGAATGCCCCATTCACATGTTCAGAGGGTAGGTAGGGTTGGATAACCTAGGTCTGTGCATCATGTTTCAAGACTGAAGATGTGTCAGATTCTAGGGACCAAATCTGAACATCCATCTTCTGCAAAGAGCTTTTTTTAGCTACCTGGAACTGGGCACTCAAAGCCTTGTTATTCAGCAGATATATTCAGTTTCCAGCACTCCAAAAGACATTGCACTGACTTCTGCTAAGACCCTTGGAAACCAGGGAATGTTTTTTGAAAACTATTTAGATACTTAATGGCATAGATAAGTGTCTAGAAGGATTTTCCAAAATAGATTAAGAGACAGTTCAGTCCCCAAATTCAGAGATAATGATTCAATTGGTGTCTAATTTGCAGAGTATCTTCTCCACGTGCAAGCACAGACCTCCAGGCATTTCCCAACATCCTTTAGCACAATTAAGATCAGTAGAAAAAGAACAATTATGCACCTCAAGGACTTTGGTGCCTCAGGGAGCATCCAGAATACCCTGCCTTCAGCTTGTCTTTGCCTGTGGCTTCCTGACAATAAAACTGGTGATAAAAAACAGTGCAGAAATCAAATTATGCACTGAACAGAGGATAGAGTGGGCTTGCCCTTCAGGCCTCTAAAGGTAAATCCAATACAGAGATTTCCATCCAGTGTTGCAGCCAATTGCACATGTGAAATCTGTTGAAACATAAGCAGGAGAGTCAGAGAGCAAAATAAACTCTTCTTTTAAAGGTCTGGATGAAGCAATTTATGAGAACAAAAACAAAGAATGGGTTATGTCTAAATGGTTGTGAGAGAGGCTGGCATGACAGTTTTGCAAACACTCTCCAGTCATAAACAGTGAGGGTGCAGACTAGCTATTTAAGGATTCCCAAGGCCTGAGTTTATGGAAAGAAGTTCAGTGACACTACAATAACCTCCAGAGGGAAAAGGGGAAAAACTAGTTTCATATGACATCTTTCATAATTAACCAGAAGAAGTTATACAGTCAGCATTTTGGCTGGGACCTGGGAACTGAGTGGAGGAGGTATGAGGAGTATATGAGACCATCTGATAAATATTTCCCAGATGTAAATTCTCTGAGTTCAGGTTTTCAGAAAATAACAAAAGTCTAACTTGGAAGGCCTTTATTTGGCTTTTGCTTGGGAATTTGAAGCACTGCTTAACTAGATAGGGGAAAAATTAAGCCTGTGAAAAGGCTGATAAAAAAATACAGTTGTGCCTTTGGTGAAGTTGTCATCACAATTTCTCAGGAAATGTACAGTATTTTGATCTCAGAATATATTTACCTAAATTACAAGGAATAACAGAAGAGAAAGGCCCCATCAACCTCCTTCTTGTTATTCTGCGTTCAAAGTTTCTAGGCTGTGCTGTAGCACCAGCTGCATGCTTGCACAGACTGCTGGTCCCTCCAGGGGATGCTTTACACACTTTGCTTGAGGCTGTAGGGACTGCTGGTCACCTTGGCCTATCTAGAGGAAGAACACATCAGAAATTTCAGCTTTCATGTTCATATTTTAGACATGAGTATTTTATCAGGCAACTAGAATTTGTATAAAATCCAACATGAAACAGAAATATAAGACTTCTGGCTCAGGGAAGTCCCTCAGTCACAGATGACTGGAGGTGGGAGTCCAGATCAGATCACTGTATGCTTTTACTTTTTACCTAGATGTCCCCCACCAGCTTCTGCCAGAGAGAGAGGACTGGGCAAGACTGACCTTTGGTCTGACCCAGTCCATGTATTCCCATACTGATATGTGCAAGTTGGTATTTTTGACAAAACTCAGCTCAATGGAGAAACTTGATGTTTGTTTTAAAAGAGAACAAATAAGCTGCAGCACACAATGTATATTACAATTTTGCATTTTCTTGCATAATCAATAAACCAAATGATATAAATGGTTAATAAATGACTAGATCTGTGGCCTTATCACCACTGATAGCAGCCCCTGTCATTCACTCTGTGAAAGTCCATGTCAGGCTCCAGTCCTGCTCCTCAACCTGAACATGGCCCATTTGGTCAGATGACCATGGCCAGCTGCTTTAACTTCTTTGCCTTTGCACCACCCTCTGTTGAGATGAAAATGCTTTAATATCACATTTCTTTATAATTTTCTTTTTGCTCTTTAAGAGTATAGGAAAGTTATGCATCAGCCTGCTTCCATGCCACTTACCTTCTATCTTAGGAGGCAGAAGTCCAGCTGAGCATGCACCTGGGGAGGCTGGTCTGATCCATGTCTGCCCCAGGGACTGGTGTTTGATTCCTCCTACCAACTTCTTAAACAATCCTGGACAAGCCACTTTCTTTACCCAGAACTTGTCCTTTGACACGGCTTACAGAACTAAAACCCACTTATCATAAAGGACTTAAGTCCTCCACGCACACAAATATACCCCACTATAAAAGGCTAAGCCCCCTGTTCTGTTCATTTACATATATTTCTGGGAAGGGACCTGGCTGGAGTTTTAAACAGAGCTGACCAGTAGGGCTGTGAAGACATGCATGAGAGCAAATATCAGTGGCTTCTGAGATCTACCCCTTACCTAAAGCTTACAACATCCACAGAGACACGGAGCACTGCCTTAATTCACTATCTTAACAGACAACTGTCATCCCTCTCTTAGCTCTGTTTATTATTAAAAAACAATAATAAATGAAGAGAGACCCTGAAGCGAGTGCCGGACCCCGAGTAACAACTGGACATCAATGTGATTAAGATCGTTCTCACTTTATTGCGCAGGCGATACATATTTATCTGGTTCTAAGCATTTCTACCATTGGCTCAAGCCAAAAGTTTATACATACTCGGCAGCTGCTGACTGGCCAACACATGGCAGGCTCCTGCAGAGGTTCTTGCTGCAAGCTTGCTAATTGCCTGCCAATTCAATGGCTTTCTCATCCTGTCTTTTGTCTTGTTTATGCTGGCAGTGCTTAACCAAGTTCCTCTTATCTCTCTGTCAAGGACGGTTCAGGAATTCTTGCTTAAGCCTTAGTTATGCTAAGGGCAGGCTTTTCTCACGCTAAGTTAAGGCCTACGCCTGGATTGTCCATACCGGTCAAACACAAGTCATGTCCGTTCTATGTAGAGGAATTCCTCTACAAATAAACTTTACGATTTGCAGTTTTGTCAGTACTTCCCCTTCCTTGTGTTTTATTTCCTTCAGACTTCCTCCCTCCCTCAGGCGAACACCACCTCCTCCCGCACTTTGTCACACTTCACACTTCTCGGCGTCCTCCATTACTTCACCCCCCCGGAGCCGCTCCTTTCCGCCCCCACAGCCCGAACCGGCCCGATCTGCCCCCACCAAGTCCCCCCGACACCGCCTGCCCCGGCCCGCGCCCCCCAGCTCCGCGCCGTGGCGCAAGCTGCCCTTGGGCACCCCCTGGGGGCGGTGCGCCGCGCTGCAGGCGGCGGGGCGTCCGCCGGGCCCTCACACCTCGCCCGAGCCGGGCCGAGTGCGGCCGAACGCAGCGGGGCCAGGCCAAGCCGAGCCGAGCCGAGCGGAACCATGCTGGGTGTAATAAGTGTGCATAGTAAATTTGTTGATCAAACCAAATTGTTGTGCTTGTTGAGCTCTGTGGGATATAATGGGCCTTGAAAACTAGCTTAGCCATGCTTTTTTTACAGAAATTTGTGGAACATGCTTCTTGCAAGGCCTGTTCGCTGTTATACCACGATGTCCGGTTAAGTAAACAAGACAAATTTGTAATGTTTGCCTAATAAGGAAATATGTTGAGTTGTTGTTTAGCACTAAAGGCGCATGCTCCAAGACACCAGGTCCTGACCCACCACGCCGGGGAAAATTACCTACAACGCAGTGGAAAATTACAGCCTACGACCCTAGAGGGCAGCAAACGACCCCCTGGCGACGGCACGCTCGGCCGTGGAGGATACCGAGTTGTGAAAGCCACGCCCCGAAACCATGGACTATAAATTGGAGACTCTGGGGGGGAGGGGGTGCGCGCCATCGGTGGAGCGGAGACTCCCGTGGCCGCCCAGCGCTGTTTTGCCTGTTTACCTTTTTCAATAAAGTTCACCTTATAATTGGAGAAATAATTTGGTCTTAATCTATAACACTGGGCATGGTCAAGAACTCCCTGCTGACCACGGTGGAGGCATGGCCCTACCGGGTGCTGAGCAAGGGGGAGAAGGTAGGTGACGCGGCGGGCGGATGGCCTCTGTCGCCCCAGGGGGTTTCTGCGCTAGCCGGGCCGGATAAGGCGCTGGGAGGGGGAACGGGTGTCCTCCTGTCACCAAACAGGACAAAGAACTTATCAACACCAATGTGATGTAGATAAGCAGAAAATCATCAGAATCATCAGAATCTGATCAGATTGGTAACATTTCTGCTGGCTATATATAATAGTTGCCAAACAGGAATGCTTAGTAGGATAAGGGAAAAACTGAGAGACTCGCCCTTGGGGGATGGAGCAGCCAGGCCTGGGTGATCAGACAGTGTTGGCTAAGAGGCCCAAGGACAATAGGGACTGATAAGAACCACAGTGCTAATCAAGGGGTCCTGGAAACCAGAACAGACCGGTCTGGATGTGCAAAGCAAGCAAAGGTGAAAAGAACACCGCGAGGAAGACTTGGAGCCTTCCTCCTGAAGACCCCCGAGGACGACCACCAGGATGCACCACGCAGGCGCAACCGGGCGGAGCCAGAGGCGTGGAATATTATAATGATTTACCTCCCTGAGCCCCTCCCAATGATGTAATCCCCATTTCCACCTCATGTAAACTTATGAATATGCAACACTTTAGGCTGTAAAAAGAGCACACTCGTGGCCCCAGGTGGGCTCGTTAGGAGGAGCGATCCCCCGAGTCCCCGGATCCGCAATAAACGAATACCTGCTGCTAAAGATCCTCGTCAGCTTTACAGTTATTTCAAGACGCAGATTTTGCGCTAATCAAGCCTGTTCGCTGTGGCAGGGTCCGGCAGCTCCACAAAGATGTTTGTCCTTGCACAGAGGCCAGGTCCTGCGCCAGAGCTCTGTGCCTTGGCCTCCCCGCCCCACTGCTTTTGCCCCAGGCACTCAGCCAGCCGCTCAGTGGGAAGCCCCAGCCTGGGGAGGTGCTCACCTGCCTGCAAGCCAGCAGAGGGAAGGGCTATGCAGTCCCAGCAGCACAGAAGGTCCCTGTGAGCCCCATCTTGCACACAGACACCGCGGGGAGCTCCTGAGCTGTGCACATGGAGCCTCTCTCTGCCCAAGAGACTGAGACACAGAGCTCTCCCGTGGTGAAGTCCAGTGCTTCCAGAGATGTCTGCGCAGAAACAGGGGGGTGAAGCCAGACTGGGGCTTGCCAGATATGAGCCTCAAAGTGGAGGAGAAGGCAGAGATACCATGGGATTTGCCTGGGCTCTCACACATGCAGAGATCACATAGCAGCACAGGGTCTCTGAGGTGGCTCTCCTCCACCCTGCCATATATTTCCATGAACCTGCTAGAAATTTAATTCTGTTCCCTCTCTAGTAGACATGGGCAACAAGAAAAAAATTTAATTGCTTTTATATTTTTTGGAGGTGGGGGGGTAAATAAAACGTAACATGAAAAGAGTGAACAAAAAGCCTGTGTTTCTACAAGCCTGCCTTCTTTCCTGAGGAAACTGGTCTAAAGAAATACGACAGCAAAGGTTGGTGAGTGGGCATGGCCAGGAGCTGGCTGGGCTGTACCAGTCCTAGCTCTGAGTTCTGACAGAAATCCCTGGGAGATGGTCAGCTAACCAAGAGCCCCCTCCAAGCATGGCTCGTTCCCCCTCTGAGAGCTGCGAGGCAAGGAAAACAGTGGGCAGGTGTGAGCCCTTGCGGTCAGGGAGAGGAAGAGCAGGAATGCCTGGCTGTAGGAGAGCATGTGTAAAGACAGACAAAGCAAAAGGCAATCTCAGGGGCAAGACAAAACCTGGTTAAATTATATGCGCATGAGGTCTCATTCTGCAGCACACTCTGGGCCCGCACATGGATATTTTCCTGATCATTTGTGTCTTCATTGTAGATTTTAATGTAGAAACTTAATGAAATTCAATAAGGGCAAGTGTAGAGTTTTTCATCTGGGGAAGAACATCCCCATGTACCAGTACAGGTTGGGGGCTGACCTGCTGGAGAGCAGTGTAGGGGAAAGGGACCTGGGGGTCCTGGTGGACAGGAGGATGACCATGAGCCAGCAATGTGCCCTTGTGGCCAAGAAGGCCAATGGCATCCTGGGGCGCATTAGAAAGGGGGTGGTTAGTAGGTCGAGAGAGGTTCTCCTTCCCCTCTATAATGCCTTGGTGAGGCCACATCTGGAGTATTGTGTCCAGTTCTGGGCCCCCCAGTTCAAGAAGGACAGGGAGGAACTACTTGAGAGAGTCCAGCGCAGAGCCACAAAGATGATGAAGGGAGTGGAACATCTCCCTTATGAGGAAAGGCTGAGGGAGCTGGGTCTCTAGCTTGGAGAAGAGGAGACTGAGGGGTGACCTTATTAATGTTTATAAATATGTAAAGGGTGAGTGTCATGAGGATGGAGCCAGGCTCTTCTCAGTGACATCCAATGATAGGACAAGGGGCAACGGATGCAAGCTGGAACATAGGAGGTTCCGCATAAATGTGAGGAAGAACTTCTTCACAGTGAGGGTAACAGAACACTGGAACAGGCTGCCCAGAGAGGTTGTGGAGTCTCCTTCTCTGGAGACATTCCAAACCCGCCTGGACATGTTCCTGTGTGACCTGACCTAGGTGTTCCTGCTCTGGCAGGGGGATTGGACTAGATGATCTTTTGGGGTCCCTTCCAATCCCTAACATTCTGTGATTCTGTGATTCAGAACAATGGGCATCCTCCATGGGACCTTCCAGTCTCTCCAGAAGCCCGTTGTGAAGAAGGCCTCCAAGGGAAGCTACAAGAAGTGAAGTATTGACCAGGGAAGGGGACAGGTCAGTGTCTGGATGCCATGACCCCCTTCCATGCTGTGTGTGTGCACCTCCTGCCTATGACTGGGCAGAGGAAGAGAAGTTTTGGGACAAAGAAACTTTATCCTTGTGCACACTAAACATAGCTGCCCCACTCCCAAGTATCCAGGAAGACAGGGAGTGAGAGGGGCGTGCTGAAGGGTCTCTAGTCACCAGGACTGCAGCCAGGCAATGGGTACAGATGTGAGCAGGCACTCTAAAAACTCAGAGACTGTACCAAATCCACAAACAGCTGTGGGGTGATGGCCTGGGACATCCAGGACATTGGGATGATATATCACTAGGCAATGGGCAGTGGAGGGGAGACAGCAAAACTGACTTTGTCAACTTCTTGAGGGAAGGTGGTAAATGATTCACAGGAGAAAATGCTAGGCAAAGGCAGGAAAGAAGTTATTTGCAGAGCCTCAAGCCAGAGGCTGAGCTTGAAGCCAACATCTCTGAGCTCCTTGCCCTGTGTTTGTGCCTCTGTGCAGACCCGAGTGGCCAGTGCTGTGATATCATGTGGCTCTACAGCTGGTGATACCCCTTCCTGATGCCACTTACCCGTTTTTTAGCACGAAGCAGAAGCCTGCAAGAGGGACCTGAGGACAGTCCACACATCTTGGGAGAGGGAGTCCGGTTTTCCAGGCAGTCTGAGAGAGGAGCAAGGACGGCAATCACAGGTCTGTCTCTGTAGCATCCATCTCCCTGGGCCCCAGAGAAGGGTGAGTGGCTGCAGTTGGGTCCAGGTTGCCTGTTTGTGGTGGACAACTGCCTGTCCACGTGGGGCATCAGTCCTCAGGCAACCAGGATAGAGAAGCTAGCCTCAGTGAGGAGCAGATCTGTGGACAATCAGTCCTGCTGTGCCCAGAAATGTATGGATATCCAAAGGCCTCAGGGGCATGTGGATGCTGCAAATGAGTGGCATCAATGGCATCAAGTGTCCCAAAGCTAGGGGCAGGGGGCAAGGGGAGCCCTGCACTTCAGACCCTGTCATGCTGCATTTTACTGAATCATCCAAAGATCACAAGGGATGTCCTTGTCTGACCAGAACTAAAAGAAAAGCATTTTCCCAGAATAGCTTTTAACTCCCTCCTTACCAGACAGCAGTGGTTTGCTCCCCTGCCATCACTGCAGTTTGCTGACAAATGCCTCTCTTGTCCAACATGAGACCATGGTGCAAAGGGCATGTGTGGGGCTAAGGGAGCCATACTGTCCTTCCAGTGCTGGACCATGCACAGGACATCATTAAGCCACCTTTGCTGTGACCAAAAATGCACTCCCCTCGACCCAGTAACACATGCACAGCAGAGTCAGAGGCAGGACTCAGATGCTCCTGCTCTACTTCACAGAATCACAGAATGGTAGGGGTTGGAAGGGACCTCCGAAGATCATGTAGTCCAACCCCCCTGCTAGAGCAGGATCCTAGAGTAGATCACACAGGAACATGTCCAGATGGGTTTTAAATGTCTCCAGAGACAGAGACTCTACCACCTCTCTGGGCAGCCTGTTCCAGTGCCCAGTCACCCTCACAGTAAAGAAGTGTTTCCTTATGTTAAGACTGAACCTCCTGTGTTCAAGTTTGCGCTCATTGCCCCTTGTCCTGTCACTGGACACCACCAAGAAGAGTCTGGCCCCATCTTCCTGACACCCGCCCTTAAGATATTTATAAGCATTAATGAGATCCCCCCTCAGCCTCCTCTTCTCCAAGCTAAATAGGCCCAGTTCCCTCAGCCTCTCCTCATATAGGAGATGCTCCAATCCCTTCATCATCTTAGTGGCCCTGCGCTGGACTTTTTCCAGTAGCTCCATGTCCCTCTTGAACTGGGGAGCCCAGAACTGGACATAGTACTCCAGATGAGGCCTCACCAGGGCAGAGTAGAGGGGGAGGAGAACTTCCCTTGACCTGCTGGCCACACTCCTCTTAATGTACCCCAGGATGCCATTGGCCTTCTTAGCTGTGAGGGCACGTTGCTGGCTCATGGTCATCCTCCTGTCCACCAGGACCCCCAGGTCCCTTTCCCCTACACTGCTCTCCAGCAGGTCAGCCCCCAACCTGTACTGATACATGGGACTGTCCTTCCCCAGATGCAGGACTCTGCACTTGCTCTTGTTGAATTTCATTAAGTTTCTCCCTGCCCAGCTCTCCAGCCTATCCACATCACGCTGGATGGCAGCACAGCCCTCTGGCATGTCAGCCACTCCTCCCAGCTTTGTATCATCAGCAAACTTGCTGAGGATATACTCTGTCCCTTCATCCAGGTCATTAATGAATATATTGAATAGGACCGGACCCAATACCAACCCCTGGGGGACACCACTAGTCGCAGGCCTCCAAGGGCTCTGCAGAGCTGGCAAGACTTGCAAGGGCAGTCCCAAGACCTCAGTGACAAGCTCAGAGCAGGTCTTGGGAAGGGTGCCATAACACGCACCAACCAAGGGGTTCCCTCCTTCATGTTCTACAGGAGGTTTTACCATGGTATCAAGAGAGCATGTGGGCACCAGGATGGGTTTGCTGCAACAGAAGTGCACTGGGCACCTGGTCTATGCGTTGACCCACCTCGAGGCTGCTGGGGCCTTGGCCTTAATGCTCTACACACTGCTATGGGAAGCTGGGAACCTGGTTGACCTCCCTTACAAACACATCGGCTTTTACAACTTCTGCCTGTGGAATGACACAGCCAGGGAGTTGCAGTGCCTTGAGTACAAGCATCTGCAGGTGATGGGCATCAGCCTAGCAGGAATGGTGCTAGCAAGGGTTTGTGTGTACAGCTGCCTCATCATCAGCATCTTCTACCCCATTTTTGTTGCACATGTGAAGTGCACAGAGGAGAGAGAGGGCTGAAAGGGGATTCTCATCATACTCATCTTCAAGGTGATAATCCTGTCTGGAGGCCTGAGTATATTTCTTTTCCAAACCTTACAGTAGATTCACACCTCTGACTTCACTGGGGGCTTCCTGGCACTGCTTGGGACTCAGGCTCTGCTACTGCTCCAGATTCTCACTGCTACTATGTACCTCAGCTGGGCCAAGCACACACACCCGTGTCAAAGCCCTTTTACTGAGGAGGCTCTGGCCATTAAGATTTGACAATGAAGAAGATGCAAGCACTATTGATAACATGATTTAAAACAGTAATCCCACTACAGCTTTAGTCCTTAGTCCAAGGGTCCATGTCCAGCCATGCTCTGGCACACGGCTGTGATTGCCACTGCTGGCTGGCAGTGCTGCTGCAGTGCATAGACAGCAGGCACCAACACCCACAGCACGATGTGGGAGCTTCCCAGAACAGCAGCATGTAACACACCCCTCAGCCTAGGGCATAGCATTGAAGTGACAGCATTTCTGGCCCTGACCCAGAGCACAGTGAAGGGGACAGATCAGAACCAGCACACAGTGGACACATCCCTCTGGCCATATCTAACCTAAGTATAGGCAGGCAGAGAAGCAGGCTCCCTTTCTTGGAGTTGCCCAAAGAGACTCCACTCCTTCTCCACCTTCTGGACTAACCAGGGATGCCTTCGAGGCAATTGTGACTTGAGGAGCTGTGGCTTCACGTGGTCATCACAGCAGTGCCAGCCCCAGAGGTGCATTGGAAATACACCTTTCAGTAGGAGCGCCTGTACTTCACCTGCTTGAATAATATCTGGAGTGACTATGCCGTAGTTCATTAGAGCAAAGTGGCCCACATCCAGCCCTGGCAGCAGCAGAGTACCTGGAACAGCAGCCTAACAACTTGATGAACACTGCCCTAATGAAGAGGATTTCCACAAGAAAGCAGAGGATTTTGTTGCAGAGCCCCAGGTTTGTCCCCATTGATATTACGGGGCTGAGCCCAGCACTCCAGCAACCTTTAAGACTCCAGGAGAGACTGTTTCTGTGTGAGGGCAGCTCACTGCAGAGCCATCTCAACCCAACACATGCTCCATGCAAGGGTGTGCTCAGGAAGCAAGGCCAGGGCTGCTAAAGGCCAGGGTGCAGTGCCCCAGCTGGGCCATCATAGCCAGAGTGCTGAATGGGGACTCTGCCACAGCAGTGCACAGTACCACTCCGTGCCACATCTAACCTCACACAAGAAAGTGCCTGCTTCCCCTCCATCCTCTTCAGGCACATAAGGGTCCATTTTCTGATGCTGGTTTGACCAATTCTTCATTTCAATAAAGGCCCACGCTGCTGCACCAGCCTTGTGTGGTTTGTTCATCCCCCCCCTTTGGACTGGGAAGAGGATGCTGAGCAATCCTCATCCCTTCTTAGATCCCCATGCATACTGCCATGGGATCAGCCCCCTCAGAATGATCCCACCCATCTCTTCCTTTGCTGTGAGAGGCTTGCCACAACCTGGAGGCAAATTCAGCACCAGGTCCAATGGGGACAGCCTGCCGGGCCCCACTGCAGCTACCACAAGACTAAACCAGGAACATCCAGCTCTGCAGAGCCAGCAAAGGCCTTCCAGGGCCGGCAATTCCCTGCTCCCCTCCAGTCCCAACACTGACCCACTGTTTTGCCAATTACTAGGCCTAGCACAAAGGACGAAGCCAGCAGTAGAACAAACCAGTAACCAGATTCTATTGCACACAAAAAGGTCAGTACATTTCTCCAGAAATTTTCCTGAGGGTGATAAGCCACTGCCTTCCAAAACCTTTTCCCTCCTATATATTTAGCTGACCCATCCGTAAACCATGCATGTTCCCTTTCAAGAGGTAGCAATTGATCCAGGGTCTTCCCCCATTGCACTGGGGATTTCCGTTCAACTATAGGATCAGGCTTTACCTCTTGATCCTGCATGGGGGCAGCCACTACTTGTTCATGAAGGGCAGCAACACCACCAGGTCCCACCTTTGCTCTGTCCTGGATGTACCATTTCCATTTTACAATGCTGGATTCCTGAGCATGCCCTATTCAGTGGGTCTTTGGGGAGCTTTTAACCCAGTGCATAATAGGGATCTCAGGGCACAGAGCCACTTTGTGGCCTATCATAAGCTGTTCAGTTTCTGCCAAGGCCCAATAGCAGGCTAACAGTTGCTTCTCAAAGGGCGTGTAGTTGTTCCCTGCCTCTGGCAACTTTCTTCCCCAAAATCCCAAGGGGACTTTTCTCTTCCCTTGTTTTTGCCAGAGGCTCCAATTAGCATATGACCCATTCATGATACATGCGGGAAGTCATGGCAAGCAATCACATGAGACCAATAAATCTTGTGAAAAGCACTTTAATGGCGTTTCAACCCGGTTTATATATACAGAGCACTAAGTCACAAGACTCTTCTAGCTACTGATTGGCTAATAGCACTTGCGCGAAGTATAAATTGATTTGCAGCCTTAAAGCATGCGTTTACACCGTCACTCCTTTTCCACCTCCCCGTCCTGCTTCAGCATCCGGGTCAGGCTCGAAGGTTGGATTGCTCACATGTCCATTGCTTGCTAAAAAACCCCCAACAAATCCCCCTTCTTGTTTTTGAGCAATCCAAACTTGTTTTACGGCTTTGCTAATCATTCTCGATACAAAGCACAGCACACGAGATATTACTATTGATAGCACAAGGATTGCAATCAACACGATTAACGCTCCTTTTACTAACTCTAACAACCATCCAGTAATACCTAGTGAACTCAGCCACTCAAATAATGGAGACAATGGAGAAGTTGTAACGGTGAGTTTCTTCATATTCTCTCTTAAGTGCTGCAGTTGCTTATGAATAGAGGAAGAGTGATCAGACAGATTCATGCAACGCGTTCCATCTAAATCTTTACAACCATGACCTTGGGCTAATAACAAAAAATCAACAGCAGCTCTATTTTGCAACACAGCATGCCTAACACTATCTAAATCTTCTGTTAATTCTGACTGTCCCTTTTATACAATTTTTCTTTCCCTACACGCAGTCACGCATTATCTAATTGGCTAAAGGTCTCTAGCACGAGGCAAACATGCAGCTCAGTTCAGCTCCCGTTGGTTCTTGAGTTCTTCTCCCGCAGTGTCCAATTGGTCACTCTTATCTGCTCGCTCCTGCAAGCGGTCATTGCTCTTTGTTATTTTTTCTTCCTTTGAAGTAGCTTCTAGAATGCTGCTACGTGCCTATCCCAACATCCCGTATGGCTGGTTCACTATATGGTTTTTCTCTTTTAAAATACATTCCTACAATTCCCCCTTTTTCTTCTTGAGCCAGCCATATGTTCTTCATGGTATATTTAATCATGCTTGTTACCTTTTCGAAAACACAAAGTACAATCATTAATACAATAGCGACCAATAATAGGTGGAATTCAATAATAGGTGGAATTAACAAAGAAACAAAGTCTCCCACAGAAGGAATGGGAGACAACCAAGTCAATAGGCTCATCATATAGAAGTAGTCCCATATTGTTTCCCCACGAAGCCTCCATTTGCAAATGCCAAACCTGACCGGGGCCCAGTTGCAGAGAGAGTCAGGAGGTCCTTCCCCAACAGGAAAACTCTGCAAAGTGCGTCCACCTCACAGACAGACACTCCACCCTTCCTGCAAGTGGCCCCAGCCCCCATCCCCAAAACAGGACACCTGGCACTCATTTATCCAATGTGGGGCACTTGGGGCTTGTTTACCCAAGGGCTCCCCCCACAAGGCCGGCCGCACCTTGAAGGAAAGCCAAAAGGCAAAGTCATCCCCTCCTTTTAAAGGACCATAGGAACTATCCATATGTCAGCCTAGGACATCTGCAAATCTGGTTCTGCCAGCCATGGTTTCACCCACTTTGCTGGTACCCATTTGGATCCATGATCTGTAACAACACATGCATATCCCCTTTCAATCCTGCTCCATGCTTCACGACTGGCGGTACTAGACTATCCTGTGGCAGACGTAAAATGTTCAATACATATATAGCCTTATTCAATCTATCTGCAGGTGGCAGTCCTATTTCTCCCCCTATTTGTTTTTGAAGCAGGCACTTAAGTGTCTGGTTCATCCGTTCTACAATAGCTTGACCCGTCGGAGAATGTGGAGTACCTGTGACATGCACTATGTCCCAGAGTTGGAAAAAAAAAAAACCACAAAAAGACTGAGTGGATCGAGCCACATATCCCAGTCCATTGTCGGGTTTGATTTCCCGTGGGATACCCAGGGCCACCATTGCAGAACGCATATGCCTTTGAACATGCTTACTAGACTCTCCAGTTTGAGCTGTCACCCACACAGCCATAGAAAATGTGTCCATGACAACATGGGCATATTTCAATCTGCCAAACTCTACAACATGTGTCACATCCATTTGCCACAGTTGCAAGGGCCGCAGTCCTTTAGGGTTGACCCCGAGGCCAACTCCAAACCCTATTTTCTGACAGGCTGGACAGGACTTCACGATCCCTTGTGCATCTGTCAAGGGCAAATGAAATTGTCGTGCTAACATTTTTGCTGATTGGTGGAAAAACGCATGGGAATTTTTTGCTTGCTCAAAAATATTTACAGGTGGACCAGTCCAAGCTGGAGCTACCAATAGATCAGCCTTGTTGTTTCCAATGGCCAATCCTTCAGTCATTAAGTGACTGCGAATATGGGTGATGAAATATGAGTGACGTCTGTCATTTAAGGTCAATAATAATTCTCGCAACAGCTCAGCAAGCAGCTTATTCGAGACCTCACGAAGCATAGCCCTTTCAATGCACCACACCACTCCAACCACATAGAGAGAGTCTGATACAATATTCAGTGGCTGATCATTCCAGTGTTGAAATGCCCATATTACAGCTCGGAGCTCTAACGTCTGCAAGGAGTCTATAGACCCTCCCTGGATGATGTGACTATTCCATTGACCAGGCTCCTTTTCCCAGGTGACTCCTGCCTTTTTAGTTTTCTTTCCTGCATTGGTGAAAACAGTGATACCGTTTACCGGTGTTTCAGACCGATATGGCTCTTCCTCAAAGGTCTGGTTTTGCAGCATAGGGATCATGTGGTGAGCAGGATAAACATTTGTGAGGAGACCCGTGAAATCTGCGCAGGCAATTTGCAAAGCAAGAGAATTTCTAATGAGCCATTCTAAATATTCCTGAACCAATGGCACAATAATTGATTGTGGATCCACTCCTGCTATTTCTTGAATTCTAGATCGTCCTTTCATAATTAATTGCACAATAATTTCAATTTGGGGCACAACGGTTTTTCTCTGCCTCATTGGAGAAAATATCCACTCCAAAATGCGTAAAGGATTTGGCCCTTCCTGCACCCATTGGATGATGAGGGCAAGTGGCCAATCTCTACCTTGTTGTGAATTGACAATCATAAGGACAATAGGATACTGAGGATTAAACCGAGCTGCATGACATTGAGACACGTTTTCACTGATTTTGCTCAATGCACACTGTTGTTCAGGACCAAGCTCACGTTTCTTGTTAGCTTGAGTAGAGGTGCCTAATAACTGAATTAAAGGGTTTAAATCATCATTTGTTATGCCACAGATACCTCTTACCCATTGAATATCACCAACCAGCTTCTGGATATCACTGAGCGTTTTGATATCTGATTTGATTTCTAATTTTTGCGGTCTGACACTACTTCCTGTGATGATCCAGCCCAAATATTTCCAACGTGGTTGCTGTTGAATTTTTTCCAGGGCAATTTTTTGCCCCCTCTTCTCTAATTCTCTGGTCATCGCTATTAAAATGGTTTCTTTTTGCAAATGTTTTCCAGCAATTAATATCTCATCCATATAGTGATAAATTATCAATTGCAGATATTTCTTTTGAATTGGTCCTAAGGCCCAGGCAACAAATGCCTGGCACATGATAGGAGAATTTTTCATGCCTTGAGGCAAGACCAGCCAATGATATCTTTCTGCCGGTTCAGCCTTGTTAACAGAGGGAACCGAAAAGGCAAACTTTTCTACATCAGCTTTACACAGTGGAATTGTGAAAAAACAATCTTTCAAGTCAATAATCAGTAAATCCCAGTCCTCGGGCAGCATAACAGGAGATGGCAAACCCGGCTGCAAGGATCCGATATTTTCCATAACTGCATTAACCGCCCTTAAGTCATGCAACAATCTCCACTTCCCACCTTTCTTGGGAATAGTGAAGATTGGTGTGTTCCAGGGGCTATCTGAAGGAACAATATGTCCTGCTTTTAATTGCTCCTCTACTAGTTCTTTGACTTTTAGCAGCCTTTCTTATTTAAGCAGCCACTGATCTATCCATACTGGTTCTTCTGTTTTCCATTTCAATTTCAGGATTGGCTGCTCAGCAGCGGCCACCACTAAAAAGGCTGAGTTACAATTTGAGCTCCCATTTGAATTAGTAAGTCTCTGCCAACAAGTGTAATAGGTACATTCATGATATAGGGTCTGGTAGTAACTATTACACTGTCAGGAAATTGAAATGCAATCACCTCTTTGCTAATTTGAGTTAGACTGTGTTCCACCAATCCCATAAATACCGGATGGGGCAAAAACTGTAGGCCATGTATCAGGCCACTGTGATTTTGAAATGATTGTCACATCAGCCCCTGTGTCAATTAGCATCTTTGTCTGTTTTTTCCGGCCATTTTTTGCTATCATGATTATCACACATTCAGGTTTTGCTTTCGCTGTGTCTAAGGATAAATATACTTGCGGCGATCCTGTTGAGCCGAATCCCCCGTCTCCTCATTCTGCTATACCCGGTCGAGGAACACAAGATTTAAAAGGAACCAGTTGAGCTATGCAGCTACCTTTTGGAATAAAAACAGGTGGTGTTAACGAATAGACCATTATTTTTACAATTCCTACAAAATCAGCATCAATTACTCCAGGCAAAACAAAAATACCCCGTCTAGAGGTTGAAGATCTCCCTAGCAATAAGGCACTAAGACCATGACCTAATGGCCTTTGAGTATTGCTATCTATTAGATGCGCTCCAGTGTCTTGTAGAGTGACGTCTACGGCTGTTCCACGTCCACTCCGGCACTTCCAGCTGTGGCGGAGGGAATGGTGTCGAGGCATCCTTTTGCTGTTGGGATGCTGCCCAAGCACCCTGCATTTGTGTCATTGCGCAAGAGGCCGTGGTGCTCCTGTTCCCGTTTCCCTTACCTTTACCATTGCATTCTGATGTGTTACGGCTATCCTTTTGACAATGAACACACCATTTTGATCGTTTTCAAGCTTTACATTGACTTTTCCAATGACCTACTTTGCCGCAATTAAAACACCTCTTATCTTTTTTCTCTTTGCCTCCCTTTTTTTGTTTTAACAAGGGGGCAATGACTCCTTTCATAGTAGGAGCGATAGTTCCTTGCAAAGCAGCAGCAACATAGGCTGCATTATTCATTTGCTTGGTGTGTTCAGCCAATTCAATCATATCAGCTACCTCTGAATTTTTTGGTAGCGTCCCTAAGACCCGTTTGTTTTTTTCATTGGCATTATCAAAGGCCAGCATTTTAAACATTTGCTGTTTCATGGCCTCATTAAGATCTGGGTGATTATCAAAGGCAGAATATAATTTGTCTACAAACTGTGCATAGCTATCATTTAGCCCTTGCTTGACATGCGTGAACCCATAGGGCTTCCCTGGCTCATGCACTGAAAAAATGGCCTGCAGTGCTAGTTGTTGAGATAACTGCAGAACTTCTGTTGAAAATTGAGACTGCATTTGTACAGAGGCAAAAGGGCCCATACCCATTAGCATTTGGGCCTGAATTCCATATAACGGGTCGTTTTGTTGGTGTGATTTAGCTTGCTCCGCATCACACAATCTCTGCCAAGCTCTGTGGAACATGAGCTGTTGTGACAGAGTAAGCAAAACATTTGCAACCTGCATACTATCAAATGGAATCAACAAATCAGCGGTGAAAATATAGTGAATTATTTGTTGAGTGACCTGTGACTGCAACCCATACTGCGCAATGGCAGACCGAGCTTTCTCTAGCATTTTCCAATCAAAAGACTCCCACTTTTGACCCGCTGGAGAAAAAATAACAGGGAAAGCCTGCAGAAGAAAAGACCCCTCAACAATTGCATCTTTGATGATTCCTCTCCAGCGCTGAGCGGATTCCTGAGGATCTCTGGCTCCGGCGAAGAGATGCTCTGGAGGCGGCAGCGGCGGGGCAGACGGTTGCAGAGCCGAAGCTTGTGGGGAAACGCCTCCTGGCATGAAGGGGTTGAAAAGTTTAGATCTGTCCAGTGAAACAGCAGCCGCTGTTTTCTCAACTAGGGCGTGATGTTGTAATTCCAGCTCGCTGAGGCGTGCCATCACATCTCTCATGCATTCGTCCACTGATGGGGAGGGCCGGTCGGGGTTGTCCTCGGGGCTGGTGTCGTCACCCGAGGGCGGGGATGACGGGGCTGGCGAAAAAGGGAGCGGTGGATAAGTACCCGCCCCTGATCTGCATAATGGACCACCCACTGCTGGTTTTGCCTTTGTTGCTACTTCCGCCTTCGTCTCGGTCTGTTTCAGGCTGAGAAGCGAGGCGCTGCCCGGCAGAGCTCCGCCAGGTGAAACAGGGGGCGGCGGGTTAGGGGTGGAATGTTTAACTGGGGAGGTGGAGCCCCGAGGACCTGGAATCGGATATTCTGCGCGAAAGGATTAAAGGGAGACGAAGCCGCCGTGGGTGTAGGGTCGGCCCCCCCTTTTTTCTCCTCTCCGGGTGTCAAAGCCGCATATGCAGCAGCAGCAGCAGCCCGTTCCCCTTTCATTGTGCTCAAAGTCTCTCTTATTTGTTTCCACAGTATCGACCGTTTATAGGCTTCTTTGCCACTCTTTCCTCCGTTGCTAACTTCATCCCACAGACTCGTGCCTATGGCTTCCCAGGCAGACAGCTCAAACGCTGTGTTCACCCCGGATATCAGGCTTCTGTCCCGTGCCCACTGCAGCAGAGCCTTCAGGGCTTGTGCGTCGTAAGAAATTCCTCTCACAGAGAGCATATCTTGGAGGAGCTTAACTACCGCTTCCTTCACTTTGGTAAGCGTAAACCCCATCTCCTCCCCGACCGCTCAGTAACCTTTAGTGAGATTCAGAACAGGACCCGTTGTCCTCCGGTGCGCACCGTCTCCGTCCGCTGGGCACTGCGGAACGACTGTCGCCAGGGCAGCGACAACTTTCGGTCGGCTTTTCCACCCTCTCCGTCTGCTTTTCTTCACGCTGACAGCATCAGCTTCTAGCAGCAGTTCTGAGGGTCCCTGTTTGGGCGCCAGTTGCGGGAAGTCATGGCAAGCAATCACATAGAGACTTAATAAATCTTGTGAAAGGCACTTTAATGGCGTTACAACCCAGTTTATATAGACAGAGCACTAAGTCACAAGACTCTTCACGAGACTCTTCTAACTACTAATTGGCCAATAGCACTAGTGTGGCATAAATTGATTTGCGGCCTTAAAGCATGCATTCACACCGTCACACCTTTCCCAACTTCCCATCCTGCTTCAGCATCCGGGTCAGGCTCGAAGGTTGGATTGCTCACACGTCCATTGCTTGCTAAAAAACCCCCAACAGATACATTCAGTTCTACTTTGCCTTCCTGCATGGGCCATAACTCTAAAGCCCTTTGAATAGCCTCTTTAGCCAGTTCAAAGGCAGCCTGCTGCTCATTTCCCCATTCGAATTCATATTTCTTCCTAGTCACCTTGTATAATGGGGCCAAAATCTGTCCCAAATGGGGAATGTGTTGTCTCCAGAAACCAAACAGCCCAATAAATCTCTGCACCTCTTTCTTATTCTGTGGTGTTGCAAAGTCAAGGATCTTTTGTCGAGCTTTAGGTAGTATTTCTCGATGACCACGGTGCCAATGGATTCCCAAAAATTTAACTGAGACGGCCCTTGGATTTTAGTTGGATTAATCTCCCAGCCTTTCTGCCTCATATGCACTAGGAGCACTTCGAGCATTTGTTGTAATTCGGCCTCATTGCTCCCCTGAATTAGGATGTCATCAATACAGTGGACAATCTGCATATGAGGGGGAAGCTGTACCTCATCCAGATGCTCGGCCACTATTCTATGACAAATAGTTGGACTATGCACCCATCCTTGAGGCAACCTGGTAAAGGTGTACTGTCGCCCTTGCCATGTAAATGCAAATTGATCCCAATGCTCTTCTGCAATTGAGGTCGTAAAAAATGCATTGGCCAAATCAATGACGGCATACCACGTGCCAGGATGCCTCTGAACTCTTTCTATCAAAGTGACCATATCAGGTACAGCGGCCGCAAGAGGCGGGGTGCTCTTGTTCAGTTCCCTATAATCCACAGTCATTCTCCAGGGTCCATCGGCCTTCTTAACTGGCCAGACTGGACTATTCCACATGGTGGTAGTCAGTTTTAAAACTCCTGCAGCCAGTAAATCTTTGATTGTTTGGGAAATTTCTTCATGACCACCTGGAATCCTGTACTGTTTCATGGTTACTACCTTGGTCACAGCTGGAATTTGAACGGGAGGCATCTTTATCTTTCCTACTAGAATTGCCCGGTTAGTGATGGAACTCCTTAGCCCAAATTGATACCGACCATCAGGGAGATTCAAAGTCCCTTTAGAATATCTATTCCGATTATATACTCTGGAATCGGAACAATCATGACTGTATACTGTCGTTTCGGAAGGTTTCCAATTTTCATTTCAATTTGGGTTTGTACTGCCCCAATTTGCTTTCTGCCCAACCCTGTAATAATCACGGATTGCCCTTTAAATTTCTTAGGGTTCCCATAGATTAAGGAGGCCTCCGCTCCGGTATCCACTAAGGCTTTTACGATTTGAGAGGACTGTTTTTTCCAGAATATCTGTAGCTCCACAAGGGGTGACCGGTCCTCCCGCGCCCAATGTACAGGAGCTTGGCCAACATTTCAGAAGGAGTTATAATGCCTTGCTTCTCTCGAGGGATATAGGTCAGAGTACCGCTGCCACTCGTGGTTCCTCTCTGGAGCAACCAATCCACTCCCAGAGGGCCCACCGTGAGCAGAGGCGGGGTCCCGCTGAGGTTCCAGAGGGGGTGCTGTAGGCTGAATGGCTCCCGAATTGTGTGCCTGATAATTTCACACTTTCCTACGGAGTTTCTGTAACCCTCTCTGTTTATACATCCTCCATAGTTCATTGGTATCAAGACCATCAATCCTAGTGAGAGGTACACCATCTTTTAGCAAACCTTTAAACATTTGTCCTCGAGACATCCTATATTCGGTAGTTTTACGGTGTCTTGATTCCCTGTACTCTCCCAGGGGCCCCGTTGACGCTGGAATTCTCGATACCCCTGACGCTCCCAGGGGCCCCATTCTCCAAGGTCACCCAGCTGCTGCATCTCCTCAATTACATCTCTAATGGAATTCCCTGTTTCACTAAGTAGGAGAGTCACAAGAACATTCTTATATGCCGGTGGAGCAGTTTTAATGATTGCATTTCTCATGGGCACAGACAATCTAAGCTGCATTAATACCTCAACATGTCCCACATGAATGGCCAGTTTCATGCCTTCTTCCTTTACCCCTTGTATACCATCCCGCAGAGTATACCACGGTCGGTCAGAGCCTGGCCAGGGATTCTCTAGGGGGTATTTCGCCTTGCACCCTGCAGCAGCTACAGCCAATAGATTGGTAGTCTGATCATTATTTCGAAATGCATCCTGCACAAGAGGGTCTGAAGGTTAGACATTGGAACAGGCTGCCCAGGGAGGTGGTGGAGTCGCCATCCCTAGGGGCGTTCAAAAAAACAGGTTGATGAGGCACTTGAGGCCATGGTCTAGTGGTCTAATGGTTAGGAATATGATGGGATAAAGGTTAGACTTGATGACCCTGGAGGTCCCTTCCAACCATAATGTCCTGGGTTGCAATGTATTCTATTACCATGAGCCGTTGAAGCCTGGCGCCGGTGCTCCTTGCCCCCCCCGCCCCCGGGACTATTCTTCTGTCAATGCGCCCATCAGGGCCTTGCCCCAGGACTCACCGTCCCTGTGTGAGATGCTCCGGCCAGGGGGGGAGGGGTGGAGCCAAGCATTCCCGCCGGAGATATTTGGCGGGTTGGAGCGGCGCGAGGGGCCTTACCCGCTGGGATCCCAGAGGACAAGGACTGCACCGCCGCCGGATTCTCGGAGGAGTACCGGTTTTCTTTTCTACAAGATCACCGCTTCAACGGGATCATTTAAAAGAGAACTGCAGCTGCCACCGAAATCGGATTGCTCAGACCTTTTTTTTTTTCCTACGGACCACCGCTTTAACAGGACCATTTCGGAGAGAGCTGCAGCTGCCACTGGATCGGACTGGTACCAGCACCCTGCCCGGCAGGGGGCCAGGTTGTATCCCTGACTCTGTCAGGCCTGTAACCAGCTCCTCTGTATTATAGTTTTGTTGTATACATTAGTAAAAACTGTTATTCCCATTTCCTCATATCTTTGCCTGAAAGCCCCTTAATTTCAATTCTATAACAATTCGGAGGGAAGGGGGTTGTATTTTTCTGTTCCAAGGGGGGCTCCTGCCTTCCTTAGCAGACACCTGTCTTTCAAACCGGGACAGATTTTGGCACCCAACGTGGGGCCTGAGGGCATTGAGGAAAAAGGGTGAAAAGGGAATAACAGTTCCTGGCTAACCTGGTTTTTTTTTGTGCACTGAACGTGGGAACTTTGTTAGGCAGCACCATGTGGTCTAGTTTACCTTGCTTCGGGTGGCACGTGGTCGTGGCTATACTTTTCCCCTTTGCAGCCCCTTATCTAAACATGAGTCCTCTGACTAAGGCTACCGTGGCTGTTATCCAGCTTGCACTGTGGGTTGATAAGGTGAGGAATTCATGGTTTTTCAATTTCCTGTGGAATGTGGGCACATGGATAAAGGGCTATCACACGCTCAGCGTATGTTTCTGGGATTACATTAAAAATGGTACCTTCTGTGAGGAAATAACACCAGGGGAAGTTTTCTCCCAACCATTCAACCAGTTCTTTGGGTCTGCTCCATCAGCTTTCGAAGGGTTTAGTTTTCCCCTAGATATTATCCATGTGTTGCTGCTAATAGGCCTACTCTGCTTGGCCCTCAGAGATAAAGTGAGACTGACTTGGATAACTACTTGGGCACCCACCCCAGAGACTAGGAATGCTGCCCCAGAACCTGACACGGCCCCAGAGGCCAGAGATCCTGCCCTGCAGCCTGACCCTGTCCCACGCCCTGGCATTGCCCAACAGCCCACCTCACAAATGGACCAGCCTAATTGGGTGGGGGTACTGGTAAAGGAAATACACGAGATGGGCCAGATGCTGAGGGAATACACCTCCCAAACTAGTGGGAAACCTTGTCCTGGAAAGGGAGAGTCTGATGGTGCAGCAGTGGAACCCACAGATGTTACAATCGTGCAGGATCCAGCTGAACCACAAGGACAGCCACAGCCAGCGGCAGTCGCCCCTGTGCAGAGGAGGAAGTGCAAGGCCAAATCAGTACGCCCGGTTAATGATGGTGATGAACCAGAGCCCTCACAACCTGCAGGGGAGTCAGAGCCTGAAATTATCATCGAATCCCTGTCGTTCGACAGTCTCCGTAATATGCGAAAAGACATTGCGCGACGGGGGCGTGAGCCTTATACAACCTGGTTACTTCGGGTTTGGGACCTTATGGGTAAAGGCGTACAACTGGATAGTGGCGAAGCCAGGTATTTGGGATCCTTGGCCCAAGACTCAGGGGTGGACCAGGTATTCGTAAGGGAGCCGGGGCCCCTTTCTCTCTGGGAGCGGCTTTTAATGAGTGTGAGGGAAAGGTTTGTCCACAGAGAGAGAATGCAGGAGTACCATCATAGAATGCAATGGAAGACCCTTGAGGAAGCGATCCAACAGCTGAGGGAAGTGGCAGTGTTAGAGGTACTCTTTGGGAAGGATGGACAGCATGATAATGACCCCGACAAGGTCAAGTGTACAGGGCAGATGCTGTGGAACCTGGCAAAGCTGGGGCCACAGCAGTATGCCACGTTCATTGCAACAATTAATGCTGATGACAACCAAGAGACAGTGGGTTCTGTTGCCAACAGGTTCAGATATTATGAGAGTTTAGTCAATGGCCCAATGAAAGCTCATGTCGCTGCTGTGGCTAGGGACCTCAAAGAAGAGATTAGGGAGGAGGTGATGGAGGAGTTGAGGAGGAGTAGCTCTCATGTGGCACCAGTGCAGGTCATAAACCCCAGAGTCAGAGCCCGACGTCCCCCAGCTAGAGAGAGAGGGTACACCCCACGATCTGAGCTGTGGTTCTTCCTGTGTGACTGTGGGGAAGACATGAGAAGGTGGGATGGGAAACCCACTTCTGTCCTGGCAGCACAGGTTCATGAGCTCAAAAGGGAAAACACTAACCGAGGGGGTTCCACTAAAGCAAAAGTAGCCTCAGCCTCCCGTGACCGAGCTGCCAGGTATTACAGAAGGGAGGATGATATGTCGGATCCCCTTGAAGAGACATGTAGCAGGTATGCCCAGGGGAGGGATGATAACCAGGCCTAGAGGGGCCCTGCCTCTAGCCAGGAAGAGGCACGGGAGAATCGGGTCTTTTGGACAGTGTGGATCCGATGGCCTGGCACATCAGAGCCACAGAGATATGAAGCATTGGTTGACACTGGAGCACAATGTACCCTAATGCCATCGGGACATGTGGGGGCAGAATCTGTGTCTATTGCTGGGGTGACAGGGGGGTCGCAGCAGCTGACCCTGTTGGAAGCTGAGATGAGCCTGACTGGGAAGGAGTGGCAGAAACATCCTATTGTGACTGGCCCGGAGGCCCCATGTATCCTGGGAATAGACTTTCTCCGGAATGGCTATTACAAAGACCCAAAAGGGTTTAAGTGGGCTTTTGGGATAGCTGCTGTGGAAGCAGAAGGCATTAGGCAGTTGAACACCTTGCCTGGACTATCAGAAAATCCTTTTGCAGTTGGGCTCCTGAAGGTGGAAGAGCAACGGGTGCCAATTGCCACTTCGACGGTGCACTGCCGGCAGTATCGGACGAATCGAGATGCCGTGATCCCCATCCACAAGGTGATCCGTGAGCTGGAGGGCCAAGGGGTGATCAGCAAGACCCACTCACCCTTCAACAGCCCCATCTGGCCTGTGCGCAAGCCTGACGGAGAATGGAGATTGACTGTGGACTATCGTGCTTTGAATGAAGTGACTCCACCATTGAGTGCTGCTGTGCCGGACATGCTGGAGCTCCAGTACGAGCTGGAGTCCAAAGCAGCAAAGTGGTATGCCATTATTGACATTGCTAATGCATTTTTCTCCATTCCTCTGTCACCAGAGTGCAGGCCTCAGTTTGCCTTCACCTGGAGGGGCGTGCAGTACACCTGGAACCGACTGCCCCAGGGGTGGAAGCACAGTTCCACCATCTGCCATGGGCTGATCCAGACTGCGCTGGAAAAGGGTGAGGCTCCAGAACATTTGCAGTTCATCGATGATATCATTGTATGGGGGAACACGGCAGTGGAAGTATTTGAGAAAGGAGAGAAAATCATCCAGATTCTCCTGGAGGCCGGCTTCGCCATCAAGAAACGCAAAGTCAAGGGACCTGCCCGAGAGATCCAGTTCCTGGGGGTAAAGTGGCAAGACGGACGGCGCCAGATTCCCACCGAGGTCATCAATAAGATCACTGTGATGTCTCCACCGACCAACAAGAAGGAAACACAAGAATTCCTAGGTGTCATAGGCTTTTGGAGAATGCACATTCCCGAGTACAGCCAGATCGTGAGCCCTCTCTACCTGGTTACCCGCAAGAAGAACGATTTCCACTGGGGCCCTGAACAACAACAAGCCTTCACTCAGATCAAGCAGGAAATCGCTCATGCGGTAGCCCTTGGCCCAGTCAGGACAGGACCAGAGGTGAAAAATGTGCTCTACTCTGCAGCCGGGAACAAGGGTCTGTCCTGGAGCCTTTGGCAGAAGGTGCCTGATGAGACTCGGGGCCGACCATTGGGATTCTGGAGCCGAAGCTACAGAGGGTCCGAAGCCAACTACACTGCAACAGAGAAAGAAATCTTGGCCGCCTATGAAGGAGTTCGAGCTGCCTCAGAAGTAATCGGCACAGAGGCACAACTCCTCCTGGCACCCCGACTACCGGTGCTGGGGTGGATGTTCAAGGGAAAGGCTCCCTCCACGCATCATGCCACCGACGCTACTTGGAGCAAATGGATTGCCCTCATCACACAGCGAGCCCGCATTGGAAACCAAAATCGCCCTGGGATCTTGGAAATAATTACCAACTGGCCAGAAGGTGAGGCTTTTGGATTATCTTCTGAAGAAGAGGAAGAGCAGGTGACACGTGCTGAGGAAGCCCCTCCATATAACGAGCTACCAGAGAGTGACAGACGATATGCCCTCTTCACCGATGGTTCCTGCTGAATTGTAGGTGCTAGCCGGAAATGGAAAGCTGTTGTATGGAGCCCCACACGACAAGTTGTACAAGCTACCGAGGGAGAGGCTGGATCGAGCCAATTTGCTGAACTCAAAGCCATCCAATTAGCCCTGGACATTGCTGAACGAGAGAAGTGGCCAAAGCTCTACCTATACATTGATTCGTGGATGGTAGTCAATGCCCTGTGGGGTTGGCTGGAAAGGTGGAAAAAGGCCAACTGGCAGCGTAGGGGAAAACCAATCTGGGCTGCTGATGAGTGGAAGGACATTGCCGCTCGGGTAAAGGAGCTACCTGTGAAAGTCCGTCATGTAGATGCTCATGTCCCCAAGAGTCGGGCTAATGAAGAACATCGCAACAATGAGAAGGCAGATCAGGCTGCAAAAATAGAGGTGTTCCAGATAGATTTGGATTGGCAGCATAAAGGAGAGTTGTTCTTAGCTCGGTGGGCCCATGATGTCTCAGGCCATCAAGGCAGAGATGCCACCTATAAGTGGGCACGAGACCGAGGGGTGGATCTAACCATGGACAGTATCACCCAGGCTATCCATGACTGTGAGACGTGCGCTGCGATCAAACAGGCCAAGCGGGTGAAGCCCCTGTGGTATGGTGGGCGGTGGTCCAAATACAAGTATGGGGAGGCCTGGCAGATTGACTACATCACACTGCCTCAAACCCGCCAAGGCAAGCGCTACATGCTCACAATGGTGGAAGCCACCACTGGATGGCTGGAGACCTACCCTGTGCCTCACGCTACTGCCCGGAACACCATCCTGGGCCTTGAAAAGCAAGTCCTTTGGAGGCATGGCACCCCTGAGAGAATTGAGTCCGACAACGGGACTCATTTCAAGAACAGCCTTGTCAACACCTGGGCTAGGGAGCATGGCATTGAGTGGGTGTACCACATCCCTTACCATGCACCAGCAGCTGGGAAAGTTGAGCGGTGCAACGGACTGCTTAAAACCACCTTGAAGGCACTGGGTGGAGGAACTTTCAAAAACTGGGAGATGCATTTAGCAAAAGCCACCTGGTTAGTTAACACCCGAGGCTCCACGAACCGAGCAGGCCCCGCTCAGTCTGAATCCTTACAAACAACAGACGGGGATAGGGTTCCAGTGGTGCACATGAGAGGTATGCTTGGGAAAACTGTTTGGGTTAATTCTGCCTCGGGCAGAGACAAACCCATCCGTGGGGTTGTCTTTGCTCAGGGACCAGGTTGTACTTGGTGGGTAATGCAGAAAGATGGGGAAACCCAGTGTGTACCACAAGGGCACCTTATTTTAAGTGAGAACTGAGTGTAGAGTTTCATTGTATATGTATATATATATATGTGTGTGTGTGTGTGTGTGTATAGAGTTTAAGAAAGGTATTGATTTGGGATGATGCAAATGGTAATAGAATAAGGGGTGGATAATGTCCTGGGTTGCAATGTATTCTATTACCATGAGCCGTTGAAGCCTGGCGCCGGTGCTCCTTGCCCCCCCTGCCCCCGGGACTATTCTTCTGTCAATGCGCCCATCAGGGCCTTGCCCCAGGACTCACCGTCCCTGTGTGAGATGCTCCGGCCAGGGGGGGAGGGGTGGAGCCAAGCATTCCCGCCGGAGATATTTGGCGGGTTGGAGCGGCGCAAGGGGCCTTACCCGCTGGGATCCCAGAGGACAAGGACTGCACCGCTGCCGGATTTCGGAGGACCGGTTTTCCTTTTCTACAAGATCACCGCTTCAGCGGGATCACTTAAAAGAGAACTGCAGCTGCCACCGAAATCGGATTGCTCAGACCTTTTTTTTCTACGGACCACCGCTTTAACAGGGCCATTTCGGAGAGAGCTGCAGCTGCCACTGGATCGGACTGGTACCAGCACCCTGCCCGGCAGGGGGCCAGGTTGTATCCCTGACTCTGTCAGGCCTGTAACCAGTTCTTCTGTATTATAGTTTTGTTGTATACATTGGTAAAAACTGTTATTCCCATTTTCCTCATATCTTTGCCTGAAAGCCCCTTAATTTCAATTTTATAACAATTCGGAGGGAAGGGGGTTGTATTTTTCTGTTCCAAGGGGGGCTCCCGCCTTCCTTAGCAGACACCTGTCTTTCAAACCGGGACACATAATTATTCTATGAATCTATGATTCTATGAACTCAGTGTTACAAACTTCTTACAGTCCAAGTTATCCAGCCTAACCCCTGATGCTCCCTGATCATACAAACGTGCCATCCAAGCAAGCAAGGGCTCTCCTGGTCTCCAACTAAACCATGCAAGAATATCATTTACTTCTTGCTGTGTAAAACCCTCCATTGTGGGTCTATTTACTGGCGGCTGGTTTTCGGAAAATTCTATCTTTCTCCTGATGACTGGTCTCGCATCTGCAGAGTCATCTGAGGCACCAGCCCCATTGGACTCCGCAGGGTACCAAATATCGTCATCCGAGTCATCAGGGTTACAGTGCACGTCCACCTGTACAACTTCTGAGTGGACCTTCTTATGATTAGATTGCCCCCTTCTCTTCCCCTGTTTACACTGGGCAACTTGTACTGTAGCCTTCTCAGGTACAGCTTGGCAAGTGTCCAGCTTGTCAGTAAGGAGCTTATTTAAAGATTTTAAAGTCACAATCTGATCTCGCATGTGGGAACATTCTACCAGTAATTGTTCTTTCTGCTGGTGCTGTTTCTTATAGGCTGTCAACAAAATCCATCCCCATTTCCCAAAGGTTACAGCATCCCATGCCTTATTGGAGAACTTCCAAATAGTTTCCAATACATCCTGCAGTTCAGCCACTGCCAACTGCATCTCCCACTGTTCACATGGTCCCCCAAATTTAACCCATTCGAGAGCCAGTGAACTGTACATGGGATCTTCCCAACCGGGAACATCAGATGGGGCCATCCTCATCGCCAGTTTTGTTTTGCCAATTACTAGGCCTAGTACAAAGGACGCAGCCAGCAGTAGAACAAACCAGCAACCAGAGTCTATTGTACACAAAAAGGTCAGTACGTGGGTGATCACTGGGTGTATAAACAAGTCCATCAGATTACACATAACAGACATCAACCCCAGGAATGATACAACACAGCCAACAATCGGTGGAACAAACAAAGCAACAAAGTCTCGCATGGCAGAGATGGGAGACAACCAAGTCAATAAGCTGATAATATAGGAGAGAGATAGCCACATGTTGTTCTCACAGAGCCGCGTTCACAAGCACCAAACCGGACTGGGGCCCAGTTGCAGGGGGAGTCAGGAGGTCCTTCCCCAACAGGAAACTCTGCAAAGTGCATCCACCTCACAGACAGACACTCCACCCTTCCTGCAAGTGGGCCCATCTTTTATGCCCAAAGCAGGACACCTGGCACTCATTTACCCAATGCAGGGCACCTGGGGCTTGTTTACCCAAGGGCTTTCCCTGCAAGGTTGGCTGCACCTTGGAGGAAAGCCAAAAGGCAAACTCATCCCCTCCTTTTGAAGGACCATGGGAACCACCCATATGTCAACCTTAATTCAGGGCTCAGACCCCAGCACTTCACCCACCAAAGGGACACTAACAGAAACCCAAACATCCTCTTTAATCTGTCCATGCTCTGAGATGCCAAACAGAAATGAACATAACCTAATCTGGAGCCAAATCCCACTGAACCCAGCACACACTGGGAGAAATGAGTGATCCCCCTCTTTTCTCCCATGGGCCTCCTACCAGCTCCATAGGCCACCAACATGGCAGATACACAGCCCACTCAGGCCCTCCTCACACCATCCTCAGTGCTGTGGGAGGGGGCACTCTCCCCACTGTCCCCTTTGCTTCCAGGGAGCTGCAGAGGAGGCAACACTAGCTGAAAAAGATCTCCCTGACGTATTTCAGAACATCATCCTCGGAGTCCTCCCAGCCTGTCCTCTCTGCATTGGCACTGGCACCAGCTTCAGGTGGGGATGGGAGAGCCGGACTGCCATCGCTGCCTCCCCCAGCGCTGGCTGTGCTTCCAGGAGCCTCGTTTGGTGTGGGCTGGAGCTCCTGCTCCTCTTCAGTCCCAGACCGGGCCTTCTCCTCATCTTCCTGGCGCTGTAGATTCTGACCAAAGGGAAAACAACCAGACCCAGCTGTGTGCGACTCCACCCTGGGAGCACCCCAAGGGGCAGGGGGGCACCGCACTGTCCTCGCAGGGCACCCCCTCGCCAGTCCCCAGGTCCGCGTCGGGGGACAGAGGCAGCTGCACCAGCCCCGGCAGCCTCCGGTCAGGACAACAGCCAGGAAACGCGGGCAGCGTTCAGCAGCGCCCCCAGAGCCGCTGGCTCTCGGAGAGGGGCCGCCAGGGAGCCCCTCCGCCCGCGCTCGGTACCGCCACGGCCGCGTCCGCACCCCCGCGGGTGCGAGCTCACTTCTGCCAGGACCGCCAGTGTTACCAATCTGATCAGATTCTGATGATTTTGATGATTTTATGATTTTAGTTTAGCTAAAATCAAGTTAGGCCTAATCGAATCATATGAGGGAGTGACTGTGTTTTGTTTTAGTAACCGCAGAAAGCACACAGAACAAACAGGGGGTACCAGCAGCTAAAGTACATGAAGTGAACAGGGGGTACAAGCAGCTAAGGCCCAGCATTGTCTGTAACTAGAAACCATGTAGTCAAGAAAGTAAAATATTATGTTTAAGCAACCACCGTGGAAACAATACAGTAATTAATCATATAGTGGCTAAAGTCACAGTGACCAGTTTATGCTGCTTAAAGATCCCCTTATCCCCCTCCCCATCCTAATCTGAATATTAGAGGGTACCATCAATAACGCGACCATGGCGTGACTATAGGTGACCAATGCTTGTTATTAGAAATGAATATACATGAAGTGATGTAATCCGACAGATCCTTAGGGGCCAATCAAGGTAAAGGTTAATTTTGATGAGCAATTGAAAGCGAGCAGTACATGCAGTTTTATGTTAAATAGCTTATACAATGGAACTCAAATATATAAAAACCCTGCTAAAGGTGATGTAACCCAGGATACGCTAGGTGGAGTTATCCCCCGTATCCTCCGCGCGTCAATAAAGAAGTGTCTGCTTATCTACATCACATTGGTGTTGATAAGTTCTTTGTCCTGTTTGGTGACACTCCCCCACCGCCCCCATCCAGGCCGGGAAGAACTGTCGCCGCCGCCATCCCCCGCGCGGCAGCACCCCGACTGCTCCAGGAGTCGTCATCCCCGTCCCCCGTCCGGGAAGCCCAGGTCTCCCCTCAGCGGCACCAGCGCGTTGGTACCGGCCGCGGCCGCACAGCACGGCAGAGCCGGCGGTGCCGCTTGGGACAGCTTTGTCCTGTCACTCCCAGCCCTGTTCCTCGCTAAACCTCGAGTGCAGCGAGCAGGAAAACTACCCCAACCCCCTCCCAAAACTCAAGTCACAACAGTGCCCGGTGCCCGATCAGGCGGACAGGGAGGCCGCGCAGGGAGCCTGGGGCTCCGGGGGCAGCCCGGCAGCTGGGAGGGACCGGCAGTCTGAAGGTGTTGTAAGCCGAGCAGACACAGCACCAGCAGAAGCTTTGTCAGTGTAGTCACTGTTATAGATTAAGACCAAAGATTTCTCCAATTATAAGGTAATTTTATTGAAGAAGGTAAACAGGCAAAACAGCGCTGGGCGGCCACGGGAGTCTCCGCTCCACCGATGGCGCACTCCCCCCTCCCCGCCAGTCCCCTCTTTATAGTCCTTGGTTCCCGGGCGCGGCTTTCACAACTCGTTATCTTCTACGGCTGCATGTGTTGTTGTTAGGCGGTCGTTTTCTGCCCTCTGATGGTCGTAGGTGGTCGTGGGATGAAGGCCGTAGTCTTCCTCTGCGCCGTAAGTCATGTCCTGGTTTCTTGAGATATGCGCCTTCATTGCAAAAAGACTCAACATATTTCCTTATCAGACAAACATTACTAGCTTTAGCCGGATACTGTGGTTATAACTTAAGCAAACAGGTCTTGCAAGTCAGCATGATCCAAGCAGGTTTTGCAAAAAGCGTGTCTAGGCCAGTTTCAAGACTTATCATTTCCCACAGAGCTAAAAGGCATAATGGTTCGGTTTGATCAACAAATTTATTATGCACACTTATTACAGTCACCTCACCCTCTTTCCCTCTCAAACTGGTGGAAGAGGCTCCCCATCAGCAGGCAGGACGGGAAGAAGCAGTAAGGGGCAGGCACTACCCTGTAGCAAAGCCTCCACTTACCCTGGCTGGAAGAGCCAGCAAAGCCCAGGACGGTGGCTCCACAGCACTGGCAGTACCAGAGGCCTGGGCCCAAGCTGGGGCAAGGAGGCAGCTGATGCTTGGCTCTGCCCTCCTGTGCTAGCCTGGTCCCTCTACCCCACATTATGTGGAGCTCAGCAGGCCACTATACAGGAAGAGACTGGTTCTAGCCCTCCCTCCTATCCCCTATCAGGTAGCTAGTAGGCATTATGTAGCTTCTGAACTCCAACACAAGCCTTTCGACAGCAATCTCTCCCCTTGTCGGTAGCAGATAGCGCAAAGGAACACAATACATCAGAATGAACTCTATTTTTGTTCCTGGATATCTTGCACTGTCCCCCTCACCCTGCAAGTGTCAGTGCCAGAAGCACCTGGTGAAAGCACAGAGGACTTTTCTCCATGCAGACTTTCTTGACACATCACTGCCCCAGCTATGTTTTTCAGCAACAACTGAACAGAGCAGAAGAATCAAGTGCAAGGGAATATTTTCTTTTTATGGAAAAAAAAACCCACAAAAAAACCCAACCAAACAAAATAAAAACACAGTAACAAATACTACACCAAAAGAATACTCTGGTCTCACATTGGCCTTTCCATTTTGAGCCATCTTATCACCATGTGTGGGATGGGGCCTGGAGAGCAGAGCCCCTAGTGCTGCCTGCTCAATTGATAGGCGAGGACGTGTTGGAACTTGTAGGCCATAAACAATGGGAAAGGAATGCGGTAAAACCTGAACAACACGGAGAGAAACAAGTTTCAGGCCCATGCCTAATAGGCCTTAAGGACTTTGCCCTCAAGATCAGGTTGTTAGCGTGACCCTGTATCACTGACCAATCAGATACAACCATGGAAACAGGGTATGTTCAAAAAGACCAATCTGTTTGGAACACACAGCTCATGTGGGCATATATAAAGAAATGGTTGCACACAATAAATCGACATTTTGCTTGCACCAAGCTGCGTCCCGTCTCTCAATTGCGGCAAATTGGTGCCCCCACCGTGATGGGTGTATGACCCGCCTAGCTGAGCGGCATGCTGCGAGTCCCACAGAACGCTGAATGAGCCGCTGAAAAGAAGCGGGAGCCGACTGGCCTGAAATCCCTCCTAGCAGGGAGGTGAGCTGTGGGAAACATGGGGAATCGAGCGTCTGCCCTGGAAAGAGACGTATATGACCTCATGGAAGGTCTTCTTAAAAAACATGGGAGAAATATTTCCGGGCGTGACCTCAAGGCAATGATTAAATGGGCACAGGTGGAAATACCTACTGCATCTAGTATTTTTACATGTGAACTCTGGGATAACGTGGGGGTGAAATTATGGGATGCGGCAACAACGGGAAATGCCGAGGCTCAGCGTATGCTCCCGTGGTGGAGAAGCATTTTTGAGACTCTAAAAGCCCAGGAGGGGGAGCTAGAAGCCAAAGAAGGGGGAGGGGAACCGCGTGCCGCGGAAACCCCAACGGCACCTCCCTTGCCGCCCTCTGGGCCACCGCGTCCCGGACCTTTAGGTGCATACGCTGCCCGTTACCCCCGGAGGAACACCCTTTCGATCCGGGTCCGGTCCATCCGGGCAAGGAACCGGACTTATACCCCCTTGACCCACACGATGTGTGGGCTAACATAAGACGACAAGCCCTGAAGGAGGGGGATCTGGAGGTTGCTAGAACAGTAGTGGCCCCGCTGATTTATCGGGGCTGGGGGGCACAATGGGAAGCCCTGTCTTTTCCAGTTATTAAGGAGCTGCGCCGTACCGTCACCGAGCACAGGCTTCCTTCCCCCTATTTTGCGAGTCTGTTGTCTTCCGTGTTCGACACGTACTTTATGACTCCGCATGGTTTAAAATCTCAAGCGCATGGAATTTGCCCAAGATGTCAGAAAGGTCGCCATTATGCTAATCAATGTCGGTCTAAGTATGATTTTCAGGGTCAACCGATACAGGGAAACCAATCGCGGAGCGCGGGGCAGCGACGTGCGCAGGCACAAGTACCGCAGCCGATGTTCCAACATCCACGGAGGGAAGCAGCAGCGCCTCAAGTCTTTGTCCAGCAACAGCCGGTAGCGCCGGATTGGACCTGGCAACCTCCCACACAGTAATGTTACTCGATCCCTCGGTTCACCTGTTGTCAACAAATGTCTCGGGGCCCTTACCCCCTAGGACACAGGCACTATTGTTAGGAAGATCATCTACAACATTGTCAGGACTTTTTGTATTACCAGGGGTCATTGACTCTGACAATGCTAATGAAATCAAAATTATGGCATGGACCCCGTTTCTTCCCTGTACAATACCTAAAGGCAGCCATATAGCACAATTAATATTGATTCCAGCAGGGACAAACTCCTCTGTTTCTAGTCAACTTCAACAAAGGAGGGGAGGGTTTGGATCTATGGGGAACCCACAAATTTTATGGGTACAATCTATTTCCCAAAAGCGACCCATATGTCAGTGTACCCTTATCCACGGGGGATGGCAAGTAGTGCTAAATGGAATTATTGATACCGGAGCTGATGTTACAGTAATCTCTCAGGCTAAGTGGCCCCCACAATGGCCTCTAGCTAATGTCTCCCAAGCATTGGCTGGAATTGGGGAAACTGGTAGTAGCCACCAAAGTTTGGAATTAATCCAAATCCAAGGTCCAGAGGGGCATATAGCCTCTATTAAACCCTTTGTGTTACCCGTTCCTATGATTCTATGGGGGCGTGATGTGCTATCACAGTGGGGAATGTCCATTCGGACCCATTTTTAGACAGGGCCATTGAAGTGCGAGACACCCTAACGTTGACATGGAAAACTGATAGCCCTATTTGGGTAGATCAATGGTCCCTACCACTGGAAAAGCTTCGCGCCCTCCAAGAATTAGTCATGGAACAGTTAATGAAAGGACATGTCGTGCCTTCCACTAGTCCCTGGAATTCGCCTGGTTTTGTTATTGAGAAACAAACTGGCAAGTGGCGTTTGCTCCATGATCTCTGAAAAATTAATGATGGTATAGAAGACATGGGAGCCCTCCAACCAGGACTCCCGTCCCCCACTATGATCCCTCAACATTGGCATTTGACTGTTATTGATCTTAAAGACTGCTTTTTTAATATCCCATTGCACCCAGATGATGCTCCTAAATTTGCTTTTTCAGTTCCAAGCGTCAACATGCAAGCCCCGTTACAGAGATAGCAGTGGGTTGTGCTGCCACAGGGGATGAAGAACAGCCCTACAATCTGTCAATGGTATGTTGCTAAAGTATTTAGTCCAATTAGGACTGCAATACCCACTGTCTTGTTGTATCATTATATGGATGATATCCTAGTGGCTGCGCAACATCACGAGGTCATGGAGAAAGCTGTAGCCCTTGTCACGTCTGCTGTCAACAACGCAGGCCTCTGTATTGCGCCAGAAAAGGTTCAAAAAATACCCCCATGGAAATATTTAGGTTGGCGCATCAGGGCCCAGACTATAGTTCCTCAACCCTTACAGACTGACACAGACATACGTGCATATTACAACAACAGAAAGGGGGTATGGGGACTGCCACCCCTGAGGAACGACTACAGAAAGCTTTGTATGTTTTTAACTTTTTGAATTGTTCTTTAATAGATAACAGTCCTGTGATAGTTCTACATTTTAACACAAATGCTTCACTTGAGGCACGAGTTAAAGCCCCAGTGTTGGTTCGTGATCCAGAAACAGGTAAGATCATGGGACCATATCCTCTCGTCACATGGGGAAGAGGTTATGCTTGTGTTTCCACAGAAAAAGGCCCTAGGTGGATCCCGGCAAAGAACGTACGGCCCTTCCGTGAGTCCCTACCACAGTCATCCAGTGACAACTCCGATCATCTCTTTGATCAATGAATCTCTCTGACCACTCAGAATCGATCCATGCCAGCATTCAGCGGTTTAAGGACGGGGTTTCTAAGCTCTGACAAGAGAATAGTTGGGACTGGTTAGATAAACTTTTTGGAGGATGGGGGCTGTGTCAGCCACCCTGGTTGAGAAGTTTGGTGAAAACGATCGTTTATACTTTGGCTTTTGTCAGAGTTTGGTAAATTGTTTAACTTTTTGAATTATGTTTGCAAGGTTTGGTAGCATGTTCAATAAAAAAAGGTTCTTTTTGTGCAACAGGAAGGGGGAGATGTGGGATGGGGCCTGGAGAGCAGAGCCCCTAGTGCTGCCTGCTCAATTGATAGGCAAGGACGTGTTGGAACTTGTAGGCCATAAACAATGGGAAAGGAATGCGGTAAAACCTGAACACCATGGAGTATCACTGACCAATCAGATACAACTGTGTAAACAGGGTATGTTCAAAAAGACCAATCTGTTTGGAACACACAGCTCATGTGGGCATATATAAAGAAATGGTTGCGCACAATAAACCGACATTTTGCTTGCACCAAGCTGCGTCCCATCTCTCAATCGCGGCAACCATGCACTGTGCTGTCTCATGCATGCCTGCTCCAGCCTCACCTTCTATAGAACTCTTGATGTGATCCCAGCAGCCTTCTAGCCCTGTGCTACTCAAGACTCCCTAACAGAGGGAGTCCAGCTGCCACAATGGGTCAGTGAAGACTCATTTTTCAGTGCTGCCATTGATCCAGTCCCATACTGGCATTCTACTGCACAGTGGTTTGGCAAATGTATTTAACATTTGTCAAGAAGCAAAAGCTACAGTGGGAAGAAGGACTGTGGTTTGCCTTCACTCCCATGCAGTTTGTTCCTGTGGAGTTAACACTGTTTTTGTCAAGTCTGTTCCTCTTTCCCTTCAGCACTGTCCAGGTTAAGACTTTTGAGCCAGTAAGGTGGTTAATTTAATCTTCCCATCCATAGAGGCAGTGAGGCAGGTCCCACAGTCCATGGCTGTGCTCCAATCCACTGTGACAACAGGAACTCGGTGTCCTCCCAGGGAAAGGCAGCTCTCCAGAACCTTTTCTTCACCATTTAACTAAAGGAAGGAAAATCATAAGATTTTAAGGAAGCAAGTTTCTACAGTAGGGGCAGTGTACCTACAGGAGAAGCCAGTCTGCTACAGACTCCATACCCCTATCAGCATACATAATTAAGCAGAAAATCAGAGAGATCTTGAGATGTACATAGGACACGAGGAAGCAAATTTCCAGTCTCATGGCAGAAGTATGTGTTCTCAAGCAGTTCAGCTTTTGACACCAGCTGAGCTGCAGTAATTGAATAAGGCAGGCTAAGAGCACACACTGAGGAGGGACACATAAGCCTAAGCTATAGCTCCTGTTAGTACAGGTGCTCCGAATGTCCGAGATGCAAATTAAAAATTCCATCTGATCTGCCTTGCAATGGCTTATACTGATGGGTATTGACTCAAGAGAGGCAGGCAAGGGGCACACAGTCAGTAACCACTTGTTACTGCAGCACAGAAATTTGGGTACTTGGAGGCATTCAGCCTTAACCTTCATTTCATTTCAGTACACAGTAAGAGGAGAGAATCAGGCTGGGACAAACATAGCATCAGCAAGCACAAGGCAGATTGAAGATAAGCATCAGTCAACAACCACACATTTTGCATTGAACTGGCATGCATCAATATATTTTAAAATAAAACTTTGTCCTAGGCAATTGGGCACCAAGGAAAACTGCTGCATCTAAGCTTTAAGAACAAGGAACACACATACTCTAGCTACATACAGAGGCTTGCAGAGGGTTCAAACACCTGCTAAGCATCACACACTGCTGAAATGTATGCTGTATGAAACTGAGCAGCAACCTTCACAGAGCAGGGATGGGTAGGTGCTGCTTGAGAACTTCCAGTGGCTGCTGTTGCAGCCTTGTAACATGAGCTTGTATGAATGTGTAAGAGTACTCCCCATCACTTCTCAGACTTACCGTAAAAATTACTCCCCCAGCAGAAGAACAGGTCAACATATAGTTGCCCTCAGAATCAAAAGCAAAAAGCCTTCCTCGTGGGAATTGGACTTGCTTGTAGCCACTGTACCCAGACAGAACAAAAGGACCTGTAGCTTCGCTGGGAAGATCATACTCAGACACCTTCAAGCCACTTTTGTGAATATTCCACTGGATAAACTAGAATGACAAAAAGAGGTGACAAAAGCCCATAGTTAAATTGACTGGGATGAAAGTAGAGGGGCCATTCATTGTTTTTAAACAAAGTGGCTATTCCTCACAAACAGAAGATGGCATTTTGACATTTACATCCAAGTGGCTATACTTATAAAACACAGGCTTCTGAGGCTGTAAGAGTGCCTACTATCCAGGCAAACATATGCCCTACCTTCCACAAGCACTACTGCCTATATGTTCTTCCACACTGCATGCAGGATCCTGGTGGGAATTCACTTAACTCATCAGCCAAGGACCCACCACACCTTCAGTCAGTCTCCCTCCCTGAGCCATACCTCTACTGGTGAAGACTGTGGAACTGCAGAAATTGAAACCTTTATTATAAGCAACAAGGAGCTGCTAACAAGGAAGTTTATGCAAAATGGTCAAGGATCTGCTCCCTGGTGAATCCCAGATCCCAAACGTGGTGATCTCAGGGGCACAGAAAGGTCATCATCACATGGATACCCTGGGAAGGGGATGTCACGAACAGCAGGACTTGCAGACAAGGTCTGAGACAGCTCCAGCTGTTAATACAATTTCCAGCCACTCTGCAGAGACTGCATGCAGCAGGGTGGTGCTGCACACCTAAGGTTACAGTTAGCAGCCTGCAGATCCTCCAGATTCTGAGGGTATTTTTACTGCCATCTCCACCATATAGAGAAGACTTCAGAAGGGATCTCACTGCCAGCTGACCAGTAGGTCACTCAGAGCCTACCTTGCCATCCTCGCCTATGCTGTAGACTGTGTTCTCATCACAGCTGAATTCAACAGAGTAGACTTCCCCGTTGTGTGCCTTCCAGCTCATGGCGCACTCATGCTGCTGCATATCTGAGGGGAGAACCAGTACTAAACACTCCTCATACTTGCACAGAGCTGAGGTGAAGAGAGAGAGGCTCTTTACATTCCTATGGTCTCTGTCCCAGCTCTCTAAACCAGTCTGGGGGAACCCAATCCAGTTCCAGCACCAGCTTATTCTCCAGCGTGTAGCTTTTACACTGGCCACAAAAATCATCACCTGTAACTAGTCACCTCCTTCGCCAGCTTTACAGGGCTGCTCACATGCTCACTGTCAACTGCAGGCATTCTGCATCCAAGCCCCCTGCCACCTTTCTTCTCTTCCTCCCCTTGCTATCCTGTCCATCCTCACAGCTGCTGCCAGCTCTGTCCTCCCACAAACCTGGGACTGCAGCCTCCAGCTCAGCACCTGGGCCAGAAGCAGATCCCTCATTTACAGCCTTTATCACAGGGACAGGCTGATGAGAACAAAACTTGAGAAACAGAAATTGCTCATGGAAGGACTGATGTGAAGCCCCTTCCTTCAACTGGAAGGTTACACATTAGCTCCTTCCCTCAAGACAGCCTCTGGCAGTGGTACTGCTATATGGCACAGCCAAGAACACATGGCTCAAGGGCAAGTTAACTCTGCTCCTCGGCAGGAGGGAAACAACAAATCCAGCAGCACTACCAGGGTCTCCAGCCAATGTCCTCCAGAGAAAATTTACATAGATTCACTCCTAAGAGCTATCGTGAAGGAGAGAAAATAGCTTCCACCGTGTTGTTCAGGCATGTCCCACAGCTGCCTCCCTGCTGGCAGAAGAAGGGTGCTAGAGGCAGCCAGCTCGGGACACCAAGGGGCCACCTCACTGCCCAATTTCAACGTACCAAAGAGACGAACAATCCCATCTGCAGCCCCGGTGACCAGCAGGTTGACGTTGTGGTTGAAGGCTGTGCAGTTAATAGCAATGGGCTCAGGCTCCAGGGAGAACTGCAGCTGGAAGGGAAAGTCTGCATTAATGCCAAGAAACAGAGCTGGGGGTGCTGAGGAGCTGATCTCCAGGGGAGGGGAGGAAAGACAGTATCTAGTAGCAGGAACTCCTCCAGTCTGGAGCCCTACACTTCTCGTGACTACAGACTTCAAGCTTGGCAGATGCATTTTACTGTTACACTAAACCAACAATTCACCTCAGCCAAGCCACAGCTTTCTTGGCCATGGCCTCAAGGCTGCAAAACCAGCTTCTGGCAGGCATTAGCTCAAGTATGTTGCTTTCTCCTACACGTCAGGGACTGCATTTCTTAAGGGCAAAGGCAAGGGATGGGATGCAGATTCCTTGCCAGAATCTGACCCATCTAAATCAAAACAATGGAGAAGATGACATGAGATGAAACCTCTGAAATAAGCACTTCACTTTAAAACAAGGAGGACAGGGGAAATAGCAGCAAAGAAAAAACTCTTCAATATAGCTCAACTAGAGAAAGCCTGAGCAAAGCATCGTTCAATCCACTTAGGATATTTCCAGTCACAAACTGTGCAGGCAGAATAAAAACAAGGCTATGGACTATTTTGAAGAATCCCTCAAAAATGCCAGCACACCAAAACAAAAACACTCCACCCAAACCCAGAAGCTACTTACACTATTTATTTTTATTTTGCATGTGATAGAGGGGAAAGGAAGAAGGGGGGAAAAGGTATTGAAAAGGAAGTAATCATAATTTAGAAAGAGGGCTCCTACACATTGAAACAGAAGACATTCGATCTCAGCAAGCAGACTGAGAAAGGAAGGAAACCTAGCAAGTACCTGCTGCTTCATTGTTTTAGTGTCCCACAATAGCAGCTTCCCAGGAACTTGGTTCATGCTTTTGCCCCCAGAGCTGACTGCTGAGAAGTCCATGTGGGAGATGGGGCTCTGGGCTGCCGCAGAACAGACAAAGGAGGCACCACTCGGGCTGCAGGCAAGCGAGAAGATCCTGAAACACAGCAAACAGTCTGAATTGCCTCTCTCTGGCAGCTGCCTCATGCACAACACTACTACAAACTTCACCATTAAGACCCTGCGAGACAGGGTGCACTGTAAAAGGGGGACAGGATTCATGTGCTTAGACAGATTTTGAGTGTCTCCTGTTTAACTGATAAGTTTTACACTTCTCAGACATGGACTGCCCTCTGGATGAAAGCTAGATAGTCCTGAAGTTGCAGGAAAGCAGCAGGAACATTGAAACTTCACCTACCTTTTCACAGTCAAAACCAACAACTTTTATATTTATATATAAAAATCAGTATTCCAGAATTACCTGGGCATGTCTTCATCAATGCTGATTTCACAGAGATTCTTCTTCGCCTCTGTGTCGTAAAGACGAACCGTCCCAACCCCACTGCCAAGCAATAGCTTGAAACCAGCAAGGAGATGGAAGAAGTGTGAGTGAGTACAGTGATGCTGTCCAACAATCACCAACACCACAGAATAAATTTTTTTCTACTTATGCATTCAGATTAAACATCACTTGATTAGGGTAAATCTTATCTTTCTGTGCGTATCGTGCTGAGTAGCACTACCCTAGAACCACAGAAGTCAGAGTAAAAGCACTGCTTTCCAGTGAGAAAAAGATCTGACAGGCATCATGGTGGAGTAAAAGCCACTTTCTAGAGTATGGCTCAACATTATTATAGGATGCAAAACATATGTGGAGTCTCAATATCTAGAGGAGCAAGGAAAGAGTAACAGAATTAACAACCTAAGTTTAAGAGAAAACTAAGTACAAGCCACCTTCTTTCATCCAGGGGAGAACGGAATCATTTAGAAGGGCTCACACATGCTTTATCAGTGGTGCTACAATTTAATTCAAATAAACTCCACAAAGAAGAAACATCAGAACAACTGCATGGACAACTTCCTTTCTAAGAGCAAAAGAAAAGAGACAAGATGTGGTGCCAGCTCTTCACAGGTGGCATTTTGGGGTTAGCAGCAACACATCATCAGTGCCAGAAGGTGAACAACATTCCCTCAGTTGCAGGCCTGCCTTCTCACACAGCCCTGTCTCTTCACCAAGGAAAGGCATGAAACACTAGCAGCAGTTCTAGGACTCAGAAGAACACATGTAATTTAAGGCTCCTCTCTAGTAACAGAACAAAAGTGCTATAGGAAACATTCAAACCATCACAATATTTAAACAAGCCCCAAGCTCCTTATACAGACACACACCAACCCCCAACTCATAAGGCACCAGTATAAAACTCATGTTGATGTAGTGCTCAGGAATATGGTATAGTCAAGGACTGTCAGCGTTAGGCTAATGGTTGGACTCAATCTTAAAAGTCTTTTCCAACCTGTAGGAATGTATTTTAAAAGAGAATGACCATATAGTGAACCAGCCATACGGGATGTTGGCCTAGGTACGCAGCCGCATTCTAGAAGCTACTTCAAAGGAAGAAAAAATAAGAAAGAGCAACGACCGCTTCCCTAAGGAATGCAGGAGTGAGCAGATGAGAGTGACCAATTGGACACTGCGGGAGAAGAACTTAAGAACCAATGGGAGCTGAACTGAGCTGCATGTTTACCTTGTGCTAGAGACTTTTAACCAATTAGATAATGCGTGACCGGGTGTAAGGAAAGAAAGATTGTATAAAAGGGACAGACAAAGTAAATAAAATGGCTTCTGTTTGATTCACATTGAATCGTGTGGAGTCCATTTTTTCTCCCGCACCAACCTAGGCAATTCTGTGAAAATTGGCCAGGGAGCCCTTTTCATATCTGCACAAGCAGAATGCCAACACCCCTGCTCCTCAGCCCTGCTTTCTCTTCTCTTCTCTGCTTCTGGCTCAGAGGGTGAGTAAAGCTCCACAGCTCCCTGCTGCAGAGTTCCCATAGGCTGTTGTACCAGGTTGCCTCTTTCTGCCTTTACAAGTGGCTGCCTGCTCTGCTTGGAGAGAGGCACTTCACTTAAAGGAGCTACTTCTATCCTGCAGCTGTACCTGCACTGCAACTTGGAAACTTCTGTCTCAGGGCAGCCAGATGTGAACTCCCTGCTCAATACACAGAGCATACTCCCTCTATTTTTTTTTAGACTCTACAGGCTTCAGTTCCCCATGCCCCACTAAAGTGGAAACTAACTGTTGCCCTGATCTTATCCACAATGCAGCTGTCTAAAAGTTAATGTGCAACATATAGCAACACAGGCCCAAATCCTCTGCTGTGACTCTTGAGCCTCCACACGCAGACTACTCACCAGCCGATCATGCTTGGTTGCCCATTCCAGAGACAGCAACGGAGATTTGGAAATGGATGAAGCTTTAGTTTGCATTATGGGGTTAAAAGACCAGACTTTGATGACCCCATCCACATCCAAGCTGGCCACCCTCCGTCCAGAACAATCAACCCTATGTGCAGAAGGAAACCGATTGGATATTTTTCTCCTTGAAGTTCTTAGATGTGAGTAGATATCCCACTAAACCCTCTTATCTTGGCCACACACCAATTCCTTCTGCAGGAATCAGAACTTCCTTGCACCACTTCCTGTTCAGTCCACAGTAACTGGCACAATGAAGCGCACCAAGCTCCATATGCAAAGCATAATGCCCTTAAGCATTACCATCCTGCTTTCCCCAGGAGTTTCTTCCTGGCTGGCATCTCCCAATCACAAAAATCTCTGTCCATTCCTACTGCACAAGCTACGGGCTATTTTCAGTCACACCAACTTGACTGCCCTACAACTGAGAGTATATGCACAATCTGCAGGACAGAACAAAGGCTGGGGGAAAGAGGCCAGACAGCTGATCCTCTACCAAGTCTTTTATGAGAAAGCCCTCTTCTGCCAGTCCCTTACCTGCAGTACATGATGGATGAATGGTGTTCCCCATACTCCTCCTGGCTCAGGACAATGAAAGGCTGCTCCTGCCAGACCCCCACAGCCTCTGCACTGCTGACAGTCATTTTGGTTGAAGTCTCTGTTTGCTCAGCGTGCAGCTCTGAGCATGGCTCTGTCTCAGCTGTGCCAATATCTGTTTTCTTCTCAGCACTTTGGCCCTGAAGGAAGAAATCCTGTGTGAAATACAAGGAAGCAGCATCTCCAGGACAAGCTCTTCAGTCACCCTAGCCTGCTGGGAGAAAGAAAAAAAAAAACCAAACAAAAACCCACAAAACAAAACAAGCTGCTGCACTGAAACAGAAGAGATGTTGAGCTGACAACACTTCTGCTAGGGACCTTTCTGAGCACAGTGTGTTGCACAATTGCACCATTTAATATGGCCTTCTTGGTTGTAGAGTCCCTTATATCCCCTTCCATGTGCCCAGCCATACACTTTTGTTGGATGGTGAGCCCCAGTGGATAATCATTTAGTCTGTGTGCACTGCAAACAACTGATGACAATCAGAGTTGACACGCGAGTCCAAAAGCTTAAAACCCAATTTGACAGGGCAGACAGATCAAATGGAGTTTTAGGAGGTAAAGATATCTGAATGAGACAAGATCTGTACTGCAGCACACATAAGCATTTGAAAGCAGCTTAAGTCTTCCCTTGCCACCAGAAGCTGAACAAGAAGGAGATACAGCACAAAAAACAGTAAAACATCTGCAAGCATTCCTTTGCTAAACCATCTTCTGAAGATGAAAAGCCCCAAAATGGTATTGATATTGATGGTTTTGTATCCCTGTTACCTAACACATCCTTGCCTTATTTAAAGCAGCTTCACATCTTGAGCAATGGGTTAAACACTGCATAATAACATCATCTGAAATCACAAAGCTGGAAAAGATTGGGAAATAAATCCAAGAATGCCTCTGTTAGTTTAAGTGGGGAGATAACAACCAATGAATGACACTCCAGAAAGGAACAGTGCTGCCTTTCAGTTTCCTTTTTGCTCACATGCATTGAGAACAGAATCACAGAATGGTTTGGGCTGGAAGGGACCTCAAAGATCATCTAGTTCCAACTCCCCTGCCATTGAAAGGGACACCTCCCACTAGACCAGGTTGCTCAAAGCCCCATCCAACCTGGACTTGAACACTTCCAGGGAAGGGGGGACATTCACAACTTCCCTAGGCAACCTGTTCCAGCATCTCATCACCCTTAGCTAAATAGTATCAGCTTATTCCCCTAGAGCACCAGAAGCAACTTCTACAAAGCCAGGAAAACACTGCCTTAACCTGGAACATCACAGAAAAAGGAAAGGCAAAGGATACTTATTGGGAAACAGGGCTTTGCAGTTTTCTAATCAATGTTTAATTAAAATGTTTTAGATGAGTGTCATGGCCATCAAGAAAAAAGGCTCTCTCATAGCTTTGAATGCTCATGTTGAATAACATCTGCTCTCTAGAGCAGCGCTCCCACACACAGAACAGCCACACATACGGGCCGATAGGACACAGTCCCTCATCACTGTCTCTCCCCAAAGGCAGTGTCTCATACAGCCAAAATAAACAAGGCTGAGATGCTGCCATCATTCCTCCTGTGCTCTGTATCCCTTGACCTGCTGAAAGTCAGACAATACACAGGTGAACAGAAGTAGTCCACTGACCTTCAGTGGTTAAAAATCAAGACACAGTTTTATTCTTTCATTAGATCAGAAAGCAGGGCACAACCCCAGGCAAAACTGCAACATACAGTGAAAAAAAATCCAAAAAGCAAAGGTTGCTAGGAAGGATATTTCCACTTCTACCCAGGAAAACTTTCCATCAATTTTTATCTGCCCCACACAGAGCCTGCACAAACCAGCATAAGAATCCACAGGAGAGAGAACTCACTTGGGCAGGATGGGTGAGCCAAACCCATTGCCACTAAGGAATGGGGATTATAACAAGGTATTTGAACATACTTTCAGGTGGATGAAACATACCCTCCCCAGGACCAGGCTATTGAAAAGATCATGACAAAAGACAACTCTTCTTCCATTTCAAATGTCAATACTAATTCCCTTCCAGGGACACAGAAATAAACCAAGTGTAGAAGGATTTGATTAACTACAGAGATTAACCTTTGATACAGTTGGATCCGAGTAGCAACTCAGAAGCTTAATGGGAACACTTGCACTTGTTTTAACATCTAGCACAACAAACTACAGGAATACCAGCCCTCTACTTCCCAGCTTCACAGTGTTGTCCAGTACCTGGAAGGTCCCTTTCGACAGTAGTTCCCTCCTTTCCTTCCCATGCTCTTGCAAGCGCTTCTGCCGCTGCTGCAGAGAACTTGACTTGCCTGCTACTAAGCCACTGAAGTGGCTCTTCCCATCCTTATAGCTCACTGTTCCTTCTTTTCCTTTGGCACTCTGGAAGGCAGAGGAATGATTTGGCAAAGTTAAGCTTGTGCTAGGCTGCAGAACAGAGCAAAAGAGGAAGCAGAGAAACCAAGCACTTGCAAGGGTTCCACAAGCCCCCAGACACCAGCAGCTGCCCTTGTGCTGCATTCAGGCCCAGCATACACTTGCAAGTAGGGAAAGGACATTTCTTTTTTTCAAGTGGAAGCAAAAGCTTGGAGCAGTGCTGTTCTGCAATTTAACTCCTTGGATACTGAGCATGTTTCAACAAACACAGCCGAGGATTACCTGGTGATTTGTTGGTTCTTTCTTCCCTAGCAGCATACTTCCAGTCCACGTTGGAGAAGCCCCACTTGGATAGGCTGGTCTGGAAGGGCCCTTTTTACTTTGGGAGAGAAAAGAGGACAGAAAGCCTCCCCGGGACTGAAAAGAATGTGCAGTACTCCTCTGGCTGCAAGTCATATCACTAATTAAAAAACAAACAAACAACACCAAACAGAATATGAAAGTGTAGCCAGTCAACCTGATCAAAGACAACCCAACAAGCAAAGTTCCAGCTGTTTGAACCACTGGAGAACAGAGATTCCTTTCCAAGCCAAAGGATCACTATGCATTAAAAATCTGTTTTAAAACATCCTGTTAGTGCCTGGAGCAGACCATTATAATTAATGTAACCAAAGCTCACTTATCAGAGATGCCACTGAGACAGTAGGCTCAACTATTATTGAATCCCCTCTAGGGCCACCTCAAACTCCTTCCACTTCATCTGGTTAGTTTAGAAAGACCCTAAGGGAAAGGCAGAAGAATCCAAATTTCCAAATAACCTATTCAGCTAGGATTCCCAACTCAAGGCATAAACCAGACCTATTTTGAGATGCACTCAGTATCCCTGACCTGTCTACTACAGCTTCCTCTAAGAGCAGAGCAGCACCCAGGGGAAGGGGAATACACTCATCTTGTCTGTGTCAATCTTTTCTTCTAGGAAGGAATGGCTCTACCAAATTTGGGTTTTAGGTTGAGCAGAGACCTGGAAAAAGCAACCAGAATTGGCCCCCAGACTAAGAGACAAGTTACACAACAAATGTCACTTCTAAAGCAAGTTTTTGTAATACAAATGAACAAAAATGAATATGGGAATAAATCCCTCATGTCACTCTCCCCCACATGCACAGATGAACATCAGGGCTTTCCACACAGAGTAGTTAAACAAGCAAACAAACAAAAAAATAAATCTCAAATTAAACTCTGTAGCCTGTTGTGTGCAGAGAGTGCAGAGCAGTTGTCAAGATAGTTCACCAGACATGTAAGTACTTAATCGGACAACTTCTAGACTAAAACAAAGACTTTGTGTGGTCTCTGCTACAACTTCTATTTGTCATTGTCAGGAGGATAATTTGACCAGTTCCCCTCCTGTCTGAATAGAAGTAAAAGCAGCACATGAGAAAGCCCCAGCAGTGTTATTAATACCTTGTAGCTAAGCTACATTTGCTTTCAGATCCCTTTAAAGCAAGAAAAAAAAAAAAAATCTTAATAAACACAATGAATTCTAACACACAGACTTGCTTCACGTGACTCTGTACTGGGGGGAAAGAGGTTAAATAACAATTAAACAAGCTGTATCGCTGTGTATGTTGCCTAATTTCCAATTTCCACAGAGAATAATACAGTAAATGTAGCCATAAAACACACTTTAACTGCAGGAAGTTTATGGGGAATTCTGTGCATAACTGAGCCTTGCAGAAGAGAAAATCCTTTTCCCTTGGCTTTGCAAAAGCAGCCATGACCCCTTTGAGTCATTCAGTAATGATGTCTACAAAATAACACAGGGCACTCACCTACTGCACTGCAGGCACTAAAGTAAACAGGAGTCAAGAGACAATCCAATTCATTTGAGCAGTACTGTAGGGTACTGCACTATTACCAGTGCCCTGGCTGCCCAGGACACCTTGGTGTAACACTGAGAGCAGAGGAGAATCACCTCCATGTGTGCTTGGCTCTCACTGATTGGCAAGAATCTCTCTCCCAAATGGCAGGAGAAATGCTCATCATGAATTCCTCCATTACACCCACTTAGGCCACCAGAATTTCTGCTTAAATGTCTTTCTTCATTGTTTCCCAGGGCAGGGAACAAGGAAACGACCCTCTGGGAGCCTCCCTGACCCAGTAAGAACAGCAGCAACTCCCCTGCAGGCACTCACAGCTCAGAATCCCCTAGTTGATCCATGTTGGCCACATACGCAGGCAATTTGTGATGCACAACTGCTTGTTCCACCTCCAGTTCTTCTTTCTTCAGGTGGGAGGATTCAGCCTGCAAAGCGAACAGCTACAACAAGAGAAAAGAGCCAAGAAAACAGAGGGTCATTGAGATTCACTTCCTTCATGCTTGCTGAAGCTGTTTACTCCTTTTGTTTCAACAGCCCTAGAAGGGTGGGGAGGGAGGGAAGCAAGCTGCTCTGAATGGCCATGAACCACATTAGTCCAAGTACTCAAAACAATTAGTACTTTACAGACATGAAACTGGAGCCTACTTAATACCCTTCCCTCCTCTCCTTGGGCTGTTGCTGTAGGGATATTAATGGTGCTGGGAAAAGAGCTGAGCAGAGCAGAGCTGATCAGCCACTCCGTGCTGGCAGTTCCAAGGCCAGGACAATGCATGTGACTGGCAGCAGGGATGCACAGGCACTACGCCTAGAAGGTAACCTTCTTCCCACAGCCAACGGTTTGGTGAGCTGGCAGGGTGCACTGAGGCCAGTGCCCTATGGTCACCCTGAAATCCAGCTCCCCACCCTGCCCAGCTCTCTCCCAAGCATGACAGGGAGATTTATCTCCACATTACGGAGAAAGAGCCATTGTTCTTTTTCCCCCTTAGCAGAGAAGAATCTCAGGATGCAGCTCTCTGTGGCGGATGTGGTTTATGCCTGTGACTCTGATTCATATGAAGAGTTCCTCAGGCTTTTCTGTTTCCATACATTTTTTCAGATACAATTCTTCTTTTTCCTTTTATCATAGTGTTTAAGGAAAGAAGTTACAAGAAGAAAAAGGAGCTTTAGAAATCCAGCTTGCTATTCATCTATTTGCATTGTTTCAACAGTGAAATCACTACTTAATTTCAACTAGCACAGAATTCAATATTTATTCACACCATTTTTTATTTAAACCTGTATTCAATGGGTAGCTGCTTCCTTTTCTGACATGAGCAATTCTCCAAAAGGAAAGTCTAGTTTTACCTCTGCCTATTTGCCAGAGAATGCTTATCCAGTCTGTAAGTGGTATCAATCAACATACCAAACAAAAACCAGCTTTAACTTGACTAGAAGTACAGAATACAAGATTGGAGGAAATAAAAAAAAAAATAATAATAAAAAAAAAACAACCCACCTTATCCTGCTGTCCCTATTCACTGGCCATCTTTGCAGAACCCTCCTGTCAAAGTTTGCCTGATCCACTGACTCCATACAATACACAGTGACAAACCTCACTTTGCTTTCGCAAAAAAAAGGGCCTTCTTTTTTGAAATCAATTATGCTATTTTACTTCAACATTTTTAGGACAAATGAACAGTATTGATCAGGTACCAAAACAGTTGAAACAGGAAGCACAACATACAACAATGTTTTGTAACATGGGAGGTAAAGCACAAAACTTACTTTACTGAAGTATTCATACAGAGAACGCTTTTACTTGGTATGTTTGAGGAAATGAAACTAAAGTTCTGCTTACATGAATAAGGCTTCCCACTTGTACGTGATCATCCATGTCATCTGTAGTTTAGAAAGTTTTTAAACTGTAGATTTTCTAAATCTCTCTAATAGGAAATTATACTGGGAAAGGACCAACCCAAACTATGTGCTCTTATACCCTCTCTCTAAGCGTCTACTGATGATACTGTCAAACATAAGACATAGAGCTGGGCAATATTTTGTCTGAACTGGTCAGCCTTTCTTACAGTTTACTGTAAGGTCTAGAATTGAGAAACAGACATTTACGATGTTTCCATTAGTCCATCTAAATTGCTTTAAGTGCACTTCAAGCATGGTGAAGTGGTCATTTCAGAAACACCAGTATCTGCCTCTTTACCAGGAGTTACTGCCTGTTTCTATTGCTTCATCAGATAAATATGGAAGTGACTGAATATTATAATATGGAAGTGACTGAATATTATTCACACGTTTCCATGCAAAGTCACCCACTTATGCCCTTAACGTGCCACTAGTTTCAGCTTGTCTTGACTTTGGAGCGTAGCAGAAAAGGAGTTTGCACAGTACTCATCCACCTGTCAGATAGCACAGGGAGAGGGACAGTCCCCTCCAGCAGAGGGACAGTAATAACCTAAACAGACATTTCACAATATGATCACAACCCTAAGTTTGCTGGAGATAGTTGAAAGATAAACCAAAATAACAAAGGACTTACTTATACAAGAATCTGCCTTGGAATAACTGCACTGAACTTCCTTGAACAGATGGAACCAATTCTACAAGACTCACAGCCTCATACAGTCAGCAACTAAAGAGTGACTTCAGTTCTGACCTTATGCCGCAGCAATTCATTTTCTTCTTGTATGAGACTGCTGCTGAGACATTCAGCTTCAAAGTTCAAAATGACTGGAACTGGTGAGGAATGTTAAAGAAAACCAAGGCAAGAACTTGTGTGCACCTGGCTTAATTCGAAAAGCCAGCACTTCATACCAGCCAGTAAGACAGCAAAGCTGCCCAGTCCATACTACTAGCAAGGACAGAGGACTAGTAACAGCCTAGTTACCTAAGCCAACTTTGTGCTTTCTTTGTACTTTACTGATGCACAAACTATTTCATACATGCTTTGCAAGGATTTTTAGCTTCTTTTTTTATATGTCAGAAGCAGAGGACAAGGCAGGTTATGTTACTTCATTAGCATACGCTGAAGAAATGGTTCCAGATGAGCTGTATTCCAGCTGCAGTGCAAACCTGCCCATCAGCAAACAAGGTCAGAATGTGGTAATGTGTGACAAAAAGCTGTTATTTCTGCCAACACTGAACTGCCCTATTATAGTGAGTTGTCACTAAACAATGTTGTGAACATACATACCCAGAGGAATATCTAACGTGCTAGTTCAGTTATGGACTATGACCCAAAGTCACATGCCTGTTTTTGTTTTGTACTGTGCCAAACAATGAGGAAAAACATTTCAGAACAAGATGTGCACAATATTTCTAGTCACTAGTATAGGGATGAGTTCAGCATTAGCAACAACCACAATTGATTGTGCCCAGGAAATACAACATATCATCAGATAATTGAACAATAACTATTCCAACATCCTCTGGTAAACACCAGCTTCCTATTATGTCTTGGCTCTAAACAATCACCTGAAAGCAGCAAGTTCTGTAATACTATATTCTTGGCACCACTGTTAACAGAAAGCATAACACCAGGGCGAGGGAAATTTAACTATTAGTTGCGAAAAAGGATACGCATGCACTGAAATAAGACGCTCAAGAAGTTGTGCAGGGACACGATAAACGTATCTGACCACTGGCGCGAGAAATAGGTGGCAAAGATGGGGTTGGAGTCTGGGGCAGGGAGGAAAGGCAGGACAAACCAATCCTTCCACTCTGCCTGGTTCTGGAGCTCGGAGGCCTGCTTGAAGAAAAACTCCTGTGCCTTGTCATTGCGACCAGTCTGAAACACAGCAAGAACAGGGCTCACGCTTCCATTCGTGACACCACATGGCTTCTAGGAACATTTGCTCTGTGTTATGGACATACTAACAACTACTCTCACCACCCAACAGAGCAAGTGGTTAGAGTTAACAGATTCATCTAGGAAAAAACACATCTCAAATACATTAGGAGAAGCTCACAAATGTATTGAGTCGGACCTTCTTTCCAGTCACCACAGTCTTGTTTAAAGGCTGAGGCAAGTTGAACTATTCACTTAGACTTATTTCCAGCAAAACCAGTGCAGTTTGTGCATTGACATAATATGGGAGCATTTGTATACAGGACCAAAGCATACTTCAAATTACTCAAGTCTACAGCAGATGCAGCCTGAAAAGGTTTCAATCCGATACATTATTCGGACAGGACAGTCACACCTCAGGGTAAGCACAGGGCAAAACAAAACATGAAAAAACACGCTTCCAGAAACATGCATTAGATTTTGACTCCTCCACCAACACCCATCATTTAAGATTTTCAGTCAGGGAATGGAATCAAGGAGGAAACATTGCTTCTAAATGTTAAGAAATGAAACATTAATTCCCAACAAATATTTGTCTATTCTGTGTGCCAAAACCCAACATGTATGATGCATTCCATTGACTTTCCTAGAATTTCAACAAGATAATCTCTGCTCCATTTTAACATATTAACAGAGGCTGAGCAGGACTGAGCTAGCAGTACAGCCATCCTCTCTGAAGAAGACCTGCCTTCATGCCCAAGTGTGAATATCTTGCTCCCAGCTAAGTGTATTTCCCCTCTCACCTGAACTTCCCTATCCTGCTTACAAGATTGTCATGTGAGTCCACATCAAACTCCTTACTACACTCCTGATACATGACACATAAATTGCTTGTTCCTTACCCACCAGGCCTGTCAGGAGGCTCACAAGGGTATTTCACTGCTCTGGTTTCAGAGACCAGGATCTTTTTAAAACAGAAGCCTAAAAATCAAACACTACCTGAACAGTATGGATGAGGTAGTATCGGAATAAGCTGGTTTTCAGCTTGTTCACTGTTGGCCGGTATACATCTTCCAAACGGCTGAAAAGACGTCGGTCAAGATAACTCCAGTAATCCCGCAGGGCGGCCAGATCGTAGCTCTGAACAAACTGCTGCAGCTGGTCCACAATCTTATCCACCTAAAGAGGACAAAACGGGGAAGACTGCAGTCACTTGAGGGCTCTTCCGGCACAAGAAACTTTCTGTAACTTAATGCTGAGAAGCTTTAACTGTACAAATAATACTACAATCCAGCACTTTTGCATTAGCCATTTTCCTAATCTGGGAAACACTTTGAATTTTGTATAAACATTCTTCCACTCTGCATCACCCTTCTAATAGAAAAAAAAAAAAAAAAAAAGAAACATGAAAGAACACAGCCAAACAGATTTTGGCAAAAAGATCCCATTTTGTTAAATGAGGTTGGTGGGGTTTTTTGCAAGTAAGCAAAACTTTCCACTTCTTTTCAAAGTCAGTTGATAATGAAGAAACAGGAATAATGTGATTAAATGTTGAAAACTCAAATGCAGCACTTGGAAAACAGTATTATTTTTAGACTAAAAGGAAAAAACTGTATTTAGCCAACAGAAAGAAGAAGAAAGATCTGTTGTACTGCAATCTTTTGAGTATCTTTAATAACATCATCTACTAACAAAGCAGACATAAATGTTTGCAACATTTTTTTTATGTCTCTTTGAAAATCATTTCTGCAATATGAATAAGGCAGATTTTTAGTTCAGTGATTTCTGATGGCCAAGATAAGCATCAGAAAAAAAAAAAAAAATCTGCACCCTGTACAAAGTTCAAGTGGTTTAATATGTGGTTTGTGCCGCTCTCATCAGTTAATGTCTTTGGACATCATCCAGCCTCTATTTCTGTGACTTCCAGAAAAACAGTGACCCCAACAGTCCCTTCTTAGTTTCCTCTTCGACAATACTATCCCAATTATATCAACTGTTTGCCGACCTCTAAACATTAGCAAAGTGCTGGTGTTTGTAAAATAGAAGCAATGGGTTTTATGCACGATAATGGCAGTGGTTGTACTGCTGGTTAAAGAAAAACCTGACCAGTCAAAACATTACATTCAGTGCCCAGAAATGCTGCTACACGAACGTGAAGCTCGCACAAAGGACTAAAACTGTATTTTCGAGGCTAGCAAATTCTGCGCCAAGCTCCACACATCTAGCAAGGTAGCTGGTGCTTAAAACAGCTAAACTAAGGAGCGTAGCTGTAAAGGTGCTGGATAAAAATCTCGTGACCGAGAAAAGATCCAGGCAGAGCTACGCCCTCCTGCCACTGCCCTCTCGTACGTGCCTCCCCCCCACTAAGAACCCTCTGGGGGTTTACAGGTCGTATGTAGGGTCCACTGAAGACGGGTTTGACTGGGCCGAGCAGACTGGAGGGCTACTGGCCGGGAGCCGCGGTCCCTGGCTAGGAAGGCAGGTGCGGGGATGGACCCGTCACCCACTACCGCTGCCCAGCGCTAACGCCGGTCCGGAGACAAGCAGGAGGAGAGCCTCCAGCCGGCTGAAGCCCCCCCGCCGGGAGACTGCGTACACATAAGCGGCAGCAGGGCCAGACGACGGCCCCCATCACCCTGATGAAGGGGGGTCCGCCTGCGCGGCTGGACGGGCGCGGCGGACTGCCTCCGCGAAAGCTCCGAGAGCTGCCCCGCGGCCACCCGGCCCACTCTCCTCGCCCAGCTCCGGGTGCGCGGAGGGGCGCCCGCGGCCTACCCGAGGATCGCGCCCTGCCTGGGGGGCACCCGCGCCCGGAGCCCCGCCAAGGAGGGCGACGCGGCTGCCGCTCACCCGGAAGCCCTTCTCCCGGTCCGCCTTGATCTCCGCGTCCAGCTGCTTCAGGGCGGCAGTGAAGCCGCGGAAGACCAGATACTCCCGCACCAGCTCATCCGTCCGCTCCGCGGCCGCTGCCATGGGGACCCCGCGGCGCCGCCGGCTCCGCCCGCCCACACGACGGGGAGGAGCGAGCCCAACCCAGCGCCAGGAGGACTACAACACCCAGCGTGCCTTGCCGCGCCCGCCCAGCGCAGAGCAGGCCGGGGCTTGTAGTCCCCACTGTTGCACATGCGCACGACGCGCACGACGCGCACGACGCGCACGACGCGCACGACGCGCACGACGCGCACGACGCGCACGACGCGCACGACGCGCACGACGCGCACGACGCGCACGACGCGCACGACGCGCACGACGCGCACGACGCGCACGACGCGCACGACGCGCACGACGCGCACGACGCGCACGACGCGCACGACGCGCACGACGCGCCCGCCTCTTCGTTGTCCCCCTTCCCCTCCCAGCTGGTGCCTACAGCCTGCGTTTTTCTCGCCTCCTTATTGGTCGCCGCTGGGTGCCGGCTGCGTCCCGATTGGCCCTCCGCCACGTGCGGCTCATGTTACTGGGCGCAGGCGGGCAGAGGCGAGGCGGCGGCGGCGGTTATGGGCTGGATCGGATCGGATCGGATCGGATCGGATCGATCGATCGATCGATCGATCGATCGATCGGTCGGTCGGTCCCTGGAGGTGTCTGACGTGGGCCCTCGCGGGCTTCTCTGGGCCAGCTTGTCCTCTCCGGGCTGCGGAAGAAACAGCAGGGGCGGACGTTCTTACCTATAGTCCGTATAGTCTCGTGGTCGGTAACTGGGCGGGGGGCATCAGTCCCGTTGCTTGAAGGGCTTCCCCAGGCAGGCGCCCGGGGCTCTGTCAGGCTGGCGAGGTGTCTGCAGCAGGTCTTGCAGGGCGAGGATCAGGCCTTCTCGTGGATGTGTACATCTGGTATTGTTGCCTGCTCCAATGTCACGGTTAATTGGGAAAAAAATTGTGGTGGTGTAAAGAAGTCTCCCTTTCAGTAAGGTCGGAGGGAGCTGAGGAGTCCCAGTACTTTATGAAGCCGAGCCCTGCATAGCAAATGGAAATGGAGCATCAAACCATTGCAGGGAAGGGTGCAGGAGGTGTGAGGCTTGTCTCGGCTGTGTTTCATGCTGTGCAGTGTATCGTTAGTAGTAGATTAGGTTTTAATCAATACTTACAGATGGCATCCCTCAGGCAATGAGAGTTTCAAACTCCATGATTTCCTATGGAAAAATGGGTGGGAGTGCTCTTGTCAGTCACCCTGAACTTCTTTTTTGTCTGTCTACTACGCAGGCTGTAAGTTTTCTTTTTCTTCACTTACATATTTATTCAGTATAAATAAATGTTGCATTGCAGCTTTTGATGGAGACAGATGGAGACTGTAGCAAGCCACATGCCAGAGTGAATCCCAGTCCCCTGACACACCTGCAACAGGTAGAACCCCGCATGGCAAAGCAGCGCTTGTCACAGGCACACCACAGGGCTACGCTGGTAAAACTGTTCATCAACTTACGGGAGGCTGTTTTATTCCAGTCAGACAACTTTGCCTCAAAGGTGCGGAGCAGTGACTGTTTCTCTATGCATCACTATTAGACATGGGTATGTTTAAATTTAACCAGGTTTATTAGGATGACCACTGTATCTCTATGAGTGCCGGGATGTGTGTAATTTCACTGTGTGCAGCTTTCCTGGATCCCTTTTACTTTAAAGCTGTCAGCTCAGCATAAGCAAATTGTTCACTTAGTAGTCTCTGGGTCATGGGTTTATCATGTGCCTTGTCTGCACTTTGCTTATGGGGATTTTGCAGCTTCTTTATAGTGTTTTGGAAACAAACCAAGGGATCCTATGATGAAGTTATCTTGATTTCACAGCATTTTGCTATGAAATCAGAATAATGAGTTTAGGGACAGAAGAAGTTACAGGGGAGAGAGTAATTCATTCAGCCTTATGAGGTACACTCCATCTTCAAGACACTCTGCAAAAATAAGTCAGAAAAAACCCAACCACCAGTACTGTTTATTACTCTCTACTAAACTAAGAAAGTATTTAATCAAAACGAAATGGTTTATAAAGATGAAATGGACCCAAAGTGCTACAGAAAAGATGGATATTACCATGCTCGAGGCAGAGGAATAAACATCAGGAGTTAGATTAGTTAGATTGACTACTTTCAGTTTTCCAGTTTGTAAAATGAAGAGGATAATGACTGTTTAGGACAGGAACTGTCCTTGTAAAGGGCTTTGAGGCTCTGAACATTCAAAGTACTGTTATCTGTGGCTTGTGCCTGCTGAGCCTCTTATCTCTCATGCAGTTTGAGATAAGAGTTTAGTTTGCCATGTTCTGAACAAGATGCAAGTTAAGATGAAGTCACCATGATCTCAGAGGCCAAGACTAAACAGATATTTGTTTTGTCTAGTCTGAGGGGACTATCTTCACATACCAATTCTTAAAATGGCTTTTTCATAGTATCATGTGCCCCTTGTATGACTTCTGGGGGCCAAGGAAGTTCAGTATCTTCAAGAGCCTAAATACAGAAGTTCACTCATAATTGTAGTGCATTGTGTCTGGCTAAAATATCCCATGTGAAAGCTCTGCAAGGCAGACATCCTGTCTAAGGTGACTGTAGATGGTCTCACCAAACACATAAATCTTGAAATATTTTTGAGATGTGTATGTTTAAATGCATTGGCCATATGTTCTAAGTTATGCTTTCTGTAAATGATGAAGGAATGATATGCAGCACTGAAGATATTCCAGTTTACATCAATGCAGCTGGGAGTAGAACATGGCAAAGGCTTCTCCTAGAAAAATTCTCATGGGAAATGATTAGTAAAATCTTATGTCTAAAGTTGGTAGACATCCAACGAGATATCACAGCATGGTATTTCTGGACATGCTCCAAGAAGAGAACAATCCAAACAAGGCCAGTTGCTGATGAAAAATCAGAGTTAAGTAGCAAATGTCTATGTGACTGGGTGTTATGTGTACGTATTGCATAATATATACCCAAATATTTATATTCTGTATTTAAATTTGCTCTGGTATTAGTTCTTTCCCTTTTTCTTATGGATAAGGGTAGCTGGTGAAACAACACAGTTGTTTTCACAGAGATGTCAAGATAACTAAAGGTCAAAATGAAGGAAGAGTGAAGAAAACAACCAAGGCATGTCAAGACATGAATTTAGTCAGAGCAGAGAGCTATAAGGTCTGATTTCTTCTTATGTTTAGTATCAGGTTTTGCGTAAGGCTAAGAAATCTATCCAGAAGCTGGAGCAAACCTTGGGTTCTTCGCTGAAGATGAAAGGTAACTGTATGCAAGTATTTGCCTTGGACAGAGTGCCTGGACTTCTTTTTAATTTATTTGTTAAATAGAGACAGATAGGTATGCAGGTGAGCCCTTTAAAGCATTAGAGCAAACTGTGGCTTTAGTTGTAGGAATAAGCAAGGGACAGTGAAAAGTCTATCGATCCACTAAGCACTGCACCTCAGAAATCCCCCTCTGACTCTCAGTCCATCCAACCCCATCCCCAGCCTAGTCCAGATGAAGGAAGGAAACAAGTAACTCTTGCTATCCCACAGCAGCAGGCAGTTCAGGCAGAGTGTCCTCGTCACCCTGCTGCTGATTCACCCCCAGCAGGTGTGGGGCTAGCGTGGTTCCCCAGGCTGTATGCTTGGACTCCAGCTGTGCTCCTCTCAGCCGCAGCAATGTGGTGCAGTGCGAGTCACAGCCATCGTGAGCAGCCAGCATTGCGAGTCGAGCACAGCCAGAGCTTAATCTCCAGAACAGCAGGCTCTGGTGTGAGGTAAAGGAGAAGGACACAGAACGTGTTGAGAATTTCCTAGTATAGGAAATGGAAGCCTCTAGTTGAGAATTCGCTCCGATAGAAACAAGTAAGAGAGATGCTGTGGTGTTGTTTTCTTTCAGCTAGGTGGGTTGTCTTCATGCACTCCTCTGTTACTGCCTGCGACACCACATGTCATGCCAGTCTGGCATGTGCTGTCAGCAGCTGAGGGCTTTACGCCCTCACCAACATGCCTTCTGTTCACTGATGCTGGTCACTGCCTCCAGTGGCAGCAAGTAGGACGAGAGGCTGAGGGCGTAGAGACTTTGGACATATTTTTATGTCCCTTCAAGTGTCCAAATTACTGTCAGCTAGAAGAAAAACACTGCTATTCATGCAACTTGCACCTCCAATAATTTGCATCAATTAAAAGCCCTAGTGCTTAAAATGAGCAGTCTCCTCTGAACCCACATCCTTGGATAACCCATAAAAGTCAGTCATAGGTAGAAGGAATAGTTCAGCAGAGCAAAATTGAAGGGATCACAAGCAGTGAGGCTGGTTGAGGAGACTTTGGAGGCAAACTTCCCCTTGTATTTGCTTGTGTATGTGTACAATTCATACTGCTTGTGAATCACAAATTAGTTGTCAGGGGGTTTTACATGCATTTTGCTCATTATATGGCAATCACAAAATATTATATTATCTAGTGCTTGCCTGGACTTGGATTTGCTCATCCAGTTCTGTTAGACTAACGTTAGGAAGAAGGCATTGATTCTAAGTTCCTCTGTGATCCATTGATAAATTCCCACTACAGCTAGTTACGTTGTAGGAGAGGCAGAGGTGTCTCCTTTCACATTTTTGCCTAATGAAAAGCTCTGGCTCATGAAGGACCAGTTGTTGAAATTACTCTGGTTGATTAGGCCTGAGGGTGAGAGGGAAGCCAAAAGTGCCACTGATGTGACAGTAACCCTTCTGCTAACAGCAGAGTGCCTCAGTCTGAAGGATGAGAACCCATCCAGCTTGGAGGAAGTCAAGGAGGAATATGTCAAGGGGCACTTCAGCAATCACAGGTAAGGGCTTATACAAATCAAGGAAAGATGACGATACTTTGCACTTGCTTCCATCCCAGCATCTCTGAACCTCTTTGTCATTGTTACTGAACTTCCAAGCAGAGGCCTTTCATCCTGAGGAGAAGATGAAGAGATTTCACCTGAACGCCTGTAATCCCATACAATGCACGAACACTCTAGGCGTGTTGTTGGTCTCATTTCCAGTCAGTGCTTGTCTTTTCTTTCCCTTCTCTGTAGCTCATCTCTACCAAGGACTTCTCATTCACCTGCAAAGCAAAAGGAGGAGGAGAAGGCTGGCTTGTAAACAATGGCCCTGGACTCTGGAGTGACCACGACAAGGGCTTATTAATCCAGTTAAGAAGTTGTTCATGTGGCTTCTTTTCATCTGTGTTCTTTCCAGCATTGCATCAGCCTCAGAAGCTGTGAGTGAGAGTGACTCTACCATCTGGTATTTGATTGAAGAATGTGAAAAACAAACAATGAATGAGGATGGGAAGCCAGAATTTATCCAGTCTCCAGAGACTTCATCCTCGGATCTGGTGGAATTTGAACGGTAGGTGCACCCCACATTGCCTTCAGGTTTTAAATTTGTTTTCATTAACATCGTGTATCCATTCACTGCCATTCATGCAGCCCTGCTGGAGCCTGCATCTGCCTTGCCAAAGCCTTGTGGCAGCAACTTTGGCCCTGCTGGTGATCAAGATGAGCACCTCCCAAGTCCCTTACCTGTGACTTGCATGTGGAATGGACTCCCAGCATCATAGCAGCCCCCAGCAACTCTAGGCTTCAGAAAATCTCTAAGGATTTTCCACCCATCCTCAAGAAAGAGAAAAAAATTTTTCAAGTGTGTCAGTCCTTGTGTGGCTATGCTTTACCGCTGTCCAGATGGCTTGCAGAGTAAGATGCAACATACCTGCTAACAGTAGCGGTTTAACAGGCAAGATCAAGTGGAATAGGAAGTTATTCATCCTGAATGATTTATGCAGGTGCATGTCCCTGTGTGTTTGTTGTATCACTACCACTATCGAATTGTATCCCTGCAATGGGGATAGATTCTTAGGAATGTAGGAATTGCTGCAGATGATGAAATTCTTGAGAGTCTAGCTGTACGTGTTCTGGGGAGTTGCAGGAACCAGAGGTAGGCAGATAGTTTCCCCCACAGGGATGTTCAACCTGCTTCTAATGGCATTGTTACGAGGAGCTTGAACACTCTTGCCCCTTCCAGAAATAGACCTTTAGCTGCTGGCAACTTGGAATAGTGTTTATGTGGGAACAGTGCATGGTAAGGCTGGATGCAACAAGAGAAGATCATATAGTCCTGCAGGCTGAAGAATATCGCTGGTCTGAAAGGTATCAGAAAGCACTCTTCAAAATGTGTGCAACACTGAGGAAAGGAGGGGAACCTCAATACTTACATGGTGGGTGTGAGTCTGTTACCCCCTTTAGAATCAGCTCCTAAGTGCCTGATGCAGGACCTAAAAATCAAAGACCACTGTTCTCATGTCAGTGATATATTTTAATCTTGGGTTGTAATGGTAAAATTACTGGTTTTTTTCAAAGTTAGTGATATCTTAGGACTGAATACATTGTTCATCACATTCTTCCCCTTGCTGTCAGACAGCACTGGGAGGTAGAGGTCATGCACGCTTTTCCAAAAGAGTGAATGATATATGAAAAATACATGGATGTCTGATCTATCCTGTACCATCAAGCAGAGCCAACTTCACCCTAACCATTCCAGAGTTAAGAATATGCAGTGCAGGAGAATCCACAGCTGCAGCTGGTGTCCTCCTTCATGGCATCACCACCATAAAAAAAAAGCTTCTGCAGTTCCTTCTCTTTTGCTTTGAACTAGTGCTTATTTGTAAAATTCCCTTGGATTATTGAGTTTTTCATCAAAATGAGACTGCAGCTGTGCCAGCAGATGGCACCGGCCTCCTGCTACTGTTCCTGCTTTTGCTCCTGTGAGAATCTGGAGGGGGCTGTAGTAAGGCATCATTTACAAGACCTTGAAATGTGCTGAATCAAGATTTTCTGGGGGAGCAAGCTCTATTTCATCAAAGACTGCACGACAGAGATGTAAACACCTGACTTTCCCCTTCCTCACTGACAAGGTAGACCATGGCATGTACTGTGGACTCTGGCACTTATCTTACAGTCTTATGGCAAATTGCAGTCGGTTTATAGCTAATTCTCAAAAAATTATCTTTTATAACAGGCATAAAACAATAGTGGCTCTTTAGCAAAGAAAATAACACCATTTTGGTGATAATCTTATCACATTATTTGGGCAGCATCAGAAATGCTTTGAACCTCAACATACTTTTATTTTCCATGTCCAGCAGCAGGAGCTACAATGGTAGAACTACACAGTACTCTGTCCCATGCAAAATGTGGTTGTATCCTTACAGCTGGGAAGGAAATACTTGAGTCATGGTTCAAGCTTAATTTCTTTAGCAAAGCAGTGTAATGGTGATTGATATTCTTCTGTTTGAGAAACTCCAGATCCTTTGTTTGGAGCTGGACATCTAGAATCCTTGGTAAGTACACTACCTTACATGAGAGCGCTTATTCTCCTTCTGGTATTTTGACTCCAGCAATGGTAGAAAATACTCCAGAGTATGGAAACTGGAGTTTAAAAACATTTATGCTTGCATGCAGTATCATCGTAAGATATTCAATATTAGTTTGCTGGAACAAATACTTTAAGGAAAAAAAAGAAAAAAAGAAGACTGTTCAGTTAATCAGGAAATGTGCTCATTTGGGACGTTTTTCAAGGAATCATTTTGAGCCCAAACTTAGTAACAATGACTGCTGTTTATAGAACTCTTGGTTTGTATTCCCTTGATCATCTTATTTTCCGCATTTAATAAAAGCTCTAAGCATTTAATAAAAGTAAAATAACCTTCAGTGCTGCTGTTCAAAATAGACATTATTGTCCCTGGTTCACTATGCCACACAGTGATAACAGAAGAAGCAGGCTTGTTTTGAAATTTAGTCACCAGGTTGAAATTACAAGTTATGTTCAACTGCCAGTTTCACTGCAGACTGGATAGAAGTCAGTCTTAGGGATGCATTTCCTAAGATGTAAACTGAGCTCCTATGCTTATTTAAGTCACAGCATCCAGGCCTGGGGTAGTCTCTTTCTATGTGCATATATAGTACCTAATGTGTCAGGAAATGACCTCAGCCAAGGTTTTTAAGCGTAGTGCAATGCCAGTAAAAGTATAAAAAGTCACTTATAGTGTAAAAGCCTCAGGATACAAAGGCAAGTAACTCAAAATTTATTAAATGCCAGAACAAGGTTTGCCTGTGCAACAAGTAGAGCCTGCAATGCCTGGAGCTTCTGTTGTGAGGCAGTCCTGCTGAGGCTGTGGCTGGAGCCTGCCTTTTGCAGATGAAATCTTGGCAGAACAGAGTTGCTAAAATCTTCAGTGTTGGGCAACCTTCAGTAATTGTATGAAGTCTTGTAGGGGGGAGTCAGTGAAGTAGTTATGAATCAGAGCTACTCCCCAGTCTCCTGCTGATTTCCAGCAGATGGCTGCCACATAGCCTGCTCTTAAGAGATGCTCCCTTTCCTTTCATTACAGATACCTGTATTTTTATAAGCACACAGTGGACCTACTGATAGAGCATGCAGTTGTTGGCACTGAGGAGGTGCCTCTTCCTGAGGTCTCCACAGCTGTTTCCCACCTCTGGCAAGAGCTTTCTGAAGAAAGGAGAGACAGCATCTTGCAGTACTGTAGCCAGAGAGATTTCTTTGTGGATTCTAAGGCTGCTTGCCAAGAGCCAGTGTGCACTGAAGGTAGTGAGAGGGACAGCCGAGGTAACAGTGAGGAACCACTGGCTTCCTCAGTCTCCACTCCAGAGGAAGTAAGTGCTCAGTAATACACATCATCTGCCTTTGAAACTTCAAACCTTCAGTTGCTAATTGGCTCTGCAGCTTTTAATTGGAAACATACAGTAGTTGTAATTAAGCTTCCCCAAGGCCACTTGAATGTGTATGTGGAGACAATAAGCAGTCTTTGAGTAAATGTCTGCACTGAATTCTCTCTTGGTAAGATACACAGCAAGCTATAGGAGTGCAGTGGTAGTAATCCTGCTAGTCTCCACTGACCTGTAGAGTTTCTGTGGTAAGTAACAGTTAAATTTGCTCTAACTTGCTCCAAGAGGACGGAGCAATAACAAGAATTATACAGTTACTGTGTGCGTGAAGTCATGGCAAGCAATCACATAGAGACCAATAAATCTTGTGAAAGGCACTTTACTGGCGTTACAACCCGGTTTATATAGACAGAGCACCAGATCACAAGACTTTTCCAGCTGCCGATTGGCTAATAGCACTAGCGTGAAGTATAAATTGATTTGCGGCCTTAAAGCATGTGTTTACACCGTCACTCCTTTTCCACCTCCCCGTCCTGCTTCAGCATCCGGGTCAGGCTCGAAGGTTGGATTGCTCACATGTCCATTGCTTGCTAAAAACCCTCAACAACTGTTCTCTGCAAACTCTTCAAGGCACACATATGAGCTAAATCCAGGAGGAATACCCAGTTTACCAAGGCCTGCTTTGGGTGGTTTTTTTTCATCAAAGCACCTCATAACAAAGAGAAAGTATTTGTAGACCAGTTCCAGCGGTGCAGGGCTGATGACTGCCTGTGCTATGTACCTCTTCAGAGCCAAGAAGTCATAGACCAGGGTATTTGTTTAAAAGAGATGAAATAACAGCCAACTCTTTGTAAACTGTTCCCAGAGCACTGATTTCTTAAGAAACTAGCTGCTCAAAGATGTGTAATTTTACTAGCTGCAAGGGAGGGACAGATGTCCACCTTTAGCACATAAGTAAATTGCATTGACAAGTTCTTTTTGAGTCACAGGACAGAACCCATACTGCTGATGTCCTTAAGAAATGCCATGGGGATGTTGCACATACAGTACTTTCTGGCACAGAAAATGTGTGAACTGCATTATGGCAGAGTGAACTGATGAGTTTATCGGTCTGTCACAGAGAGCATCTCAACTTCATTGTACTCCAGGTCACACACTGGAGTCAGATTTGGGGAGACTGGCTGGTACAGCTGAGATCTCTAGCTGGATGCAGTAGACCATAGTCAAGTCTCTAAAGTACTGGTACAACTCATATTTTTTACTGATGTTTTGGGAGATGTAATGTTAAGTCTAATTCTTAGAGATTGAAACACAGGCCTAAGGGAATGGACTAATCTTGTGTTCCTAGTCATGAAATACAGTGATTCCTTATTATTCCTGCCTCCACAAAACCCTCTTGGTTTACCCTATCTGTAAACATACCTGTTAAATGGAAAGAAACTTTTAAAAACTTCATTATTAACAATGATGCCCTAGGTAAAATATTTAGGTGGCTGGATATGTTGACATCTGAAGTGTTTTCTCTGATAGGTAATGTTTGAAGATGCCTTTGATGTTGCTGCTGGTTTCCTTGACAGAAGCAAGACTCAGGGAATGTCTAGCCAGAAGTAAGTTACAAACTCACTCCTTTTGCTAGACAGAGTAAGTTAATAGCCCACTGTCAATACTCCATGGCAAGTTTGCTGTGGAGTAAGGCAATAGCCTAGCTTCCTTTTTTGTGCCTAATTCTTAGTAAATGGTTAGAATAGCATCCTCTAGCAATTGTGCTCACAATAATACTGTCTCTTAAGGTGCAAAAGTGAAATGATTAATAGGCATTTACAGCAGAATCAGTAAGAATCACTTATTACAAGCACCCCATCACTTCAGGATAACTGAGGCCCTTCTGATTTTCTTCACCACTCTGCATAGCTGGCCATCTTTCAAATTACAATATTTGTAGTATTTTCCTTTCTGTCTCTCGTTTACCAGGTCTCTGAGGACCATAAGGCATTCCCTGGATAAGTGAGCTAATCATAAACTGTAGTCTCATTTAATGAAACAAAAAAATGATCATTTTTTAACATTGTCTTCCTTACCTTTTTCAAGGTAATCCCATCACAAGGAGGTGATCAAGCTAAAGTGTGGTTGACATGAACAGCAACATCAAAGAAACACAAGACCTACTAAATAATAACTTCCCTTTCCTCTGCAGATCAGATGAATTATCTAAAAGAGAACATGTCAGATACAAAACTGGCACTGCCTTTGATTTTTCCCAGTAGACCAAAGAAAGAAAAGGGTTGCTTTCCTCAAGAGCAAAATCACATTATGACTCATCTTTTATGCATTCTTGCTACTTAGTCTTCGTTAGGATTGTTTCTCATTGCAAATAGTGGTTTTAATCTGTTTTTTTTAAATCCTGTTTTCTACTTACTTTTTCATATTTAGAGAGTTCTTTAGTCTGGATCCTTTCTCTCTTTCACCACCATTCCACCTTGCACTTCCAGAGCAGAATGAATGGAAATAAGGTTGTTTTGGCTGTTGATCAGAATATACTTTAATACATAATAAAGCTTAACAAATATGTATCCATTAAATAGCATTTATTAGATCACAGTTGCTGTTCGCTTTTAAAATAAGATTAAGTATTCCTTAATACTGCAATGTATTGCCATTATCATTGCAATCTGGTTTAGGTCGCAAATTAGATGAGTATTTCAGTACTCAACATTTATCCTGTTCCCTTCCTTCCCTATTATTCTGTGCCTTGTAATTCTGGACAGAGGCGAGATGGCAGAACTTTGTAAAATCCCAGTGAGAATATAGAAGTGAGGTCCAGAATGAGTATCTTAGCTTTTTGCCAGAGTTGCCTGTTACCTGAGTACAAACCTGTCTGTGATAGCTAATATGTCATTTCATGACCGCATGTTATTGCATTCACTCAAAAACTTTACAAAAGAAGTCAAAGCTGTTCCTCTGAAGAGCCCTACAGAATACCCTACCAAATATCCATTGTTGCTCTGTGTTATAATGGATATATACTTTACCCCAAAACAGTGTTACTATAGCTGTCTTGTATCAGTGGATCTCTCTGTTTTGACACTGGTTTCTTGTATTGATGTTCTCTGTTCTTATATACTTTCCTTGCATTTGTTAGACAATATCTCGTCAATACATCCACCTCCACTCCTCCCTATCTTTCTTGTCTATTGTCTTTAAATATCAGAATCATCTTGAAAACAATTTGAATCTTTTTTAATTTATAAGTAAAATGTGGAGGAAATGAGGGAACAAAAAATTAAATTTAGTATCCAGTTCCATTTTCAGTTCAGCATTTGCAAGCTCTATCCAGAGGATCACCACAGACTCTATCTGCAGATCACTGACTTCCTAAAAAGCCTCTTCTTTCCTAATACACAGTTCTGCCAGGTAAGCTTTGCCAAAGGATTCCTTATAGAAGAAGCAATGTATTTCTGTCATTGTCAGAAAGGGATTTCTGTTTTCTGTGTTTCTGATCATAATGTCTAGAATCATTACAAATAAGAACTTGGGGTCATCGCTTCAGATGTGTCATTCCAAAAGGTCAGAAGGATTGCCTTTCTAAGAGGCAAAGTGCAAGGAGTTATTATTGTTTAGAATGTTATTCAAAATGGAATATTTTTATTGTTTGCATCAAAGTTCTTTGTGGAAAAGCTTGAGTGATCTCATTGGAGCAGGGGAAGCTCACTTCACAGTTCTCCATTAAGCCCCAGCTGCTTCATTCTGAGCTCAGTAGGACCACCTTCTGCTTGTCTGAGTGCCAGGTTCCCTACCCTAAGCCCTCCACTGGCAGGCCTTAGGAGTAGGTGAAGTGCTGGGGTTTGAACCCAGAGCCCAGAATTAAGATTGACGCATGAGTGGTTCCCACAGCCCTTTAAGAGGAGGGGATGAGTTTGCCTTTTGGCTTTCCTCCAAGGTGCAGCCGACCTTGTAGGGAAAGCCCTTGGGTAAACAAGCCCCAGGTGCCCTGCATTGGGTAAATGAGTGCCAGGTGTCCTGCTTCTGTCTATGAGGTGGGTGCACTTTGCAGAGTTTCACTGTTGGGGAAGGATCCTCTGCGTCTCCCTGCAACTGGGCCCCAGTCAGGTTTGGTGCTTGTAAATGCTGGCTCTGTGAGAACAATGTGTGGCTACCTCTCTCCTATATTATCAGCCTATTGGCTTGGCTGTCTCCCATCTCTACAATGGGAGACTTTGTTGCTTTGTTTGTTCCACCGATTGTTGGCTGTATTGTATCATTGCTGGGGTTGATGTCTGTTATGTGTAATCTGATTGACTTGTTTGTACCCCCAGCGATCACCCATGTACTGACCTTTTTGTGTGCAATAGAATCTGGTTACTGGTTTGTTCTACTGCTGGCTGTGTCCTTTGTGCTTGGCCTAGTAATTAGCAAAACAGTAGGGTATTTGTGTTCTTGAAAGAGCTGATAAACAGCTAGTGAGCTGCCTCTGAACCTCAGCCTACTGTTGCAGGTTTGCTGAGCCAGAAGTCATTGTGTTTGCAGCGTTCTTCCTCCCCTTCTTGCCCTCCTGCCATGGAGGTGACTCAGAGCTTGCACATGGGTAGAGGACTGAAACGGAGATATCCCTCAGCGAGAGCATGCCTGTTTGGGCTTAGAGTCAATTGTACCTCCACAGTAGCCACTGTTCCGCTATTTTCTATCGCCTAGCTTCCATCCAGTCTCTGTTACTTGAGCAGGTGCTCCTTTGAAGGAAATAGCATGTTTGTGATGAGGGATAATTGGGACAGAAAACAAAGCCGAAACTAGTGTTGCACCACTATCTGAATCTATCACATAGTGACTGCTGTGTGTCATTTGGTTCCCCCATCTCAGGGAGACAGTAGCACTAGAGGAGGTGCAGAGAATTGTCACCAAACAGGACAAAGAACTTATCAACACCAATGTGATGTAGATAAGCAGACCCTTCTTTATTGACGCACGGAGGATACGGGGGATAACTCCACCTGCGGGAAGTCATGGCAAGCAATCACACAGAGACTTAATAAATCTCGTGAAAGGCAGTTTAATGGCGTTACAACCCGGTTTATATAGACAGAGCACTAAATCACAATAATAATCTCCGAGTTCTCCAGGGTGCAGCCTTGTCTTTCCCTGGCCTTTATCATGTGCTTCATGAGTATAGGCTATCACTGCTTTGAGGCCATAAGTAATGCTGGCTCTCCCCCCTCCTCCTCTCCCTCACATTGCAAAATGTGACGTATTGTGCATCCCCTGGGCAGTGATGGTTTTGGGACACATGCTGGTTGAAATACATGTACAGACTTTGCAGGGGATCCAAGGTCAAATTGTTCTTTCCTTTAGCTAGTACAAAAGACATACATACATACCTACCTAGAGTAATAAGTGTTTGCATTGAGTACTCTAATGTTTTCTTATCATTGTGTAGTTTTGGGGCGAAATAGGTTAGTTTTTCTCAGTATTGAGGCTACTTTTCCTACAAGCTTTTAGCTGTAGAAATCTTAAAAACTTCTCTCATCTCCAGTTCCATTTGCCACGCAACATTTGGTCAGTTTTGTTACATTAATGATTCTTTCCCCATGTCCATCTTAATTACTGCAGCAGCTGAGGTCAAACTTGGCAATACTGCCATGTATTGTAGGACAGCCATTGGAGAAGATAATGCTCAAGGGTTTACAGCCTTTTCTTATTAGCCTTTCATCCCCACCCTTTTGAAGGACAGGGCAGAAGTAAACAGCAGAATATTTCATTTTCAAATGACTTTAAGCCTGTCACCTACCAGAGGAGACAGTTTTGAATGGACACCATACGCTATGTAGACGCATTCCCATGATCATCACATGCCATAGCTTCTGATACTTCACCAGGAGAATTTTAGGTTAAGACTGGCCTGAACATCAATGTGAAACAACAGGGGTGTACAGGCAATGGGAAAATAATAACTCCTCTAGATGGCAGCAAGCTTTGTGGGAGGTGTAACGGCATTAAGGAGAAGATGAAGAGCACATTACTTTGGTCCTTCCTATCGCACAATCCTAGTTTACAAGAGCACAGGCCTGTGTGTAACATGGGAAGGCAGTTTCCTCTCCTGCAGAGCCAGCACTACACAAACAATAGCTGTTCTGCCCTGGCATGTGTGAGGTCTGCTCTGCCTTAGCAGGGAAGTGGCCTTAATTCCTGAGCACGTTATTGCTACGTGTGTACAGATACCGCTTTGTGCAATGCTTGGTGGTTGGATTGATAGAAACTTTTCATCAAAAAATTTGGAAAATGTAGGCTAGCAGGCTACTAGGGCAGAGCAGTGGGAAGGAATTATAGGCAGAAAGGCAGCAGAGAGGAAGGAGTGGGAAACATGAAAGAATCAGTGGAAGTACAGCCGTCACAGGGGCTTGGGCAGACCAAGCAGAATGGGGCAGAGTGACACCAGGGACATTAATTACAGCTGTGCTGCAGCATGGTGGCCCCTCACTTTACAACATAGAGATCATAACAAAGGGCAAACCTACTGCCCAGGTTGCATCTTCTTGTGAGAAAGCTGTGAAAATGAGCCTCAGATTAGGTGTTCTAGAGCCAGTGCACCTAGGTACAAGCAAATACCCCATCACCAGGTCTCCTCAGCCAGAACAGCAGGAGCATCTGCCTGGACTTCCCAATTAGCTGTCTGCCTCTGCAAAGCTGCCAGCAGAGTGACCCCACACCTGGTTGAAATCAGTAAGTCTTACTGCACTCAGGACTCGACAGTAGCACAAAGGGTAATACAGTTGACAGGTATCTGGCTGTATTATTCTCCAGGCAATCCAGAACAGCCCTCAAGTGCTCAGTTTTACACTTGAGGATCCTCTGATTTTAATTTATTTTCCTTAAGTAGCAAATAAACAGAAGCTGTGTCACAGCGATGCAAAGCCAAAGCTGTTTCCAAACCTCAAGTGGCTACATGCAGCTGGGAGGAGTGGTGGCCCTGCAGCCTAACCCCTGCCTACTTTGTTTTAAAATTTGGAAATGCCCCCCTGAGGCAAATAAAAGGATATTTTATAAATATAAACACACCAAAGGAGGAATTTTCATTTAGGAGCATGAGCTTGAAATAGGCAAGCTTCTGAAAAACTGCCTCTAAGCCTTAGCAACAGCAGACCCAGCTGCCCCAGACCAGCATACTTCACACACCCCCCAGCTGTCTGTGCATCATGTGCCATAGGATGTGCAGGGGTAACAAATAAGCTTCCACTGGGGATTCAGGCCCCCTCGTGCCAGGGGCTGTAAAGTCATGCCCAGCTCTACTCTAGGGAGCTTGCAAGCCAAATACAAGATGGGGTCAGACAGACACAGCAGCAGGCTGGGCCTGCAGGAGAACAGCATATTTTCCATCCTTGGAGTGGGGAACAAAAAGCCATCTGAAGACTGATTTTTATAGGAAACCTGTGCCAATATTATTTTTTTTTAACAAGTAAAGCATATATACATCTCTGGCACTTGCCAGCATCCTAACATGTCTTACAAGGAGAAGCAAAAAAGATATGGCTGCAGCCTTCATAGAGCTGACACACAGCCAGTGAAATTACTGAGGGTCCCCATTCAGGCTTCTCACCTCACTTTTTCCATGTGGTACAGGGCCCATATCAGGGATGCCTTCTCCTGTGGCCCCTTGAGCAGCCAGGACAGGGGACAGGGAGAGCTCAGCTTCAGCTAAATAGCTGCTTCTTGTGGTCTCCAAGGATCAGTGCAAGGAAGGAAACTGAACATCTTTCCCAGGCATCTCTTGGGCTTTGGTGTTCCTCAGAGAGGGATTATGTTCTTCCTAGAGGTGGGCAGGCAGGAGCAGAGAGGGGAAAAACCACAGAATCATAGGATGTTAGGGATTGGAAGGGACCCCAAAAGATCATCTAGTCCAATCCCCCTGCCAGAGCAGGAACACCTAGGTCAGGTCACACAGGAACATGTCCAGGCGGGTTTGGAATGTCTCCAGAGAAGGAGACTCCACAACCTCTCTGGGCAGCCTGTTCCAGTGTTCTGTTACCCTCACTGTGAAGAAGTTCTTCCTCACATTTATGTGGAACTTCCTATGTTCCACCTTGCACCCGTTGCCCCTTGTCCTATCATTGGATGTCACTGAGAAGAGCCTGGCTCCATCCTCATGACACTCACCCTTTACATATTTATAAACATTAATAAGGTCACCCCTCAGTCTCCTCTTCTCCAAGCTAAAGAGACCCAGCTCCCTCAGCCTTTCCTCATAAGGGAGATGTTCCACTCCCTTCATCATCTTTGTGGTTCTGCGCTGGACTCTCTCAAGCAGTTCCCTGTCCTTCTTGAACTGGGGGCCCCAGAAGTGGACACAATACTCCAGATGTGGTCTCACCAAGGCAGAATAGAGGGGGAGGAGAACCTCTCTCGACCTACTAACAACACTCCTTCTAATACACCCCAGGATGCCATTGGCCTTCTTGGCCACAGGGGCACATTGCTGGCTCATAGTCATCCTGCTGTCCACCAGGACCCCCAGGTCCCTTTCCCCTACACTGCTCTCCAGCAGGTCAGCCCCCAACCTGTAGTGGTACATGGGGTTATTCTTCCCCAGATGCAAAACTCTACACTTGCCCTTGTTGAATTTCATTAAGTTTCTCCCCGCCCAACTCTCCAGCCTATCAAGGTCTCGTTGAATGGCAGCACAACCCTCTGGTGTGTCAGCCACTCCTCCCAGTTTGGTGTCATCAGCAAATTTGCTGAGGATACATTCTGTACCCTCATCCAAGTCGTTGATGAAGATATTGAACAACACCGGTCCCAGTACCGACCCCTGAGGGACTCCACTAGTCACAGGCCTCCAACTAGACTCCGTCCCATTGACCACAACTCTCTGGATTCTTCCCTTCAGCCAGTTCACAATCCACCTCACTACCTGATCACCAAACCCATACTTCCTCAGTTTATCTACAAGGATGCTGTGGGAGACAGTGTCAAATGCTTTACTGAAATCAAGATAAACCACATCTACCGCTCTACCATCATCTATCCACCTAGTTATTTCCTCATAGAAGGCAATAAGGTTGGTCAAACATGACTTACCCTTGGTAAAACCATGTTGACTGCTCTTAATGACCCCCTCATCCTTGATATGCCTAGAGATAGTGCCAAGAACAAGCTGTTCCATCACCTTTCCAGGGACGGAGGTGAGGCTGACCGGTCTATAGTTACCCAGGTCCTCCTTCTTGCCCTTCTTATAGATAATAAAAATATAGATAATAAAAATGGCTCCCTCAAGGTCACCTGTGGTGCAGGGGCAGAGCTGGGAAGAGAAAAACATTATCATTCTCCTACTCCAGCCTCTAGCAGCTGTCAGCTCATGTTCAAATGATGGGGTCTTCAGACATGCTTTTTAGACCTCTGCTTCTGAGATGAGTTCACCTGCAGGCCAGGTGCTTATATCCTTGTATCAGCACCTCTCTCAGAGTCTCTTTCTGAACTTGCTTTAACACTGCTTTCCTGTCCAGCAGGACAGTAAATGTCCCCATTCAGGCTTCTCACCTGGCTTTTTCCATGTGGGGATTCTATCCATAGCACTGAAAGAAAAAGTCTCACGTGGAAGATCAAGGGCTACAAGAAAATTTAAGAGCCAAAAGGAGAGGAGGCTGAGGGAGGATCTCATTAATGCTTATAAATATCTTAAGGGCGGGTGTCAGGAAGATGGGGCCAGACTCTTCTCGGTGGTGTCCAGTGACAGGACAAGGGGCGATGGGCACAAACTGGAACACAGGAGGTTCAGTCTTAACATAAGGAAACACTTCTTTACTGTGAGGGTGACTGAGCACTGGAACAGGCTGCCCAGAGAGGTGGTGGAGTCTCTGTCTCTGGAGACATTTAAAACCCATCTGGACATGTTCCTGTGTGATCTACTCTAGGATCCTGCTCTAGCAGGGGGGTTGGACTAGATGATCTTCAGAGGTCCCTTCCCATCCCTACCATTCTGTGATTCTGTGATTTACAAGAAGCCTGAGACGGTAAAAGAATCTGGTTAACAGTGTCCTTCCTGTTTTTCTGTAGCAGAAAAGAGGGTTTCCTCTCCTATTCTTATGTCATCCCTCCCCAGGCTTGATGAAAATCAGAGGCGCTTTGCTGTCTGTGAGGGCCAACTGCCGGTGCTATATCCTATCTTTGGTCATCAGCCTTTCCTACTGCTTTCCACTGCTGTGACACCAGTTCAGCTGGTTTTAGCAGCTCTCATAAGGAGGCATGAGTTGGCTCCTTTCACTCCTTGTAGTTGCCTTTCTCTCTCCTTTCAACCAGCAACATGGCTCTAGGCTGGCATTTTCCCTGAAAGACTTTTTTTCCCAAATAAATCTTTTCCTCAGAATGGGTTGTTCCTGAAAAATGAGTTAGTTTTTGATAAGGTGCTGTTTTCCAACCAGTGATGTCTCCTGTTCCTCACCCCTCTGGGAGGAGTTCATTCACATGGTGTTTCATGGTTGCTAGCACAACTCCTACCCATAGAGCAATAGTCATGAAGATGAAAAATACTAGGAAAGAAACCCAAGGGCAGGCACAAACTAGTAGGTTAGCTCATTTCAGCAAATCCTACCTGGAATGGTGTTATCAAGGATAAACCCCAGCAGTCCGCCCATGAACATGCCAGTGGTGAGAAGCACCTGGATCACCTGGTCCAGCTGGATGATTCCTAGCAGAATAACAAAGCTTTGGATAGTGGTGCAGAGACACGGATGGTTGACCAGCAGCATCCCCCATGCCAAGAGGCTGCAAGCTGCATGCTTGTTTAGACACAACTTGTAAATCCCAAAGCAGAACTTAAGATTTGGCAATGCAAGGGAGATGGATCTCACTGCCAGTTTCAGACCTACAGTTTTATTCTGCATAATTATTCACTGACCCAGCTGCCGGCAGGCAGAAGATGATTCATAAGTACATTAGAGCCTATTGACAGTGCAGACCACAGCACTGTCCCAGAAAAAGCCACCTTCTGCTCCAAACATGTTCTGTACCTCCACAACATAACACGAAGCAGTTCCCTACAAAAGCAAGAGCTTCAGTTCCCAAAGAAATATAGGTATATTTAGCATGGGATCTCACCACAAGTTAATCAGATGTGATGTTTCTCTGTGAGGGCTAATTGACATGAGCAAAATAGCCCAGTGACATAGACCATCTATAGTGTGTGTGATTTGTGGCCCCATCTCTTTCAACAGCCCACCCAACATGCCATATATACCTTAAGAGAGGACACTATGGCCTTTGTCACATTAGTCATGAGACACAATGAAGGTGTAACTGTTGGAGAACTGTAAATTTCAATAAAGTGAACTTGATGGAATTTAGTAGAGGAGTCTGCTCTTGCGTTTTGGAAGCACAAAGTTTTATTGTGTCTGAGCACATAAGCAAGCCTCATTCACTGAGATCTCAATCAAGATTCAGCCCTGGAGTACCATATTGCCCCATCCCAGCAATGTGTCCCAGGGAGGTGCTCTGCAATCCTTAGCCTGACCAGAACACGGCAAGGTGCAGCCACTGATCAAGAGCAGAGATTTCCATGCTAGAACTGCGCATCAGAGCAAAGGGCAAAAACAGCCCTCACAGAAAGAAAAAGGCAACAAAGCATAGGTTTCAGGATTTTATCAGGAAAAATTGCATTTTAAAAGATTTCTCTGTATCAGCCTTTGCTTCAGTTTTTATGCTACAGAAAATGCTTCTAATGTTATTTCTTACCTGTTTCCAGCAGTGTACTATTTTTGTTTGTCCAGTTGGGAACCGTGAGGCCAGCAAATACAGAAAATCCAAAAGATAAAGATGTTTCTGGAGGAGTTCATATCTGTGTACTGCACAGAGAAATCATATACATTACATTTGGAAATTACCCAAATCTGTGGATTACTGCTGTGTTCATGGGACATGCTCAGATGTAAACACTGCATGCAGGAGTGGACCCAGGCAGCAGCCCTGGTGCTACTGGGACATAAGAGATCCTGCTGCCCCCGGTGCCGAGCAAGCCCTGCCCCAACCAGGGAGCCCCCTGCAATTTAGCCCCTCTGAGTACATGCTCTCATCTTCACCTGAGGAACTGCCAATGCAAACATTTGCATTTGCTGCAGCATGGTTATGTCTGACTCAGCCTGGTAAGAACCTGACTTGAAACCAAAGTCCCATTTCTAGGGATGAAAAGGCACTCACAGAGCTGTTAACTGCAAGTTGGAAATCCCCACTGCCGTGATAACTCCAAACATCACAAGGAACATGCCTCTGATCACGGGGGATGGGTATATGCTGGCAAGCATCGCCCCGACTTTCCCGAAGATGCTGCTCAGGAGCATGGTGCAGGCACTGGCAATGATAACCATTTGACTCCCTACCTGGGGCAAGAAGAAGAGGAGGAAATCATGCACCAACTGCAGAGAGGCAAGGGATGGCAGGCTCCAGTGCCAACCTGCTGGGCAAGGGTTGCACCTCCAGCCAAAGCACTCAATAGCACGTTCAGTCGCAGGTTCAGATGCAGCCGCTGGTGAGCTAAGATGCTTGCACTGCGCAGGAAACATCTGTATTTGCATGCTAATAAATACCATGAAAAACACTCTGAGAGCAATCATAGATCCATACCTATTTACTTGATGTTATCCTCTTTCCTACTGTTGTGAGGACTTTAACAGTTCCTTCACAGAATCACAGAATCACAGAATGTTAGGGATTGGAAGGGACCTTAAAAGATCATCTAGTCCAACCCCCCTGCCAGAGCAGGAATACCTAGATCAGGTCACACAGGAACATGTCCAGGCGGGTTTTGAATGTCTCCAGAGAAGGAGACTCCACAACCTCTCTGGGCAGCCTGTTCCAGTGTTCTGTCACCCTCACTGTGAAGAAATTCTTCCTCACATTTATGTGGAACCTCCTATGTTCCAGCTTACACCCATTGCCCCTTGTCCTATCATTGGATGTCACTGAGAAGAGCCTGGCTCCATACTCATGACACTCACCCTTGACATATTTATAAACATTAATGAGGTCACCCCTCAGTCTCCTCTTCTCCAAGCTAAAGAGACCCAGCTCCCTCAGCCTTTCCTCATAAGGGAGATGTTCCACTCCCTTAATCATCTTTGTGGCTCTACGCTGGACTCTCTCGAGCAGTTCCCTGTCCTTCTTGAACTGGGGGGCCCAGAACTGGACACAGTACTCCAGATGTGGCCTCACCAAGGCAGAATAGAGGGGAAGGAGAACCTCTCTCGACCTACTAACCACTCCCTTTCTAATACACCCCAGGATGCCATTGGCCTTCTTGGCCACAAGGGCACATTGCTGGCTCATGGTCATCCTCCTGTCCACCAGGACCCCCAGGTCCCTTTCCCCTACACTGCTCTCCAGCAGGTCAGCCCCCAACCTGTACTGGTACATGGGGTTGTTCTTCCCCAGATGCAAAACTCTACACTTGCCCTTGTTGAAATTCATTAAGTTTCTCCCCGCCCAACTCTCCAGCCTATCAAGGTCTCGTTGAATGGCAGCACAACCCTCTGGTGTGTCAGCCATTCCTCCTAGTTTGGTGTCATCAGCAAACTTGCTGAGGATACATTCTGTACCCTCATCCAAGTCGTTGATGAAGATATTAAACAACACCGGTCCCAGTACCGACCCCTGAGGGACTCCACTAGTCACAGGCCTCCAACTAGACTCCGTCCCATTAACCACAACTCTCTGGCTTCTTCCCTTCAGCCAGTTCATAATCCACCTCACTACCTGATCACTAAACCCATACTTTATCAGCTTATCTACAAGGATGCTGTGGGAGACAGTGTCAAATGCTTTACTGAAATCAAGATAAACCACATCTACCGCTCTACCATCATCTATCCACCTAGTTATTTCCTCATAGAAGGCAATAAGGTTGGTCAAACATGACTTACCCTTGGTAAAACCATGTTGACTGCTCTTAATGACCCCCTCATCCTTGATGTGCCTAGAGATAGTGCCAAGAACAAGCTGTTCCATCACCTTTCCAGGGATGGAGGTGAGGCTGACCGGTCTATAGTTACCCGGGTCCTCCTTCTTGCCCTTCTTATAGACTGGAGTGACATTTGCTATCCTCCAGTCCTCAGGCACCTCTCCTGTTCTCCATGACTTACCAAAGATGATGGAGAGTGGCCTAGCAATGACCTCTGCCAGCTCCCTCAGCACCCTTGGGTGCATTCCATCCGGTCCCATCGATTTATGGATATCCAGATTGCTCAACTGATCCCTAACCCAATCCTCATCTACCAAGGCAAACTCCTCCTTTACCCTGACTTCTTCCGGGGCTACAGGGATCAGGGGCTCCTGGGGAAAGCCTGCAGGAGTAAAGACAGAGGCAAAGAAGGCATTCAGCACCTCTGCCTTCTTTATATCCTCTGTCTCTAGGGCACCCCCCTCATTCATCAGTGGGCCTATATTGCCTCTAGCGTTTGTTTTATTAGCTATGTATTTGAAAAAGCCCTTTCTATTGTCCTTGACCTGGCTTGCAAGGTTAAGTTCTAAGGAGGCCTTAGCTTTCCTAATTGCCTTTCTACATCCTCTGACAACTGTCCTATATTCCTCCCAAGTGACTAGCCCCTCTTTCCATGATCCATAAATTCTTTTTTTCCACCTAAGTTTGCCCAGCAGTTCCTTGTTTAACCACGCTGGTCTCCTAGCTCCCTTACTTGATTTCATACCCATTGGGACACTCTGATCCTGAGCTTGCAAGAAGTGGTCCTTGAATGTTGACCAACTATCTTGAGCCCCTTTACCATCTAGCACCCTGTCCCATGGGACTTCCCTTAACAATTGATTAAGGAGGCTAAAGTTGGCCCTGCGGAAGTACAGGGTTCTGGTCTTGCTTGGTACTCTATTCCTCCCACACAAAATCCTGAACTCCACCATCTCATGATCACTGCAGCCAAGGCTGCCATCGACCATCACTGCTTCAACAAGACCCTCCTTGTTGGTAAGTACAAGATCCAGCAGCGCTCCTCTCCTAGTCGGCTTATCCACCATTTGCATTAAGTAGTTATCATCAATGCACTGGAGGAACCTCCTAGACTGTGAATGGCTGGCTGTGTAAGTCTCCCAGCAGATATCGGGGTAGTTAAAATCCCCCATGAGGACCAAGGCCTGTAGTTGCGAGGCTGCTTTCAGCTGCCTGTAGAAAGCCTCATCAACTCCCTCGTCCTGATCAGGAGGTCTGTAATAGACCCCCACAACTGTATCGCCCATGCCTGCCTGCCCCTTAATTCTTACCCACAGACTTTCAACTTGCCCCTCATCAGCCCCTGGAGAAAACTCAATACATTCAAGTTGCTCCCTCACATAAAGAGCAACTCCACCACCTCGCTTCACTGACCGATCTTTCCTAAAAACGACATAGCCATCCATGACCACATTCCAGTCATGTGAGCTGTCCCACCATGTCTCTGTAATTGCCACCAGGTCATAACCTTTAGACCGCACACAGACCTCTAACTCCTCCTGTTTATTCCCCATACTGCGTGCATTGGTGTACAGGCATTTCAGAAAGCAAGCAGAGCGCACTGGTGGGACCCCTGGGAGGCAGGAGGCCTTGTTAAACAAACAAGAGCTCTTCCTTGTTAAACAAACAAAAAAAAAATTAAATTAAGAGCACAGTAATCCCCACACAGCTTTGCTCTTGCTCCAGCCTAGAAATGTCTTGGCATACACACAGGCTGGCGCTGCAGCCACCCAATCGATTCACTGGGCAGTCCTTCCAGCAGGGTTTGGATTGCCATCTAAAAATGGCTTTCAACGAGGTGTCCCACACCAATCCTTCCATTCCCTGGAGACCAAGATTAGGGAGACCAGAGCTGGCTGGCTGCTCCAGTCCCAAGCTTTAGGATCTGATATATCCTTTCCATGGTCAACAAATGGCTAATAAGAACTGGGGAAGTCTCAGTCTGTTTCTATCTCTCACCTCCCATCTAACTTCAGTAAAACATTTTTTTCTCTTTTTTTTCCCCCTAGGAAGATCCAGGGTAGCCTTTTCCTGCATGGGCACTACAGGATGAAGCACCAAGCCATGCCTTTCATTCGGATCTGCTAGGTGATTAGGAAACAAAAAAATGTATCTGCCAAACGAAGGGACAAAAGAGACATTTACAGACTATGGAAACTAAAAAGAAAAGCAACAATATTTATTAGACTTTCAATTCAAGATACGCCTTGCCACAACAAAACTTGGACAGCTTAAAGAATCATGCTAGGATTTACAACACTCATATCTTAGGCACGGAAACTCTATAAGCGTCTGCAAACATTTTATAATTCAATTAATTATTTTAATCTCTCCCTTTAAATATCTGAAGAATGTCATATTTACAGGAAGGGCTTTTTGTGAATGCTTTCAACAAAAACATTCCTAGTAACAAGTAGTGTCTTTAAGTATTCCTTAGTATTTCTTAAATATTTCCCTTTAAAATATTTTAAGTATTACATGATTGTGAAAGATAAATGAAAATATCGGGCAGGGAGTTTCAAAATAAAATCACACATTGCCTTCAGGTGGGCTTTTTATATTCCTTGGCTTAAAATCTTGAGACACTATTACCATCAAAACTGTAATTTAATAAAAGCCAACAGATCTATTTGTTCCAGGCTTAGAATAAAGCTTCAGGTTCTTAATTTGCCAAAATGTCAAGTTACCTGGTACATGGAGTTGGCCTTAAAGGCAAATTACTTAGTCCATCGATACTACAACTGTGAGCATATGTGTTTTGCCAATTACTAGGCCTAGTACAAAGGACGCAGCCAGCAGTAGAACAAACCAGTAACCAGAGTCTATTGTACACAAAAAGGTCAGTACGTGGGTGATCACTGGGTGTATAAACAAGTCCATCAGATTACACATAACAGACATCAACCCCAGGAATGATACAACACAGCCAACAATCGGTGGAACAAACAAAGCAACAGTCACCCATGGCAGACAGCCAAGCCAATAGGCTGATAATACAGGAGAGAGGTAGCCACATACTGTTCTCACAGAGCCCACGTTCACAAGCACCAAACCTGACTGGGGCCCAGTTGCAGGGAGAGTCAGGAGGTCCTTCCCCAACAGGGAAACTCTGCAAAGTGCATCCGCCTCACAGATAGACACTCCACCCTTCATAGAATCATAGAATCATTATGGTTGGAAGGGACCTCCAGGGTCATCAAGTCCAACTTTTACCCCATCATATTCCTAACCCTTAGACCACTAGACCATGGCCTCAAGTGCCTCCTCAACCCGTTTTTTGAACACCCCCAGGGACGGCGACTCCACCACCTCCCTGGGCAGCCTGTTCCAGTGCCTAACCACCCTCTCAGTAAAGAACTTCTTCCTAATATCCAACCTAAACTTCCCCTGACGTAACTTGAGGCCATTTCCTCTCATTCTATCATTAGTCATTTGGGAGAAGAGACCAACAGCAGCCTCACTACACCCTCCTTTTAGGTAGTTGTAGAGGGCAATAAAGTCTCTCAGTTGTGGGAGTTTGGCTTGTGAGTAATGGACATGGAGTGTTAGAGCAGGTGCACGAACAGGCTACTGTGCAGGCGCTAGCAGCCAAGATTAGGCCTCAAGGACGTACTGTCCTTGCAGAGTAGTACAAGAAACTAAGTTACATAAGACAGGGAACTAACAGGCAAGGCGGAGAATATGATAATTAGAGGCTGAAGCATAGGTTAAAAGTTAATGATTGATGTAGAAGTGGTCTAATGAAAACCTAAGAAAAAGATAATAAGATATGCTTAATCGTGGTGATTTGACAGAAGAATGATATATAAGTAAATGTATCTGCGCAATAAATTGAGTTCTGCCGACCTCATATGAGAGTGCAGTCTCCCTCCGTCGATTCCTACACTCAGTCTCCTCTTCTCCAAACTAAATCAACCCAGTTCCCTCAGCTGGTCTTCATAAGGCCTGTTTTCCAGACCTCTCACCAGCCTCGTTGCCCTTCTCTGGACTCGCTCCAGCACCTCAATGTCCTTCCCATACTGCGGTGCCCAGAACTGGACGCAGTACTCAAGGTGTGGTCTCACGAGTGCCGAGTACAGGGGCACGATCACCTCCCTACTCCTGCTGCTCACACCGTTTCTGATACAGGGCAGGATGCCGTTGGCCTTCTTGGCCACCTGGGCACACTGCTGGCTCGTGTTCAGTCGGCTGTCAACCAACACCCCCAGGTCCTTTTCCGCCAGGCAGCTTTCCAGCCACTCTTCCCCAAGCCTGGAGCGCTGCATGGGGTTGTTGTGGCTGAAGTGCATGACCCAGCACTTACCCTTTTAAACCTCATGCAATTGGCCTCAGCCCATTGCTCCAGCCTGTCCAAATCCCACTGCAGAGCCTCCCTACCCTCAGGCAGATCGACACTCCCACTCAATTTCGTGTCATCTGCAAATTTACTGAGGGTGCATTCGATCCCCTCATCCAGGTCATCGATAAAGACATTAAACAAGACTGGCCCCAAGACCGAGCCCTGAGGGACACCGCTTGTGACCAGTCTCCATCTGGATTTAACTCCATTCCCCACAACTCTCTGGGCTTGGCCAGCCAGCCAGTTTTTAACCCAGTGCAGAGTCCACCTGTCTAGCCCATGAGCCGCCAGCTTCTGCAGCAGAATGCTGTGGGACACTGTGTCAAATGCCTTCCTGAAGTCCAGGTAGACAACATCCACCGCTTTTCCCTCACCCACTAGGCGGGTCACCTGATCATAGCAGGAGATCAGGTTGGTTAAACAGGACTTGCCCTTCGTGAACCCATGCTGGGTGGACCTGATCTCCCCTGCTGTCCTGCACTTGCTGTGTGATCTCCCCCAACATGAACCATTCCATAACCTTCCCTGGCACCGAGGTCAGGCTGACAGGCCTGTAGTTCCCCGGATCCTCCTTCCTGCCCTTCTTGTAGATGGGCGTCACACTGGCAAGTTTTCAGTCGTCCAGGACCTCCCCCGATAACCAGGACTGCTGATAGATGATGGAGAGCGGCTCGGCAAGTTCCTCCGCCGGCTGCCTCAGCACTCTCGGGTGGATCTCATCCGGCCCCATAGACTTATGGGTGTCTAATTGACTCAGCAGGTCCTTCACTACTATTTCCTGGGTTACGAGGGGTTTATTCTGATCTCCATCCCAATCTTCCAGCTCAGGGAACTGAATACCATGAGGATAAGTGGTCTGGCTGTTAAAGACTGAAGCAAAGAAGGCATTAAATACCTCAGCCTTTTCCTCGTCCTTGGTAACAATGTTCCCTTTCGCATCCAATAAGGGATGGAGATTCTCTCTGCATCTTTTTTTATTGTTAATATATTTATAAAAACTCTTCTTATTATCTCTTGCAGCAGTGGCCAGGCTGAGTTCAAGCTGAGCTTTTGCCTCCCTAACATTCTTCCTACACAGCCTAACTAAATCCTTATACTCTTCCTGAGTAGCCTGCCCCTTCTTCCAAAGGTGGTAGACTCTCTTCTTTCTCCTAAGTCCCAGCAGGAGCTCCCTGTTCAACCAGGCCGGTCACTTTCCCTGCCAGTTTGTCTTACGACACATGGGGACAGCCTGCTCCTGCATCTCTAACAGTTTCTTCTTGAAAAGAGTCCATCCTTCCTGAACCCCTTTGCCCTCTAGGACTGTTCCCCAAGGGACTTCCTCAACCAGTGTTTTAAACAGGTTGAAGTGTGCCCTTTGGAAGTCCATGGTGGGAGTTTTGCTGCCCCCCCTCCTAAATGGGCTAAGGATCGAGAACTGTATCATTTCATGATCGCTCAGCCCAAGATGGCCTCCGACAACCACATCGCCTGCCAGTCCTTCCCTGTTCGTGAACAATAGGTCTAACAAGGCACCTTCTCTGGTGGGCTCACTTATCAGCTGAGTCAGGAAGTTACCTTCCACGCACTCTAGGAACTTCTTGGATTGTTTTCTCTCTGCTGTGTTATATTTCCAGCAGATGTCTGGTAAGTTGAAGTCCCCCACAAGAACAAGGGCTTGCGACTTTGCAGCTTCAGCCAGTTGCCTACAGAACAGTTCATTGACCTCTTCGTCTTGGTCAGGTGGCCTGTAGTAGACTCCCAGCAGGATATCCACCTCGTTCGCCTTCCTCAACTTTATCCATAAACATTTGACTGGCTCATCATGCTTATCAATCTCCATACAGTCAAAACACTCCCTAATATAGAGTGCCACCCCACCACCCTTTCTACCCTGCCTATTCCTCCTGTAGAGCTTTTAGCCATCCATTGCAGCACTCCATTCATGAGACTCATCCCACCACGTTTCTGTGATGGCAGCTACATCATAGTTGTCGTGCTGAACGATGGCTTTCAGCTCCTCCTGTTTATTGCCCATGCTGCATGCATTAGTGTAGAAGCACTTGAGCTGGGCTGGCGACTTCCTTACCAACTGTGGCCTGCCACCTTTGGGTTCAACTCTAGCAGGCCCAGTTTTATCCCCTTCCCCCTTCAAAGCTAGTTTAAAGCCCTTTCAATGAGGCCAGCCAGCTCATTTGCTAGGATTCTTTTTGCCCTCTGAGACAGATTAGCTCCACCTGCCACTCGCAGACCCTGTGCAGTATAAAGCTCCCCATGTGAGAAAAACCCAAAATTTTGTCTGTGGCACCAGTCTCTCAGCCACTTGTTTATCAGGTGGGTCTGCCTCCCTCTATCAGAATTCCTCTCTTCCACCAAAGGAATTGAGGAGAACACCACCTGGGCTCCTGATCCCTCAAGTGATCTCCCCATGGCCCTGAAGTCTTTTTTAATTGTCTTCAGGTTCCTCTCAGAAACCTCATCACTACCGACTTGGATAACTAATAGTGGGTAGTAGTCCGTAGGCCGGACGAGACTAGGGAGTTTCTTAGTGATATCCCTGACCCTGGCCCCAGGGAGGCAGCAGACTTCCTGCAAGTGGTCCCAGCTTTTATGCCCAAAGCAGGACACCTGGCACTCATTTACCCAATGCAGGGCACCTGGGGCTTGTTTACCCAAGGGCTTTCCCTGCAAGGTTGGCTGCACCTTGGAGGAAAGCCAAAAGGCAAACTCATCCCCTCCTTTTGAAGGACCATGGGAACCACCCATATGTCAACCTTAATTCAGGGCTCAGACCCCAGCACTTCACCCACCAAAGGGACACTAACAGAAACCCAAACATCCTCTTTAATCTGTCCATGCTCTGAGATGCCAAACAGAAATGAACATAACCTAATCTGGAGCCAAATCCCACTGAACCCAGCACACACTGGGAGAAATGAGTGATCCCCCTCTTTTCTCCCATGGGCCTCCTACCAGCTCCATAGGCCACCAACATGGCAGATACACAGCCCACTCAGGCCCTCCTCACACCATCCTCAGTGCTGTGGGAGGGGGCACTCTCCCCACTGTCCCCTTTGCTTCCAGGGAGCTGCAGAGGAGGCAACACTAGCTGAAAAAGATCTCCCTGACGTATTTCAGAACATCATCCTCAGAGTCCTCCCAGCCTGTCCTCTCTGCATTGGCACTGGCACCAGCTTCAGGTGGGGATGGGAGAGCCGGACTGCCATCGCTGCCTCCCCCAGCGCTGGCTGTGCTTCCAGGAGCCTCGTTTGGTGTGGGCTGGAGCTCCTGCTCCTCTTCGGTCCCAGACCGGGCCTTCTCCTCATCTTCCTGGCGCTGTAGATTCTGACCAAAGGGAAAACAACCAGACCCAGCTGTGTGCGACTCCACCCTGGGAGCACCCCAAGGGGCAGGGGGGCACCGCACTGTCCTCGCAGGGCACCCCCTCGCCAGTCCGCATGATTAGCGCAAAATCTGCGTCTTGAAAATAACGGTAAAGATGACGAGGATCTTTAGCAGCAGGTATTCGTTTATTGCGGATCCGGGGACTCGGGGGATCGCTCCTCCTAACGAGCCCACCTGGGGCCACGAGTGTGCTCTTTTTACAGCCTAAAGTGTTGCATATTCATAAGTTTACATCAGGTAGGAATGGGGATTACATCATTGGGAGGGTCTCAGGGAGGTAAATCAATATAATATTCCACACCTCTGGCTCCGCATCCTGGTGGTCGTCCTCGGGGGTCTTCAGGAGGAAGGCTCCAAGTCTTCCTCGCGGTGTCCTCTTCTCCTTTGCTTGCTTTACACATCCAGACCGGTCTGTTCTGGCCCCTGGGACCCCTTGATTAGCACTGTGATCCTTATCAGTCCCTCCTTCCTGAGGGAGTATTGTCCTTGGGCCTCTTAGCCAACACTCTCTGATCACCCAGGCCTGGCTGCTCCATCCCCCAAGGGCGAGTCTCTCAGTTTTTCCCTTATCCTACTAAGCATTCCTGTTTGGCAACTCCAAACTATTATATTAGCCTCTTTCTGCTAGCTGTATATATTTCCTACTGCAAATTCGCTACCCTGTACACAATTGCTTAAGTTAGCATTTTTCCATAATCACCCAGGTCCGCGTCAGGGGACAGAGGCAGCTGCGCATGGGGACTCTGGGATGTGATGGGGCTGGAGAGCAAGGCTGAGACCACATGGCTCACATCTTGCACCTTCTCCATCACCACTCTCTGAGGAGAAAAAACTGGACTCTGCACGATTCAATTTGAATCCAACAGAAGCCATTTTATTTACTTTGTCTGTCCCTTTTATACAATCTTTCTTTCCCTAGACCCGGTCACGCATTATCTAATTGGTTAAAAGTCTCTAGCACAAGGTAAACATGCAGCTCAGTTCAGCTCCCGTTGGTTCTTAAGTTCTTCTCCTGCAGTGTCAAATTGGTCACTCTCATCTGCTCACTCCTGCATTCCTTAGTGAAGCAGTCATTGCTCTTTCTTACTTTTTCTTCCTTTGAAGTAGTTTCTAGAATGCAGCTACGTGCCTAGGCCAACATCCCGTATGGCTGGTTCGCTATATGGTCATTCTCTTTTAAATACATTCCTACAACTCTCCACCTTTCTCTAATGGCACCCACAGAGCATTAGGGAGTCAGCAAAAGAAGACACAAACTCAGAGAGCTCAAAGAACAATGATCGGGTTGGGGCTAATGTGTCTGAGTCATGAAAGAAAGGACTGGGATTAGCACAGGTAGAAGATTAGATAGAAATGAACAGGACAGAAAGGTCAACCCAGGTTGAGAATAGAGGCACAGACTGGAGGACTGGGACCCCATTAATGGAGCAGCACAGCTGGGCAAAGAGGTCAAGTGAGGGACTGAGGTTAGGGACTAGGGACTGGAGAAAGGAGGCAGAAAACAGAGAATGTACATTTAGAAGGGAAAATTCACACTTAGTAAGCAAAAAGGCTACGGTAAGTCATCAGAGCTGGAGAAGAGGACAATAAGGCAGAGATGTGGTGGGATAAACGATGGTGAAAGGAAAGGTGGGGGGCAAGGCAGAGTTTGGGGTCATATGGGGTGCTGGTGGAAGAGACCAGTTAGGAGAGGGACTGGAGGTGGAGAAGAGAGGTGGCTTTTGGGGCCTGGGAGAGCAGGTGCAGGGAGGAGAAGAGAACCAGAGAGAAGTGGACAGGAGCATGTTCCCACTGGCACATTGCCTGGGGCTGCAGTCAAGCCTGGCCCCTGAGACTGCAAAGGCAGCTCTGAAAGCACTAGCAAACTGATGGGAGCCCACAGAGAGGATAACAACATACTCCTCTTGCATGTTATCCCAAGCTGAAATCTGCACTAGGGATCTGAAGGTGCCAAATCTGCCAGGAAACCATGCAGTGGCATTTCTACTTTTTTAATTCATTTCTGAAAAAACAAGGAAATCCTGCCACCAAACACACTCATACACTCATGCACAAGGGCATGCACCCGAATATCCCTGAAACAGCATTCAATGCTGAAAAGCCACAAGCACAGACATTTCCAGAGCCCCCCAGGCTCTCTGTGGAGAAAACAATTCCTCCTCATCATGTGAAAACAATACATAAAGCACAAGCCATTTTAACTCAAGGAATACCTAACTCTGTGCTCAACTTTATCACTTTAGGAATGTGGGTTTTTTAACTTAAATAATGGGTGTGTAAGCCAGTGTGCATAGATAACTGTGACAGAGACTGTTCCCAGGAACCACACACAATACTTATTTCTGTACTGACCTGTGAACTTTAGAATTTCACAAAAATCAGATTTTTTAAACTCTTTCTTGGGTTTTGCTTTGTTGCTGTGGGCTCTAACCTCTTGGGGGGCAGGAGTGGAAATTATGCCATGCTGCTGTCTTATACAAGCATGCCGCACGTTAGTGCTCAACAAATAAACCTCGAACCCAGGGGAACCCTGCTACAGACTGCAACACTTGATTTCATATCAGAGATAGGTGGTTTGTGTACACTCAGCTTTCCCACCAGGAAGTGAGACTTACATGAACGCTATGCCCCAGTGCTGCCCAGCCTCGTCCCCAGCCGAGTCAAAGAGAGGTAGGGCAACCAAGGTGATGGTGGGGGCAATTGTCAGGGGGCCAATGAATCTCATCAGAAATCTGATCAGGCCAGAAAATCCAACGAAGATTTGAAAGCAGGAAGCTACAATGATAGCTCCTTGCACCTGGAAAAATGGAGAAAGAAAGCAGAGGTTGAAAGAAGCTCCAGCTGTTGAACCTTTTCTTCATAAGTCAGTGCAAAACTGGTGTGAAAGCCAGGCTCAGCCTCCAGCGAGGAACTGACCTGGAGCCAGTGGGGAAGGATCACAGTATCAGCATACCAACTCCGTCCTTGGCTGATGGATTTATTCCTCAACAAGGCTAATTTTGCTCCGGAGACCCCCTCCTCCCTGTCCTCTTGGGCCACCCAAGATGCATCAGCTTCCCTGCTCCCCCAAAATGCAGGGGAAAAGCTCTTGTCCTGAAAATGGGAATGGGTCCATGGTCTCCACTCATCTCCCATCTGGGAAGGACTTGGAGCATTTCAGCACATTGGTAGGGCAGGTGGGTTCATTACAGCCTGTTTTTTTCTGAGTATCAATTTCCTTCTGGGGACTGTGAGAAACACGCTCACAAAATTTTTATAAAATTTATTTGGGGACAAAGTCGGTGGAGCAAAAGAACAGCGCTGGGCACATGACAAAAGTCAGAGGCGCACCGTCTACAAGGCTGACTAGATACTTATACACTTGTTGCCTTAGGCTAATACATATTCATTACAATTCTGGGAAGGGGGGGGTGGGTGGTCTTCCTTGCTGTAAAAACCCTTCATCCTTGCAGTTGTTGGAGAGATGTCTCTGAGTGTCCTTTCCATGATTTTTGGGCCTTCTCTTCCATACATGGTCTTGTCTTAGCTCATCTTTCTGGTTGTAAAAGCTCACCAGTTTCTTATCTTGGTCTCAACTGGTCCTTGTATATTTATCTGAATCCTTCAGGAAGTGCCAGCCACCTGTGGGAACCCCCCTGCTGGGGCAGGTTTGCTTCAATCACCCAAAGTGGCCATAAAGATAAAATCAGAGTCTGGTTTTCACATTCCTGCAGGTCAAAGCTTACATAATTCATTAGCAAACTACAAAGGAAATTTACACATGTATTAGTAAACTAGCTACAGTAGAAAACACAAACTTACATGTTTCAGTAGAAAAATACAAAGTTACAAAGAAGGATATAAAATTGCATGTTTCATTCCTTTCAAGCTTATCAAATTTAATAGTTATACAAGCAAGCAATTTCTGTTATTTGAGAATGCAAAATTAATAACCTGTGTGCTTTTTCTCACGTTAAAGTAGAACTTTATGGAGTTCATATGAAGTGCCCTAGCCTGGAATACCCTGCCCTTGAAATTAAGCAAAGCATGTAGGAAGTCTCTGTGTGCATGTAAATGTCTGTCTACATCTCATGTTTATGTACATGTGTGTATTTGTGTATCTATAACAGGATTAGCAATAAATTACTGAATTGTGAGGTTTTTCACAGCAAGGAATTATTAATTTAGCAAAGATGCAGGCTTAACCGCTAATGTCGTCACTTAATAGCAACCTAATCAATTGTATGAATGGCTTTTAGGAATAAATGGGCAGGCATCTACCTGTTCAACTCATTCATGATGCGTTAGGAATGAAAACAAAAGAAAATATAACATGGATTCCCTTTAGACTTGTGTGTCTGGCATATCTCCTGCTATCAGGCAAGCTACCTGGCCAGCTGCTCATGTCCCTAAGGGCTGTCTCAGTATATGCCCCTGGGGACAGAAGCAGCCAACTGACTGTTAAAAGTAACTAATCAAAGAAAAGCCTGGAGACATGGGAGACCCAGCTCAAATCTTCAGTCTCAACCCCAAGTCTCCTGTACCCATGTGGAGAGCCTCAACTGCCTGTATCCTGACTCTTCTCACAGGGTCCTTTTCTCTCTTACGCTACGTTTCTCCCTGAAACTCGAAGTCTTTCCCAGGGCATGTTTCATAATTGATCAACTTATAATGCCACCCTGAGATGCAAACCTGAACTATCCACGATTATGCCTCCAGGACCAAGGAGCTGCCTGCACTCTGTAGGTGTCCCCATCGAGTTGCAGTTGGGATGGCACCGGCCTGGCAACTTCAAGGCTCTACAAGTAGATATAGATGTGGCAATCCCCCAAACATCTGGGTAGTGACAAACCTGAACGTGCTGACAGAGCCCTCCACTGCCAGCAACTACAGGCAGGTTTGGTGAGAGTCCTCCCAGTGACTTTACCCATCTGCAATGCAGGCACTCATACACAAGCTTCCTTTGCATTCAGTGGGCACCTCTAAAACTTCCACTGCATCTTAAAACAGGAGTCCCAAATGTGCTAAATAAAACAAATCTCATTTCCTTCCCACACTATGAAACAACCAAGAGTGACTGGCAGAGATGGAGATGTCTAAAGTTGAGTGAAAGGAGTCTCTCCATGTGTGGCTGTCCACACATTACCCAGGCAGGTGCAGACTTGGTGAGTCACACCAAGCACCTTGCTGGGAGGCCAGATTCACCCACAGTGCTCTCACAAAGCTGTGGCACTGAGCCCCAGCTACTGGAGCTGGGAAAAGATGGGTTTAGAGGGAACTCCAGGCTATGAAATAAAAGCAGTGTAGTACAGAAGAGGTGTGTTGTGGAGACCTTACACCAAAAAACCTGGAATCATCTACCAGGAGAATGGTTTGTTCTTCCACAGAGCTAGCCCTGGTTGGTTTGTGTGAAGGGTGGACTAGCAAGAGAGCTAAGCAAATAACTTGCAATGAGTAATTTAGTCACAAAATACCTCTATGTCCTTCTGTCTGCAGAACCTTCTGCAAGCAAATGGGATCACCCATGGTCACTGACTTGAAATTAGTACTTGTGTGTTTGGTAGTGGAAGGCTGACTTCTGCAGAAAAGTTCTGCACTGCTCACTAATAGACCTGAGTGAGCCCAGTGCTTTTAGTCTTGGCCTGCTGAAGTGTGAAAACACTACCTCCCATGAGAAATCACTTAAGTGCAACAAGTGCAACATACTGCAAGGTACTTGGGGAATATGACAAAGTTTACTCGAGAAAATGTTTGATTAAAACACAACAGGGGAGTAAGCATGACCAAAGTAAATTCCCTTAAGTAGTCAGGGATTGTTGCTTTCTACTTTTGCACCAGGATCTCTAGGGCACAGGAAGAAAATGAGTGCAGAGTCCCAGCCAGATAATTACCTGTGTGCTTGCCTTTCCCCCTCCCACATCTCTCAGTTGCCTTTTCTCATCCAAAGGACCTGACATACAGACAATTGAGGCACACATCTACATTCCTGTCGCCAGTTTCCCGTGTAAGCAAAAACCAGTGTCCCAAGGGAAACTGTGCAGGCTGCAGCCAGACAGCAATAGCCATCAAGCTGTGTGCAATGCATACAAGACCCCTGCAGTCGCCCAGCTCTCCCAGTAAGTCTCCCCTAACCCAGTCCCTTCTTCTTTCCTCCTGTCACTGTTCATCCAGCCACACCACAGCCTTGCCCTGGGTTCAGGTCCTGGATCCCACCGCTGTCAGGGGAGCTTGTCAGTCCCAGGGGACGAGCGCTTCTCCATGTGGGGCTGCTCCTGCCCACCATGCCCAGCCCTTGCACAGGCCAAAACATGGAGCGCACTGTGATCAAGACTCCACGAGGCAGAGCACCATGTAGCCTTTTCTGGTTACCCTTGCAGTTCATCTACCTATGCTCCTCCAGACATCCTCGTGTCCTTTGTGTCCTTCTCCAGAGCTGGTACTTTTTGATGTCAAAGCAGCACAATAACAAACTGCAGAGCTGACGGTGGCTGTGCCAAAACCAGGAGAATGGTTTGAGGGTGTGGACCATGCCAGGATGGAGAAACACCCACAGGAGATTAAAGGAGGGATCTCCTAAGTGTCGTGGTGCCATGTTGATGTCAACATACCTCTGCTTGGCTTCCTATGCCACGGGAAGAGGAATGCTGCTTTCTCTGGGTGGGTGCACCGGCATCCTGGCCTGGTGAGGCCATGGGACAGGAGACAGGAGAGCCCCAGCAGCTGATCTGAGCTGGGGTGCCAGCTTTGAAGCTGTAGAGTAGGAGCTGGAGGAGAATTGCCCAGAGCAGGGCGACACTCATGCAGGTGGGAATGTGCGAGAGGGACATTTTTGCAAAGGGGATATTTAAAAGGTTCAAAGAAGCACAGCAGAAGGTAGGGGGAAATCCCACTATGGCTCAGCAAAGCTTTATCGCTAAGTGAATGCCCATCAGCTAGCAGGGAGACCTGAATACAGGTGTGAGAGACCTTTGAGCCAGCTTTGAATGCCATCAGCTGAGCTTTGCCTTGCAGGCTGCTGTGGTGGAGGAACAGACCTTGAAGGAGATCACCCACAGGTGATCTGCCAGGAAGATGGGAGCCTGGAGCCAAGACCCTAGGGCTGAGAGAGGTGCAGCGCCTCAGCCACACCAGCTTGCCTGCTTGCTCCCCCTTCTTGCCTTCCCCACATGGAAAGGGCTTGCTGAACCAGGACGCAGACGCGTTCTTCGCCTGAGCCCAGGGTCATCTCCTGCCTTTGCCTGCACAGCCCAGTGCCTGACTCCGTGGCTCTGTGCAAACAGCCACCACCAGAAAGCAGGGTGCAGGTAATGGTGTTGAATTTCCCCCATAGCAGGATATTGATTTTGCAATAAGCCCCTTTATCTCCCTCGGGCCCAGGAATAGCTCTTAAGAGCATTAGCAAAGGAATAATCCATGTCATCTACTTGGCATTTTGAGCACAAGCTCAAGCTTGGTTATTGTGTCCCCAGGCTTTTGCTGAGCCCATTCATTCCCAGGCACATGTGACAAGGCTTATGGCCACTGGCCCCGTGCTGAAGGCCGTGCTTGCTGTATGTGCTTGGTCCCCAGCTGTTTAGCATGGGGACACATCTGGCAGTGGGGAGGAGGCAGAGGTCATTGCTCTTGACTCTTCCCACCATCCCCCAGCCATTAGCAGGGTGGGCCCAGTTCTTAAGCCCCAGCAGAAGGCACACGCAGCACCAGGCTCAGACCAGTTCAGGGTTGGTCCCATCTGACCACACAGGTGCATCCCTAGCACCCAGGGGGCTGCCTGTGCCACAGCTCCTGGCTGCAGCAGGCATGACTGTGTTTGCACCAGGGACATGCCTCAAGGGGGACATGGATCCCACTGCTGTCAGTGTTACACCCTCACGCTGCCCAGCTTGCCTCAAAGCTTACCTTCACTGCTCAAACAAACAGCAAAATCCCTGCAGTCAGAATGGAGGAAAAAAAATAAATCAAGAAACCAACAATATTCACTGATACAGGGAGGATCCCTCCTCCTTGGCCTGCTCCAAGGGGAGCTGAGGAAAGCTCACAGTTGAAGAAGGATTAACCAGGAAAGAGAAGAAATTTAAGTAGTTTTTGAGCAAGATTATTATGAGTCATGGGAGGTTTATAACAGGTTTCCCTAAGAAAGCAAGTAAATCCTCTGGAAAGAAGCCCAGAGAGGTACCAGCACAGCCAAACCAGAAAGGGAGTGTCTGAGAGACTGATGGACAGACAGAGTAGGATTAAGTTGTTCCCAGGTCCAAAGGCCCACGGAAGTGACAAGAGGCCCCCCTCTGCAAGTGCAAGGAAGGCTGGAGCACTGCTGAGCCACCCTGGGAGAGAGCGAGAGGAGGTCCCAGTGCTGGGGAGGGACCACAAGCAAGGTCCAGCTGTCGCGAATTTGTGGTCATCCACACCAGCCACTGCCTGACCCTGTGGCTCCCCTCCTTGTCGCAGACCCCCTTGGCAGTGACGCACAGAAAAGACTCTATAACTCCTGAAAAGTTCTAAAGTAGGTATGTTTATTCAGCGCCGGGTGCAAGGGGGATCACTCCTCCGAACTTGCACACCTAGGGGCAAAGGCGCGTTTCTTTTTATAGCACTAAGTAATACATATTCATGAGGAGTGTATCATAAACATTCCATCATTGCATCAGGTCATTATAATATTCCACGCCTCTTGCTCCGCCTGGTGGCGCCTGCGCAGTGCTCCCTGGTGGTCCTCTTCGGGGGGCTCGGGAGGAAGGCTCCGAGTCTTCCTCAGTTGGCTGCACCTGCTCTGTGGGCCTCTGGCTCTTCTCCAGACCACAGCGTCGGTTCCCACCAGCTCGAATGCTGAGATGATGGGAACCAACCTTCCTCTTATCAGAAGGAGCAGGAGCCATCCTCCCTTTTCTCAGTGGCCTTCTTCTAATCAGCGGCCTGTAGCCCCTGTTTCATCTAGCAGGCAAGGTTCCCAAGCAAGAGAGGCAAGATTACATACTGCCCAAGCAAGAGCTGCATACTTCTTTAGTTAAACTATTGCTGTTAACTCTTTTTCCCCTGTATCAGCAGGACACCTCGGATGAGATGGGATGGGATAGGATGGGATGGGACAGGGGTTTGATTCCATATGACATTTTTATTTCCCCTTTATGCACTGCAGTAAATCACACAAAGACCATAAGACCACTGCTTGGTTTTACAAACAGGAGCTACCCACACATCCAAGGCAATATTTTGGCCCCCTAGATCCACTCGGGCAGCCATGCTCAGCCAAGCACATTGGCTGCAGCTACAGGCTGCAGATATAAAAGAGAGGCGAACAAAAACTGACCCACAGAGCCAGAGCATCTCCCTGCCAAGCTGTGAGCACTTGCAAATGTTCTCACACCCAGCCACCAAGGCCACTGTATTTGTGCCAATGCTATTAATGAATAGTGGCCTGGGTTTCCACCCTTATACCTGCAGTAAGTCCCAGGTCACCCCAGGACAGGCAAGGATGCAGGAGAGGAGGGGTGAAGGAGACCCACAGGATGAGGGGAGCTCCAAGGAGTGCAAAACCCCTGCAAAACCCCTCTGGCTGCACAGCTGGTGTACTACTGGCTGCTGGGGAAAGCCTCGGCACAGAGGCATTGCCTGCACCAAAACCTCCCTGTCATGAGCACTTGGGCAATGCAGGACACCTCGCCTCTTCCTGAGTATGCACAAGGGGCCAGGCGGGTAGGGGCAGGTAAGAGCAACCTGCATCCCAGGAGGCAAGAGCTGGTTGCTAGCACAGCCCCTTCAGTTATAAAACATCAGGGCCTGAAATGACAGGCAGAGAGACTCCGTGCAGAGGGAGCCCCAAGAAAAAGGGAAAACAGATTTCTCTCTGGTTCCCGCAGTGGCAAAGCTGGCAGAGTTGCTGCTATGAAACTCTTGATTCCTGTGACACGTATCCCGCTCTGCTGCTGTTTACAGAAAATCAGCCCTAGACTCTGGTGAGAGGAAAGAAATGAGCACAGGACGGTCTGCAGATCAGGAGTCTCAGCAGTGAGCTCGAGCATGGATTTCAGTAGGTAGAGGAGGAGGAGGAGGGTGCCTGATGTGCAGTTCCAGCACCCAGAGAGATGGTGACAGCCAGTCCCTGCAACAGGGAGCTGTAAAAGATGGATCCTGAGTGCTTGCTGCTTCTCACTCCCTTTCCCACGCCTAGTTTCTCTGCAGGGCTTCAGAGCCACTCAGCCAAGCAGCCAGAGCAGGGCTGGCTGTGCTAGGAGCAGGGACATGGGGTTTGTGCCTACGTGGAGGAGAGGCAAGCCCCGAGGGGAGAGCGGCTGATAGCTTTGCTGCTCAAGGCTTAATGCCCTAAGAGCCCAGCTGACTCCTGCTCAGAGTGAGTTCCTGCAAAGTGAAACCACAGGCACTCGGGACAGCCGGGCACCCAACGATGCTGTGTTTCCCCAAATCATGACAGGACAAAGGTTTGGGAAATGCATTGCCCTTTGCCTGCTGCCCTGGAGCTGCCTGAGCTTTACCTGGAGTGATGCTGCTGGACCAGGGACCGCCTTGCCTGGGCCAGGACACGTCAGAAAGGGGCTGCCGAGAGACGTTGCCAACGGGACCTATGTGCACAGCAACATCTCAGGTACTCAAGTGAGCGATTGCCTGCCTTCCACTCCACGGGGCTGCTTGGGGCCCCGCTGTGCAGGCACACAGGGTGAAGGGTGTGGGGACATGCTGATGATGGCATGATGGTGCCTCTCCTGGTGGGTGTGGAGGCATGCCCAGGGCACACATAGGGGCTGCAGGGTTCTGTGTGGTCCTCATAGCCAGAACATCTTCTAGGCACAGAACACTAGGCACAGGGAGGAAATTTAATGTTTGACTGTATTCCTTTAAGAGTAAAATTCTCTATGTTAATCTCTATGCATATCACAGTGGGCCAGCTCCCTTGCCAGGGGATGGGCTGGCTGAACACATCCCTGTCCCTAAGGGCTGAGCTTGGACCCTTGAGAAGAAATGAGGGTGGAGGTTTTTTAAAAGCACAAATAATCTCCAAATGCTGAGGGTGATTACTTTTTTAAGTCCACTTCCCAGCACAGTGCACTAACTGTTACCCAGCAAGAGGGACATGGCCTTGGGGCTGCTGTGGGGTGACCACCCGCCCAGTGCAGGCAGCCTGCCCACCTCTGTGTGCCAGCAGCGGCACAGAGCAGCCTATGTCATACTCTTGAACCCTTCATCTTCCCAGACCTTTATGAACTATGTGTTGTTTCCAGAATGCCTGTCAGAAACAGTCCCTGGACCACCTTATCTCCAAATCACAGCAAGGGATTGTTGGGGAACATGCTACCCAGTGCCAGATACTTTAACCATACAACAGATCCTGTCCAGGCATCTGGGCAGCCTCCCTGGCACCGCTGAATTTACTTATATAGACATCTCCATTACCCATTAATAGTATTGCTGGACCTGGAAGAAGTCTGATCTTACTCAACCGGATTTGTTTCTTGTCAGCCCCTCTGAAAGGAGAAGCCTACATCACCTCAGCAAAAGCAAACCTAACCTCTCTCTTACATTAGCTTTACTGCTGCACTTGGGATTTCCTTCAAAAGTTCCCCCTAAGTCAGATAAAGCACATTTCTGCCTACAGGTTTTAGGCTTGACTTACCTAGAGATGATCAGAGTATTTTCCTTTAATTCAGGATATTGGTACCTGTGATGCCTGTTACACAAGAATCCACTCACACATTTTCTTGGCCTTGTGTTAGTCTATCCAGGTTTTTTGCAAACACACAGGCAGACTGGCATCCCATTTGGAGCCTGCCTCACTCCCAGCTCTCGCCAGGTACTAGCAAGCTGCAACAAGGACAGCACTAAAGATGCTAAGGGTGCAATGCAGAAAGGATGATCTAAGCAGGATAACTGAGTAGCTCTGAATAGCTGTGGGTAAAAAATTAGAAAAAAAAATAAATCAAAGGCTAGGATGGAAAAAGTATCTCTCTATATATATCATAGAGTAGTATTTTTATCGCTTTGAGTTCCAGACAACCATATTCTCCCAGAATACAGGGTTATTAAAAAATTCCTGCCCTCTTCCTTTCCCTCCTAAGTGTTGCCCTCTGCACCCTGTCCCCAGCTGCACCTTTCCAATCCTACTTCTGCTGTTCAATAGCTGCTCACATTGCAGAGTTTGCAACTAGAAGATCTATATTCCAGATAAAGCCACTAGACTTTCCTACGTCTCTCCTTTAGGATTATGCAAAAAAAAAACCAACAAAAAAATCTCAGAGAGTCACAGGACCCACAGGAGTGACACAGGGGCCAGGCAGCCTTTTCAAAAGCATTACCAGTGGGAGCTTTGTCACCACCTCCACTTAATGTCTCCCCTTCTCCCCCAGCACTGTGCACAGCTCTCCCCCTGCCACGCTACGGACACTACTCTGTGGACATAGGCTTGGGTGTCTCCTTGGCCACGGTGCTCCTGTACTGGTGCCAGAAGGGGTACCAGCTGGTGGGCAGCCAGAGGCTGTCCTGCCTTCAACAGGAGAGCACTTTGTCCTGGAGCCACCCCCTGCCCCACCGCCAGGGTAAGGAGCCCACTGGCATCACCCAGTCCCTGTGCCCATTTATAGGGTCTCAACGGGGTGCAAGTGATCGCCACCCAATTGCTAACTTGGGAGAGGAGGCACAGTCACCAGCCCTTACACAGGGGTTTCCTCACTCTGGCTAAGCCAGCGAGGGCAGGAGGAGCAGGTGGGGTGTCCCAGCCACCCCAAAAAGGGACACTGCAGGTCCAGCTTGACCGTCTCAGTGGTTGTCAGTACAGGTGAAATGTCGTGCTTCAGCAGGGTCCCTGCAGCAACATTTCATGGGCTGCATAAGGCAGGGGGTGCCAAAGGGGTGAATTCACCTGGCATCAGCTCAGCAGATAACCAGCCCTTATCTGACTCCCAGTAACTGGTACAAAAGTCACCAAGTTGGATCAAAACCTGATAGTTACCGACACCAGGTGCCAGGCACAAGGACTCCAGGGCACAGCCAAAAGCTTTCAGCAGGAGGAAAGCCAAACTCTGTAATAGCCCAGCACGTGCTGTTTATGAAAGCACATGCAGAGCACGTGCCAGTTGCAAATGGCCCTCACATTTTTTGTGGCACGAGCTCATCAAGAACGAACGGCTGAACATTGAAGGAACAAAGTTTATTGCTTTAAAAGCTTTCTCTCACGCACTACATATTGTGTATGTACATAAAATAATTTCAGGAAAATTGCCCTCAAGAAAGTTATGTATTTTTGCAGTAGCAAGCAAACCCAAAAAAGTTGTAAATGCTATACAGCTTACATGTGAATTATATTGCTCATGCCAGACAATGAGAATCAAAGACCCGAGGCCCTTTCAGAAACAGTTTATAGGCAAATCTGTGGTGCAATAGCTGGCTAAAAAAAACATTTGAAATGGAAAAGGTCTGTCACATTCGCTTTTGCCACTTCTCTTTCACTTGCTCGAGATAAGCAAATCCATTTTAAAAAGGTAACATCTCACAAAGGTCAAACTGGAAATCACCTATAGGACACCCCTGGAGGTGCATCAGCTCAGAAGCACTCCAAGCAGCTTGCCCTTTAAAAATGAAAAAAAAAATAAAGCAATTCACCTCAATTCAGCATTGTAAAACCTGGTGATACACAATCAGTGAGTGTCTTTTGCTCATATAAGTAAACACAGCAAAATAAAAACAATGAACTCTGGCGCAATCACAGAATCACAGAATGTTAGGGATTGGAAGGGACCTCAAAAGATCATCTAGTCCAATCCCCCTGCCAGAGCAGGAACACCTAGGTCAGGTCACACAGGAACATGTCCAGGCAGGTTTGGAATGTCTCCAGAGAAGGAGACTCCACAACCTCTCTGGGCAGCCTGTTCCAGTGCTCTATTACCCTCACTGTGAAGAAATTCTTCCTCACATTTATGTGGAACCTCCAATGTTCCAGCTTGCACCCATTGCCCCTTGTCCTATCATTGGATGTCACTGAGAAGAGCCTGGCTCCATCCTCATGACACTCACCCTTCACATATTTATAAACATTAATAAGGTCACCCCTCAGTCTCCTCTTCTCCAAGCTAAAGAGACCCAGCTCCCTCAGCCTTTCCTCATAAGGGAGATGTTCCACTCCCTTAATCATCTTTGTGGCTCTGCGCTGGACTCCCTCAAGTAGTTCCCTGTCCTTCTTGAACTGGGGGGCCCAGAACTGGACACAATACTCCAGATGTGGTCTCACCAAGGCAGAATAGAGGGGAAGGAGAACCTCTCTCGACCTACTAACAACACTCCTTCTAATACACCCCAGGATGCCATTGGCCTTCTTGGCCACAAGGGCACATTGCATGGTCATCCTGCTGTCCACCAGGACCCCCAGGTCCCTTTCCCCTACACTGCTCTCCAGCAGGTCAGCCCCCAACCTGTACTGGTACATGGGGTTGTTCTTCCCCAGATGCAAAACTCTACACTTGCCCTTGTTGAATTTCATTAAGTTTCTCCCCGCCCAACTCTCCAGCCTATCAAGGTCTCGTTGAATGGCAGCACAACCCTCTGGTGTGTCAGCCACTCCTCCCAGTTTGGTGTCATCAGCAAACTTGCTGAGGATACACTCTGTACCCTCAACCAAGTCGTTGATGAAGATATTGAACAACACCGGTCCCAGTACCGTCCCCTGAGGGACTCCACTAGTCACAGGCCTCCAACTAGTCTCCGTCCCATTGACCACAACTCTCTGGATTCTTCCCTTCAGCCAGTTCATAATCCACCTCACTACCTGATCACTAAACCCATACTTTATCAGCTTATCTACGAGGATGCTGTGGGAGACAGTGTCAAATGCTCTACTGAAATCAAGATAAACCACATCTACCGCTCTACCATCATCTATCCACCTAGTTATTTCCTCATAGAAGGCAATAAGGTTGGTCAAACATGACTTACCCTTGGTAAAACCATGTTGACTGCTCTTAATGACCCCCTCATCCTTGATATGCCTAGAGATAGTGCCAAGAACAAGCTGCTCCATCACCTTTCCAGGGATGGAGGTGAGGCTGACCGGTCTATAGTTACCCGGGTCCTCCTTCTTGCCCTTCTTATAGACTGGAGTGACATTTGCTATCCTCCAGTCCTCAGGCACCTCTCCTGTTCTCCATGACTTACCAAAGATGATGGAGAGTGGCCTAGCAATGACCTCTGCCAGCTCCCTCAGCACCCTTGGGTGCATTCCATCCGGTCCCATCGATTTATGGATATCCAGATTGCTCAACTGATCCCTAACCCAATCCTCATCTACCAAGGCAAACTCCTCCTTTATCCTGACTTCTTCCGGGGCTACAGGGATCAGGGGCTCCTGGGGAAAGCCTGCAGGAGTAAAGACAGAGGCAAAGAAGGCATTCAGCACCTCTGCCTTCTTTATATCCTCTGTCTCTAGGGCACCCACCTCATTCATCAGTGGGCCTATATTGCCTCTAGCGTTTGTTTTATTAGCTATGTATTTGAAAAAGCCCTTTCTATTATCCTTGACCTGGCTTGCAAGGATAAGTTCCAAGGAGGCCTTAGCTTTCCTAATTGCCTTTCTACATCCTCTGACAACTGTCCTATATTCCTCCCAAGTAACCAGCCCCTCCTTCCATGATCCATAGATTCTTTTTTCCACCTGAGTTTGCCCAGCAGTTCCTTGTTTAACCATGCTGGTCTCCTAGCTCCCTTACTTGATTTCATACCCATTGGGACGCTCTGATCCTGTGCTTGCAAGAAGTGGTCCTTGAATGTTGACCAACTATCTTGAGCCCCTTTACCATCTAGCACCCTGTCCCATGGGACTTCCCTTAACAATTGATTGAGGAGGCTAAAGTTGGCCCTGCGGAAGTCCAGGGTTCTGGTCTTGCTAGGTACTCTATTCCTCCCACACAGGATCCTGAACTCCACTATCTCATGATCACTGCAGCCAAGGCTGCCACTGACCACCACTGCTTCAACAAGACCCTCCTTGTTGGCGAGTACAAGATCCAGCAGCGCTCCTCTCTTAGTCGGCTTATCCACCATTTGCATTAAGTAGTTATCATCAATGCACTGGAGGAACCTCCTAGACTGTGAATGGCTGGCTGTGTAAGTCTTCCAGCAGATATCAGGGTAGTTGAAATCCCCCATGAGGACCAAGGCCTGTAGTTGTGAGGCTGCTTTCAGCTGCCTGTAGAAAGCCTCATCAACTCCCTCATCCGGATCAGGAGGTCTGTAATAGACCCCCACAACTGTATCACCCATGCCTGCCTGCCCCTTAATCCTCACCCACAGACTTTCAACTTGCCCCTCATCAGTCCCTGGAGAAAACTCAATACATTCAAGTTGCTCCCTCACATAAAGAGCAACTCCACCACCTCGCTTCACTGACCGATCTTTCCTAAAAATGACATAGCCATCCATGACCACATTCCAGTCATGTGAGCTGTCCCACCATGTCTCTGTAATTGCCACCAGGTCATAACCTTTAGACCTCACACAGACCTCTAACTCCTCCTGTTTATTCCCCATACTGAGTGCACTGGTGTACAGGCATTTCAGATAGCAAGCAGAGCGCACTGGTGGGACCCCTGGGAGGCAGGAGGCCTTGTGGTCAGGGCCTAAAAATCTATCCCTTCTCTTCAATGATGGAAAATCCTCCCTAGACCACCTTCCTTCAGGCCCTAGCATATTGCTCTTGGGCTTGTCCCTAACAGACTCAGTTGTCCCCCCTTCCCCCCTTCCCCCTTCACATCTAGTTTAAAGCCCTCTCAATGAGCCCTGCTAACTCCTGCCCCAAAAGCCTTCTCCCCCTCTGGGACAAATGCATTCCACCTGTCACCAGGCCAGGTGTCTCATATAGCAGCCCATGATCAAAGAACCCAAAGCCCTGCCTTTGACACCAGTTACCTAGCCATTCATTGATCTGTAAACTCTTCCTGCTTACCTCTTGACCCATTCTTGCAGGAGGTATGGAGGCAAACACTACTTGCACTCCAGACCCCTTAACCAGCCGTCCCAGGGCCCTGAAGTCACTCTTCATTGCCCTTGCACTTCTTGTAATAATTTCGTCCCTGCCAACCTGAAAAAGCAGCAGTGGGTAGTAATCGGAGGGCTTTACAAGATCAGGGAGTTTCCTTTTAATGTCTCTAATCCGAACCCCAGGGAGGCAGCAGACTTCCCTGTGGGATGGGTCCGGTCAACAGATGGGCCCTTCTGTTCCCCTCAGAAGGGAGTCACCCACCACAATTACCCTCCTTTTCTTCTTAATTGAAGAAGTCCTAAGGCATCAGGGTGACTGACAAGCCCTAGGTGATTCAGGAGACTGATCTACCCCTCCAACTTCATTTACCTCTCCCTGAAGTTCCAAGGCGTGGTTCCTGTTGCTCAAGGGCAACTGGGAGGGTGAAGGGGGTTGGGAGGGTTTTTGCTTGCCTCTCCGAGGACGGACCACCCTCCATTCCTCCCTGTCTCCTGAACCCTCTGCTTCTGTCTGATGACAGGAGGGGAGGGAATCCATCACTTGCTCACCCTTTTCTGACTGCCCTTGCCTCAGGGTGAAGCTCCATCAATCTATTTCTCTTTCACACTCTCTAATAGTTCTTAGCCTTTCTACCTCCTCCATCAGTTCAACCACCTGCCTGAGCAGACCATTTATCTGCTCGCACCTCACACACGCGGTGTCACTGGCTCCCTCCGGTACCAGTGCCCGGCTCAGGCATTCGCTGCAGCCACAAACCTGCACGGCTGCATGTCTGCTCGGAGGATCCCTCTGAGTCCCCATATTCTTTTTCACAACAGTTTTTGGGCGTGCTGCGACCATGGTCTATCTGGTCTATGGTCTGTCTGGCTAATCCTCCCCTCGTGCCGCTCCCCGCGTGCTTCTCTCTGCGGAGGCCGCCGCTCTCTGATCCGCGTGCCGCGGATAGTGTTGTTAGAACTGAGTAATCCCTTGTATTACATATGAGGGGTTTGAAAGAGGTTGATTTTGTTAGCTAAGTCCCTTTTAGCACAGTTGCCGGTAGCCTGACCATGTCTGTAAGAGAGTAAGAAAAGTGTTCTGTCAGTGCCATTGTACCCATGTGCTGTCCTTTGTTTCTTTCTTACAGGTGGTAACTGGTGCTTTGCAGTCCTTGGTATGGATTGTAAAGTTCCCTTTGCCTTTTTTTTGTCAGTACAAATCTGGAGACGCTGATCAAGCAGCTTTTCCTCTTGCTGAAATAATTTGCCATGACGGGAATAGCCAAAGGCCAAAATTTCCACTTGGTTGTGAGCTGTTTCAAAGTAAGTTAGACCCAGCTCTTCTCTTTTCTACTTTAGGATTAACTTTGTAGAATGAAAGTCTTCCAACAGCAGATCCCTCCTGCAGCTATCCCTGGAAAAGGTGGTCTGGAGATCACAAGGTAACGAGGGAAATGTGGCCTTGCTGATTCTTTCCCAAGTGAAAGCTTAAGGAAAGTTTTGCCCCAAAAAGGTACAGTTTAGATCTGAAGAAGTGTTTTTATAGAAGCATATTTGCTTTCTTTCTTCCTTATAATAGTATCTTGTTACCACCCTGTCTTTTGGGAGGTGTCAGTTTTGTACCTGAATAGCTTGCTTTTAACATGATTAATTGGAGTAAACCCTTGTGGCTGAAGTGAGACAAGGGAAGGGGGCAATTAACAGTAGTAATAACTAATCTTTCAGTGTGCAGTGTCTTTCTGTAGATGTCTTATAAATGTGTTGCTGAATTAATTAATACTCTCTTCCTGCCTGCATTCCTGCATTATGGTTCATGTCTGTGGGCATACCCACTCATTTCAAGGACTAGTCTGAATTTGTGTATTTTTGTGTTCGGTTTTTGTCTCAGAATTGCCAGATGAAAGAAAAATGTGATAAGAACAGTGTTAGCTGCATGTTTCAGAGCAGCAGTTTGTCTTTTCAAACCTAAGTGGTATAAACAGGCTTTGGTGTGGGCTTATGTTTTATGGCATGGCATGCGTATTGACAATGTACAGTTTGATTTTTGTAGTGTGTAACAATACTTGTGAAGAACGCAGAGTCACATAACAAGCAAATAGCTCCAGGTGTTGCTTGGCTTTGCTGAAGAAGACATTTATGATTCATCATGCCAAGCCACTGCCTTTAGCCTTCTTAAGGTATTTCTGTGAAGCAGGTGTGTGGGTTCTGTGAGCCACTGGAATGGCAGTGATTCTGCCTCTTGCTGAAAGGCTGTACAATCTCGCATCAGGAACGACACAGAATGCTATTAAGGCTCTATTTAATGGGAGGGGTGGTAAGCAGCAAAGCTTTCCTGTTTGACTTGTAGTTGCTGTTTGAAATTGTTTGGGAGGCGTTTTTTATGCACATGCATATGAGGATGTATTTGGGTCTGGGGATGTTTTTGCTAAAGAATTGACATCCCTAATCATTAGACAATATTTTCTGTGTCCTTCAAAAGAAACAGATATGGATTTGTAAGCCAGATTTTTTCACCTTTTCTTAATTGTTTTTTTTAAAGTTGTTCTGGCTATGTTTGAAGGTGTGAAAAAGTCAGTGTTAATGTACCACCTGAGACCAGTGTGTTCCCCAGCACTGCATCTCACACTGTGCAAGCAAAATGACATGACTCCAGCTGTGTTTTCACATTTTTAGGCTATTTTATCCAGGAAGCTGATTGTCCCTGAAATTGATGTGCTGCAGAAGGTTGCCCAGTTGGCCATCACGGGTCAGAATGAGCCGGTGCAAGTCCAGTGCAGGCAGGTTGGTAGAATGGAAAGTTTCTCATCTTACATTACCTATAACAGTCTAACAAGCCAGTTTTCCACGACTTCCTCCATCTTTCCAAGACAACCAAAAGACAGAATTGGTTGCTTCATTTCAGGCACTGGGATACAGATGCAGCAGGAGCTGTGCATAACCAAATTTTGCATTTTCGTTGTTACAGGATGAATTTTGAAGGATGCAGAATCTCTGTTCAGAGAAGCCTGCACAATTCAGAGTAATACTCTAAAGACTGATCTGGCAGTTGTCAAATGCCTGCAGATCCTGTTCCAGGCGCAGAGCTTGAGAGCAGTTGTTTGGCCCCTTGTGTAGCAGGAACTTAAACACACAGGAGAAAGGGATGATTCTCATAAACTCGCTGCTCTATTACACCATTTTCTTCATAACCTTTTTACAAGCTTTCCTGAGTGTTTCTTGTAACTCCTCTCTGTGTTGTGGTTTGGTTTCTTTGTTTGTTTTTTTTTTTCTTTGCAGATTTATTTAAAATATATTCTGGACTACCCCCTTGGTGACAAGCTGAAAACCAATTTGGATTTCATGCTCGCACAACTGGAGTGAGTTTATATTCCTAACATCTCTGTCAGAACAGAACCTTGTTGCTTAAATATGACTTCAGTGGCCACTTAAAGGGCTGTTTGTGAGGAGAGGAGGCTGTGGCTGAAGTCTTGATTTTCCTGCCTCTGAGACACTTTCCTTACTCAGAGATGGGCTGTTTGATAAAGCGAGCCCTTTTTCCTCTTCCCTGTTTCATAGCTGGTTTTGTTGTTCTTTATCTCTTTCTAAGCAAAGATTCTGCTGTTTGCTTAGTGGTTAACCAGCTCCACTGGTTGTGAACCAGGTGAACTGGAAAATCCAGAAAGAATAAGTAAAGGTGCATTTATATGACTGTTGTCCCATGGCAGTGGTCTCTGCAGTTGTAGGCGCGGTTGAGATCAACTGCAGCAGTTCAGCAGGAGCAATGTGCCTGAAATCTCCTCCTGAGCGTGACCCCTCCCTTGTTCAAGGTGACAGTGGTTTACTGTGTTCCCCAGCACCACAGCACAAGTGTAGCTCTGCTGACTTCAGTTGGCTGGAGCCTTTTTTTCCCCATTTGTCTCTCTGTGCCCATTCTCTGGGAGATGGAGCTGATGGGCCTGTTGCTTTTCTTCTCATAAGTATCAGACCAAGTCTGGTAGCTGTTGTAGAAAGATCCCTGTCAGTGTGTGTTTCTGGCATTGGATGTTTTTGTAAATTGTCAGCAACTTTATAGAGTATTAACTCTAACCGTTAATTGTTTCCTCACAGGTATGAGTATGAAACTGGAAGAGAATCTGCACCGGAGATGATTGCATACCTCCTTGACACGTTCCCACAGGTAACAAGCACCCCTTGGTGTTCCAACAATCGAGCAGTTACTGCGGCTAGCAGTAACAGCATTTTCAGAGCAATTTATTTTGGGAGCACTTGGCAGTTTCTATTATCTCGTATCATGAGCAGAATGTTCACTTATCTCCAAAGAACCTGGCTTTGCTTCAAAAGAGAAATGACATGCTGGAAAGTCTGCAGTACTTATTTATCTAATGTGCTCAGCCTGCAAGCAAAATAAAGCTCTGTCAGCTGGAGTTTTGATAAACTTGATGGTGGTTTATGCCAGGAAGAAACACAACCAGTTTAGGAAATGGGGTATGAATAGAAAGTGAAGTCTAGAGTTTTCTCATTGTGGATTTTTTTTCAACATTTGTGGGGGATGTTGTTGACTAAACTGGTATGTGATGTACCATATCTGTTTTGTCGGCCTGCCTTGAGAGGGAGGGCTTCTCAGTGGGGTGGATCAAAATGAAAGCTGAAAAATAACCATGCATCTATGCAGGATAACATACGCAAAATGCTAAGTTGCCTTAAAGCTCTGCAGCTGGAGCTTGACTGAGCATTCAGGAGACTGAGAGAAGTGCAATCAAGCAAGAAATTGGAAGGAAGGAAGAGAAATTCTGCACAGTAAGCTATGCTTTATCACCACCTGATTAGATTTAGTATCTCAATTTGGTTCCTGGCAACTCTTTCAAGTAGCAAGGAGGTGCTGTCTCTGAGAGAAGGACCTTTGGGATGATTGCTGCAGTGCTGAGGGACTTAAGCCTATTTCAGCAAGAGCTGGGCATGAAAATACCTTTAAGGTTGGACACTCGTGTTGCTGTCCCAGGGACATGTTAGCGAGTCAGAGCAGGGCTGGGGCTGCTGAACATGCCCTGTGTGCTCCAACAACTCAATCATCCTGTCCTTTCAGTTCACCTGCCTTGGGCTGACATGTTCTTATATGCTGTGCAACAAATACCCCTCTTTTCCCGTTTAAATGCTAGAAGCTCCCTGGGGATGTGTGGTTGACTAATGGTTGTTTTTTTTCTAGAATCTCCTTCACAAATACTGTGAGCTGTTTTTTCTCTCTATTTGTATGATGATGATAAATGATGACTCTGCCAAATGCAAAAAGATGTCGGCTTTGATGTGTAAATCTCTGCTCAGTAAGATAAACAATGAAAAACAAGATGGTTTTGCTGGTCACAGAGTGGTTTCACAGCAAGAAGGTATTATTTGGTCTTTTCTCTGCCCAGGTCTGGACTCGTTTGGGGGCTGATTAAGATTAAGGCAAGTGGAGATTGCTAATACAAGGTCTATGGATTGGTGGGTTCAGTTATGCCAGACTTAAAAGTTTTAGGAAAAAGTATGAACAAGATTCAGCCTAGAATAAAAGCTCTTTAAAGCTGTGCTCAGCATTGTAGCTCTTACTATTAAGAGGAAGAAATGATATAGCTTTGTACAGCTGCACTAATGTAGGGAACTGCTGCCACTGTAGGTCAGCCTACAGACTTCCCAGCTGCACTGTGAAGCTTCCTAACGGTTGCTCTTTTGGGTCAGGTATTTCACCAAAGTGTAGTCTTTGCTCATGTTAAAAGTTTGAGCAATGTCTTTAAAGCTCTTCTGATCCCAGTAATTGGCTTTTCATACTGTCTTTAGCTCAGACTGGGAATGGGACTGGAAAAGGCCTTTCGGCATTTAATTTTAGGGTGTGTTTGCAGGGATAACTTGTGCTGCTGGGCACTTTTGTCCCTAGCTGGCAGCATGTCCTTTTTCAATAGTATTCTGAAAATCAGCTTCTCTAAAAATGCTGTTGCACATGGGAGCTGCAGAATTTGATTATCAAGAATTAACAAGGGGTGTTATTCTTTCTGTTGGCAGAGTTCACATCGAAGGTTGGCTGCCCAGGCATGTGGTTCGTTTGTTGAAGTGGAGGGAATAATGTTTGAACGGCGGCTTGAAGTTGTCCTTACCTTGATTGAAAAGGAAATCAACCCTATTAAATTTGAAGACGTAAATAATTTTTCCCATGTGTGAGGCTTGGGGAAAGAGAATTAAGAAAATGGAAAAAGGGAAGAAATGTAGGAGAGATTTAACTGTTGGACCTACTGTTTGGGACTGAGGAAAGACATAAAACGCACATACTTGTTCTGAAGGGGACTTCACTGACCTAGAACCATATTTTTGTCTGTAAGCCCAAATTTGATGTCACATGTCACAGCACAAGAGGCAAAGGAACTTTGTAAAGCCACCTGGCCTGAGCCTGCAGCCGTACTGTGTAACCAGCAGATACATTGCTCCTTCCCCCAGCCTCTGTCAAGATTTCTGTTGGTGGAGGGATTTTTTGAGACAGCCCAGGAGCCTCAGGCTTTTGTTATTTACCTATATGACTTGGTGGGTTGACAGCATGTAGTCAAGGTAGCTTTCCCTGCTTCTGGTCTTTCCTGTAGTGTCAGGAGAGGAGGCACTTCTTTTTTTTTGTTTAGAGTTATAAAAACCACCATCAGAAAGAATGGCAGGGTGCACAGGTAACACTGGGATGGGTTAGAATCTGTTTAGTTGGAAAACAGCCTGACCATCGCACTGGGTTTAACTGGGAATTGTCTGATAGCTGCAGAGATTTGTGTAAGCCTGGAAGGTCAGGAGTGTATCACCTGTGACAGTCTGCTTTGTTCAGTGTGATCTACAGCTTTAACTCTCAAAGGAGTTCCCTTCATGTACTTCAGGTCACACTCTTATTTTATGGAAAATCTTTTTAGTGCACATGATTGATTAATTTAGAATAACAAGCCTGCCTCAGATTGTGCTTGGCATGTGATAATCCCAAAGGGAACCCAGTCACTGCACTTGGGGAGCAGCCACGTATGTTAATGTGCAAGGGCAACATGCTGAGTGGGAGAAGAGCCTCAGGGTATGCAAATTGGCAAGAGGTGAATTTCTCCTCATTGCAGGTATTTTATTTTCAGTGTAATCACCCCCTGTGCTGTGACATGTAGGTAAAGCACTGACTAGTCATATCAAGCCAGCTGGTGATTGCAGGCAGGGTGAGGACCTGAAGGCAATTTAATAAAACACAGTGCATGCAGTGTTGTCATAACAACGTGGGGCTTCCGAGGTCATGCAGGCAAATCTGAGCTCAGTTTGGCTCTAATAATGAGAATTAAGTGTGCATGAATACATGTATAGACAAAAATTATATAAATTTTGTGAGTAATTGCTTGCATTTGGAAACCTAAGATTTTGTTACAGTAATGTCTGTATAAAAACCAAGAATGATTGTAGTAATAATCTCCTGCAGAGGTTCAGTCTCCAGATGAAATGCTTTAGTGGAGCTGCTTTCCTTCTGTTTATTTTGGGAACTGTGTACAAGTCAGTCTTCTGTTTATTTGAAAGGTTGATCTGATATTTATCTAATAGGGTAGATAAGCACTGTCTTCAGGTTCTCATAAGCATCTTTCTTGACTTGCTGATTTTATTAGATAACTGAAGAGGAGGAGGAGAAGGCTGCAGATAGGCTGCTCCTCAGCTTTCTTGTGCTGGTAACAAAGCTAATCAGAGTGCAACTTGATTCAATTAACCAAGAACAGTGATGTGAGCAATATCTGGGGTAAGTATCGAGAATTATTATGGCTGTTACAAGGAAGATTCTTTGTCTGCCATGTGGTTTTATACACCCTAATATAAACAGCTGAACTTTGTCATACGAGGCTTGCATGCTGCAAAATGCTAATACATGGCAGTTACTGGGCAGTGAAAGAGAAGATGTTAATGGAAAAGGTTGTGTGGTTGATGAAAACAGCACGCCCTCTGTCTCAGTTGCTGGGAAGTATTTTCTATTATCTTAAGAGAAAATAATTGCCAACTATTGCATGTTTGACCATAATTACATCCTCTTGGATGCAAACATTCAGTTCTCCTGGGAAGATGAGATTTTCTAGATGAGATCATACATACCAGCCAGCAAGCGATGACACATTGTAATAGTGCTGTAAGTACTGTGTGTCTGCTGGGATGTTAAGGCCTGGAGGTCATTTGATTCAAGCAATTTCCCTATGAGTGAGATTGTACAATGTCAGACTACTGGCTTATTGGCATTTTGTTGCCTTGTTTCTAATTTGCTACTATCAGGTGGCCTGGGTCTGGCTGGTTAATGTCTTTGAGGAGTTCAGCCTGCCAGGTGCCCTTAGTGAGTTGGGAGATAACCCTTGTAAATTCTGGGTTGCTTGGTGATGTGCAGCTTGGACAGAGGTGAGACAAGAGGGCAACTCCACCTGTTCTCTGAAGCATCCTCAGCCTCCATTCAGGGGTTCGATCTGACCATCTGCAGCAGGGCCAGCTCACCTGAGTCTCACAGCAGCCAGTCCCTAGGCATCATGGGCAGATGATCTGTGGCACTGAGTCCCTGAGGGGGCCATAGTTCCTGCAGAAACATGGCTTGTCAGCCAGGATCAGATCAACTGTCTTTGTGGCATGCCAACTTTTCCTGCGCAGTTGCCATTGCCTTCCAGCAATGGCCCCATCTTTGGACATTTGGAAGTGCTGTGGTTTGCATTCAAGAGTGCCTGGTCACTGTGGGGACATTTGGCTCCCAGTAGCTTTTTGTCACACTCTGCTTTGCTTGGGTAGAGATGCTAGGAAGTCTTTGATTATGTTCTGAGCTGATGAGCATGGTTCATTTCCTTCACCTTTTTATTATAGTACATGCTGTGATAGCTCTTGGAGGGACCTGGTTCTTTTTTTGCTCTCACTGGACTGGCTCCTGTGCTAAAAGAGGTTTCCTTTCCCCCAGATCATGTCCAGTCTCACCTGTGGTATCCTCACAGCTGGGTCTGGCTGACAGCTACCAAGATCTTTGGCTTGTTGTTTGCATCTTACAAGCCAGAAGATCTTGTCAACAAGTGTAGGGAAAGAAAGGTGGGGAAGAGGAAAAAGACATCAGCAGAGCTGTCTGCATCCACAGTCGTCTTGACTGCTGAACTGGACAAAAAGGTAATGATGTCTGTACTACTCCTTCCCCCCTGCCCTGGCTGGGACATAAAAACAATGTTATAGTTTGGCAGGCATATTTCTTTTTTAGTTGCTTGTCTGCTGCCTAATCCTGATCACTTAAAGTGTTTGAGGAGGTGTGTCTGCTGCTGGGACAGGGTTTCACTGGGATCTCATTCTCAGTAGCACAAAGATTCCTCTCTGGGCTGCAAGATGCAGGCAGAAGTTGTGCTGAGCTGATCACTGGGCCTCACCCTGGGAACTGCCTTTGGTGACTGCAAAACACTGTTTTGACTTTCTGCTACTGGCTCCTTTTCATGGAGTAATTTCCTTCTCCTCTTTCCTCTCCTCAGATGAAGGAACTGGTGTTTGCATTCTGCCATCAGCTGCAGTCCAAGTTCCTGGGCCTGTCTCTGGGAGAGCAGGTAAGAGCAGGAGCAGGTCTGGGGCTGCAGGAGGGCATAGAGCAGGCCCTGGACTGTGAGGGAGTGTTATGTCCTAGTCTAGACAGCAGCGCTGCTGGCTGGTGGTGGCTCAGGGCAAATACACAGTGCAGGGCCAGCTGCTCTGTGCTGAGGGCATCTGAGCAGGTGCATATCTTGGAGAGGCCCAGAAAAGTCCTCCTTGTGGTGTCAGCCTGCTGGAAGGGCTGAGGGGTGGCAGGGACAGAAAGGGGAGGCACCATGAAGGGCAGGATTGAGGTCCCTTCTGTCAGGGAGAGTCTGGCTCTGCAGCCCAGACAGGAGCAGGTTGGGCAGACACATCCTGGAGCAGGGATCCAGATCTCTGATGCTGCTTCCCTGCAGCTGCACTGGAGCCCTGGCTGTTTGCTGGGAGCATTTAGTCCAGCTTTGTGCTGCTGCTTGAAGGTCTGACTGCTGTGAACAAGTGCTCTGTCACATGGCTCACATGGCAGTGGGTGAAGCCATTACAGCCTCCTGGGTTGGCAGGTTCCTCTTTAAGATCTAGTCTTGGCTCTTACATGCCCTGGTGCCAACAATGAGGGAATCCACAGTGACTGACTACTCTTGTTTTCACACTGCAGGTGATAAAGAATTTGCTTTTTGTGGCCAAAGTTGTTTACTTGCTAGCCCCTGCCTCAGAAGGTAAAGAGGCCGAAGGAGAACTCAGCAGAGAAGAGCAGGAGGCCTCAGAAGATGAGGAAGAGAAAGACAAGGAGAAAGGGAAAGAGAGGACACAAAGAGAAAGGCCAGCCAGCCACATTGCTGTGGTTAATGAAGAAGCTCTCTCTCATGGCAAAGCGAGAAGCAGCATATTCCCCTAAGGTCCCTTTAAAGGTAAGAACAGGGTTAGACCAACTGCTTTTGATGTGGTAGGCACTTGCACAGGAGAGTATTGCTCTGGCTCTTTGCTTCCAGGGGACCGGCTACAGAGGGTGCTGAAGTGAGAATTAGTAGGTGCCAAAGAAATGACAAGCATTTCAGTTTGGGATACTCAGGAAAGGCTTGTGCTACTGAGCTTCTCCTTCCTGATGCTTCCAGCCTTCTTGCGGGGTGGTGGAAGGGTGGTAAACCCAAGACACCAAGCTGAAGGGGACAGAGCACTGCCTTTGAAAGCCCAAGAGTGCTAGGTTTGTGCAGGCAGGGAATGGCAGTGTGGAGTTATTGCTAGGAGATGGGGAGGGTGTGGGAGAGCATCAGGAAAAGCACTGTGGTTCCCTGTGGTGCAGTTAAGAGGTTGAGCTTTCATGTCTTCAGCTGCCTCAGTACAGGACAGTGAGAACAAGTCTGTTCAAAGTGTTAGCAGCTGCCAACCCTGTGACGCCACAGCTCACACGTTTACAGATTCCATGGGGTTGTCACATCTAAAGGCTGTACTTGGCTGCAGTAAGACCTTGTAACTCGGGTGTCTGAAACAATGCCTTGTACATTGCATAGTGATGCACAGTGCTTTTGTAGCAGTTCAGTGAGGCAGTTTCCTTCTAACCTTCCTTACTTCATGTCTCACACACTCATTTTCAGAGGAGCTGTATCTTTAAGTTCCTGGGAGCAATCTCAGTGAATCTGGGGAAAGACAGGATTAAGCCGTACCTTCCAACAATTCTTACCCCTCTGTACAGGGAGTTGAACAGCACCTATGCAGAGCAAGGTAAGTGATTTCCCTCACAAAGAATAGCAAAGAGGAAGGCATGTCAGAGCTGTACCTTAGCACAAACACCTCCTGTCATTCCTTTGGTCTGTTGAGGCATAGATGCCGTAATTGGTGAATTTCACCTACTTGCAGTCTAACCAAAATATCAGGAGAGGAGAAGAGCATATGACAGCTGGAACAAAATCTTCATGTTGACAAGGACTGGAATGAGTAAAGTTAGGCAGGCTCCTGCATGCAGGTGGGTAAAGCTTGAGCATGTGATGTAGTGGACATAGTGGACTCATGGTGGCAAGAGTCCTTGCTGAGGAGAGGAAGAGTGCAGGTGCTATGGAAGCCAGAATAAGGCTGTTGCAAGTGTCGTTCTTTTTGAATTGCCATGTTTGATCTGAGGTTTAGGGGTGTGATGATCCATGCCCTATATGGCTAAAAGTGTGTTTCAGTTTTAATGTAAATCAGGGTGTGTTTTATGGCAGCTTGTGTTACTGTAGAGCAAGGAACTGTACAAGTTGGAGTCACCAGTTTGGTGGTTGCTTGATGCTTTCCCCAAGCTCCCCCTTTTGAAATGGAGAAAATGACCTTTAATGTGTGCCATGTGTGCGCAGTGACTTAAAGTAACTGGTGGAGGCAGGGGAAGAGAGCTGTCTGCCTGCTACAGGAATGCAGCACGTGGTGTGTGCAGGCAGGCATACGCCTATTGAACTGTGCTCAGAACTCCTCCCTTCCTCTTGAAAGAGTCCAGGTCACTCTGTCCTGCTAGATGCTACCTGAGCAACAACACTTGTTTCTCTCTGGAGATCCATGTTTGTTTAAAAAAATTAAGTCATGCCTGGTGGGGAAAGACAAATCAACTTCCTGTCTAACAGGATAGACTCTTGGCTTAAGAGCAAGACACTGGTGTTCAGAAAATGTGTTAAGACAAGCAAAATCCAGTGTCAGGAAAAGAACAAACAAAAAGAGAGTTGTAAACTTTAAATCTATGGTTTGTAGATGCCATGAAAATTAAGTGTGCAGCACTGGGTGCCTAGGTCTCACAAAGGATACAAAATAACTGAGAGGAGGGCAGTGACATTGTTCTAGGTAAGGAACAGCTGCCTTGGCTACCATGGTTGGTATTTTTTAACTAAGCAAGTGAGAGACTTGGTAAAAGATCTGAGAGAGACCGATAGTATTTTGAGTGGATAAAGATCAACTTTTTGCTTTATCTGCCAGCTCAAGAACCAGGGGTTTTCAAATCATTTTTCAGAATAACTGTATAGATGTTTCTTTCAAATGATTTGGGGTGTAGACCCAAGGAACTCATCACTGAAGAATGTTGTGGAGGCAAGCAGCTTAAACAAGCTTCTCTGGAGGCTGTATAAGCACTTGGAAGAGTATCTGATGGAAACATTTGCCCTGCTCTGTTTTTCCTTAGCATCTCTTTGTAGGCCCCCTCCTCCTCAATTATCTTTTTTTTCAGTGATTGTAGTTAATATATTGTAACTAACTAGTGATCCTAACCATTAAGGGAGCCCTTACTGTGTGTATTGGACAGAGGTGCTGACTGACAAAGCTGGAGTCATCTCTGCTTCCAACAAAGCCTGTTCCAAAAGAGCTGTGGTGGCTATATACAGCATGCCACTTCTAATAATCTCTGAGATGCCATTATCCTTCTGAAAAACACTTCTGCTTCTCAAAAACATTATTTTTTTGTTTGTCTGTGTGAAGCACCACTTATGGTCCTCTGGGAAAGCTGGTGAAGAACCAGCAGATTTCACAAGCGCCTTTGCTCTGGTCTCTACAGTATGTTGGGCAAGATGAATCGGTACAGTCATCATTTAGTAAAGAAAGAGGAATCCTTACTGGGCTCCATTCCATATGCTGAAAAGATTAAACAAGTTAATTCTGTTTTATTAGATCCAACACTGAAGAACCTTTCCCAAGAAATCATAGAACTGCTCAAGAAGTTAGTTGGACTGGAGGCTTTTTCGCTTGCCTTTTCTTCTGTGCAGAAACAGGCCCATCAGAAGAGAGCGATAAGGAAAAAGCAGAGGGCTTTGCAGGTACAATTCTGCTTTTTCTTCTGGGAAAAAGAAAAAGGGTTTCTCTAAAGGCTTGAGAGCTGACTGGGAAGGTGTTTGAGGAAGAACTTCAGGATGAATTGGGACAGTTTCATTTCTGAACCTTGACAAGAAACTGTTTAAGATCAGTCTCTTGGGCAGGTTCTGGCTGACAGTGATGCTGTGCTTTCCCCCTTACCTGAAGAGCAGTGGTAAACCTGGGCAGAGCAGCCAGAATACTCTTACTTTTGAGGAGCCTGGGAAAACCTGCGTGTTGTCTTACCAGTCACCAGCTTCTTAGGAAGCACCTGATGTTTACCAGGACAGTTGTTACTTGTAACTAAACAAATAAATGTACTGTTTTTGTAGCAAACCCTGACATTGCTGCAAAGAGGAAGCTGAAGAGACATAAGAATAAAGTGGAAACCAGGAAGAGAAAAATAGAATTCCTGCGCCCTACCTACAAGGCCAAGAGACCTTGAAGTCATGCACTGAAAGATTTAGCAATGGTGGAATGAAAAGGCTTTACCTTCCTGAAGGATTAATTTATAAAAAGTAATTTCAAGCTAAATAACTAATTACTGTTAAAAAAAGGTATTTACATATTTTAATTGTATTTATTGGTATTTTTTCATCTAGGATCTTAAATAAAAGCTTTTCAAGTTTTTTCCAAACCTGTATATTTACCAGAGGATGTGCAGTTGAGTGGACAATCACCATGATATTTTATATTAAATTTAACTTCATTTTTAAAAGTTGGGTTATATGATGACTGTGTTCATGCCAGTGAACATCTTAGCTCCTGGAGAGAAAACAATTTGTCTCCTGATGTTGATGTGCCTTTCAGTTTCTGCAGCTATACTGAGCAACCTCACTGTCATTTCTGGCTAAGCTGAGAGCATAGGAGTAACGAAGGTGGAAGTTAAATTTGAATTATGGCCCTGGCACATTAGGGCAGTTGGTGGCTACTGAAGCAGTGGTTTTCTGAAAGGAAAACATCTACCTTAACAGCTAAAGGTATGCTAATTGTCTGTTGCTGTACTTTGTTGTAACAGCCTACCTCTACTGAAGGATTCTGAAGTGTAACATCATCTTAAGGAAACTGCTGTAAATGTTCAGCTACGTGGCTGTTAGAACTGGCAGCAGTTGGACTTGTTTCTCTATGCAAGCAGCCTCTAGCAAGCAATACACTTATGAGCACAGCTGACAGTTCCAGATTTTATTAGAGTTTAATTACATGAATATAGTAGCCACTCAAAACCACCAAAGGTAGTGGGGGGCAGGGAACACCAAATAAAAATCAACCCCTCCCAGCCACAGACTTCCATACAAATTAACATAAGTACATCCTTTAAACAGAAATAAAGAAATGGAGTATTGTAATGTACACAGATGTTCACTTGGTTCAGTTTTACAATTCAAGAGAGGCATCCACATTACAGGAGTCAAACTCAAATCTGTCCTATTTACAAGTATTTGTGGCCTGGAAATACTTAACTGCAGAAAGAACAATGTTGGGATACAGTTGAAACTTCTTTGCAGGGGTCAGCTTTGCATCACTGCCTGCTCTTCAAGGCCTCCACCAGCCTAGGAAAAAGGTTAAGAAATTAACTGAAAAGTCATGCTTCTGAGTGTCCCAACATAACTGAAATGACTTTCTCCTGAATGTGGATTTGTCTTTTGTGTCAGACAAACTTTCCACAGATCTCGTCTTCAAAAAAAAAAAAAAATACAGTAAAAGATATTTTTCTAATAAAGCTAGCATAATTAGACTGTTACTCACCATTCCATTGCTTCATCAAGCCCGGTGCCTTTAGTTGCAGAGGTTTTGAATATCTCCCATTTTCGGTCCTTCAAAGCTGGTAAGCCAAGTATGTTTGCCATTTCCATGGGAGTCATGGCCTGTTCCATGTCCTGCTTATTTGCAAACACCACCAAAATGGCTTTCTTCAACTCTTCTTCCTAAAAAAAAAGGGAATCTTGCAAGTTGTTGCAGAGACACTGGATTTATTACCCTGTTCTATGTACTTCAGCTTCAAAACACAGTAGGATACTAATTACTGTTAATCCTTCAAGGCCTGATTTTGCCACCACTGAGCAGCTGTCTTTGCAGACAGATAAATTTTCATATAACCACAAGGCTACATGTAATGAACCGGCTGCCCAGACACTGCTGCAGGAAACTCTGAAGTGTCTGCAGCATATTTTGTGCTTTTCAGTCAGACATGTTGCACAGGCCTGTTCTGAGGGCTGAAACTTCACAAGTAAAGTTGAGCTTCACTTTATTTCATGAATCTAATTTCAGGTTCACTCCAAAAAAGTTTTTAATTTCTCAATTTGTTTTACTAATACAATCATCCTGCCTACTTTCTTACCTCTAACATAGCAACAAGCTCTGATTTTGAAGTGCCGATTCTGTCTTGATCACAGCTGTCTACTACATAAATGACTGCATCTGTATTTGAATAGTAACACCGCCAATAGGGCCTGCAGAAGACAGATCAGTTCTAGTCATATGATTTGCACTTTCAGCAGTTCTTTTTAGCCAGATAACAAAAACCAGATTACCCAGAGGAAGTAAAGACTATCCCTGGGGTGAAAGGCCCAGGAAGCAAGTAGAAGATATCTTCAGGAGGCTACAAAAAGGAACAGACAGTACAAATGCTCTCAACAGCAGCAAGAAAACAAAACAAAAAAAAATGGTACTTGAAATCAGGGAAAGGACAGAAGTGCTGAGGACAGAGTTATCTGAGAATAAACCTGCAGGACATCAGGTCCATAACAGAGGGACAGGGCAGCAAAGAAAGTTTTTAAACACACAAGCTTCTGCCATAGATAATCATTGTGTTCACCAAAGAAGGATAAACAAATCTTAAATGACTAATTCATACAGGCAAGTAATTAACAAGGATCACAACACACCACCATTTTCAGAATTATCTTACTGAAACTAAAAAGGGAAGGAATCTGCAACTTACTAACTGCATCTTATTTATTAACTACACTGCACCTTACTACCTAGCGTTCAAAAGGTAATCACAAAAAAAAGATCATACAAGGGTACTGAAGAGATCACTACAATTATGGATATAATGACTCAGTACAAAACTTAAAGCTCACTAAAAAAAAATTATCATCTATACCTAAATTCAACTTACTTCCTAGATTTGCATGCTTAAAAATACTAATATTTAAATATCTTTTGGGGTTTACATCGCTCATTTCCCTTTCTCAGAATGCTGCACAATTGCCTACTACACAAGTAAATTTGTTTTGCAAAGCAAAACTGTACACAAGTGAAAACATTCACTTGTTTCTTTCCAATCTGTAGTCCAAAGCAGGTTGTACTAACTGAATTCTGTGAGATGAAAGTGCGCTCCTGATGATAGGCCATTTTTAAAACTAAAAATAAACAATTTTTCAGAAGTGCCAGCTATGAGAATTCCAAGAACTTAGCACTTCTTAGAGAAATTTAATTCTATATTTTCATTTTAAGAGATTTATTACCTTATGCTTGTCTGTCCTCCCAAGTCCCAAACTTGAAATTTCAGATTCTTGTATGTCACTGTCTCAACATTGAAGCCAATGGCTGGAACAAAGTTAAACAATTCCACTGTTGGTGATTTTCCTTTATTTTTCTGAAGAATGTTTCAGCAGTTAGTTTGAAATTTTCAGGCCTGAAAATTCTCAGTAGCTACATAATGAAATTCACGCCCTTTGTGAAGTTATCCAGCAAACAGGTATGGCTCAAAATAATGTAGCTGTTCGGGTTTTTGTAACAATAAAAACACGTTGTAAACATATTGTAGAGTTTTGTAACAAATGCTAAGGTGGTTAGAAATGAACAGAAGTGTGCCTGAAATCACCAAAAAAACCAGAGCAAGGGTTAAAGGAATGGTCTGTTTTGATAAGCAAGCAATAAAACACTAAGGAACACACCCTTCATGTCAACACCAGATCTGCGCTCTACTAAGACCACAACAGAACCAACTTCTCAGCAGAAGACTTGACACTCTGATACCTGAAGATGGCAATAAGGTTACAGCATTTCACCTACGTCATTCCTTTCCCTGCCAGCCCAGAGAAACACAACACAGGGAAGTGAATGACTGACACAAACTGCCTAAAATTTATGGAAGCTGAAATAAGCAAAACCCTAGGGCAAAAGGATTATGGCACAGTAAACTGCTGGCTTCTAAAAGGTAAAAAAAGACCTGACCGAAGTCAATTTACTGTGGCCATTCAGGGAGGAGCACAAGAGACATGACAGGGACTCAAAAGCCAAGCGTCCCTTGTCCTTCACATTACACAGAGTGATTCTAAACAGACCACTTCAGCACACACATCTGGGTGTTTGTTATAGGTGGGTACAGTTGCATGACTGCTAAGGCAACTGGTGAAATCAGTTACATTTCTTTAAGTAAGCATCACCTCCTTCCATGACATCTCACAGAGTTTTGTTACACTCTCTACATAATGTAAAGTTAAACCATCTGGTTTCTGCTGTGTCAAACAGAAGTGTTCATATAACAAACTGAAGACCCTTGTCAAAAAAAGAAATAAATTAAATAGGTGCAATTGACTGACACCATCCTATGTAAAATTTTCTTCATACAATGATAACAACCTCTAAAATTTGCATTAGAGCTATATTTGGAGACAAAAGACTTAAACAGTTACCATTTACTGAACATTTACCTATCAAGAAAAACCTGCCAAATCACGATAACAATCTTAAGGTCAAATATTTTTTTGCATTCAGTAGGCAGCATAAGATATTCTTTTTTGCAGTTCTTCTATAGGACACTATAATACTGTTATGCAAGAAAGTTGCAAGTGCAACAGTGCAAGGGTCCAACAAGGTGAGGTCCTTTTGTTTATGAAGGAAACAAATTCAGCTGACAAAATTTACGTATTAGTGCTACAGGCAAAACAGCTATTTTCACTAAGGGACTAATCACTTACTTGGAATGGTGGTAACAACTTCTCCAACTTGTAACCTGTAGAGAATGGTTGTTTTTCCTGCTCCATCCAGTCCCAGGATGAGAATCCTCATCTCTCGAGCTCCAAACAAACTGGAAAAGATGGTGGAGAAAAAGCCCCCTACAAAGACCAGAGAGATGTTTTGGTGTCAGCTAGCATATTGGAGGATATGGAAAGGCAGACTGACTGACCTCATTTCTTATGGAGCAACAACATGTGGTTTCTCTTCTCCAGTGAAAATAGACAAGTTCAGGTTGTCTCCCAGATACCCATGGCCTTAACCACATTATATTTTCCTGGTTTTATGCTGTTATTTTATGGTAGCTCAATTCAGCAAAATCATGTTGCAGCAGCATCAAGCTTCCTCATCGTGGTTAGGATTTTCTTTCCTTTTCTCTCATTTGCCAAAATCTGAGCCAACTTCTTTTTTGTTTGTATCAGACTCTATCTTTTCAATACAAGAGACTATACAAGGACATGCTGAAGCCTGAAAGAATACTTTCTGATGTTTATAGTCTCACACAGGACCACCCACTTATTTTTTCTTGAAATGAAGTATAAATCAGTAAGTATGCATCAAATCATAGTCCATTACAAACCATGAAGCTGCTCTAAATTAAGAACGTTAATGCTACAGAGAATTCTAGAAGCCAATTATATAGGTAATGCTAAATAATAATTTTATAAACCCACCTAAATCCTGTAAAAGGTAATGAAGCACCAAACAAGCTAGAATCACATTTGATAAATAGAGAAGAGACAAATTATACAAGGTTTGCAACCAAATCTTATTGAAAGACAAGGCCTCTGAAGGTCAAGGAAAGAGCAATGAGCTGCGTGCTTACACCTAAGAAGGAACTCAAACTGTTAACAGGTTGCTTTACTTTTTCTAGGCCCATCCCATCACAGAAGCCATGCACACTGCAGACCTGGGAAGCAAAGAGAAGGTATAAGGGACCATCTGTTGCCAGTCTGCACAGTGCTCAAGGCACTGTTTACTGTGAGACAGGCAAATAACCTAACAGCCAAGCTGCAAAAGATATTTCAAGTAGGTGGCTACTATATGAGCCATGGAGGCCTAAGAGATGGTAACTCTTTTCTCTCAGTCAGTCAGTAACTTCGATTACTGCCAGACACCTTTAATTTCCCCTCTTTATATTCTTTTCCCACTGTCCTGGTTCAGCTAGGATTGGGTTAATTTTCCCCAGCAGTTGGGAGGGAGCTACAGCCGGGCTATTCCATCCCATGCTGACGTCATGTCCGGGTGCCCAGGCACGGGCAGTGCGGGAACGGCTTTTGGCCGGGTCTGGCCCTCGTGCTGTGTCCGGGCGGTACAGCTCTTGTTCTGTACATTGTTATCGCTGTTGTTGTTGTTCCACTGTTGTATTAAATCTTCCTTATCCCCACCCCGGGGTTTGTATTTCACTCCCTGTCCCGTCCCCGTCCGAGGGTGGGGGAGGGGCAGCGGCAATGTGGTCTCGGGTCCCGGCAGGGTCGAAACCACCACAGCCTTTTCGGCGCCCAACGTGGGGCATGAGAGGGTTGAGAAAACGACAAAAACCTGACCGAGGTGTGCTAAAACAATCTGTTAGGCGCGATTTTCTGTTTATATATTTGTATTGTTTGAATAAGGTATTGATTGGCACAAAATCTGTGTCACTGTAAAGCTGACGAGGATCTTTAGCAGCAGGTATTCGTTTATTGCGGATCCGGGGACTCGGGGGATCGCTCCTCCTAACGAGCCCACCTGGGGCCACGAGTGTGCTCTTTTTACAGCCTAAAGTGTTGCATATTCATAAGTTTACATCAGGTAGGAATGGGGATTCCATCATTGGGAGGGTCTCAGGGAGGAGATTTACGGTAAATCATTATAATATTCCACGCCTCTGGCTCCGCCCGGTTGCGCCTGCGTGGTGCATCCTGGTGGTCGTCCTCGGGGGTCTTCAGGAGGAAGGCTCCAAGTCTTCCTCGCGGTGTCCTCTTCACCTTTGCTTGCTTTACACATCCAGACCGGTCTGTTCTGGTCCCTGGGACCCCTTAATTAGCACTGTGATCCTTATCAGTCCCTCCTTCCTGAGGGAGTGTTGTCTTTGGGGCCCCTTAACCAACACCGTTTGATCACTCAGGCCTGGCTGCTCCCTCTTTCAAGGGCGAGTCTCTCAGTTTTTCCCTTATCCTACTAAGCATTCCTGTTTGGCAACTCTAAACTGTTATATTAACCTCTTTCTGCTGGCTGTATATATTTCCTATTGCAAATATGCTACTCTGTACACAATTGCTTAAGTTAGCATTTTACCATAATCAGTATGTTTACAATGCTGGCCGATTTGCTTGCGTGGTGGGGCTGTATTAACCCTTATATGTGTTGCCCGGTCCGAAGAAACACAAACAACCAAAGTCGTTTATGTGATGCTTTATTGAGGGCCCGGGAGCCTGAGGACTAGTGTCCAAAGTCAGAGCCCCGTCTTTCAGTCAAATTACACAGGTTTATATAGTGTAAAACTGCACAACAAGATAGAACTACCTTATTAATCATTGATTATGTCTTGACAGATATATTGCTGCTAAGATTATGCTTCAAAAGATACAAACAATCAAAGTTATAATGTCTAATAGAGGTATTGCTGCTAAGATTATGCTTCAGAGGATATAAACAATCAAAGTTAATTATACTTCAAGAAAATACATGTCTAGTCATTTAGTAGTTCGGGTATTCCCCGGGTGGTACGTTCCAGGCCTCTGCCCAAGATACAAAACATTTCCTTCAGGTGCACAGTTTAGATAAAATAATAGGAGTACATTATTAACGATCAGATAAAGAATATGTTTGCATACACAACAAGACATTTGCTAGGTTACATTTGCTAGGTTACAGAATTCTTTTCCCCAAAGCAGGCCCTAAGAGCCTTAGCACAACTACTTCTACTACAAGCTATATGTAAGCATGGTAACAAGTCTCTTGAGCTGCAATGATTAATAAGGTAGTTCTATCTTGTTGTGCAGTTTTACACTATATAAACCTGTGTAATTTGACTGAAAGACGGGGCTCTGACTTTGGACACTAGTCCTCAGGCTCCCGGGCCCTCAATAAAGCATCACATAAACGACTTTGGTTGTTTGTGTTTCTTCGGACCGGGCAACAGTTTTCTGGCGACCGCGGCAGGACTCCGAAGGCGGCTGGGGCGGTTCGCACTCTGATCCACTCCGTGCCGGCACCGAGGGATTCTCGGGGAGTCATCGGTCTGCGCCCGACCCCCGCGCCTGGCGGACAACTGCGAAAGGTAAGCCCGGGGTGCTTTATTATTTGGTATTGGGTGCCTGCCTATAAGACGAGGCGGCGATCCTCGCTAGGTTGGGCTAAGACGTCTTGGTTGGTAAGCCTAGGCGCCGGCTGTTAGACGCGGCGAAAGCTGCGCAAGTCCGGCACTTGCCCCTCGCGGCGACGAGAAGCGGCAAGTTGGTTGGTTTGGTATTTATTCTGGTATCTATATGTTGTCTTGTTAATAAGTCTATTTTGCTGTGTTGGTGAGTTTATTTTTGCTGCTATTATTTTTGCTATTATTTTGCTGCTATTTGTGAACGAGTAACGAGTGATTGTGGTAAAAGTGTGCTTGAAATAGTGTGATAAAAATATTGAAATGATGCCATTTAAAACTGTAAAGGCGATGTTACAGTCAAACAATAAGATACCTGGCAATACACCGTTAGGTTGCATATTGAAACGATGGAAAAGTGAAGGATTTTATCAGGATCTGGAGAAAGGAAAAATGATTGAATATTGCAATCATTGGTGGCCAGAGTACACTGATAGAGAAGGGCCAATGTGGCCACTGAATGGATCAATCGATCCCGGTACAATTACTCCATTAATGCATTTTTTGTCTCGAAATGAAAAATGGGATGAAATACCGTATCTAGATGTATTTCGTTACTTAGGAAGGAAACCGGAATGGCAGAGGGAATGTGGTATAATGTTATTAGAGGTTCAGAATACGGAATGTGGGGAATGTAAAGGGAGAATGGAATGCTCAAAATGTTTGGCTTTAAACACCCGACCAGAAGAGGATTTGTCTTTATTAATATCCCCGGGTGCTCCTCTTGAGCCAAGCGCACCCCTGGAAAGTGACAATGAGAAAAATTATGAGAGTGAAGGTCAGGAAGAAGATGGGGATATTGAAGGGGGAAATTCTGTTAAAAGAATCTCACTCCGTCCCCTAACACCCTCCCCTGCTGCTCCTCTGGAAATACAGAGAACACCTTTAGCCGCTCGTACTCGGCAAGGGCGGAGAAATCTCGGGGAACCCCAGCTAATTGCCCCCTTACGGGAGGCAATGGGACCCCAGGGAGAGAAGGTGCTGGTAAAGGTTCCTTTCTCCCCAGGTGATTTAATAATCTGGAAACAATCTGCTGGAAACTATCGGGAGGACCCCGAACGAATGGCACGGGTGGTTAAAATGATTATGAAAACTCAAAATCCTGATTGGAAGGATATACAGGTGTTATTAGATACTTTAATGGACTCGACTGAAAAAGATATGGTACTGCGGGCAGCTAAAGAAAAGGCTCGGGAAGGGATGAGGATGCAAGTGTACGGTGGTACGGTTAATGATTTGGTGCCTAGCGAGGACCCCTATTGGGATCCTAATACAGTTCGGGGCATGCAAGCCATTAGAAATTATCAGAATTTAATCCTGGAAGGGGTAAGAACAGGCATCCCGAAAACTTTGAACTGGTCAAAACTGTATTCAGTACGACAAGATAAAACTGAGTCCCCATCTGCCTTTCTGGAAAGACTAAAAGAAATAGCCAGAAGGTTTACCAATTTGAATGTGGAAGAAGAGGCTGGAAAATTGCAGCTAGCCCTGCTATTTATGGGACAGTCCCAAGAGGATATTAGAAAGAAATTACAAAAGCTGGAGGGAGAGGACACCCGTAATCTGGATAAAATGTTGGAAGTGGCCTGGAAAGTATATAATAATAGAGAAAAAGAAACTTCTAGGAAACAACAAGCTAATATCTTAGCAGTAATACAGCAAGGCAGAGGACGTGGCAGAGGATTTGGGAGAAATCGAGGAAATGGTCGGGGAGGAATGGGTTTGCAGAATGCGGGTGGTCGAGGGATGGCAAACCCGAACCTTTATCAATCAGAAAGGTTGGGTCCTAACCAATGCGCGTTTTGTCATCAAATAGGACACTGGAAAAATGAGTGTCCGGCTAGAGCTGGTATTGGGGGAATAAATGCGAGCGGTCCGGCCGCTTACCCATTAAATCCGGCAGGTGTCGCTCAGGCAATGGTCTTGGGGGAATATCAGAGTCAAAGCTGACTAGACCAGGATCTGAAGGTAAGGATAGATATAGGGGGCAGGGAACAGGAATTTACTGTAGACACCGGAGCAACCTATTCTGTTTTAAATGAGCGTTTGGGGCCAATTAGTGATACCACTGTTCAAGTTGTTGGGGCTACCGGACAGTTAGAGGAAAGGTCCTTTCTGCAACCGCTTAATTTAAAGTTTAGAGGAAAGGAATTGGACCATCAATTTTTATACATGCCTAACTGCCCAAATCCATTGATGGGGAGAGATTTACTGTCTATCTTAAATGTCAAAATCATTTTCGAAAATGGAAGAGTAAAATTGGAGATCCCAGAAGAAAATATTGCAAAATTGTTTGTAATCAAAGAAGTGGAACCCTCCCCAATACCTAAGGAAATAGAAAATGCAGTGATACCTTGGGTATGGGAAACCGGTATCCCGGGAAAATCTAAAGTAGCTCAGCCAGTGGTTATAAAATCAAAAGAGGGAACCCAGCCAGTAAGAGTAAAACAATACCCTCTCAAATTAGAAGCTAGAAAAGGGGTTGCTCCATTGATTAAACAATTCTTAACCCTAGGGATATTACAGGAGTGTGAATCTGAATATAACACTCCGATTCTACCAATAAGAAAACCAAACGGTAAGTATAGATTAGTACAGGACCTACGAGCCGTTAATGATGTTATTGAGGACCTTCACCCGGTGGTTGCTAATCCATACACTTTGCTAACATCTGTGTTGGAAAGATTTCAATGGTTTACAGTAATCGATTTGAAAGACGCATTCTTCTGCATCCCTCTGGCATTTGAAAGTAGAAAATATTTCACTTTCGAATGGGAAAGTCCGGAGACTGGAAGAAAGCGACAACTAACTTGGACCAGGCTACCGCAGGGATTCAAAAATAGCCCAACGATCTTTGGAAATCAACTGGCGAAAGAACTAGAAGAATGGAAGACGACGGAGGTAAGAGAGTCTCCTTTCTCGTACCTCGTGTTGCAATATGCTGATGATATCTTTCTAGCGACAGAAGAAGAGAAAGTCTGTTTAAACTTAACAATATCTCTCTTGAATATGCTGGGTCAGGCCGGGTACAGAGTCTCGAAAGAGAAAGCTCAGTTAGTGAGACGCAGTGTGATATACCTGGGATGTGAAATTACAAAAGGACAGAGAAAGTTGGGTGTCAATCGTATTGAAACAATTTGTGCTATCCCTCTTCCGAGAAATCACCAGGAACTGAGATCATTCCTGGGAATGGTGGGATGGTGCAGACTATGGATCCCAGACTTCGGGCTGATAGCCAAACCCTTATATGAAGCGCTCAAAGAAAAACAACTAGTGTGGGACAAACAACGAGAAACAGTTTTCCAGAAATTGAAACAGGCACTGAAGGAAGCGCCTGCTTTAGGCCTCCCGGACTTAAACAAAGATTTTCAACTTTATGTGAATGAGAGACAGAAGCTTGCCTTGGGAGTGCTAACCCAGAAACTTGGATCATGGAAACGTCCCGTGGGATATTTTTCAAAACAACTGGACACTGTAAGTATTGGGTGGCCATCTTGTTTGAGAGCAGTGGCAGCTACAGTAATCCTCATCCAAGAGGCTAGGAAATTGACTTTAGGAAGAAAGATCAAAGTGTTTGTGCCACATATGGTAATAGCTGTCCTGGAACAAAAGGGGGGCCATTGGCTTTCGTCAAGTCGAATGCTACAATATCAAGCAATCCTTAGAGAGCAGGATGATGTGGAACTAAGGATAACTAATCATATTAACCCAGCAGAATTCCTCCGCAGCCAACTGGAAGAAGGAGAATTAGAACATGATTGCGTGGAAATAATTGAACAGGTTTATGCCAGCCGCCCGGATTTGAAGGACGTCCCGCTAGAAAATCCAGACTGGGAACTCTTCACGGATGGATCGAGCTTTGTGGAAAATGGTACCAGATACTCAGGATATGCGGTAGTAACCGTGAGTACTGTTATTGAAGCTAAAACTCTACCCACAGGTACCTCCGCCCAGAAAGCTGAGATAATTGGATTGGTACGGGCTTTAATTTTGAGTACAGGAAAGAAGGTAAACATTTGGACTGATTCAAAATATGCCTTCGGAGTGATCCATATCCATGGGGCACTCTGGAAAGAAAAAGGACTTTTAAATTCTCAAGGAACAACTATTAAACACCGGAATGAAGTACTGGCGCTACTGGATGCAGTGCACAAACCTAAGGAAGTAGCGGTGATGCATATGAAAGGACACCAGAGAGACGAAGGAAAAATTTACGACGGGAATCGTCTGGCTGATGCTACTGCCCGAGACATAGCCAGACATGTATGGACTCAAATGGCATTAATACCTACTAAGGTAAGCCCCGTTACTCCGTTCTTAACAGAGACACCAAACTATTCAGCAGAAGATGAAAAGCTGGCAAATCTGCTCGAAGCACGGAAAGATGCAGCTGGATGGTATAAAACATCAACTGGACAGGTAGTGGTCCCTGGAAAGATTATGAAGATAATATTGGAAACTGAACATAATAAATGCCATTGGGGAGCGGAGGTAATGGTAAAATTCTTAAAACGAGAAATAATTTCCAACCAGATGTTAACTTTGGCCAAACGGGTGAATGCTATGTGTCCGATTTGTCTAAAGAACAATCCTATCGTCAGGAAACAAATCCAGTTAGGAAGAATACAAATAGGGCCGGAACCAGGAGATTACTGGCAGGTAGACTTTTCAGAATTACCTAAAGCACAGGGTTTCCGATATATGTTAGTATATGTGTGTACATTTTCGGGGTGGCCGGAAGCATTCCCATGCAGAACTAATCAAGCGAAAGAAGTAGTGAAAACCCTGTTAAAAGAAATTATCCCTAGATTCGGGGTTCCCCTGGGCCTTTCATCGGATAGAGGTCCCCATTTTGTCGCAGGAATTGTGCAAACCATTGCCCGAATGTTGGATATTACCTGGGGTTTACATACCCCCTGGCGACCACAATCTAGTGGTCAAGTAGAGAGGATGAATCAAACTCTAAAGGGTCAGATAAAGAAAATTTGCCAAGAGGCAAAAATACAGTGGCCACAAGCTCTGCCATTAGCCCTCCTGAGGGTTAGAATTAAACCTCGGGAAAGGATAGGAGTGAGTCCTTTTGAAATTCTGTATGGAAAACCATATCATGCGACTACTCTAAAAGGAGATCCACATGTCCGGGGAGATCAAATAATATTTAACTATGTAATGTCATTAAATAAAACTCTTAATGATTTAAGGGGAGCCCTACAGTGGAATCGACCGCTGCCACTGGAGAATCCAGTACATGACATTCAACCCGGAGACCATGTCTACGTGAGGAACTGGTTCACCGACCCACTGAAGGAGACATGGGACGGTCCCTACCAGGTGATCTTGACGACCTTCACCGCCGTCAAGGTCGCAGGAATCGAGACCTGGATCCACTACACTCGCGTCAAGAAGATACCAGCCCAATGGGAAACGCAAATGGTGTCCCCCACCCGAATGATATTTCGCGCAAAGTAACATTTTTGATTATTCTGTTTTTAGTCCTGTTAAAAGTAACTCCCTCCCGATGTTTTGTTGTGGTCACCACTCCAGAACCGATATCAGGAGCGATGGAAGAAAGGCCGTTACCAGACCTAGCACAAGTAAACAACAACACTCAGATTCAAACCTGTGATTTGAATGGCTGGGGGAAAGGTGTAGAGAGACAACCACAGGTAAAAGATAAAAGGGTAATTAAACGAGAAATAGGTAAAGAACCAGATACAGAACAGGTAATATCGGTACCAGGTAAAACGCAAGAAGAAAATTTAATGATAGGTTTGATCAAAGAATTTGCAAAATTACAAAATGTGTCACAAATTACTGCTTGCCTGCCAATTCCACGAGCAGTTGGAGAATCAATTCCATGGGGAATTTTGACAATGAATCTGACTACAGTAGAGAAAAAAAATGAAACTACCCGCTGTAAACAGAAGCCGGTAGTAGAATGGCAAGAAAAAGTAGAGAAAATTAGAAAGAGATGGAAGTTTCCAGGGAATAAAGACGATTGTCACAAGTTGCCAAATTCTATTTTTGAATCAAGAGAGCCAACAAGCCAAATGCGTTTTCTTTGTAGTGGGCCAACATGTGATGGTAGAAATAGAGGGTATTGTTCTTACGATGAGCAAATAAAACGAAATGTATCTAGAACAATCATGAAATGGGAATGCGAAAGAGCTAACCGAACCACAGGACTAGAAGAGAAGTGGGAATCCATTTGGTCTACAAGCATACTTTTACAATTTCAGTACATGGCAGAGACATCATGGTGTTTTACATGGGATGGACTAAAATTTTCAACAAATCCAATTGTAATAGATAAAAGTACATCTACAAGGGAAAAAGAAAAAGTAGTTCCTTGGTGGCAATGTAAACAAATATACAATTGTAGTACAGTGAACCAAGCATTTCAACGCATACCCCCTCTAGCAGCGGCTCTAAAATTTGGGTGCTTATGCCGGGGACTAGAAAATAATTTGAATGTAACTAGTCTCTGGAAGGTTAGTTGCCAAAGGTATTCAATTCCGAGCCCTGGGCATTTAGTCTGGGTAATGAGTGATGGTACCTGGACCACACATTTAAACATTGACGGAAAAGTTAAATAACATTGGGATTACCCACATTATGCCCTATATGGAAAAAGGCTCCCTTCAAGGGAAATCAAGAAAATTTGCACCTAACACGACTAAAAAGATCAGAAAGAGGAAACGAAGATGATGAAACCTGGAATGATCCAGGAGCAGGGGTGAAAATAGGATGGGTATTAGAATCTCTCCTAAATCCTATAGCGTCCTATAGAAATAGAAAGTGGTTGTATCAGCTAACTGGACAGGTTGAACGGTTGGCAAATGTGACACGCAGAGGGTTCAGAAAAATGAATATACAGTTGCAGGCTACATCAAGGATGGCTTTACAGAACAGGATGGCACTGGATATTCTACTGCTAAAGGAGCATGGTGTGTGTGGATTTTTAAGAGATAGAATAGACCATTGTTGTGTACATATTCCAAATGTAACTGAAGATGTCGAGCACGATCTGGAGTTATTAGGAAAAATAGAACAAGAAACACATGAACTTAGAGAGGACATGTCGGAAAACTGGATAGGAGCCTTATTTAAATCCTTAGGGCTCCGGGTCTCTGGATGGATTTCATCACTACTGCAGTATTTGTTATTGTTTCTGATTTTAATCTTTGTTGGATGGTTATGTTACCGTTGCCTTTTGAGTATCATTACCAGAGAAACAGGACGAAACCGAAGCTTACTGAAAGCGGTGGCAAGAGCGAGCATCCCGAACATAATCCTTCCGCTGCCAAGATATGAAGAAGCCATGAATCGAGAGAATCCAGGATCTATGGAAACTCAGAACTGAGCATCCTTGCAGAAGACTGAAGAATGCTCAAAAGGGGGGACTTGTTACCATGCTTACATATAGCTTGTAGTAGAAGTAGTTGTGCTAAGGCTCTTAGGGCCTGCTTTGGGGAAAAGAATTCTGTAACCTAGCAAATGTAACCTAGCAAATGTCTTGTTGTGTATGCAAACATATTCTTTATCTGATCGTTAATAATGTACTCCTATTATTTTATCTAAACTGTGCACCTGAAGGAAATGTTTTGTATCTTGGGCAGAGGCCTGGAACGTACCACCCGGGGAATACCCGAACTACTAAATGACTAGACATGTATTTTCTTGAAGTATAATTAACTTTGATTGTTTATATCCTCTGAAGCATAATCTTAGCAGCAATACCTCTATTAGACATTATAACTTTGATTGTTTGTATCTTTTGAAGCATAATCTTAGCAGCAATATATCTGTCAAGACATAATCAATGATTAATAAGGTAGTTCTATCTTGTTGTGCAGTTTTACACTATATAAACCTGTGTAATTTGACTGAAAGACGGGGCTCTGACTTTGGACACTAGTCCTCAGGCTCCCGGGCCCTCAATAAAGCATCACATAAACGACTTTGGTTGTTTGTGTTTCTTCGGACCGGGCAACATATGCACTGTGTGTTCCCAGTGCTGGTGTTTGTTGTCACTGGGAAGTGTGGTGGGAGTCTTGCTTTGCTGTACTGGATGCTGACTACTTATGATATGGTGCATCACTGCTTGTGGGGGTGAGCCGGTACCTGTATGCGGCCTGGGCATTTGTTAGTGGTCTCCCCCCATCTATGGGTGAGCCAGGGGAAAAGATCTTCTCAGTTGAGAGTTTTAGCTATCCTTGGAGAGTCCAGGCCAGCGTGTTCATGGTGCAGTGTTTTCTGAATGTCTGCCAAATCCTGTTTTGGGTTATACGGTCCTTCTCCAATAATAGTGATTATGGAAAAATACTAACTCAGGCAATTGTGTATATTTGCAATAGGAAATATATACAGCCAGCAGAAAGAGGTTAATATAACAGTTTAGAGTTGCCAAACAGGAATGCTTAGTAGGATAAGGGAAAAACTGAGACTTGCCCTTGGGGGATGGAGCAGGCAGGCCTGGGTGATCAGACAGTGTTGGCTAAGAGGCCCCAAGGACAATACTCCCTCAGGAAGGAGGGACTGATAAGAATTTGGGACTGAAGACCCCCAAAGACAACCACCAGGATGCACCACAGAGGCGCAACCGGGTGGAGCAAGAGGCGTGGAACATTATAATGATTTACCTCCCTGAGACCCTCCCAATGATGGAATCCTCATTCCCACCTGATGTAAACTTATGAATATGCAACACTTTAGGCTGTAAAAAGAGCACACTCCTGGCCCCAGGTGGGCTCGTTAGGAGGAGCGATCCCCCGGATCTGCAATAAACGAATACCTGCTGCTAAAGATCCTAGTCAGCTTTACAGTTATTTCATGATGCAGATTTTGCGCTAATCAATAGCATCACCCGGAGACCTGCCCCGCAGCCAGATAGTTATGAGTGGCAAGGTGTGTGGGAAAAAATGGGCAAGTGCCTAGGTCAGTGGTCACCCCCAGTGCTTTGGAATTTCACCCCCAAACAAGTGCAGGGTCCTGATAAAATAGTGGAGCATTTAGAAAAGGTGTGTGGCCAATCTGACACACCCCGGGAGACACAACTCACTGCAGCGTGTTGGGGACTTGCCCATGCCTACCGTGTCCTCCTTAACACTACTCAGTGCCCTCAAGGGGAGGAAAGGGTCTCAGGACCTGAAAACGAACCAACTAGTATGGCAGCTGGGCCAGAGAGACAGCCAGTGCCAGTATCAGTCGCCCCTATACAGAAAACGAAATATACCAAAAAATCAGCTCGCATAGTGAGGGACAGAGATGAGCCAGGCCCACCACGAGAACAGGAGGAAGAGCCAGAGGTGATCACCCCATCTCTGTCCCTGAGTGAGTTGTGAGATACGCGGAAGGATTTCAGCTGCCTTCCAGGGGAGCAGTTCATCACCGGGCTGCTCCGATGCTGGGATAGTGGAGCTGGTGTTTTGGAATTAGAGGGGAAAGAGGCCAGGCAGCTGGGATCCTTGTCCAGGGAAGCTGGCATTGACAAGGTAATAGGGAGACAGGTCCAACCCCTCAGCCTTTGGAGGTGACTCCTGTTCAGTGTAAGGGAAAGGTACCCCTACAAGGATGACATCCTATGTCAGTTAAACAAGTGGACCAACATGGAGAGAGGCATTCAGTATCTCAGGGAACTAGCTGTGTTTGATGTGATTTACGGTGATCTGAATGATGAGCGACCACCCATGGATCCAGATCAGGCCCACTGCACACCCTCCATGTGGCGGAAGTTCCTGCAAAGCGCACCACAATCACATGCCAATGCGTTGGCAGTGATGTCCTGGAGACACGGCCAGGTTCAAACAGTGGATGAAGTGGCTGGCCAGCTCCGGCAATATGAAGGAAGCCTCCCTGCCTCTCCACAGGCCTTGGTTTCAGCTGTGAGGGAACTGTCTCAGAGGCTCCAGAGAATGGAAGAGAACATGTCCCACACTCCACCTCCACAGTCCGATGTCTCAGCCATTAGGAGCAGACGCCTCCCCACCCAAGAGAAAGAGAGTGGAAGGTACACACCACGGGGTACCCTGTGGTTCTACCTCTGTGGCCATGGAGAAGACATGAGGAGGTGGGATGGAAAACCCACTTCTACCCTAGCTGCACGAGTACAGCAGCTGAAAGGGGAATCGTCCAAGAAAAACGTCGCTCCAGTTTCCAGTTGGAAATCCCCCAGACAGAATAGAATGTCCGGTCTTATGCCTGACCCTCCTGAGGGAACCTCTGAGCCATTCCTACAACAAGAGTCATTTGTAGAACAAGTGAGTGATGCTGAGCAGGATTAGAGGGGCCCTGCCTCCAGCCAGGTGGAGGAAAGGGATAATCGGATTTACTGGACGGTGTGGATCCGATGGTCTGGCACATCAGACCCACAAGAATATAAGGCCTTGGTGGATACTGGCGCACAGTGCACCCTGATGCCATCGAGCTATAGTGGGGTTGAGCCCATCTGTATCTCTGGAGTGACAGGGGGTCCCAACAGCTGACCCTATTGGAAGCTGAAGTGAGCCTAACTGGGAAGAACTGGCATAAACACCCCATTGTGACTGGTCCAGACGCCCCGTGCATCCTGGGCATAGATTATCTCAGGAGAGGGTACTTTAAAGACCCAAAAGGGTACCGGTGGGCCTTTGGTATAGCTGCCCTGGAGGAAATTGAACAATTGTCCACCTTACCCAGCCTCTCAGAGGACCCTTCAGTGGTGGGGTTGCTGAAGGCTGAAGAGCAGCAAGTGCCAACTGCTACCAAGACGGTGCACCGGCAGCAGTACCGCACCAACCGAGACTCCCTGGTCCCCATCCATCAGCTGATCCGTCAACTAGAGAGCCAGAAGGTGATTAGCAAAACTCATTCATCCTTCAACAGCCCCATATGGCCAGTGAGAAAGTAATGGTGAATGGAGACTACCCGTGGACTACCGTGGCCTGAATGAAGTTACGCCAGCGATGAGTGCTGCAGTGCCGGACATGCTAGAGCTCCAATATGAACTGGAGTCGAAGGCAGCCAAGTGGTATGCCACGATTGACATTGCTAATGCGTTTTTCTCCATTCTGATAGCACCAGAGTGCAGGCCACAGTTTGCATTCACTTGGAGGGGCATCCAGTATACCTGGAATCGATTGCCCCAGGGATGGAACCACAGCTCCACCATTTGCCATGGACTGGTCCACACTGCACTGGAGAAAGGTGGGGCTCCAGAACACCTGCAGTACATTGACGATGTCATTGTGTGGGGGGACACAGCTGAAGGAGTCTTTGAAAAAGGAAAGAAGATAACTGGAATCCTCCTGAAAGCTGGTTTCACCATCAAACTAAGGAAAGTTAAGGGGGCCTGCAAAGGAGATTCAGTTCCTAGGAATAAAATGGCAAGATGGGCGTCGCCACATCCAAATGGAGGTGATAAACAAGATAGCAGCCATGGCCCCACCGACTAGTAAAAAGGAGACTCAGTCTTTCCTGGGCGCTGTGGGGTTCTGGAGGATGCACATACCAAACTACAGCCTGATTGTGGGCCCTCTCTATCACGTGACCCTTAAGAGGAATGATTTTGAATGGGGCCCTGAGCAACAGCAAGCTTTTGAACAAATTAAACGGGAGATTGCTCAGGCAGTAGCCCTCGGGCCAGTCCGGGCAGGACAAGAGGTTAAAACCATGCTCTACACTGCACTGGGGAGAATGGTCCTACCTGGAGCCTCTGGCAGAGAGCACCCAGGGAAACCCGAGGCCGACCTCTAGGCTTTTGGAGCCGGGGATACAAAGGCTCCAAAGCTAACTATAGACCAACTGAAAAGGAGATACTGGCAGCATACGAAGGAGTTTGAGCTGCCTCAGAAGTGGTCGGCACTGAAACACAGCTCCTTCTGGCACCTCGACTGCCGGTGCTGGGCTGGATGTTCAAAGGAAGGGCTTCCTCTACACATCATGCAACAGATGCCACGTGGAGTAAATGGGTTGCGTTGATAACACAATGGGCTCAAATAGGGAACCCCAGCTGCCCAGGAATATTGGAGGTGATCACCAAGTGGCCAGAGAGCAAAGATTCTGGGATGTCACCAGAGCAGGAGGTGACATGTGCTGAGGAGGCCCCACCATATAACGAGCTGCCAGACGAGGAGAAGCGGTATGCCCTGTTCACTGATGGGTCTTGTCACATCATGGGAAAACATCGACAATGGAAGGCTGCTGTGTGGAGTCCCACACGACAAGTCGCTGAAACTGCTGAGGGACAAGGTGAATTGAGCCAGTTCACAGAGGTGAAAGCCACCCAGCTGGCTTTGGATATTGCTGAGCAAGAAAAGTCGCCAAAGCTCTATCTCTAAACTGACTCAGGGGTGGTGGCAAATGCCCTGTGGGGGTGGTTGCAGCAGTGGAAACAGAGCAACTGGCAACGCAGAGGTAAACCCATCTGGGCCGCTGAAGTAAGGCAGGATATTGCAGCTCGGGTGGAGAACCTCATCGTGAAAGTGCGCCATGTGGATGCCCACATGCCCAAAAGTCAGGCCACTGATGAACATCAAAACAACCAGCAGGCGGACCAGGCTGCTAAGATCAGAGTGGCTCAGGTGGATTTGGACTGGCAGCGTAAAGGTGAATTGTTCATAGCCCGGTGGGCCCAAGACCTTGGGCCACCAAGGCAGAGATGCAACATACAGGTGGGCTCGAGATCGAGGGGTGGACCTCACCATTGACACCATCACAGAGGTCATCCACAAATGTGAAATGTGTGCTGCAGTCAAACAAGCCAAGCGGGTAAAGCCCCAGCAGAATGGAGAACCATGGCTGAAATATAAATACGGAGAGGCCTGGCAGATCGACTACATCACACTGCCACAGACCCACCAAGGCAAGCGCCACGTGCTCACAATGGTGGAAGCAACCACTGGATGGCTGGAGATGTATCCAGTGCCCCATGCCCCTGCCCGGAACACCATCCTGGGCCTTGAGAAGCAAGTCCTGTGGCGACACGGCACCTCAGAGAGAATTGAGTCAGACAACGGGACTCACTTCTGAAACAACCTCATAGACACCTGGGCAGAAGAACATGGCATCGAGTGGGTCTACCACATCCCCTACCTCACACCAGCCTCTGGAAAGATTGAACGCTCTAATGGACTGCTAAAAACTACATTGAGAGCAATGGGAGGTGGGACCTTCAAACCCCGGGACACACATCTGGCAAAGGCCACCTGGTTAGTCAACACAAGAGGATCTGCCAATCGAGCTGGCCCAGCTCAGTCAAAACTTCCATGTACAGTAGACGGGGATAGAGTCCCTGTAGTGCGCATGAGGGACGTATTGGGAAAAATGGTCTGGGTTAGTCCTGTGCCAGGCAAAGGCAAACCCACCCACGGGATTGCTTTTGCTCAGGGACCTGGGTGCACCTGGTGGGTGATGTGGGAGGATGGAGAGGTCCGATGTGTACCACAAGGGGACTTGATTCCGGGTGAGAACATACCGTGAATTATATTGAATCTTTTGGTAATTGTTAAATGGCTGCTGGGCATGACATAGATGGTATAGAATAAGGGGTGGATTATGTCCTGGTTCACTGTTATTGTTGTTGTTACACTGTTGTATTAAATCTTCCTTATCTCAGCCCCGGGGTTTGTATTTCACTCCTTGTCCCGTCCCAGGGGGGGGGAGGGGCAGCGGCAACGTGGTCTCGGGTCCCGGCCGGGACTAAAACACCACACTCACTCTAAAACATTGTTCAATTACCATCTGTAATAGGACAGATTTATATTAATCACTTAACCCTACACACCCTCTTTTCATAATTCCTTATTAGGAACCCATTCCATACCTGAATCATAGAATGGTTTGGGTTGGAAGGAACCTTTAAAATCATCTAGTTCCAGCCCCCCTGCCATGGCAGGGACACCTCCCACCAGCCCAGGTTGCTCCAAGCCCCATCCAACCTGGCCTGGAACACTGCCAGGGAGGGGGCAGCCACAACTTCCCTGGGCAACCTGTGCCAGTGCCTCACAGCCCTCACAGCCAAGAATTTCTTCCTAATGTCTAGTCTAAATTTACCTTCTTCCAGTTTAAAGCCATTATCCTTCATCTTATCGCTACACACCACCCTTGTGAAAGGTCTCTCTCCAGCTTTCTTGTAGGCCCCTTCAGGTACTCCATGGTTTAATCCAGACACGTCTCAGGCCAAATGCACGCTCCCGCGGTGCTGCTCGCACGGTTCGCCATGGCGCAGGTAGCAGTGAACCGCAGAAAACGCTGCCGTGAGCACTTCAGCAGCAGCAGCCCTTCAGGAAGGCCCACGCCAGCACTGGCGGCAGCGACCGGCCCGGTCCATGTTAGAGGCTCGGGCTGAAGGCAGGCGGGCAGCAACCGCTCCCGCGGCCGGCCGTGCCCGCCGCCGGACAGCGGGGGCGGTCAGGGGGCGATCTCCACCACCCTCCCTGCCTCCTTCCACACCGACCCGCTCAGCTGCTCCGGCGCCCACGCCCGCCCCACGGCCAGCACCAGCTGTCTCATAGCGCCCTCAGGCCGCCGGCGGGGGTGCGGGAATAACGACGTGAGCCCTCGCGCCACTGCTCGGCCCGCCGTGTCCACGCGCCACGGCCCATCGCCTCACGCCGGCCCGGCCGCCCGCCCCCACCCTGCCCCCTCACCCAATGTCGAGCCGCTGCGCCGCGGCCACTCCGCCCCCCTGGCTTCTGCCGCCGTCGATACGCCGCCATTGGCAGGCTCCACGTCGAACGCCGCTGCGAGTAAACCAGGCGCTCCCCCACTCCCTCCGCGGCCTCACCATTTCGACACGGAGCCGGAACGGCGCCCCCCCTTCTCACCCTCGGCGAGGAATGGCAGGGCTGAGTGCAGTGTTTCCCCTGCCCTCCTTGTGCGGATACACCCAGGCGGGACGGAGAAAAGGAGGAAAGAGTTAAAAAACACAAAAACCGAGCGCAAATGTGACGAATCGGCGGCGGCGGAAGCGCGTGGCCGCGGGGAGGGGCGGGGCTCGGCTGCGCGCGTGCCTCGGGCGGGGGCGGTGCTTCCTGCCGCGCTCCACCGCCCGCGCTGCAGGGCGAACCGCGTCTGCGGTGAGGGGGCGGCAGCAGGAGACAGCGCGGCTCAGGGCCGGCGCTGCAGCCCCAGCGCACCTCCGTCCCTGCCGGCGGTAGCTACCGGCGGGATACAACCCATCCCAGGATAAAGTCGGGTAAAAACGTTACCGGAATTCCAGAGGAGGATCAGCTGGCTGCAATAATGGCATATTCCAAAATATAGTGAATTCCTCTGAGGCAGCAGAATTCCAGTTATATTCTTCTACTTAATGAGAAACCCAGTACCTTATTTCCTGTTTTACACCGAGATGGCAGAGAAACAAAGAAAACCCTGTTGAGAAGCAACAAAGTCCAACTCTAATAACCATCACCTAAGAGCAGGACTGGCACTTTCCCTCTGTGAAACATTATGTAACTCATGGCATACTAAGTAATGAAAACTCAGGAAAGATAGAATTTACAATGCACAGATGGAGAACTAGGCACTAACAGAGATAGCTGACAGGTCTCGTGTCAATTATCAGAGGTTACGCTAGGTTTAAAAAAAAAAAACCAAAAAACGCAAGCATAACAGACGAGATATTCATAGTGCCTTACGAGAACAATCTAACTGCAGAACCAATCTGCCACTCAAGGATTTTTGCATTTTATTCTGCCTTTATACTCCTGTTCCAGTAAGAACAGCATAGAAAACTCCCCCAACCATAAGAACCAAAGCTAGGGCAGTCACTTTCCATGACTTTCCCCATATTTAATTATCTGTTCGTTATCTAGTCTTGTCCACAGAGAAGCAGCTTGTACTTCTGTCAGCTGAGAAAAGGCAGGGCAAAGGAGAGCAGAAACAAGCAGTTCACAGTGCAAAATGATCACCTTTCATATAGAATCCACACCAGGGAGTGATGACACTGCCAAGTGCTGGGACCCACGTTTTCATTAAACCTGTGTGTGAAGCAAGAACAGCATAAACATAGACCTTCTGGTTTCCTCTGATTGTTAAAAACAGTCCTTTATTTTTCATGTCAAGTTGGGAGCAGTAGGAAAGAATACACAGAACTGATCCAGAGGGATAAGAAAAAACAAAAAGTAACAAAATAGTTTTGACATTATTTAGAAAATGTATGATCTATAAAATCTGATGATCCAGAAGGCCTACCCTAGTACACTGCTTCAAGGGGCAAGCAACATGTAATCAGAGGCTGTTAGGTCCTTGATATCCTCAGGAGACCACAGATGCATCTAAGAAGAGCTTGAATAAAGGTGCATTGTGACCAAACCTTAGAATATAACCCTTCGATGTCCAGCAGCTTCTTCTGCAGAGATTCACCAAAGCTGTTCGTGGCTTCAATCTGAAGCTGAGAAACAGATTTGTTGCAGTCATCAATACAAAATCTCTTTCTGTAATGTCTGCTTATCCATCATCAACTACCTGTCAGCCCCTGATTTATTCTGTAAAGCACTTTCAAAAGTACATTTTTTTCTGACATTCCTGAGTACTACTTGCATTCTTCCCTTACATTTTTCTCTCAAAATTGTAGAAAGTCTATCCATTATATAGAGGGTTTTTTTGAGTGACTCAAAGCATTCACAAATTATCCAAATATTACCACCTTACAACCTCTTCAAGTTTTAGGAATTAAATTCCTGTTTTAGGAATTAAACAGTCTTCTATAATTCAGTGTCTTCACTTACAGTCATACAAACACTTATTCCAATTAAAATTTTCCTAGTCTTTTAAGGACTGCTCAGGAGTTAAGAGTCCACGTGCATAGACAACACTTTTTCATTCATATATGTAAATAAAACCTGAAAAAAAGTAACTACATTCTAATTATTTTAGCAGATGCTTCATCACAAAACACACATACAACTGTTCCTATAATTCTAGATCTTATAAAGGTATTTGAGACTGGACAGGTTTTTGAGCAGTTTTCTTCTGCATGTAAATGAAATGTCAGTGGGATTAATAGAAATCATTTTTTCTGCCACCTCCGCATCAAAATTACACAAACTATTAAATCACTGTATGAGCAGAAATCACTTCTTTGCTAGCATTCACATTTTATAGTCTCCTCATTTTCCGTTACCCTTTCTGATCTCATTTCTCTAGAGACTAGCTGCAGCTGACCTGTATTAAATGGCTATAGGATCACAGAAAATTGGGAATCCTGATATTGCAAGTCTTTCGAGGATAACTGATGTTTTCAGAAAGCTATTATTAAAAAATACATACCATTTGACTGGTTTACAAGAGAAAAAGGATGATTAACTTTTTATATAAGTCTAGCTCATTTTTCATTTAACTTCTTATATTAAGACTTGAAAATATGTGTGCAGCAGCACAACTGCTACTTGCTTCGTAATACTTTCCAAAAGAAGTTTTGCAACACTTAATTAACCCTTAATTAAGTTATATCCTGTTGGTGTTGCCACAGGTTGTTCAGAGGTGGGAAAACTACAGCCAGACAGTTCTCAATAGCTGTGCGGTAATCGAGCGTGTTCTGTACTTTTCAGCAGACTGTCACATCTCACCTGTTCTATAACATGCTGGCTCACTCGATTCAGTCTGCTACTGAAATCCAAGCTAGGCTCTGAACCAAAGGAATCTAGTGATAGAAAATGAGACATAATTTTTGTCGGAGTCAGCGGGAGAACAAGCAACACGACCACCAAAGATGATCAGCAAGTCTCGTTTATTACAGCGGTTAGCACCTCTTTATACAGTCGATAATTAGGTTCATACATATTGCAAAAGCTAAGCTCATCATTGGCTATTTACTGTCGATAATTAGGTTCATACATATTGCAAAAGCTAAGCTCATCATTGGCTATTTCTTCAACTGTTAGTTCTTTTGTTGTGCATATTTGCGGTTACAGTTCTCAGGCCAACTTCTTTGAACTTCGGTCATGATGACCTACCACATCCAATTATCGTCTAGCTTCAGCACCTGCAAGGATATGCTATCTTTGCAATAATTAGTGCCTACATAGCTTCTTGCTTATCTGCTGTTCCTCTGGTCGACTAATGCTATGGTGTCTACGTGTCCCCTGTCATGCAGCCAACTATCAGAAAAACTCTCCACAAATTTTAATGTTGGCTGCTCCACACTATCTTCTCTACATCGTTACAAAATGAGTTTAAAATGCAGTGTTCCAAATTGGTCAGTAAACTTGTGCATTAGAAATGACACTAATTTTTTTGACTTAAGCCATAAATAATTTTGATCACACAACATGGCACTTTAAGCAAAAAGCTCCTCCCCACATATCCCTTTCTGACTTCCTAATTTTATTCTTTTTTTTTAACAACCAAAATTCAACAAACTTAATCTTCTGGTCAATCAACGGTGCCTACAATTCTAAGAATACTTTTTAAACCACCAATATTAATTTTAGTTCTTAATTTCATCTTAGATTATTGTATTGAAATATTTTCCTATTAATTCTTTTGAATGACTGATATTATTTGAACTTCATTTAGTCTGAACAACAGAAATAAAAATAGTTAATTTTAATTTCTCCTGAAGGTTATGTGTAATAGACAAAACCCAAAAGTTTACAACTCAACAATATTTGTATTGCCAGTTCTCCAGCGGAAAATCCAAAAGGTATGCCAAACCCAACCAAAATCTCTTATTAAATATAAATGGCAAAATATTAACATTAGCAAAACAGTTTTAAAGTTAACCATCAGAAGTTATTCAAATGCACTTCAGTGTTTGAGAAATTTTACCTTGCAGCCTTCCTTTCTTAAATGACATCCTGGAGGACAGCAGCAGGTCTTGGGAGTCAGAGGGTGTGCAATGCAGTAGATAGTATTCCAGATGACACCAAAGAATGAAAAGACATGTTTCTATAATATTTGCACATACATCTAAGTGAATGAGTCTTTTTTTTTTTTTTTGTCTTTAGATTATACATTTACTATATGAGCATATTTATACACTTTGAAGCAGGTGAAGATGCTCAACCATCTTACCTCTTCCAGAAGAAGCTTCTCACCCCTACTGCTATGGCTTGCTTGCACTCTCCTGCCTCCTTCAGCGCAGTGTTGGCTTGGTTACTTCAATGATTGCTACTCACCCTGAAGAGGCTTTAAACCAGCACTGCACCATGGCAGAGTATGAGCACTCATGTGATTTGTAATGACAGCTCAGTTGCAGATATACTTAAAGCTGAGGGTGGCAGTAAGATCTTAAGTTACAACAGGTAAGTCTGCAAAAGCCCATCTTTCCCAAAATTCTGATCTGCTGCAGACAATTATTTTATGTGTGACTAGTTATTTCCACAGACTTACCAATATTTATTTGATCAGGTTTATGCAAGGTTGACTGTAAGACTGGAAACTCCAGTTGCTCTGACAGGCACCAAAAAAATTATTTTTCAAAATATTTCTTCTACCATGCTTTGTACACGTGAATGTTTAGTAGGTCTGGATACTGAATTGATGAGGAGCTGGGCTGTAATAACACCTCCATTATAATGTTGCAGGAAGTCCTAGCAGGGTGTCCATGGTGGCAATTACTAACTTGAAAGTAATTACGTTCTGACAATAGCAGAACAATACCCTCTTACTAATTTAATTTTCAGTATTTCAAATTTCCTTTTTGCAAAAAGTGTTGTTCAAAGCAGTCAGAAAACTAGATAAAAAGGAACCTGTTTCTTTTTCTCTGCTCTTCTGGAGCATCACCTTGAGGGTCATTTCAATTTTAGAAGGATACAAGAACAGAGAGAAAGCAGCTTGGCTTGGCTGTTTATGAGCTTCACCAGGCATCACCTCGCCAAAATGTATTTTTGGGAAGTGGAGATTTTGTCAACCTCAGTTGGCATAACTGACTGACACAGCTGTGATAAGAAGAGGAAAAACAATCAGATTGTAGCAAATCACAGAGCATCAAAAGAAATAAGCAAATAAAATCACTTAGCAATATCTAGAACTTCCTTGTCAGATACTGTTTCTTCAAAACCGTGCTCTCTATTTTGAATTTGCATAATCTTGATAACCAAAAAGTGGAAAAATTAAATATATCTCCAAGCAACTACAATGAAAATCACAACTTTTACAAGGTTAAGCCAAATATTTTCCCCAGACTTTTGGGTTGTTAATTCTATGGACCCCTTCATCAACAGTAGAAAGGAATATGCGCAACAACTGGAACTATTTACTTATCTAAAATGCTTTACAGTCTCTGTTACAGCTATGTCTAAGTTACAAACAATACAGAGACTAGAGTCAGAAGAAGTATTACCTCTTTTATTTCATCTGGTGGGAGTTGCTCCACATTTTCTAATTTGTTAACACTCTGACGATGGCTATCATAGTAACTGAAGAAATTGCTAGTGCTCTGTTTCAGCAGGTAGATAATGCCCAAGCCAGTCAAGTGCCAGTATGGGACCACCAGTGTTTGTGTATCTAGAAAAGATGATGAACAAGTTACAATAAATTAAAAAAGAACAAGAAATCAATAAGGTATGTTCTCTGTCAATGAAGTAGTGAGAGACATGAAAACACTGGCAAGAGTACATTTTATACTTCTGTGTCAGCAGTAATACAAATGAAAGTCTAGGCAAAAAGTTCTGTGGCTGCAGGACTAGAAGGCAGTCAGCATAGTACAGTACTGAGTGCAGTATGTGAAGTGTAGCTAGACCAGAAGACTTACTGTTTTAATATTTCAACCACTGAGCTACATAATAGCACACTGTAAACTCTTGCCAGTGTCATAATGAAGAGTTCCAGTCAGCATCAAAAGACATCTTACATGTCATAAATGAGGTCCTAGTTTCACATAACATAATGCAGCACAGATGCTAAAAAAAAAAAAACCAACACCACAAAACAAAGAAATCCTCACCTTCCCCTGTCTTGTGTCATTTATTTACATACACTTTTTTCTTTTTACTGATATACATGTTTCTGAGCTGCCATGGGAAGTGAATGAAAAAGGATTTTTTGGTCACGTTTATTTTAACTTGGATTAGTTTCCTGATTTGGCTTAGTACAAATCTGTGCAAGCATGTGTTCCAGAACCAGAAAGCAGGCAGCTACAGTAGTGGCATAAAGTGACCTAAAGCGTATGTGAAACTATAGCCTCTGGTTCATTGTTTTCTACTAGTCCAAATGTCACACCATTCAGTTTCATAAAATAGCAGTCCAAAAATCTCACCCTGACAAGGCCCATCTCGGTTGATCAACTCTGACAGGCTAGGAGTAAACAGAAAAACAGTGTGCTGAAAACTGGGGGTGCTTTGCAACATAAGTGACTCAGTATTCCATCACGTTTACACAGATCTGCCAAAAAAATGACAGCACGTCAGTTACAGTATCTACAGGCTTTGGAGCATTACATTTTAAATAGATAAATGTCAATTAAAAACATGTTTTGCTCCCTCTCTTCTCACCAGAATGTGATGATTCTCTTTTCTGATCAGCCTCTCTTCTGTTTCAAGTCTAGGACTTGCAACCTTGCCTCTTTCCCAAACCTGCTAGTTAAAGTTTCTGGTCAATTTTAAGTCCCTTTGGCTCTAACTTAGTGTTAGCCATTGCCCTCTATACCCAGCCTTGATTTTTAAAATTTCTGATCAGTTTAAGGCTTTGAAGTTCACAGAGTTTGTACCCAAAACAACAATGGTTGCTAATGCAAATTTAAGTAACCAAACTTTCAAGGTTTACTTTAAATATAAATAAAATGTGAGATCCTATATCAAACTAAAAATAGTGTAGAACATTACCACTGTGCTATGAAAGCATGACAACTAAACAAATCTGCATAGCAGGTAAGATGTCACAATTTGAGACTGAATGTTTACCAGCTTCTTGTGTCCTTACCTGTTACATGGCCAACTCAATTGGCTTCTTGTTCACTCTGTCTCCCTCTGCGTTATCGTCTTGCAGTTTAAACTGACGTAGTCTGTCTGAACCACCAAACTGACTCAGAAGTCCTAAGCACTGGCACTGCCATAAGAAATGAATGTTTTAATTAGTACCTCAACAAATGAAGTGCATGATTCTTTTCACTTAAGTGATACATATCCCTTAAAACACCATAGCAAGAAAGCAATGCAGATAAAACTTTTAGCACTTCGTATAAGAAATTTAAATTTTTACAACACAATGTTTTAACTCACCCTTAATTAATTTTAAAATTAATGGCACTCTAAAACAGTTCCTTGAGAAATGAATGCAATTAAAAAGGGCACAACTCTTATGTCTCTTCCAGACTATTATACTGACTAGCATCAGTGACAGTTCGGGTTTACCTATTCTCACTTAAAACACCTTTACCTATATAGACGAACTAGCAAAATCTGGATACAAAGACAAGCTCCATAAAAGTAGAGTGCAAAAACCAATGCGTAAGAAGTAGTAACAGTCAATAAATTTATTTTTCATTTACATGTGGCTGTTAAGATCACTGGAGTGCCTCAGACTGCAAGTCAGTTTTGTGTGGAACAGCAAAAAAAGATACCAAAGATTAAAGATTTTTTTGGCAATTATTTTTTAGGAAGAGTAAAACACTTAAATACTTTCATTACTTGATGAAAATAACAGGACAAACTAGAAAGAAAAGTTACAATACCAGGTGACCGATTCAGTTTTGCTCAAAACAGCTCCGCTTTCAAATTAACTAATTAAAAGTCTTTATAACAAAAACAAACAAACAAACGAAATCTTTCTGCTTCCCCATGGGAATTTCTTTCCGACATGATACAGCAGAATACTGAGTACTCCCAGCAGTACAGCAATCATTTACAACTTGCTACTTTGCTTCAGGCTGGTCAGCCTAATTTTTACCATCAAAGTGTCCAGAGAACACATCTTTCTCTTGCAACCAGGAGTATTTGATAGGGCAGCCCTTTCTACAGATAATTTTCAATGAAATATTTCTTTATGAAAGTCCTTGCTCCCATGAACGACAAAGCTTCAAAAATATTGCTGGATGCTGAATGCTGAGCTGTAGAGGTCTGCAATGACAGCTTTTGAGCAAGACTTACTCTATCTTGTCTTTCATTCTGATTTCTAAGTCAGAATTATTTTTAAAAGTCAATAAAACATCAAAAAGTCATTTCTGCATGACTTCACATGCTTTGGAGTTGACCTCAAACTCTTCTTCTCTTCCACATGAGGTGAATCCTAAGCCAGGGAGGGAAACAAAGTCCCTGACACAACTCTGATGCTGCTGACCATCTTTTCTACTTGGAGGAGGGGGAGGTGGGGGGTGTGGGGGCACTGTCTGTGAGGAACACCACAACCCAAAAAAAAAAAAACCACCAAAAATATAAAACACACAAACCACCAAAACTCACACACAAACCATCCCTCAAAAACAACCACAAGCCACCACACATTCTTCTTAATGGTGAAAAACATCCCTTTCATAACTGCTCCTAGTCAGAGTACAAAAGCAGGAAAAAAAACTCATCTATGTACACAATTCTAAAAGAACAAGTGTTAAATATTCTTTATTACCTGAAATCAGCCTATATGTCCTTGTAGCTCCATCTGTGTCCCCTCATTAACATTACCATCCAGCTCACTTAGAACTCCTGATAAAAGATACAGCTATTAAATTAACTTTGGGTTTGTTTTTTTTTTTTTCAAAAGAAAACAGATTTATGCAGTATATACATTTAAACACAAGCATTGATCAGAAAAAAATTTAGCCAAACATACAACTTATATTTCGCATATTGTTTGAGGAAAACATTTAGCTATAAATTCAGCTAACCAGGAGATACATGAGAGCATGTAGCTTACTCTGCTAAGTGTGAGAAACGAAGTTTTCGGCCGAAAAAGTTTGCTCAGGCGAGGATCACGGTGAAGCAGCTCCGTTTATTCGCGAGTGCAATGGCGGGCGCGCCACCCCCTGGCCGAAGTAGAGACGCGCCCCGTTACAAAGGAAAGAAAGCATTTCTGGAGTATTTTATCCCGACGCGGGCTGTTCTCTCCTGTTTCTCCATCGGTTGGATACTCCAGGCTCACAGCCTATCCGACGCATTCTATTACAATAATTTTCCAGCAGAGGTTTTTCCGCTTTCCATAATAGGTTTTTCTTTTCCCAGCCGGCTGTTTATGCAGAGCTGTGAGATCTGGTCAGTCTGGATGGCAGTATGTTCTCAGGTGCACCCTATCTCCTGATCCCTGTAAGACACAACATTCTCAAAAACAGGTTGTTATGCGTAGCTCTTGTCCTTCTACATTATCTGGTACCAGGATGCACTGAACAAGACGGTCTTTATACGAGGCTCCTTTCTAGTTTGGTATCTCTGTACAAGGCCTTGGTGGTTTTTTTTGGTTCTACAAAAATATGATTCTCACAACACGGCGAAAACACAAGTTCTCTCTCACATAAGTAATCAAAAGGCAGGGGTGGGAGGAAGGAAGGTTAGCATGAAAATTGCAGCTGTCATGCTAAGTTCAATATACTGAAAGTAAAGAAACCTTTGGGCTCAGTCTACAGCTCAGCACTCCTTTCTATTGTAGTCAGACATCTCTCCTGAACAAAGCAAGCCATTAAATCAAAACAGGGAAGTTATTTTGAAAGGGCAAGCAAGTCTTCCAGCATGCAGAAGAAATCACTATATCCATAACTGTTAATCCTCTGTGAAGTCAAGTCACCTAAGAGAAATGTCAGTATGTGCCTCTCTACATCCTCTGACAACTGTCCTACATTCCTCCCAAGTGACCAGCCCCTCTTTCCATGATCCATAAATTCTTTTTTTCCACCTAAGTTTGCCCAGCAGTTCCTTGTTTAACCATGCTGGTCTCCTAGCTCCCTTACTTGATTTCATACCCATTGGGACGCTCTGATCCTGAGCTTGCAAGAAGTGGTCCTTGAATGTTGACCAACTATCTTGAGCCCCTTTACCATCTAGCACCCTGTCCCATGGGACTTCCCTTAACAATTGATTGAGGAGGCTAAAGTTGGCCCTGCGGAAGTCCAGGGTTCTGGTCTTGCTAGGTACTCTATTCCTCCCACACAGGATCCTCAACTCCACCATCTCATGATCACTGCAGCCAAGGCTGCCATCGACCATCACTGCTTCAACAAGACCCTCCTTGTTGGTGAGTACAAGATCCAGCAGCGCTCCTCTCCTAGTCGGCTTATCCACCATTTGCATTAAGTAGTTATCATCAATGCACTGGAGGAACCTCCTAGACTGTGAATGGCTGGCTGTGTAAGTCTTCCAGCAGATATCGGGGTAGTTAAAATCCCCCTTGAGGACCAAGGCCTGTAGTTGTGAGGCTGCTTTCAGCTGCCTGTAGAAAGCCTCATCAACTCCCTCATCCTGATCAGGAGGTCTGTAATAGACCCCCACAACTGTATCACCCATGCCTGCCTGCCCCTTAATTCTTACCCACAGACTTTCAACTTGCCCCTCATCAGTCCCTGGAGAAAACTCAATACATTCAAGTTGCTCCCTCACATAAAGAGCAACTCCACCACCTCGCTTCACTGACCGATCTTTCCTAAAAATGACATAGCCATCCATGACCACATTCCAGTCATGTGAGCTGTCCCACCATGTCTCTGTAATTGCCACCAGGTCATAACCTTTAGACCGCACACAGACCTCTAACTCCTCCTGTTTATTCCCCATACTGCGTGCATTGGTGTACAGGCATTTCAGAAAGCAAGCAGAGCGCTCTGGTGGGACCCCTGGGAGGCAGGAGGCCTTGTGGTCAGGGCCTAAACATATATCACATCTCTTCAATGATTGAAAATCCTCCCTAGACCACCTTCCTTCAGGCCCTAGCATATTGCTCTTGGGCTCATCCCTAACAGACCCAGTTCTCTCCCCTTCCCCCTTCACATCTAGTTTAAAGCCCTCTCAATGAGCCCTGCTAACTCCTGCCCCAAAAGCCTTCTCCCCCTCTGGGACAAATGCATTCCACCTGTCACCAGGCCAGGTGTCTCATATAGCAGCCCATGATCAGAGAACCCAAAGCCCTGCCTTTGGCACCAGTCACATAGCCATTCATTAATCTGTAAACTCTTCCTGCTTATCTCTTCACCCATTCTTGCAGGAGGTATGGAGGCAAACACTACTTACACTCCAGACCCCTTAACCAGCCGTCCCAGGGCCCTGAAGTCACTCTTCATAGCCCTTACACTTCTTGTAATAATTTCGTCCCTGCCAACCTGAAAAAGCAGCAGTGGGTAGTAATTGGAGGGCTTTACAAGATCAGGAAGTTTCCTTTTAATTTCTCTAATCCGAACCCCAGGGAGGCAGCAGACTTCCCTGTGGGATGGGTCCGGTCGACAGATGGGCCCTTCTGTTCCCCTCAGAAGGGAGTCACCCACCACAATTACCCTCCTTTTCTTCTTAATTGAAGAAGTCCTAAGGCATCAGGGTGACTGACAAGCCCTAGGTGATTCAGGAGACTGATCTACCCCTCCAACTTCATTTACCTCTCCCTGTAGTTCCAAGGCGTGGTACCTGTTACTCAAGGGCAACTGGGAGGGTGAAGGGGGTTGGGAGGGTTTTTGCTTGCCTCTCCGAGGACGGACCACCCTCCATTCCTCCCTGTCTCCTGAACCCTCTGCTTCTGTCTGATGACAGGAGGGGAGGGGATCCATCACTTGCCCACCCTTTTCTGACTGCCCTGTGGTATCTTGAACTGAGTTTATATTGGAAAAGCAATGAATTTATGATACACAGCTGCTGCAATTTTCTTAGAAGAGCTGCTGCCAGAAGTTCTCTCTAAGCAGAGAAAATTACTTTGTACTATACTACATCAAATCATATTACTTTGTTGTGGAAATATGACATCCGTTTTCTTTACTTTTATATAAAACTAAGTATTCTCAAAGTATTTTAGGAAGAGGTGAGCTTAATTCTAAAGCAACTGATAAATACAGTCCTTGACAAATGCCCTCTAGGTTTCATACTATCTTATACATCTCATTGGCACTTTTAAATGGAGTACTTGCGTAAGTCTTAAATTTTTCCAAAGTGTTTGAACCTGTAAATTTAAAGCAAGGACCAAGGTTTGAAATCAGCCAGGGGGATTTCCCCTTAATGTAGAATTGCCTTCTCTGAGATTTTCTCTGTCATCTCACAATGACTAACAGCATGGCAACACATCAAGAAACTTGTCAAGCAATATATAACTCAATATTTCTGAAATAACGTTTACTTCACTGCTCTCCCATTAGTGCTTTATGGGGAAGAACGATTATCTGCACTTTTTGTTTACCAAGTACAAAGCCCCCAAAGTAAGTTTACAGTGTAGGCTGTTTTTCAAACATTACAGTCTAAATTATTTAATAATAATAACACATAGACCACTCCTATCTAAGGTATCAAACAAGTAAGTTTTTATACAGTTTAAGTAAGTGGGCATGCAAGTACAACTTCACACCCACTTATTTGGAATTTGTATCTCAATAAAAGGTATTTTTAAACTGAACTGATAGGTTAAAGAAACAGACACACCAAGAATAAACCCACAAATAATTACTTCAAAGACTTGGAGCTACAAAAAGACACCATATGCTTCCAAGACAATATTACAGTTTCAAAATCAGCTAGGGAACCACCACTTACCCCTGATGGTCTGTTTCTGGTCACATGTCATACACTTGACTCTGTGCCAGCCTCACAATCACTCCAGATTGCAACAGTTCTTATGCCCCTTGCTGACTTTTAGCTACTCTAGTGAGGAATGCCTAAAAAGTAGAGAAGGCTAAGTACTGGAGATGCATGATGAGACTGATGATGACTATTTCTCTCTTGATTTTAGCATCATTTCAAATACTATTATTTTAGTAAAATATCTCCGAGTACAATCAATGTGAAGTATGGACAATCATATTTATTTTTAAAAACCCCATACCATACCACAAAATTGTTTCTCAAGTATTATTACCATTTTGAACTCATAGGTATACAGTGCTTTAAGTAAAGGGGGCTGAGGTGTGAGCAAGCTCTGAAGAGTCAGATCATCATCTGCTAGGCTATCAACAAGCACCTTCAGGTAGCCACTATTGGACAGATACAACAGCCACTGCTGCTGCTTGTCTACTGAAACAATACAATCAAGCAAAGCCAGTGCCAGCATCTGGGATGGGGGAAGAAAAAAGAAAAAAAAAAAATCTAAACAGAATTCAATCTAGGTGTTCAATGAGATTTTTAACAAATACGTAGAAATACAAAATGCTATCCAGTTACTTCTAGCAGCTTCTTAAAAGCAGAATGCATTTCTGCACTACAATCAATTCATTATGTGCAAATTATTTCAAGACTTCTTGATGTTTTAGTATAGTATGAGCCAATTGCCTTTCCTCTGTTATTCTGTAACAAAGTATTACAGATATTGACCAATAACTATGCAAAATATTTTAATGAAGTATTGCTACAAGCACTATTACTATTTAAAACTAGTTTGAATTCTGACTAGATTCTTGTCTACTGAAGTTATTATCAGAAATTTTTTCTTCCTGAAGTCACTATATCTTCCCAAAGTGAGAAAATAAACCAGCAAGTTCATGATTTAAAAATACTAACAAATAAATGTCACAACAGTTCATGCCTACAGTCTTTTGCAGCAGTGCTTGCTACCCTTATTTTTAAACAATAGGGGACACAGCTTTTCTGAGAAAAAAATTAATATGCATGTATGCCCCCACTTTCAACAGCTTGAAGGATGAGTGGGAAGACAGAAACATGAAAGAGATTAAGTATCTACAAAAACTGTTCTAGTTTTACCTTGTGAAATTTCCCCTCTCTGCACAGTAGCAAAATGTTCTTTAAAACAAATAGAACAGCGATCACAAAGGAATAGATTTATTTACCCGGCCTATCTCATGACCATCATAAGCATCACGACAGACCACCTCCATGAGAGCTGCCCCATAACTCGATAATTGCCAGCCATGTTTTCCTGAACACATCTTTAGGAGCTGTCAGACTTTCCCACATTGTTTTTTTAGCTGTAAAAAAAAAAAAAAAAAAAAAAAAAAATGCAAAGATGGGCAGCTTAGCATTAGCTTTGTTACAGTACAGCTGAGGCTACATCCTTCAGGGCATTCTCTCTACCTTGCAACAGAAAAGCCCCAAATGGACAGGGGTTTTTAATTTGAGTGCAACTGTTTTCCTACAAATCTGTTCTTTCCCAAGTATCATACACAAGCCAGCCAGAACATGAAAAGGTGTGTGCTTGTATACATATACCACCCTTGTAAACAGTATGCTTAAAATAATTCTATGATTCAGTACATGTAACATAGAATATCTTTAGGCCTAAAAACTTTCACTTGGACCAAAACAGAGAGAAGTAAACGAGGTGACTTAAGTGGGAAAGGGCTGAATCCAAAGCCAGTAATAAACTACAAATGGGTTGTAACAAATTATAGGTATTCTTTTTTTACTACTGTAGCTCAAAATGCTGACCAAGTAATAGCAGCGAGTCTGCATGCACAGGTACTAGCCCCAAGTTTGTTTTTCAATTCTTGTTCCATCTCCAAGATGAAAATTATTAGAAACACTGACAATTCAAGTATTTAAGCCAGTAATGGAGAGAACATGATACCATAAGCCATCTTGGTTCGTTTATTTTTTGCTTATATCTTGGGGGGGGGGGGGGGGGGGGGGGAAGGTTTTTTTTGTTTGCTTTCCCGCTAGGGGTCTTCAGCTAAAGGAACAGAAAGAATATGAAATAATCTTCGGTTTTGGGGGTTTTTTTGCTCTTTAAATAGCATCACTGTAGACTGCACAGATGTACAGACAATATATTTCTACAGTTGGACCTACTTGAGAACAGTTAGTTACAAGTAATCTCCAGTCCTTTGACAATTTTGTAGCTATGATGCATAGCTTTAAATGGACAGAGATGAAATAGCTTCTTCAGTGCTGGTGGTCAGAAATTTAATATCCTCATCCAGAACAATACATTTTGAATGCATATGTAGCTAGACATGTCAGAATCGAGGAATATTTGCATTATTTAGCATAAGAAACTAATTTCAGAAGTTCTTGGAGAAAGATGGTTTCTATCTACACAATCTATTTCCAGAACACAACTCAGCCTGTAGAAACTATACCATTCACGGTTTAAGTAACAATTTATTTTTTTCTCTTTTCCATAGTACAGGTGGACCATATCCGCTTCTGAAGTGTTTGGTTCATCTGGTCTCTGAGCAATCTGCAAATAATAAAGCAGTGATCCATAAAGGTGTGTCTTCACTCTCTGGAAGCCACCACCTGTTAACAAGAAACATTCACAGTTAAAACCAAATAGGTGTAAATTCTGTAACACCATCTTCCACTGGCACTTAATTTAACTTTTCTATGGCAGTGCTGGCAGAAATAAACAAAACAACTAGAGTTCTTAAATCAGAGTTCTACCATTCGCATAAAAGTGTATTTATGAGCAAATTCAGCAAGTTTATGCTGCTCCAAAAAGTGGCAATATGAAATTTCCTTTACAGTCATTTACACATCTCCCTTGTGCTTGTTCATATTAGAAAAATAATACACCTTTATTAATTTTTTTCTTGTTAGTAAGATCACTTAGAACTATATTAATCCTTTAAGATTCACCTAACTGACCATAATAATCTTCACTGCAGTAAGAGGGAGCAACTTGGCCCATCTTCTTACTCTTGGTGGTTTGACTTCCCACACGTGCACTGCAAAGGTCAACACACCTGTTTTCAAAATGAAATCCAGCAGCTTTTTCAAGATGATGTGGAGGGAGGAGTCACCAATGGAAGCAAAACCCATGGATATGCTCTCAGAACCAGGTGATGAGGTAAAAGAACCATCCAGCATCAATACATATTGGGATGTTCCTGCCATGGGAAGTGTGAGTGGCTGTTTCTGCTTGGTTTTCATGGACTGGCTCAGATAGGCAGTCAGGGTGAAAACAGCTCCTGCCACTACTGGCATCAGCTCCTGAGCTGCATCATCATCAAGGATCTTAATACAGAAGAAGAAAGAAAGAAAAAACAAAACAAAAAAGTAGAAAAAAAGTGTCTGATTTCATAAACTATTAAAGCAATTAATTTATCCTCTCAACTATTCTGTTTATGTATGCATAAGGATTTCATTAACATAGCACTATTGAAAACAAATCAAAATCAGTAATGTCAGAAACTTGTTCTGAAAGATAAGTTGAATGCATTTTAATTGAGACAACCACTAGCCTTCTGGTTTTTATTTACACGAATCACAGGCTGAATGATAATTAAATCTGGAAGGGAAGGAACATGCTGACATTTGAGTTCCTTTATTAGTAAAATATCTAAACCTAAGTAAGGGAAAGAACAACTGACACTCTTAGCTTTACAGGTATTTAAGAAGACTATTAACCATTAAAAACGCAAAGATATACTTTAGAAATCTCAAAGGGGTGAACATAAAAGAAGTGAGCATCAAAGAAGCATTTAAGATGATATGGAGAAACACTAACAAGAAGTTAGCATGTACTATTTTAGTTCACTTCATTTAAAAGGTAAACCTGGTATCTTTATCACTGCCACTCAAGGAGCCTTTCTTTTAAGCAATATAATAATTTAGTACAGTAGTTCAATTATTTTCAAAATAAAATATATTTTTTTTTCATATTAACAAAATTCTTCACTAAAATATTAGAGAAAAATAGTCTGAAGTTTCTGCTCTGTAAGGACTTTAGGAAAGAAATTCCTACAGCTAATAAAGGCCTCTCTTGTTTCCTTTTAAGTTTTATTCACATAAACAAACCCACCACTCCACTAAAAAAAAAAAGTATTTAGGTAACCCCTACAGAAAAAAAATAATGGAAAGAACAAAACCCCAAAAGGTTACTCTTTGCTTGAAAAAAAAAAAAAAACAAAAACAAGAACACCCCATTTTCGTATATATTTCTCAAAACACAAGTTGTCTAATCAGGAGAACTACAAACAGCCTAACACTCACAACAAAGCAAAAAGATAACAATGTGCCAGCAGCCTAAACAATACAAGGGTCCTTCATCAAGTTTTGTCTTTGATAATGGCTGGGTTAACAGTAACTGTCTAGTCCGTCTCAAAAATTATTACTACAATACAGCAGTAAAACACAGACTTGAAATATTTCAAGATAAAACAAACTCCTGCATTTCCAAAAGCCCTTCTAATTGTAAAAGCTTTAATTTTTCTATTATGAAGCTTCATTCAACTTTTTCATTTTTTCAAAACAAGGAGCAGTAGGATTTGCAGTGAGTCATTAAATGCAATAAATTAGCAACTGCAGTATTGTTTGCCTTCATCCCTTCAGTAAATTCTGTCTGGTCTGTTTCCTTTTCACATACTCTTTCCCGACTGCTGTCATACTGGATTATACTGAAATATCTTCGAAATTTGTCAATATATGATTTATAGTTCAACAGTAGCTATGCAAGAATACAGAGTATCCCTTGTGACCACAGTGCATTCAACTTTCACACAGTAGCACTCAGAAAACTAAAAAGAATACTAAAAGGCAGACAATTTTTTTAATTATTACAATCAAGAATGCTACTTGGAAAGCAGTTTCTCTTTCACATAAAAAGATATAGCAACAAAGTTCAAGGAGAGGATTGACTTCCAATATAGCATTACCTTGTCATGCACGTCCTGCAACAGATCATGGATAATCAGTTGTCTCTCCTCAGCCTGTATGAGATCCTGGGGACAGACAGCGAGTATAATTTCCACCAGTTGTCTCCATGACTCTAAAGCATGCCTCTTGGCATGGAGGCACTGCAGCAGCTTGTTCCGAACCACGACATACTGCAGGATAGTGTTGATCTCCTGAACACCTATGACAACAAAACTGAGTTATAATACGCTAAAACAAGTTAATAGCAAAGACAGATTTCAAGATGACAATTTTATCTATTAGTAATTGTTTTGCCAATTACTAGGCCTAGTGCAAAGGATGCAGCCAGCAGCAAAAAAATCCAGTAGCCAGATTCTATTGTACATAGAAAAGTCAGTATATGGGTGAACGCTGGGGGTACAAACAAGTCAGATGATAGATCACAAATAACAGACATCAACCCCAGCAATGACACAGCATGACCAATAATAGGTGGAATAAACAAAGAAACAAAGTCTCCCATAGAAGAGATGGGAGACAACCAAGCCAATAGGCTGATCATATAAGACAGAAGTAGCCACATATTGTTCCCCCCACAAAGCCCGCATTTGCAAATGCCAAACCTGACTGGGGCCCAGTTGCAGAAAAAAGCAGGAGGTCCTTCCCCAACAGGGAACCTCTGCAAAGTGCATCCCCTTCACAGACAGACACTCCACCCTTCCTGCAAGTGGTCCCAGCTTTTATGCCCAAAGCAGGACACCTGGCACTCATTTACCCAATGCAGGGCACCTGGGGCTTGTTTACCCAAGGGCTTTCCCTGCAAGGTTGGCTGCACCTTGGAGGAAAGCCAAAAGGCAAACTCATCCCCTCCTTTTGAAGGACTGTGGGAACCACCCATGTGTCAACCTTAATTCAGGGCTAGGTGTTCAGACCCCAGCACTTCAGTAATACTCTTTAATACTCTTTGGGGGGGGGGGGGGGGGGGGGCGCAGAAAAAAAGGTAAGTCTTCAGCTTATCAGAAACAAGCTGCTATTAATCATTTTAACAAGATAGGCTAATCTGTTTCTGAGCTGCTTTTCACAAGGTCTTTCCATCATGAACATCTTAAGCTCATAGTGTAAAAAAAAAAAAAACCAAAAAAACCCCAACAAAACAAAAAAAAAAAAAAAAAAAAAACAAAACAAAAAACAAACCCACACACTAACCAGGGAAATTCTCTATCATATACTTTAAAATCAAAACAAAAGCAACTATGAAAAATCTATTTGTTCAGCTTCTTCCCATTTTAGTCTGAGTCATTGCTCCTTTATCCTTCAACTTTCAAATCCATTTAGCCAATTTCAACTAAATTTACAAGATGGCAAGAACCTCAGAAAATAATTAAGTTCACTGAAACTATAGCTGTGTAGAAGAAAGGAGAAATAAATTGGCATCCCCTGTGAAAGGCTAGATGAACTTGGCTGCTACACACTGTACTTGTCAACAGCCAGTCTTGACATGAGTATGTTCTGCTTTCTGTACAGTGGGGTGGGAGCTGAAATTGGTACCAGTAATGGGGAGGGAAGAGGTTCAAGAAAAAAGAAAACAGACTCCAGGTCTGCTGTTTAGAGAACAGTAAGTTAAGAAGTAGTTTATCTTACCAGATTTTAATTTTTTATTTCTTTTTTCTTCAGGAATTACTAACTGAAAGTTAGGACTCAATTCCACAAGCTTTCATAGTAAAGCTTACTGCTTGACAGCATATGAAATCCAGCAAGAACAACAACAAACAGTAGTTTACCTTGTCCATGCTTACCTCCATAAGTAAACATCTCTGACCTATTGCTGCCATTCCTTGAAGGGCATTGACTTCTGCAACCAGAACTCTGTGAAGGTACTGAAATTAAGAAGTTAAAAAAGAAATCTTAATGACAAAGAAGATGTATTTGTCCCTCCTAAAAGTGTTTAAAAGATGGCTATATAATGACAGATGCAACTGAAGGGCTGAGATTCAAATAAGTTTTACTAATTTTTCAGGTTTTTCCCATACTTCATTCTCTAACTGCATTACTTTTAGCTGTTTAGTCCCTTTCCCCACTCACTGTGCTGCTTATTTTTGCATTCATTCATTTCCTTCTGGTCCCAAGTTGTTCTGTCCTTTCATGAGCTCTTCTAACACATCACATTCCCTCTCCTCTTCAATCTCCACTATAGTCCTTTTGCACAGAAGGAAGGACTTGTTTCCTCTCAAGTCTAAAATACGTTTTACAATATAGAATAGCTGGTTCCTAATATAGAATAGCTGCATCCCTATCACCATCAAGACCACTTTCACATTACATTCCACTCTAACTCTGTCCCTTGTCTCTCAAATTTTTCAGGACTACTTATCAGATGCTTGTCAAGTACTCATCACAGTGTGACACTATCTTAGCTAAAGTCTCCAAGAACAAATGCAGTACACAACTATGTTGTGTATGTAATTGTGTACACTTATGTAGTACTACATAGTTGTGTATTGGAGGACAATGAAATACATACAGTAGATGTCATATCTGCAGTATCACATGGGTGTTCCAAGACAGGAATAACATTAAGGTAGAAAATATTTCCTGAAAGCATCTTAAACTGATATATCTGTCTACTACAAATGAGAAATCAGTATGTGCAATGCAGAAGAAAAACTAATGCAAATAGTTTGCATAAATTATGCACATATCTGGAACAGCTATACTTTTAATGTGAAAGCAAGTTTCAAAGTATTATTAATACACATTATTATTATTATCAAGATCTAAAATAGCACATGCAACTTGAGAACATATACCACTGCACACCTTGACATTGCAGACCACTTGTCCACATGCATTCTTATGCTCACAGTTAGCAATGACTTACTCAATCTGAACCTGGTCAAAAAAATCCAGTTGTAAAGGCTCTGGAATGTCCTGACTGAAGTCAATTGAATCCAGGATACTTAAGATCTTCCTGCGTACTAGAAATATAAATCAATTCAAACTGTATTCAGAAATATCAAGGGGGGAAAAAAAAAAATTGACAATAGGAGCCTAACTAAGATTTGGGTTTACAAGGTAAATGTGTGAAGTTTCAAAGTAAAATATTAAATCTTCAGAAAGTGCTATCAATCTATATAAGGGACTTAAAAACATTTTCTAGAGCCTTAAATTCTTAATTTGTCTTATACTGTATTGTTCTCCTGTTGTGTATGCATGTAATCCGACATTTACAAACACAAGGTTCTAATTTTTTCTCTTAAATAAAAGCAGGCTGGTTTTCAATGAGAACCATGCAGTCTTTTGTTGAGACTTGGAAACATTGTAAGGAATCCGAAGTTACTTGGGTTTTTTATTCTTTGCCATGAAAATACAAATATATTCAGCCTTAGCAACAGTCTCACTGTTTTTACTGTTAACAGTAAATTTATAGACTGCCATTCTCCCATTTTGCCCTCCCATAGATACTTAAAAACAAACTCTTCTAACTTCCTTTCCAATCCAGTATTTTCCACTCACTCCAACCATCTATGTCAAGGTTCTAAAATTCCTGTTTTCCCCACACTAAAAAAAAAAATTGTTCCATGCACTGCTGCTATTTAGAAAGTCTATCATTTTATTTTTCAAAGTGTCCTTCCTAGAAGCAGCCCTCCTCCTATTCATGTTCAGTAACACTTTACTGAGAAACAATCAACAGCCATAATGCTTACCTTTGGAAGCAGTGTCAAAGTGGAGAAACCCACTGACTGATCAACTTTCATCTTCCATCCCTCCTTCACCATCAGCTGAAGGTAATGAAACAGAATACATTTTTTTTTTTACCTACTTTATTAATACTGAAAGAGAAAGACAGAGGGAGCACACACTAGCAAATTTTTCACATGAAAGTCTTCTAATACAAATACAGCCTTGACTGTTAATAAAATGAAAACAATACTCATCTTGCAGAAGCTAGCCAATTATCAAATACAGATTAGATGATACTAGAAATGCCTGAAAATGCCTGACACCACACCCTCCAGTATGAATAATGCAGTTGGATGAACACTGTAAAATTAGTAGGGTATCTGGACACAGTTTCCCATACTCAGATCTCTGCAAGGATGAAGAGACAGTGTTCAGACCTATAAAAGTGAGGGGAAATACCATACTGCTACAACCCATTATGGTATCTTCCAGTTATTGTCTTTATTTTCTTCATGTAAAGTTTTATTGCTACCTGGTTTTATTTCTCAATTCACTTCTACTCTGTTCTGAAATCTTGCCTTTTTATTTAACATTGCATTTTACGTCACACTGGGACGAAATATTATTTTTGTGATGTTATAATGTCAAAAGCCCAATTGACCTGTAGCTACTATCTTCTGTGAGAGAGGGTTGAAAATGTGCAACAGACAGAAGACTGAGAAAACTTTGTCTACAACTGTTTACCAAGAAAGACCCTCCACCTTCTCTACACAGTAACAACTATAGATAGCATCCCAAAAGAAATTTTGTCATTTTAATTGTTTTTTTCATATTTGACTTTCCTATCTCATAAACTATGTTTACTTTTCTATCAGTGTATATACTGAGATGCTTCAAAAATAAAACACAGACAAAATAGCAATGAACAAAAAGATGCCCTGATTTCTTCCACTTTGGAGTCTACAACCACTATCATCTTTCTTCCCATCTCTCCAGTGGCAATTCCAGACCTGGTATCACAAATGAACTGTCACAAGCTTACAGAGAAAATAATTAAAATAAAGTCTCATACTTCCATTTATTCAAGCTCATTTACTGTCACAATAAATTCACCTTACCCAAGTATGGTTTCACAGGCATGTCATCAAGCAGCAGATGCAGCAGTCTCTGTGTGTGGGAGCGCTGGCAGTTCAGCGATGTCACACGCATTTCTATAGCTGCAGTCTTCATCAGCCAAGACATTTGGTTCAGTGTTGAAATCTCATGTTCTGGGTGGGGATAAGGAAACAATTACAAAATTCAACATAAATAGTGTTACTTACTCCAAGAAAAACTTTTTTCATTTGAGAAAACTTTTAGAGGTTGTCATTACTTATCTGCTCAACAGTTGTTTACAAGAAAAGAATTGAAAGACCTGACAACAGCCATTAAATGAACATGTGGATATTGTGAAAACAAATCATACACATACATGCAATTAAGACTATACACATACACAAAAAATCTGGATATAACCTGTACTAACAGTCATTGTTGAGAATGCAGTGCTTCGTGAGCATTATTTTCAGTGAAAATAATCAGATATTTATCCAAAATGAACTACAACTTTAATCAAAATCAATAAGGCTTGAATGTGGGTCTTCAAGATTCCTCATACTTTATATTAATCTGATTTAGAAAAATTTAAAGTGCTTTCCCCATGCTGGATACATCTATTCAAATGCTAAGTTTACTATCATTTAACAAAGGACTAGTGGTCAAGCACTGGATAAAGTGAGTAAGTATATTTATTCAGTTTAAGACACCTGAGAAATGTTCACCTGAAACATTAAAAACACATCTACTAACTTAAAGATTAATGACATAACCAAATAAAAGTTCTTTATTCAAAGGAAGGCAAGATACAGGTGGTTACAACCACCAGCCTTCTATTCCCTCAGTTCTTCATAGCATTCTTATGTTTCAAAACCTTTTTTTCCCCTATACCATAATCTAACAAAACTACAACAACAATTGAAATATATATAAGGATTTGCTTCTGGAAACTTGATGCATTACAAAACTAACATGCTTTTACAGAAGTTCAGCGCTAATAATTGGAACTTCCTAAATAGGCAAACTTCAATCTTTACAGAATTAAAAGGTTAGCAGAGACAGTAATTAATTCCATTTAATAATGCTACTTATGTTTCTTCTATGATTCCTAGGCAGTCAAAATATGCATTGAATTTTAAGTATGCACAATGTTATCTTAGCATAAAAATTACCTTTGATAGAAAATGGCAAATACTGCAGCTGAGTGAATAAGAAATCCTGACTGGTCCTCAGATATCTCATAGTTAGACCTGATGTGTCAGAGCATGCACACAACTGATAGATCACCTGACAATCAAAAACAATAGACAGCCATTTATGGAATTTATTTTAAAAACAAATCAACCACTAAATCAAAAGACACATAACACTGCTTTACCGCTCAAACAATATTACCTGTACTTAGTTTTCCATCAGCTCACTCCAAAGCTGAACATGTTATTTATAATGGATGTTGAATTATGACATTAAAGGACTACCAGCATGTGGATGATTCAAATAGCTATTTGCCCACAACACGACACTATATAAGCCTTTCTGTTTGTTCAGCTCACTTAAAAATGAGTCTTTTTCAGTGTCCACATTCACCAACATAGGAAATGTAATCTTCTTTTTTTCCCCTGTAGTATGGCCTCTTTTGCTTTTAATAATGTTTAAAATCTTTTATAGATTCCACAGATTTTCAACATGATACAGATGTGCAATCATATGATTATATGATTTAAGGCCAAACATCAGCTACCTTGCACATACATCTAATTCAGCTGTCTTCTCCACCTCACCCCCTCTTTCTGTCACTGCTACATAATAAAGAAGATAATTTTATTGGCTTATTTGAGATTATATGTTATCTTGCTGGCAAACTGCAGTTCCACAACGATGAGTTTTATATCCCAGTTTCAAGCTCTGACATGAGTGCAGATTCTTTATTTTCTGTGTTGCTACAAGATAATATTTTTTCACACAGAAAAAGGTAGAATAGAAACAGTTCAATGTATATAAAAAACCTGACAGATGCATGTTAAAAATGAAACTATTATCAAAATCACCGATCATCTATGCTCACCAACCAAGAAGTAGCTAATTTTATTTAGAGCCTACTTTCAGTATATGCCAACAGAAAATATGAATACCTGGTAACAGAGTTCTGCAAGATGAGGAGATTCCTGAACTGCTGTAGGCCCATTCCTTGTTTGAGTACCCTTCTCCAGTATGTTCAAAATGGCATGAAGGCAAGTCCGTGGGCAACCCAAGACACCTTAAAAAAACAAAAAAAATGTCTTAATATTCTTGATCTTACTTGCCTCCACAGAAAATATAAGTTAGTACACCAAATTACAGAAACTAAATTGTTCAGATACCTTGTGCTGTGCTATACTGCTCCACAGAGCTGCAGCAAAAATATCTGGCAAAGTTTTTTCTGTTAATTAAAAAAAAAGAGGAGTAACTGTGTTTCTGCAAAAATCTAATGAAAAAATTTATAGTTAGTCTGTAGGCTTTTGAGATGCTGGTGAAAGAGGATAAATTATGCAATCAAAATTTATTAAGGAACTTTCTCTTCAGTTCAATATGGAAATTAAAAAAAAAGATTCAATTGATTCTTTAATCATCATCATCTGCATGAACCAAATGAAAATTTGAATTCTTGCTCTTTAACAGAATACTCATTTCACAATTTCAAACAAGAGCTTTAAATTCCTGTCTTTATTTTACAATTACAGCCATTTCATGACTAATGCTTCTAAGGGCACCTGACACTGCAACCAAGGGGAAGGAAGAGGAGATTTTAATACTGAAGTCAAAATCCTGTATTTTTGTATTCTTCCTTTAGTCAATTAATTCCTTAATCAACCCAGAAAGATGTCCTGAAGCAGTAAAGGCATCAATAATAACAGTTCTTACAGGGGAAATCATCTCTGTTTGGACACATATAATTCATGCTTTAGTACAGAATTATAATCTGAAGGCAAATGGCTTATGGTCATTATTTCTTCACATTATTAATGGGATAATCCAAAGAGGTCTGCAAGGCTCTCTCATGGCTTTGAGACAAAGTCCCCTATCACTGACCTAATGTATGAAAACCTGTAAAATTGAGTGGGTGCAGATCAGTAACCTGCATTCTGTAACCATGGGATTTCCAAGTATCCAAAACACGGTCTGCAATTGTAAGCTACTTTACAGATGAAAAAAAAATAGGCTGACATTTTTTTTTTCCATATTTTGATATATCAAATAACTTCAAGACTTTTTTTTTTTTTTTTTTCCAAATAAAACTCATGTCCTATCTACCCTTCATTTAGAACTATGAAGGACTAAAAACTGCTGGGCCACAGCATCCAGTACGAACCTAAAGATAATGAGAAATATCCTTCTCTGAATAGCTAAAATCAAATGTTTGTTTGAACACGTTCATATAAAGCATCCTGTAAAACAGTTGAGAATACTTCATATTGGAAGGAACTCCAGGATGTCTCAACTCCAAACTACTGCTCAGTTATCGTAAGAGACCAGATTGTCCATGGTTTTATACAGTTGGGTCTTGAAAACTTCCAAGCATGAAGACTACACGTACTCTCAGGCCAACTCCTCCACTGCTTCACTGTTTTCACAGTGATAAAGTTTCTCCTATATCCAAGTTAGAGCCTCTCTTGTTTCAATTTATGCCCACTGTCTCTCATCTTCCCGCCACACACCTCTGGCCTTGTCCTCTTAATAACTTCTTTGTAGGTATTCAAAGACTACTATTAGGTCCCCTCAAAGCCTTCTCTTCTCCAGGCTGAAGAAGTCCCATTCCCTCAGCTTGTCTTCATAGGCTGAGTGCCCCTGAGCCCCCTGACCAGCTCTGCTGAACTTGCTCAAGTTTATCAATGTCTGCTTTGTACTGAACACAAGTTAGAAGCTGAGGAGGTGAATAAGACACATACTAACACACTGTTTTTCTCAGCAATGCAAGAAACATCAGAAATGTCACTCCTGATGCTTAAAAGCTCATATTCACATATCTATATTTATATATTTAAATCTATATAATATTAATATACAAATATATTAACATACCTAGGAATAGACTGAAACCCCACATATTCTAAAAGGTTTTCTTCTACAACTTTGAACAACAAAACTGTTGTTCTTCCTTATAATTAATTTTAAACAGAAGTTTGAGGACGGACAGGATAGTAGTCACATAGTATAACTAGTTCAAAGTGACAATCTGCTTTGTAGATTCCCATGCTGTCGTATGTATGTACTTCTTTGATCATCAAATCAATTTCTTTGTACTGTGGACAAAACCACATTGCATAAAATAGTAAATAAATTAATATTTCATTTCCGAATTGTCATTTTCCCCCACAACTCTAATTTCTGTTCCAAATTCCAACTTAAAGGATCAAATTTTGCAGCCATTTAAATGCTGCATTTGGATATCAACATATCTTTTAATTTAGCTTTTGAGGATTAGAACAAGACCTGCTGTCTTATTCTTAATATCAAAGAGGAACTGCTTCTCCCCATGAATTTTCCAATAAATATTTTGTGTTGGTAACAGAACTGATTAAATGCAAGATCAGTTTTTTCTCTACGTACCTGAATCCTGCAGATTTGTGGTGCTGACAGGTTTCTTTACTTCATATTCCAAGAGATACAGAGCAAGGCTGGGAGGACTACACTCAAGAGAGGTGATAAGGAGATTCAGAATATGGATCCTTGTTTCATGATGGATTCGTGCCCGCTTCTTTTCAGGCTCCAACTCTTGATTTAAAAAATAAATAAATAAATAAATAAAATAAAAAATGAGGTGAATAATCAAGTGAAGAAATCCATTTAATGGAATAATCCTCAGAGCCTTCAAGTTAAATATAAGAAAGATAAGACATCAACTTACATTAGTAGAGAGGGATACAAGACCAAAATTTCAAATTACTATTAGTACAGTTCTAAATAACACATCCAGAGCAGTGTTAAATATTTGTCTTAAAAACAGACTCTGTTTGTAGTTAGCTCACCATACTATGGACATATCTTAAGAAGACACTGAGACACTGGTGCTTTTCATTCTCTTAAAGGTCCAATTCTCCAGAAAAGAACACAAGAAAAGTGTTTTCTGACTTAAAAGCACTTTCTTCACCTCTTTCATTAATTTCATTCTATGCAAAAGAGAACAGTGTAAGCCATTTTTAAGAAGCCCTTTACATACCCTCATCTGGATTAATTAATTCTTCTGCATCTTCATTGTCCAAGCATTCCACAAACCCAGCCATTAGCTTCTGACTAATACTCTGTATTCAACAATGGAAGGATGGAAATCAAGAGGATTTTAAGATTATTGAAAACAATACCTTTCATAATTCCCTCCACGTAAATTGACAAAAGTTCTAGACAAATATTATATAGACTAATTAATAAGCAGGAGTTAAGTCATTGCTCTTCTAAGCATACGTTAGCAATCATCACTGAACAACAACAAAATAATCTACTGTTATTACACATGCTAAATTATTCTCACAGTTTGGAGACTATAAAGTCAAGAAAAAGTCTCACTATCTCAAAGAATTAATGAAGTATTTGCTTTTCACAATGCCACAGGAAAAGACTTTTTAGAGGTAGGTAGATATAAGACAAAATATAGTTTTAATGTACTTGATCGAGAAACCTATCCTTTAAAGTAACATTATGGAGCACGAGTATTCCTCCACCAGTTGGTCTTTTCAGATCCAAAGAAACTGGCGCTTACCTGATCATGTGTGAAATCGCCAACTAGCTTTATCTGAATGTTGGAATTACAAGAAATATAGCACAAAATCTTGGCACTTTCAAAAGCCAGTTCAGGATTTCTGCCTCCACGATAAAGATACCTTCAAAAATATAAGATTGTTGTAATTAAATTGTTGAAAATTTTACTATTTCAAGATGGCAATGCACAGATGAGAAACTGAACAACGTTTAGAACTAAAACATATACTACAAATCAAATTACATGAGAAAACGTTAAAGCTACAAACAAAATTTCACTCTGTATGAAGCACTTAACGCTCCTCCATCCAAAGACGGGTAGTAGTCTGAGTATGGATAATGATCTCTCCTGAAATTTTTACCATTTTTTTTATCCAAAATCTACCTCAAACACTGCAGGATAAGTTAAAACAAGCAGTGACAGGCTCACAGAAGAAACTACCTTCAGATCACGCAGAAATGGAAGACAAAAACACATATACAGAAGGAGTTAAATTTTTTAGTGCATCCCATGTCAGAATATCACTGCTTTTTTATGCACTCAATACTGCTATTCATCAATGTTGGTTTGTCTGTAAAGTTTTGATAAAATCAAACAGTAACAGAAGATGTCAGTGAGAAGTGGAAATCCTACAGTTTCACATTTGAAACAGAATTTCAGATTACTAGCCTGATACTTTTAATGGAGTAACTAATGGACAATACTGTAAAATATTTATGTGGCCAATAGCAACCAAATAAAGTTTTACTCTCCCATTCTGTGACAACCAAAGTCTGAGTCAAACTGAAATTTATACACAAGGGAATTACACATAATGCAACCAGGAAAAAATCATGAGGGGAAAAAAATTCAGAAAGAAAAACTATAAATGTAGACCCCGGTCTTGCACTAGACAATACACAGATCATACCACCTGTGAATACACCTCCCCCCACATAAAAAAATTTCAGAGACGCTCTGTGCAAAGAGAAGCATTGGCTGGTAAATCTAATCAAAGGACCAGGATGCAAAAAACACTTCTGTGTCTCCAAAACTATTCCTTTCTCAGTCCTTTGCACATACCTAGCAATATTCACCACATGATCTGCCTTTTTAGTGCGAGGATTGATTCCTTGAAGCAGCTGCTCCAGTGGTGTGACAATAAGGGAAAGGTAGCTCTCCTGCAACAGATCCATAAAAATATTCTCTTTCTGTAGGGTTAAGTTTAGAAGTGCAAGGCAATACTGTACAGCTTTCTCTAAATGCTTCTTCCCTGCAGTGCACAAACAACAAAGAACCACAAGAAAAACAAAGGAGCAGTTAAATAGACTGCATTCATAAACCTCATTCATCAAGCCTTGCACCAAGAGAGAACTTGTCAATTGTTTACTACTAGGAAAATTCCCCCAAAACACAATTTTTATATGCAAGAGAAATAACATTAAGTTGAAGGTGTGCAATGTCAGCTTTAAATCCTACTTAGTATGCATATTAACTTCACAGGAAAAATAAATTCTAGGCACATATCAGGAAATGGAGCATAAGTATCAAGCTGCTTAACCCCTTCTTCTAGCAAACTAAGGGATAGTTCTAGCATTGGGGACTCATTCAATAGATGGTACATCAAATTGAATCCAGGTGGTTTATATGCTATTATTTCTTCTCCTAAAGTGAGAAGGGGGAAAAAAAAAATTAACATCTGTGGAGAGTTTTTCTGATAGTTGGCTGCGTGACAGGGGACACGTAGACACCATAGCATTAGTCGACCAGAGGAACAGCAGATAAGCAAGAAGCTATGTAGGCACTAATTATTGCAAAGATAGCATATCCTTGCAGGTGCTGAAGCTAGACGATAATTGGATGTGGTAGGTCATCATGACCGAAGTTCAAAGAAGTTGGCCTGAGAACTGTAACCGCAAATATGCACAACAAAAGAGCTAACAGTTGAAGAAATAGCCAATGATGAGCTTAGCTTTTGCAATATGTATGAACCTAATTATCGACTGTATAAAGAGGTGCTAACCGCTGTAATAAACGAGACTTGCTGATCATCTTTGGTGGTCGTGTTGCTTGTTCTCCCGCCGACTCCGACAAATGATGACCCCGACGTGATCCCACGACGGAGCGGCGAGCGAGCTCGGGTCCTGAAGCAGCCGGGACGGCGAATAAGCACCTAAACCAAAAAATTCCTCGAGGCGGCAATTAGGCACTGAGGAATTCGTGGAGGGGTGCCGCGCCCTGGGTGACCTCATAGGAGAGCCCGGCCGAAACGTGCTGCCGAGACCTTGCAAGGATGCAACAGTGCTGACGAGTAACAAGGAAATGGAAAGGCAAGCAGCATATAATTTATTTACGTGCTTTTTAAAAAAGCGACAGATTAAGGGGATAGATCCCGAGAAGGAGCTCCCTGGGCTCTTAGATTATGGGTATGCTAAGGGTTGCTTTCAAAACCCGCATACTGTTCATGAATTAGAGGAATGGAGGAAGCTGGGGGATAAGATCTGGGAGGCTGTGTTAGATGATGATAAGACAGCAAAAAAGTTGGGAAAGCAGTGGCGCGTAGTGCATAATGAATTGCTACAGTATCAGATAGAAAAAAGGGCGGCTCAGCAGGCTAACGGGGCCCAGGAAAAGAATAGGGGGTATGCCGGGTGGTCCGATTGCCCCTTGCCTCCTGCAGTATCTACGGTAGTGTTGCCACCGCCAGCTGGTGGAGAAGCTAGCGAATCTCCCCCGCCGCTCCCACCTGACCCACCTCCAGCAACTGTGCCCGCTGCCCCATCGGCACCCTGGCCAGAGGTGCCCCCACCGCCACCACCGGTAGCCAATGAGCCTGTCCCTGGGGCGGAGAGCGACCTGGCGGGGGCCATCGCTCAAGAAAGGCGGGGGGCGTGGGCGGCGTTGGCAAAAAATTGTCTGGAGTCTGGGGATGGGGAGGCCATGGAGGCTGCGAAAGAGCTGGCTTGTCCGGTGGTTTTTTCTCCTTTGCCGGGGGGGGGGACTTCAGGCTGCCATTACGGCGCTGGATTGGAAACTTTTGTCCCAATTACGATCCATGGTCAGCCAGTTTGGAGTCAAAAGTGCAAATTGGAGTATTAAGGAGGCCCTTGAGCGCATGGCTAGTATACCGATCGGGCCACAAGCGATGTTAGTGGAGGCTATTAAGGGATTGGGATTAAAAGAACAAGCAAAGGTGAGCCAGAGTCAGGTGTTAGCTGCTCTTGCGCCCCTGCAAGTCTCTGCGACAGTCAGCCCTAGAGCTCCATTTACTGGCCGTATCAAGTGCTACCGCTGTGGAGGGTTTGGACATTTGCGGCGAGAGTGTACGTTCGGGAAACTTCAATACCAGCGCGCAGAAACACCACAGCAGCCGCGCCCCGACAAAAGTAGCTGCTGTCAGTCAACCCTCGGATCAACCAACCTGCACCCCGCCACAGCAGGGAGCCTTGGCCTGGACGTGGCAGCCGCAGTGACAGTAACGTTAATGTCGCCCGCACCCGAGAAAGTTCCCACAGGCATCAGGGGACCAATTATGATCTGGACAGGCTACCGTCAAGGGAAGCTAGAGTGAAAACCCGGGTAAGAAAAATAAAAAAAAAAAAAAAAAAGGGGGGGGGGGGGAAAATAGTTGTGCATAAGCTGCTTTTTGTGGGGAGAATTAACAGTAGTTGCAAACATAGTTTTTCAGACCTTCTGGAATAAACATTTAAGCAAGCAACAATGTTAAGATAAAAACATCACAGTACCTGTAATACTATTTTGCAGCAGAGCAGTTTTTATGAAGCAATCACAGTAAAACAGGGTGCAAATGAGCCATATATGCAATTTCCAAATTGGTTGCAAAATGCACTTGATAGGGCACCTTTATCTGATCCTGGGAGAGAAGCATTACTCATGTCTTTAAGTGTTGAAAATTCTAACCCAACCTGCAAGCGTATTTTACAGAGTCTGCCAAAAAACTCCGGTATTGCTGAAAAGATGGATGCTTGTTCCGGGGTAGGAACACCTGAAGAGCATGCTGGTTTCATGGCCTCAGCTTTTGCTGCGGCTATCCAACCCTTGGTAACGACATTTGGATAGTTCCCATAGTCCTTTAAAAGGAGGGGATGACTTTGCCTTTTGGCTTTCCTCCAAGGTGCGATCGGCCTTGTGGGGGGAGCCCTTGGGTAAACAAGCCCCAGGTGCCCCACATTGGATAAATGAGTGCCAGGTGTCCTGTTTTGGGGACAGGGGCTGGGTCCATTTGTGGAAAGAGTGGAGTGTCTGTCTGTGAGGTGGACGCACTTTGCAGAGTTTTCCTGTTGGGGAAGGACCTCCTGACTCTCCCTGCAACTGGGCCCTGGTCACATTTGGCATTTGCAAATGGGGCTTCGTGGGAAAACAATACGGGACTACTTCTATATGATGAGCCTATTGACTTGGTTGTCTCCATCTCTTCTGTGGGAGACTTTGTTTCTTTGTTAATTCCACCTATTATTGAATTCCACCTGTTATTGGTTGCTATTGTATTAACGATTGTACTTTATGTTTTCGAAAAGGTAACAAGCATGATTAAATATACCATGAAGAACGTATGGCTGGCTAAAAGAGAATAACCAAATAGTGAACCAGCCATACGGGATGTTGGCCTAGGCAGGTAGCCACATTCTGGAAGCTGCTTCAAAGAAAGAAAAAATAAGAAAGAGCAATGACTGCTTCACTAGGGAATGCAGGAGTGAGCAGATGGGAGTGACCAATTGGACACTGCATGAGAAGAACTTAAGAACCAACGGGAACTGAACTGAGCTGCATGTTTACCTTGTACTAGAGACTTTTAACCAATTAAATAATGCGTGACCGCGTGTAGGGAAAGAAAAATTGTAAAAAACGGACAGACAGAATTAATAGAAGATTTAGATAGCGTTAGGCATGCTGTGTTGCAAAATAGAGCTGCTGTTGATTTTTTGCTTTTAGCACAAGGCCATGGATGTGAAGATTTCGAAAGAATGTGCTGTTTGAACCTTTCAGATCATTTTGTATCAATTCATGCTCAGTTGTCTAAACTTCAGCAACTTACCAAGCACCTACAGCAAGAGACGGGTTGGGGCTTTGATGGTTGGCTTAAGGGCCTGGGACTAGGCCCGTGGTTGCGAGGAGTTATACAATATCTTGCAGTTATTATTGGGGTTGTTTTATTAGCTTTGCTTTTATTGCCATGTATTTTAAACTGCCTTCAAAATATGCTTAACCGCTTGCTTAAACAAGCTTTTCAGGCTAATTTAGTTTGGCAAAAAGAAAACGGGGGAAGTGTGGAGAGTTTTTCTGATAGTTGGCTGCGTGACAGGGGACACGTAGACACTATAGCATTAGTCGACCAGAGGAACAGCAGATAAGCAAGAAGCTATGTAGGCACTAATTATTGCAAAGATAGCATATCCTTGCAGGTGCTGAAGCTAGACGATAATTGGATGTGATAGGTCATCATGACCAAAGTTCAAAGAAGTTGGCCTGAGAACTGTAACCGCAAATATGCACAACAAAAGAACTAACAGTTGAAGAAATAGCCAATGATGAGCTTAGCTTTTGCAATATGTATGAACCTAATTATCGACTGTATAAAGAGGTGCTAACCGCTGTAATAAACGAGACTTGCTGATCATCTTTGGTGGTCGTGTTGCTTGTTCTCCCGCCGACTCCGACAAGAGGGTAAGGTTCAGGGTGCCCTAGCCAAAAAACCAAACACTTTAGAGTGTTTTTCAAACTGTACCTTATCCTGCGAGGATCATTCAAATAATAATATGCTGACACAGAGAAGACAGTTACTATGTTGATGAAAGATCTTTCCTCTTGCTAAGATGCTTTTTCCACCCCAATACAAAAACTGAGGAAACTGTTTACAATGCCTTTTGCTGCATATTTTTTATGACTATAATCTTCCATTATTCAAAACAGCACTATCAGAATATAGGGAAGCCTTTATTTCTGTAAAACCTGAATGTTTGTAGCCACTTCTCTCCCTCACAAAACAAAGGTGAGGATCCTCCATAAAGACTCTGAGGTCTCCAAATTTCACCACTCCCACCCCCACCTCAACTTTTATTTATTTGTTTGGTTATTTTTAAGACAGTGAACTTGTAACAAATTGCTATAGCACATAATATATAAAATCATTTAGAGACACAACAAGAATAGTCCATATGCACAAGAACTAATTACACTGATTTGAAAAGCCCAGATCTGAAGATCACGTTCCCCTGCAGAACACTGGAATTTTGGGAACTCTGATTGCAACATATTGGAATACATCCTGAAACAAAGACCCTGGGGATAGATGTGAGACACTGATCAGGCTTATATACATAAAAGCATTTAGGTCTGGAGTCCGAGAGTACTAAAATGGCTTTTCAGGATGCATTTCTGTCCTGGTTCAGCTAGGATGGGGTTAATTTTCCCCAGCAGTTGGGAGGGAGCTACAGCTGGGCTATTCCATCCCATGCTGACGTCATGTCCGGGTGCCCAGGCGTGGGAGTGCGGGAACAGCTTTGGTCCGGGTCTGTACCTCGTGCTGTGTCCGTGCGGTATAGCTCTTGTTCTGTACATTATCACTGTTATTGTTATTGTTGTTGTTCGGTTTGTTGTTGTTACACTGTTGTATTAAATCTTCCTTATCTCAACCCCGGGGTTTGTATTTTACTCCCTGTCCCATCCCTGTCCGAGGGTGGGGGAGGGGCAGCGGCAACGTGGTCTCAGGTCCCGGCAGGGTCTAAACCACCACAGCCTTTTTGGCACCCAACGTGGGGCATGAGAGGGTTGAGATAAGGACAAAAAACCTGACGGGGGTGTGTTAAAACAATCTGTTAGGTGCGATTTTCTGTTCCTATATTTGTATTGTTTGAATAAGGTATATTCACAATGTTGGCCGATTTGCTTGTGTGGTGGGGCTATATTAATCCTTACATCCACTGTGTGTTCCCAGTGGTGGTGTTTATTGCCTTTGGAAAATGTGTCAAGAGTCTTGCTTTGCTGTGCTGGATACTGACTACTTATGATATGGTTGCATCACTGCTTGTGGGGGTGAACCAGTACCTGTATGGGGCCTGGGCATTTGTTAGTGGTCTCAAGTCATCTATGGGTGAGCCAGGGGAAGAGACCTGCCCAGTTGTTGAGAGTTTTGACTATCCTTGGAGCATCCAGGCCAGCGTGTTCGCAGCGCACCGTTTTCTGCATGTCTGCTATATCCTGCTTAAGGTTATACGGTCCTTCTCCAATAACAGTATCACCCAGAGACCTGCCCCGAGGCCAGATAGTTATCAGTGGCAAGGTGTGTGGGGAAAAATGGTCAAGTACCTAGGTCAGTGGTCACCCCCAGTGCTTTGGAATTTCACCACCGAACAAGTGCAGAGTCCCGATGAACTGGTGGAGCATTCAGAAAAGGTATGTTGCCAATCTGATAAATCCGGGAAGACACAACTCACTGCAATGTGTTGGGGACTTGCCCATGCCTACTGTGTCCTCCTTAACACTACTCAGTGCCCTCAAGGGGAAGAAAGGGTCTCAGGAACTGAAAGCGAACCAACTAGTATGGCAGCTGGGCCAGAGGGACAGCCAGTGCCAGTATCAGTTGCCCCTATACAGAAAATGAAATATACCAAAAAATCAGCCCACATAGTGAGGGACAGAGATGAGCCAGGCCCACCATGAGAACAGGAGGAAGAGACAGAGGTGATCACCCGATCTCTAGCCCTGAGCGAGTTGCGAGATATGTGGAAGGATTTCAGCTGCCTTCCAGGCAAGCAGATTATCACCTGGCTGCTCCGATGCTGGGATAGGAGCTGGTGTTTTGGAATCAGAGGGTAAAGAGGCCAGGCAGTTCCTTGTCCAGGGAAGCTGGCATTGACAAGGTAGTAGGGAGACAGGTCCAACCCCTCAGCCTTTGGAGGCGACTCCTGTTCAGTGTAAGGGAAAGGTACCCCTACAAGGATGACATCCTATGTCAGTTAAACAAGTGGACCAACATGGAGAGAGGTATTCAGTATCTCAGGGAGTTAGCTGTGTTTGATATGATTTACGGTGATCTGAATGATGAGCTATCACCCATGGATCCAGATCAGGCCCACTGCACACCCTCCATGTGGCAGAAGTTCCTGCAAAGCGCACCACAATCACATGCCAATGCATTGGCAGTGGTGTCTTGGAGACACGGCTTGGAGACAAACAGTGGATGAAGTGGCTGGCCAGCTCCGGCAATATGAAGGAATTCTCCCTTCCTCTCAACATGCCTGTGTTTCAGCTGTAAGGGAACTGTCTCAGGCTCCAGAGAATGGAAGAGAACATGTCCCACACTCCACCTTCACGGGCCGACGTCTCGGCCATTAGGAGCAGACGCCTCCCCACCCAAGAGAAAGAGAGTGGAAGGTACACACCATGGGGTACCCTGTGCTTCTACCTCCGTGACCATGGAGAAGACATGAGGAGGTGGGATGGAAAACCCACTTCCACCCTAGCTGCACAAGTACAGCAGCTGAAAGGGGAATTGTCCAAGAAAAACATCGCTCCAGTTTCCAGTTGGAAATCCCCCAGACAGAATAGAATGTCCGGTCTTATGCCTGACCCTCCTGAGGGGACATCTGAGACATTCCTACAAGAGTCATTCATGGAACAAGTGAGTGATGCTGAGCAGGATTAGAGGGACCCTGCCTCCAGCCAGGTTGGAGGAAAGGGATAATCGGATTTACTGGACGGTGTGGATCCGATGGCCTGGCACATCAGACCCACAAGAATATAAGGCCTTGGTGGATACTGGCGCACAGTGCACCCTGATGTCATCCAGCTGTAGTGGGGTTGAGCCCATCTGTATCTCTGGAGTGACAGGGGGATCCCAACAGCTGACCCTATTGGAAGCTGAAGTGAGCCTGACTGGGAAGAACTGGCATAAACACCCCCTTGTGACTGGTCCAGACGCCCCTTGCATCCTGGGCATAGATTATCTCAGGAGAGGGTGCTTTAAAGACCCAAAAGGGTACTGGTGGGCCTTTGGAATAGCTGCCCTGGAGGAAACTAAACAATTGTCCACCTTACCCGGCCTCTCAGAGGACCCTTCAGTGGTGGGGTTGCTGAAGGCTGAAGAGCAGCGAGTGCCAACTGCTACCAAGACAGTGCACCAGCAGCAGTACCGCACCAACCGAGACTCCCTGGTCACCATCCATCAGCTGATCCGTCAACTAGAGAGCCAGAAGGTGATTAGCAAAACTCATTCATCCTTCAACAGCCCTATATGGCCAGTGAGAACGTCTAATGGCGAATGGAGACTACCCGTGGACTACCGTGGCCTGAATGAAGTTATGCCAGCAATGAGTGCTGCAGTGCCAGACATGCTAGAGCTCCAATATGAACTGGAGTCGAAGGCAGCCAAGTGGTACGCCACGACTGACATTGCTAATGCATTTTTCTCCATTCCGATAGCACGAGAGTGCAGGCCACAGTTTGTGTTCACTTGGAGGGGTGTCCAGTGTTCCTGGAATCGATTGCCCCAGGGGTGGAATCACAGCTCCACCATTTGCCATGGACTGGTCCACACTGCACTGGAGAAAGGTGGGGCTCCAGAACACCTGCAGTACATTGACGATGTCATTGTGTGGGGGGACACAGCTGAAGGAGTCTTTGAAAAAGGAAAGAAGATAACTGGAATCCTCCTGAAAGCTGGTTTCACCATCAAACTAAGGAAAGTTAAGGGGGCCTGCAAAGGAGATTCAGTTCCTAGGAATAAAATGGCAAGATGGGCGTCGCCACATCCAAATGGAGGTGATAAACAAGATAGCAGCCATGGCCCCACCGACTAGTAAAAAGGAGACTCAGTCTTTCCTGGGCGCTGTGGGGTTCTGGAGGATGCACATACCAAACTACAGCCTGATTGTGGGCCCTCTCTATCACATGACCCTTAAGAGGAATGATTTTGAATGGGGCCCTGAGCAACAGCAAGCTTTTGAACAAATTAAACGGGAGATTGCTCAGGCAGTAGCCCTCGGGTCACTCCGGGCAGGACAAGAGGTTAAAACCATGCTCTACACTGCACTGGGGAGAATGGTCCTACCTGGAGCCTCTGGCATAGAGCACCCAGGGAAACCCGAGGCCGACCTCTAGGCTTTTGGAGCCGGGGATACAAAGGCTCCAAAGCTAACTATAGACCAACTGAAAAGGAGATACTGGCAGCATACGAAGGAGTTTGAGCTGCCTCAGAAGTGGTCGGCACTGAAACACAGCTCCTTCTGGCACCCCGACTGCCAGTGCTGGGCTGGATGTTCAAAGGAAGGGCTTCCTCTACACATCATGCAACAGATGCCACGTGGAGTAAATGGGTTGCGTTGATAACACAATGGGCTCAAATAGGGAACCCCAGCTGCCCAGGAATATTGGAGGTGATCACCAAGTGGCCAGAGAGCAAAGATTCTGGGATGTCACCAGAGCAGGAGGTGACATGTGCTGAGGAGGCCCCACCATATAACGAGCTGCCAGACGAGGAGAAGCGGTATGCCCTGTTCACTGATGGGTCTTGTCACATCATGGGAAAACATCGACAATGGAAGGCTGCTGTGTGGAGTCCCACACGACAAGTCGCTGAAACTGCTGAGGGACAAGGTGAATTGAGCCAGTTCACAGAGGTGAAAGCCACCCAGCTGGCTTTGGATATTGCTGAGCAAGAAAAGTCGCCAAAGCTCTATCTCTAAACTGACTCAGGGGTGGTGGCAAATGCCCTGTGGGGGTGGTTGCAGCAGTGGAAACAGAGCAACTGGCAACGCAGAGGTAAACCCATCTGGGCCGCTGAAGTAAGGCAGGATATTGCAGCTCGGGTGGAGAACCTCATCGTGAAAGTGCGCCATGTGGATGCCCACATGCCCAAAAGTCAGGCCACTGATGAACATCAAAACAACCAGCAGGCGGACCAGGCTGCTAAGATCAGAGTGGCTCAGGTGGATTTGGACTGGCAGCGTAAAGGTGAATTGTTCATAGCCCGGTGGGCCCAAGACCTTGGGCCACCAAGGCAGAGATGCAACATACAGGTGGGCTCGAGATCGAGGGGTGGACCTCACCATTGACACCATCACAGAGGTCATCCACAAATGTGAAATGTGTGCTGCAGTCAAACAAGCCAAGCGGGTAAAGCCCCAGCAGAATGGAGAACCATGGCTGAAATATAAATACGGAGAGGCCTGGCAGATCGACTACATCACACTGCCACAGACCCACCAAGGCAAGCGCCACGTGCTCACAATGGTGGAAGCAACCACTGGATGGCTGGAGATGTATCCAGTGCCCCATGCCCCTGCCCGGAACACCATCCTGGGCCTTGAGAAGCAAGTCCTGTGGCGACACGGCATCCCAGAGAGAATTGAGTCAGACAATGGGACTCACTTCCGAAACAACCTCATAGACACCTGGGCAGAAGAACATGGCATCGAGTGGGTCTACCACATCCCCTACCTCACACCAGCCTCTGAAAAAATCGAATGCTATAATGGACTGCTAAAAACTACACTGAAAGCAATGGGAGATGGAACCTTCAAACACTGGGAGACACATCTGGCAAAGGCCACCTGGTTAGTCAACACAAGAGGATCTGCCAATCGAGCTGGCCCGGCTCAGTCAAAACTTCCACGTACAGTAGACAGGGATAAAATCCCTGTGTTGCGCATGAGGGACGTATTGGGAAAAATGGTCTGGGTTAGTCCTGCGCCAGGCAAAGGCAAACCCACCCATGGGATTGCTTTTGCTCAAGGACCTGGGTGCACCTGGTGGGTGATGTGGGAGGATGGAGAGGACTGATGTGTACCACAAGGGGACTTGATTTTGGGTGAAAATATACTGTGAATTATATTGTGGGGGTTTTTTTGCTGATTGTTAAATGGCTGCTGGGCATGACATAGATGGTATAGAATAAGGGGTGGATTATGTCCTAGTTCAGCTAGGATGGGGTTAATTTTCCCCAGCAGTTGGGAAGGAGCTACAGCCAGGCTATTCGATACCATGCTGATGTCATGTCCAGGTGCCCAGCTGCAGGCAGTGCAGGAATGGCTTTTGTCTGGGTCTGTACCCTCGTGCTGTGTATCTTGTTCTGTACATTATTATCACTGTTATTGTTGCTGTTGTTGTTGTTACACTGTTATGTTACATCTTCCTTATCTCAACCCCGGGGTTTGTATTTTACTCCCTGTCCCATCCCCATCCGAGGGGGGGCGGGGGGGGGGCAGCGGCAATGTGGTCTCAGGTCCCGGCCAGGTCTAAACCACCTCAATTTCTCAAGGAGAAAAAGACACTGGGTAGTCTCTTCATAGGATCACATAAAAGTTTATCTTAGAAAAGATTTATGTGGTTTAAGTAGAGCTCATAATTTTCACTTGCTTTAAAATGAAGTCATGGACAACATTTTTCTTTTTAGGAAGACTACACCTCCAAGTTGTTATTTATGAACTTCATGAACCTACATGATATTTTTTTCCTTTTAAAGAAACAAGCAAATCTTAACTGCTTTACAATTAATATCATATTAATATACTTTTTTTCTGCACACATATAGTATAACATACATGCTTCCAATATTTTGTAACTTTTGGAGCTAAAGGCAAGAAGACAACAGAGCAAACATCGGATTATTGGACACCTTTCATTATATGGATGTCTAAAATTTAAGAAATAATTTTTAATTTACCCAATCACCACTAATTTGACTTAAAGACTCACTCATAGTTTTGTTACTTGCAATACCAATATAAACGTGATGAACTTCGACTTAATCTATAAATGTAAACTGTATGACATATACTTAAAAAGTGTACCACAAATAACCTGTCATAACACATAAACACTATGGTTATACTCTAAGCACAGCATAATGCACTTCCGTATGTAAAAGATGACTTATTTGAGTTCCAAAATACATAATCCCAAATGTGCAAACAATATGCCCTTTGTTTCACCACTGGACCTGCTGATGAAGGAAAGGCAGGATCACACAGCATATGACTTTCCAAAAATAAGCTTTGCTTTCTTCCTACTCCTGTTGATATAGATACTCCAAAGCCAAAAGAAATGCATCTGCCAGACTGTTTTCAGATGATTTTAGATAATTTTAGAATCAGAAATATAAAACACACACTATGTATCGTCCCACTCAGTCTCATACGAAGATATGTTATTGGTACATGAAAGCAACCACTTGCCATTTGTTCCGCCAATTGCAGTCATCCATCTAGTTCACGTCTGATCTGGGCTGCTTGCTCATCTCTGTTATCCAACTTGCACAGATAACAAAAATAAAGGTAACTGTGAGAAATAGGCACTATATTTTAAGTAATTGTTTTGCCAATTACTAGGCCTAGCACAAAGGACACAGCCAGCAGAAGAACAAACAAGTAACCAGATTCTATTGCACACAAAAAAGTCAGTATATGGGTGAACGCTGGGGGTACAAACAAGTCTGTTATGTGTAATCTGATTGACATCAACCCCAGTGACCCCAGGAATGATACAACACGGCCAACAATCAGTGGAACAAACAAATCTACCAAGTCTCCCATGGTAGAGATGGGAGACAGCCAAACTAATAGGCTGATAATATAGGAGAGGTAGCCACATATTGTTCTCACAAAGCCCATGTTCACAAGCACCAAACCTGACTGAGGCCCAGTTGCAGGGAGAGTCAGGAGGTCCTTCCCCAACAGGGAAACTCTGCAAAGTGCATCCACCTCACAAATAGACACTCCACCCTTCCTGCAAGTGGTCCCAGCTTTTATCCCCAAAGCAGGACACCTGGCACTCATTTACCCAATGCAGGGCACCTGGGGCTTGTTTACCCAAGGGCTTTCCCTACAAGGTCAGCTGCACCTTGGAGGAAAGCCAAAAGGTAAACTCATCCCCTCCTTTTAAAGGACTGTGGGAACCACCCATATGTCAACCTTAATTCAGGGCTCTGGGTTCAGACCCCAGCACTTCAGTAATGTAATTGAAAACAAAATAGAAATGAATTGCATCCTGTTTGTTTTAAAAATCAGTGAAACACTAAGCAAATACATGGCTTTGATTCTTACCAAGATGAATGAAATGTAACGGTCACCAGTTACCTATGACAGTCAGGGTCTCTGAAGGGCAGCCAGCATTCCCTTGAGTTTTTAATAGTCAAGCTAATCAGAATAAGCATTATTTCCCTATGAAAATAGCAGTTTAAAACATTTCTCCATGAAGCAGAAAACTGGACTGACAGACTCTCTTAGAAACTGTTTGCAAGAAAATTTGCTTTTTAGTGCCATGAGTTCCTATATAGCAATATACAGGTATAGGGAAAGAAAACTGTGTGTGGCAATGCCTTGTAAGTATGGTATTATATGCCTCCAATATTTTCATACCTAGCAAATAGTCATGACTACACGTCAGACTTCAATCAGGGAGGTAAAGGGAAAGGACACATCTCTTCACCTCAACAGAACATCCAGGTCTCAACAGAAAAGAAATTCCCCAACTCATATTTCACCTGTTTACTTCTTAAGGGCAGTGGGAGTGCAGGTGAAGTGGGACTTCACCTCAATGCATGGACCTGCATGGCTAGTTAAGAGGAAGAAGCATGATGCATCTGGAAAAGATCAGGCACAATTTGCCGTCTTACCTGAATAAATGCCAAACAAGATGAAGTCCCAATGGAGGGCACTCTCTGTCCCTAGGACTAATCACAGTCAAGGTGCAACAAGCCTATACGACCCCAGTGCATTTAGCATGCAGCTAAGGTTTAAGGATTTGCTCTTCACTAAAAAACCACTTAAACTGATTAGGGATGTAAACTTGCAAAAATTGGTTCTCTAATTAAACAAGATCTTCAGCTAAAGAATACACAATTAGTCTGGTAAATGATTGATTACATTAAACCAAGCTTAAGTAAGACTGCTATTCAGTGCAACCGGCCAAATGCATAACACCATCGCCTTTGCAATGCTCCTCAGCTAAGTCCAGTAGATCTTACTGAACCAAGGCACTCTTGAAAATTAGGCATTTTTTCTTTCAAAATCCCCTTTAAAGAAAGGAATAATTAAAAACCCCACCATAATCCAGTGCTTGCAGGTCAATTACAGCATTATGTATAATGCAGATTTGACTACATTTGGCAACAGGATGAGAAGTTTTCTACTGCTAGTACGGAAGCGATAACAGAACATGCAATCTGTCACCTGTGCAATCTGGCATCTCACAAAATCCTTGCAAGAACCGATCCAGACTACCAGTAAGCAAGAGAACAAAACCTGATGGTGTCCCCAGAAGAGGCTCAAGTCTAAACTAGAGTAGAAGATGAATCATGTTTCAGACTGGAAGGGTCCTCCCGCTAAGTGTTTCTGTAAATCTGCTCCTAGGTTGATTGTGAGCCTAAACGGCAAGAGTGTTCTTGATGAAAGCAAATATTTTAGGTTTTCAGAATACAGTTATGGTATTTCAAATAAATTCCCATATTTGTATTCTTCCATTTCTTAACAGAATAAGAGACTTTATTGAACTTGTCACCAAGAATATTTCTAACTTCTATTTTCCTTTGTATTATAATCACATAATTCAGTCTAATATAAAACCAATTGTGTTTTCCTTTTTGAGCTAAGCGAAAGTTAACAATATTTTGATAATATATCCCATGACAGGCAGTTGCTTGAAAAATATCTGCTTAAAGGTAACTTTGATGACTGGCTTTTGCTTTCTGCAAAAAGGAGAGTATGGGAAAGCAGAATAAAGCCAAAACCTTTTCCTGTGTCAAGACATAACTTAAGTGACTGCCTCTATTATTAACTCATTTGAAGAGGCAAAAGCTTTTGTTCAAAGACTGATATTTAGTTATTTTCCCATTTGAAAACCACATGAAATGATAATTTAATGAAAGTATATCCCGATTTTGTAAATCTTAGCATTTTCTCCTTAACTATGTATTGCTTCTATTTTCTGTTTGTACTTAAGTACTTAAAAGTGTGCTGATTTCCCTTCTTACTTATTTTTAAACTTCAGTCTTCTTCCTGAAATACTTGTACACTTTAAGGGTTTTGTTAATGCATGTATGTAATGATGTTTTGAAATGTATGGAAAGAAGCTGAACAGGTAAAACACTGAAGAATGCTGCTTTATTTATAAAAATGAGGCAAGGTAAGAATGACTAGTAGGGCATTCTAGGAAGAAATAAAGTTGTTAGTATTAGGGTTTTTTTTAGTATGCATATTGAAGTGACAATGAGAAAAACGGTAACTTTGATATGACGCTCCATGCAAGGTCATTCTACTAATTTTTATTCTAAATTCAACAAAATGCATGAAAAGCAACCTCGTAAGCAAAGTAGTTAGCAATTATGAATGTGTAATCAATCATACTTTATGTATCTACTAAATCTGACGTGACAACTGTAAGATTCTGAGTATATTCTGAAAATGCAGGTGGTATTAGAAATTCGTGAGTTGTGTCCACTTTTTTACATAGTGAAGACACTTGATACAACCCACTGTATGGGTGGGAAGTGGTGACAATGGTTCACATTAAGCGTACCCTTTTCCTTAATTCTTTATTCATGGATCAAACCTGTACCCAAGACATCTGTGGAATACAGAGTTATGACAACCACTGTAGTAATTTTCAAACTGTGTATAAAAACTAGAAAAGTATATGACACTATGCGCAGAAATAAATATAACATTTCAGAATAGCAACTCAGATTCTTTTCAGCATTGCAACTGAAATTTGCAATGAAATTAAAAAAAAAAAATCACTTATTGGTAACCACTTAAAATTCAAGAAAGGGGTTTTTGCTTTTGTTTTGAAAGAATAATTGGCATCTACATGTGTCTACGTTTAGCCAGTACCCAGGGCTAAACTGTGGCAGTTGTTCTACCACCCAATGATTCCATCCCAGCTGAGAAGGGGAATCAGGGAAAAAAGGGAGAAGCCCCATGGGTTGAAGTAGAAACAGATTTAATGAAATAACAAAACTAATACAATCACCAGCATAAAGTATATGAGGTTCTACTCACCCTGGTCCCTAGGATCAGCAGCAGGAGCAGAAGGCCAAGAAGAAGGAGCCCCAGGAAAAGGAACTCCACACTCACTGAACTCCCTCCTTTTATAATGAGCATGATTAAGTGGTATGGGATACACCTGTGAGTCAGCTGCCTTGACTGGATCTCCCAGGTGACTCGGGGCTACTCATGGCCTGCCTGCATGGCTGGCCCATGGGTCTGTTCTGGGGAAACCAGGACACCATGTATCACATAATACTTCCCACCCTTAAAGATGAAGGCATATTTTTTAAAAAAGTTATAGCCTTAGAGTTTGTTTTAAAAGACGATACATATAAATTCAATTTAATAAAAATATTTCAGCTTTCTGCAATATTAGTAATTATACACCATAGCTATTTATTGACTTGACATTCACAAGTGCTCAAATTGACAGTTCCTCCAAGTGACTATTTTATTAATGTCAGGTTAGCTTCCCTGCAGCTTTCTAATTCACGGTAACATCAACGTGAAATTACATTTACCTGTCCACAGCGATATAAATTGCTCTACATTTAATGACTAAATTGACAGTTTACGTATCTTAGGACTTGCTCTTATTTCTGCAAAACAAAATCCAAAATCTTTTCACTGTGTGACAGTAACAGTTATTTTTACTTTATAGCCCCTTTTTGCCACACGTAACCAAGTCTGGGCCCTGCTGAGCTGACAGGTTATTTGTGGATGCCCACGTGAGGTAACCTGCAGAGTCCATCCCTGAAGTGCTGGGGTCTGAACCCTGAGCTCTGAATTAAGGTTGACATATGGGTGGTTCCCACAGCCCTTTAAGAGGAGGGGATGAGTTTGCCTTTTGGCTTTCCTCCAGGGTGCGGCTGGCCTTGCAAGGAGAGCCCTCAGGTAAACAAGCCCCAGGTGCCCTGCATTTTGGTAACAAGTGCCAGGTGTCCTGTTTGGGGATAAAAGCTGGGCCCACTTGCAGGAAGGGTTGGAGAGTCTGTCTGTGGAGTGGATGCACTTCACAGAGTTTTCCTGTTGGGGAAGGTCCTCCTGACCACTCATGCAACCGGATCGTAGTCAGGTCTGGCTCGTACAAACGCAGGCTTTGTGGGGAGGCAACATGGGGTTACTTCTGTCATATGTAACTGCCTTGTTCTCCTGGTTGTCTCCCATTTTCTCTCTGGGTTATCTTGTGTCTCTGTTTGTTCCATCTATTATGAGTGATACTGTGTCATTCCTGGGGTTGGTGTCTGTTATTCGTGATCTATCTGACTTGTTTGTACCCCCAGCGATCCTCTATATACTGACCCCTTTATGTGAAATAGAACCTACCTACTGGATTGTTGTTCTACTGCTGGCTGTGTCTTTTGTACTGGGCCTACTAATTGGCAAAACAATCCCTGATCACTGTCTGACAGGCAAGGCAAAAAACTGTCAACATACACCAAATGGAATGAAGAGGTTGGTTTAAAAGTGCTGTGACTAAATAATGCTGAAAAAAATGGATTTCCGGAAATAACTAATGGCATCCAGCAGCAAGGCTAGAACAGAAAGCAAAGGTCAGAGAAGTTCTAGTGCTCAATTTTGGTTGTTAATCAAGTAAACAGGAAGCAGGCAGGAGGTGTAGCACATGCAAATACTGGTGTTCTTCAGACCGTTATCCTTGCTACTCTTACCTCTGGCTCTAAAAAAAGGAGTTTTGCTTCAGACAGACCTGTCGCCTCTAAGTCTTGCAGGATTTGTTGCTGTTCTTATCTTTACACAGGCGGAGTTTCTCTAAAGGAGCAGCCTGGGAAGAGATTAAAGGTATCTGCCATGTTAAGGAGCCACCTTGCGCTGAACACAAACAGCCTTTGGAGATTCCCAAAGTTTCCTAAGATTGTGAACCAAGATTAGCAGCTACATATGTAAAAGTAGAAGGATCAACAACTTCCAAGTCAGGCTGAAAACAGAGTGCCCAACTCAAGTCTACGACAGTAGACACTTTTGGACATGAAATCAACAGCACTTAACTACTGAAGAACAAAATCATGACAGAAGTACATTGCTTCCACTTCCTACTGGAAGGAAAAAACAGATTTGATTAAAGGGCAGGATGTGTGAAGCTTTCTGAACAGCTTCTACTGGACCTTTTCATAAACTTTCCGCATCCTGTTTCACAGCAAGACAGACAGCTGTAAAAGGAAAGAAAATGTAGTCACTCCTCTATTTCAGAGGATGTTTTGCTATTTAGCTTCAATTTTAAAATCTTTTATCTTCCTTGTGTATAGATTATACAGAGGATTAATTCAGATTCACAAAAGAGATTAATAAAATGGTATTTAAAAACTCTCTCATTCTCTGCACCCTGCCAAGTCCCCATCATACATCATGTAAATGGCTATGCAGGTGGCTGACCCTGCCTGTGTAATGGTGAAATCCTGCTAATTTCCCACAGAATTCTGCAAAAGATAGATAAACTTTAAAAACTCAGTTCCTAAATGTTCCTCTTCCCAACTTGCTCCTTTTCACAGTCAACACACACAAACAACAAAAAATTGCTAGATTTGGCAAATAAACTCAAGACGTGATTTAGAATATGTGCAACAGAATCGAAGTGAAACGTAAGAGGAAGAATGTCAGAGAGAGAAAATCTGTTAATAGTTAAAATAAAGAGGGGGGTGGGGGAAGCAGCTATTTTTGAAATTATTTCTCTTGTGGAATACTAGTATATATATTTGCAGCTAATTCTAAGTCAAAAGACAAACTCATCAACCACTGAAAGCATTTCTACTTTCAGTCTGTCTGCAGTAAGTAGACTTATAAAAGCTAACAGGTCCAAAGCCTGAATGAGGTGTTCTAACAACTTTTCACAATGCACCATCAGACTTCACAGGCTTTTCTTATCGATTTTGCTCTAGTAGAGCACAAGATTGCCTTTCAGACAATTCGCCAAGCTGATCACTCAGTTTTCTTGCAAGACAGTGCTAGCAAAATGCTCAAACATCAGTTTGAATTAACGTGTTTTAATACAAATTCTTACTAACTGCCCATGCTTAGTTCAGCATCCTGTGGGCATATGCTAGTTTATTTCTCCTCTGATGTATTACCTTACGTTTAGCTACATTAGAGCTTCTCTGTCACACTTTTGCCCATGCAGTTTTGTGACATCCTTCTGGAATTCCCTGTAACTAGAGCAACATTAGAGTACCCCAAACAGTTTAGTATCATCTCTAAACTCAGAGATTTCCCTTACACTGCCTTCTCCAGGACATTCATGAAGATGTTGAATAAAGATGCAACGCTTCTAAATAGATTGAATCAGATAGATAGAAACCACACTTAAACTCTCTAGGAATCAATCAAAAGGAAAACAAAAGAAACCTTCCCCCAAAGCCTCCTTCTAAAATATCAAGACTGCACTATAAAAACACTACCATCAGGCCTTGGATATTTACTACAGAACTGGTTCTGTTCTAATTCAAACCAGGACAGTAATCCAGAAAAAACTGTCATGGGTTGATGACAAGTCAGTGTAGGAATCGACGGAGGGAGACTGCACTCTCATATGAGGTCGGCAGAACTCGATTTATTGCGCAGATACATTTACTTATATATCATTCTTCTGTCAAATCACCACGATTCAGCATATCTTATTATCTTTTTCTTAGGTTTTCATTAGACCACTTCTACATCAATCATTAACTTTTAACCTATGCTTCAGCCTCTAATTATCATATTCTCCTCCTTGCCTGTTAGTTCCCTATCTTATGTAACTTAGTTTCTTGTACTACTCTGCAAGGACAGTATGTCCTTGAGGCCTAATCTTGGCTGCTAGCGCCTGCACAGTAGCCTGTTCGTGCACCTGCTCTAACACTACATGTCCGTTATTCACAAGCCAAACTCCCACAATTCCCCCTTTTTTCTTTTGCACGAACAGAACTTTATGCATTAGACTAGTGACTAGTTTTGTTATTAGCTTCCATGCTATTCCTAGCCCAATTAACAACAAGACAATTATGATTACCCAGCGAATACCTTCTTTGATCAAACCAAGTAACCATGGGGACAGACTGCCAAATATTTTTTGTAACCATGAATCAAACCAGCTTGTCTCCTTTTGAATCTTTAAGTGTGTTCTTTAAGCCACTGCAGTTGTTGGTGAATTGATTCCCCACGATTGCTTAGATTGAAGCAGCACATCCCTTTAAAATCTTCAAATCAACAGCAGCTCTATTTTGCAACACAGCATGCCTAACGCTATTTAAATCTTCTATTAATTCTGTCTGTCCCTTTTTTACAATTTTTCTTTCCCTACACGCGGTCACGCATTATTTAATTGGTTAAAAGTCTCTAGTACAAGGCAAACATGCAGCTCAGTTCAGTTCCCATTGGTTCTTAAGTTCTTCTCACACAATGTCCAATTGGTCACTCCCATCTGTTCACTCCTGCATTCCCTAGTGAAGCAGTCATTGCTCTTTCTTATTTTTTCTTCCTTTGAAGCAGCTTCCAGAATGTGGCTACCTGCCTAGGCCAACATCCCGCATGGCTGGCTCACTATATGGCCATTCTCTTTTAAATGCATTTCTACAAGTCAGCCCATTGGCTGTTTAAGAACAGCATTGTTTTAAAACCAGCAAGTATTAACACTAAACTCCAGAAGCAACATTAGGATAATTAGAATCACATTAGGATCCGCATTAGTGGCTCAGTAGTGGACTATAGAAGAGAAAAAAATGTTAGCACAGCTCAAAAGTGTCACTACAAGCAACAGAAATTTGTGTCTCTCATGCCCTTGGCATTTGTGACAATTGCATAGGTCAACAGCCAAAACAGGTTTGCCCTTCTTTCTGGCCAAGACTACAATATTCAACCACTTCAGTTGAACAGGATGAAAACATGAGGAAAGCATGTTGTACTGAGAGAGAAGGAAGGCGAATAATGTTGGGTTCTTGCTATTTATAGTTCTTATTGCTCTAAATATTAAGAAGATAAATCAAGGACACAGATGCAAATCATCATTCTTCTATTAACAGGAATGGAAAAGATCTGTAATATGTCATACTGTAAATATATTTTGTCCAACTGTATCTTGTTTTTCACATCCAGATACTGGAGTTCAGGGATGTTGTCAAGACAGACTCTACACGCTCATCACAGCACTGTGTCTTCCACAATGTAAAAGTCTAACTCTCAGTTATTGCTAACTATGCAAAATGCTTTCCACGCCAACTTTACAATGACAACATTATATATCCACACACAAGAGAGTTTAACTTTTATTTATTTTCCACTCAAGTCTTTGCCTTGTTATTTGTATGGGTGTTCTTCCTACAGCTAGGCAGTAAAAAAAGCTTCAGAGCTATGCATAGAACCTATTGTACCATCCAAATAAAGTATCTTTTAAATCAGAAAACTAGGGTTCCTAGGTAATCCCTGGAGAGACGGACAAGCCTCCAGAGAGTTATTAAAAGCACTTAAGCAGTTATCTACATGCCTACCATAAATACTGTGGAAGTCTCAACTGTACTGGGAATCTCTGGTAAGATGATCAAAGAAATGGGTGTTCTTATTCTCCCTCTCACCTTCCCACAGACCCTGCCAAAACAGATATTGTCTGTCTCCTTCAATGCAAGTTGCTTTCAGGTCCTGGCTAGGGAATACACTCCCACATCCACCCTAACCAGGAAGGGATGGGCCTTAGATGAGCTATGACTCATGTCCTGATCCTCAGAAAAAGTCTTCCACCCTCTTCCTCTCCCACCTCCTGCACAGAGATTACCATATCCAAGACAACCCAAAGATTAGCATGCAAACCTTGTTGGTATATGCATACTTACGTCCTAAATGGGCTCACAGTGTTTCATATTTTCCTGAAGTTATCCTTGCTTCAGAAGGAAATCCCCTTTCCTTTTGCTCACCCTCCTCGCTTTCCAAAAACATCAAGCAGAATGTTTTCTTGCCTTATTAATCACTGATTAGATTTCCTTTGGAGTGTTGAAAGGGAATATATGCAATTAGGGCAATAAATGTTAATGAGCATTGCATTAAGTAAGCAAAAGTACCTTGAATATCATGCCTATATTTTTTCCCAAATAATTAACATGTGGCTGATTTAACTAGATAAAAAACTGAAAATTCAGGCTGACAACTCACAATTGGAATATGGATTTATCACAGATTTTCCAAAAACTATATATGATGTTGCTTTCAAAATGCACCATGAAAAGAAAAATAAACAAACCCAGACCAAAACACTCAACCGCATATAAACAGTTCTTATTTCAAATAGGGAAGATGTTTCTATTTAGTTGAAAGTCTGCATTTGTATTTAAACATATACAATATCTGAACATATTAATAATAAATTTTTTTAAAAAAAAACAGCTAATAATTTCAGAAAAACTATTTAAGAAAATCAGTGGATAGAAAGAAATATTGTTGAAGTTTTTTGTAAATACTATGTGGAGAAGCTAGATGACAGAAATGGAATTCCCTTTTCTCTTTTTCTGTTCAGTTCTGTAGCATCAGCTGGAGTATGTTCTATATTGCTACTTTTTTCTACAAGTCAGTGGTATTAGTGATGTCTACATATCTATCCATAAAAATAAAAATCAAAAATAGTTGAGTAAGGACTAAAAAACAGATTTAATCCAGAGGTTAGAGTATAAGAAGTCAAGCTTCATCTACAGATTTGTGTCGCACCATGAAAAGCTGACTTCCATATCTATGAAAAAATATTGTTCAAGAGTGTGTAGCTAGTATATCCTTAACACAGGGAATTTTTTTTTTTTTAAATGATGTAAAAAAAAGAGCTAACATCTGTTTTCCATGACAATCAACTGTTACTCTTCTGAAAGAATAATGTAATCATAAATTTCCCATGTTTACAAACAAATCCACTGGTAACATATATCTTAGAAAACAGATCAGAGAATATGTCATACATCAGATATCCCAAAAGAAGGACCAACTCTATTTAGGCCAGCCTAGAAACATTTCTCCAACTTACTTGAAAACACCTCTGGTGACATAGACTCCACATTCTCTCGAAGCCAACTCCAGTTAAATGCTAGTCCAGTATTTAAGAAGCTTCAAACAGAGTTCAACTGAGCATGAAGGAAGGGTCTACTTGATAGTACTCCCTAGGTTCCATTGCTTGGCTAGATCCCATCTGACTATAACCAGGGTTTGATACCTATCAAAAATACAGACAGTAATATTTAGGTGTTTGCATCAAGAAATGTGTACCACTGTCAGCACCTCCTATCAACATTCTCTTCACTTTTGATCCAAGTACAAGACACAGCACTATAGAAACATTGACTAGATAGGCAATTTTGAGGTTATCAAGTCCAGCCTCCCACCTGACAACAAACCTCCAAGATGGAGATGCCACAACTTCTCTGGCTGACCTCTTCTTTTGCCCCACTACCTTCATACTTAAGTTTTCCTCTAATGATCATCCTGAATATCTTAAGCCACAGCTTCTGACAGGTAACTTGTTATACCATCTGTTACTACACAGTAATAGCGTCACCATCTTTTATTTGAAACTTCCCTCTAGGTTGCTTGTGGTAGGCTGCTCATTAGACTCTTTGCCAGGCTACACATGTCTATCTTCCTCACCACTGCCAGGCAGGTGGAAGAACAACTCTTTCAATCTCCTATCTATGCTTCTTCTAATGTAGCCCAGCATTATCTCATCTATAATGAAAGGACATTGTTGACTCTTACTCAACCCAGCATCCATCCTGCAAATGCCTCCCGCCCTATCCTTTTCAGCAGAGCTGCAACTCAAACAGTTCCTAGTCCATAATCATGCCCAGGGTTACCTTGCACAAGGTACCAAACTTTCCACTTGTCCTTGATGAACTTCACAGGGTTTCTGTTAGCTTAATGCTCAAGATCACCCTTAACCATTCAGCATGTCACCTGCACCACCTTCTCCTTCAGTTTAGTACTGTCCACAAATTTGCTGAAGATAGACTTGGTCTTATCATTCAAGATGCCAATAAAAATACTGAACAATACTGAGCTTTGGAGTACTGTTTTCCCAGCTACCAACTGGGCTTTTAAACCACTGCCTACCACCATTTCAGCATTGTGACCTAGTCAATTTTCAAGCCCTCTAATAGTCAACTTGTCCATACCATACTTCCTCAACTTACAAACGTGAATGGGGTGGCAGATGATGTCAAAAGTCCTACTGAAGCCAAGGTACATTACTATTCACTTCTCTTCTTATTCACATAGTCAGTCATTTCATGAAAGAAAGCAGTCAGGTTGCTCAGGCATGATTTGCTCTTGGTATCCACGTAAACTAATAGTGATTACCTCTACACTTGTGAAAATGGATTGCAAGAGGTTGTGCTCCAAAGTCTTTCCAGGGACTAAGGTAATGCCTAGAATTCTCAAACAACAGGATGGCTTGTTCCTGAGCTCTTAGTATTAAGAAATGAGTGAACTTCTAGGCTCTCCTTTTCCCCACATTGCAGTTTCTTAAGAGTCTCTGCATAACAATCCTTTAAATTAGGAGTAAGTTCACCGCTTACCTCATCAGCCTTCCTCTAACTCCTGAACTGCCTACTAGTGATTTCTGCAGCCCAGCTGCTACCTGTGGTCATGTTCACCCCCAACTCTTCCCTGTTTGTGAGCAGAAGGTCAAATAAATAGAGCACTAATACCAACTGCTTCTTTTGCATTTGTATTCAGGGTTTGTCATCAACACAGTCTAGAAATTTCCTCAATTGCTTGCATAATGTCATGTTAAACTCCCAAAAAGCTGGTGGCAGGTGTCTGAAATCTACCATGAGGATGAATGTCTGCCATTGGGAGATTTCTTTTAATTGTTTGTAGATATCCTCTTGGTCAGGTGGTCTGTAACTGACCTCCACCACAACATCACCAATATTACTTTCCCTCCTGATCTTGACCCAGAGACTGGACTTGTTTGTTGCCCAAATAGTGTAGACACTATCATGTAGCCATTAGTGTAGACATATTTATGAACACTCCTCTTTCTGAGAGGGAACATTATTGTCTCCCTTGTAGCCTTCTACCATACGTATCTTCTTCATATGCTTTGCTTTCTCATTTAACCCAGAGATTAGCTCCCTATCTTCTAACAAACCCAGTTTAAAATCTCTCATGTAAGGTTAGAAATCCTGTCTATAAATATGTCCATGCTTTTTCGTCAGGTTCATTCTATCACTTCTTACTAGCTCTTCTCAAAACAAGGTGCCACAACCAAAGGTCAAAGCCTTACTGATGATATCAGTTATGCAGGTAAGATGTGTCACCCTGGGCCATCTTTGCTCTGAGAGTCTTACAGTCGCCTTAGACCTCCTCAAGGTCATGTCACTGGTGCTCACACAGACAAGCAGCAAGGGGCAGTATCTGGAAGGCTAGATGGGCCTCAGGAATCTCTCTGCAACATCACAGATCCAAGCTAGAAGCAAGTAAAAAGGTCTGGCCAGCAGATGAGTCCCTTTCGCCTGGACAGGGTGGAGACACCAAACTCTCACACGTTGCTTCATCTTGCTGGTCTCAGTCCCATGACCTGAGGTGTCCAACATGCATTCTTCTCACAACAGGACTCTCATCCTCCTCTACTGGCAGGGTCCTGAACCAGTTTTCTAGATGAACAATTGCAGAGACAGGAAGCCCTTTCCTGCTGCCAGAAGTTATGCTTCCAGCTTCCATCCTCCCAAAAACATGGGAATAGGAAGAAACTATTAATGTTAGACAGGTGGGAAAACACCAGTTACAGAAAGTCTGCTATCCATCTGTAACACATAATAGTTGCTCCAGTATGGTAAAATTGGACTGCTGGTCAGATAAGTTTCCCTAAGGAAGAATAGGTGTTTCAGGTAAGATCCTGCTTTCTCCAGTCTCCTGAGGAAAGACAAAGTATGGGGAGAAGGCTGTGCCAGATTGATTGGAGCACAGTTTTACAGTGTTCCTACGAATAAAACAAAGCTATGTCAGACATTCTGTGTGCCTTTGAAGGCTCTCTCAGGCATGGCTAGTATTATATGCTCTCATTTATGAGCAGTCCTAGTGTTATCACATTAGAAAAGCTTGGCACTGCATGACCAGTTAGAAGAACAGTTCATTCAGAAGTGACGGAGGGACTGACTCTTCCCTTACTTCATCTGCAAAGGGATATTTCCTCTGTCATATCCCTAGAGTGCTTACCATACAACTGCGCCTTTCAACAGCAGATAGAAGTGTCCTGGGTTACAATGTATTCTATTACCATGAGCTGTTGAAACCAGGCGCCGATGTTCCTTGCCTCCTCCCTCGGGACTAGCTTCTGTTAATAGGCCCAACAATGTCTTGCCCCATGACCCATAGATAACCTGCACCTGGACTATTCTTCTGTTAATGGGCCCATCAGTGCCTTGCCCCATGACTCACCATCCCTTTGTGAGATGCTCCGGCCAGGGGGGAGGGAGCCAAGCATTCCCACCGGGGATAAAATCTGGGGTTTGGAACAGCACGAGCAGCCTTACCCGCTGGGATCCCAGAGGACAAGGACTACACCACCACTGGATTTTCGGAGGAGGACCAGTTTTCTTTTCTACAAGATCACCGCTTCAACAGGACCATTTCAAAGAGAACTGCAGCTACCACTACATCGGACTGCTACCAGCACCCTGCCCGGCAGGGGGCCAGGTTGTATCCCTGACTCTGTCAGGCTTTAAACCAGTTTCTCTGTATTATTGTTTTGTTGTATATATTAGTAAAACCAGTTATTCCCATTTCCTCATATCTTTGCCTGAAAGCCCCTTAATTTCAATTCCATAATAATTTGAAGGGAAGGGGGTTGTATTTTCCGTTCCAAGGGGGGCTCCTGCCTTCCTTAGCAGACACCTGTCTTTCAAACCAAGACAGATTTTGGCGCCCAACGTGGGGCTTGAGGGCATTGAGGAAAAAGGGTGAAAAAGGAATAACAGTTCCTGGGTAACCTGATTTTTTGTGCACTGAACATGGGAACTTTGTTAGGCAGCACCATGTGGTCTAGTTTACCTTGGTTTGGGTGGCACGTGGTCATGGCTATACTTTTCCCCTTTGCAGCCCCTTATCTAAACATGGGTCCTCTGACTAAGGCTACTGTGGCTGCTATCCAGCTTGCACTATGGGTTGATAAAGCGAGGAGTTCATGGGTTTTTAATTTCCTGTGGAATGTGGGCACATGGATAAAGGGCTATCACACGCTCAGCGTATGTTTTTGGGATTACATTAAAAATGGTACCTTCTGTGAGGAAATAACACCAGGGAAAGTTTTCTCCCAACCATTCAACCAGTTCTTTGGGTCTACTCCACCAGTTTTCAAAGGGTTTAGATTTCCCCTAGATACTATCCAGGTGTTGCTAATAGGCCTACTCAGCCATCAGAGATAAGGTGAGATTGACTTGGATAACTACCTGGGCACCCACCCCAGAGACTAGGAATGTTAGAGGTACTCTTTGGGAGGGACGGACAGCATGATAATGACCCCGACAAGGTCAAATGTACAGGGCAGATGCTGTGGAACCTGGCAAAGCTGGGGCCACAGCAGTACGCCACCTTCATTGCAACAATTAACGCTGATGACAACCAAGAGACAGTGGGTTCTGTTGCCAACAGGTTCAGATACTATGAGAGTTTAGTCAATGGCCCAATGAAAGCTCATGTCGCTGCTGTGGCTAGGGACCTCAAAGAAGAGATTAGGGAGGAGGTGATGAAGGAGGTGAGGAGGAGCAGCTCTCATGTGGCACCAGTGCAGGTCATAAACCCCAGAGTCAGAGCCCGACGTCCCCCAGCTAGAGAGAGAGGGTACACCCCACGATCTGAGCTGTGGTTCTTCCTGTGTGACTGTGGGGAAGACATGAGAAGGTGGGATGGGAAACCCACTTCTGTCCTGGCAGCACGGGTTCGTGAACTCAAAAGGGAAAACACTAACCGAGGGGGTTCCACTAAAGCGAAAGTAGCCTCAGCCTCCCGTGACCGAGCTGCCAGGTATTACAGAAGGGAGGATGATATGTCGGATCCCCCTGAAGAAACATCTAGCAGGTATGCTCAGGGAAGGAATGATAACCAGGCCTAGAGGGGCCCTGCCTCTAGCCAGGAAGAGGCACGGGAGAATCGGGACTTTTGGACAGTGTGGATCCGATGGCCTGGCACATCAGAGCCACAGAAATATGAAGCGTTGGTTGATACTGGGGCACAGTGTACCCTAATGCCATCGGGACATGTGGGGGCAGAATCTGTGTCTATTGCTGGGGTGACAGGGGGGTCGCAGCAGTTGACCCTGTTGGAAGCCGAGGTGAGCCTGACTGGGAAGGAGTGGCAGAAACATCCGATTGTGACTGGCCCGGAGGCCCCATGTATCCTGGGAATAGACTTTCTCCGAAATGGCTATTACAAAGACCCGAAAGGATTTAAGTGGGCTTTTGGGATAGCTGCTGTGGAAGCAGAAGGCATTAGGCAATTGAACACCTTGCCTGGACTATCAGAAAATCCTTTTGCAGTTGGGCTCCTGAAGGTGGAAGAGCAACGGGTGCCAATTGCCACTTCGACGGTGCACCGCCGGCAGTATCGGACTAATCGTGTTGCCGTGATCCCTATCCACAAGATGATCCGTGAGCTGGAGGGCCAAGGGGTGGTCAGCAAGACCCACTCACCCTTCAACAGCCCCATCTGGCCTGTGCGCAAGTCTGACGGAGAATGGAGATTGACTGTGGACTATCGTGCTTTGAATGAGGTGACTCCACCATTGTGTGCTGCTGTGCCGGACATGCTGGAGCTCCAGTACGAGCTGGAGTCCAAAGCAGCAAAGTGGTGCGCCATTATTGACATTGCTAATGCATTTTTCTCCATTCCTCTATCACCAGAGTGCAGGCCTCAGTTTGCCTTCACCTGGAGGGGCGTGCAGTACACCTGGAACCGACTGCCCCAGGGTTGGAAGCACAGTTCCACCATCTGCCATGGGCTGATCCAGACTGCGCTGGAAAAGGGTGAGGCTCCAGAACATCTGCAGTTCATCGATGATATCATCGTATGGGGGAACACGGCAGTGGAAGTATTTGAGAAAGGAGAGAAAATCATCCAGATTCTCCTGGAGGCCGGCTTCGCCATCAAGAAACGCAAAGTCAAGGGACCTGCCCGAGAGATCCAGTTCCTGGGGGTAAAGTGGCAAGACGGACGGCGTCAGATTCCCACCGAGGTCATCAATAAGATCACTGCGATGTCTCCTCCAACCACCAAGAAGGAAACACAAAAATTCCTAGGTGTCATAGGCTTTTGGAGAATGCACATTCCCGAGTACAGCCAGATCGTGAGCCCTCTATACCTGGTTACCCGCAAGAAGAACAATTTCCACTGGGGCCCTGAACAACAACAAGCCTTCACCCAGATCAAGCAGGAAATCGCTCATGCGGTAGCCCTTGGCCCAGTCAGGACAGGACCAGAGGTGAAAAATGTGCTCTACTCTGCAGCCGGGAACAAGGGTCTGTCCTGGAGCCTTTGGCAGAAGGTGCCTGATGAGACTCGGGGCCGACCACTGGGATTCTGGAGCCGAAGCTACAGAGGATCCGAAGCCAACTACACTGCAACAGAGAAAGAAATCTTGGCTGCCTATGAAGGAGTTTGAGCTGCCTCAGAAGTAATCGGCACAGAGGCACAACTCCTCCTGGCACCCCGACTGCCGGTGCTGGGGTGGATGTTCAAGGGAAAGGCTCCCTCCACGCATCATGCCACCGACGCTACTTGGAGCAAATGGATTGCCCTCATCACACAGCGCGCCCGCATTGGAAACCAAAATCGCCCTGGGATCTTGGAAATAATTACGAACTGGCCAGAAGGTGAGGCTTTTGGATTATCTTCTGAAGAAGAGGAAGAGCAGGTGACACGTGCTGAGGAAGCCCCTCCATATAACGAGCTACCAGAGAGTGAAAGACGATATGCCCTCTTCACCGATGGTTCCTGCCGAATTGTAGGTGCTAGCCGGAAATGGAAAGCTGTTGTATGGAGCCCCACACAACAAGTTGCACAAGCTACCAAGGGAGAGGCTGGATCGAGCCAATTTGCTGAACTCAAAGCCATCCAATTAGCCCTGGACATTGCTGAACGAGAGAAGTGGCCAAAGCTCTACCTCTACATTGATTCATGGGTGGTAGCCAATGCCCTGTGGGGTTGGCTGGAGAGGTGGAAAAAGGCCAGCTAGCAGCGTAGGGGAAAACCAATCTGGGCTGCTGATGAGTGGAAGGACATTGCCGCTCGGGTAAAGGAGCTACCTGTGAAAGTCCATCATGTAGATGCTCATGTCCCCAAGAGTCGGGCTAATGAAGATCATCGCAACAACGAAAAGGCAGATTAGGCTGCAAAAATAGAGGTGTTCCAGATAGATTTGGATTGGCAGCATAAAGGAGAGTTGTTCTTGGCTCGGTGGGCCCATGATGCCTCAGGCCATCAAGGCAGAGATGCCACCTATAAGTGGGCACGAGACCGAGGGGTGGATCTAACCATGGACAGTATCTACCAGGTTACCCATGACTGTGAGACGTGCGCTGCGATCAAACAGGCCAAGCGGGTGAAGCCCCTGTGGGATGGTGGGCGGTGGTCCAAATACAAGTATGGGGAGGCCTGGCAAATTGACTACATCACGCTGCCTCAAAGCCGCCAAGGCAAGCGCTACGTGCTCACAATGGTGGAAGCCACCACTGGATGGCTGGAGACCTACCCTGTGCCTCACGCTACTGCCCGGAACACCATCCTGGGCCTTGAGAAGCAAGTCCTTTGGAGGCATGGCACCCCTGAGAGAATTGAGTCCGACAACGGGACTCATTTCAAGAACAGCCTTGTCAACACCTAGGCTAGGGAGCATGGCATTGAGTGGGTGTACCACATCCCTTACCATGCACCATCAGCTGGGAAAGTTGAACGGTGCAACGGACTGCTTAAAACCACCTTGAAGGCACTGGGTGGAGGAACTTTCAAAAACTGGGAGATGCATTTAGCAAAAGCCACCTGGTTAGTTAACACCCGAGGCTCCACGAACCGAGCAGGCCCTGCTCAATCTGAATCCTTACGAACAACAGACGGGGATAAGGTTCCAGTGGTGCACATGAGAGGTATGCTTGGGAAAACTGTTTGGGTTAATTCTGCCTCGAGCAACGACAAACCCATCCGTGGGGTTGTCTTTGCTCAGGGACCAGGTTATACTTGGTGGGTAATGCGCAAAGATGGGGAAACCCGGTGTGTACCACAAGGGGACCTTATTTTAAGTGAGAAAGGAGTGTAGAGTTTCATTGTATATGTATGTGTACATATATAGTGTGTGTGTATGCAGAGTTTAAGAAAGGTATTGATTTTGGGATGATGCAAATGGTAATAGAATAAGGGGTAGATAATGTCCTGGGTTACAATGTATTCTATTACCATGAGCTGTTGAAGCCAGGTGCGGATGTTCCTTGCCTCCTCCCTTGGGACTAGCTTCTGTTAATAGCCCCAACAATGCCTTGCCCCATGACCCATAGATAACCTGCACCTGGACTATTCTTCTGTTAATGGGCCCATCAGTGCCTTGCCCCATGACTCACCATCCCTTTGTGAGATGCTCCGGCCAGGGGGAGGGAGCCAAGCTTTCCCACCGGGGATAAAGTCTGGGGTTTGGAACAGCACGAGCAGCGTTACCCGCTGGGATCCCAGAGGACAAGGACTACACCACCACCGGATTTTCGGAGAAGGACCAGAGTTCTTTTCTACAAGATCACCGCTTCAACAGGATCATTTCACAAGGAACTGCAGCTACCACTACATCGGACTGCTACCAGCACCCTGCCCGGCAGGGGGCCAGGTTGTATCCCTGACTCTGTCAGGCTTTAAACCAGTTTCTCTGTATTATTGTTTTGTTGTATATATTAGTAAAAACTGTTATTCCCATTTCCTCATATCTTTGCCTGAAAGCCCCTTAATTTCAATTCTATAATAATTTGGAGGGAAGGGGGTTGTATTTTCCGTTCCAAGGGGGGCTCCTGCCTTCCTTAGCAGATACCTGTCTTTCAAACCAAGACAACAAGTCAACATTTCTACTAAATAACTAGCCTCAATTTTATTTCAGGTTTTTCCCATTCATAGCTAAAATGCCCGGAAGTCAGTTTATTTATCTGTTATCTCAAGAAACAGATTCCCAAAGAGGACACAAAGTACAGATGAATCCTATTTTTACTCTCCTCTTACTCTTTCCCTTCCCAGTAGGCTGTAAGCTTTTAGACTGAGGGTTGCAATTATTTGTTCTTCTGTCTACTCATGTTACTGACCAAAAAAAAGGGATATTTCAGTTGGCCTGAGAATTTTTCATGCCTGTAGCAGAAAACTAACATGAAGATAAACTACCTACCTATAGAAGACCTACAGAGAGAGAAACACATTTTCTTATAAACATGTCAGAAGTCTGAAAGGATGAACATTTAATCACAAAGCAGACAGCCTCAGCACTGACACCAGACTGAAGTTGGGTGATACAAACAACTGTCTTGTAATATAAAATACAGGAACAAATGACAGGCCAAGGAGCACCTCCCTGCATGACAGCTCTTCTGTTGAGAATCAATCCTCTTCTAGGGTGAGAGGGTGTCTGGAACGGACAGCCTGGAAGACCAGAGAATGAGAGATTAGATCCTAGAGATTAGGCCAGCCTCAACAGAGGAGATAGCTGAAAAGGTGACCTAGAAGTTCTCTCATTTTTAGGACCGTCACAAAAATACCCTCCTAGAGAATAAAAAAATAAACACATGAATTACAGCATATTCAAAAGAGTTGCAGATCTCTCATCCATTTTACATACATAATTACTCTTGCATAGGACAGTCTATCCTCTATTACAGCTGTGCTTTGATATTTCTGTTTAAAATATGTATCTACTATATATATATATATTTGCCCGCTCATTTCCAAATTTACCTGCACCTTTCCATTTGGAGTGACTGGGGTGTGGGAACCCATATGAACCTTGTTCAGGCAGCCAGCTGCAAAGAAACTTCCTCTCAAGAACAGAGCTAAGAAGGTACTCCCTTAAAAATTCCAGAAACAGGGAAAAAAGCAGCTAAGCTTCAGAACAAGACATTCAGTACTCTTGGAACTCAAGAGAATGTCAAAAGAACATTAATTACTTCATGAAGGCTCCAAAAGAATATTTTAGGGGAAGAAACACAGGGAAAGGTAAGAAATAGAAGCAGCTTAGAAGGATCTTTTTCAACGAAGCTAAACCCAACTTCCTTATTTTCTTTATGCTACGATGCCCATTCTGCTGCTGTTTTCCAGCACTCACTGAATGCCAAAGACAAGTCTCGTCTAACCACCCTCTCAGTAAAGAACTTCTTCCTAATATCCAATCTAAACTTCCCGTGATGCAACTTGAGGCCATTTCCTCTTGTCCTATCATTAGTAAACTGGGAGAAGAGACCAACACCAGCCTCACTACAACCTCCTTTTAGGTAGTTGTAGAGAGCAATGAGGTCTCCTCTCAGTCTCCTCCAGACTAAACAACCCCAGTTCCTTCAGCCAGTCTCCATAAGGCCTGTTTTCCAGACCTCTCACCAGCCTTGTTGCCCTTCTCTGGACTGTCTCCAGCACCTCAATGTCCTTCTTATACTGTGGTGCCCAGAACTGGACACAGTACTCAAGGTGCGGTCTCACGAGTGCCGAGTACAGGGGCACGACCACCTCCCTACTCCTGCTGGTCACACCGTTTCTGATACAGGCCAGGATGCCATTGGCCTTCTTGGTCACCTGGGCACACTGCTGGCTCGTGTTCAGTCGGCTGTCCACTGCTCTAGGAGTGCTGGTAGTCTCTCAGGCTACGGGAGACTATGTATGTTCAACTCCTTCATGCAGATGGAAAACAAAATCATAGAATCATAGAATGGTTTGGGTTGGAAGGGACCTCAAAGATCATCTAGTTCCAACCCCCCTGCCATGGCAGGGACAATACAAGAACAGAAGCCACATATGCACAAGGAGAGCTCTATGACAGAAAAATCCACAAGTAAATTTTGTCTTAAAAGGGATTAAAAGTGAAAAACTGTCCCTCAATGTTTTTTCTTAACACTTACACTGAACAAGTAAACCTTTGAATATTTTCATGATTTTCAGATGTCCCAATGAAGTTTTCCTTTTAAATGCAGATGCTAAAACCAATTTTTCTAATCCAATAGCAGAACGTAAGAAGCATTCGGCAATACCTCAAGTACTGAAAAATGCACTATTGTTGCCAGCACACCATCTCTCTCTGGCATTTTCTTCAACTACAAACAGAAATACTTCAAAGTACTTCTCCATCAGGTAACTTGCAAGGCTTTTAAAGGTTGTTCAGAGTCAGATATTTAAACCTGCTAAAAGAGTAAATTGCTTCTCTGAGGATGCTTTAATATTCCTTCCATCATTCTTCTGTCGTTAGAGTAACTGAGAACAAATCAACACCCTTTGGGGCAATCAGAGACTTTTTTTCCAAAGTAAACTCTGCTATTATAGAAAAAGCACTTGCTTACAGGAGCTGAAACATGTTTTCTTTTTTTTTTTTTCTTGTTAAATGTCATCAGTGTGTGTTAACAGAAGTGAATCACTTGGGGGTTCCAAAACTTCCTTTTTCATCAGAACTCACACTATTAAGCTGAAACTCCAAACTGGCCTGACATACACTGCTCAGCTTAGCTCTAGATTTCTCACATGCCCATTACCGAAGTAATCTTAGGAGGAGTATTTGATGTTGAAGTGCTATTTTCCAAAGCACTGAAACTTTTGTTTTGAGCAAGACCTTTCCAGACCTCTCAAATGAAGGTAAAAGACAAATGTAGAACCTCAGCAAAAAAAAATTTAAAAAGGCAACCTTTGAAATAACTTCATATTAAACTCCCATGTGCATGTAGTCAAGAGTGACATCTCATGAAGAAGATACAACATCTAAAAACCTGTGAGAAATGACCATTTATTTCTCCATTGAATACCTGGCTTGAATTATTCTGCTCTCGCTCAAGAACAGACAGCGGCAGATCTTTTTTCCCCTTGAAGAACAGGGAAAAATCAATCAGAAAGCAGATTCTTTGTGAGGAGGAAGGCATGAGAGAAGATACATTCTTGTATTTACAGATACTAGAAACCAACAAAGTTGATGTGTGAACAAGCCTGAAGTGTGAACATTTGAACATTTCTGTTATCAAAGGCATGAAACACTTTTCAGGTTGACAGACACATATGACAACTTTAAACTATTGACCTATTCTGTAAGAAAACATATCATTATTGCATCATGGCTGTGTGCAGAAACTTTCTAGACTCACATTTATCATATAAAAACACCTGAATACTAACCATAACTCTGTACCCTCCCCACAGTCCCACAAAATTACTGCTTTTCTTCTCCCAAGAGAACTCCCATACCATTGCAGTCCTTTCTGTCCACTGAGAGCCCAGACAGCTTCTCCCCTCACTCCTGCCCTGCCTGCCATCTACTCTGCCATCTCTGCAAAACTGCATTCTATCTAGAGAGCAAATAAACCCATAAACCCTGCCCCGTGCTGGGGGTGTGCATTGGCTAACCAGCAGTAACCTCTTACCAAGGTCTAAAAGGCAGTAGATCTCCTGCATAAAGCGTACAAGGCATCTTTTTTTTTTTTTTTTTTTTTTTTAAACAGGGGAGTAGGAATATCTTGGGCCTGGTAAAAGCACATTTTCAGCCCAGAGGGATGTTTAAGACATCAGTGGATGTCTTATCTAACACCTGGTTCTACCTCAAAAATAGAACAATGGACCTTGTCAACATTTTTCAGAGGTTACTTGGTTGTATCAGGTATAATTTATTTCATGAAATAGATAATGACAGTCATTGGTGACCATCGGAAAGATACTGGCTTAGCTGAAGTCCTGGTCACATTATAACATCTCACAGAGCCAGTATCTTTTGTTTTGTCTAAAAAGACTTAGAAATACATATTGCATAACAGTATGAGTACTATAGTATACAGCCCAAATCATTTTTTTTTCCTGTGCTTTGCCTCAACTTCAAGAATTAATGAATCTGTTCAGGTTTTAGTCTACATACTAAAGGGAATCTTAACACTTGTTTAATTGCTTCAAGAAGATTATCAACTCTACACTGAAACTTTCTGTACAAAAATATTATTATTCTTTGTGCTCCATAAAGTTCCATTTGTCCCTATAACTAATACAGGGTATGAAAGTTCTAAGAAAAATATCCAGAACTATGGGAAATTGTGATCCATGACATAACTGCACTACTTTTCATGATTTTACTGAGGAAGGGATCAGAACTACAAACATTCAAAAGACATGAAGGCCTTGCTGTAAATGAAACTGCCCTTAATTTGACTTGTTTCCAAAACTGCAGAATTAACTGGACTTCAGTGAAGTGCTGGGTGAAAGAATCCAATTGTATTGAGCAGAATTCAGAACAGGAGAAATCCCTGATTGAAAATATTCACATAATTAAAAATACAAAAATTTATTATGGAAGATACAATATATAGTCCATCATTCTCAGTATTAGAAACTTATACAAAGAGTTACATCTTGTAAAAGCTAAAAAATAAAGGATGTGAACCAGATGAAATACAAGGCTTTTAAACAGAAAATTGTATCTTGCAGAAAAGTATCATCCAAAGCTACTTCCAGAAGAATTAGTTTGTGGTCAATTCCCAAAAAGTTGACAGTAGAAGACTGAGCAAATAATTCTTCTTAAAAACTATTATTCTCAAAATTATATATTACATGTCAGAAAAGACAATGTGACTTGCAAGAATTCTTTCATTATGAAAACCAGTGTTGTTCTCTCCTCCCCGCATCCAAGATAAGGGGTTTAGATCAGCCAAAAAAAATCAACCTTATAAAGGCACCTTCATAATAAAATAAACTCTGTGTGGAGTTATGATTTATCTGGTACTAGTGAAGTACTGTAATAATAGTGCATGACCACACTTCAGTTTGAGTTTGACTTTCAGTTTGACTTTCTGCATCAAAGTTATCCTCTACATCAGTGAATAATTTAAAAACAAAAGAAGAAGATACTATATCATGTTTGATCTCTATAAATCAAAGAAACCTTAACAACACACTGTGGCCAGTCATCTCAAAAGGAAGTCAAGGAGCTCATTAAGTCCCAGCTAACTGGCAATCATTTCTTTATCATAAAACACATCTCAAGGCAACACAATGTAAATAAAAATCAGGTGAAAGTGTTAGCACTTACAAAATTCTTTTAATCAGAGAGATATAGGTGTTTGGCATCAGTTGCTGATTGCTGGCTTTGCTCAAAATTATAAAGTAGAAAATGAGATCATAGAAGAAGTCTTCAACATCCTAATGTCAACATCCTGTTGAAGTTCACTACCTAAGGACAAGCTTAGGCATTTAGTATATCTGAAAAGATGGTGACAAAAAGTTATTCTTCAAAGAAAAATGCATAAAATTCTCATAGCTATGAGGACTGTGTTTGACAATTCTTGTGCTGATGGAATGAACACTGTTTCTCACTGCTATCACATAAAGGATGGAGACTGGCAACCTGTGTGGACCTGCACTAACCCACACCCTAGCAGAACTGTCTGATGAGCTGCTGCAAGATATCAAGGGCTTAAGAGTTGAAAGGAATGCTCCATTTATAACAGGCTGGGGAGCAAAAGCTGCTGAAAATTAATAAAAAGTTTCTAAATGCAGAGAAAGTCACAAGGAGAAGGCTGGCAGACAATACCTCCTACTGTTACAAATAGCATCTTTGCCTGTTAGCAGCCCTGTAGGTGCAGGATAATTTACTCTTATCGACATTGTAAGACATTTTTCTGTTTCCTATTTCCAAAGGGCTGGAAGAAACAAAAAAAAAAAAGGGGGGGGGGGGGGGAGGCAGGGGAAAGGAAAAGACAGTTTTCTGCACAAATTATAACTATACAGGTTTGCTGTTAAGGGCAGCTGTTTCTCAGAGCTGCAAAATATACAGAATTTCATATATCTGATTCTCTGCTAGAAGTTAACTCATCAAACCTCTATCAAAAATACAATTTTAACATCTGTTTGGACTTCCACTTATCTCACTGCTCCCAGACTCTATTGATTATCATTATCTGCAAGTCTCTAACATTCTAAAAAGCAGAGGCAAAGGGAAATGAAAGCAAGCTTTTTCATACAAAGACAGATGCTTCTAGGGCAGAATAAAAACTGATGGTGCTGACTGAAATCCAAGTCTAACTTCATCTCATCTTCTATAAATACACTGTCAATAGAAAGGAATAAGATACAGCCTAAACTAAAATATTTATTAAAACTATAATGAGAAATAAAGGAATGTGCCAAAGGAGAAAAGGCATTACATTATCAGAGACCAGCTGCTGCCTGCAATACAATTCCTGGGAAGGCTATGACCGTTATCTTTTGCTTTGCAACAGACTTCATACCTTTGGTGCATTATGTGCTTGACTGGACCACAGGAATGGGATATGAAATGTATGTTTGGTAGCAACTCTGCTGAAGTACATAATGAAAGTTGTTGCTTTAGCAAAGTAGTCTTATCCTTGCCTTGGAAAACTAAAATCTTCAGAAAGCTAGAATCCCAAACAAGAAGGGTACACGCTTGAAGCCTTTCCCTCTCCATTCTTCCCAGCTTGAAATATGTAGGTGTTCCTATATCTGCTCCCTAAGAACTAAGTCTCCCTTTTTCCCATCCTCCAACATTTATATGAATCCAGGATAAACAATGTGTACTTTGGAGACCTGCTCAGTAGTTTTTACAACCTTCAGTGCTCAAAACCAGGAACAGCAAGAGAAGAGTCTTCTCTTAACCCCACTGAGTCATCTTTGCACACATCAGGATGATCAATCAGTCTTTCTCCCTTCCTACCTATCACAAGATTATTTCCTCTTTAATTTGCAATTCAAAAACCATAAAAGACAATCATCAAAATCCTATCATGGTAGAAGACAAAAATGAGTCACTGTGATGTTTCAGTCTTTCCGTAGGTTATGGACCAAGAACAGACAGAAAATTGTTGAAATTTGGCAATCAATTTTGTTCCATCAACATTCCTACAATTAAGAATCAAAATAAAGAAGCCTTCAAGTATACAGATACAAGAATTTAGTGGACTGTATCCTCAGAACCACTTCTAGACTAAGGGAACTTTTTTTTTTGTTTAATTGTTCAGAGCTCTACAATCACATTTGTTTGTGTTTCTCTAGCACAATGCAGACTAACAGCAGATTTTGACCATTCACAATGACATATAAAGTAAGATTTAGCAATCATGAGACATCAGAGAAGGGAGGAATCCATACAGAGTTTCTACTATAAGTAATGGGTTATCTACTTTTGGGGAAAAAATAATTGTTTTTTCATTTTTTCAGGTATTGGAACAGGTTGCCCAAAGAGTTTGTGCAGTCTGTCTCTTTTCTTGGAAGTTTTAAGACCTGATTGGTTAAAGCCCTCAGTAACCTGGCCTGTCCTCACAGCTGAACCTGCTTTGGGCAGGAGGTTGGACTGAATGACCTCCTGAGGTCTTTTCCAAACTGAATTATCCCATGTCTCTGTGTGCTATTGTATAAAAAAACCCAAATAAGCAGGATTATCCACCAAGATTTCAGTGCTTCTTCATCTTGTTACCAACCTGCATATTCCAGAGGTTAGCTTCATGACTTACATGTATGTGAATTAAGAAGCAAAAGGAAAAAGATGGGGCAAACATGAAAAAAAAGAAATATTTTCTATCTCATTCCTTTCAAAACATTGCTTATTCAGAAGTCTCTTTCCACCCTGCTGGTAAACAACTCACAGTGAAAACAAAAGCCCTCAATTTGCTGCAGAATAAAATATTACACTTTCTCATCATGAAAGTCGGATCTATGACTGGACTGGGTCTGGCTGAGCTGGAATTGATTTTCCCCTATAGCAGCCCTCATGGTGCTGTGTTTTATGTTGGGAGCTAGAAGGGTGTTGATAACACACTGGTGGTGTGGCTACTGCTGAGCAGTGCTTACACAGCACCAAGGCTCTTTCCAACATTTCCCCCCAGTGGGATGGGGTGGGCAGGATCTTGGGAGGGGGACACAACCAGGACAGCTGACCCAAACTGACCAAAGGGATATTCCATACCATATGGTGTCTGCTCAAGTATAAAGCTGGGAAAAAGGAGGAAGGGGGGTGGGGTCACCCTTGGTCCTCCGAGGCAACCGCTACGCGTATCGCAGCCCTGCTTCCTGAGAAGGCCCGACATCACCTGCTAATCGGAAGTAGAGAATAAATCTGTTGGTTTTTTTTGCTTCTGCACGTGGACCTTGCTTTGCTTTGCTTACATTAAAACTACTTTTGTTTTACCCACAAGGGTTGTTTTTTTCTATCTTATTTTCTTTCCCCTTTTTTGCCCTGCTGAGAGACGGGGGGGAAAGTGATAGAGCGGTTTGGTGGGTACCTGGTGTTTAGCCAAGGTCAAACCACCACAAAGACCCTGAGAAGCATTAACAGATGTCTCAATCATAGAACAGTTAAATGTCTTCATGCCACACTAATCCATAAACGAAGTAGGCAACTATGCAGAAGATTCCTCATTTGTTCTCATATTAAGATGGCCTATAACAAGTCAACCTGCAGCATAATATTTGAAATACAGCTTAGCTGTATAGTCTGGTGAACTATTTTATAGACAGTGTAGAAAGCTGTGTGAGCTCAGTTTAAATGCTACATTCACACTGGTCAGTTGCAAGACTTTCAAGAATACCCCACTTTTTTCAGGTTTTTCTTCCCTAAGTAATTGCTAATTTATAGTTGTATCACTGTGAAGACTGGCCAGATAAAATATCTTTACATAGCATTTACACTATTGATTAGTGATAGATTATACATATAAATCCTAATATGATTGCTGAATAGACTTTTTGCCTTGGCCTCAATAATTTATGGGGAACATCACTTTTATCCAACAAAACAACAAAGTAAAAACGTGTAAACTTGCTTTGTAGATGGTGTTTGAAATGATGCACATTGAGTTCAAACATACTGACCTTTTAGACACTGGATGGCCAAGAGCATACTGAATTCAATTACCTGTCATCTATCTATTTACAGCAGCAAATTTCTTTTGAAGACGTACACACATACATACAGATGTATGTACATACATATGTAATTTATATGAGGGTATGCAGGTATATAGACCATAGAACATTCTGCAGAATCACTCAAATCACTAGAGCTGGGACAGTGTAAAAGGTCTCAGGAGATCCCTGTAGCATAAGTACCATATACTCTGGCATATCCTTTTTCCAAGCACTCTCCAGCAACAAAATAATGCAAAAGGATTCCTTCCTGAGAGGTCTCATCTCCTCGGACTGTGGAGATATACATAAAACTGAAGGCTTCTACATACAAGGAGGAAGCACTTGACCTGTTGGCAGGGAGGAGATATTTTGGACACAACAGAACTGAGTGACACCAATACTTACTTGGCAGGCATTATAAATCAACTGGTGTTCCAATTTTTTGATCCCTAGAATCTGCTGAAACATTTCATAAAGCTGTTCCTTGCTTAGAATCAGCTCCGATACAGCACTTAAGGCCATTCTATTCGGCTGTTTACAAAAGTCCTCTTCTCCCCTGTATATGGCATCGTATTTGGCTAGCCAAGAACTCAACACTGTCTCTTTGCTTAATCCATCGATTTCCGGCAAACTTCGGACTCTCTTTTCTATGTTTTTCTTAAAACATCTCTAAAGTCACTTGCAGAACATCCTCCACTGTGGACCATTCTTGTAACCCGGTCACTCTTGAGAAATACCTTTTAAAAAAAAAAGAAGAGAAAAAAGAGAAACAGAAAAAGTTAGGCATGGACACTAACACAAAACAACCCCTTACAAAGGGATTACAAGCTAATATTTTGCTTCTATGTAAGACAGCTTTATAAGGAAGAGCTATAGAGGCCAAGTTTGCAATATTTTTCATAAAGAAACAAGAGACCATTTTGAAATAGTAAGTTTCTGCATTTAATAAGTTCTTAAACCAAGTAGCTTTTAGAGTATATACATAAATTTACAATAGCTAAGCTAGAATGAAGTTTGAATTAACAGAAGCTAATTTAAAATTTACCTACAAGATTTAATTAATCTTTTCTCCATGAAAACCATAGAAGTCTAAAGTCACTTGCAAGTAACTCATGGATAAGCTACACTGTCTCAGAACTCAGGAGTATGTGTTAAAATATTATCTTTAAGCAAGCCAAGAATCTCATGGAGGATGAGACAGAAATTCAGGAAAAAAAATGTGGGGAATGTTGCACAAGAAGCCACACCAGCAGACCTGGATGAGAGCCCAGACATCCTGACTCTCATCGGCTGCAAACCATGGGAGAAGTAAACGAGATCAGTCAAGAGGAACCGAAGACAGAATACCGAGATAACTTCTGAGAACTGTAACTGCCACAGTAGGCCTTGGGAGTAAGATAAGAAACTGCTGAGGATAGGTAGCATGTGTTCAATTAGCCTGCAAGCTGATAGGAGTAGAAAAGGTAAACTACTGAGCTATGAGTATAAATATGAACTGATCTATTAATAGCTACAGTATCAATGTGTACCGATTTATTAATAGCCACAGTAACAGTATAAATTGGAGCTGATGTACTAATAAAGCGTCTTTCCTTCTGCACTACCTGGGAAGTCCGTGCCTTACTTGCCACAAAAAAATACTAGAGAAATACTCCAATCGATATTAACAATAGAGAGAAGAAAGACTCCAAGATACAGAACTGGTTCTGCTACTGTAGATACAATATTAGAGATACAATATGGGATTCTCTGTGTAAAAAACCCAAACAAAAACCAACACAAACCCCTGCCCAAATATACATACTCTAAGATATGACAAGGCAAATTATAACAACAAACCAATTAAATCAGCATCAGCACTCTGTAAGAACTTTCCAGTGTTCAAGGATTGTTGCATTCATCTCTTCTAACATGGGCCTTGGCAAGGTTCTCTGTGTGTGGCCATCTCATTTCTAGTAGCAAGTCTTATGAAACTGTTCTACAAAATGCAACCAACAAAAAGATGACCACTGCAGCATGATCAGCCATGTAAACAACTGATGCATGCCTTGGACAAGGGATAAACTGCATCATGCCACTGAATGGGTAACTCGGGGAGAACCATTGGCTTCCTGTAGTCTAAACAGATTTGCTATCCATCACTTTTCCGACTGTTTGCTTTCTTCCATCAGATGCTATGAAAGTGGAAGATGAGTTAACTATGCATCTTCAGATAGTCATTTTAGTCACTAAGAGATATGAAAATGCAATGAATGGAGACGATAGCACAGTAGAGTTCCGACTCCATATGCTATCACATGTTGGAAGATGGTGCACCTAACAACCAGCCTAAAATACTGCTGTGCTTGATTTGGAAAATACAAGAGACAAGGTGGAGAGGAGCTTAAAAGATGAGCAGAGAGGAGTACATAGGTGGAAACTGACCATGAAAAATATATTCTAAAAGTTACAGTGCTTGTTGATGCACATTTCCCTGTAGAATAATTTAAAATGCAGTTACTTACAAAATATATCTTTCAACAGATATCCTAATTGATATTGTACAGAAGGCTGCAGATTAAGCCTAAAAGTACTTGCACAAGCAGATTATTAAAAAAAACCCCATCACCAGTATCTGCTAATCACATTTTATGCTCTAACTGTACCATGACTGATTTCCTTTTTTTGGAAACACAAGTATCTAAGGTTAAATTATTATTCATAAAGGGACCTGACATGGTTACTGTCAATTAATGCTGATATTAATTTCCTCAAAATGCTAAACAAATATTGAATCTCATTTCAAAACAAATAATAATCAGAAATTCCGCTCAGCAATAAACTTATCAACACAAACAGGTACAAGGATATTAAGCTTTTCCTTGTTTTGACAGTCTGCAATTACAATTGATTCACTCCTCCAACAGCTTCACTGGAAAGCAAATAGAAAAATAATATTTTAAAAAAAAAATGACTTCAAACTAACTTCAGCTACTTTGTACTGTTCATAAACAGCATTAAATCTTCCATCACATTAGTTTCCATACCAAATCAGAGAAAGCAGATGCAGTAGAAAGAGTGAAATTTAGAATATTACACAGAATCACAGAATCACAGAATGTTAGGGATTGGAAGGGACCTTAAAAGATCATCTAGTCCAACCCCCCTGCCAGAGCAGGAATACCTAGATCAGGTCACACAGGAACATGTCCAGGCGGGTTTTGAATGTCTCCAGAGAAGGAGACTCCACAACCTCTCTGGGCAGCCTGTTCCAGTGTTCTGTCACCCTCACTGTGAAGAAATTCTTCCTCACATTTATGTGGAACCTCCTATGTTCCAGCTTACACCCATTGCCCCTTGTCCTATCATTGGATGTCACTGAGAAGAGCCTGGCTCCATCCTCGTGACACTCACCCTTTACATATTTATAAACATTAATGAGGTCACCCCTCAGTCTCCTCTTCTCCAAGCTAAAGAGACCCAGCTCCCTCAGCCTTTCCTCATAAGGGAGATGTTCCACTCCCTTAATCATCTTTGTGGCTCTACGCTGGACTCTCTCGAGCAGTTCCCTGTCCTTCTTGAACTGGGGGGCCCAGAACTGGACACAATACTCCAGATGTGGCCTCACCAAGGCAGAATAGAGGGGAAGGAGAACCTCTCTCGACCTACTAACCACTCCCTTTCTAATACACCCCAGGATGCCATTGGCCTTCTTGGCCACAAGGGCACATTGCTGGCTCATGGTCATCCTGCTGTCCACCAGGACCCCCAGGTCCCTTTCCCCTACACTGCTCTCCAGCAGGTCAGCTCCCAACCTGTACTGGTACATGGGGTTGTTCTTCCCCAGATGCAAAACTCTACACTTGCCCTTGTTGAAATTCATTAAGTTTCTCCCCGCCCAACTCTCCAGCCTATCAAGGTCTCGTTGAATGGCAGCACAACCCTCTGGTGTGTCAGCCATTCCTCCTAGTTTGGTGTCATCAGCAAACTTGCTGAGGATACATTCTGTACCCTCATCCAAGTCGTTGATGAAGATATTAAACAACACCGGTCCCAGTACCGACCCCTGAGGGACTCCACTAGTCACAGGCCTCCAACTAGACTCCGTCCCATTAACCACAACTCTCTGGCTTCTTCCCTTCAGCCAGTTCATAATCCACCTCACTACCTGATCACTAAACCCATACTTTATCAGCTTATCTACAAGGATGCTGTGGGAGACAGTGTCAAATGCTTTACTGAAGTCAAGATAAACCACATCTACCGCTCTACCATCATCTATCCACCTAGTTATTTCCTCATAGAAGGCAATAAGGTTGGTCAAACATGACTTACCCTTAGTAAAACCATGTTGACTGCTCTTAATGACCCCCTCATCCTTGATGTGCCTCGAGATCGTGCCAAGAACAAGCTGTTCCATCACCTTTCCAGGGATGGAGGTGAGGCTGACCGGTCTATAGTTACCCGGGTCCTCCTTCTTGCCCTTCTTATAGATTGGAGTGACATTTGCTATCCTCCAGTCCTCAGGCACCTCTCCTGTTCTCCATGACTTACCAAAGATGATGGAGAGTGGCCTAGCAATGACCTCTGCCAGCTCCCTCAGCACCCTTGGGTGCATTCCATCTGGTCCCATTGATTTATGGATATCCAGATTGCTCAACTGATCCCTAACCCAATCCTCATCTACCAAGGCAAACTCCTCCTTTATCCTGACTTCTTCCGGGGCTACAGGGATCAGGGGCTCCTGGGGAAAGCCTGCAGGAGTAAAGACAGAGGCAAAGAAGGCATTCAGCACCTCTGCCTTCTTTATATCCTCTGTCTCTAGGGCACCCCCCTCATTCATCAGTGGGCCTATATTGCCTCTAGTGTTTGTTTTATTAGCTATGTATTTGAAAAAGCCCTTTCTATTGTCCTTGACCTGGCTTGCAAGGTTAAGTTCTAAGGAGGCCTTAGCTTTCCTAATTGCCTTTCTACATCCTCTGACAACTGTCCTATATTCCTCCCAAGTGACTAGCCCCTCTTTCCATGATCCATAAATTCTTTTTTTCCACCTAAGTTTGCCCAGCAGTTCCTTGTTTAACCACGCTGGTCTCCTAGCTCCCTTACTTGATTTCATACCCATTGGGACGCTCTGATCCTGAGCTTGCAAGAAGTGGTCCTTGAATGTTGACCAACTATCTTGAGCCCCTTTACCATCTAGCACCCTGTCCCATGGGACTTCCCTTAACAATTGATTAAGGAGGCTAAAGTTGGCCCTGCGGAAGTCCAGGGTTCTGGTCTTACTTGGTACTCTATTCCTCCCACACAAGATCCTGAACTCCACCATCTCATGATCACTGCAGCCAAGGCTGCCATCAACCACCACTGCTTCAACAAGACCCTCCTTGTTGGTAAGTACAAGATCCAGCAGCGCTCCTCTCCTAGTCGGCTTATCCACCATTTGCATTAAGTAATTATCATCAATGCACTGGAGGAACCTCCTAGACTGTGAATGGCTGGCTGTGTAAGTCTTCCAGCAGATATCGGGGTAGTTAAAATCCCCCATGAGGACCAAGGCCTGTAGTTGCGAGGCTGCTTTCAGCTGCCTGTAGAAAGCCTCATCAACTCCCTCGTCCTGATCAGGAGGTCTGTAATAGACCCCCACAACTGTATCGCCCATGCCTGCCTGCCCCTTAATTCTTACCCACAGACTTTCAACTTGCCCCTCATCAGCCCCTGGAGAAAACTCAATACATTCAAGTTGCTCCCTCACATAAAGAGCAACTCCACCACCTCGCTTCACTGACCGATCTTTCCTAAAAACGACATAGCCATCCATGACCACATTCCAGTCATGTGAGCTGTCCCACCATGTCTCTGTAATTGCCACCAGGTCATAACCTTTAGACCGCACACAGACCTCTAACTCCTCCTATATTTATAGGTCTTTCCCAAAAAAACTCTCATATTTATCCAAGATTACATGACCCTATGTATTACTAATAAAACTGGATCTAATAAAAAAAATAATCTGCAAAATATACATCGTAAGATCATTAGAATATCATTCACCTTTTATTAACTTCTTTCAGTCATATTATTCAGAACCATTAATCCAAAATGCAGGGGCTGAAAAGCTGTTAGCACTTCCCTTGACTTATGAATCAGACTAATTTAACATTTATTTCTGATTTTGAAATTGATTTTCTAGGAGACTGCAGGAAAAATCTGTGCCATTTTTTCATCAGTTACCCATGGAAGGGGAGTTCTATCATAACACTAGGTTCCCACAACACTGACAATATGATGGCATGTTTATGTTGGGAAAAAAAACAGGTATGTGCAAATACGAAATATAATTTGCATGTAACCCTGACCTTAAAATGTTCCCTTCTGAAGTGTTTCAGGTCACGAACTAGACTTTTATTACATTTTCCAAAATTCTTCCAAGATAATTATTTCTCAAAAGATATGGTGGATATTAAAGAAAATTACTCAAAATATAACCCTAAGGTGTGAATAATAGAATACAAAAAGTACATGGTTGGTTCTGATAAGGAATCCATTGAACCTAAACTTATTGTACTACTCCTTTTTGAGCAGCAATTTACCAAAATTTTTCCTGAGGGGAATAAAATGTAGTATCATCTTTAAAATGAGCTACTTGTATTTGTGATAATTAAAAAGTAATATTAACATTTGAACAGAAAGACTCCATTTTCAAGACTCTGTTTGCAACAGAAAACCATAAGAGAATGGAAATTCATTTAGGAGTGTACCATATGTGCCTCAAATTTGACACAGTAAGATGCATTAAAAAGCTACTAAATGTCTTGTTATTTCTGTTCCTGAAAAACATATGGTACACTTCATGTTAAATGCAAAATCCTTTGCATCAGTTATATTTCTTGAGATTTGTCTCCTCAGTTTCAAAGCTGAGTCATTTTATGGCTGCTTTTTTTTAAAAAAAATCTAAATAGAAGTTTATGGGAATCGCTACTATATGGAGAATGGTATGCCCCCAGTTTCATGCCAATGGTGTTATTGTTTCCACTACTGTTCAAGAAAGCCCATCTTGCTGAGTATCTGTGGGTCCAGAGCCTAGGGATACATACATGCCTTACAATGCTGGTGGTACTTTCTTGGCAGAATTCATTTTTATAATGAAACATATAAGCTTTTGTAGTAGTCTTAATGTAGCCCGCCACACACTAAGCTTGCACTGTCCAAATTATTTTACAAGTTTTTCTATTCTCAGGCAGAAGACTTTACAAAAGGGTTTGATAAAGAGAAAATTTATGATCTAAGCCTCCACTTTTTAAACAAAGGATTGCAAAAACAAGCAAACAAAAAAGTGTATGCTCTAAACGGTACATTACCTCGAAAGGGAAGTATATATATAAGGATTTTTAAGCAAAATCTCACTTTCATACTAACATTCTCTTCCAAAGCAAAACACAGAAAGTATTCCACCATATTTTTAATTGCAAAAATGTTGTGTCTACAGTAAAAACCTCTTGCAGAACACCACTCACATCTGTGGTATATCCCGTGCTCTAAAATAAAAATCCTTGGTTTTGTAGGTAATAAGTTATAATGGCACACTTTTTTCAGCATAAAATTGTCTTCTTATTAATCATATGAAAACTGAATTTTTAGTTTCAGGGAATGTAAGTGTGTGCCTATGTGTATATATTCTGCTCTTCCTGGATATTAGGAATAACTTCTTCACAGCACGGGTTGTCAGACATTGGAATAGGCTGCCTAGGCAGTGGTGGAGTCCCCATCCATGGAGGTGTTTAAAAGTCATGTTGACATAGTACTCAGGGATATGGTGTAGTCGAGGACTGTCAGTGTTAGGTTAATGGCTGGACTTGATGATCTTCAAGGTGTTTTCCAACCTAGAAGACACTCTGATTTACAGATGTGTCTATGTAACGCACGTGTGTATACACACACACAGAGAAAAGCATTGCAGTAAGTCATGTTCATCCGTTATCCACTTTGGAGACAAATGGAATGCAGCTATAACTTACTGCTTCTTATGCTTTGAGTAAAAGTTTTGTGTGGTAACGTAGGATTTTGTTTAAGCAAAACTTTGTCTGCTCTTTTAAAATTAAAAAGGGTACTGAGAAGGGCAGAAGGACCACAGGAATGATTTCTCAGTCTCTGAAAGGGAAACTCCTTACTCATCTGGCCCTGTACACCTTCTAGTGGTACAACCGCACCAACATTCTCCTCTTCATTAAGCAAAGCAGCACTGGGAACTTAATTTGCCACAAGAACAGCTAGAGACTTTTCTTCTTTTTTGACAGTCACTGCTGTTCCTCTAGCTTTGAGGAGATCACATTTACACTCTAGACATCTCCTATGTCTTAAGAGCAATTTGGGCTGCAGCTCAAAATGCACTCTGTGCCTCTGGGACAGCAAAATTCTAGACATACTAGACATCATCTGAACCGGCTTACTTATCACCTTTCTTTACAACACATAGTTCAAGCTGCCTAATAGCTTTTTTCACTTATGTTAAATTTTGGCATTACTGGATCCAAGCTCTTGGTATCCTGCATGTTCCAGCACAGTAATAGGTGGAATAAAACACCACAGCCCTTTACACACAGAGAGGGCCTCTAAATAATGGTTCACTCAGGAGCTGTGCTAGCTTCCCACTTCTATTGCTATGATTACTTGTATGCCATTCTGAACTCAGCACAAAACATCCTGTCTTTCAGACTGCCAATCATAGCTGTAACAGTATCTTCTGCACTGATGCAGGCCATAAGAAATGCTTCATTACCTACACTTGGACATTTATAAGTGATTGGACCAAGGGCTCTAACTGATGCTGCACCCTTTATTTTGCTTGTGAAAGTACATTATCTCCTTCTAATTAGGACTATCCCAGTCTCTGTGTCTGTTGGCCTCCTGAAGTTTGCTGAGGAGCTGCATACACTGCAGTGCAGTCATTCGAGTATCATCACCAATCTAGACACATTCTTTAATGGTGAAGTTCTTTCAAAGACTCCAGCAGGTGCTCATTCCCACACTGTCTTCTTCCCAGCCTGGAACAAAATGCTTAGGCAAGCAACTCCCAATCCATGGGCTCGTGATCAAAGCAGACAAGGCACCATTAAGACTGAAAAGCATAACCACTGGGAAGATTTGGCCTCTCTTCTCCAAGCCCCAGTCACATCCTGTTCCTGAAGAAACAGACTCTAAGGGCATTTTTCCCAGTTAGTGATGGAGCTTGTCACAGATGCTCAGTCTGCTGGGAGATGTGTTGCTTTACCGTATTACTGCCACCAGCCCTGGCACTACTGACCTTTAGCTGGTGGGATATTCCTTGGGCAGGTGGGATACACTTCCCATCTTTCCAGTGTTTCCAGAGCTATCAAACTGTATTCCACACAAAAATTATAAGTATATTGCTATACACTGGCTCAGAAAGACTGGTGAGCCAGAGTTCGTTATCTAGATCTCTGATGTATTTATTCATGTCAATGTACTGCAACTGATGATTGGGACATCCTTAAAACATACTAATGTTAAAATTGAACTTTTTCATATAACTAAGGAAAAAGGCTGTCAGATAAGGCTTACAGATATTCATTTTTGGAGATTTTTTCCAGGAGAACCCTATCAACCAGACATAGATACACAAGTACAGAGGGCAGAATTTTGTCCTTAAGGAATCATTCTTGTGTTAAAGAGTTGTGGGGTTTTTGTTTTTTTTTTCTTTTACTTTAAGCTTACTTGAAACAAAGCTAGAACCGTATTAAGATTAGTGGCAACTATGTCATATTGTAAATTGTCCATTAAAATTAAAAAATACAAATGAATAAAAGTACCTCTTTGATAAAGACTGAACAAGGGCAAGAAGGACTTTGATGGAAATCCAAGGAACACTCAAGTTTGTGAATGCTTTTCAGGTTTCTGATGGGCTTTTCTGGTGTATTCTCCACTCAGGCTCCTGATGTGCTTCTTACAGTTACCAGAACTCCCGAGTTTATGACACAGAATAAATTTTTAGAAACAGCCAGCAATTTTCAGGACTAAATTGAGCTCTAAAATTTCTGCAAAAGACAGTAATTATCTTTCTAGGAACTAAAAGGAACTGAAAAAAGTTTCTGCTTTAAAAGTTTGAAGTGACACACATCACACTGCACTAGAAGTATTACTTGATGCAAAACAAAGCATTGGACTTTTACTGTATGTTATTAAATAGCACCTTTGCTGCTACTGCAGCAGCTCCTCAAAACCTCTCATACAAAAGCTCATTAGCAACTCTCATTGCAGTCAACAGCTCTCACACACTTCTTAAAGTCCTTCTTGTTCTTCAGGAATAAAAATATTCCCCATTCCAGTCATTAGCATGAGCAATGTTCTCTGGGACCAGCTCACACAGCCCTCAGTAGTTCTATTGCATTCTGAAACCACACAATGCATCACACCAAGAATTGGGGCTGGTTTAATGAAGGTGGGAAAAACTTCTGACAGTTTGGAGAACAGCTTCCACAACTACGTATTTTAAGAACAAAGGCTTATGCCTAGTAGGAATTAACATATATTATAACCAACACTGTTTGCTGGTATACCCTGGAGCTGCAGAAAAAAAACATTGTTTCAGATATGATATTCTCACTGCACTTAGGAGAGGCTGGAAAAAACAAAAAAAAAACTACTCCAAAAACTATGAAGTTACATTTAGATTAGGTTTAGTCTGATCAACTAATCGGTCTACAAGAACAAGATCATTTTGGGTCAAAAATAAATAGCTTATGCAGTAGCTTCATACATCTAATAGTACACATTAATTATTTTTATGCTAGTGGAATAAAATTACTGCATTAGCCATTTAAACAGCATTTATATTCTATTTTAATAACTGCTTTTAATAACTATTGGTTCCTGAACATGAGCTACTTACTGAGATTTGCTCAATATTTTGAAATCAGAAGTATTTTTTTTCATTTTTAGAAAAAAATTGTAAGACTAGCTTTCAAGTGTTCGTCCTTCCTCATTCCCTTTCACCCTCTAGAAATATCCTCCAAGCAGTATTCTGAATTTTTTTTCAATTTAATTATTAAAGGGCCATTTTTCTTTATCTGTGTAAGTCGTAAGAACAGAATTCTTACCTTCAGGGAAAAGCAAAAGATACTCAAATTTTAAGAGATCACACTAATAAACTCCTATTTAAGTACTTCTGTCATGATTTTGTTAATCACAGGTTTCTTCTAAAAATACTCTACAATGTACAGTTTTTCCTAATTCAGGGGAAAAAATTGCTGAAATAGAAAAATCTTTAAGTTTTGTTAACAGCAAGTTTTTTGTTTGTTTTTAAAACCTCCTTACAACATCACATTACATTAAGGCGAGAAAAGGAAATAAAATTTAAAGTAATATACTATCATTGTCTGAAGAGGCATAATCTTAATTTAATATTTTTCTTCCTTTTTAAAAAAAAAAACAAACAGCACATGTCTACTCCCCTTCTGGAGAATATTAAACTACGATTTCTTCTTATCAAGAGTAATGGTTCAGAAACCATCACAAGTTGAAATCTTTAGAAGGTTTACTTTGTTTTCTTCAACTCTTTTGGGCAATATAGCTGCACATTGGACATTTCCCACAGCTTAGTAACCAGCTACCTGAAAAAAACCCCACCAAAAAAAAACCTCTTGCAAATTATAACGTGTTCTTCTTCTCCAGGCTTACACATTCATAAGCATACTACACAACACTGTGCACTGGGATTTATTTCTTTGCCTCCTTTTTCAAGTTGGCACATGCAATTGCCTAAAGTCTTCCCAAATTTCCATTCCTGATGGCTACACATTTCACGAACTCATGTACTGCAATGTTTGTGGCTTGGGCACAAGAGCAGAGTGTGCTATAGTGACAATCACCATAAAAAAACACACAAAACTATTTCGCCCAGAAGCAGTGTTTTCTCCTGCATTCATTTATTAAAGTTATCCAGATGCCCTTTTGGAACAAGCATATTTATCCTCCTTTCAAGGCTGACAACAGCAACAATAGTTTTTGCAACCTGGTGAGACATAGCAGGTTCTATACTGTTGCCTATATAAGCATAGCTGTTGATTAGCAATAGCTGTACTTGCTATAGCCATTGCTGTCTTCTCTTTAAAAGTGCAGTCTCCCCTTCCACCAAGCCCTAGAGTTCACCATCTGTCTGAAGGGTGTTGAGGGACTTTGTGCACTGTGATATTGGCCCTCAGGGGGTACCAGCACTGCGGAGGAGTTATTCTCCAAATATCACCTAGATGTGGTACAACTTCCCTCTCGAGTGACTTTGCTCACACAGGCAATGAATGTTTGATATCTGTGTGGGCTGATCCACAGCAACATATTCAACACTGGCAATCAGAAAGAAGCAAATCCTGTTCCCAAAGATAAGGCTCAAGTACCTTCAAGCTAGACCCTGAATGAGGGCAATTACAAGCAAGTAATTCTCATCTTCCAGTTGTCTATGGCAGGGAGAAATCAGCGTATTTCAAAATGCTGTGATGCTTGGTCTGTTGAAATGTAAGAAACAGCCTGCCATTAAAAGAAGTCTCAGTAAATCTCTGTTCAATGATGTGACTGGGACATCTTCTGACTTGCTGCTAGGGAGAAAGCACTGTTCCCTCTGCACATTGCTTTTCTCCTGGCTAGGATATTGTAAGCCTGCTGTAGATAATGCCATGAGGTCCTCACCTATATGGTCTACTCATCATCCCTATTTAACTGTGGAAATAAATGTGTAAATGTCACTGGAGACTGAGCAGTTTCTGTACAGGCTTAGGCTTTTCTACTCAACAGCTCTCTCCTGCTAAAGAATCCGTATTATCTCTGTTGATGCTTCTCAAGACATTCTGATACAGGAGAAAGAACAGAAGGCACAGAGTGGATCTAGAATAAATCATTAAGTTCAATAGTTTTAAAACAGAAATGGTACTCCAGCTGTCAGCCTGCCCAGGGGAAGATGTTAATTACCATCATAGCAAGAGAAACAAAGTCTATGCTAGACACAAGATGTTCTCAACATACATCTTTTTAATGTATTGACTCATACAGACCATAAGCACAAGTGCAAGCATTTTATACTGAGCAACATGCAACCCCAAAGAGAGGGAGAAGAATTTTATGTTTAAAGCACACATTTGTTTGCTTGCAAGTTAAGTGCAGAGGTTGTCTTGTCACCAAGCCAGACAACTTACCAAGAACCCATTCTTACGCTCTTTTCCCAGTTTATTCAACACTTGGTAAGTAAAGCAGACATGAAACCATTTCAGCATGGAGATACAAAGCAGAGGTTTTCCTTCACCACCTAACTTCACCACTTAAGGAACTTCTTCATCCACTGTGTAAGGCTGCAACACGCTCACTGTTCTTGGTTATATCCATTGCCATCTACTCAAAAAAAAAAGTCATTTGCAAAGCTTCCTTTAGCTAAAGTGAATTTTCTTGGTTAGTAAAGTGAAATTCATCAAGCATTAGGAGATCATCAGCACATTGCTGTCAGAGTTTCTTCCCTCTTTATAGAAGAGCTCAAAATTTGCTCTCCAGTATGCTGATCTTGCCTGATCAGAACTCCTCCCTTTGGGGACCAATGGAAAGCTCTAGGTGCCAAGAATTTCAAAGGGTCTGTTTTTGCTACCACAAGCCACAAAAAGACTGTTAATTTGAAGGTGTAACGCAGTGTGCCTTGGAGATGTCACTGAAAAAAGGCTTACTCTCCCTGCACTACTGGTCCCATTCATTTTTCAGCAAAGAAATTCCAGAAAGAAGCTCTCTGTCCCTGAGTATAAGGAAAGAAGCTGAAGGACAACAAAAGCAGCTAGAAATAATAAAGCAGAAAGAAGAAAGAGGAAACTGAAGATAGAAAGAAACAGTCTTCAAAAAGGAAATATATGTACAGAAAAAAAATGGGTAGCAAACACAGCCATGCAAAAAGGATTATAAAAAACATTTACTTAATATATTTAATTTACAATCAAAAATGATGATTAGTTTATGCATAACTACCTCCTTCAGTTCCTGCGAACTTGAGAAAAACACACAGCTATTCAAATTCATTAGCTTACATTTCCATTTGCCTTGCTAAAGAACTCCTCGATTTGCTGACCTTTTGGTAGTTTTATAGTGCTATACAAAATATGACAAATGCCAGCACTTCATCTCTTATGATAGTGTTTATCTGTTAGGATACAATCTTTCTAGACACAAGATCTAATTTCTTACATTAAATTTGAGAAAAAGTGAAGTAAATGGGCAAGTCCAATAAGGAAGGGAAAACAATCCTTCACTTCACTGAATTTTCCTCTAGAGTCACTTGTGGTTCTAAATTTTATTCCATTTGACTAAAAAGTGGAAGTTATGGAAGTGACAGTTTTCATTACTGGTATTGCACTGGGCTCATGTGAGAGTTAACTTGTGTTTTCGCAAAGGGTTGTGAGAATCATGTTTTTGACGAACTGAGAAAAACACCAAGGCCTTGTACATCCAGGTGCCAGATAATGTAGAAGGATGTGAGAACCGACTGATGTTTTTACGCAGCACTACAGAACAAAAAACCAGGGCCTTGTACAGAGATACCAAACTAGAAAGGAGCCTCGTATAAAGACCGTCTTGTTCAGTACATCCTGGTACCAGATAATGTAGAAGGACAAGAGCTACGCATAACAACTTTTTCTTAGAATGTTGTGTCTTACAGGGATCAGGAGATAGGGTGCACCTGAGAAAATATTGCCATCATTCCACAACTGTGCATAAACAGCCGGCTGGGAAAAGAAAAACCTATTATGGAAACCGGAAAAAACCTCTTATGGAAACTTATTGTAATAGAATGCGTCGGATAGGCTGTGAGCCTGGAGTATCCAACCGATGGAGAAACAGGAGAGCATAACCCGCGTCGGGATAAAATATAGAAATGCTTTCTTTTCTTTGTTAAAGCGCGCGTCTCCACTTCGGCCACGAGGTGGCGCGCCCGCCATTGCAATCACGAATAAACGGAGCTGCTTCACCGTGATCCTCTCCTGAGCAAACTTTTTCGGCCTAAAACTTCGTTTCTCACACTCATTTTGTCAGAGATTAAAAGAATTGGCTATTTCATTTCCCTATTACCATTGATGTCCTCCTGCATTAACCATTTTCACCTAGGAATGGATTAACAGCTTTTAGTTTGAATGAACATACTACCATATCTCTATTTTTAAATATAATACCAGGCAGCCTATAGCCAGAGTCATAGTATCTTCAGCTGAGATCCTTTTGGTCTCTATTCTTCCCCAGTACCCTAAATACTTTCATTTAAAATGAGGACATTGTTTGGGAGTATATTTTTTTACTCGTCAAGAACAATTTTCCATTTTCAATTTATATATTCTGCCAGCACAGATGAAGGCTGAAAGAGTACATGAGCAAATAGAAATTAGGATGAAGTCACCTGAAATGCCATCACATAACATTATTTTTCTGGTGTGCCTGCTTTAGCAACTGAAAAAGTGTCAGCAAACTGATAAATTTAAGAAATTAACCTGCTACTATTTTTCTCTGTATTATTTAGTTCTGGTGGTTTATTTTTTGGTAGGGTGGAAGGGGTGCTGTTGGGTGGGGAGAAAAGTTAAATCATTGAGTTCACTCTGTGGTCTAAGGAAACTGGAAAAGAACTGACACACCATGAATACTGCAGAATGTGGATAGTCACTAGACAAGAGTAGACCCTCTTGAGCCTTGCAAGGCTTACCAATGATGTCTCATCTTTTAAAATAGCATCTTTTTCCTACTATGATCCATTCTTCTATGAAGCAGTTCTAAGGAAGCCAGAAAGCTTTAGTTCAAAATAACTGTTTGTGCGGCAATTATGTATTGACAATTTCTCTTTCCAATCTCTATAAAGAAGTGATATTTTCTTGTTTCTGTTGCGATGATGAACTGGGGGAGGGTACTGGTGAGTTGACCAAAAGATGCTGATGTACAAGTATACTAACCAAGCACAGATTGGCTTGGAAAACAGAACTGAATGCAGCCTTGGCATATTCTCAGTTGACATAAAATTGAGAGGAGCACATGACAGCAGAAGGGTAGTGCTACTATTCAGGAGACTCCTGGACAAATAAGCCAACAAAAATCTCCAGATGTTCAGCACAGCCAAAAGCCAAACCACACTTTCAGAAGAAGCAGTGGAGCATGTTATACAGAGAATCTCCACTGTCTTCATCCTTGGAGATATGTGAAGCTTCCCTGGACAAGGTCTGGAACAGCATGATGTATCTTCAGAGCTAGCCTTGCTTTGAGAAGGAGGTTTGACTAGATGAATTCTAGCGGTCCCATCTGTCCTAAATTTCTCTGTTTCATAGCCCTCACAGAAAAGGTAGATGGAGTATGGACATAATTCAGCTTGCTAATGAAGTTCTATAAATTTTTGTGGAAAATACTTTGTAAAATTACCTAGTTTGGTGAAATAATTTTTTTTAAACGTTATCAGAACCCAGAATAAAATGGATACTTTGTTCCGGATTTTATTCCAACTGTCATTGTTATCCTTTCTGTTCCTTGAATTTAAGCCAAACTAGGTCTGAAACATGTTGCCACACAGTGATAGGCATATAACTTTTATTTGTCATGTGCCAAACAGAAGTTACAGTGTCTTGGTTTTGCCTGCAAAGAAACGAATTTTGAGAAGAATAACTTGGGGGGTTTTATTTTTATTCCATTTTTCAGAGAAGGGGAAAATCTTGTTATCTGTGAAGCCTCCACACATTATTTTTCTCTTAGAACTGATAGAAACTGAGAAGTGCATGCAGAAGTTACGTGTGCGGGGAAAAAGCTGAGATCTGCACAACCAAGAGAGGGTTTTACGATCACAGTGTGTCCTTAGGAAGTAGGCTGGAACAGAAGATGAATGTCAAACTTGGAAAGATGAGGTTGGGTTGGAGGAGCATGTATTTTGCTGATGCTTCCATTAGTTCAGGCAGCTCTGCTGTAGCCTCCTCAGCTACATCTTTGGTGGCAAAATGTCCTGGTGCAAGGTTGTTGACAAGCAAAGATCTTCAGTGCAACACTTCTGAGGTATGAAAAAGCAGCTTCTGGTAGCTTAATTTCTACCACGGGCAAGGATCACTGTATGCATCTCTGTTAGGCATAATTTTCATTGCCACCTGCATGAGCCATCATCAGCTTTCTTGGCTGGAAGCTTGGCTTGCATAGCTTTCAGGCATGACTGGTCTCCTTGTGGCTCTATCAACCCCAAGGAAGTAAAGCCACAGTGCCAGCATGTACTCTGCATGGGAGATGGCCCCAAACAGTGGTGACATGAGCGACAGCAAAATATAACTGGCCTAGCTGCAGTGTGTCTATGCAGCCATTCAAGACTGAGAAGAGATCAGTTAAGTTTTCCATACAGAAGAAACAAATACAATAAAATCAATCTAGCTGATGACTGTCAGCTAAATTCTGCTGCGAATCTCAGGTAGTAGGAGTAGGTACAAAGAAAATGATTGCAGTCACACTGACAACCTCATCTCAGAGGAGATAGCTTTTATTAGGGCATGATATTTACTGCATTTAGGACAAACACATAGCAGATGCTTTCTTGCCTAGTGTGGCATAGTCTGTAAAAGGTTGACAGTTGTTTTCAGAAATAAAGAAATCTGCTATTGCTATGAGGAACTTCAAAGTAATTAAATATTTCTGCATTTCTTTATTTCTTTTCATTCTTCTGTCTAAAAATTAGGAAAGTCTGATTTTTTGTATCCCCTACAAAATATTTGCTCCTCTTCATTCTCAAAATACTTATTTTGCTTTTCCTCTCAGGTGGCCAATCCGACCTGTTTGGAAGCTGTCTTCAGTTCTATGTTTTGGCAGTGTGGTACACTTCCTTCACATAAATCAGACTTCGCCTTTGCTCCCTGCCTATGTTTTTTGTCCCATCCTGTCCACTCCCTGAAGAAAACCAACCTCTAAACCCTCTGTTCCTTGTGAAGTGTTTTACAATCCTGTCAAAGAATCTTGAATATGCTGCTCTGGACAATGAAAACATTTAAAGTTTCAGACTTAATGGTACAGAAAATATTTCTAACTTACAGTGAAATACCCTGTAAATGGAATTGAATGACTAGTTGTTTTGCCAATTACTAGGCCTAGCACAAAGGACACAGCTAGCAGTAGAACAAACCAATAACCAGATTCTATTGCATACAAAAAGGTCAGTACATGGGTGATTGCTGGGGGTACAAACAAGTCAATCAGATTACACATAACAGACATCAACCCCAGTGACCCCAAGAATGATACAACACAGCCAACAATCAGTGGAACAAACAAAGCAACCAAGTCTCCCATGGCAGAGATGGGAAACAGCCAAGCCAATAGGCTGATAATAGAGGATAGAGGTAGCCACATATTGTTTTCACAGAGCCAACATTCACAAGCACCAAACCTGAGCAGAGCTCAGTTGCAAGGAAAGTCAGGAGATCCTTCCTCAACAGGGAGACTCTGCAAAGTGCATCTACCTCACAAGCAAATACTCCACCCCTCCTGCAAGTGGTCCCAGCTTTTATCCCCAAAGCAGGACACCTGGCACTCATTTACCCAATGCAGGGCACCTGGGGCTTGTTTACCCAAGGGCTTTCCCTACAAGGCCGGCTGCACCTTGGAGGAAAGCCAAAAGGCAAACTCATCCCCTCCTTTTGAAGGACTGTGGGAACCACCCATATGTCAACCTTAATTCAGGGCTCGGGGTTCAGACCCCAGCACTTCACCAGTATGTTATTGTTAGTGTTTCTGGTTTTAAACAAGTGGCAGATCAACCAAAGGTAAATGCCATGTTGTGCTTGTTCAATTATAAAGAATGAGAAATTTGTTTGATAAATGTATTAGCTGATTTTGGAAATCTAATATTTGGTTTTACAAGGCACTGAATTGTTGCACAATGAGTATGTGCACAGGGTAGTCTGTGCTGAGTGACAGCAAACGGAATCCTTGCAGACACTGTTTTACTTGGAATAACTTCAACTTTAAGAAAATCAAGGAACAGCTAAGGTTGCTAAGTGACAGCAAAATATTTATCCGTTATTTAGAAAATAAAACCGGTTTGTGGAATGAATAGTAAAGGACAGCATATATTGTGTGCCACCCATGTGCTGTATAGGACCATTATTGTACATGATGAAGACCTGCATAATTCAGCATAGTAACCACAGCTATCACCCCTGTCTTAGTACTGAGGTTCTCTAATGTTATTTATATAGTCGTCTTCCTCAGAAGAAAATCTTGATTAATTCACTATAAATGAACCCTCTCCATCTCTGCTCTGAAACACAAGTAAAATTGTTTGTGTGGGCAGATACTGGAAGAGGAGGCAAGGTGGGGAAGAAGGAGGGAAAATGGAGTGCGAATCGCTGTTTATAACTGGCTGTTTGCTTTGCAGGCTTATTCTCATCACTCATGTGAGATGAAGCTCATTAACAGCCAATGATGTGGCATAGGTGTTTTGTCTTTCTGGAAGAAAAGGATAGTGACAGGTTCAGCCTAAGGCTCTATGCCCTGCCCTTAGCTCTTGCAGAGGAAGTGTGTGTCTGGCTTTACAGAGTCCAGCTCTGTGTATAAAGCCCTCCCTATCACCATGGGGGGGGGGGGGGGGGGGGGTGGAGGAGGTGGAGCAAAGCAAAGCAAAGCAAAGCAAAGCAAAGCAAAGCTGGGGTTACAGCAGGGTTGGTTAGGGACAAAGACTTACGTGGCTCTTGAGTCTTGTTTAGCAGTAGAGTGAAGAGTTGTTTCAAGTGTTACTAGATGCTGTCCTGCCATTTCTAAAGCTCATTTAGGAAGAGGAAATCCCACTGTGTTCGATTGACCAGTACCCCTGCACAGCTGAGCTGGAATACCCTGCCAAGGAGGCACAGGAAGGAAGTTGCTGAGCACGCTACTGCGGTTGGAGGATTTTGGAAGTTGGGGAGCCCAGGGAGATGGCAGTTAGATGAGCACTTAACCAGCTACCTTTCATGGCTGTGTGAAATCATATGAAACTAAACCTAAAAAATCCCATTGAAAAGCATGTGAGGTGCATACTTGCTCCTTTTGTAGGCATGTGGAGCTTGAGTGGAAAACTTGGTTTGATGTGCAAGTGGACCTGTTAAATGTCTAGGGCCTTGAACACATGGTCTAATTGAGTTGATGGGAAATTATTGGTAGTTGAATTTTTATTGTCTTGGAAGTGGTGTCTTAAATTGAGTGTCACTGTAAATGCATTGACCTGTTGTATTGACCAGGTTTGGCTCTGGCTGAGGGTGTGGGCAAGTGGAATGAATTATCCTATAGTGAAACTCAGGTCATGACATCAGAAAGTTGGTCCTTGGCATATTTTCTACTCTTTTCTTCTTCTCTTCCTTTTTATTTTTCTTGACAAAGAGCCTGGCAGGACAAGAAACAAAGTTGTGTTCAAAGAAGCTTGTGAGAAGTTGTATGGAAAAGGATTTATTTGTGCCTTCATTTCTGTTCATTCAGGAGGTGCAAATTTTTATCTTCTGACTGAAATGGAAAGGAGAGACAGCTGTTTGAGGGAATGCTCATTGAGTTATTTCTTTTTCCACTCTGCTCTCAAAAAGTACGGTTTTGGCTAAAGTTGTCCAAAAGCAGATGCTGCTGTGGAAGTCATTGGACAGAACAGCGTAGTTTTGAAATTACAAAGCTGCTTATTTTTAGGAAGTATTCACAGTCTTAAGTCATGTTTGGTCCTACAGATCGTATGCGCTGCAGCTCAGTATTTGGAGAGTGGCTCTTTGGTTGGCTCCTCCCTATGACTTTCTTTTTGTAGTCTGCATAAGAAATACTTTATCTAGCTCTCTCCGTAATTGTAGTCATCACTTCCTGTTGTTTTCCTAAAATACCCATATGGTCTGAGAAAGGGTAATTTCACACTAGAGTGTGGGAGCAGGGAAGAAGCAGTGCTGTTGCTTGTGTTAAGGTCAGGGGCTTATTGATACTCGCACAGATCCCAGCTCCAAGTGTGAAGATGTGCATCCTGTGGTTATTTCTTTGCTATATTTCTAAAATTGCCACAAGGTGGCAGTGGTTCAGAACGTTATTCCTCCAGTACCAGCTCTTTGGCTGACTGCACTTTCGGGGAATAGGGTCAGCCGCAGGCTGTGGTGGCAACCTAGTGTCCACGGTGCTCTGGGGCATGGGAGGAGAGGCGGTTGTAGCCAACACACAGGCCACATTTTAAGCTTCTTAATTTTAAAGGCCAAAGTTTTGTAGGGGTCAGTTGTGCTGCGAGTTACGTCTTTGCTAGCTGCTGTTGGCTATGTATGTCTAGAGCAATAGCTGCTCTGTGTACTTAGGCAGCGAGAAGCAGGTGAAAGTGCTCTAAATCTAGCATCACACTGTGAAGCTAGGGTTCTACTTTTTCCTTTTTTTTCTTTCAAAGAGAAGATAAGCAGTATTACTGTTACAAATGCATACATGCTTCATTTTTTCTTGAAAATGTTGGAATTTATGATTTAATGAAGTAAAACCTGTGACATTGGAACTACTTCCTAAACTGCCAGATCTGTTTGAAATGCATCCTCTTATAAAAATAAGAATTTAAACTCTGTGTAAAATCCATTTAGTGAAATTGTTTAAAGGTATGAGTGGAGCTAAAACAAAAATGCCTCTAGGTTTTCATACCCAAGTTTCACTTTAGAATGGAAAAAGCTTATCTTTAAATTAGTGGTCAAAGAGGAATATATTGGGATATATAAGACTACTTTGAAATGTTAAATGCAAGGTGGGAATTTTTTTTAATAGTTAAATGCTTGAGGCTCTTTTGATACCTTTGTATTACTCTGTAAATTATGAAAAGTTAAATTGCTACGACAACTTGAAAAAAGTTCTTAGAATAAACTTCTCAAAGAGTTATTTATCTTAAATATGTGTGTTTGTTCTTTGATAGGCTACTAAGGTTAGCAAATACAAAGTAAAAAAAAAAAAAAAATTACCTTTTGTGAAAGGCACCAGGATGGAGGGGAAGAGAAATTTTTATCTGTTGTGTGGCTGCAATAAAGAAGCAGCACATTTGAAGACAGTTAATCTTGTTTTCCCCTAAAGTTGACTTTGCTTATCTTTAGTCATTCTGCAGAATGCGATCAAGCCTGATATTCTGAGTCGCTGGAATTTAGTTATACATTCTTCTATGAAGCAGCAGTAGTTATTTATGAGGTATCACACAGAGTTAAAACAACAGATTTCATACCACTGAGAATGCAAAATCCAAATAAACAATACAAAACTGAAGCAAGTTGATGGAAAGCAACAGAATCAGTGAGGTTTTGCTGTATGCTTCAGGTGATAATTAGAGTTCAGTTTACATCTGGGGGTAGATCTAGTAATGTCAATTTTAATTTTAATTTTGCTGTTCATGGTTCTTTCTATTAGAATTAAAATGCAGACACAGAGGCACCAACAGTAAAGATGTAAAGAAGTAGTGAGGGACTAAAAGCAAAGGTCTGACACGTATGGATCTTGCACAGACGACAGGAGGAAAAGGTATGTGCAGTGGAAAGGTAATCCTGCTGCAGAAGGATTTTGAGCTCCTTTATGTGAACTCTTACCAGGGAGAATGTGGCCAGGTTTATTGCCCTTAAGTTTAAACATTTCACTTGGGATTCTGGTTGTACATGATGCCCTCAGCTCTTGTTCCTTGTTAACAGAGATGAACCAACTTCAAAGGTAGCCCAGACTCGAATAGGTTGAATTGTTTGGCAATATCCAAGAGCTGATGTCCTGTACAGATGCCTGTTTCTCTCCATTTGCTTTTATGACATTCTAATGCAATTAGACTTCTCTTTTTTTTTTTTTCTCCACATTTCTATGCTACTTTTACTGTTAGTTTTGTTTCTTTTTTAAAGGTGCTTGCCTGCAAATTGAAGAGTGTTAATGAATCCATTAAAAATGACCAACATAAAGAAAATAAAAGATGAGTGAGAATTCTACGTACACTCAGTGTTCTGAGAAATAAAAAAGAGTAACTGTATGCTACAGCAGACTACTATAGATAATTCTGTATCTTGACAATTAACTGTATCTCTATGTATTTGGGTCCTGTAGAATAGACCTCAGATCATCCTTAGTGCAAGGTGTAGCTTTTCATGTTTTCCATCGGATTTATTATTTTTTTTTAGTTTTGCAGGAGAACTTTATTCCCCTACACATCCAGATTTGACACTAAACTGTAAGTAATTTGAGAAAGGTACAGTAATCCTAAAATGCCACTCAACCTTTAGAATTACTTACTACCTGAAGCAGTGAATGTGAAAGCCATATATAAATATTTTAAAGGCATTTTGGTTTGCTGGACTATGATGGTTAGAAATGAGGAAGTCAATTAAATTTATATTTAATTGCCTTATTCATAATGTTTTTGTTTGATGCATGGGTAATAGACAAGCAAATCGCCTAAAGTCTGCAAGCATGAAAACACATTTCCATAATTGCTTTGGCAGGAAGCCCACATGTTCTTGTGGCAGAGCTATGAATATTCCATGGGATGAAGGAGCTGCTTTTTCAGCAGTGGTGCACCGTCTGCGGGAGCACTTGGCTCTTTTAAAGTCCCCTATGAGAACAAGTGCATGCTGAAGAAAACCTCAAACCATCCTTAAATAATTTTAATTTTCTCATCTCTCAGCTTGTCCAATATCATTTAGAAATTGAGAGAAGAATAAGAGGGATCTAATAAGGGGAGAGACCTGTCCTGCGTATCTGGGAGTAAAGTTAGAAACAGCTAACGTGGTGCAGATTTTGTGCAAGGAATGGTTGTCTGGCAGACAGGTGGAGAGATGGTGTATGTACAGACATAATACAAGCAGTTCTCTCCCATCGATTTTTAACTAGCAATGGTACAGGCTGGCAACGTGTCAGTGTTGGGCTGCTGCTCTCAGGAGCTCACACGGGTAATTTTTCCAAGTCACAGCAACCTCTGAAGTTTGTTTGCCTCAACAGGAGGCCTTTTTTCTGTAGGGGTTTCTTGAGGCTTGTTCTGTATTGATAATAATTCTGTTAAGATGAGGAACAGAATCATCATGTATTTTTAACTAGTTTGGATTTTTTTCAAAGGCATAGTTCTTTGGCTTTGCATTGCTACTGCCTACATTTCAGCAGTTTTCAGAGGATTTCTCATATCAAGTGTTTAGATGGCATCTATGCTGTCGTGTCCTGTGAAAATAGAACACCTTTCAAGTTTGCATGCAATTTGGAGAGTTTTGCAGTAAATTGCTACGTGTTTCATAGAAGTACACGACTTGACAAACTCAGCAAACTTTATGTAGGGTGAAAATCCTCCCTTCTTGATATGAAGGAAGTGGAGCTTGTCCAAGGAAGGCACATTATCAGGATAGCAGTAATTTTGCTAATCTTGTAACAGTGTTGTAGCTTAAAAGGCATCAAAGTGTCAACACTAGAGACCTGCAAGCTGAAGGTGGTCATATTACTGTAGATGCCAAAAAGTTCTTCTGTAAGAAACAATGATGCGATCACGGTAACGTTTGTTGCAGGTTACACATTACAAATATAACTTTCTGCCCTCTGGAAAAATATTTTCCGTTTTTGACTGTACATTTATTTGTTTATTTTAACTAAGCAAAATACAGGAAGTATTAAAAAAAATTTCAATCAGTTGTGCTTGAATTTTTGTAATGTTAAAATTCAGGAATACTTACTGGAATAAAGGCTTTACACTAGCTTCAAAGTTTTGGGAAAGCAAAACAACTATTTTTAACTGTTGCTTTGTTATATTAGTAAGTTGGTGGCAGTCTCCTTTGTGACATTCTAATTTCAAACAGATTTGATAAGGAGAAATATCTTAATAAATATTTCAAGAGTTGAAATAGGAACCTTGGCAAAAGGCCTATGTCTGGATCCCTGGAGAACTTTCAGATTTTGACTTTTCCCGTAACATTAAACTTTGATAAAATGGGTTGATTGCAAGGTTTAATCATGTAATGTTCTCTACTAGGAGTCTGTTTTCAAAATCCACTCAACTTTGCTATGAAATCCACCAAATGTAATTTGCTATCAGTCTTGGAGCCTTGTGGCTGTTGTTCCCCCAGATTAGTTGTTTCATATCATTCGTAGTGGTATAACATCAGTGGCTAGAAGTCTGTTTTTCTCACAGTGAGCATGCTTGTTAAAAATTGCCAATGGTAGCTCCTAGATTACTCAAAAAAATGGGGGCATCTAAGTTGTTTTTCACTTATTTGAAGGCTGAAAAAAAATTGAATTTTTGAAGACTGGAGCTAAGAGCTAAATTTTGTTAGCTGGTGCTGCTGCCATGAGGAAGGTCAGTCATTTTATTCAACATATGCATATAAAATATTGCTCAGAAGAAATATCCATGCAGGCTTACCTGTAGCATCCTGAGGACACAAGGGAAAGAGTAGAGGTTTAGTTGCATGCTGAGTGCATGAACAACTTGCTGCAGCAGCCTGTCTTGCCTAGGTGGGACTCTGAAGAGCTGCCGCTCACTAGGGGGCCAGCTGGCCGGGGAGCCTCTGCCTCTTCTTCCCAGTTCACATCTTGCAAGTGTGTAAAGTGCTGCATATTTTTACTTTGAGACTAACTGCATTTGTTATTGCTCTCTCCCCTTTCCTTCATTTTTCTTGCATAGCTCAATAAGCAGCAGCTGCAGGTACTGAAGGAATGTTTCCAGGCCTTTTTGAATGGGGAGACACAAATCGTAGCAGATGAAGCATTTTGCAATGCTGTGCGAAGTTACTATGAGGTAAGTTATGTGCTGTGTTTTTCTGTATTGTTTAAAAAGTTCATAGGATCTCTTTTAATGCAGATACAGTGAAATGAATTTTAAGTTTCAAGGGCTGTGAACTTCCAAACTGTCTAGAAATAGCTTCTTCCTACTCCAGCTTTGCTGTTTTAAAAGTAGAAATCCACTGCCTGGGCACAAGAGATAAACTGAACTGGAAAACATCCACCCTTTTCGAAGAAGGAAAACATTAAAATAAAAAGACAAAATGAAAAACCTCTGGTGCTAAAAATATTTTTGGCAGCATTTGATACAACTAGCCACCGCTATCGTTATCTCCTTATGTCTAAGTTACCTCTCTTAATCAGCGCTTCAGTTTTAAGTTACCATCTTGAGAAATATGTCTTCTTATGTTTAGTACTGTGCAGAGTTTTTTAGAGAGGAACCCCCCTGTTCCCTTCTTTCCATGCTGCTGGGCCAGCTCTCATGTTCTGCTGTGACCTCTCAGCCTTGTTCAGTGCCTGTGGCCACCACTGCAGATCTTTAGATGTGGTTTTAATTGTCTAAGGGACAGGTCCCTGCCGCGATTGAGAGACGGGACGCAGCTTGATGCAAGCAAAATGTCGGTTTACTGTGCGCAACCATTTCTTTATATATGCCCACACCAACTGCGTGTTCCAAACAGATTGGTCCCCTGAACACACACTGTCCACGCGGTTGCATCTGATTGGTCAGTGATACACGGTCACGCTAGCAACCTGATCTTATCTTGAGGGCAAAGTCCTTAAGGCCTTTTAGGCAGGGTGCCTGAAACTTGTTTATCTCAGTGTTGTTCAGATTTTACCGCATTCCTTTCCCATTGTTTATGGCCTACAAGTTCCAACACGTCCCCGCCTATCAATTGAGCAGCACTCGGGCTCTGCTCTCCAGGCCCCGTCCCACAGGTCCCATTACAAACTAAGATGACAGTTCACTGTCCTTTTGTAACATCAGCAGCGTATGGCTAGAGAATTTATTTCTTACTCTTAAAGCGGTACTGGGAATTCATTTTGTCTCATATAACTTCAAACTTGATCAATGAATCACAGGGGCTGTATGTTAAACTTGTGTTTCTTTTGAAGGGTCTTCCTCCATATGTTTTTTTCATTTTTTTTTAGTTTTATTTTTTATATATTATTTGTCCTTTTTGTCTGTCAGCTATTCTTTGTTAGTGAATGAAACTTTTTTCTTCATGGAGAAAAAGATGTGACATGTCCTAGGTTGGTTTTATCTACATTGAATTATGTTACACAAAACAACAAGAGACAAGGGTGGACAAATGGTTTCCCTGTTGTACAGAAATGTGAGAAATCAGTGCAAGTTTTTCCAAATCCAAGTCTGATCAGTACTGCAACAGTTGAAAGGAAGGAAATATCATAAAAAAGCTTTTGAAAGGATGGGGATGGGTCTAATTTAGTTTACAAGTCTGCAGGTGAAATAAGAATATGTATATTCATGAGGTACTACAGAGGGGTGCAAGAAAAGTATTGCTGTGTGTCGACCCTGTCTGGATGCTAGGTGCCCACCAAAGCCACTCCATCGCTCCCCTCCTAACCTGGACAGGGAGAGAAAATATAACAAAAGGCTTGTCGGTCGAGATAAGGACAGGGAGATCACTCAGCAATTACCGTCATGGGCAAAGCAGACTCAATTGGGGGAAATTAGTTTATTTTATTACCAATCAAATCAGAGTAGGATAATGAGAAGTAAACCCAAATTTTAAAACACCTTCCCCCCACCCCTCTGTTTTTCCCAGACTCAGCTTCACTTCCAATTTCTCTACTTCCTCCTCCCAAGTGGTGCAGGGGAACAGGTAATGGGGGTTGTGGTCAGTCCATCCCACATTGTCTCTGTCACTCCTTCACTCCTCACACTCTTTCCCTGCTGCAGCGTGGGGTCCCTCCCATGGGAGACAGTCCTCCATGACTTCTCCAACGTGAGTCCAGTGAAAGGAACTGCTCTGGAGCAGTTTGTGAAAAACTGTAGCCTGTGGGTTCCTTCCACGGGGTGCAGTCCTTCAGGAACAGACTGCTTCAGAGTGGGTCCCCCATGGGGTCACAAGTCCTGCCAGCAAACGTGCTCCAGTGTGGGCTCCTTCACCGGTCCACAGGACCTGCCAGGACCCTGCTCCAGCTGGTGCTTGCCATGGGATCACAGCCTCCTTTGGGCACCCACCTTCTCCAGTGTGGGATCCTCCATGGGCTGCAGGTGGATATCTGCTCCACTGTTAACCTCCATGGGCTGCAGGGACACAGCCTGCCTCACCACGGTCTTCATCACAGGCTGCAGGGGATTCTCCGCTATGGTACCTGGAGCACCTCCTCCACTTCCTCCTTCACTGACCTTGGTGTCTGCAGGGATGTTTTTCTTGCATGTTCTCACTTCTTTCTCTGGCTACAATTTCTATTGCACAGGGGTTTTTTCCCCTTTTCTTAAGTGTGTTATCCCAGAGGCGCTACCACCGTTGCTGAGGGGCTCAGCCTTGGCCAGCGGTGGGTCCATCTTGGAGCCGGCTGGCATTGGCTCTGTCGGACACAGGGGAAGCTTCTAGCAGTTTCTCACAGAAGCCACCCCTGCAGCTTCTCTACGAGCAAAACCTGGCCACACAAACCCAAGACAAATATAGAAGCTGTTAGAAAGTAATCTTTTCTGTCTAACTGATGAAGACTGGGAGGAAGGACACTTTGGAAGATAGTGCAAGGCAAACCTGAGCTAGTGAGCTGCCCAGCAGTAGGTTTCAGAGGAGTGGGATGTCTCAAAATGCTGAACGTGGGGTAGAGTTGAAAAGGACATAACATTTATGGTTCTTTATTTCAGCAAGCTGTATAAGAAACTTGATGTGTTAGAGGAAGTAGCCTGCATTTGGAAAGGATGTGATCGTGAATAAAAATAATTTGAAAATAAATACCTAAACGGTAACCGTCCTCTAAAGATTTACATTGTGCATCTTGTTAATGAGATTTTTTTGGACACATTGAGAGCTATGTGTTTCAGCATATCTACTGTTGCAATTAAGAGCTATGCTTAATAATCTCAGATAGCCCGATAGAATGGAAGACTGAAATTTTCCATCTGTTTACAGCCATTCACCACTTTGAATGAAATGTACAAATGTTCTAGCTGTCTGGTTTCAAACAGAGGATTCCAAAGATCTTGGCATCACTGTCAAGGCTATAATGACCACCATGCACTAGTGGAATCTTCATCCTGTGTTAATACACCGTGAGCTCATCTACCAGCTGTAATTTGGTTCTTTAGTCTTTTGTTTATTCCATCCTTTCCAATTCCATTTTTCATTCTTTCCAGAGATTTTCTTCCACACTTGCACAACCTTTTCCAGTTGTACAGTTTGAGTCAGCATTTGCTAGTAATTTTTAATTTTTTTTTCAGGACTGTGATAGATAGTTACCAGTATGCAATATTAGATTTAATGAATGTTGCAGCGGTGGAATCCAGCTGGATACTTAGTTCAAACTACTTCTCCTCTTCAGTGCACTTTAATAAAATTTTATGTATCTTGCCACATATTCCCATATCATCACTTAAATTTCTCTCTTGTACCTTTATCATTTACTTCATTACCCATTTGTTGAAAATATTAATCTCTATTACTTCTTTGTGTGTCCTGTTGGTGCTGTGCTCTGATGCTTTCTCATCCTTATCTCTTCCCCATATGATGCAGCACATCTGTTCGATGATGTTAGTAGTTTGAATGATGGATGTCTTGCTTGTTTCTGTCATATGGCACCTCATAAGCTTCAGTGTTAATTTCCTTATACTTTGGTTGCTGAGCTACAGTTCAATTTTATCTGACATGGATGGAAACAAATATGTGGTCTGCACAGTAATTACTTTACTCTGAAAATGATTAATTTTTTTTTAATCCCATGCAATGGTTATGGTTTGAGACTTATTACAATATTGCTTGCAAAGCCAGGCTATTCTCATTACTGTAGTTGATTTTTCCACACCCAACTCTTTAACTTTGAATGTGAAAAAGGAGGTTTGTTTTGAACATGTGAAATAAATCCTGTATCAGCAGTTGCAGGTGCTTTGCGTTACTAAATCTGTCTATAATTACTGGGTTTGTTCAGAATTTGTCCAGCACGCTTCCTGAAAGTCTCACTGAAATTTAGCATGATTCCTTTTTGTATATGTATAATGAAGATTGTCTTGAGGAATTGTTTCCTCTTCCATCCCAGTTTTAGAGAAGGTATGGAAATGTTTATAGTTCTTTTTCTGTAAGCATTCTCTCAGAATTAACACAGGATATTTTATTTTTTTTTCCTGGAAAATTCTGTTGCAGACATTGAGCCAGACTGATCAATATAACATCAGATGCTGGCGATGCTTTTTGGATAAAGAGAAAAATTCAATCATATGGCAGTTTATTATGAGTAATTATATTGGACACACTGCTAAGTGTAAAATTAAGTGAGAAAGTGACTTATGAAATACAGTCTTTCTTTGCATATTTCAACCAATTTTTTTTTTAAAAGTTAACAGTAAAAGAGCAGATAATCTTTCATTCATCAATTCTTGCATGCTCTTTCATGATGATTGGAAAATGCTCTTGTGCAGAGCTCTAAGAGGTTCATTTGTCACCTTTAAAAAATATACATACCTTTAATAGGCACATATATACCTTGGGCTAAATTCACAGTACTAATTCTTTAGTCTTGAATGTATGCAGTCTAGGTATGAGTAAAATAGGTGCAAAGACCTGTGATGAATGTTTGAAATACTATAAAAACTTTTTCGGTATTGTAATGTTTGCAAGTTCTCATGTTTTCAACTCTCTGCTTAAAGCATTGTGCAGCTGCAAGAAATTTTATGTACTGGTGTTTTTCCTGTTTTTCTTGCTGCATCTTTTTAAATATGTGGTTCTAAGCTATAATTACTGCACGCTGCTTAAATCTGAATGGCAAATGCAGGATCTGTAGTGGTTAGCACTATGAGGGGTTTACAGAATTCAAAATCAGACTTAGTTTGTCTGTACCTGTTTGCCTGTGATACGGAGATCATATTTAACTTAATTTCTATTTAAATTCAGGTGTTGTAGTCTTTGGCAAATGAAATTGTTCTCTGCCACAGTCAGGCAATAGGAAAGAACTGAGGTATGGCCAATAGTGAAAAATGATGAGGCAGGAGATTAGCGTACAAACCTAGCTAAGAGACTGACACTGCCTGACTGGGGCAGAAGGGGGTTTAGGAGAGTTTTTTAAAAAGTGAACTAAAAGTATAAACCAATTAAAATAAGAAAGAGCAGAGACCCCCTGTTGTAGAATCATAGAATGGTTTGGGTTGGAAGGGACTTTAAAGGTCATCTAATCCAACCCGCTTACCACAGGCAGGGACATATTTCACTAGATCAAGTTGCTCAAAGCCCCATCCAACCTGACTTTGAACACTTCCAATGATGGGACATCCACAGCTTCCCTGGACAGCCTGTTCCAGTGACTCACCACCATTATTATAAAAATTTCTTCCTTCTGATCCAAATCTACCCTCTACAGCTTTCTAAATGGTAATAGAAACTCCTTCTCTCTCCACAGTGGGTGTAGGTGACACCTTTCAGCTTCTATAGTAAGTAGAGCAAGTGTCCTACAAATACCTTCCTCCTTAGGTACCAAATCCTGAACTGCCAGTGCAAGCCCTTGAGGGTAACATGTTGGCAAAGGAGGAGCAGGGCATGAGTCCTGGCTGCACATTGCTAGTTAGACATGCACTTGTGTCTGTTGTCACACCTCTTCGAAACCTGGCTGCTTTGGTCAGTCTGTGCTTGTGCAGCCTGCCTTGAAGCTGGGGACACTTTCCCTCCCTGTGCTGCAGGCAACACCCCCTCACGTGGGGTTTGGCAGCTGGTTGAGGGGATCACGATGTGAGGCAAAGGTGGGCAACCCCAGTCTCAGGCCTATTCAGAGTAGTTGATATTGGGTTGTTAAGGAGTTTGAAAGTTCTACAGAGACTGAGAATGGAAGAAAATTATATGTAAAATAATCCCATGAGCATCTGCCAGTGTAGATGTACCTGTGATAATATCCCTATTTCTTTTGATCAAATCTATGTGAGCATTTACAGGCATCCTGAAGATGTTTTCCGTCCCTTAACACAGAGCAGTTGCTTGGCTCATAGCAGAAGCACACACAAATGTGTGACGAAACATTGATTGTTTCTTGCACTTATCCTTAGAAAAGGGTGAATTGTGTTTGCTAGAGCATTTTTTTTATATGAAGACATTCAGATGTCAGATTAGTCTGAAAAAAGTAGAGGTATTTCTGTAAAGGAAGGAGTGAAGCAATGATGCTATTTCTGCCTGTAATTATGAAGAGTTTTTGCACATCTCAAGAAAGTTAGGGGCAAAAGGATCTGCTCATGAAATTGCAGAAAGGAACTAGCTTTCTGGACTAAGTGGTATTTTTGGTTGCTTTTACAGCTTGATTTTTAATATTAGTTATTTTAGGTACACAGTTTTTATTTAAGGCAACAAAAGACATAGTTGATCCTGATGTATATTTCAGGGATGAAGATGACCCCTAAAGGAACTAAAAAGCATTCATTAGAGTCAAAACATAGTACACACAGAATATATAGTAATTACATGTTGGAACATCCTGTTTAGATATTATCGAGGCAAAATAATGGAATCAGTAACTAAACATTTATTTAAATACATTAGGATAATAATTGTAGAAGCAAGCTGAATTTCAGGGCATAAATTCACTAGTTTCTGCTTTTGTTTTTCTTGAAGTCATAATTGGCGTATGTACATATTGAAAGACACGGGCTTTTTGCTCTGTTCAGATCATCTTCAAAAACCTGAATACTAGGCCAACTTGGGATTTATTATTGATACGGTCTCATTTGGAGGAGCTGTTTCAACAGGATGTTTTCTTACATTAGCTTTAGGATAATCTTGTGTTTTGCCTTGTGAGGGAGCCTTTCAACAAATACCTTTATAGTTGCACTTACCAGCACTTACACAGTTACTTTCCTTCCAGTTGCTTTAAAACGTTGGCAAACTTGAGGTCAGTGTAATGTTGGTGTGAGGGCTGTTATTTTAGAGGTCTCTTTTAGGCCAGTTCTTTGAAAAGCTTCATAAAAACATTTTTAGGCCACCTCCAAGAAGGAGGCATGACAAAGGTTTATCTAGGTGATCCATTTCATTGAAGAAGCTCTAATGCCTTTAACGTTTTGGATCAGCAATCACAATTTGGCGTGTAATGGAGACTGTCTCAGTGTTAGCAGTCTAATTATTTTCCTCAAAGAAGTGAGGGAGAGATAAGATATAACAAATTAAAACATGCTTTATATGATCTAGACCTCTTCCGTGCCGAGAGACCTGACAGAGTTGAATTACAGGCTTTGCGATCCACAGCTTTCTCTTGAGAGAATGGTGGTGTATTGTTCTTGCATAGAAAGTGTGTCAGTGCTGAAATTGTCTAGTCTCTTGTTTTACAAATAGTTATGTGTAACTATATTCTATATTCTTTGTGTTTGTTTTCAAAGACTGGCAATCCCGTTTTCACTTCCACCTTTATGGTGTCAGAAGCAAAGCACTTTGCTGTACGTCTGCACAGAACATAATTGCTAGCTGTTGAAAACTGTCTATACGGTCTCTTTGGACACTGATATTTGTGGATGATCATTGTTAATTAGACTTAGGACGTCATTCATACAGTTCCCATATTTGCATTAAAGATGCAATTAAAACAGACTTGCATTTCAAACTTCTAAATGAGGTAGGTAGTTGACGGATGGAGTTCAGGGTGTGTTAATTGTACCAATCATTATCACTTTGCAAGTGATGTGTGCTGATAGGAAGAGAAAAAATGCCTCACTGAATTTAGATGAAAAAAAAAAAAAAAATCCCAAGAATGTCATCGTTTTTGTTCCTTTTGTGACCACTGTTCACAGAATCACAGAATCACAGAATGTTAGGGATTGGAAGGGACCTTAAAAGATCATCTAGTCCAACCCCCCTGCCAGAGCAGGAATACCTAGATCAGGTCACACAGGAACATGTCCAGGCGGGTTTTGAATGTCTCCAGAGAAGGAGACTCCACAACCTCTCTGGGCAGCCTGTTCCAGTGTTCTGTCACCCTCACTGTGAAGAAATTCTTCCTCACATTTATGTGGAACCTCCTAAGTTCCAGCTTACACCCATTGCCCCTTGTCCTATCATTGGATGTCACTGAGAAGAGCCTGGCTCCATCCTCGTGACACTCACCCTTTACATATTTATAAACATTAATGAGGTCACCCCTCAGTCTCCTCTTCTCCAAGCTAAAGAGACCCAGCTCCCTCAGCCTTTCCTCATAAGGGAGATGTTCCACTCCCTTAATCATCTTTGTGGCTCTACGCTGGACTCTCTCGAGCAGTTCCCTGTCCTTCTTGAACTGGGGGGCCCAGAACTGGACACAATACTCCAGATGTGGCCTCACCAAGGCAGAATAGAGGGGAAGGAGAACCTCTCTCGACCTACTAACCACTCCCTTTCTAATACACCCCAGGATGCCATTGGCCTTCTTGGCCACAAGGGCACATTGCTGGCTCATGGTCATCCTGCTGTCCACCAGGACCCCCAGGTCCCTTTCCCCTACACTGCTCTCCAGCAGGTCAGCTCCCAACCTGTACTGGTACATGGGGTTGTTCTTCCCCAGATGCAAAACTCTACACTTGCCCTTGTTGAAATTCATTAAGTTTCTCCCCGCCCAACTCTCCAGCCTATCAAGGTCTCGTTGAATGGCAGCACAACCCTCTGGTGTGTCAGCCATTCCTCCTAGTTTGGTGTCATCAGCAAACTTGCTGAGGATACATTCTGTACCCTCATCCAAGTCGTTGATGAAGATATTAAACAACACCGGTCCCAGTACCGACCCCTGAGGGACTCCACTAGTCACAGGCCTCCAACTAGACTCCGTCCCATTAACCACAACTCTCTGGCTTCTTCCCTTCAGCCAGTTCATAATCCACCTCACTACCTGATCACTAAACCCATACTTTATCAGCTTATCTACAAGGATGCTGTGGGAGACAGTGTCAAATGCTTTACTGAAGTCAAGATAAACCACATCTACCGCTCTACCATCATCTATCCACCTAGTTATTTCCTCATAGAAGGCAATAAGGTTGGTCAAACATGACTTACCCTTAGTAAAACCATGTTGACTGCTCTTAATGACCCCCTCATCCTTGATGTGCCTCGAGATCGTGCCAAGAACAAGCTGTTCCATCACCTTTCCAGGGATGGAGGTGAGGCTGACCGGTCTATAGTTACCCGGGTCCTCCTTCTTGCCCTTCTTATAGATTGGAGTGACATTTGCTATCCTCCAGTCCTCAGGCACCTCTCCTGTTCTCCATGACTTACCAAAGATGATGGAGAGTGGCCTAGCAATGACCTCTGCCAGCTCCCTCAGCACCCTTGGGTGCATTCCATCTGGTCCCATTGATTTATGGATATCCAGATTGCTCAACTGATCCCTAACCCAATCCTCATCTACCAAGGCAAACTCCTCCTTTATCCTGACTTCTTCCGGGGCTACAGGGATCAGGGGCTCCTGGGGAAAGCCTGCAGGAGTAAAGACAGAGGCAAAGAAGGCATTCAGCACCTCTGCCTTCTTTATATCCTCTGTCTCTAGGGCACCCCCCTCATTCATCAGTGGGCCTATATTGCCTCTAGTGTTTGTTTTATTAGCTATGTATTTGAAAAAGCCCTTTCTATTGTCCTTGACCTGGCTTGCAAGGTTAAGTTCTAAGGAGGCCTTAGCTTTCCTAATTGCCTTTCTACATCCTCTGACAACTGTCCTATATTCCTCCCAAGTGACTAGCCCCTCTTTCCATGATCCATAAATTCTTTTTTTCCACCTAAGTTTGCCCAGCAGTTCCTTGTTTAACCACGCTGGTCTCCTAGCTCCCTTACTTGATTTCATACCCATTGGGACACTCTGATCCTGAGCTTGCAAGAAGTGGTCCTTGAATGTTGACCAACTATCTTGAGCCCCTTTACCATCTAGCACCCTGTCCCATGGGACTTCCCTTAACAATTGATTAAGGAGGCTAAAGTTGGCCCTGCGGAAGTCCAGGGTTCTGGTCTTACTTGGTACTCTATTCCTCCCACACAAGATCCTGAACTCCACCATCTCATGATCACTGCAGCCAAGGCTGCCATCAACCACCACTGCTTCAACAAGACCCTCCTTGTTGGTAAGTACAAGATCCAGCAGCGCTCCTCTCCTAGTCGGCTTATCCACCATTTGCATTAAGTAATTATCATCAATGCACTGGAGGAACCTCCTAGACTGTGAATGGCTGGCTGTGTAAGTCTTCCAGCAGATATCGGGGTAGTTAAAATCCCCCATGAGGACCAAGGCCTGTAGTTGCGAGGCTGCTTTCAGCTGCCTGTAGAAAGCCTCATCAACTCCCTCGTCCTGATCAGGAGGTCTGTAATAGACCCCCACAACTGTATCGCCCATGCCTGCCTGCCCCTTAATTCTTACCCACAGACTTTCAACTTGCCCCTCATCAGCCCCTGGAGAAAACTCAATACATTCAAGTTGCTCCCTCACATAAAGAGCAACTCCACCACCTCGCTTCACTGACCGATCTTTCCTAAAAACGACATAGCCATCCATGACCACATTCCAGTCATGTGAGCTGTCCCACCATGTCTCTGTAATTGCCACCAGGTCATAACCTTTAGACCGCACACAGACCTCTAACTCCTCCTGTTTATTCCCCATACTGCGTGCATTGGTGTACAGGCATTTCAGGTAGCAAGCAGAGCGCACTGGTGGGACCCCTGGGAGGCAGGAGGCCTCGTGGTCAGGGCCTAAACATCTATCCCTTCTCTTCAATGATCGAAAATCCTCCGTAGACCACCTTCCTTCAGGCCCTAGCATATTGCTCTTGGGCTTGTCTCTAACAGACTCAGTTGTCCCCCCTTCCCCCTTCACATCTAGTTTAAAGCCCTCTCAATGAGCCCTGCTAACTCCTGCCCCAAAAGCCTTCTCCCCCTCTGGGACAAATGCATTCTACCTGTCACCAGGCCAGGTGTCTCATATAGCAGCCCATGGTCAAAGAACCCAAAGCCCTGCCTTTGACACCAGTTACGTAGCCATTCATTTATCTGTGAACTCTTCCTGCTTATCTCTTCACCCATTCTTGCAGGAGGTATGGAGGCAAACACTACTTGCACTCCAGACCCCTTAACCAGCCGTCCCAGGGCCCTGAAGTCACTCTTCATAGCCCTTACACTTCTTGTAGTAATTTCGTCCCTGCCAACCTGAAAAACCAGCAGCCTGTTGTTCCAGGCAAATCAGAAATGCCTTGTAGGTATGACACTATGCTGCAGGAGTAATTAGTGTTGAGTAGTGAGATATGTCTCTGCTGTAGAAAACATTATGTCACATTATTTACTTGTTTATTAGGTAAATTCTGAATGTCCGTTAATCTGAACAAACCAATTAGGAAACAAGGAATGTCTCAAATGGTTATACAAGAGTGAATTTGATCTGCATTGCTTAATTATTTTTCTCCTAATCTCAGTGCTGTTTCACTCTCTCTCAAAGAAAAACAAAACTTCTTGATTTCAGTAAAGCATTTGACACAGTCTCCCACAGCATCCTCACAGCTAAACTGAGGAAGTGTGGTCTGGATGATCGGATAGCGAGGTGGATTGTGAACTGGCTGAAGGAAAGAAGGCAGAGAGTTGTGGTCAATTGGACAGAGTCTAGTTGGAGGCCTGTATCTAGTGGAGTCCCTCAGGGGTCTGTACTGGGACCAGAACTATTCAATCTCTTCATCAGTGATTTGGATGAGGGAACAGAGTGCTCTGTCAGCAAATTCACTGATGACCCAAAACTGGGAGGAGTGGCTGACACACCAGAAGGCTGTGCTGCCATTCAGAGAGACCTAGACAGGCTGATACGGGCCAGGATGCCATTGGCCTTCTTGGCCACCTGGGCACACTGCTGGTTCATGTTCAGTCAGCTGTCAACCAACACCCCCAGGTCCTTTTCTGCCAGGCAGCTTTCCAGTCACTCTTCCCCAAGCGTGGAGCGTTGCATGGGGTTGTTGTGACCGAAGTGCATGACCTGGCACTTGCCTTTGTTAAACCTCATAAAACTGACCTCAGCCCATCGCTCCAGCCTGTCCAAATCCCGCTGCAGAGCCTCCCTACCCTCAAGCAGATCGACACTCCCACTTAATTTTGTGTCATCTGCAAATTTACTGAGGGCGCATTCGATCCCCTCATCCAGGTCATTGATAAAGACATTAAACAAGACTGGCCCCAAAACCGATCCCTGAGGGACACAGGAAAACCCATCTAATGAAGGGTGACATAATTCTAACAGTATTTTTTCAGCACTAGATGTAGCCTGAAGAATAGGCAGAGAAAGACCTCCAAGAAAGTACCATAGCTACATATTTCCCATCCAAAACCAAAAAGAAAGGCTGTCTGCACCTGTCGTCTCCTGTATGATCCAACAGCTGCTAGGATAAACCACTACAATTGTTTAAAATGTAATCCCATCATTACTAAAATGAAGGAAGGAAGAACAAACAGGCTGAACAGGTGAAAAGAAGGTAAAAAATACCGTAGATATCAAGAGCTGTATGATTGGAGACAAGTAAATAAAGAAGATATGCAGACGAGAAGATTAAGGGAGTAAAACCCCATCTAGTTCATAACTTAGCAATGTCTAATCTCAGCAACCTGAAAACTTGTCTTAGTATTGTATCTCTACCCATACTTATGCACTAAGATAAAGGAACCATTCAGAGGAGAATACAAACAGCCCTACAACCCATGTTTAGCTACACAACTTGCCCATTTTAGATCCCTTTCCATATGCTGGGAAAGGGCATATTCATCCAGAGGACAACTCAGAGCACTTAACACAGGCTCTGCTCTGAAGCACTCCCTGAAGGAACCTCCCCACAATGAGGACAGAGAAGCTCACAAAGATTCATTGTCCTGATCGTTCTACAAAGCATCTCAAGGCAAGTGATGCAAGTGCTATCCGAAAGTTTCTAAACTGGCCAAACAGAAGACTTCAAATGATTTCGGGAGAAAAAGGATGGAACACCACAGTCAAGTTCAAGTGCAAGGTGATGTGACAGATAATACTTGCTTCATGCTAACAACATATTTTTGCGTTACAGAAACTGCCTCTTTGCCCCCCACCAAAGACAATCTGTACTTCAAAGAGTATCTGTTTTAAGAGGAAGACATGAATAATGGAATATGAGTGAAAATGCAGGCAGAGACAATGCATTGTGAAAATCGGAGTACTTTGGGATTTTTTTTGTTTTGTTTTTACATTTAAAATGCATTATTATTTGTCTGGACATTTCTTTTACTGCAATACCTTCTCATCACTCATTATGATGCATTTCTGTTCTGGAAAGTGGCACAAAGGTTATACAGAGCTGTTAGACACCAAGCCATTGGCATGTAGGATTTAGCTGTTAACTGTAGTCTTATAAAAATTTTATTCCGATACAACTTTCTTTAAAAGTTAGCCTTTATCAGAAATACATTTTTTTCACTCCCACATTATAAGGTGTAATCTTTGTGTATCAAAAAACAACAATACATTTTCCTTGATTAACTTTTCACAAGGGTGATCAATTCATGGTGTTAGTAGAAAAGTTATAATACACAAAGAAGCTTCAAAATGCATTCCGAATCTTAAATCCTTCTTTAGATTTAATAATCACCCAGCTGGCTACACTTCAGACAGCAATGCTTCAATGGGAAGATTAATGAACATTTGGTCTGCAGTTTAATCCCTCTAGATTTTAGCATGCAAAGTGCAAACTTTTATAAATAATACTATTTTTATGCATTCCAATTATATGTCAAGGTCCAAATAGCTTTAATGATAACTTTGAGGCTTCTTAGTCATAGTTTGTTCTCTCTTTAGAGTACTTAAGTTTTTGAAAATATTAATTCACTCCACTATAGTATTCTCTAGACCATTTTAAAGATTATTTTTGAATATATGACCCCAAGTCAGAAACACCTTCAATTTCTTATTTATTTCATGCAACGATCAGTTATTTTTGCCTTGCTATCAGTACATTCTAGGGCAAGGATTTAACTGAGCAAACAACTTAAGACACAAAAGCAAACAGTAACTTCCCTACAGCCACACTGGTCAGTTACTGCCTCTACCCTTTACAGTAGCAATTGCAACCTGCCAAGCTCCACTGCCCCTGACCTCTGTGGTGCCCATACTCTTCAGATATTGCACAATGTCCAAAAGGACGTGCACTGGGTCTGGTTGAGCCGGAATTGATTTTCCCCTATAGCAGCCCTCATGGTGCTGTGTTTTATGTTGGGAGCTAGAAGGGTGTTGATAACACACTGGTGGTGTGGCTACTGCTGAGTAGTGCTTACACAGCACCAAGGCTCTTTCCAACATTTCCCCCCAGGGGGATGGGGTGGGCAAGATCTTGGGAGGGGACACAACCAGGACAGCTGACCCAAACTGACCAAAGGGATATTCCATACCTTATGACGTCTGCTCAAGTATAAAGCTGGGAAGAAGGTGGAAGGGGGGTGGAGTCACCCTTGGTCCTCCAAGGCAACCGCTACGCGTATCGCAGCCCAGCTTCCTGAGAAGGCCCCACATCGCCTGCTAATGGGAAGTAGAGAATAAATCTGTTGTGGTTTTTTTTTTTTTTTTTTTGCTTCCGCGCGCGGACCTTGCTTTGCTTTGCTTACATTAAAACTGCTTTTGTTTTACCCACAAGGGTTGTTTTTTTCTATCTTATTTTCTTTCCCCCTTTTTGCCCTGCTGAGAGAAGGGGGGGGGAAGTGAAAGAGCGGCTTGGTGGGTACCTGGCATTTAGACAAGGTCAAACCACCACAGGATGCTACAGATGAGGTAAGAAAATCTGCCACCAGGGTGGGGCAATAGGGAAGACGTTGTCCACGCAGCTTTGCCCTCCTCCCTCAGCATTTCCACATCGATGCCTCCCCTTTTCTGTGCTTCTGGAGGCAGATAATGATAATAGGAGAATAACTTATGAAACTTCATTTGCGATTAATGGGGTAGTCTGAAATTATTAATTACAGTAAGAGGAGCCTCTTTCTTAGAGATAACTTCGGTCGTTTACCAGGAGGCAAAACCTAATTACCAATACAGTGTATTTCAAGATCCTGTGGATAGTTTCGTTGGACAATTACATGTAGAAGCAGGAAAAAAACAAATAAATAAAAAAATCTTCATAGAGCTCTTATAATTGAGTCCCTCCTTCTAATTTCCCCCAAACACCCAAAACTTTTTGCTTCACAATTCCCAGCAATGAGTATGGGGTAGAGAACTGAGGGTGGAAAAAGAAAGCAAAACCATGACGCTGAAAATCTTTCCTGCTCCAGTTTGCTCCTAGTCCAGTTTCAAATTTGCAATAAGATTTCATTCTCTTTCTCTTTTCTCCAATTATAGGCACTAGTTTCAATAAACTAGAAAGATACAGGAAGGTATGCTTATTTTTTAGCTTTTTTTTTTTAAATGCCAGTAGTAACTGTACAGATATTCCAAAATATTTTCAAGCTAAGCCAGTCAAGAGCTTTGGCAAGAAATGCAAATGGTATACAAGTCAAACAAACATTACCCTCCTGCTGTAAAAACAGTGCTACTTATGCCAAGATAAGGCTTAAGTTATTTGGTTATTGTGACTAGCCTATTAGTCAACATCCTAATGCATTTTTAATGTGCAGAGAGGAGAGTGCGCATCTCTTGTCACCTCTAAGGCTAAATCCTTAACACTGCAAAACCAAAGTCTGATCGTAAATTCTTCTCGTTTTAGTTTTCATTTTGTTATTCCTCTCAATTTCTAGACATAATTTCACTAATGCATAAGATTTTAAATTTTTATTACAGTTTCTTCTAGACTATTCTGAAAACATATTTCCCACTTGCTTATCTAAGAAGCAGACTTACACTGATCTAAGTAGTTTTTATAAAAAAGGTAACTCAATTCTGTGTCAGGCTATTTGGAAACATCGGCACTATTCATCTGCCAACTTCTGAAACACATTACTCACACCAAGAGCCTTCTGCCATCTTCAAACACAGATTTTCTAATTTGATGCTCTGAAAAGCCCAGAATAATCCCTCATGGTTTTTTTATTTTAATCATAAATTTTACAACAGCCAGAAACAAACTCCTTATCATGGCCACTTCTACAAATGATTGTACTTTTGAAGACACTTATATTACAAACAGATTGATTTACTGCAGAACTTACATACATATCTTAATCATTACTTAAGTAATGAAAAAAAATCAGTTAATAAAAAAGCAATAAGCCATGTATTTAGAATTTATATTGTTGGTGTTGCAGAACTAATTCTTTCATCTCGGTGAAACAATTCAGATTATCTCACCCCTACACTAAGAACTGAGCCTATAAATTACAAAACAGGCAAAAAACGTCTGGTGAATCTGAACATGTAAGGCATAAAGATTAAGAGAAGGAACAAAACTATAACAGCAGGCAGCCTATTAGAAGGTCAGTCTAATACTTGCTGCAGCCACAAAGTATATAGCTGCCCAACGAGAAAAAAGTAAACTCTCTACTGCTAAGTCAAGGAGGAAAGAGTTTTTACAAGACTGTTACATACAAAGCCCAGCACATTTGAATGCAGCTGTGTAGCAGCGCTGCCATTTCCCAGAGCACATGCTAGTGGAGCAGCCACAACTAGGAAGACACACACATCTACAACAACGCACGCAACATACAGCAAATATAAGAAAGCTGCCTAGGCACTACCTGGAGCTGCTCTCGTTCTTCCCGCTTAGTGCATCCAATTGGTTTTGGCAGGTACTTCACACACTGACAGAGCCAAGTTCAACATCTTTAACTTCCAAGGTAATATATATTCTGGCAGATCGCATTTGGAATCTGCCTGCATTAAATCATACCAAAAATCTTGGTGTTTCCAGGCACAGAGCAAGGTGCAGCATCACTCCTGTAATCAGGGAGCAATTAAAGCTGCAATGTCATCACAGAAGAGACTGGCAGCGAAATGATCATAAAGGCAGCTCATAAACACATTGCCAAAAGGGATGAAAACTTCACTGTCACTCTCAGCCTTTGATCTTTTGAGATGAAAAGAATAACTGACACCAAAATAAAACAACATCCAGCTGAGCAGCCACTGCTAGGTTTGAACAAACCCTAAATTAAAACTTCAGCAAAGGCAGTTATGTCTTAATGCCAGCAATAGAAACAGATTTATATTGAACTTTGACCAGATCTTGGCTTTAATTTGAATAAAGACTCAGGATAGCTTTTCAGTAACTCTTCTCTGTACTTAATAAAAAGCAAGATGCTACTTTTATAGCAGCTGCCTTTACCTATGCCATTTGAGATAAGTCTATACCAACTTTGTCCCACCTTCAGTTTAAATCGAGCACATCAGAAAATATCAAAGCTTCCAAATTCCAAAGCTACGTTTTATAAAAAAAAAAAAATTAAACAGTAATCTAGGAGAAGCAAACTTTGAACACTGAGAACTCAGATCCACTGGGTAATATAGATAAAACAATCCTTGAACTCAAAACGTAATCTCTTGTCCGGCAGCCCTTCAAGGTAGACCCCTTTTCCCATGGTTTACTTTTATAGTCTAGAAACTTGCAGTGGCTTCCTGGTTCCCAGGAAAGTTAATTTCCTCTTTATTGCCTGTTTGGCTGGGTCTGCTCCCTGCTGAAAGATCCCTGAGAAATCTTCCATCCAGGAAGATGGAGTCTCCCCTCGTCAGAGGTCTCCCCTGACCAGGTGTGCAGAAGCCACTGAAACGCAGCCAAATACCTTTCTCTTGCCTGCCCAGACACACTCAGAAATAACCACTAAACTGAACAAAGACACCAGATGCATCCTCTGCAACACTGTTTTCTTCATCAAAACCATCGTTTATGATCAGTGCCCATTTATGAACATTATGCTCAGTGAGTTATCTGGTAAGCAAGTCATAACCTGAGAAAAAAGGCGGTTTTGTCATATGTTGTCAAATATTGCATGGTTCCAGTCCAGAAGCAGTTTAGCTAACCCTAATTTGCTAGAATTTTCTGGATCACAGAATCACAGAATCACAGAATGTTAGGGATTGGAAGGGACCTCAAAAGATCATCTAGTCCAATCCCCCTGCCAGAGCAGGAACACCTAGGTCAGGTCACACAGGAACATGTCCAGGCGGGTTTTGAATGTCTCCAGAGAAGGAGACTCCACAACCTCTCTGGGCAGCCTGTTCCAGTGTTCTGTTACCCTCACTGTGAAGAAGTTCTTCCTCACATTTATGCGGAACCTCCTGTGCTCCAGCTTGCACCCGTTGCCCCTTGTCCTATCATTGGATGTCACTGAGAAGAGCCTGGCTCCATCCTCATGACACTCACCCTTTACATATTTATAAACATTAATGAGGTCACCCCTCAGTCTCCTCTTCACCAAGCTAAAGAGACCCAGCTCCCTCAGCCTTTCCTCATAAGGGAGATGTTCCACTCCCTTCATCATCCTTGTGGCTCTGCGCTGGACTCTCTCAAGCAGTTCCCTGTCCTTCTTGAACTGGGGGGCCCAGAACTGGACACAATACTCCAGATGCGGCCTCACCAAGGCAGAATAGAGGGGGAGGAGAACCTCTCTTGACCTACTAACCACCCCCTTTCTAATACACCCCAGGATGCCATTGGCCCTCTTGGCCACAAGGGCACATTGCTGGCTCATGGTCATCCTCTTGTTCACCAGGACCCCCAGGTCCCTTTCCCCTACACTGCTCTCCAGCAGGTCAGCCCCCAACCTGTACTGGTACATGGGGCTGTTCTTCCCCAGATGCAAAACTCTACACTTGCCCTTGTTGAATTTCATTAAGTTTCTCCCCGCCCAACTCTCCAGCCTATCAAGGTCTCGTTGAATGGCGTATTCACTATGCTTCACCTAGTGGATTTTTGTTTGTCTTTAATTTTAGAGTAAACCTGAGGCCAGGCTTCCATTCTACAGCATTATTCAGAAAAGAAACAACTGAAGGATTGGAGAGCGCTTCAAAACAATCCATTATACTGAACAGATTTAGTCTAAATGCTAGATAAGCAATATGAATTTCTGATTCCAACACAGCTGTAGAGAAGAAAACAATATTATCAATCTAAAACCCAACGGAACTGAGTTACATAATGTCCTGGGTTGCAATGTATTCTATTACCATGAGCCGTTGAGGCCTGGCGCCGGTGTTCCTTGCCTCGCCCCTCGGGACTATTCTTCTGTTAATGCGCCCATCAGGGCCTTGCCCCAGGACCCACCATCTCTTTGTGAGATGCTCCGGCCAGGGGGGGAGGGGTGGAGCCAAGCATTCCCGCCGGAGATATTTTGCGGTTTGGAGCAGCGCTCGGGGCCTTACCCGCTGGGATCCCAGAGGACAGGGACTGCACCGCGGCCGGATTTTCGGAGGAGGACCAGTTTTCTTTTCTACAAGATCACCGCTTCAACGGGATCATCTAAAAGAGAACTGCAGCTGCCACCGAAATCGGATTGCTCAGACTTTTCTTTTTTCTTTTTCTACGGACCACCGCTTTAACCGGACCATTTCGGAGAGAACTGCAGCTGCCACTGGATCGGACTGGTACCAGCACCCTGCCCGGCAGGGTGCCAGGTTGTATCCCTGACTCTGTCAGGCTTTAAACCAGTTTCTCTGTATTGTTTTTTTGTTGTATATATTAGTAAAAACTGTTACTCCCATTTTCCTCATATCTTTGCCTGAAAGCCCCTTAATTTCAATTCCATAATAATTCGGAGGGGAGGGGGTTGTATTTCTCTGTTCCAAGGGGGGCTCCTGCCTTCCTTAGCAGACACCTGTCTTTCAAACCAAGACATCCCCGAGGACTGGAAGAAAGCATATGTCACTCCAGTATTCAAAAAGGGCAAGAAGGAAGACCTGGGTAACTATATACCTGTCAGCCTCACCTCCATCCCAGGAGTCCCCCTTGGAACGGAAAATACAACCCCCTTCCCTCCGAATTATTATGGAATTGAAATTAAGGGGCTTTCAGGCAAAGATATGAGGAAATGGGAATAACTGTTTTTACTAATATATACAACAAAACAACAATACAGAGAAACTGGTTTAAAGCCTGACAGAGTCAGGGATACAACCTGGCCCCCTGCCGGGCAGGGTGCTGATAGCAGTCCGATGTAGTGGTAGCTGCAGTTCTCTTTGAAATGGTCCTGTTGAAGCGGTGATCTTGTAGAAAAAAGAAAACCGGTCCTCCTCCGAAAATCCAGTGGTGGTGTAGTCCTTGTCCTCTGGGATCCCAGCGGGTAAGGCTGCTCGTGCTGTTCCAAACCCCAGATTTTATCCCCGGTGGGAATGCTTGGCTCCCTCCCCCCCTGGCCGGAGCATCTCACAAAGGGATGGTGAGTCCTGGGGCAAGGCACTGATGGGCCCATTAACAGAAGAATAGTCCAGGTGCAGGCCACCTATGGGTCATGTGGCAAGGCATTGTTGGGGCTATTAACAGAAGCTAGTCCCGAGGGAGGAGGCAAGGAACATCGGCGCCTGGTTTCAACAGCTCATGGTAATAGTAACCTCATTGTAACCCAGGACAGGGCATCTCTCCCATTCCCCACGACTTAACAGAGATGATGGAGAGTGGCCTAGCAATGACATCCGCCAGCTCCCTCAGCACTCGCGGGTGCATCTCATCAGGACCCATGGATTTGTGGATGTCCAGGTTGCTTAACTGCTCCCTAACCCAGTCCTCATCAACCAGGACAAACTCCTCCTCTATCCTGAATTCCTCTGGAGCCTCAGGGGTCCTGGGCTCCTTAGGACAGCCTCCAGCAGTATAGACAGAGGCAAAGTAGGCATTCAGTAGCTCTGCCTTCTTTTTATCCTCTGTCACCAGGGCACCCACCTCGTTCACCAGTGGGCCTACATTGCCTCTAGCGTTAGTAGTTTTATCTGCAATGTATTTGAAGAAGCCCTTTCTGTTGTCCTTGACCTATCTTGCAAGGTTTAATTCCAAGGAGGCCTTGGCCTTCCTAGTTGCCTCCCTGCATCCTCTGACAAGAGACTTATATTCCTCCCAAGTGGCCAGCCCCTCCTTCCATGATCTGTACATTCTCTTCCTCCCCTTGAGTTTGCCCAGCAGTTCCTTGTTTAACCATGCAGGTCTCCCGGCACCCTTTCTTGACTTCCTACCTGTTGGGATGCACTGATCTTGAGCTCGGAAGAAGAGGTCCTTGAACGCTAACCAACTCTCTTGGGCCCCTTTACCTTCAAGTACCTTGTCCCATGGGATTTCCCCTAGCAATTGCTTGAAAAGGCCAAAGTTGGCCCTCCTGAAGTCCAGGGTTGTAGTTCTGCTAGGTATTCTGTTCCTGCCACACGAGATCCTGAACTCCACCATCTCATGGTCACTGCAACCAAGGCTACCCTCAACCTTCAGCACTTCGACCAGAACCCTCCTTGTTCGTGAGAATAAGATCCATCAGCGCTCCTCTCCTAGTTGGCTCATCCACCATTTGCATCAGGAAGTTATCATCAATGCACTGAAGGAACCTCCTGGACTGTGGATGGCTGGCTGAGTAGGCCTCCCAGCAAATATCAGGGTAGTTAAAGTCCCCCATGACAACCAGGGCCTGCATTTGCGAGACCGCTATCAGCTGCTTGTAGAAGGCCTCATCAACCTCCTCACACTGATCCAGTGGCCTGTCTTAGACACCCACAACAGTATCACCCATGCCAGCCTGCCCCTTAAATCGCACCCACAAATGGTCTAAACACAAATGATCTAAACGTCTGTGCACTATGTAATGTTGTGCCAAACCTCCTGGTACGCTGATATAGTGTATGGAGGTACCTAGGTCAAGGCTCTCCACTGCATGGTAAATTCCTGCCATTGGAGCCCCAGGATCCTTCTGAGGTCTGTCCCTGAGTTTCCCCATCTTCTTGCAGTATAGAGAGCATCTGTAGCTTCTCATGTCTGTTTGCCTCAAATACTTCAATAATTGATTATTTAAATAATTGGGCAGAGTGAAATTAGGTTTTTATTATGTCTGTGTAAGTGTTTTCCAAGACAGCAGTTCGAGGATTCATTTAAGGCAACCTTAGTGAAAACTGCCTGTTTCTGTCCCCCCATCTCACTGTTCCTGCTGCACAGCCGCACTGTGAGCCATAGTCATCTGAAAACTGACTTGTGGACAGAGAGATGAAGCAAGTGGTTTCAAATATTATCTGTTTTTGCGTTATTTTATTACTTTTCAGCTGGATCTGTTCCTTGATTCATATGACTGGGTCACATAAACAAGATCATCAGCAGATCTGAGGCAGCTGAAAGACAGCCACTGCACACTTGAGGAGGGATTTGGGTAAAGAGTATCAGCTGCGTTTTGTTGGCCACCAATCTCACATTGGCTTAAACATTTCTGCTCAAGACTATTCATTCCTAACATTTTAATAATTTGCGGAGGAAACTGTATGAGAATGTTACTGGTCTTTTTAGATGTCATAATTTAGATGACAGACTGTGTTCGTATACACGCATACAATAATCAGACTTGGTCACTAGAAGAACTCTTAAATTTACTTTGGAAAACAATTGGACAGCAATTCCTGTTAGTGATGTGTTTGTTCATTAACCCTAGCATTGTCAGTGATGTGTTTGTTCATTAACCCTAGCATTGTTAGTGATGTGTTTGTTCATTAACCCTAGCATTGTTAGTGATGTGTTTGTTCTTTAACCCTAATACTGTTAGTGATATTCTTTAAACCTAAGATAAGAAAATATCAGATAAAGAAAGATATCAATAGTGCACAGCTTTGCATAACATGTACTCTTGAGCAGTATGTTCCAGGAAACCAGTGGGCGTGAACCCTCCAACCTGGCAGAAATCTGCCGGACCCCAGCAACAAGGGTGAACATGCGCAGAAGACCTGTGGAAGATTACCAGCAGTCACGTACGCAGAATCTCGGACCAAATAAAAGGAGGAACCTGGACTTAACTTGTGCGGCAGTTGGTGGAGCGGTGGTTCCCCTGTCGCCCAGCGCTGCTTGCCTTTTTGCTACGCTTGCTGTAATTAATAAATTTGTAATTGGATTTAAGCAACTGCATTCAGTTCTTTTGTTGCAAATTCATCTATAACAATTTGGTGCCGTGACTCGGATAGGAAAATCGATTCACTGACCGAGCCGGGGGAGGCGCCCCGCCTATCCTATTTTGGCGGCCTCCGGATTGGAAACTGAAACACTTCTCCTACCGACGAACCTAAATTTGTAGTAAAAAGGCAAGGAAAACCCTATAAGCTCGGTGCACTCGAGGTCCGGACGAAGACGCGGGACGCAGGACGCGTAAGTTACTGCCTGCTGGGCAGGGGATCCGTTCGGGCTGGGTTGGGTATCCTGGAATACGAACAAGTGTGTGTGTGTGTGAGAGGAGGACTGGCAGCCAGATTCTCCAAGCGAGTGTGGACCCTCTAGTAGTGCGTTTCCCATCGCCCGCGAGGGACTGGGCCACAAACGAGGGGAAGCGACTGTACGCATACACGAGTGAAAGAAGGTATTCCAGAAGATGGGACAGGGAAAAAGCAAGCGCCCTTCACCCATAAAACTCCCACCTATACCTAAAGATAGTCCGCTAGGGTATATGTTGGCCGAGTGGAAGCATTATCCAGGGACTAAGAACATGGATAAGGCCAAGATGATACACTATCGTGTGGAAGTATGGGGTGGGAAGGAAATTGCAAGAAATGTTTTCTGGCCAATATTTGGATCAACTGAGGATTGGGTAAGACAAAAACTTAATTTGTGGGTAAATACTAAGACCCCCTTTTAGCCGGGAAGAGAGTGATTATGCTAATATATGGGTTGAGAGCCCTGGACTCCTCATATTTAATTTAAAAGAAAAACCCGATTTGGGTGAGGAGAAGAAAAAAGGAAAGCGGGAGGAGGAGGTCCCAGTAATTCCTCCCCCTTATGTACCACCTCCACCACAAGCTCCCCCGCCTCCGGAGAACGAAGATATCCAAGAACAGGATGAGTCCCTACCTCGAGGTCCTATGACTCGACAAAGGGCCAGACAGCAAAACCTCTATCCCTTAAGGGAAATGCCCATGGGAGGACCTCAAGCGGGAATAGGATTCATTTCGGTCCCATTAAGTTCAGGAGACGTAAGGGATTTCAAAAAGGAAATGGGGAACTTATTGGAAGATCCCCTAGGAGTATCTGAAAAAGTAGACCAATTTCTAGGTCCCAACATTTATACTTGGGACGAGTTACAATCAATATTAAGTATCCTCTTTACATCTGAGGAAAAGAATATGATTAGACGGGCAGGAATGCGTATCTGGGACGCCCAACATGCCCAAGGGCCACAGGCTGACCTTAAGTGGCCACAGCAAAATCCAAATTGGAACCATCAAGACCCGGTACATAGAGGACACATGCAAGATTTGCGAACAATAATTGTTCAAGGCATTCGAGAAGCAGTCCCAAGAGGACAAAATATTAATAAAGCATTTAACGAAAGGCAAAAGAAGGACGAGACCCCAACCGAGTGGCTTGAAAGGTTAAGAAAGAATTTGCAATTGTATTCCGGTATAGATCCTGAAGCCCCTGTGGGACAAGCTTTGCTTAAGACACAGTTTGTAGCTAAGGCATGGGACGATATTAGAAAGAAGCTTGAGAAATTAGATAATTGGCAAGAAAGGGGAATAGATGAACTGTTGCGGGAGGCCCAGAAAGTATACGTTAGGAGGGAGGAAGAAAGCTACAGAAGACAGGCAAAAATAATGGTGGCAGCAGTACGTGAGGGAGGGCAAGTCGATAAAAGACCACAAAAACCGCCGGGGGTACCAAGGACAGGAGTACAGAGAGAAGCCCCTACCTGTTATTATTGTGGCAAGAAAGGACATATGAAAAGAGACTGTAGACAGAGACTAAAGGATGAAGCAGCGTTTAAAGAAGATTAGAGGGGTCAGGGGCTCTATGTATTGGGGACCCGTAATAACTCAGAGCCCTTGATAAAATTGAAAGTAGGTCCCCATGCCCAGGAGGTAATGTTTCTGGTAGACTCTGGGGCAGAGAGATCTACCCTGCAGCAAATACCTCTCGGGTGTAAATTATCTAGGGAAACTGCCCAAGTAATTGGAGCTAAAGGGGAACCTTTTCAAGTAGAAATTTTGCAGCAAGTATTGGTAGAATCAGAATCAAAAATAGGAATATCTCCTTTTGAAATGCTATATGGAATGCCATATGATGCGGGTATGCCCAGGGATCACCCCAAAGTAATAGATAAACAAATGAAAATATACATATCAGAAATAATGGCATTTAGGGAAAAGCTTTGGGAAAAAGGGCAAATGGTACAAAGACCTCCTTTAAACATTACCTTACACCAGGTACAGCCTGGAGATTGGGTTTTAATCCGCACCTGGAAAGAAATCACTCTACAACCTCACTGGGACGGACCTTATTTAGTCCTTCTTACAACCAACTCAGCAGTACGAACTGCAGAACGAGGATGGACTCATGCCAGTCGAATTAAAGGACCAGTACCCGAGCCTAAGTGGAAGGTAGCCAGCTCACCGGGGGACCTAAAATTGAAACTTACTCGTGGACATTATAAATAAGAGAATATAAAATTCTTAGGATAAAATGTCAATTAGAGACTAAAGCAGACTTTAAAGGAAATATCTGTTGATTATATTTCTGTTAAATGCATTGACTCCTACGATAATGAGAATTGTTATCCTTATCCCTTTTTATAGTACCACTGTTTAATTTATAACAACAAGTGGTGGACTCATTGCCACAAAGGGAGGCCCCCTTCAGGGGTATTTCTCACCCCTGCTGGGAAATACAACCTAATTGAGTTTAAAGTCAAAAGGGGTAGATAACAAAAATAAACTCTAAAAGGGGTGGGACATTCATTACAGGAAGAATCAATCCCAAATTGTATTGTTGTCATTCTAACAAGCCAGTTCCTTTGTGGCACAAGGGTTAAAGTGTGTCACCACCAGGTGACAGGCTTAAGGTGAGACACTCCTAATATAAATGACCAAAACTGGGCCACCTAGGTTCATAAAATATCAAAGAAAGGGCAACTATCCCCTCCTGAAGAATATCCTTGCTGCCGAGAAGATGAAATCCCCTGTGGCTCGAAGCAACCGAGTCGACAGGCGAGGCAGAGGGATAAAAAGCGGTGGAGGACGATGGCCCAGACCGGGTGGGACCAGGAAGTCATGGGAAATAAAATGCCCAAGGACTGGTGAGGAAATTAGGAAAGGAAAACACAGAAATATAAGAGGCCCCGGGAGCAATGAGAAAACTACTTGTGTACAATTATTACTTTTGTTATTAAGTTTGTGGATACATAAAGCAAAATGCAATGCACACAAGCCTTATAAATGGACCCTAGCCAGATGGGAAGATTCTAAGGTTATAGCAATTAATGACACTGCCGGATCGCCTTCCTTCAACGTAACTAATTGCGATTTGTTGGGAATACTGATAGGATATGGTGGAAGTACTACCACCCATGGGTGCCACCCCCAAAGACAATATACCTGGGGGGCGATAAACAGCAAATCTACCTATTGGTGCCCTAGTTCAAACCCAGGAAAAGGGTATTGTAACTACCCAGGACACTACTATTGCGCGTATTGGGGGTGTGAATCTATTGCCACCGCCTGGACTGTAGCTACCCCTGATAAATACCTCAAAGTTAGCTGGCTCCCCCAAGGTTGCCAAAAGCCTACTTATAGCCACGATGGTGACGTTAATAAGGCAGGTACTTGCAAGTCCTTAGAACTTAAAGTACTACAGCCCCAAGACCCTGGATGGTCAATAGGAAAAACCTGGGGTGTAAGATTTTGGGAACCTGGGACAGACAGGGGCGTACTCATATTCATAAAAAGAGAAAATATCAGATCTATGCAAGCAGTGGGTCCTAACTCTGTACTCAAAAGACCTAAAGTAAAACTTCCCCAAAACAATACAATAACACACAAAGTAAAACAAAATAATACAATTGCGGGACGGGACTGGAGAAATCAGGAACGACTCAATGTGAGTTATCCGGAAAGCTCGTTTTATTGCGCAGATACATTTACTTATATATCATTCTTCTGTCAAATCACCACGACTAAGCATATCTTTATTATCTTTTTCCTAGGTTTTCATTAGACCACTTCTACATCAATCATTAACTTTTAACCTATGCTTCAGCCTCTAATTATCATATTCTCCGCCTTGCCTGTTAGTTCCCTATCTTATGTAACTTAGTTCCTTGTACTACTCTGCAAGGACAGTACGTCCTTGAGGCCTAATCTTGGCTGCTAGCGCCTGCACAGTAGCCTGTTCGTGCACCTGCTCTAACACTCCATGTCCGTTACTCACAAACCAAACTCCCACAATTCCCCCTTTTTCCTTTTGCACGAACAGAACTTTATGCATTAGACTAGTGACTAGTTTTGTTATTAGCTTCCATACTATTCCTAGCCCAATTAACAACAAGACAATTATGATCACCCAGCGAATGCCTTCTTTGATCAAACCAAGTAACCATGGGGACAGACTGCCAAATATTTTTTGTAACCATGAATCAAACCAGCTTGTCTCCTTTTGAATCTTTTGAGTGTGTTCTTTAAGCCACTGCAGTTGTTGGTGAATTGATTCCCCACGATTGCTTAGATTGAAGCAGCACATCCCTTCAAAATCTTCACATCCATGGCCTTGTGCTAAAAGCAAAACAAAATCAACAGCAGCTCTATTTTGCAACACAGCATGCCTAACGCTATCTAAATCTTCTATTAATTCTGTCTGTCCCTTTTTACAAATTTTTCTTTCCCTACACGCGGTCACGCATTATTTAATTGGTTAAAAGTCTCTAGTACAAGGCAAACATGCAGCTCAGTCCAGTTCCCGTTGGTTCTTAAGTTCTTCTCACGCAATGTCCAATTGGTCACTCCCATCTGTTCACTCCTGCATTCCCTAGTGAAGCAGTCATTGCTCTCTCTTATTTTTTCTTCCTTTGAAACAACTTCCAGAATGTGGCTACCTGCCTAGGCCAACATCCCGCATGGCTGGTTCACTATAAGGTCATTTTCTTTTAAATACATTCCTACAATTCCCCCTTTTTCTTCTTGAGCCAGCCATACGTTCTTCATGGTATATGTAATCATGCTTGTTGCCTTTTTGAAAACACAAAGTACAATCATTAATACAATAGTGACCAATAACAGGTGGAATTCAATAATAGGTGGAATTAACAAAGAAACAAAGTCACCCACAGAAGAGATGGAGACAACCAAGTCAACAGACTGATCATGTAGAAGTAGTCCCATATTGGTTTCCCATCAAGCCCCATTTGCAAATGTCAAACGTGACCAGGGCCCAGTTGCAGGGAGAGTCAGGAGGTCCTTCCCCAACAGGAAAACTCTGCAAGGTGCGTCCACCTCACAGACAGACACTCCACTCTTTCCACAAATGGACTCAGGCCCTGTCCCCAAAGCAGGACACCTGGCAGTCATTTATCCAATGTGGGGCACCTGGGGCTTGTTTACCCAAGGGCTCCCCCCACAAGGCCGATCGCACCTCGGAGGAAAGCCAAAAGGCAAAGTCATCCCCTCGTTTTAAAGGACCATGGGAACTATCCAAATGTTGTTACCAAGGGCCGGATAGCTGCAGCAAAAGCTGAGGCCATGACACCAGCATGCTCTTCAGGTGTTCCTACTCCGGAACAAGCATCCATCATTTCAGCAATACTGGAGTTTCTAGGCAGACTCTGTAAAATACGCTTGCAGGTTGGGTTAGAATTTTCAACAGCTAAACATAAGAGTAATGCTTCTCGCACAGGATCAGACAAAGGTGCCCTATCAAATGCATTTTGCAACCAATTTAGAAATTGCATATATGGCTCATTTGCACCCGGTTTTACTGTGATTGCTTCATAAAAAGTGCTCTGCTGCTAAATAGCATTACAGGTACTGTGATGTTTTTATCCTAACATTGTTGCTTGCTCAAATGTTTATTCCAGAAGGTCTGAAAAACCATGTTTGCAACTACTGTCAATTCTCCCCACAAAAAGCAGTTTATGCATAACTATTTTTCCCTTTTTTTTTTTTTTTTTTTTTCTCTTTTTTTTTTTTTTTTTTTTTTTTTTTCCAGTTATTTTGAGATATTTTACCCACAGTTTAGTTTTAATCTGAGTCAGACCAAATCATAGTCACATTTTCTCTTTACCCCGGCTCCCTTTCCATTTCTTGTCCCAGCCTGCCCACCCCCCAACCACACTCCTTTTGAAATCTCGCACTCAGGTGAGGTGGGTCAGATGTTAACGTTTGGTTCAGGCGGTGGGGGGGAGGGCGGCGGCGGCACGGGCCATTGTTCGTCTGTGTCCATTGCCTCTTCTTCTGTCCCAAACACTTCTCTCTCGCCGCTGGAATAGGTGGGGGGGACGGAACAGGCATTCGGTCCAACACTGACTCCGGCAGGAAACGCTCCCGGTGGCGAGGGCCTTGAAGCCGCGAACGCTCCGGCTGCTGCCACAGCGCGCGCGGGGAGGAGGGGGGGGGGGGGGGGCGGGGGAGAGGGGGGGGGTGGAATGCCGATCGCGCCGCTCCGCTGCGCCAGGCACGGCCCCGCCTCCGGCCGCCGCTCCAGCCGCTGCCGCGGCGCGCGCGGGGGGGGTGCGGGGGGGTTGGGGGGGGGGGGGGGCATTGTTTACCTCCCGCCACGGTTTTTGCAATTTTTTTCGCCGTTTTATCACCGTCAATAACATTGTCCCACAGAGAGTCCCCACACTTTCTCCACTCCGTTACATCAAACAACGTATTAGGGTCTTTAAAGTGTCCTTTGGCATACCCCCAAGCATATAGGGAGCCCAAAGTCTTTTTACTTATGTCCAGTCCTCACTTTTCTAAAAAGCATAACAATAGCTAGCGACAGTGTTACTTCTTTTTCCATTTTTCTTACCCGGGTTTTCACTCCAGCTTCCCTTGACGGTAGCCTGTCCAGCTTCCCTTGACGGTAGCCTGTCCAGCTTCCCTTGACGGTAGCCTGTCCAGCTTCCCTTGACGGTAGCCTGTCCAGCTTCCCATAACGGTAGCCTGTCCAGCTTCCCATTACAGTAGCCTGTCCAGCTTCCCATTAACAGTAGCCTGTCCAGCTTCCCATTAACAGTAGCCTGTCCAGCTTCCCATTAATGGTAGCCTGTCCAGCTTCCCATTACAGTAGCCTATCCAGCTTCCCATAACGGTAGCCTGCTGTCGCTCTCGTCCTTCTCTCCGCCGAGCTCCTACTCTTTGCAGAGGCGAGCTTTTCTTAGCTTCCCCGAGCGTGAGTCCTGCTCATTCCTCGGGTCCCTGTTCGGGCGCCAGTTGCGGGACGGGACTGGAGAAATCAGGAACGACTCAATGTGAGTTATCCGGAAAGCTCGTTTTATTGCGCAGATACATTTACTTATATATCATTCTTCTGTCAAATCACCACGACTAAGCATATCTTTATTATCTTTTTCCTAGGTTTTCATTAGACCACTTCTACATCAATCATTAACTTTTAACCTATGCTTCAGCCTCTAATTATCATATTCTCCGCCTTGCCTGTTAGTTCCCTATCTTATGTAACTTAGTTCCTTGTACTACTCTGCAAGGACAGTACGTCCTTGAGGCCTAATCTTGGCTGCTAGCGCCTGCACAGTAGCCTGTTCGTGCACCTGCTCTAACACTCCATGTCCGTTACTCACAAACCAAACTCCCACATACAATGACAAATAGGGAAAATACAACAAAAGAAATCCCTGAAGAGAAGAATCAACCCGATCCCCTGTGGAAAATTATACAAGCCACTTATCAAACTTTAAACTATTCTCAGCCGAACCTAACATCAGGCTGCTGGCTTTGCTATGATGTTAATCCGCCTTTCTATGAAGCAATTGGAGTAAACAATACGTATAATTTAAGCTCTAAAGTTAGGCCCCCCCGAATGCTCCTGGAATTAAAAAACAAAGGGAATAACTATGCAACATGTTAGTGGAGTCGGAATGTGTATAGGTAAAGTACCAAAAACTAAGCAATCACTTTGTGGTAATATTAAAACCAACTTTAACAGAATCACAGAAAAATGGATTATTCCTCAAAAAGAGGCTCGATGGATTTGCTCAAAAACCGGGCTTACTCCCTGTATCTCTCTAAATGTGTTTAATGCTTCTCGAGAATATTGCATACAGGTCACTATTGTCCCAAGAGTGCTATATCACCAGGAAAATGTCCTTTATGACTACTGGGACACAGAAACCCAACATAGAGTAAAAAGAGAACCTATAACTGCTATTACAATAGCTACTTTATTAGGGGTTGGAGCAGTAGGAGCAGGAACAGGAATTACCTCTCTAGTACAACAAAACCAGGGAATTAACGCCCTAAGAGCTGCAGTAGATGAAGATTTGGAAAGAATAGAAAAATCTATGACAGCATTAGAAAAATCTCTGACTTCACTATCAGAGGTAGTACTACAAAATAGAAGAGGAATGGATCTCCTCTTCTTACAACAAGGGGGGTTGTGTGCAGCCTTAGGGGAAGAATGTTGCTTTTATGCTGACCACACGGGAGTAGTTAGAGATACCATGACAAAACTACGAGAGGGATTAGAAAAAAAGGAGAAAAGAAAGGGAATCTAATAGAAGCTGGTATGAAAGCTGGTTTAATCATTCCCCGTGGTTAACTACATTACTGTCAACTATAGCGGGACCGTTAGTCCTATTATTTCTGGGATTGACCTTTGGCCCTTGTATATTTAACAAGATAATTGAAATAGTTAAAGGACGCTTAGAAGCAGCCCACTTGCTGTTAGTAAGGGCACAATATGAAAACTTTAAAAATAAAGATGAGGAAATGGGAGATGAGTTAGAATGGAGTAAGCAAGAACTACAGCGGTTTAATGAACAACACAAAACATCATAAAGAGAAAAAGGGGGGTATTGTTAGTGATGTGTTTGTTCATTAACCCTAGCATTGTCAGTGATGTGTTTGTTCATTAACCCTAGCATTGTTAGTGATGTGTTTGTTCATTAACCCTAGCATTGTTAGTGATGTGTTTGTTCTTTAACCCTAATACTGTTAGTGATATTCTTTAAACCTAAGATAAGAAAATATCAGATAAAGAAAGATATCAATAGTGCACAGCTTTGCATAACATGTACTCTTGAGCAGTATGTTCCAGGAAACCAGTGGGCGTGAACCCTCCAACCTGGCAGAAATCTGCCGGACCCCAGCAACAAGGGTGAACATGCGCAGAAGACCTGTGGAAGATTACCAGCAGTCACGTACGCAGAATCTCGGACCAAATAAAAGGAGGAACCTGGACTTAACTTGTGCGGCAGTTGGTGGAGCGGTGGTTCCCCTGTCGCCCAGCGCTGCTTGCCTTTTTGCTACGCTTGCTGTAATTAATAAATTTGTAATTGGATTTAAGCAACTGCATTCAGTTCTTTTGTTGCGAATTCATCTATAACAATTCCAGTGCTTTTCACCTTTTTCCAGCATTCTGTAGCAGAGGTCCTAAAACTTTGTCTGCTCAAAGATAGCAAATTTCTATTTTTAGTAAAAGGCAAACCCCTCTCCTCACACACGCTTTGTCACTTTTAGATATGAGTTATCATGACTGTTCTGACATGTGAAAGAGCTTTAATATTATGTGCTTCATGCACTGTGTAGCTTATAATTCTTGCAGACACAAAGTGAAGTTACCCCAATTAAACACCTGCAGGAATGAAAAAGGAAAAGTTAGTGAAGAAGGGGAGAAGCCACCTCTGTCTGCTTGGGGTACATATCTGTATTACATTTCTTTTCTACTCCTGTTTGCACAGATTAGAAAATGTAACTTTATTTCTGCAATGTTCCGTGAGTTCCCAACTAGATAAAATGAGAGAAACTGAATTACTGTCCTCTGATTGTAATCGAAATACCAGAAGATGTCATCAAAAATTTGAGAAAGTCAGTGTCCCGGTTTGAAAGACAGGTGTGTGCTAAGGAAGGCAGGAGCCCCCCTTGGAACAGAGAAATACAACCCCCTCCCCTCCGAATTGTTATAGAATTGAAATTAAGGGGCTTTCAGGCAAAGATATGAGGAAAATGGGAATAACAGTTTTTACTAATGTATACAACAAAACTATAATACAGAGAAACTGGTTACAGGCTCGACAGAGCCAGGGATACAACCTGGCACCCTGCCGGGCAGGGTGCTGGTACCAGTCCGATCCAGTGGCAGCTGCAGTTCTCTCCGAAATGGTCCGGTTAAAGCGGTGGTCCGTAGAAAAAGAAAAAAGAAAAGTCTGAGCAATCCGATTTCGGTGGCAGCTGCAGTTCTCTTTTAGATGATCCCGTTGAAGCGGTGATCTTGTAGAAAAGAAAACTGGTCCTCCTCCGAAAATCCGGCCGCGGTGCAGTCCCTGTCCTCTGGGATCCCAGCGGGTAAGGCCCCGAGCGCTGCTCCAAACCGCAAAATATCTCCGGCGGGAATGCTTGGCTCCACCCCTCCCCCCCTGGCCGGAGCATCTCACAAAGAGATGGTGGGTCCTGGGGCAAGGCCCTGATGGGCGCATTAACAGAAGAATAGTCCCGAGGGGCGAGGCAAGGAACACCGGCGCCAGGCCTCAACGGCTCATGGTAATAGAATACATTGCAACCCAGGACATTATGTAACTCAGTTCCGTTGGGTTTTAGATTGATAATATTGTTTTCTTCTCTACAGCTGTGTTGGAATCAGAAATTCATATTGCTTATCTAGCATTTAGACTAAATCTGTTCAGTATAATGGATTGTTTTGAAGCGCTCTCCAATCCTTCAGTTGTTTCTTTTCTGAATAATGCTGTAGAATGGAAGCCTGGCCTCAGGTTTACTCTAAAATTAAAGACAAACAAAAATCCACTAGGTGAAGCATAGTGAATACGCCATTCAACGAGACCTTGATAGGCTGGAGAGTTGGGCGGGGAGAAACTTAATGAAATTCAACAAGGGCAAGTGTAGAGTTTTGCATCTGGGGAAGAACAGCCCCATGTACCAGTACAGGTTGGGGGCTGACCTGCTGGAGAGCAGTGTAGGGGAAAGGGACCTGGGGGTCCTGGTGAACAAGAGGATGACCATGAGCCAGCAATGTGCCCTTGTGGCCAAGAGGGCCAATGGCATCCTGGGGTGTATTAGAAAGGGGGTGGTTAGTAGGTCAAGAGAGGTTCTCCTCCCCCTCTATTCTGCCTTGGTGAGGCCGCATCTGGAGTATTGTGTCCAGTTCTGGGCCCCCCAGTTCAAGAAGGACAGGGAACTGCTTGAGAGAGTCCAGCGCAGAGCCACAAGGATGATGAAGGGAGTGGAACATCTCCCTTATGAGGAAAGGCTGAGGGAGCTGGGTCTCTTTAGCTTGGTGAAGAGGAGACTGAGGGGTGACCTCATTAATGTTTATAAATATGTAAAGGGTGAGTGTCATGAGGATGGAGCCAGGCTCTTCTCAGTGACATCCAATGATAGGACAAGGGGCAACGGGTGCAAGCTGGAGCACAGGAGGTTCCGCATAAATGTGAGGAAGAACTTCTTCACAGTGAGGGTAACAGAACACTGGAACAGGCTGCCCAGAGAGGTTGTGGAGTCTCCTTCTCTGGAGACATTCAAAACCCGCCTGGACATGTTCCTGTGTGACCTGACCTAGGTGTTCCTGCTCTGGCAGGGGGATTGGACTAGATGATCTTTTGAGGTCCCTTCCAATCCCTAACATTCTGTGATTCTGTGATTCTGTGATCCAGAAAATTCTAGCAAATTAGGGTTAGCTAAACTGCTTCTGGACTGGAACCATGCAATATTTGACAACATATGACAAAACCGCCTTTTTTCTCAGGTTATGACTTGCTTACCAGATAACTCACTGAGCATAATGTTCATAAATGGGCACTGATCATAAACGATGGTTTTGATGAAGAAAACAGTGTTGCAGAGGATGCATCTGGTGTCTTTGTTCAGTTTAGTGGTTATTTCTGAGTGTGTCTGGGCAGGCAAGAGAAAGGTATTTGGCTGCGTTTCAGTGGCTTCTGCACACCTGGTCAGGGGAGACCTCTGACGAGGGGAGACTCCATCTTCCTGGATGGAAGATTTCTCAGGGATCTTTCAGCAGGGAGCAGACCCAGCCAAACAGGCAATAAAGAGGAAATTAACTTTCCTGGGAACCAGGAAGCCACTGCAAGTTTCTAGACTATAAAAGTAAACCATGGGAAAAGGGGTCTACCTTGAAGGGCTGCCGGACAAGAGATTACGTTTTGAGTTCAAGGATTGTTTTATCTATATTACCCAGTGGATCTGAGTTCTCAGTGTTCAAAGTTTGCTTCTCCTAGATTACTGTTTAATTTTTTTTTTTTTATAAAACGTAGCTTTGGAATTTGGAAGCTTTGATATTTTCTGATGTGCTCGATTTAAACTGAAGGTGGGACAAAGTTGGTATAGACTTATCTCAAATGGCATAGGTAAAGGCAGCTGCTATAAAAGTAGCATCTTGCTTTTTATTAAGTACAGAGAAGAGTTACTGAAAAGCTATCCTGAGTCTTTATTCAAATTAAAGCCAAGATCTGGTCAAAGTTCAATATAAATCTGTTTCTATTGCTGGCATTAAGACATAACTGCCTTTGCTGAAGTTTTAATTTAGGGTTTGTTCAAACCTAGCAGTGGCTGCTCAGCTGGATGTTGTTTTATTTTGGTGTCAGTTATTCTTTTCATCTCAAAAGATCAAAGGCTGAGAGTGACAGTGAAGTTTTCATCCCTTTTGGCAATGTGTTTATGAGCTGCCTTTATGATCATTTCGCTGCCAGTCTCTTCTGTGATGACATTGCAGCTTTAATTGCTCCCTGATTACAGGAGTGATGCTGCACCTTGCTCTGTGCCTGGAAACACCAAGATTTTTGGTATGATTTAATGCAGGCAGATTCCAAATGCGATCTGCCAGAATATATATTACCTTGGAAGTTAAAGATGTTGAACTTGGCTCTGTCAGTGTGTGAAGTACCTGCCAAAACCAATTGGATGCACTAAGCGGGAAGAACGAGAGCAGCTCCAGGTAGTGCCTAGGCAGCTTTCTTATATTTGCTGTATGTTGCGTGCGTTGTTGTAGATGTGTGTGTCTTCCTAGTTGTGGCTGCTCCACTAGCATGTGCTCTGGGAAATGGCAGCGCTGCTACACAGCTGCATTCAAATGTGCTGGGCTTTGTATGTAACAGTCTTGTAAAAACTCTTTCCTCCTTGACTTAGCAGTAGAGAGTTTACTTTTTTCTCGTTGGGCAGCTATATACTTTGTGGCTGCAGCAAGTATTAGACTGACCTTCTAATAGGCTGCCTGCTGTTATAGTTTTGTTCCTTCTCTTAATCTTTATGCCTTACATGTTCAGATTCACCAGACGTTTTTTGCCTGTTTTGTAATTTATAGGCTCAGTTCTTAGTGTAGGGGTGAGATAATCTGAATTGTTTCACCGAGATGAAAGAATTAGTTCTGCAACACCAACAATATAAATTCTAAATACATGGCTTATTGCTTTTTTATTAACTGATTTTTTTTCATTACTTAAGTAATGATTAAGATATGTATGTAAGTTCTGCAGTAAATCAATCTGTTTGTAATATAAGTGTCTTCAAAAGTACAATCATTTGTAGAAGTGGCCATGATAAGGAGTTTGTTTCTGGCTGTTGTAAAATTTATGATTAAAATAAAAAAACCATGAGGGATTATTCTGGGCTTTTCAGAGCATCAAATTAGAAAATCTGTGTTTGAAGATGGCAGAAGGCTCTTGGTGTGAGTAATGTGTTTCAGAAGTTGGCAGATGAATAGTGCCGATGTTTCCAAATAGCCTGACACAGAATTGAGTTACCTTTTTTATAAAAACTACTTAGATCAGTGTAAGTCTGCTTCTTAGATAAGCAAGTGGGAAATATGTTTTCAGAATAGTCTAGAAGAAACTGTAATAAAAATTTAAAATCTTATGCATTAGTGAAATTATGTCTAGAAATTGAGAGGAATAACAAAATGAAAACTAAAACGAGAAGAATTTACGATCAGACTTTGGTTTTGCAGTGTTAAGGATTTAGCCTTAGAGGTGACAAGAGATGCGCACTCTCCTCTCTGCACATTAAAAATGCATTAGGATGTTGACTAATAGGCTAGTCACAATAACCAAATAACTTAAGCCTTATCTTGGCATAAGTAGCACTGTTTTTACAGCAGGAGGGTAATGTTTGTTTGACTTGTATACCATTTGCATTTCTTGCCAAAGCTCTTGACTGGCTTAGCTTGAAAATATTTTGGAATATCTGTACAGTTACTACTGGCATTTAAAAAAAAAAAGCTAAAAAATAAGCATACCTTCCTGTATCTTTCTAGTTTATTGAAACTAGTGCCTATAATTGGAGAAAAGAGAAAGAGAATGAAATCTTATTGCAAATTTGAAACTGGACTAGGAGCAAACTGGAGCAGGAAAGATTTTCAGCGTCATGGTTTTGCTTTCTTTTTCCACCCTCAGTTCTCTACCCCATACTCATTGCTGGGAATTGTGAAGCAAAAAGTTTTGGGTGTTTGGGGGAAATTAGAAGGAGGGACTCAATTATAAGAGCTCTATGAAGATTTTTTTATTTATTTGTTTTTTTCCTGCTTCTACATGTAATTGTCCAACGAAACTATCCACAGGATCTTGAAATACACTGTATTGGTAATTAGGTTTTGCCTCCTGGTAAACGACCGAAGTTATCTCTAAGAAAGAGGCTCCTCTTACTGTAATTAATAATTTCAGACTACCCCATTAATCGCAAATGAAGTTTCATAAGTTATTCTCCTATTATCATTATCTGCCTCCAGAAGCACAGAAAAGGGGAGGCATCGATGTGGAAATGCTGAGGGAGGAGGGCAAAGCTGCGTGGACAACGTCTTCCCTATTGCCCCACCCTGGTGGCAGATTTTCTTACCTCATCTGTAGCATCCTGTGGTGGTTTGACCTTGTCTAAATGCCAGGTACCCACCAAGCCGCTCTTTCACTTCCCCCCCCTTCTCTCAGCAGGGCAAAAAGGGGGAAAGAAAATAAGATAGAAAAAAACAACCCTTGTGGGTAAAACAAAAGCAGTTTTAATGTAAGCAAAGCAAAGCAAGGTCCGCGCGCGGAAGCAAAAAAAAAAAAAAAAAAACCACAACAGATTTATTCTCTACTTCCCATTAGCAGGCGATGTGGGGCCTTCTCAGGAAGCTGGGCTGCGATACGCGTAGCGGTTGCCTTGGAGGACCAAGGGTGACTCCACCCCCCTTCCACCTTCTTCCCAGCTTTATACTTGAGCAGACGTCATAAGGTATGGAATATCCCTTTGGTCAGTTTGGGTCAGCTGTCCTGGTTGTGTCCCCTCCCAAGATCTTGCCCACCCCATCCCCCTGGGGGGAAATGTTGGAAAGAGCCTTGGTGCTGTGTAAGCACTACTCAGCAGTAGCCACACCACCAGTGTGTTATCAACACCCTTCTAGCTCCCAACATAAAACACAGCACCATGAGGGCTGCTATAGGGGAAAATCAATTCCGGCTCAACCAGACCCAGTGCACGTCCTTTTGGACATTGTGCAATATCTGAAGAGTATGGGCACCACAGAGGTCAGGGGCAGTGGAGCTTGGCAGGTTGCAATTGCTACTGTAAAGGGTAGAGGCAGTAACTGACCAGTGTGGCTGTAGGGAAGTTACTGTTTGCTTTTGTGTCTTAAGTTGTTTGCTCAGTTAAATCCTTGCCCTAGAATGTACTGATAGCAAGGCAAAAATAACTGATCGTTGCATGAAATAAATAAGAAATTGAAGGTGTTTCTGACTTGGGGTCATATATTCAAAAATAATCTTTAAAATGGTCTAGAGAATACTATAGTGGAGTGAATTAATATTTTCAAAAACTTAAGTACTCTAAAGAGAGAACAAACTATGACTAAGAAGCCTCAAAGTTATCATTAAAGCTATTTGGACCTTGACATATAATTGGAATGCATAAAAATAGTATTATTTATAAAAGTTTGCACTTTGCATGCTAAAATCTAGAGGGATTAAACTGCAGACCAAATGTTCATTAATCTTCCCATTGAAGCATTGCTGTCTGAAGTGTAGCCAGCTGGGTGATTATTAAATCTAAAGAAGGATTTAAGATTCGGAATGCATTTTGAAGCTTCTTTGTGTATTATAACTTTTCTACTAACACCATGAATTGATCACCCTTGTGAAAAGTTAATCAAGGAAAATGTATTGTTGTTTTTTGATACACAAAGATTACACCTTATAATGTGGGAGTGAAAAAAATGTATTTCTGATAAAGGCTAACTTTTAAAGAAAGTTGTATCGGAATAAAATTTTTATAAGACTACAGTTAACAGCTAAATCCTACATGCCAATGGCTTGGTGTCTAACAGCTCTGTATAACCTTTGTGCCACTTTCCAGAACAGAAATGCATCATAATGAGTGATGAGAAGGTATTGCAGTAAAAGAAATGTCCAGACAAATAATAATGCATTTTAAATGTAAAAACAAAACAAAAAAAATCCCAAAGTACTCCGATTTTCACAATGCATTGTCTCTGCCTGCATTTTCACTCATATTCCATTATTCATGTCTTCCTCTTAAAACAGATACTCTTTGAAGTACAGATTGTCTTTGGTGGGGGGCAAAGAGGCAGTTTCTGTAACGCAAAAATATGTTGTTAGCATGAAGCAAGTATTATCTGTCACATCACCTTGCACTTGAACTTGACTGTGGTGTTCCATCCTTTTTCTCCCGAAATCATTTGAAGTCTTCTGTTTGGCCAGTTTAGAAACTTTCGGATAGCACTTGCATCACTTGCCTTGAGATGCTTTGTAGAACGATCAGGACAATGAATCTTTGTGAGCTTCTCTGTCCTCATTGTGGGGAGGTTCCTTCAGGGAGTGCTTCAGAGCAGAGCCTGTGTTAAGTGCTCTGAGTTGTCCTCTGGATGAATATGCCCTTTCCCAGCATATGGAAAGGGATCTAAAATGGGCAAGTTGTGTAGCTAAACATGGGTTGTAGGGCTGTTTGTATTCTCCTCTGAATGGTTCCTTTATCTTAGTGCATAAGTATGGGTAGAGATACAATACTAAGACAAGTTTTCAGGTTGCTGAGATTAGACATTGCTAAGTTATGAACTAGATGGGGTTTTACTCCCTTAATCTTCTCGTCTGCATATCTTCTTTATTTACTTGTCTCCAATCATACAGCTCTTGATATCTACGGTATTTTTTACCTTCTTTTCACCTGTTCAGCCTGTTTGTTCTTCCTTCCTTCATTTTAGTAATGATGGGATTACATTTTAAACAATTGTAGTGGTTTATCCTAGCAGCTGTTGGATCATACAGGAGACGACAGGTGCAGACAGCCTTTCTTTTTGGTTTTGGATGGGAAATATGTAGCTATGGTACTTTCTTGGAGGTCTTTCTCTGCCTATTCTTCAGGCTACATCTAGTGCTGAAAAAATACTGTTAGAATTATGTCACCCTTCATTAGATGGGTTTTCCTGTGTCCCTCAGGGATCGGTTTTGGGGCCAGTCTTGTTTAATGTCTTTATCAATGACCTGGATGAGGGGATCGAATGCGCCCTCAGTAAATTTGCAGATGACACAAAATTAAGTGGGAGTGTCGATCTGCTTGAGGGTAGGGAGGCTCTGCAGCGGGATTTGGACAGGCTGGAGCGATGGGCTGAGGTCAGTTTTATGAGGTTTAACAAAGGCAAGTGCCAGGTCATGCACTTCGGTCACAACAACCCCATGCAACGCTCCACGCTTGGGGAAGAGTGACTGGAAAGCTGCCTGGCAGAAAAGGACCTGGGGGTGTTGGTTGACAGCTGACTGAACATGAACCAGCAGTGTGCCCAGGTGGCCAAGAAGGCCAATGGCATCCTGGCCCGTATCAGCCTGTCTAGGTCTCTCTGAATGGCAGCACAGCCTTCTGGTGTGTCAGCCACTCCTCCCAGTTTTGGGTCATCAGTGAATTTGCTGACAGAGCACTCTGTTCCCTCATCCAAATCACTGATGAAGAGATTGAATAGTTCTGGTCCCAGTACAGACCCCTGAGGGACTCCACTAGATACAGGCCTCCAACTAGACTCTGTCCAATTGACCACAACTCTCTGCCTTCTTTCCTTCAGCCAGTTCACAATCCACCTCGCTATCCGATCATCCAGACCACACTTCCTCAGTTTAGCTGTGAGGATGCTGTGGGAGACTGTGTCAAATGCTTTACTGAAATCAAGAAGTTTTGTTTTTCTTTGAGAGAGAGTGAAACAGCACTGAGATTAGGAGAAAAATAATTAAGCAATGCAGATCAAATTCACTCTTGTATAACCATTTGAGACATTCCTTGTTTCCTAATTGGTTTGTTCAGATTAACGGACATTCAGAATTTACCTAATAAACAAGTAAATAATGTGACATAATGTTTTCTACAGCAGAGACATATCTCACTACTCAACACTAATTACTCCTGCAGCATAGTGTCATACCTACAAGGCATTTCTGATTTGCCTGGAACAACAGGCTGCTGGTTTTTCAGGTTGGCAGGGACGAAATTACTACAAGAAGTGTAAGGGCTATGAAGAGTGACTTCAGGGCCCTGGGACGGCTGGTTAAGGGGTCTGGAGTGCAAGTAGTGTTTGCCTCCATACCTCCTGCAAGAATGGGTGAAGAGATAAGCAGGAAGAGTTCACAGATAAATGAATGGCTACGTAACTGGTGTCAAAGGCAGGGCTTTGGGTTCTTTGACCATGGGCTGCTATATGAGACACCTGGCCTGGTGACAGGTAGAATGCATTTGTCCCAGAGGGGGAGAAGGCTTTTGGGGCAGGAGTTAGCAGGGCTCATTGAGAGGGCTTTAAACTAGATGTGAAGGGGGAAGGGGGGACAACTGAGTCTGTTAGAGACAAGCCCAAGAGCAATATGCTAGGGCCTGAAGGAAGGTGGTCTACGGAGGATTTTCGATCATTGAAGAGAAGGGATAGATGTTTAGGCCCTGACCACGAGGCCTCCTGCCTCCCAGGGGTCCCACCAGTGCGCTCTGCTTGCTACCTGAAATGCCTGTACACCAATGCACGCAGTATGGGGAATAAACAGGAGGAGTTAGAGGTCTGTGTGCGGTCTAAAGGTTATGACCTGGTGGCAATTACAGAGACATGGTGGGACAGCTCACATGACTGGAATGTGGTCATGGATGGCTATGTCGTTTTTAGGAAAGATCGGTCAGTGAAGCGAGGTGGTGGAGTTGCTCTTTATGTGAGGGAGCAACTTGAATGTATTGAGTTTTCTCCAGGGGCTGATGAGGGGCAAGTTGAAAGTCTGTGGGTAAGAATTAAGGGGCAGGCAGGCATGGGCGATACAGTTGTGGGGGTCTATTACAGACCTCCTGATCAGGACGAGGGAGTTGATGAGGCTTTCTACAGGCAGCTGAAAGCAGCCTCGCAACTACAGGCCTTGGTCCTCATGGGGGATTTTAACTACCCCGATATCTGCTGGAAGACTTACACAGCCAGCCATTCACAGTCTAGGAGGTTCCTCCAGTGCATTGATGATAATTACTTAATGCAAATGGTGGATAAGCCGACTAGGAGAGGAGCGCTGCTGGATCTTGTACTTACCAACAAGGAGGGTCTTGTTGAAGCAGTGGTGGTTGATGGCAGCCTTGGCTGCAGTGATCATGAGATGGTGGAGTTCAGGATCTTGTGTGGGAGGAATAGAGTACCAAGTAAGACCAGAACCCTGGACTTCCGCAGGGCCAACTTTAGCCTCCTTAATCAATTGTTAAGGGAAGTCCCATGGGACAGGGTGCTAGATGGTAAAGGGGCTCAAGATAGTTGGTCAACATTCAAGGACCACTTCTTGCAAGCTCAGGATCAGAGTGTCCCAATGGGTATGAAATCAAGTAAGGGAGCTAGGAGACCAGCGTGGTTAAACAAGGAACTGCTGGGCAAACTTAGGTGGAAAAAAAGAATTTATGGATCATGGAAAGAGGGGCTAGTCACTTGGGAGGAATATAGGACAGTTGTCAGAGGATGTAGAAAGGCAATTAGGAAAGCTAAGGCCTCCTTAGAACTTAACCTTGCAAGCCAGGTCAAGGACAATAGAAAGGGCTTTTTCAAATACATAGCTAATAAAACAAACACTAGAGGCAATATAGGCCCACTGATGAATGAGGGGGGTGCCCTAGAGACAGAGGATATAAAGAAGGCAGAGGTGCTGAATGCCTTCTTTGCCTCTGTCTTTACTCCTGCAGGCTTTCCCCAGGAGCCCCTGATCCCTGTAGCCCCGGAAGAAGTCAGGATAAAGGAGGAGTTTGCCTTGGTAGATGAGGATTGGGTTAGGGATCAGTTGAACAATCTGGATATCCATAAATCAATGGGACCAGATGGAATGCACCCAAGGGTGCTGAGGGAGCTGGCAGAGGTCATTGCTAGGCCACTCTCCATCATCTTTGGTAAGTCATGGAGAACAGGAGAGGTGCCTGAGGACTGGAGGATAGCAAATGTCACTCCAATCTATAAGAAGGGCAAGAAGGAGGACCCGGGTAACTATAGACCGGTCAGCCTCACCTCCATCCCTGGAAAGGTGATGGAACAGCTTGTTCTTGGCACGATCTCGAGGCACATCAAGGATGAGGGGGTCATTAAGAGCAGTCAACATGGTTTTACCAAGGGTAAGTCATGTTTGACCAACCTTATTGCCTTCTATGAGGAAATAACTAGGTGGATAGATGATGGTAGAGCGGTAGATGTGGTTTATCTTGACTTCAGTAAAGCATTTGACACTGTCTCCCACAGCATCCTTGTAGATAAGCTGATAAAGTATGGGTTTAGTGATCAGGTAGTGAGGTGGATTATGAACTGGCTGAAGGGAAGAAGCCAGAGAGTTGTGGTTAATGGGACGGAGTCTAGTTGGAGGCCTGTGACTAGTGGAGTCCCTCAGGGGTCGGTACTGGGACCGGTGTTGTTTAATATCTTCATCAACGACTTGGATGAGGGTACAGAATGTATCCTCAGCAAGTTTGCTGATGACACCAAACTAGGAGGAATGGCTGACACACCAGAGGGTTGTGCTGCCATTCAACGAGACCTTGATAGGCTGGAGAGTTGGGCGGGGAGAAACTTAATGAATTTCAACAAGGGCAAGTGTAGAGTTTTGCATCTGGGGAAGAACAACCCCATGTACCAGTACAGGTTGGGAGCTGACCTGCTGGAGAGCAGTGTAGGGGAAAGGGACCTGGGGGTCCTGGTGGACAGCAGGATGACCATGAGCCAGCAATGTGCCCTTGTGGCCAAGAAGGCCAATGGCATCCTGGGGTGTATTAGAAAGGGAGTGGTTAGTAGGTCGAGAGAGGTTCTCCTTCCCCTCTATTCTGCCTTGGTGAGGCCACATCTGGAGTATTGTGTCCAGTTCTGGGCCCCCCAGTTCAAGAAGGACAGGGAACTGCTCGAGAGAGTCCAGCGTAGAGCCACAAAGATGATTAAGGGAGTGGAACATCTCCCTTATGAGGAAAGGCTGAGGGAGCTGGGTCTCTTTAGCTTGGAGAAGAGGAGACTGAGGGGTGACCTCATTAATGTTTATAAATATGTAAAGGGTGAGTGTCACGAGGATGGAGCCAGGCTCTTCTCAGTGACATCCAATGATAGGACAAGGGGCAATGGGTGTAAGCTGGAACTTAGGAGGTTCCACATAAATGTGAGGAAGAATTTCTTCACAGTGAGGGTGACAGAACACTGGAACAGGCTGCCCAGAGAGGTTGTGGAGTCTCCTTCTCTGGAGACATTCAAAACCCGCCTGGACATGTTCCTGTGTGACCTGATCTAGGTATTCCTGCTCTGGCAGGGGGGTTGGACTAGATGATCTTTTAAGGTCCCTTCCAATCCCTAACATTCTGTGATTCTGTGATTCTGTGAACAGTGGTCACAAAAGGAACAAAAACGATGACATTCTTGGGATTTTTTTTTTTTTTTTCATCTAAATTCAGTGAGGCATTTTTTCTCTTCCTATCAGCACACATCACTTGCAAAGTGATAATGATTGGTACAATTAACACACCCTGAACTCCATCCGTCAACTACCTACCTCATTTAGAAGTTTGAAATGCAAGTCTGTTTTAATTGCATCTTTAATGCAAATATGGGAACTGTATGAATGACGTCCTAAGTCTAATTAACAATGATCATCCACAAATATCAGTGTCCAAAGAGACCGTATAGACAGTTTTCAACAGCTAGCAATTATGTTCTGTGCAGACGTACAGCAAAGTGCTTTGCTTCTGACACCATAAAGGTGGAAGTGAAAACGGGATTGCCAGTCTTTGAAAACAAACACAAAGAATATAGAATATAGTTACACATAACTATTTGTAAAACAAGAGACTAGACAATTTCAGCACTGACACACTTTCTATGCAAGAACAATACACCACCATTCTCTCAAGAGAAAGCTGTGGATCGCAAAGCCTGTAATTCAACTCTGTCAGGTCTCTCGGCACGGAAGAGGTCTAGATCATATAAAGCATGTTTTAATTTGTTATATCTTATCTCTCCCTCACTTCTTTGAGGAAAATAATTAGACTGCTAACACTGAGACAGTCTCCATTACACGCCAAATTGTGATTGCTGATCCAAAACGTTAAAGGCATTAGAGCTTCTTCAATGAAATGGATCACCTAGATAAACCTTTGTCATGCCTCCTTCTTGGAGGTGGCCTAAAAATGTTTTTATGAAGCTTTTCAAAGAACTGGCCTAAAAGAGACCTCTAAAATAACAGCCCTCACACCAACATTACACTGACCTCAAGTTTGCCAACGTTTTAAAGCAACTGGAAGGAAAGTAACTGTGTAAGTGCTGGTAAGTGCAACTATAAAGGTATTTGTTGAAAGGCTCCCTCACAAGGCAAAACACAAGATTATCCTAAAGCTAATGTAAGAAAACATCCTGTTGAAACAGCTCCTCCAAATGAGACCGTATCAATAATAAATCCCAAGTTGGCCTAGTATTCAGGTTTTTGAAGATGATCTGAACAGAGCAAAAAGCCCGTGTCTTTCAATATGTACATACGCCAATTATGACTTCAAGAAAAACAAAAGCAGAAACTAGTGAATTTATGCCCTGAAATTCAGCTTGCTTCTACAATTATTATCCTAATGTATTTAAATAAATGTTTAGTTACTGATTCCATTATTTTGCCTCGATAATATCTAAACAGGATGTTCCAACATGTAATTACTATATATTCTGTGTGTACTATGTTTTGACTCTAATGAATGCTTTTTAGTTCCTTTAGGGGTCATCTTCATCCCTGAAATATACATCAGGATCAACTATGTCTTTTGTTGCCTTAAATAAAAACTGTGTACCTAAAATAACTAATATTAAAAATCAAGCTGTAAAAGCAACCAAAAATACCACTTAGTCCAGAAAGCTAGTTCCTTTCTGCAATTTCATGAGCAGATCCTTTTGCCCCTAACTTTCTTGAGATGTGCAAAAACTCTTCATAATTACAGGCAGAAATAGCATCATTGCTTCACTCCTTCCTTTACAGAAATACCTCTACTTTTTTCAGACTAATCTGACATCTGAATGTCTTCATATAAAAAAAATGCTCTAGCAAACACAATTCACCCTTTTCTAAGGATAAGTGCAAGAAACAATCAATGTTTCGTCACACATTTGTGTGTGCTTCTGCTATGAGCCAAGCAACTGCTCTGTGTTAAGGGACGGAAAACATCTTCAGGATGCCTGTAAATGCTCACATAGATTTGATCAAAAGAAATAGGGATATTATCACAGGTACATCTACACTGGCAGATGCTCATGGGATTATTTTACATATAATTTTCTTCCATTCTCAGTCTCTGTAGAACTTTCAAACTCCTTAACAACCCAATATCAACTACTCTGAATAGGCCTGAGACTGGGGTTGCCCACCTTTGCCTCACATCGTGATCCCCTCAACCAGCTGCCAAACCCCACGTGAGGGGGTGTTGCCTGCAGCACAGGGAGGGAAAGTGTCCCCAGCTTCAAGGCAGGCTGCACAAGCACAGACTGACCAAAGCAGCCAGGTTTCGAAGAGGTGTGACAACAGACACAAGTGCATGTCTAACTAGCAATGTGCAGCCAGGACTCATGCCCTGCTCCTCCTTTGCCAACATGTTACCCTCAAGGGCTTGCACTGGCAGTTCAGGATTTGGTACCTAAGGAGGAAGGTATTTGTAGGACACTTGCTCTACTTACTATAGAAGCTGAAAGGTGTCACCTACACCCACTGTGGAGAGAGAAGGAGTTTCTATTACCATTTAGAAAGCTGTAGAGGGTAGATTTGGATCAGAAGGAAGAAATTTTTATAATAATGGTGGTGAGTCACTGGAACAGGCTGTCCAGGGAAGCTGTGGATGTCCCATCATTGGAAGTGTTCAAAGTCAGGTTGGATGGGGCTTTGAGCAACTTGATCTAGTGAAATATGTCCCTGCCTGTGGTAAGCGGGTTGGATTAGATGACCTTTAAAGTCCCTTCCAACCCAAACCATTCTATGATTCTACAACAGGGGGTCTCTGCTCTTTCTTATTTTAATTGGTTTATACTTTTAGTTCACTTTTTAAAAAACTCTCCTAAACCCCCTTCTGCCCCAGTCAGGCAGTGTCAGTCTCTTAGCTAGGTTTGTACGCTAATCTCCTGCCTCATCATTTTTCACTATTGGCCATACCTCAGTTCTTTCCTATTGCCTGACTGTGGCAGAGAACAATTTCATTTGCCAAAGACTACAACACCTGAATTTAAATAGAAATTAAGTTAAATATGATCTCCGTATCACAGGCAAACAGGTACAGACAAACTAAGTCTGATTTTGAATTCTGTAAACCCCTCATAGTGCTAACCACTACAGATCCTGCATTTGCCATTCAGATTTAAGCAGCGTGCAGTAATTATAGCTTAGAACCACATATTTAAAAAGATGCAGCAAGAAAAACAGGAAAAACACCAGTACATAAAATTTCTTGCAGCTGCACAATGCTTTAAGCAGAGAGTTGAAAACATGAGAACTTGCAAACATTACAATACCGAAAAAGTTTTTATAGTATTTCAAACATTCATCACAGGTCTTTGCACCTATTTTACTCATACCTAGACTGCATACATTCAAGACTAAAGAATTAGTACTGTGAATTTAGCCCAAGGTATATATGTGCCTATTAAAGGTATGTATATTTTTTAAAGGTGACAAATGAACCTCTTAGAGCTCTGCACAAGAGCATTTTCCAATCATCATGAAAGAGCATGCAAGAATTGATGAATGAAAGATTATCTGCTCTTTTACTGTTAACTTTTAAAAAAAAAATTGGTTGAAATATGCAAAGAAAGACTGTATTTCATAAGTCACTTTCTCACTTAATTTTACACTTAGCAGTGTGTCCAATATAATTACTCATAATAAACTGCCATATGATTGAATTTTTCTCTTTATCCAAAAAGCATCGCCAGCATCTGATGTTATATTGATCAGTCTGGCTCAATGTCTGCAACAGAATTTTCCAGGAAAAAAAAATAAAATATCCTGTGTTAATTCTGAGAGAATGCTTACAGAAAAAGAACTATAAACATTTCCATACCTTCTCTAAAACTGGGATGGAAGAGGAAACAATTCCTCAAGACAATCTTCATTATACATATACAAAAAGGAATCATGCTAAATTTCAGTGAGACTTTCAGGAAGCGTGCTGGACAAATTCTGAACAAACCCAGTAATTATAGACAGATTTAGTAACGCAAAGCACCTGCAACTGCTGATACAGGATTTATTTCACATGTTCAAAACAAACCTCCTTTTTCACATTCAAAGTTAAAGAGTTGGGTGTGGAAAAATCAACTACAGTAATGAGAATAGCCTGGCTTTGCAAGCAATATTGTAATAAGTCTCAAACCATAACCATTGCATGGGATTAAAAAAAAATTAATCATTTTCAGAGTAAAGTAATTACTGTGCAGACCACATATTTGTTTCCATCCATGTCAGATAAAATTGAACTGTAGCTCAGCAACCAAAGTATAAGGAAATTAACACTGAAGCTTATGAGGTGCCATATGACAGAAACAAGCAAGACATCCATCATTCAAACTACTAACATCATCGAACAGATGTGCTGCATCATATGGGGAAGAGATAAGGATGAGAAAGCATCAGAGCACAGCACCAACAGGACACACAAAGAAGTAATAGAGATTAATATTTTCAACAAATGGGTAATGAAGTAAATGATAAAGGTACAAGAGAGAAATTTAAGTGATGATATGGGAATATGTGGCAAGATACATAAAATTTTATTAAAGTGCACTGAAGAGGAGAAGTAGTTTGAACTAAGTATCCAGCTGGATTCCACCGCTGCAACATTCATTAAATCTAATATTGCATACTGGTAACTATCTATCACAGTCCTGAAAAAAAAATTAAAAATTACTAGCAAATGCTGACTCAAACTGTACAACTGGAAAAGGTTGTGCAAGTGTGGAAGAAAATCTCTGGAAAGAATGAAAAATGGAATTGGAAAGGATGGAATAAACAAAAGACTAAAGAACCAAATTACAGCTGGTAGATGAGCTCACGGTGTATTAACACAGGATGAAGATTCCACTAGTGCATGGTGGTCATTATAGCCTTGACAGTGATGCCAAGATCTTTGGAATCCTCTGTTTGAAACCAGACGGCTAGAACATTTGTACATTTCATTCAAAGTGGTGAATGGCTGTAAACAGATGGAAAATTTCAGTCTTCCATTCTATCGGGCTATCTGAGATTATTAAGCATAGCTCTTAATTGCAACAGTAGATATGCTGAAACACATAGCTCTCAATGTGTCCAAAAAAATCTCATTAACAAGATGCACAATGTAAATCTTTAGAGGACGGTTACCGTTTAGGTATTTATTTTCAAATTATTTTTATTCACGATCACATCCTTTCCAAATGCAGGCTACTTCCTCTAACACATCAAGTTTCTTATACAGCTTGCTGAAATAAAGAACCATAAATGTTATGTCCTTTTCAACTCTACCCCACGTTCAGCATTTTGAGACATCCCACTCCTCTGAAACCTACTGCTGGGCAGCTCACTAGCTCAGGTTTGCCTTGCACTATCTTCCAAAGTGTCCTTCCTCCCAGTCTTCATCAGTTAGACAGAAAAGATTACTTTCTAACAGCTTCTATATTTGTCTTGGGTTTGTGTGGCCAGGTTTTGCTCGTAGAGAAGCTGCAGGGGTGGCTTCTGTGAGAAACTGCTAGAAGCTTCCCCTGTGTCCGACAGAGCCAATGCCAGCCGGCTCCAAGATGGACCCACCGCTGGCCAAGGCTGAGCCCCTCAGCAACGGTGGTAGCGCCTCTGGGATAACACACTTAAGAAAAGGGGAAAAAACCCCTGTGCAATAGAAATTGTAGCCAGAGAAAGAAGTGAGAACATGCAAGAAAAACATCCCTGCAGACACCAAGGTCAGTGAAGGAGGAAGTGGAGGAGGTGCTCCAGGTACCATAGCGGAGAATCCCCTGCAGCCTGTGATGAAGACCGTGGTGAGGCAGGCTGTGTCCCTGCAGCCCATGGAGGTTAACAGTGGAGCAGATATCCACCTGCAGCCCATGGAGGATCCCACACTGGAGAAGGTGGGTGCCCAAAGGAGGCTGTGATCCCATGGCAAGCACCAGCTGGAGCAGGGTCCTGGCAGGTCCTGTGGACCGGTGAAGGAGCCCACACTGGAGCACGTTTGCTGGCAGGACTTGTGACCCCATGGGGGACCCACTCTGAAGCAGTCTGTTCCTGAAGGACTGCACCCCGTGGAAGGAACCCACAGGCTACAGTTTTTCACAAACTGCTCCAGAGCAGTTCCTTTCACTGGACTCACGTTGGAGAAGTCATGGAGGACTGTCTCCCATGGGAGGGACCCCACGCTGCAGCAGGGAAAGAGTGTGAGGAGTGAAGGAGTGACAGAGACAATGTGGGATGGACTGACCACAACCCCCATTACCTGTTCCCCTGCACCACTTGGGAGGAGGAAGTAGAGAAATTGGAAGTGAAGCTGAGTCTGGGAAAAACAGAGGGGTGGGGGGAAGGTGTTTTAAAATTTGGGTTTACTTCTCATTATCCTACTCTGATTTGATTGGTAATAAAATAAACTAATTTCCCCCAATTGAGTCTGCTTTGCCCATGACGGTAATTGCTGAGTGATCTCCCTGTCCTTATCTCGACCGACAAGCCTTTTGTTATATTTTCTCTCCCTGTCCAGGTTAGGAGGGGAGCGATGGAGTGGCTTTGGTGGGCACCTAGCATCCAGACAGGGTCGACACACAGCAATACTTTTCTTGCACCCCTCTGTAGTACCTCATGAATATACATATTCTTATTTCACCTGCAGACTTGTAAACTAAATTAGACCCATCCCCATCCTTTCAAAAGCTTTTTTATGATATTTCCTTCCTTTCAACTGTTGCAGTACTGATCAGACTTGGATTTGGAAAAACTTGCACTGATTTCTCACATTTCTGTACAACAGGGAAACCATTTGTCCACCCTTGTCTCTTGTTGTTTTGTGTAACATAATTCAATGTAGATAAAACCAACCTAGGACATGTCACATCTTTTTCTCCATGAAGAAAAAAGTTTCATTCACTAACAAAGAATAGCTGACAGACAAAAAGGACAAATAATATATAAAAAATAAAACTAAAAAAAAATGAAAAAAACATATGGAGGAAGACCCTTCAAAAGAAACACAAGTTTAACATACAGCCCCTGTGATTCATTGATCAAGTTTGAAGTTATATGAGACAAAATGAATTCCCAGTACCGCTTTAAGAGTAAGAAATAAATTCTCTAGCCATACGCTGCTGATGTTACAAAAGGACAGTGAACTGTCATCTTAGTTTGTAATGGGACCTGTGGGACGGGGCCTGGAGAGCAGAGCCCGAGTGCTGCTCAATTGATAGGCGGGGACGTGTTGGAACTTGTAGGCCATAAACAATGGGAAAGGAATGCGGTAAAATCTGAACAACACTGAGATAAACAAGTTTCAGGCACCCTGCCTAAAAGGCCTTAAGGACTTTGCCCTCAAGATAAGATCAGGTTGCTAGCGTGACCGTGTATCACTGACCAATCAGATGCAACCGCGTGGACAGTGTGTGTTCAGGGGACCAATCTGTTTGGAACACGCAGTTGGTGTGGGCATATATAAAGAAATGGTTGCGCACAGTAAACCGACATTTTGCTTGCATCAAGCTGCGTCCCGTCTCTCAATCGCGGCAGGGACCTGTCCCTTAGACAATTAAAACCACATCTAAAGATCTGCAGTGGTGGCCACAGGCACTGAACAAGGCTGAGAGGTCACAGCAGAACATGAGAGCTGGCCCAGCAGCATGGAAAGAAGGGAACAGGGGGGTTCCTCTCTAAAAAACTCTGCACAGTACTAAACATAAGAAGACATATTTCTCAAGATGGTAACTTAAAACTGAAGCGCTGATTAAGAGAGGTAACTTAGACATAAGGAGATAACGATAGCGGTGGCTAGTTGTATCAAATGCTGCCAAAAATATTTTTAGCACCAGAGGTTTTTCATTTTGTCTTTTTATTTTAATGTTTTCCTTCTTCGAAAAGGGTGGATGTTTTCCAGTTCAGTTTATCTCTTGTGCCCAGGCAGTGGATTTCTACTTTTAAAACAGCAAAGCTGGAGTAGGAAGAAGCTATTTCTAGACAGTTTGGAAGTTCACAGCCCTTGAAACTTAAAATTCATTTCACTGTATCTGCATTAAAAGAGATCCTATGAACTTTTTAAACAATACAGAAAAACACAGCACATAACTTACCTCATAGTAACTTCGCACAGCATTGCAAAATGCTTCATCTGCTACGATTTGTGTCTCCCCATTCAAAAAGGCCTGGAAACATTCCTTCAGTACCTGCAGCTGCTGCTTATTGAGCTATGCAAGAAAAATGAAGGAAAGGGGAGAGAGCAATAACAAATGCAGTTAGTCTCAAAGTAAAAATATGCAGCACTTTACACACTTGCAAGATGTGAACTGGGAAGAAGAGGCAGAGGCTCCCCGGCCAGCTGGCCCCCTAGTGAGCGGCAGCTCTTCAGAGTCCCACCTAGGCAAGACAGGCTGCTGCAGCAAGTTGTTCATGCACTCAGCATGCAACTAAACCTCTACTCTTTCCCTTGTGTCCTCAGGATGCTACAGGTAAGCCTGCATGGATATTTCTTCTGAGCAATATTTTATATGCATATGTTGAATAAAATGACTGACCTTCCTCATGGCAGCAGCACCAGCTAACAAAATTTAGCTCTTAGCTCCAGTCTTCAAAAATTCAATTTTTTTTCAGCCTTCAAATAAGTGAAAAACAACTTAGATGCCCCCATTTTTTTGAGTAATCTAGGAGCTACCATTGGCAATTTTTAACAAGCATGCTCACTGTGAGAAAAACAGACTTCTAGCCACTGATGTTATACCACTACGAATGATATGAAACAACTAATCTGGGGGAACAACAGCCACAAGGCTCCAAGACTGATAGCAAATTACATTTGGTGGATTTCATAGCAAAGTTGAGTGGATTTTGAAAACAGACTCCTAGTAGAGAACATTACATGATTAAACCTTGCAATCAACCCATTTTATCAAAGTTTAATGTTACGGGAAAAGTCAAAATCTGAAAGTTCTCCAGGGATCCAGACATAGGCCTTTTGCCAAGGTTCCTATTTCAACTCTTGAAATATTTATTAAGATATTTCTCCTTATCAAATCTGTTTGAAATTAGAATGTCACAAAGGAGACTGCCACCAACTTACTAATATAACAAAGCAACAGTTAAAAATAGTTGTTTTGCTTTCCCAAAACTTTGAAGCTAGTGTAAAGCCTTTATTCCAGTAAGTATTCCTGAATTTTAACATTACAAAAATTCAAGCACAACTGATTGAAATTTTTTTTAATACTTCCTGTATTTTGCTTAGTTAAAATAAACAAATAAATGTACAGTCAAAAACGGAAAATATTTTTCCAGAGGGCAGAAAGTTATATTTGTAATGTGTAACCTGCAACAAACGTTACCGTGATCGCATCATTGTTTCTTACAGAAGAACTTTTTGGCATCTACAGTAATATGACCACCTTCAGCTTGCAGGTCTCTAGTGTTGACACTTTGATGCCTTTTAAGCTACAACACTGTTACAAGATTAGCAAAATTACTGCTATCCTGATAATGTGCCTTCCTTGGACAAGCTCCACTTCCTTCATATCAAGAAGGGAGGATTTTCACCCTACATAAAGTTTGCTGAGTTTGTCAAGTCGTGTACTTCTATGAAACACGTAGCAATTTACTGCAAAACTCTCCAAATTGCATGCAAACTTGAAAGGTGTTCTATTTTCACAGGACACGACAGCATAGATGCCATCTAAACACTTGATATGAGAAATCCTCTGAAAACTGCTGAAATGTAGGCAGTAGCAATGCAAAGCCAAAGAACTATGCCTTTGAAAAAAATCCAAACTAGTTAAAAATACATGATGATTCTGTTCCTCATCTTAACAGAATTATTATCAATACAGAACAAGCCTCAAGAAACCCCTACAGAAAAAAGGCCTCCTGTTGAGGCAAACAAACTTCAGAGGTTGCTGTGACTTGGAAAAATTACCCGTGTGAGCTCCTGAGAGCAGCAGCCCAACACTGACACGTTGCCAGCCTGTACCATTGCTAGTTAAAAATCGATGGGAGAGAACTGCTTGTATTATGTCTGTACATACACCATCTCTCCACCTGTCTGCCAGACAACCATTCCTTGCACAAAATCTGCACCACGTTAGCTGTTTCTAACTTTACTCCCAGATACGCAGGACAGGTCTCTCCCCTTATTAGATCCCTCTTATTCTTCTCTCAATTTCTAAATGATATTGGACAAGCTGAGAGATGAGAAAATTAAAATTATTTAAGGATGGTTTGAGGTTTTCTTCAGCATGCACTTGTTCTCATAGGGGACTTTAAAAGAGCCAAGTGCTCCCGCAGACGGTGCACCACTGCTGAAAAAGCAGCTCCTTCATCCCATGGAATATTCATAGCTCTGCCACAAGAACATGTGGGCTTCCTGCCAAAGCAATTATGGAAATGTGTTTTCATGCTTGCAGACTTTAGGCGATTTGCTTGTCTATTACCCATGCATCAAACAAAAACATTATGAATAAGGCAATTAAATATAAATTTAATTGACTTCCTCATTTCTAACCATCATAGTCCAGCAAACCAAAATGCCTTTAAAATATTTATATATGGCTTTCACATTCACTGCTTCAGGTAGTAAGTAATTCTAAAGGTTGAGTGGCATTTTAGGATTACTGTACCTTTCTCAAATTACTTACAGTTTAGTGTCAAATCTGGATGTGTAGGGGAATAAAGTTCTCCTGCAAAACTAAAAAAAAATAATAAATCCGATGGAAAACATGAAAAGCTACACCTTGCACTAAGGATGATCTGAGGTCTATTCTACAGGACCCAAATACATAGAGATACAGTTAATTGTCAAGATACAGAATTATCTATAGTAGTCTGCTGTAGCATACAGTTACTCTTTTTTATTTCTCAGAACACTGAGTGTACGTAGAATTCTCACTCATCTTTTATTTTCTTTATGTTGGTCATTTTTAATGGATTCATTAACACTCTTCAATTTGCAGGCAAGCACCTTTAAAAAAGAAACAAAACTAACAGTAAAAGTAGCATAGAAATGTGGAGAAAAAAAAAAAAAGAGAAGTCTAATTGCATTAGAATGTCATAAAAGCAAATGGAGAGAAACAGGCATCTGTACAGGACATCAGCTCTTGGATATTGCCAAACAATTCAACCTATTCGAGTCTGGGCTACCTTTGAAGTTGGTTCATCTCTGTTAACAAGGAACAAGAGCTGAGGGCATCATGTACAACCAGAATCCCAAGTGAAATGTTTAAACTTAAGGGCAATAAACCTGGCCACATTCTCCCTGGTAAGAGTTCACATAAAGGAGCTCAAAATCCTTCTGCAGCAGGATTACCTTTCCACTGCACATACCTTTTCCTCCTGTCGTCTGTGCAAGATCCATACGTGTCAGACCTTTGCTTTTAGTCCCTCACTACTTCTTTACATCTTTACTGTTGGTGCCTCTGTGTCTGCATTTTAATTCTAATAGAAAGAACCATGAACAGCAAAATTAAAATTAAAATTGACATTACTAGATCTACCCCCAGATGTAAACTGAACTCTAATTATCACCTGAAGCATACAGCAAAACCTCACTGATTCTGTTGCTTTCCATCAACTTGCTTCAGTTTTGTATTGTTTATTTGGATTTTGCATTCTCAGTGGTATGAAATCTGTTGTTTTAACTCTGTGTGATACCTCATAAATAACTACTGCTGCTTCATAGAAGAATGTATAACTAAATTCCAGCGACTCAGAATATCAGGCTTGATCGCATTCTGCAGAATGACTAAAGATAAGCAAAGTCAACTTTAGGGGAAAACAAGATTAACTGTCTTCAAATGTGCTGCTTCTTTATTGCAGCCACACAACAGATAAAAATTTCTCTTCCCCTCCATCCTGGTGCCTTTCACAAAAGGTAATTTTTTTTTTTTTTTTACTTTGTATTTGCTAACCTTAGTAGCCTATCAAAGAACAAACACACATATTTAAGATAAATAACTCTTTGAGAAGTTTATTCTAAGAACTTTTTTCAAGTTGTCGTAGCAATTTAACTTTTCATAATTTACAGAGTAATACAAAGGTATCAAAAGAGCCTCAAGCATTTAACTATTAAAAAAAATTCCCACCTTGCATTTAACATTTCAAAGTAGTCTTATATATCCCAATATATTCCTCTTTGACCACTAATTTAAAGATAAGCTTTTTCCATTCTAAAGTGAAACTTGGGTATGAAAACCTAGAGGCATTTTTGTTTTAGCTCCACTCATACCTTTAAACAATTTCACTAAATGGATTTTACACAGAGTTTAAATTCTTATTTTTATAAGAGGATGCATTTCAAACAGATCTGGCAGTTTAGGAAGTAGTTCCAATGTCACAGGTTTTACTTCATTAAATCATAAATTCCAACATTTTCAAGAAAAAATGAAGCATGTATGCATTTGTAACAGTAATACTGCTTATCTTCTCTTTGAAAGAAAAAAAAGGAAAAAGTAGAACCCTAGCTTCACAGTGTGATGCTAGATTTAGAGCACTTTCACCTGCTTCTCGCTGCCTAAGTACACAGAGCAGCTATTGCTCTAGACATACATAGCCAACAGCAGCTAGCAAAGACGTAACTCGCAGCACAACTGACCCCTACAAAACTTTGGCCTTTAAAATTAAGAAGCTTAAAATGTGGCCTGTGTGTTGGCTACAACCGCCTCTCCTCCCATGCCCCAGAGCACCGTGGACACTAGGTTGCCACCACAGCCTGCGGCTGACCCTATTCCCCGAAAGTGCAGTCAGCCAAAGAGCTGGTACTGGAGGAATAACGTTCTGAACCACTGCCACCTTGTGGCAATTTTAGAAATATAGCAAAGAAATAACCACAGGATGCACATCTTCACACTTGGAGCTGGGATCTGTGCGAGTATCAATAAGCCCCTGACCTTAACACAAGCAACAGCACTGCTTCTTCCCTGCTCCCACACTCTAGTGTGAAATTACCCTTTCTCAGACCATATGGGTATTTTAGGAAAACAACAGGAAGTGATGACTACAATTACGGAGAGAGCTAGATAAAGTATTTCTTATGCAGACTACAAAAAGAAAGTCATAGGGAGGAGCCAACCAAAGAGCCACTCTCCAAATACTGAGCTGCAGCGCATACGATCTGTAGGACCAAACATGACTTAAGACTGTGAATACTTCCTAAAAATAAGCAGCTTTGTAATTTCAAAACTACGCTGTTCTGTCCAATGACTTCCACAGCAGCATCTGCTTTTGGACAACTTTAGCCAAAACCGTACTTTTTGAGAGCAGAGTGGAAAAAGAAATAACTCAATGAGCATTCCCTCAAACAGCTGTCTCTCCTTTCCATTTCAGTCAGAAGATAAAAATTTGCACCTCCTGAATGAACAGAAATGAAGGCACAAATAAATCCTTTTCCATACAACTTCTCACAAGCTTCTTTGAACACAACTTTGTTTCTTGTCCTGCCAGGCTCTTTGTCAAGAAAAATAAAAAGGAAGAGAAGAAGAAAAGAGTAGAAAATATGCCAAGGACCAACTTTCTGATGTCATGACCTGAGTTTCACTATAGGATAATTCATTCCACTTGCCCACACCCTCAGCCAGAGCCAAACCTGGTCAATACAACAGGTCAATGCATTTACAGTGACACTCAATTTAAGACACCACTTCCAAGACAATAAAAATTCAACTACCAATAATTTCCCATCAACTCAATTAGACCATGTGTTCAAGGCCCTAGACATTTAACAGGTCCACTTGCACATCAAACCAAGTTTTCCACTCAAGCTCCACATGCCTACAAAAGGAGCAAGTATGCACCTCACATGCTTTTCAATGGGATTTTTTAGGTTTAGTTTCATATGATTTCACACAGCCATGAAAGGTAGCTGGTTAAGTGCTCATCTAACTGCCATCTCCCTGGGCTCCCCAACTTCCAAAATCCTCCAACCGCAGTAGCGTGCTCAGCAACTTCCTTCCTGTGCCTCCTTGGCAGGGTATTCCAGCTCAGCTGTGCAGGGGTACTGGTCAATCGAACACAGTGGGATTTCCTCTTCCTAAATGAGCTTTAGAAATGGCAGGACAGCATCTAGTAACACTTGAAACAACTCTTCACTCTACTGCTAAACAAGACTCAAGAGCCACGTAAGTCTTTGTCCCTAACCAACCCTGCTGTAACCCCAGCTTTGCTTTGCTTTGCTTTGCTTTGCTTTGCTTTGCTTTGCTCCACCTCCACCCCCCCCCCCCCATGGTGATAGGGAGGGCTTTATACACAGAGCTGGACTCTGTAAAGCCAGACACACACTTCCTCTGCAAGAGCTAAGGGCAGGGCATAGAGCCTTAGGCTGAACCTGTCACTATCCTTTTCTTCCAGAAAGACAAAACACCTATGCCACATCATTGGCTGTTAATGAGCTTCATCTCACATGAGTGATGAGAATAAGCCTGCAAAGCAAACAGCCAGTTATAAACAGCGATTCGCACTCCATTTTCCCTCCTTCTTCCCCACCTTGCCTCCTCTTCCAGTATCTGCCCACACAAACAATTTTACTTGTGTTTCAGAGCAGAGATGGAGAGGGTTCATTTATAGTGAATTAATCAAGATTTTCTTCTGAGGAAGACGACTATATAAATAACATTAGAGAACCTCAGTACTAAGACAGGGGTGATAGCTGTGGTTACTATGCTGAATTATGCAGGTCTTCATCATGTACAATAATGGTCCTATACAGCACATGGGTGGCACACAATATATGCTGTCCTTTACTATTCATTCCACAAACCGGTTTTATTTTCTAAATAACGGATAAATATTTTGCTGTCACTTAGCAACCTTAGCTGTTCCTTGATTTTCTTAAAGTTGAAGTTATTCCAAGTAAAACAGTGTCTGCAAGGATTCCGTTTGCTGTCACTCAGCACAGACTACCCTGTGCACATACTCATTGTGCAACAATTCAGTGCCTTGTAAAACCAAATATTAGATTTCCAAAATCAGCTAATACATTTATCAAACAAATTTCTCATTCTTTATAATTGAACAAGCACAACATGGCATTTACCTTTGGTTGATCTGCCACTTGTTTAAAACCAGAAACACTAACAATAACATACTGGTGAAGTGCTGGGGTCTGAACCCCGAGCCCTGAATTAAGGTTGACATATGGGTGGTTCCCACAGTCCTTCAAAAGGAGGGGATGAGTTTGCCTTTTGGCTTTCCTCCAAGGTGCAGCCGGCCTTGTAGGGAAAGCCCTTGGGTAAACAAGCCCCAGGTGCCCTGCATTGGGTAAATGAGTGCCAGGTGTCCTGCTTTGGGGATAAAAGCTGGGACCACTTGCAGGAGGGGTGGAGTATTTGCTTGTGAGGTAGATGCACTTTGCAGAGTCTCCCTGTTGAGGAAGGATCTCCTGACTTTCCTTGCAACTGAGCTCTGCTCAGGTTTGGTGCTTGTGAATGTTGGCTCTGTGAAAACAATATGTGGCTACCTCTATCCTCTATTATCAGCCTATTGGCTTGGCTGTTTCCCATCTCTGCCATGGGAGACTTGGTTGCTTTGTTTGTTCCACTGATTGTTGGCTGTGTTGTATCATTCTTGGGGTCACTGGGGTTGATGTCTGTTATGTGTAATCTGATTGACTTGTTTGTACCCCCAGCAATCACCCATGTACTGACCTTTTTGTATGCAATAGAATCTGGTTATTGGTTTGTTCTACTGCTAGCTGTGTCCTTTGTGCTAGGCCTAGTAATTGGCAAAACAACTAGTCATTCAATTCCATTTACAGGGTATTTCACTGTAAGTTAGAAATATTTTCTGTACCATTAAGTCTGAAACTTTAAATGTTTTCATTGTCCAGAGCAGCATATTCAAGATTCTTTGACAGGATTGTAAAACACTTCACAAGGAACAGAGGGTTTAGAGGTTGGTTTTCTTCAGGGAGTGGACAGGATGGGACAAAAAACATAGGCAGGGAGCAAAGGCGAAGTCTGATTTATGTGAAGGAAGTGTACCACACTGCCAAAACATAGAACTGAAGACAGCTTCCAAACAGGTCGGATTGGCCACCTGAGAGGAAAAGCAAAATAAGTATTTTGAGAATGAAGAGGAGCAAATATTTTGTAGGGGATACAAAAAATCAGACTTTCCTAATTTTTAGACAGAAGAATGAAAAGAAATAAAGAAATGCAGAAATATTTAATTACTTTGAAGTTCCTCATAGCAATAGCAGATTTCTTTATTTCTGAAAACAACTGTCAACCTTTTACAGACTATGCCACACTAGGCAAGAAAGCATCTGCTATGTGTTTGTCCTAAATGCAGTAAATATCATGCCCTAATAAAAGCTATCTCCTCTGAGATGAGGTTGTCAGTGTGACTGCAATCATTTTCTTTGTACCTACTCCTACTACCTGAGATTCGCAGCAGAATTTAGCTGACAGTCATCAGCTAGATTGATTTTATTGTATTTGTTTCTTCTGTATGGAAAACTTAACTGATCTCTTCTCAGTCTTGAATGGCTGCATAGACACACTGCAGCTAGGCCAGTTATATTTTGCTGTCGCTCATGTCACCACTGTTTGGGGCCATCTCCCATGCAGAGTACATGCTGGCACTGTGGCTTTACTTCCTTGGGGTTGATAGAGCCACAAGGAGACCAGTCATGCCTGAAAGCTATGCAAGCCAAGCTTCCAGCCAAGAAAGCTGATGATGGCTCATGCAGGTGGCAATGAAAATTATGCCTAACAGAGATGCATACAGTGATCCTTGCCCGTGGTAGAAATTAAGCTACCAGAAGCTGCTTTTTCATACCTCAGAAGTGTTGCACTGAAGATCTTTGCTTGTCAACAACCTTGCACCAGGACATTTTGCCACCAAAGATGTAGCTGAGGAGGCTACAGCAGAGCTGCCTGAACTAATGGAAGCATCAGCAAAATACATGCTCCTCCAACCCAACCTCATCTTTCCAAGTTTGACATTCATCTTCTGTTCCAGCCTACTTCCTAAGGACACACTGTGATCGTAAAACCCTCTCTTGGTTGTGCAGATCTCAGCTTTTTCCCCGCACACGTAACTTCTGCATGCACTTCTCAGTTTCTATCAGTTCTAAGAGAAAAATAATGTGTGGAGGCTTCACAGATAACAAGATTTTCCCCTTCTCTGAAAAATGGAATAAAAATAAAACCCCCCAAGTTATTCTTCTCAAAATTTGTTTCTTTGCAGGCAAAACCAAGACACTGTAACTTCTGTTTGGCACATGACAAATAAAAGTTATATGCCTATCACTGTGTGGCAACATGTTTCAGACCTAGTTTGGCTTAAATTCAAGGAACAGAAAGGATAACAATGACAGTTGGAATAAAATCCGGAACAAAGTATCCATTTTATTCTGGGTTCTGATAACGTTTAAAAAAAATTATTTCACCAAACTAGGTAATTTTACAAAGTATTTTCCACAAAAATTTATAGAACTTCATTAGCAAGCTGAATTATGTCCATACTCCATCTACCTTTTCTGTGAGGGCTATGAAACAGAGAAATTTAGGACAGATGGGACCGCTAGAATTCATCTAGTCAAACCTCCTTCTCAAAGCAAGGCTAGCTCTGAAGATACATCATGCTGTTCCAGACCTTGTCCAGGGAAGCTTCACATATCTCCAAGGATGAAGACAGTGGAGATTCTCTGTATAACATGCTCCACTGCTTCTTCTGAAAGTGTGGTTTGGCTTTTGGCTGTGCTGAACATCTGGAGATTTTTGTTGGCTTATTTGTCCAGGAGTCTCCTGAATAGTAGCACTACCCTTCTGCTGTCATGTGCTCCTCTCAATTTTATGTCAACTGAGAATATGCCAAGGCTGCATTCAGTTCTGTTTTCCAAGCCAATCTGTGCTTGGTTAGTATACTTGTACATCAGCATCTTTTGGTCAACTCACCAGTACCCTCCCCCAGTTCATCATCGCAACAGAAACAAGAAAATATCACTTCTTTATAGAGATTGGAAAGAGAAATTGTCAATACATAATTGCCGCACAAACAGTTATTTTGAACTAAAGCTTTCTGGCTTCCTTAGAACTGCTTCATAGAAGAATGGATCATAGTAGGAAAAAGATGCTATTTTAAAAGATGAGACATCATTGGTAAGCCTTGCAAGGCTCAAGAGGGTCTACTCTTGTCTAGTGACTATCCACATTCTGCAGTATTCATGGTGTGTCAGTTCTTTTCCAGTTTCCTTAGACCACAGAGTGAACTCAATGATTTAACTTTTCTCCCCACCCAACAGCACCCCTTCCACCCTACCAAAAAATAAACCACCAGAACTAAATAATACAGAGAAAAATAGTAGCAGGTTAATTTCTTAAATTTATCAGTTTGCTGACACTTTTTCAGTTGCTAAAGCAGGCACACCAGAAAAATAATGTTATGTGATGGCATTTCAGGTGACTTCATCCTAATTTCTATTTGCTCATGTACTCTTTCAGCCTTCATCTGTGCTGGCAGAATATATAAATTGAAAATGGAAAATTGTTCTTGACGAGTAAAAAAATATACTCCCAAACAATGTCCTCATTTTAAATGAAAGTATTTAGGGTACTGGGGAAGAATAGAGACCAAAAGGATCTCAGCTGAAGATACTATGACTCTGGCTATAGGCTGCCTGGTATTATATTTAAAAATAGAGATATGGTAGTATGTTCATTCAAACTAAAAGCTGTTAATCCATTCCTAGGTGAAAATGGTTAATGCAGGAGGACATCAATGGTAATAGGGAAATGAAATAGCCAATTCTTTTAATCTCTGACAAAATGAGTGTGAGAAACGAAGTTTTAGGCCGAAAAAGTTTGCTCAGGAGAGGATCACGGTGAAGCAGCTCCGTTTATTCGTGATTGCAATGGCGGGCGCGCCACCTCGTGGCCGAAGTGGAGACGCGCGCTTTAACAAAGAAAAGAAAGCATTTCTATATTTTATCCCGACGCGGGTTATGCTCTCCTGTTTCTCCATCGGTTGGATACTCCAGGCTCACAGCCTATCCGACGCATTCTATTACAATAAGTTTCCATAAGAGGTTTTTTTCCGGTTTCCATAATAGGTTTTTCTTTTCCCAGCCGGCTGTTTATGCAGAGTTGTGGAATGATGGCAATATTTTCTCAGGTGCACCCTATCTCCTGATCCCTGTAAGACACAACATTCTAAGAAAAAGTTGTTATGCGTAGCTCTTGTCCTTCTACATTATCTGGTACCAGGATGTACTGAACAAGACGGTCTTTATACGAGGCTCCTTTCTAGTTTGGTATCTCTGTACAAGGCCCTGGTTTTTTGTTCTGTAGTGCTGCGTAAAAACATCAGTCGGTTCTCACATCCTTCTACATTATCTGGCACCTGGATGTACAAGGCCTTGGTGTTTTTCTCAGTTCGTCAAAAACATGATTCTCACAACCCTTTGCGAAAACACAAGTTAACTCTCACATGAGCCCAGTGCAATACCAGTAATGAAAACTGTCACTTCCATAACTTCCACTTTTTAGTCAAATGGAATAAAATTTAGAACCACAAGTGACTCTAGAGGAAAATTCAGTGAAGTGAAGGATTGTTTTCCCTTCCTTATTGGACTTGCCCATTTACTTCACTTTTTCTCAAATTTAATGTAAGAAATTAGATCTTGTGTCTAGAAAGATTGTATCCTAACAGATAAACACTATCATAAGAGATGAAGTGCTGGCATTTGTCATATTTTGTATAGCACTATAAAACTACCAAAAGGTCAGCAAATCGAGGAGTTCTTTAGCAAGGCAAATGGAAATGTAAGCTAATGAATTTGAATAGCTGTGTGTTTTTCTCAAGTTCGCAGGAACTGAAGGAGGTAGTTATGCATAAACTAATCATCATTTTTGATTGTAAATTAAATATATTAAGTAAATGTTTTTTATAATCCTTTTTGCATGGCTGTGTTTGCTACCCATTTTTTTTCTGTACATATATTTCCTTTTTGAAGACTGTTTCTTTCTATCTTCAGTTTCCTCTTTCTTCTTTCTGCTTTATTATTTCTAGCTGCTTTTGTTGTCCTTCAGCTTCTTTCCTTATACTCAGGGACAGAGAGCTTCTTTCTGGAATTTCTTTGCTGAAAAATGAATGGGACCAGTAGTGCAGGGAGAGTAAGCCTTTTTTCAGTGACATCTCCAAGGCACACTGCGTTACACCTTCAAATTAACAGTCTTTTTGTGGCTTGTGGTAGCAAAAACAGACCCTTTGAAATTCTTGGCACCTAGAGCTTTCCATTGGTCCCCAAAGGGAGGAGTTCTGATCAGGCAAGATCAGCATACTGGAGAGCAAATTTTGAGCTCTTCTATAAAGAGGGAAGAAACTCTGACAGCAATGTGCTGATGATCTCCTAATGCTTGATGAATTTCACTTTACTAACCAAGAAAATTCACTTTAGCTAAAGGAAGCTTTGCAAATGACTTTTTTTTTTTGAGTAGATGGCAATGGATATAACCAAGAACAGTGAGCGTGTTGCAGCCTTACACAGTGGATGAAGAAGTTCCTTAAGTGGTGAAGTTAGGTGGTGAAGGAAAACCTCTGCTTTGTATCTCCATGCTGAAATGGTTTCATGTCTGCTTTACTTACCAAGTGTTGAATAAACTGGGAAAAGAGCGTAAGAATGGGTTCTTGGTAAGTTGTCTGGCTTGGTGACAAGACAACCTCTGCACTTAACTTGCAAGCAAACAAATGTGTGCTTTAAACATAAAATTCTTCTCCCTCTCTTTGGGGTTGCATGTTGCTCAGTATAAAATGCTTGCACTTGTGCTTATGGTCTGTATGAGTCAATACATTAAAAAGATGTATGTTGAGAACATCTTGTGTCTAGCATAGACTTTGTTTCTCTTGCTATGATGGTAATTAACATCTTCCCCTGGGCAGGCTGACAGCTGGAGTACCATTTCTGTTTTAAAACTATTGAACTTAATGATTTATTCTAGATCCACTCTGTGCCTTCTGTTCTTTCTCCTGTATCAGAATGTCTTGAGAAGCATCAACAGAGATAATACGGATTCTTTAGCAGGAGAGAGCTGTTGAGTAGAAAAGCCTAAGCCTGTACAGAAACTGCTCAGTCTCCAGTGACATTTACACATTTATTTCCACAGTTAAATAGGGATGATGAGTAGACCATATAGGTGAGGACCTCATGGCATTATCTACAGCAGGCTTACAATATCCTAGCCAGGAGAAAAGCAATGTGCAGAGGGAACAGTGCTTTCTCCCTAGCAGCAAGTCAGAAGATGTCCCAGTCACATCATTGAACAGAGATTTACTGAGACTTCTTTTAATGGCAGGCTGTTTCTTACATTTCAACAGACCAAGCATCACAGCATTTTGAAATACGCTGATTTCTCCCTGCCATAGACAACTGGAAGATGAGAATTACTTGCTTGTAATTGCCCTCATTCAGGGTCTAGCTTGAAGGTACTTGAGCCTTATCTTTGGGAACAGGATTTGCTTCTTTCTGATTGCCAGTGTTGAATATGTTGCTGTGGATCAGCCCACACAGATATCAAACATTCATTGCCTGTGTGAGCAAAGTCACTCGAGAGGGAAGTTGTACCACATCTAGGTGATATTTGGAGAATAACTCCTCCGCAGTGCTGGTACCCCCTGAGGGCCAATATCACAGTGCACAAAGTCCCTCAACACCCTTCAGACAGATGGTGAACTCTAGGGCTTGGTGGAAGGGGAGACTGCACTTTTAAAGAGAAGACAGCAATGGCTATAGCAAGTACAGCTATTGCTAATCAACAGCTATGCTTATATAGGCAACAGTATAGAACCTGCTATGTCTCACCAGGTTGCAAAAACTATTGTTGCTGTTGTCAGCCTTGAAAGGAGGATAAATATGCTTGTTCCAAAAGGGCATCTGGATAACTTTAATAAATGAATGCAGGAGAAAACACTGCTTCTGGGCGAAATAGTTTTGTGTGTTTTTTTATGGTGATTGTCACTATAGCACACTCTGCTCTTGTGCCCAAGCCACAAACATTGCAGTACATGAGTTCGTGAAATGTGTAGCCATCAGGAATGGAAATTTGGGAAGACTTTAGGCAATTGCATGTGCCAACTTGAAAAAGGAGGCAAAGAAATAAATCCCAGTGCACAGTGTTGTGTAGTATGCTTATGAATGTGTAAGCCTGGAGAAGAAGAACACGTTATAATTTGCAAGAGGTTTTTTTTTGGTGGGGTTTTTTTCAGGTAGCTGGTTACTAAGCTGTGGGAAATGTCCAATGTGCAGCTATATTGCCCAAAAGAGTTGAAGAAAACAAAGTAAACCTTCTAAAGATTTCAACTTGTGATGGTTTCTGAACCATTACTCTTGATAAGAAGAAATCGTAGTTTAATATTCTCCAGAAGGGGAGTAGACATGTGCTGTTTGTTTTTTTTTTTAAAAAGGAAGAAAAATATTAAATTAAGATTATGCCTCTTCAGACAATGATAGTATATTACTTTAAATTTTATTTCCTTTTCTCGCCTTAATGTAATGTGATGTTGTAAGGAGGTTTTAAAAACAAACAAAAAACTTGCTGTTAACAAAACTTAAAGATTTTTCTATTTCAGCAATTTTTTCCCCTGAATTAGGAAAAACTGTACATTGTAGAGTATTTTTAGAAGAAACCTGTGATTAACAAAATCATGACAGAAGTACTTAAATAGGAGTTTATTAGTGTGATCTCTTAAAATTTGAGTATCTTTTGCTTTTCCCTGAAGGTAAGAATTCTGTTCTTACGACTTACACAGATAAAGAAAAATGGCCCTTTAATAATTAAATTGAAAAAAAATTCAGAATACTGCTTGGAGGATATTTCTAGAGGGTGAAAGGGAATGAGGAAGGACGAACACTTGAAAGCTAGTCTTACAATTTTTTTCTAAAAATGAAAAAAAATACTTCTGATTTCAAAATATTGAGCAAATCTCAGTAAGTAGCTCATGTTCAGGAACCAATAGTTATTAAAAGCAGTTATTAAAATAGAATATAAATGCTGTTTAAATGGCTAATGCAGTAATTTTATTCCACTAGCATAAAAATAATTAATGTGTACTATTAGATGTATGAAGCTACTGCATAAGCTATTTATTTTTGACCCAAAATGATCTTGTTCTTGTAGACCGATTAGTTGATCAGACTAAACCTAATCTAAATGTAACTTCATAGTTTTTGGAGTAGTTTTTTTTTTGTTTTTTCCAGCCTCTCCTAAGTGCAGTGAGAATATCATATCTGAAACAATGTTTTTTTTCTGCAGCTCCAGGGTATACCAGCAAACAGTGTTGGTTATAATATATGTTAATTCCTACTAGGCATAAGCCTTTGTTCTTAAAATACGTAGTTGTGGAAGCTGTTCTCCAAACTGTCAGAAGTTTTTCCCACCTTCATTAAACCAGCCCCAATTCTTGGTGTGATGCATTGTGTGGTTTCAGAATGCAATAGAACTACTGAGGGCTGTGTGAGCTGGTCCCAGAGAACATTGCTCATGCTAATGACTGGAATGGGGAATATTTTTATTCCTGAAGAACAAGAAGGACTTTAAGAAGTGTGTGAGAGCTGTTGACTGCAATGAGAGTTGCTAATGAGCTTTTGTATGAGAGGTTTTGAGGAGCTGCTGCAGTAGCAGCAAAGGTGCTATTTAATAACATACAGTAAAAGTCCAATGCTTTGTTTTGCATCAAGTAATACTTCTAGTGCAGTGTGATGTGTGTCACTTCAAACTTTTAAAGCAGAAACTTTTTTCAGTTCCTTTTAGTTCCTAGAAAGATAATTACTGTCTTTTGCAGAAATTTTAGAGCTCAATTTAGTCCTGAAAATTGCTGGCTGTTTCTAAAAATTTATTCTGTGTCATAAACTCGGGAGTTCTGGTAACTGTAAGAAGCACATCAGGAGCCTGAGTGGAGAATACACCAGAAAAGCCCATCAGAAACCTGAAAAGCATTCACAAACTTGAGTGTTCCTTGGATTTCCATCAAAGTCCTTCTTGCCCTTGTTCAGTCTTTATCAAAGAGGTACTTTTATTCATTTGTATTTTTTAATTTTAATGGACAATTTACAATATGACATAGTTGCCACTAATCTTAATACGGTTCTAGCTTTGTTTCAAGTAAGCTTAAAGTAAAAGAAAAAAAAAACAAAAACCCCACAACTCTTTAACACAAGAATGATTCCTTAAGGACAAAATTCTGCCCTCTGTACTTGTGTATCTATGTCTGGTTGATAGGGTTCTCCTGGAAAAAATCTCCAAAAATGAATATCTGTAAGCCTTATCTGACAGCCTTTTTCCTTAGTTATATGAAAAAGTTCAATTTTAACATTAGTATGTTTTAAGGATGTCCCAATCATCAGTTGCAGTACATTGACATGAATAAATACATCAGAGATCTAGATAACGAACTCTGGCTCACCAGTCTTTCTGAGCCAGTGTATAGCAATATACTTATAATTTTTGTGTGGAATACAGTTTGATAGCTCTGGAAACACTGGAAAGATGGGAAGTGTATCCCACCTGCCCAAGGAATATCCCACCAGCTAAAGGTCAGTAGTGCCAGGGCTGGTGGCAGTAATACGGTAAAGCAACACATCTCCCAGCAGACTGAGCATCTGTGACAAGCTCCATCACTAACTGGGAAAAATGCCCTTAGAGTCTGTTTCTTCAGGAACAGGATGTGACTGGGGCTTGGAGAAGAGAGGCCAAATCTTCCCAGTGGTTATGCTTTTCAGTCTTAATGGTGCCTTGTCTGCTTTGATCACGAGCCCATGGATTGGGAGTTGCTTGCCTAAGCATTTTGTTCCAGGCTGGGAAGAAGACAGTGTGGGAATGAGCACCTGCTGGAGTCTTTGAAAGAACTTCACCATTAAAGAATGTGTCTAGATTGGTGATGATACTCGAATGACTGCACTGCAGTGTATGCAGCTCCTCAGCAAACTTCAGGAGGCCAACAGACACAGAGACTGGGATAGTCCTAATTAGAAGGAGATAATGTACTTTCACAAGCAAAATAAAGGGTGCAGCATCAGTTAGAGCCCTTGGTCCAATCACTTATAAATGTCCAAGTGTAGGTAATGAAGCATTTCTTATGGCCTGCATCAGTGCAGAAGATACTGTTACAGCTATGATTGGCAGTCTGAAAGACAGGATGTTTTGTGCTGAGTTCAGAATGGCATACAAGTAATCATAGCAATAGAAGTGGGAAGCTAGCACAGCTCCTGAGTGAACCATTATTTAGAGGCCCTCTCTGTGTGTAAAGGGCTGTGGTGTTTTATTCCACCTATTACTGTGCTGGAACATGCAGGATACCAAGAGCTTGGATCCAGTAATGCCAAAATTTAACATAAGTGAAAAAAGCTATTAGGCAGCTTGAACTATGTGTTGTAAAGAAAGGTGATAAGTAAGCCGGTTCAGATGATGTCTAGTATGTCTAGAATTTTGCTGTCCCAGAGGCACAGAGTGCATTTTGAGCTGCAGCCCAAATTGCTCTTAAGACATAGGAGATGTCTAGAGTGTAAATGTGATCTCCTCAAAGCTAGAGGAACAGCAGTGACTGTCAAAAAAGAAGAAAAGTCTCTAGCTGTTCTTGTGGCAAATTAAGTTCCCAGTGCTGCTTTGCTTAATGAAGAGGAGAATGTTGGTGCGGTTGTACCACTAGAAGGTGTACAGGGCCAGATGAGTAAGGAGTTTCCCTTTCAGAGACTGAGAAATCATTCCTGTGGTCCTTCTGCCCTTCTCAGTACCCTTTTTAATTTTAAAAGAGCAGACAAAGTTTTGCTTAAACAAAATCCTACGTTACCACACAAAACTTTTACTCAAAGCATAAGAAGCAGTAAGTTATAGCTGCATTCCATTTGTCTCCAAAGTGGATAACGGATGAACATGACTGACCTAGGCATCTGATTAAGGTCAGTGTTAGAAATAGTGTAGTTGTCTAGATGGACTGTTTTTCCAGTCCAATTAACAAACAGAAGAACCTAAAGAAATAGAGGTAAAACCTGGCCTGTAAGGTCATTAACAATTACGTCTTCACATCATAAAGTCACACCTACTTTACACATGACCACACACAACCCAATTTAGCTATGGTATGGTAAAAGTAGAATGCTCAAAGAGCCATAATATTAAGGACTATAGAAAAAAAAAACAAAAAAAACAATGCTGTGCTAACCCAAGGGACATTCAGTTTTGTCTGGTAAGGACACTATTGCTGTGAAAGAGACTGCAACTTTGAATGAGCTATCCAGGTATCACCTCATCTCTGAAGTGCTGGGGTCTGAACCCCGAGCCCTGAATTAAGGTTGACATATGGGTGGTTACTACAGTCCTTCAAAAGGAGGGGATGACTTTACCTTCTGGCTTTCCTCCAAGGTGCGGCTGGCCTTGTAAGGAAAGCCCTTGGGTAAACAAGCCCCAGGTGCCCTGCGTTGGGTAAATGAGTGCCAGGTGTCCTGCTTTGGGGATAAAAGCTGGGCCCACTTGCAGGAGGGGCTGGAGAGTCTGTCTGTGAAGTGGATGCACTTCACAGAGTTTTCCTGTTGGGGAAGGATCTCCTGACTCCTCATGCAACTGGATCGCAGTCACGTCTGGCACCTGCAAACGCGGGCTTTGTGGGGAGGCAACATGGGGTTACTTCTATCATATGTAATCACCTTATTGTCTTGGTTGTCTCCCATTTTCTCCGTGGGTTACCTTGTGTCTCAGTTTGTTCCATCTATTGTGGGTCATGCTGTGTCATTGCTGGGGTTGATGTCTATTATTTGTGATCTGTCTGAGGATCCAGAAGATTTCACCTTTGAATTCACCCCACCTCATATGCACAAGTAGATCTCCTTCAACAGGCTCATCTAAGCAGACAACCCATAGTTCTCTTTTCTTCCTTCCCCACCTCATGTTTCACTCAGAAAAAGGGACTGATGTTACAGTGTCGTTCTGGTGTCTTTCCTATGGTGCCCAGGGGTCAACCTCAGTCCAGTATAGCCCTCCTCAGAGGCTCACAATGTTGTCCACACACAAGTCAGTCCTTCCTTCCTTCCTTGCTTCTTCACTGCTCACGGATGGACACCACAATTCTTGACCATGACTAGAAATCTAAATCAGCTTCAGCACAGTCCTCCTTTCAGGCAAAATTTTTGCTTCCCCCTAAATAATCCCTGTGATCCAACTTTTGCTACGTTCAACACAAGCTACTTACACTTTAGTTATTATTTCAAATTCTATCTAATGAGCACAGTACCATTGTCTTCCAAAGACATGATTATTCACCACTGAAAATACCTACTCCTTTCTTTTGCCATGAAAACAAGCTAGACAGTTGAGATTTAATTCAGTCATATCACCAGTTTTATACAGATGCATTTTTCTAAATCAGATAATAGAAAAATTTGGGGGTTTAGGTCCGTAATATTCTTGCATTAGGATATTTTATTAGGTTTTCAAAACAATGTTTAACTAAAAACTTCATGTCCTTTAGAGTTGTAACCCAGTAACTCATTTCCCATACTGTCATTTTGTGTAAGCAACAAGGACCATCACACACATTGCAATGTGCAATACAGAGCGCTGAGATAAATTTAATTCTTTGAAAATAGAGCACAAGTCTGAAGAAGTCTGGGCTCAACCTTATCACTTATCCTACTTAAAAATAAGGAGGAATAAAGTCATAGTAAAATTCTGCTTTCCCACAAGAAATACTACTGGAAGAAACCACCTTTGAATTGAAGTTTCAACTTAAAAAAATAAATAACCAATCTCATCTACAATTACAAATCAAAGGTTAGATTTACATAAGATTTCAGTATCAGTAATACAGATTTAGAGGAAACAAAAAACCAAAAGACAAGTTTAATTAAGGTGCTCTGCACTGTGCAATAATGGTAGCACTAATTTAAAAAGTTATTAAGCTGCACTTATTTCCACAGAAAATTATTGGCAAAATGTATTTCCTTTATTGCAGTCTTTGATGCCTTGAGGGAACAGAGTTAAATGGCTGAGTCAGACAGTAAAACAGCAAACCAATTCCCTTAAATCACATTCTCCTCTATGCTCCGAATACTAAACAGGACAGAATAATGAAAACAAAAGCTGACTGTCTGCCAGCTGAAACATGACTCTGTACCATGCTGGATGTATTGATAACTTGTTCTCTCTTCAATGAGTAAACCAAATGAATCACAACAAACAGTGAGGTTGTATGGTATAATACTACAGATTTACTCCATACATCTGTATTCAACTCCACAATAAATATATGAAGCTACTAAAACTCATTCCCCAGGAAATAAATTTTTTTATTTGCAATATAACAAAGAGGATCCACTGGTAATGTTACCTCTAAGGTCTTCATTCTTACTCTGCACAGCATACAGCAAGACTGTTTTACTTCCCTCCTCTTTTTGTACAGCCTCCATGTATCAAATAATGAAGAACACAGGCCTCAAGACATTCTCCAATGTAACAATCCAAGTAATCAAGTTACTTCAAGCACAAGTACTTTCATTACAAAAACATGTGAATCTGAAGCTTTACCTATGATTAATTTTCTAAAAAGATGTTCTTTTTTAGACACATGGTAGGATTCACAAGTCTTCCCAGAACAGCTCATACCTGTGAAACCTCAACATTCCTTTCTTTATCAACAGTCCACACTTCCCTACTAGGAACTGAAAGCTTAATACACCTGAAGGAATGAGACAGGAAAGAACAGAGTGACAGAAAACTTGACAGTCTTATAACTATTGATTTCGACAGTAATTGTTCCCAGGACACGCTGTGGAATCAGGTTTGTTAAAACATAACATAACAAGAGCAGGAAAAGGCAACAGCATCAGATGCAAGCTGGGGAGAGCAGGGACAGACGGTACAAGATCCAAGTGAAGGAGTCAAGTTTGAGCCAAGTTCAGCAGGTTGTCACTTGCCAAAGCATTCGGATAGAAGAAACAACTGTCCTTTGACTTGATAAAGTAACCCAAATGTGAAAGTCATTGTATAGCAACAATATTCTGCTGACCCTCAGCTCAATCCAGGAATCAGGCAACAAGTGATCATGTTCATCTCCTCTTCTCTAATGTTTGCTAGAGAATAAATCACTTAAACCAGTGTCAGGGGCTCTTCTGGAATGACAGGACACAGCAAGAGATGAATCCCATTTTTACCACCTCCAAATTTTAACTCATATGAGATCATTTCTTTGTTCAGAGGGCAGTACAGCATCTAATAACTTTTTCAGATAAATATATTACTAAATCTAAAACTGTTATAAATATCCCTAATTAGCTCATCACAGACTGTTCATTAAGGTTTGAAAGGGAATTGGACTGAGACAGTATTTTGGATATGTGCATTTGTTAAAATCAGTGCAGAGGGGGAAAAAAAAGTGTCAGATCAAGATTAAATAAATATTGTACAAGTCTCACATTTCTGTTTAGGAGCTAGCTAAAGAAAATAGACAAGGAAACATACCACATAGTTACAGGAAATGCAGTTGTAAGAAATACTAGAATTCAACAACTATTTATTTAGAAAAGAGCAATCGAGGGAATACAGTCTAGAAAAATTGTATTATAAATACAGGTTGGTAACTGCTTAGTTACTAAACTGATTGGATTCTATGTACACAGTAAACAACAACTGGTTTTAAAACTCGATATGAAGGAGGGAATGGAATCTTTCAACTAGCTTCTATACTTGATAAAATCCCTTCACTACTGACACCCTAATACAAGAAAATAAAACCTTTTATCACCAATTGTGCTTAGTTTCTGCTTATACTGTAACAACTTTATAATGTTAAGAAATAGAGTGGGAAAAAAACCATACACAAATGAAATTGGTTAGTCGTGAACAAACAGCAGAAGTCTGAAGTATCAGATTCACCAGGGTTTTTGGCATTGAAACTGGCCAGCTGCAAGGCAAGGACAAAGCTCAACACGATCCAAGCACCAAGGGGCAATGTCCTGTGCCAGATTTTCATAGACAAGTACAAAAAGGAAGAAAAGAGGGAGCAAAGAGCTTTAAGAAAAACCCTAACTGGGTGCAACAGCAATCAGAGAGTAGCCCTCTGAGTGACATGGGCTGCAGGTAAGTGAGCAGAGATGCGGTTTCCTACTTACTTGAGTTACTCCTGAATGTTGATTAAAAAAGTCTACTGGGAATACTTTCACTTTGGCCTGCTGAAATTCATTCCCAAATTTATGAAGTGTAGAAATATAACCAGTGAACTCTTCTCAATTTACCTTTACTTCTACGCTGACAAGTATCTGCAGTATGATGTGTTTGATTAACATATTACAAGTTATGGTTCTGAGTGTAATTTCACTCCCTTAAATTGCTACCTTCTTAACAAACATAAAAATTAGGAGAAGCAAGAAACTACACATCACACAGCTCTTGGAAAATACACAGGCATTACTGCCGATATCAGAAAAAAAAAATGTTTTAAGTTTAAACTAAAAATTCTATCTTTGCTTTGCATCCAGTTAAAAATCTCAAAAACTCTGGAGAACAGAAAATCTGTCAATTTCAGGATTACGGGTGGTGGTTGTTTAGTTGTTGGGGTTTTTTTTCCTATAAGTCAGTGGAGTTGTTCCAGGCGATATGGGAAACATGGCCTAAAGGGAGTTCTATCTTCTGCCTCTAGGATGCCCCTTTGCAAAATCAGTTATATCAAAATATCTTATTCTAGATACCACAAAGGAGAAAATTAAAAAGCCAGCATCCCTCTCTCTCCCCAAAGTCCAAACATTTGATCATGAATTTTGCCATATGCACATAATAAACTGAAAAAGGTTTTCCATATGCATTTTATTGCCTTAGTCTCCTACAACTCTACCTATTTTTTCCACCCTCACAAGGAGCAAAGTTTTCCTAAACAAAGAGGAAAAAAAAGGAATTACACAGCAATATTAACTGTTTTCTCTCTAGTTAAAAGAGATGATGAAAACAAGCAAGCACAGACATACCGAAATTGCCTAGTTGGCTATCAACAGCTAAAGCTACTGCTTAAACTAAATAATGAAACAAGTTTTGTCTCCAACACACTAAGCTATTAAGCAAAAATTTAAGCCTTCAAGGGCTTACTTTAATAATCTGGATAAAGACTGAATAGCTGAGGCTGAGCAACATATAGTGTATGAAACAATTATTCAACTTCTTTGCATAAAATGCCCAAAAGGTTATGTTTAAATTGTAACTTTAAAACTTCAGTAAGCTTTCTAAGAATCCCAAATACACCCATTAATGATCTAACTCCGCTCTTCTAGAGGTATAACTTTTGCTCAAGATTTTTGAAGAATTTTTTTAAAAAGAACACCCAAAAAACCATGTAGTTTCCCATATGCTTACAGTTACATGAAGTCAAGCAAATAGGCTTCCTTTCAATGAAATATATAGTAATTAGGCTAAATCTTAACAACTGCATTTAACTGATTCCTACACTAGAAATCAGGCAAAGCTTAACCAGGGAGGGTATTCCCACATCATCAAAAGTCAACTCTGTCACCACACGTATTTCCCACAGTACAGGATTATTTCCAACGTAATTTACAGCACAAGTGGCACCTCTGCAACATCAGCTGTGACAAGAACCCATATGCTCTAGTGCACTGGCATGTTGGCATTGATACAGTCCAGCTTCTTCTCTGTTTTAACAGTCACATTCAGTTCATGGTTCTAGACAATGTCACAAAATAAGCTTGCCCCATCCCTCCCCCTCACTGGTATACCTAAGCGTACTTCTTTCTAGGCTTTTCCTAACAGTTCCGTTTTTTCTTTTGGGCAATGTCACCAAAGCTCAGTTATGTCCCACGCTTTTGAGACACATCTGTTTTCCTGTCCGTGTCTGACTACATCATACAGTTGGTATGCATATGTCCAAATAAATCAATCCAAAATTTCTTGGAAGCATCAAGTATAACGTGCAAGTACACACCATTTGTGTATCGCTCATGCCCGAAAATTACAGAAAAGTTTAGGATGGGAGGGAAACCAGAGGTCACCTGGTACAAACTCTTATTCAAAGCAAGGTCAGCAATCAAAGTTGCTGTTATACAACTACTATAGTGCTCAGGGCCTTGGCCAGTCCAGGTCTGCACGCCTCCAGGGATGCAGATTCTGCAATCCCTGAACAACCTGTTCCAGCGCTTAACCACATTCACTATCAGAAATGTTTTTCCCTGATATCTGGTTGGAGTTTCCTTTGTTGCAACCTGTGACCTTTGTGTCTTATCCTTTTAGCTGTCAATCTCTCACATGAATCTGGCTCCATTTCTTCAATACCACTGACTCCACATCTGCAAAAGCTGCCAGGAAATTGCTTTTGAGATCCATGTCCATGATTTCTCTAGATATCAATAGCAAAGTTATTAATATAAATAAATAAAAAAAAATATGAACGCTGCAAGATATCCAGGCAGAAACGAGGAAGACACATAAGGAAACAGCTAAATGTGTCTTCTGCACATGTGATAGCCAGATACAGGACCACTTACGCATTCAAAAAAAACCAGCAGCACTCTTAAGTACTTAGTTGTCTGAGAGATACTGCACACGTTCAAGTTTCTCTTGCAAACATCTCTGTATTCTTTAAAGGTTCCTCACCTCCAAACCATGCTGGCAATAGCAGAAAACATGGATGTCATGTTCAAGGTACCACAGATAGGATATCCTGTACTAAGGTCCTTAGAAGTACATACATTGATTCTACAATCTCATCTCTCCTGCCTGTACCAGAAACTGAATTTCTGATATAGTGTTTTGCTATGCAAAGTAGTTTGAACAAGATTTTCAAAACTAGGAAGAGTCACAGTATACTGGAATTGCCAGTACAAGGTTTTTAGCTTACAGATTGCAGTCATCCTCCAGAACTATACCTGAAAAATAGTTGAAATCCAGAGTTAATTATGCAGAAATCCCAACTTAAGACTAAAAGCAAGAAGTATAATTAAGGCACTCAACCACAGTTAGCTATTCCTACAACATCACCCAGAGAAGAAAAAAACCTACAAAACGTAATGAATCTCCTGTTTCTATTAGAGTCAGATCAAACTCACTGGGGAGCAAATATCAAAGCATATCTGAAAGCACTGGTTATCGCGTGGTCCACGGCAGACCAAGACAACTGCTCAATAGATGTCTTAACTGTATTTCTACGACTTACGTATCCAATTCCACAATATAGCAGTGATTTTTTTCCCTAAACGGAAATACAGCAATACTTTATAAATATTTTAGAAGTAATGCCCTGACTATCAAATCATAGCCTTTACTGTATGCATGAAGGTGTGGAGGACGAATTATTTCTTGTGGGAGGGCTTGTGTTTGGGAGTGTGGATGCTGTTCCAGAAGAGTTGAGTGCTTAGCCTAGTTACTCAGAAGTAGGACTTACTTGGACTGCTAAATATCGTGTCTTCAGGTTTCAGTGACCTGACTCTAGAATATTCCTGTTTATTTTATACAAGACAAATTACACTCAAACCGCAAAGCAATTAGACTCCCTAATGACTTAGGTCTGAAGACCCAATAAGGCTTCTCCATCACTAGACATGATGGTAAAAAGTGTTAAATGCTTACTTATTTTTGAAGAATTTAAGTTTCATGTTCTGCCTCTGTGGCCCGGCTAAGCAGGTGAATATATTTTCTTCCAGTATTTTGATCATCAATTTACCTAAAAATCTTCATGTGGATTTTTTTGTTAAGAACAGAGCATGGTTTAGTTGGTATTCTGCAAAATTTATGATCCTGACAAGAGAAACAGTATGTTCACAAACTACATTTAGTCATACATCTGCAACACAGTTAGCTTATCACAGAATCACAAAATGTTAGGGATTGGAAGGGACCTCAAAAGATCATCTAGTCCAATCCCCCTGCCAGAGCAGGAACACCTAGATCAGGTCACACAGGAACATGTCCAGGCGGGTTTTGAATGTCTCCAGAGAAGGAGACTCCACAACCTCTCTGGGCAGCCTGTTCCAGTGTTCTGCTACCCTCACTGTGAAGAAGTTCTTCCTCACATTTATGCGGAACCTCCTGTGCTCCAGCTAGCACCCGTTGCCCCTTGTCCTATCATTGGATGTCACTGAGAAGAGCCTGGCTCCATCCTCATGACACTCACCCTTTACATATTTATAAACATTAATGAGGTCACCCCTCAGTCTCCTCTTCTCCAAGCTAAAGAGACGCAGCTCCCTCAGCCTTTCCTCATAAGGGAGATGTTCCACTCCCTTCATCATCTTTGTGGCTCTGTGCTGGACTCTCTCAAGCAGTTCCCTGTCGTTCTTGAACTGTGGTGCCCAGAACTGGACACAATACTCCAGATGTGGCCTCACCAAGGCAGAACAGAGGGGAAGGAGAACCTCTCTTGACCTACTAACCACCCCCTTTCTAATGCACCCCAGGATGCCATTGGCCTTCTTGGCCACAAGGGCACATTGCTGGCTCATGGTCATCCTGCTGTCCACCAGGACCCCCAGGTCCCTTTCCCCTACGCTGCTCTCCAGCAGGTCAGCCCCCAACCTGTACTGGTACATGGGGTTGTTCTTCCCCAGATGCAAAACTCTACACTTGCCCTTGTTGAATTTCATTAAGTTTCTCCCCGCCCAACTCTCCAGCCTATCAAGGTCTCGTTGAATGGCAGCACAACCCTCTGGTGTGTCAGCCACTCCTCCTAGTTTGGTGTCATCAGCAAACTTGCTGAGGATACATTCTGTACCCTCATCCAGGTCGTTGATGAAGATATTGAACAACACCGGTCCCAGTACCGACCCCTGAGGGACTCCACTAGTCACAGGCCTCCAACTAGACTCCGTCCCATTGACCACAACTCTCTGGCTTCTTTCCTTCAGCCAGTTCACAATCCACCTCACTACCTGATCACCAAACCCATACTTTATCAGCTTATCTACAAGGATGCTGTGGGAGACAGTGTCAAATGCTTTACTGAAATCAAGATAAACCACATCTACCTCTCTACCATCATCTATCCACCTAGTTATTTCCTCATAGAAGGCAATAAGGTTGGTCAAACATGACTTACCCTTGGTAAAACCATGTTGACTGCTCTTAATGACCCCCTCATCCTTGATATGCCTAGAGACAGTGCCAAGAACAAGCTGTTCCATCACCTTTCCAGGGATGGAGGTGAAGCTGACCGGTCTATAGTTACCCGGGTCCTCCTTCTTGCCCTTCTTATAGATTGGAGTGACATTTGCTATCCTCCAGTCCTCAGGCACCTCTCCTGTTGCCCATGACTTACCGAAGATGATGGAGAGTGGCCTAGCAATGACCTCTGCCAGCTCGCTCAGCACCCTTGGGTGCATTTCATCCGGTCCCATCGATTTATGGATATCCAGATTGCTCAACTGGTCCCTAACCCAATCCTCATCTACCAAGGCAAACTCCTCCTTTATCCTGACTTCTTCTGGGGCTACAGGGATCAGGGGCTCCTGGGGAAAGCCTGCAGGAGTAAAGACAGAGGCAAAGAAGGCATTCAGCACCTCTGCCTTCTTTATATCCTCTGTCTCTAGGGCACCCCCCTCATTCATCAGTGGGCCTATATTGCCTCTAGTGTTTGTTTTATTAGCTATGTATTTGAAAAAGCCCTTTCTATTATCCTTGACCTGACTTGCAAGGTTAAGTTCCAAGGAGGCCTTAGCTTTCCTAATTGCCTCTCTGCATCCTCTGACAACTGTCCTATATTCCTCCCAAGTGACCAGCCCCTCCTTCCATGATCCATAGATTCTTTTTTTCCACCTGAGTTTACCCAGCAGTTTCTTGTTTAACCATGCTGGTCTCCTAGCTCCCTTACTTGATTTCATACCCATTGGGACGCTCTGATCCTGAGCTTGCAAGAAGTGGTCCTTGAATGTTGACCAACTATCTTGAGCCCCTTTACCATCTAGCACCCTGTCCCATGGGACTTCCCTTAACAATTGATTGAGGAGGCTAAAGTTGGCCCTGCGGAAGTCCAGGGTTCTGATCTTGCTAGGTACTCTATTCCTCCCACACAGGATCCTGAACTCCACCATCTCATGATCACTGCAGCCAAGACTGCCATCGACCATCACTGCTTCAACAAGACCCTCCTTGTTGGTGAGTACAAGATCCAGCAGTGCTCCTTTCCTAGTCGGGTTATCCACCATTTGCATTAAGTAGTTATCATCAATGCACTGGAGGAACCTCCTAGACTGTGAATGGCTGGCTGTGAAAGTCTTCCAGCAGATATCGGGGTAGTTAAAATCCCCCATGAGGACCAAGGCCTGTAGTTGTGAGGCTGCTTTCAGCTGCCTGTAGAAAGCCTCATCAACTCCCTCATCCGGATCAGGAGGTCTGTAATAGACCCCCACAACTGTATCACCCATGCCTGCCTGCCCCTTAATTCTTACCCACAGACTTTCAACTTGCCCCTCATCAGTCCCTGGAGAAAACTCAATACATTCAAGTTGCTCCCTCACATAAAGAGCAATTCCACCACCTCGCTTCACTGACCGATCTTTCCTAAAAATGACATAGCCATCCATGACCACATTCCAGTCATGTGAGCTGTCCCACCATGTCTCTGTAATTGCCACCAGGTCATAACCTTTAGACCGCAACTATGGTAAGAAACGTCTGCCAAGACTCTCCATATACTGACTCTGATTTTTTTATGGTTCATTAGTATGTGATTCCTTATCACCTTCTTCACTTATTCTGCAAGAAAATATGGGAAGGAGGACAGCGAGTTCTTGACTGGTATAGTCCAAGTGAGTTTTAACTCAGAGGCTGAATATAACAGGAAAGCAGACAAGCTTCTCACAGAACAATTAGATCTTTCAACTAGGTTGAGAAAGATATTAAAAGAGTACTGATTAGAAACTTATTATTCCCTTAAAATTACTTTCTGCCCTAGAATGATCCTTCCCATCCCTTCCGGTCCCTATCGGACTTTAGCCTTATGTTATGTCTTTAATCCGTTCCACCACACTCCCACTGATTTTGTCCCTGACTTCAAAGGCCAAACGTCCATCCATCTTCAATGAGGCTTTCCAGCATCCATGACTACTAAAGAGTAGGTGCCAACTATTTCAACACTGGCAGAATCTACCCAAGAAGGAGGAGAAAGCTGAAAGGGTTTCCTTGCACAAGCCCAGCCAGGCCTCTGCCAGCACACAGGACAGTAATTTCAACAGAAGAACAGAAGATAAGCAAGCAGTAAGAGGAGGTTTTCAGAGATATGGAGAGCAGGAAAAGCCTTCACACAGAATGGTATGTTTCTGTGCTTTAAAGCACAGCCTCAGATATTTATGCTTCATCAGCAGGATGGCAGTGTGTCCAGAAGATGACCAGTGCCGCTGTGTGGCCTGGCTGGTGGAGAAAACTGTTGCTTTTCCCTAAGAATTCCTGGCTCAGGAACTCCTGGCGGTGTCCGGGCACCTCGCATACAGCTTCTCTCTCACCCGTGCGATGGAGGCACGTGGCCAAGCCCACACAGAGCTTGCTAGCTCTAGCGGTATCAGAAGTAAAGAGTCCAGAGATGGCTCTTGCGAGGGATCCGGTGTTTATTCTGACCGGCACGCAGGCTGGCCAGGTAGCAAGAGGACGGGCCCCGCCCGCCGACTTCTTTATCAAGGGACAGACAGGGGAGGGACAACAGCTGAAGGCCAATGTGGTGTGACCTAAGGTTAGGGTGACTGTCTGGCTGCTGACCAACCAGGGGGACCCTCCTCACACAGGTCACAAGACCAGGTGAGGAAGATCCTGGCCAGCTGACTTGTGGGGGGTGTTAGATCTCTGAATTCACCCACCACCGAGTTGCTGAGCCCCCTGGTTTCCCAGCCACCTCAGCTGGTGGCTTGGGGACTACAACATCTCCCCCTTCTCTGTTTAAGGGAAAGGCCTCCCCCAGTGATTTGGTTAGGCACTTCCTAAGACAGCCAAATAGACTTAATACCAAAACAATTATCAGGATAATCCACAACCCAGTTTTGATCAAAGAACCCACCCATCCCCCAAGTCCCCATTGTCCGAAGAGGTTCTCGAACAAGTCAGAGTCTTTTTCTATCTTCAGTTCTTTAACTTGGTCCTTTATCTTCTGTATCGTCGCGTGGATGCTCTGGCTATGAGATGACAGGTTAAAACAGCATAGCCCTTCGAATTCCTCACAGCCATGTCCATAAGCCAACAGGAGAAAGTCAATCGCAGCTCTGTTCTGTAGTGTTGCGTGTCTGGTGGTTTTCTCATCCTCCAGTAATTGGGAGAGAGCACTCGATGTAAGGTTAGCATGCTTTCCGAGCCAGCACTCGAGGTGGGCAATTTCGCCTAAGGCCTTTGCTGCTGCTACCCAGGGTAGGAAAAGCGATGCAGCAACCCTTTTAGAGGTTGACCAATTAATAAGTTTGCTATTGCAATTTGGGTCTAATTCCTGTATGTTCCTTTTTTGGCGAGCCAATCGAGTATGTTTTTTCCAATATAAAATTTGAGTCTTGTTGGGTGCTAATACGGAAAGCTTGCCTAGAGTGCAAGGTCCTCCTCGAGCGTGGGGGATAGTCCTTTCTGTGGGATTTCAAGCATAATTATTATAGGAAGGTTCTTTTTTCCCCTCTCTCCCCCCCCACCTTTTTTTTTTTTGTGAGGAGGGAAATACACAGGTGAGAGGGTTATGGGGTAGGGAAACACATGAGGGTAAGATATAAAGGGGTTCATTAGGGTTTCAGCTTGTGGGAACTGCAGGAGGTAGTATAGTTAGGTGTTCACGTGGACAGCGTCTTGCGTCGCCGTCTCCTCCATGCGGCACTTGTTTCTTTTTCTGGCGTTGCTTTGTCACAGTTCGGGGTGTCATCCTTTGTGTCCTCAGGAGCTGTTGCCGATGGTCCAAGGTAGGGCCTTATATACTTTCCTGGTACCCACTTGGGTCCTGAAGGTGTGGAAACACAAGCATACCCTCTCCCCCACAAAATTAGTGGGAATGGGCCTCGGACTTGATGGCTTTCTGGATCTTTGATTAATATTGGCGGCTGTTCTTTCAATTGTTGGGAAGAAATTGGTTCCCACCTAGGGTTCCCCCCCCCCGTTCTGTCGTAAGAGACAGAGGCTACAATAACATTTATCCTAGTTGCCAAATCCCAATCCCCTCCCTCTGCGACCTGGCGGCGAATATCGGCCCAAGGGTCTTCCGAATCTGAGAAATCACTTCCTCCCCCCCCCGAAAGCAGAGAGGGGGCTCTGGCACGGCTCCGCCGGGTTTCCTGGGGCAGGTGTGGGGGGGAAGGGGGGTGTGCGGGCACGCCGGCGCCGGGAAGCACAAGGGGCTGCAGTTCCCCGCCGCTACCCGCGGGGCGAGGCGCGCCGAGATGAGGCAGGGCCGGCCCCGGCCCCGTGCTGGCGGATCCGGGGGTCCAACACGGGGGAGGGCAGGTCCCGGCACAGCCGCTGCTGGCAGGGTTCAAAGCGGCTGCAGTGGAAGCCGAGGTGGGGGGGGCCATCGGGAAGGCACCCGCGGAGAAGGGGGCGGGGGTAGGGGCGGGACCCGCGGCCGCAGGGGATGTCCCGGTGGAGAGGGGAGGGGCCGACGGCGTCACGACCACGGCTGCGGGGGGAGGTTCAGGGGCGGAGAGCGGCGCAGGGGGCGGGGCTACGGAGGGGCCGGGGGACCCCGTGGGCGCGGGTACATACAAAGTAGCTTGCGACATCTGTGCCGGGCTGCCGGCCACGCGGTCTGCGCCATCTTGGCCAGCAGCCGGACCTGATACAGAGGGGTATTGCAGGGTGGGGGGGAAGGTTTGGGGGGCTTCTGCGCGGAGGTGATCAGGCTCTACGCGCCCCGGGGACCGGGAGAGCTCGGAAGAGACCGCGGGGCTGGTGCCCTGTCGTGGGGTTTCTTCCGAAATCTCCCGGGGGACAGGAAAGGGGGGGGTGTAGGGAGGAGGGGAGGACACGGGGGTGACAGACACGTGCGGCCCCGAACCTCCCAAACCTCCCGACCCAGTTGCCGAAATTTGAACGGATTTATATATAACTATCAACAGAGGGAAAAATTTCTGTACAGAATTATCTCCTGATTGCCTGATTAAAGTTAGCTTTTCCCCAACCTTGTCCCAAAATTCAAGGGACCGGACCGAGGCTGTGGAAATATCTGGGAAATATTTGAACAGCCAATGTACAAAACATTTTAAATTCCTTTTAGAAAAACATAATTTCCCTAGTTTAAGATTGCTTTTAACTAGAGAATACACCTCTGATTTGGGATAGGATAATTTACCACCCATCCTAACCCAAAGAACTCACCCAGCACTGAAAGGAAAACAGAGAAAAAAAAATCAAAAGGAGACACAAGCGAAGTTCCACTCACACTCCTGGGATCTTCGAAGGTCAAAAAAAACTTTCAGGCCAGTCTTCTGATATTTTAGCCGGTTCCTTGCGTCCAAAACAGCAAAAGAGTATCGGCTACCCTGAAAAAAACCTAGATGGCTGTTATCAGGGGTGCAGCTGTCCCAGATACGGCACCCGGTCTCGCAGAGAGACCGAGGACGTTTCAATGGGGTGTACAGACAGCCCCACGTTGGGCGCCACTTGCCGCTGTGTGGCCTGGCTGGTGGAGAAAACTGTTGCTTTTCCCTAAGAATTCCTGGCTCAGGAACTCCTGGCGGTGTCCGGGCACCTCGCATACAGCTTCTCTCTCACCCGTGCGATGGAGGCACGCGGCCAAGCCCACACAGAGCTTGCTAGCTCTAGCGGTATCAGAAGTAAAGAGTCCAGAGATGGCTCTTGCGAGGGATCCGGTGTTTATTCTGACCGGCACGCAGGCTGGCCAGGTAGCAAGAGGACGGGCCCCGCCCGCCGACTTCTTTATCAAGGGACACAGACAGGGGAGGGACAACAGCTGAAGGCCAATGTGGTGTGACCTAAGGTTAGGGTGACTGTCTGGCTGCTGACCAACCAGGGGGACCCTCCTCACACAGGTCACAAGACCAGGTGAGGAAGATCCTGGCCAGCTGACTTGTGGGGGGTGTTAGATCTCTGAATTCACCCACCACCGAGTTGCTGAGCCCCCTGGTTTCCCAGCCACCTCAGCTGGTGGCTTGGGGACTACAACAGACCAGCTGGCAGTACTGGCTCCTGCTACCTTGCCAGAGAGAAAACAAGTGGCAGAGGCAGGAATACTTGCTTCTGAAATGCCCTCTCATCTCAGCAACAGAGTGAGTACAAAACCCCCAGTTTGTAATAAGCTTATAGAAAGATGGAAAGGCAAAAAGCAGAAGCATTAGGTAGGTGCTACAGCCACTTCCCAGCTGAGAGCTGCCTATCAGTCACTTCCACACCAACATCCACCCAAAAGCAACAACTTTAACACCAATGAGGAAAATAAACCTGAAAGTTCAAGGACTTGTTAAACTTTGGCTTGAAGAGAGAAGAGTTTGGTGTTTTGTTTTCATTAAGGGTTTTTGGGTTTTGTTGGTTTTTTTCCCAGCTCTCCTGTTTTTCTGTTCCGATATTTTTCACTGAAAAAAAAACCCACAACAAAACACCAAACCAAAAAAACTCCACTTCACTAGATCAAGTGTTTGAAACTTTTTATGATTTTTGGCCAAAACTCTCTCCAATAAAGCTACATAACTCCTATTTTAAACACTCTCAGTTTGGTGGAAAGAACTGATGCCCATTAGCCAGGCTGCAAGCTGTCAGGATTCCAGTATTGCTTTCAGCTCTTTGCATAAAATAACACATGCAACGTAGTTTTCTCTCATTTCGGTATTTTAAAATATTTGCTACTCCTACAAATAAGTAAAGATGCTGGTAATGATCTGTAATTTTCACTGCCTAACATTCTGTCCTTTTTAGAAAAAATGCATGCAGTATCCCACAGAAGCTCTGAATCTCAACATTATTTGCAGTAAATCCTTGGAGTTAAATCAAAGCCCTAGACTTCATGTTTATTTTGTGCTTGCCCTAAAGCTTCGTTTAGATTCAACAGCTATATACATTAGAAAATCTCCTGGCTTCCCAAGTAGAAACTAAAAAACTGTGTGTGTATCAAGAAGTTTGACCATACAGAGAAGCAAGCACAATCAATATATCAATAGCAGCACCATTAGCCCACCTCTCCTTCTGTAGTAACAGACATTTGCAGGCAGTTCACAGTATGTTCTCAAGAATTAGAATTCTTGTTCCGAGGTTTAAAATGGAGCAATTATGGAATATGTTTTTATAAGTTAAAGGATAAGGAACTGTATCCTGAAGTTATGTTTAAATTACCCATTCAAATAACAAAAACAAAGACTCAAAAAAAACCCCAGAATTAAATTTACTAACTTGCCCCCATTATATCTATACACTCTAGTATCACACTGACTGATATCACAAAAAAAATCACAAAATATTTTGTTCACATGACATTCATCTTAATAAATAGCATACACACAGATGTATGCATGTTTGCCTTTCCTTCGTGTCAAGTATCTATCTAGAAGACAGTTCCCATCCTGAGGAACCCCAGTGTCCCAACGACAAATTCAGCTTTTGACTGTGCTGTTTGATCAAAAGCTCAGTAAAGTTTTATAAAAGCAGCAGATATTTTAATTAAGTCAGGAAAAGTGCAATCTCCAGATGCAACTCTAGTTCCACAAACAGAGCATTTGTTGGGACAGAAGCAATGGGTTGTTCAGTTCCAAAATCAGAGTACCTCAATGAGGATGAGGTTAAGAATGCTCATTGTATACCATTTGTTGCTGTAAATAGGCAGCTAAATAACTGATGGAAATCCAAACTAATCACTTCATTCTTTTCTGTGATACAGTGATTTCTTTTACACAGATGAAGCTGAATCTCAAGAGAAAGTTTAAATAAATTTGCAGTCATGGAAAAGAACTGAACCAAGCAGTTGAACAAAGTATTTTCAGATCTGTCTTATTAACCAAAACATTTCTATAAATCTGTCTATAAATCTGTTGTGCAAGACTGCTTCACAAATTTCTTAGCAGGAAATCGGGGGGTGGAATAAGATCATTAGTATTCTAATTAATGAAAGGAAAGGATGATGGTTGATAAGTTTGATTGGGCACATTGACTATGAAGGATACATACTAGTGTTGAAAGAAGCAGAACAACTAGTTAATGAACTCCCTACATCCTGGCAGCCCAAAGAGGACAAGAAATCAATCCAAGTGACAAATTCTTCTGAGTCTCAGAAACTTGTCTTAGAGTTCAGATTGATGATTCTAAGACAGCAATAGATATTACGAACAACTAGAAAAATTTGCCTTTATTTCAGAGTAGTTGAATTGTCCTTTGTGGGAAAAGGGCAAGAAGACATCAGCCTGCCAGCCCTCAGCCTGCCAGCCCTGCGCAGCCCCTGGGCCAGCAGCGAGGCTTTGATCAGAAGCAAGCCCTGGAAGTGAAACAAGAAACTGCTGAGCTGTGCTGGAAGGACCAGTGTAGCAGGAAGCCGACCTGACTGGAAGAGTAGTGGACAATAACAACCCGGACCGGTGGGGGGGGGTACTGTCGCAAGAACTGCGAGTGATCAGAAAGTTAATTGGTCGGCAAGGCGCGAGATTTGAGCTGTCCGATGCTAATAGGTGAAGTAGAAAACTGTGTGTTACCTAGTGCTGATAGGTGAAAAGTAGATAACTGTTTAGTTGCCGATTTGCTAACTATGAAGTAATCGCTTTTAACCACTGCATAAATATGCACTGTTGTAACAATAAAATGTTTTTCCTTCGAACTTCGTGGAGAGACCGTGCCTTTAGACGCCACAGTCCTTTCCAAATCTACATGAAAGACGAGTTCCAAACTGAATTTAACAAACTAATTGCCTAATCTGCAATCACACATGTGATCAATCATATTTGCAGTCCTGGAATTTTTAAATTGAAATATCAATTGAATCTAATCATGTAACCATTCACTGTTCCAACATAATCATAAAGAAATTTAGGTTGGCAGGAATGCCTGCAAGTCATTTAGTGCAACCCCAGGACTAGAACAAAGCTAACTTTAAAGATAAAACAAGTTTTCTAGAGCATTAACAGGGATATATTATTCAGGATAATTTAGAAATCCTTCATTTCTAAGTCCCACGTTGACGAATTGTCATGAAAAAGATATGAAGAAAACTGGTCCCCATCCCCTTCTTCCTTACACGCTGAGAAACTGTGACAAAACAGCTAACCTTATCTAATTTATCAGAACTTGGAAATGCTTAAGAAAAATATACTTTTTCCTCCTCCTTTTCTTCCATTCCTGCCCCCTGAAATGAAACAACATCCTACAAAATAATGTTGAAAAAATGTTTAATCTTAAAACATATGAAACTTAGATTTAGGAGTTCATCAGCTGTTGAAAGTCAATATAAACTCTCAGAAATCCCCCAAAATCCAACACATACATGTAGGAATCGACGGAGGGAGACTGCACACTCAGATGAGCTCGGCAGAACTCAATTTATTGCGCAGATACATTTACTTATATATCATTCTTCTGTCAAATCACCACGACTAAGCATATCTTATTATCTTTTTCTTAGGTTTTCATTAGACCACTTCTACATCAATCATTAACTTTTAACCTATGCTTCAGCCTCTAATTATAATATTCTCCGCCTTGCCTGTTAGTTCCCTATCTTATGTAACTTAGTTTCTTGTACTACTCTGCAAGGACAGTACGTCCTTGAGGCCTAATCTTGGCTGCTAGCGCCTGCACAGTAGCCTGTTCGTGCACCTGCTCTAACACTCCATGTCCGTTACTCACAAGCCAAACTCCCACAATTCCCCCTTTTTTCTTTTGCACGAACAGAACTTTATGCATTAGACTAGTGACTAGTTTTGTTATTAGCTTCCATACTATTCCTAGCCCAATTAAAAACAAGACAATTACGATTACCCAGCGAATGCCTTCTTTGATCAAACCAAGTAACCATGGGGACAGACTGCCAAATATTTTTTGTAACCATGAATCAAACCAGCTTGTCTTCTTTTGAATCTTTAAGTGTGTTCTTTAAGCCACTGCAGTTGTTGGTGAATTGATTCCCCACGATTGCTTAGATTGAAGCAGCACATCCCTTCAAAATCTTCACATCCATGGCCTTGTGCTAAAAGCAAAGAATCAACAGCAGCTCTATTTTGCAACACAGCATGCCTAATGCTATCTAAATCTTCTATTAATTCTGTCTGTCCCTTTTTACAAATTTTTCTTTCCCTACACGCGGTCACGCATTATTTAATTGGTTAAAAGTCTCTAGTACAAGGCAAACATGCAGCTCAGTTTAGTTCCCGTTGGTTCTTAAGTTCTTCTCACACAATGTCCAATTGGTCACTCCCATCTGTTCACTCCTGCATTCCCTAGTGAAGCAGTCATTGCTCTTTCTTATTTTTTCTTCCTTTGAAGCAACTTCTAGAATGTGGCTACCTGCCTAGGCCAACATCCCGTATGGCTGGTTCACTATATGGTCATTCTCTTTTAAATGCATTTCTACAATTTCCCCTTTTTCTTCTTGAGCCAGCCATACGTTCTTCATGGCATCTTTAATCATGCTTGTTGCCTTTTTGAAAACACAAAGTACAATCATTAACACAATAGCGACCAATAACAGGTGGAATTCAATAATAGGTAGAATTAACAAAGAAACAAAGTCTCTCACAGAAGAGATGGAGACAACCAAGTTAATAGACTCATCATATAGAAGTAGTCCCATATTGTTTTCCCATGAAGCCCCATTTGCAAATGTCAAACGTGACCAGGGCCCAGTTGCAGGGAGAGTCAGGAGGTCCTTCCCCAACAGGAAAACTCTGTAAAGTGCGTCCACCTCACAGACAGACACTCCACTCTTTCCACAAATGGACCCAGCCCCTGTCCCCAAAGCAGGACACCTGGCAGTCATTTATCCAATGTGGGGCACCTGGGGCTTGTTTACCCAAGGGCTCCCCCCACAAGGCCGATCGCACCTTGGAGGAAAGCCAAAAGGCAAAGTCATCCCCTCCTTTTAAAGGACCATGGGAACTATCCATATGTCGTTCAATACATATATAGCCTTATTTAATCTATCAGCAGGTGGCAATCCTATTCTTTCTCCTTTTGGAGCGACAATCACTAGCACGGTACCCATAGCTCTGACAGCAATTACAGACACCATCAAAGCCTTCTCCTGTGTTTTTGTGGGGGTTTTTTGGTTTTTTTTTTTTGTTTTTTTTTTGTTTGTTTTTTTTTTTGTTTTTTTTTTTTTGAGCTTTACATTGTACCTTAATGTGACCAGATTTTCCACAGCTGCAACATTTTGGGCCTCGATTACCGTTACCTTGTTGTACCAAGGGTCGGATAGCCGCAGCAAAAGCTGAGGCCATGAAACCAGCATGCTCTTCAGGTGTTCCTACCCCGGAACAAGCATCCATCATTTCAGCAATACTGGAGTTTTTAGGCAGACTCTGTAAAATACGCTTGCAGGTTGGGTTAGAATTTTCAACACCTAAAGACATGAGTAATGCTTCTCGTGCAGGATCAGATAAAGGTGCCCTATCAAGTGCATTTTGCAACCAATTTAGAAATTGCATATATGGCTCATTTGCACCCTGTTTTACTGTGATTGCTTCATAAAAAGTGCTCTGCTGCTAAACAGTATTACAGGTACTGTGATGTTTTTATCTTAACATTGTTGCTTGCTTAAATGTTTATTCCAAAAGGTCTGAAAAATTATTATGTTTGCAACTACTGTTAATTCTCCCCACAAAAAGCAGCTCATGCACAACTATTTTTCCTTTTTCTCTCTCTCTTTTTTTTTCTTTTTTTTTTTCTTTTTTTCTTTTTTTTTTCTTTTTTCTTTTTTTTTTTCTTTTTTTTTTTTTTTCTCCCTAGTTATTTTGAGATATTTTACCTACAGTTTAGTCTTAATCTGAGTCAGACTAAATCATAGTGACATTTTCTCTTTACCCCGGCTCCCTTTCCATTTCTTGTCCCAGCCTCCCCACCCCCCAACCACGCTCCTTTTGAAATCTCGCACTCAGGTGAGGTGGGTCAGATGTTTCAGGAACATTTGGTTCAGGCGGTGGGGGGGGAGGGCGGCGGTGGAACGGGCCATCGTTCGTCTGTGTCCATTGCCTCTTCTTCTGTCCCAGACACTTCTCTCTCGCCGCTGGAATAGGCATTCGGTCCAACACTCTGATTCCGGCAGGAAACGCTCCCAGTGGCGAGGGCCTTGAAGCCGCGAACGCTTCGGCTGCTGCCACAGCGCGCGCGGGGGAGAGGGGCGGGGGGAGAGGGGGGGGTTGGAATGCCGATCGTGCCGCTCCGCTGCGCCAGGCACGGCCGCCGCTCCAGCCGCTGCTGCGGCGTGCGCGGGGGGGGGAATGGGGAATTGTTTACCTCTCGCGCGGGTTTTGCAATTTTATTTTTTTTTTTTTTTTCTTTTTCGCCGTTTTATCACCGTCAATAACATTGTTCCGCAGAGAGTTCCCACACTTTCTCCACTCCGTTACATCAAACAACGTATTAGGGTCTTTAAAGTGTCCTTTTGCATACCCCCAAGCATATAGGGAGCCCAAAGTCTTTTTACTTATGCATTACACCATACGCTTCTTGTCCTGCATTCTCTGCGTGTATGTCACGTATTTCCACAGCGGTAGCAAATTATAGTGGCGTTACGGTCGTTGGAAGACGGAGAGGACGACAGGGGGGCAAGCGCTGCCATAGCCTGCACTGTATTTTCTTGCCCCTGCCGCACAGCTTCAGTTAACTGATTACTAAGTTGACTATAAATGCCATCTACGAAATGTCCTAGCAATGTGTTAGAACTAAATATATAATCAAGCATTTGCCGAGTCGGTTCTCCATGTAACCCGCTCTCTGCTACTGTTGCTCTTAACTGTGTCAATAATTTCCAATCTAAGGGGGATAAGGTGACTTGAATATTATCATTATCCAAGGGTGTATAAACAACAGGAAAAACTTCCGAGAGTGCTTCCACAGCTCCACTATCACCCTCTTGCAGTCTATCTGCCGCGAGCTTTTTCCACCCCAGCACACGTTCCTGTAGCTGACAGCGTAGTTTTTCTCGGCTACTTTCGGTCTCATTTGGGGCTGTCGAGTCAGAAACCTTCCCCACGGGCGGTGGGACCGGCTCTGAACTCGTTGCCCAGTCCTCAGGCGGAGGAGGCAATTGTCCCGGTTTGAAAGACAGGTGTCTGCTAAGGAAGGCAGGAGCCCCCCTTGGAACAGAGAAATACAACCCCCTCCCCTCCGAATTGTTATAGAATTGAAATTAAGGGGCTTTTAGGCAAAGATATGAGGAAAATGGGAATAACAGTTTTTACTAATGTATACAACAAAACTATAATACAGAGAAACTGGTTACAGGCCTGACAGAGTCAGGGATACAACCTGGCCCCCTGCCGGGCAGGGTGCTGGTACCAGTCCGATCCAGTGGCAGCTGCAGTTCTCTCCGAAATGGTCCTGTTAAAGCGGTGGTCTGTAGAAGAAAAAGTCTGAGCAATCCGATTTCGGTGGCAGCTGCAGTTCTCTTTGAAATGATCCCGTTGAAGCGGTGATCTTGTAGAAAAAGAAAACTGGTCCTCCTCCGAAAATCCGGCGGCGGTGCAGTCCTTGTCCTCTGGGATCCCAGCGGGTAAGGCCCTTCGCGCTGCTCCAAACCGCCAAATATCTCCGGCGGGAATGCTTGGCTCCACCCCTCCCCCCCTGGCCGGGGCATCTCACAAAGAGATGGTGAGTCCTGGGGCAAGGCCCTGATGGCACATTAACAGAAGAATAGTCCCGGGGGGGTGGGGGCAAGGAACACCGGCGCCAGGCCTCAACGGCTCATGGTAATAGAATACATTGCAACCCAGGACATTATCCACCCCTTATTCTATTACCATTTGCATCATCCCAAATCAATACCTTTCTTAAACTTTACACACACACACAGATATATATATATATATATATACACATACATATACAATGAAACTCTACACTTAGTTCTCACTTAAAATAAGGTCCCCTTGTGGTACACACCGGGTTTCCCCATCTTTCTGCATTACCCACCAAGTACAACCTGGTCCCTGAGCTAAGACAACCCCACGGATGGGTTTGTCTTTGCCCGAGGCAGAATTAACCCAAACAGTTTTCCCAAGCATACCTCTCATGTGCACCACTGGAACCCTATCCCCGTCTGTTGTCTGTAAGGATTCAGATTGAGCGGGGCCTGCTCGGTTCGTGGAGCCTCGGGTGTTAACTAACCAGGTGGCTTTTGCTAAATGCATCTCCCAGTTTTTGAAAGTTCCTCCACCCAGTGCCTTCAAGGTGGTTTTAAGCAGTCCGTTGCACCGTTCAACTTTCCCAGCTGCTGGTGCATGGTAAGGGATGTGGTACACCCACTCAATGCCATGTTCCCTAGCCCAGGTGTTGACAAGGCTGTTCTTGAAATGAGTCCCGTTGTCGGACTCAATTCTCTCAGGGGTGCCATGCCTCCAAAGGACTTGCTTTTCAAGGCCCAGGATGGTGTTCCGGGCAGTAGCGTGAGGCACAGGGTAGGTCTCCAGCCATCCAGTGGTGGCTTCCACCATTGTGAGCACGTAGCGCTTGCCTTGGCGGGTTTGAGGCAGTGTGATGTAGTCAATCTGCCAGGCCTCCCCATACCTGTATTTGGACCACCGCCCACCATACCACAGAGGCTTCACCCGCTTGGCCTGTTTGATCGCAGCACACGTCTCACAGTCATGGATAGCCTGGGAGATACTGTCCATGGTTAGATCCACCCCTCGGTCTCGTGCCCACTTATAGGTGGCATCTCTGCCTTGATGGCCTGAGGCATCATGGGCCCACCGAGCCAAGAACAACTCTCCTTTATGCTGCCAATCCAAATCTATCTGGAACACCTCTATTTTTGAAGCCTGATCTGCCTTCTCGTTGTTGCGATGTTCTTCATTAGCCCGACTCTTGGGGACATGAGCGTCTACATGACGGACTTTCACAGGTAGCTCCTTTACCCGAGTAGCAATGTCCTTCCACTCATCAGCAGCCCAGATTGGTTTTCCCCTACGCTGCCAGTTGGCCTTTTTCCACCTTTCCAGCCAACCCCACAGGGCATTGACTACCATCCATGAGTCAATGTAGAGGTAGAGTTTTTGCCACTTCTCTCTCCCAGCAATGTCCATGGCTAATTGGACGGCTTTGAGTTCAGCAAATTGGCTTGATCCACCCTCTCCCTCGATAGCTTGTACAACTTGTCGTGTGGGGCTCCATACAACAGCTTTCCATTTCCGGCTAGCACCTACAATTCGGCAGGAACCATCGGTGAAGAGGGCATATCGTCTTTCACTCTCTGGTAGCTCGTTATATGGAGGGGCTTCCTCAGCACGTGTCACTTCCTCTTCCTCTTCTTCAGAAGACAATCCAAAAGCCTCACCTTCTGGCCAGTTGGTAATTATCTCCAAGATCCCAGGGCGATTTTGGTTTCCAATACGGGCGCGCTGTGTGATGAGGGCAATCCATTTGCTCCAAGTAGCGTCGGTGGCATGATGCGTGGAGGGAGCCTTTCCCTTGAACATCCACCCCAGCACCGGTAGTCGGGGTGCCAGGAGGAGTTGTGCCTCTGTGCCGATTACTTCTGAGGCAGCTCGAACTCCTTCATAGGCGGCCAAGATTTCTTTCTCTGTTGCAGTGTAGTTGGCTTCGGATCCTTTGTAGCTTCGGCTCCAGAATCCCAGTGGTCGGCCCCGAGTCTCATCAGGCACCTTCTGCCAAAGGCTCCAGGACAGACCCTTGTTCCCGGCTGCAGAGTAGAGCACATTCTTCACCTGTGGTCCTGTCCTGACTGGGCCAAGGGCTACCGCATGAGCGATTTCCTGCTTGATCTGAGTGAAGGCTTGTTGTTGTTCAGGGCCCCAGTGGAAATCGTTCTTCTTGCGGGTAACCAGGTAGAGAGGGCTCACGATCTGGCTGTACTCGGGAATGTGCATTCTCCAAAAGCCTATGACACCTAGGAATTCTTGTGTTTCCTTCTTGGTGGTCGGTGGAGACATCGCAGTGATCTTATTGATGACCTCGGTGGGAATCTGGCGCCGTCCGTCTTGCCACTTTACCCCCAGGAACTGGATCTCTCGGGCAGGTCCCTTGACTTTGCATTTCTTGATGGCGAAGCCAGCCTCCAGGAGAATTTGGATGATTTTCTCTCCTTTCTCAAATACTTCCACTGCCGTGTTCCCCCATACGATGATATCATCGATGAACTGCAAATGTTCTGGAGCCTCACCCTTTTCCAGCGCAGTCTGGATCAGCCCATGGCAGATGGTGGAACTGTGCTTCCACCCCTGGGGCAGTCGGTTCCAGGTGTACTGCACGCCCCTCCAGGTGAAGGCAAACTGAGGCCTGCACTCTGGTGACAGAGGAATGGAGAAGAATGCATTAGCAATGTCAATAATGGCATACCACTTTGCTGCTTTGGACTCCAGCTCGTACTGGAGCTCCAGCATGTCCGGCACAGCAGCACTCAATGGTGGAGTCACTTCATTCAAAGCACGACAGTCCACAGTCAATCTCCATTCTCCATCAGGCTTGCGCACAGGCCAGATGGGGCTGTTGAAGGGTGAGTGGGTCTTGCTGATCACCCCTTGGCTCTCCAGCTCACGGATCATCTTGTGGATGGGGATCACGGCATCCCGATTCGTCCGATACTGCCGGCGGTGCACCGTCGAAGTGGCAATTGGCACCCGTTGCTCTTCCACCTTCAGGAGCCCAACTGCAAAAGGGTTTTCTGATAGTCCAGGCAAGGTGTTCAACTGCCTAATGCCTTCTGCTTCCACAGCAGCTATCCCAAAAGCCCACTTAAACCCTTTTGGGTCTTTGTAATAGCCATTCCGGAGAAAGTCTATTCCCAGGATACATGGGGCCTCCGGGCCAGTCACAATCGGATGTTTCTGCCACTCCTTCCCAGTCAGGCTCACCTCAGCTTCCAGCAGGGTCAACTGCTGCGACCCCCCTGTCACCCCAGCAATGGACACAGATTCTGCCCCCACATGTCCCGATGGCATTAGGGTACATTGTGCTCCAGTGTCAACTAACGCTTCATATCTCTGTGGCTCTGATGTGCCAGGCCATCGGATCCACACTGTCCAAAAGACCCGATTCTCCCGTGCCTCTTCCTGGCTAGAGGCAGGGCCCCTCTAGGCCTGGTTATCATCCATTCCCTGGTCATACCTGCTAGATGTTTCCTCAAGGGGATCTGACATATCATCTTCCCTTCTGTAATACCTGGCAGCTCGGTCACGGGAGGCTGAGGCTACTTTTGCTTTAGTGGAACCCCCTCGGTTAGCGTTTTCCCTTTTGAGCTCACGAACCCGTGCTGCCAGGACAGAAGTGGGTTTCCCATCCCACCTTCTCATGTCTTCCCCGCAGTCACACAGGAAGAACCACAGCTCAGATCGTGGGGTGTACCCTCTCTCTCTAGCTGGGGGACGTCGGGCTCTGGCTCTGGGGTTTATGACCTGCACTGGTGCCACATGAGAGCTGCTCCTCCTCACCTCCTTCATCACCTCCTCCCTAATCTCTTCCTTGAGGTCCCTAGCCACAGCAGCGACATGAGCTTTCATTGGGCCATTGACTAAACTCTCATAATATCTGAACCTGTTGGCAACAGAACCCACTGTCTCTTGGTTGTCATCAGCATTAATTGTTGCAATGAATGTGGCATACTGCTGTGGCCCCAGCTTTGCCAGGTTCCACAGCATCTGCCCTGTACACTTGACCTTGTCGGGGTCATTATCATGCTGTCCGTCCCTCCCAAAGAGTACCTCTAACACTGCTACTTCCCTCAGCTGTTGGATCGCTTCCTCAAGGGTCTTCCATTGCATTCTATGATGGTACTCCTGCATTCTCTCTCTGTGGACAAACCTTTCCCTCACACTCCTTAAAAGCCGCTCCCAGAGAGAAAGGGGCCCCGGCTCCCTTACGAATACCTGGTCCACCCCTGAGTCTTGGGCCAAGGATCCCAAATACCTGGCTTCGCCACTATCCAGTTGTACGCCTTTACCCATGAGGTCCCAAACCCGAAGTAACCAGGTTGTATAAGGCTCACGCCCCCGTCGCGCAATGTCTTTTCGCAGATTACGGAGACTGTCGAACGACAGGGATTCGATGATAATTTCAGGCTCTGACTCTCCTGCGGATTGTGAGGGCTCTGGCTCATCCCCATCATTAACTGGGCGTACTGATTTGGCCTTGCACTTCCTCCTCTGCACAGGGGCGACTGCCGCTGGCTGTGGCTGTCCTTGTGGTTCAGCTGGACCCTGCACAGTTGTAACATCTGTGGGTTCCACTGCTGCACTATCAGACTTTCCCTCTTTAGGACAAGGTTTTCCACTAGTTTGGGAGGTGTGTTCCCTCAGCATCTCACGTATTTCCTTCACCAGTACCCCTACCCAATTCGGCTGGTCCATTTGTGAGGTGGGCTGTTGGGCAATGCCAGGGCGTGGGACAGGGTCAGGCTGCGGAGCAGGAACTCTAGCCTCTGGGGCCGTGTCAGGTTCTGGGGCAGCATTCCTAGTCTCTGGGGTGGTTATCCAAGTAGTTATCCAAGCCAGTCTCACTTTATCTCTGAAGGCCAAGCAGCCCATTAGCAGTAGGCCTATTAGCAGCAACACATGGATAATATCTAGGGGAAAACTAAACCCTTCGAAAGCTGATGGAGCAGACCCAAAGAACTGGTTGAATGGTTGGGAGAAAACTTCCCCTGGTGTTATTTCCTCACAGAAGGTACCATTTTTAATGTAATCCCAGAAACATACGCTGAGCGTGTGATAGCCCTTTATCCATGTGCCCACATTCCACAGGAAACTGAAAAACCATGAATTCCTCACCTTACCAACCCATAGTGCAAGCTGGATAACAGCCACAGTAGCCTTAGTCAGAGGGCCCATGTTTAGATAAGGGGCTGCAAAGGGGAACAGTATAGCCACGACCACGTGCCACCCGAAGCAAGGTAAACTAGACCACATGGTGCTGCCTAACAAAGATCCCACGTTCAGTGCACAAAAAATCAGGTTAGCCAGGAACTGTTATTCCCTTTTCACCCTTTTTCCTCAATGCCCTCAGGCCCCACGTTGGGTGCCAAAATCTGTCCCGGTTTGAAAGACAGGTGTCTGCTAAGGAAGGCAGGAGCCCCCCTTGGAACAGAGAAATACAACCCCCTCCCCTCCGAATTGTTATAGAATTGAAATTAAGGGGCTTTCAGGCAAAGATATGAGGAAAATGGGAATAACAGTTTTTACTAATGTATACAACAAAACTATAATACAGAGAAACTGGTTACAGGCCTGACAGAGTCAGGGATACAACCTGGCCCCCTGCCGGGCAGGGTGCTGGTACCAGTCCGATCCAGTGGCAGCTGCAGTTCTCTCCGAAATGGTCCTGTTAAAGCAGTGGTCCGTAGAAGAAAAAAGGTCTGAGCAATCCGATTTCGGTGGCAGCTGCAGTTCTCTTTGAAATGATCCCGTTGAAGCGGTGATCTTGTAGAAAAAGAAAACTGGTCCTCCTCCGAAAATCCGGCGGCGGTGCAGTCCCTGTCCTCTGGGATCCCAGCGGGTAAGGCCCTTCGCGCTGCTCCAAACCGCCAAATATCTCCGGCGGGAATGCTTGGCTCCACCCCTCCCCCCCCGGCCGGGGCATCTCACAAAGAGATGGTGAGTCCTGGGGCAAGGCCCTGATGGCACATTAACAGAAGAATAGTCCCGGGGGGTGGGGGCAAGGAACACCGGCGCCAGGCCTCAACGGCTCATGGTAATAGAATACATTGCAACCCAGGACAGCAATTCCTCCTCTGGTGGAGCCGAGGGGATAGATGCTTCTACGGCAGCCGTAGACATGGTGAATGATCTGAAACTAGGTGGATTGCACTCTATGCCCGTATCGTGTAAGTATAATTGATTTTTGGCAGTAGCCTCATGAGCTGATTTAGCCGCACGCAACTCTCCGGAATGTTGTAACAGAGCATTATGAACAATTCTCCAATGTTTCCCTAACTTTTTCGCTGTCTTGTCATCATCTAATACGGCATCCCAAATTATATCCCCTAATTTTCGCCATTCTGCAAGTTCATGTATCGTGTTAGGACTAACAAAACAACCCTTGCTTATCCCATAGGTTATTAGTCCTGGCAACTCCTTTTTAAAAACTAGCTCTTTTTCCTTAATACCCCTTTGTTTCAAAAATTGTGTTAGTAATGTTAACGCCGCCTGTCTCTCCATGTTTGGTTTTTTTTTTGTGTGTTTTTTTTTTTTTTTTTTTAAAGCCTCTGCACTTTTTTTTTTTTTTTTTTTTTTTTTTAAAGCCTCTGCGCAATATAAATTCCACTCGCCTCTCCCTTAATCTTTTTGCCTCTACACCATATAAATCTTAAGCCTCTGCACGAACCTTGATTACTTTTGCCTCTGCACAATTTGAATCTACACAAACCTTGACTAACAACGTTGAACGGTTGCCCACCTTCCGTCCTCGTTGCAACTTCCAGCCGCTGCGTTATTCGCCCCGCGGGGCCCGGCGTGTCCAGTTGCCTGCAACTGTCCGCTTTGGCCGTCCTTATTGCGCATTCGGGACCTGGGAATAATACTCCGTTTTATTCCACTATCTTTTGCCTTCGTTTGCATCACGTCGGGGTCACCATCTGTAGGAATCGACGGAGGGAAACTGCACTCTCAGATGAGCTCGGCAGAACTCAATTTATTGCGCAGATACATTTACTTATATATCATTCTTCTGTCAAATCACCACGACTAAGCATATCTTATTATCTTTTTCTTAGGTTTTCATTAGACCACTTCTACATCAATCATTAACTTTTAACCTATGCTTCAGCCTCTAATTATAATATTCTCCGCCCTTGCCTGTTAGTTCCCTATCTTATGTAACTTAGTTTCTTGTACTACTCTGCAAGGACAGTACGTCCTTGAGGCCTAATCTTGGCCGCTAGCGCCTGCACAGTAGCCTGTTCGTGCACCTGCTCTAACACTCCATGTCCATTACTCACAAGCCAAACTCCCACACATACAAGCAATTGTAATAAATTCCCTAATATTAATACCTCAGGAAATGCTAGAAAAGATAACTCTCTCAGTTTCTTTGGGAGATCTCAGTTTATATCTTCCTTCTAAGATTTCACAGAAGTCTTTAGGGCAGGGATATGGGAAAGCAAAAGGTAGTAAGAAAGGTACAGAAACTGTATAGAGTGTAAATTCAGGTGAAAGAGGTAAAACAACTTGCTGTGCCTTGGAAGAAGCTCAAATTGAGAGCTAAAACCGGAAGATGTACCTACAAACAAGATGGTGCACCCTACAAATAACAAACATGAATGATATAAATATGGGTCATTTCTCCCTGTTCCATATGGGGACACAGGCCAGGATTAAATTTTTTATTTTTTTTTGTTATTGACAAGGTTGGGAGTTTTGCTGTTTCTATTTTCCTGGAGAGGAAAAGATTTGAAATATACAGAAGAGAACACAAAATAGCTTCAGAGCTTTTAAACCTGAGTGTTTACATCAGCACAGGTAATTCCCAGTTTTATTTACATGTGTACAGGAAAGCCCTACTGAAACCAAAATTTAAGATCCATCATCTTCTATCTTCCAAAGACATGGCTTAAAAAGACTAGCCTCTACTCCAGCTTCTACCCCTCATTTATCCCTATAGCAGGGTAGTATAACTATGCAAGATCCTAAAAAACTACTCAGTGAAGAGAGACATAGTCCAGCATTTAGGATGCTGATCAAGGTGCCACAGCTCCTGGGAAGAATTCAGACTCCTTAGTCACTGAAGAGACATGTCTAAAGATGGAAACATGAGTCTTAATAGAGGCTTATTGCTCTCTGGCCCTGGACAGGGCTTCTTTCCAAAAGTATACTTCCTCTAGAAGGCAGCTTACAGGCTGCCTAATTTCCCAGGCAAGATGTATAAGCAACACACAGAACAAAAAGTGAAACGTTTTTCCTTCACTACCACAGACTGAACTGAATAACTGATCATCTGCTTCCAGGATACAGTGGAAACAGGTCACAGTTAACAACTGGTGAAAATCCAGACTCCACCAAGCAAGTGACAAAAATCTCAGGTTTATTCCTTTGTTTGCAGTACAAAGGCCAGCAAGTAACAGTGCAACCACCACCAGAATAAAAGGCCTCTGTACTAACTAAAGTTGATTTGAGCTGAATTACAAATTCTTATCAGTATGACAAAAAACAATGAAACTTTAGCAAGACAATGAAGCAGAAGTAATGCATGCAGTCCATAATGGTCTTTTGGCTTCAGAAGGGAGTCAGTAAAAACCATGCATGATTTGTATCTGTTGAGTCAAAGAGGTCCAGTCCCAAAAAATGATGAGTTTCCAGATCAGTGTAATCTTTTTTCATCTACAAATGCTTTTTTTCACAGAGAAATGCAGAGTGAGCTCTCAAAGAAGTGCTTTTCCCCCCCTACACTGCCAATATAGACTAAAAGTTAGCACATTACTGAACATTATGGTAATAGCAGAGAGTGGCGCTAAGTCTTTTGTCAAGAGTTCTTTATGCTGATGATTGCTACCTCTTGGAAAAAGGACTGAATTCTCTCACTTAAAAACATCCCACACAATCGTATGTACATCAACAAGGGGAATTGCAAAATATTATTAGAATGATTGTATTTTAGTAGCTTTTTCAGTGGATACAAATAGTATTACTCTTTTTCCTTATCAAAGAATTGTAAGACTCCATTTTAGATATATGCACACATGCTAATGGTAATACGACAGGTTTTAATATAGTGTCTTGTGTTAGCAGATGGCCCTTTGGTGCTGTATTTTATTAGTTTGTTTTGCCCAAGAAATATTTGGCTACAGGAACTGCAGTATGTCATTGATTTTATTATATTGGTGAATTACCTCAGAGCCTGGCAATACAAACTGCTTAGGCAGTTATTAATTTAATTTACAGTTTGTTGCTGTTGAAGAAATCTCTTTGTTTTTCCCCCCTTCTATCAGTCCCCTGCTATCAGTCCCTTCTCATCAATCCCAACTGATGCTTTTCCCATGTAGCATTCTTGCCATCAACTCATTTTCCCTGTTTCCTGTCCTTTTGGCATTCAGAGTGGATTCAGCATCCAGCTCAGCTCACATATCAGTCTGTGCCCTGGCATATCTCCCTTCCTCCAGTCAGCACTGGTGACAGACTCCTTGCCAGTCACCAGGCGCTGGGACAGCTGCCAGCCTGGATTTTCTTACGCTTATGTGCTCCAGCACTTCTCCATCTCTCTGTGCAGCATGAAGCTTGTGCACAAGATGAATGCAGGAGGGGGGTGCTGGTGTAAGACCATCCTTCATTCCTCACACAGGCACCTGGCACACCGGCAGCTCTTCCACGTCCTTCTGTCAGCTGCCAAGACCATAAAGCACACCCCCCTGATGTAAGCAAACAAACCCCATTAACCAAAAGCACACAGTGCAAGTGTTCTACACAAAGCAAGTGTGACATATTTACTTCTAAATACAACTCTTAAACACTTCAACAGTTGCTCCAAAATAATTATAGTAGCTTAAATAAAAAGTCGTCTACTTTTCAGCCTTATGTAGGTCATCCAGTGTTGGAACTTAAAACTCTTAGATCCACAACAGTTGATAGGAATGACTGGAGGGGAAGCAGCATGTAGAGAAGACCATATGGGCAACATATGTTCCACCAGGAAACCACTAACTTTGTGACAGCAGCAGAATTTTCAGGGTAAGAGATGTTTATACATGTATCCAAGAACAGAGTGTGGTCTAAAGATGGCAGGCAGAATACCCAATTATAAAACATCCCATTAGAGTCATCTGTGGGATGAGAACAGGCATGATCCCCTGCTGGAATACTAAGCAGCTAAATGTGCTAAAACATACAGGCACACTAATACAGCCAAAGGTTCCTTGCATGAATTCAGTTTAGAGGCAATGCAGTCCAGCATTTTCTGTCTATAAGACAACATATATTAAAAGAAGAAAAAAAAAATTGCATGGTACACTTTAAAATTATGCCGATTAGCAACAATTTGTGCACTACCAAATACAATGCTAAAGTTTACCCAAGTCCTTTCCAAAAAGGCCAAAAAGCAGAGAACTTCCAAATAGTCCTTAGCACAGAAAGTGCTCAAAACCACCAGCTGACAAAAGATCCAATCAGCTTGGGAAAACTGACTGCTTAGGACAGAAAAATGATAATAATCTTCTATTCTTCCCTTAAAAGGTGATAAATCCTTCTTGTGTCACATTTAAATATGCAAAAACTAAAACAGAAAAAAAATAAAATCCAATTTTCACCAATTATTCAGGATCTTAAAAAAAAAAAAAGGAAAAAAGACAAGCAGGGAAATACTGTTAACATCGTTGTAGTTTAGATAGGAGCCAATTAATAAAATAAAAAAAAATAAATAAAAAAAAAAAAGAAAAGAAAAATGCTCTGAGAAAGAACTGTTAGCAGGTGAAAAAATGTGTGAGTGAACTATTGCAATAGCCAATGCTGTTTGTCATCTCTAGGTAAGATTCGCTGGTGACTATGAAATCCAAATATGAATCAAATTCTGAGCCTGTCACCATTTTTTTATTTGATGTGCAGAAAGGTGTGGAGAAGCCTCCACGCTTCCTGTGTTGGAAGATCACTGAAAGTTACAGGGCTAAATTCTATTCAGAACTCAGCGTGAAGCCACATGTAAGCCTAAAGCTTTCAACTGTAAAATGGGCGACAAACAGCTGCATCCCACAAGATAATAATACATAAAATCTTGAACAGTTCTGAAAGTGTCTAAAATCACAGAAATACAGCTACAGTCTTTGAATGAGCTAGGTTGTTTTGAGCAGAGTAGATAAAGTAACATTTATTAATTTTTCTGCCTTCTGCTTTGACTAGACATTGAAAGATTTTCAAGCAAGCCTATGATTTTCTATGAGCAGAAATTAAAAAGTGAATTTAAGAATCTGGGGTAGGGAAGAGAATCAGAAGATATTCTAAGATAGCAATTTATTGTTTCTTTCATATTTCTCAACTTCTTGGATTAAAAGACTATGATCAAAGAATGATTAGTATGAAGACAATTCCAACAACTCATTTCTTCTTTTATAACCTACATTTAGAGTACTTCTTCATTTACTTACATTCTTCCATTTAATATGAGGAAACTAAAATCTACTAGCTGAAACTTCAATGTATTACTGTTTACATCACTTTCAACCACCTTGCAGCACAAGTGATTTTACAAATGTTTTATAAAACTATAAATCTGGGCTGTTTAGACAAGAAGAGACAACTCCTTAAATACTTTTACTGCCCTTTAAATGCATACCACCGCAACCTATCAAGACATTTCAAAGCATCATTGTCTTTCAAAAAACAAATACCAAAACCAAAACAAAATCCAACCAAAGCCTCCCCTGTATCATACCTGCTACTTCAACAGTAAATAATACTATTTTTACTACCAGTGCAACTTTCAACAAACAAGGTCTCTAGGATTCAAGTCTATTTCTACTCACACTACTGAAAGTACCAACAGTGTTCATACACGCAACAGAGAAGCTCATGATGTCCTGGCTTACAGAAGATTCCCCAAAGATAGAGGACTGTGTAGTTATCTTCTCTTCTTACACTTCTACTGTTTCTTTTGCCTCCTCTTTTTCCCCCTTATATTTCTCCCAAAACCATACACTTCATAGCAGAGCTCCTGTAGTGCATATTAGGAACGTGTTTCATAGACAGTACAGTATTTTAAGTATTCAGTACCACACTTTGTCATTTCATTCATACAGATACACTTATACCATACATGTCAAAACCATTTATATTGTTGGGGTGACTCTACAGTGCATGTACGGGAATACAACAGTCATCTTCCCTCCTCCTTTTCTCATTCATACAAAATGCACTTGAGATGACGACCATTCAGCTCTAATCTAAGCCTTAACACAATGGAAAAGCAAAGGGAGTAGAGGACGGTGAAAATCAGCAATTTGCTAAATGTTATCTTACTTAAACAAGACATTCTACATGAGTATATATTCACAGTCTCACAGATCACCATACTCTCTTTTATAGTCTAGAAAGTAGGAAGGTCAATTATCCCTTAAAACTCTTGCGCACCAGTAGAGAAGATTTCTGATTTGAATTTGGGGGTATGCAATGGGTGCATTCTGGAAGAAGAGTGTATGGAAGGAAGAGCACACCACTATCAATTTTCTTTCCTTTCTTCTCCCATATCTTAGTAGTAAGCAATTATAAAGCCTCAAATCATTATCTTAAAGGCAAGTGCTAGCTAATTATGTCTTTATTAACATTTCTTTATATTCTGCTTGCACAAAAGACAAAAGTCAGAGTTCGCACTTAAATGCAAATTACTGAAGATAAACCAAATACTCAAAATTTTTAAGAAAATCCACTTCCTAAAGAAAGAGAACCACAAAATGAACAAACAAGCATAAGTATTAGGAAGCAGAGGACAACATACTTCGCTTTTAAACAAACAGACCTCACTTAATTCTGAATGATGCAGTAGTACATTTCCTGACAAGAACTTCTGACTCCAACTCATCAGTTAATTACACAGTAACGTGTCTGGCAATAAAATCACTGTGCCAGAAGTCCATAGTCTTACAGCTCAAAGTCTTCCCAGTGAAAATTTCCCTCCACAGATTCAGAAGCATATGTTGTGTTAAGACACAGATTTCTAAGTTTATAAAGTTTTGGGAGAGCTTTCAGATATTGAAATAGACAACCGACATCCTAGGAATTTTCTAGGCTCTATCTTTTAATTTGTGCTAAAAAGGTAGGAGGAAAAATACAAAAATCTTGAGGCCAGACAGGACAAGTGAAGGAACTAATTTAAATTCACAAGTCCCTGATTCACTCAAGTAATGCAAAATAAGACAGTTGTTAACAGGAAAAGGAGACAGTAACAAGTGTTAAAATTAGTGAGTTTAATCACGTTATTAGGATTCTTTTAGATTGCAGAAGGGTTTTAAATACTTCTACAAGCATTGTAGAAAAAAAATTGTAACAGAGCAAATGCTTTTGCAAAAACATTTTATGACAAATTAGGAGGATGAAAATCATTATTAATAAGATACTACTTTTTCTCAGTATATACGGACTAAGCTTCTAGAACAAGAAGTCCAAATGACTCTGAAAGCCCAAGCCTTCTCACATATCAGGACTCCTGTTCAGAGAGCCAGTTACATAAAATTTAACACAATAGTGACAGCACATGCTGTAATGCCCCCCTTTTCTCCTTTGAAAGCCCAACACAAAAGATACAGCCAATATCAAAGGTATCATTCATCTAATTTGAGATGTCTTTGAATATATATGTCCACATGAAGTGCTGGGGTCTGAACCCCAAGCCCTGAATTAAGGTTGACATATGGGTGAGAAACGAAGTTTTAGGCCGAAAAAGTTTGCTCAGGTGAGGATCATGGTGAAGCAGCTCCGTTTATTCGCGAGTGCAATCGCGGGCGCGCCACCCCATGGCCGGAGTAAAAACGCGCGCTGTTACAAAGAAAAGGAAGCATTTCTAGAGTATTTTATCCCGACGTGGGTTATCCTCTCCTGTTTCTCCATTGGTTGGATACTCCAGGCTCACAGCCTATCCAACACATTTTATTACAATAAGTTTCCATAAGAGGTTTTTCCGGTTTCCATAATAGGTTTTTCTTTTCCCAGCCGGCTGTTTATGCATAGTTGTGGAATGATGGCAATATTTTCTCAGGTGCACTCTATCTCCTGATCCCTGTAAGACACAACATTCTAAGAAAAAGTTGTTATGCGTAGCTCTTGTCCTTCTACATTACCTGGTACCAGGAGGTACTGATACTAGGCTCCTTTCTAGTTTGGTATTTTTGTACAAGGCCTTGGTGTGGTTTTTTTTTCTCTCTGTAGTGCTGCACAAAAACATCATTCGGTTCTCACATCCTTCCATGCTATCTGGCACCTGTATGCACAAGGCTGTGGTGTTTTTCTTGGTTCTACAAAAATATGATTCTCACAACACTGCAAAAACACAAGTTATTTCTCACATATGGGTGGTTCCCACAGCCCTTTAAGAGGAGGGGATGAGTTTGCCTTTTGGCTTTCCTCCAAGGTGCAGCTGGCCTTGTAAGGAAAGCCCTTAGGTAAACAAGCCCCAGGTGCCCTGCATTTTGGTAACAAGTGCCAGGTGTCCTGTTTGGGGATAAAAGCTGGGCCCACTTGCAGGAAGGGTTGGAGAGTCTGTCTGTGGAGTGGATGCACTTCACAGAGTTTTCCTGTTGGGGAAGGACCTCCTGACCACTCATGCAACCAGATCGCAGTCAGGTCTGGCACGTACAAACGCGGGCTTTGTGGGGAGGCAACATGGGGTTACTTCTATCATATGTAACCACCTTATTGTCTTGGTTGTCTCCCTTTTCTCCGTGGGTTACCTTGTGTCTCTGCTTATTCCATCTATTATGTGTCATACTATGTCATTCCTGGGGTCGCTGGGGTTGATATCTATTATTTGTGATCTATCTAACTTGTTTGTACCCCCGGTGATCCCCTATATTCTGACTCCTTTACGCGAAATAGAACTTACTCACTGGATTGTTGTTCTGCTGCTGGCTGTGTCCTTTGTACTGGGCCTAGTAAGTGGCAAAACACCACAGCTGAACTATCAGCTGAGGCCCCTTCCAGTAAGTGGAGACAAACAAGCATAGCACAGTCTGCTCATTCTAATGCAGATATCTACAGAGGAGACAAACTACAGACCAGAAATGCCTGCTTTTCCTCTGCTGACAATGGAAAGCAACCTGTAGTACATGCACAGCTAGACATTTCCACCTGGTAGTATGAATTCCATTCATTCTGCCATACGGGGTCCAATTCCCTCATCCCTGTCATAACTACCAAAACTTAAAAATGAAAAAAAAAAAAACAAACAAGATAAATCCATTACTTTAAAAGTAAACAGAACTTGTACATAAAAATCATCCTCCAACTCACAAACTGTCAGAAATGTATTAAAATATATTTCAACTAATGAAGCCATTAAAAATGACCATACTGTAAATATCAAATAAAATCTTACCCAAATCCTAAAAAAGATTTTTCCCTTACACTTACAGAAAAGTCCAGCTGAAATCACTGCATCTAAAAAGGAATCTGTGGTATCATTGGCATCAGTAAGCAATAATGGGAATATGGTTCAACTGCTGATTTAGAAAGACAAATTTAATTTGAATTTTTTTTTGGTTAAAATTCATCAACAGTTTCAACTTACCATCAAGTTGCACTACAGTATGTATTTGGATGCTGCTCACTTTTTAGCTGTAGGTTACTAAGCATTTCTAATGGCATTTCTTTATCTTCCCGATTCTTCCTGAAGAAGTTTTACCTAGTTTTACAGATGTAGTCTTCTTACAGATAATTATTTTCTCTTGTTTCGTATTAGAAGTGATCACCTATGCTAGAAAAGTCAAGGTGACTTCTACAGCATGAGGAACAATGTAAACTACCACAGTTAAAGCCTGAGAACTTCAAGCAGCAAACATTCTCTAGCAGTGGTTACTGCTGGAAAGCATTAACTCCTTGTGCTTCTACATCACACGAAATTTTGAAGTCCTCTCCATTAGACATCTACATATAGGAACTACAGTTTAACTTGCCAAAAGATTTTAGACTGGGGGTTTTATTCTGTTTATTTGTTTTTGTATGCAAACCCAAAACTTAAGGACTCAATAGTATGAAGGAAGTTACAATAATTTTTAGGATTTCTATTGTTTCAGAACAAGATCTCTCCATGCTAAAGAGTAAGCTATCAAGAAACAATAAAACTGAGTTTACAGCAAAATTACTTGTACTTCAGTATAGCTTTTCCTTCAAAAGCATATCAACAGTCTGAAAGTTAACTGGACTATTCAGATAACACTGAATTGGTAAAATACCAATTCCATTCCTTGTCAGTGTTTCAGCCTGACTTAAATCAAAGGAATTTAATTCCTCCTTTCTGCAGGAAAGTACAAGAATGCATGTAAATGTGAACAGGATCAGGCTCACACCAAACCTTTCTGTATGCTTGAGAATCAGACTATTTGATACACCTAGTTGACTTTCTCTGCTATTTTGAACAATTAAAAAGTATCTTGAAATCCAGAAATGCAACTCAGTTGCCAATGTACCCCATGACAGAGGTATGTACCATGTACCAGACATGGTATGTATGACATGTACCAGAGGGTTGTGCTGCCATTCAACGAGACCTTGATAGGCTGGAGAGTTGGGCGGGGAGAAACTTAATGAAATTCAACAAGGGCAAGTGTACAGTCTTGCATCTGGGGAAGAACAACCCCATGTACCAGTACAGGTTGGGGGCTGACCTGCTGGAGAGCAGTGTAGGGGAAAGGGACCTGGGGGTCCTGGTGGACAGCAGGATGACCATGAGCCAGCAATGTGCCCTTGTGGCCAAGGGGGCCAATGGCATCCTGGGGCGCATTAGAAAGGGGGTGGTTAGTAGGTCAAGAGAGGTTCTCCTTCCCCTCTATTCTGCCTTGGTGAGGCCACATCTGGAGTATTGTGTCCAGTTCTGGGCCCCCCAGTTCAAGAAGGACAGGGAACTACTTGAGAGAGTCCAGCGCAGAGCCACAAGGATGATGAAGGGAGTGGAACATCTCCCTTATGAGGAAAGGCTGAGGGAGCTGGGTCTCTTTAGCTTGGAGAAGAGGAGACTGAGGGGTGACCTTATTAAAGTTTATAAATATGTAAAGGGTGAGTGTCATGAGGATGGAGCCAGGCTCTTCTCAGTGACATCCAATGTTAGGACAAGGGGCAACGGGTGCAAGCTGGAACATAGGAGGTTCCACATAAATGTGAGGAAGAATTTCTTCACAGTGAGGGTAACAGAACACTGGAACAGGCTGCCCAGAGAGGTTGTGGAGTCTCCTTCTCTGGAGACATTCAAAACCCGCCTGGACATGTTCCTGTGTGACCTGACCTAGGTGTTCCTGCTCTGGCAGGGGGATTGGACTAGATGATCTTTTGAGGTCCCTTCCAATCCCTAACATTCTGTGATTCTGTGATGACTGATGGGGGATGGAGGACTTAGTGTTGCCTGTGTCCCTGTACAAGTAACACTGAGGTTAGCTGTCCAGGTGCTGGTAGGAGAGCCATCCTTCCCCCATTCTCCCACATCTAAAGCACCGAGCTCTCCCCTGCCTGCTACAGCCCCAATAGCCAGCGTTCTCCACACCAGCTTTATTTGTCTCTTAGTTCTCAGTGCCAGCCCAAAACTAAGCACTCCCTCAAGTCTACCAGGTGGGAGAGGAAAGAATAGAAAAAGTAAGAATTTCTATGCTATAAAACACTAAAACCCTCAGCTTTTGTAAAGGGGTTTGGTCCCATGTTCTTCCTTCCCTGACACAGTAAAAGCCAGGAGGGATGAAAATCAATCTCTGATCTCCAGTAGCAGGACAGAATCACCTTTAGAGACCAGGTGCTGCAATGCAGCTCTCATTTCCCCTCCTGGAACTGATCAGAGCCACAACGGACAAAACCTTTTATATTCATGTTTTCTTTGTCTCCTTCAAGTAACAGATAAAACCTGTGAGGAAAAAAAAAAAAAGAAAATAGCCTCCAAAGACACCTCCAACTAAAACAGCTCTCATGTTCCAGCCTCAAAACTACATCCAGTTTGGGTATGAATACTTGTGGCACAGATACTGCAAAACAAAAAAACCCCACCAATGCCCCTGGTATGCAAAGGGAGTAGGTGCCTGCTTGTCACCTCTGAGGGTCCAGCCTCACATGTAGTAGGAAGGCCAAGTTCAACTTGCATTCCCTCTCTCTTTTTAATATTAAAGACGATTCATGAAGAACAGCAATAATTGCCATGAAGCAATAACATTTAATACAAGGGGGTTTAAGTGACTATATTTATCAGAAAAACTTCCCCTTCCCATGCTTTTATTGGTAGACAGAATAAAAATGAAATCTCTGTAAATCCTATTGTTTTTTTCTCCTGCATCATTTATACCAATTGTTTCATTTTAAATAAAAGAAAAAGGAGAAATACGACAAAGGACCATGCAGTTATTGACTGAACACTACCCCTTGTTTGGCTGCCGCAGCAGATAAATAAAAAACCCAAAATATCCAGTCAGCCTAAAAAAGAAAAAAACAAACAAGAAGTCAATTACATCTTTTCAATAAGAAAAGGGAGAGGAAGATAGATTTAAAAGTTATCTGAAGAATGTAATCAAGTTTATTATTCTACCAGAAAATATCCCAAATGCATAGAGAAAAACAAAACCCACAAATAAATAATCTGTCACTGTGTTGTGTAAATGGACAGTTCACTTCTTAATAAGTCTGGATCTTCTTATGCATGATTAAACACGCTTATATAGATGTTTTGCTATGGTAAGTGAAACTGACAGCACTATATTGGAAACCCCCTTAATTGGATCACATGGCAAAAATTTCAAACAAATGTTCAGGCTGCAGCTTTATACCTATCTGCCTGCAGCTATCGCCCCCAACCAGGGCCAGTTCTGCCATGCCCACCAGTATAGCCGCGTTTCTTGGAAAAGCTGTAACACCTCTGTACGCTGAGAGGATCTTTGGAGCATGATGAAAGAATGTTCCCTGTGTCCAGAAGGAGTATTTTTCCATCTACATAAAAATGGCCTCTTGTTTTAGACAAGCTATTGGACTGTGTGTCGGTGCCCAGGTGCTGTCAGCGGGGGCTGTGGGGGCCTCTGTGAGGAGAGGCCGGGGCTGCCCCGTGCCGGACACAGCCGGCTCCAACCCACCCACTGTCAGGCACAGCTCAGCCCCTCCGCCAAGGGGTGGTGCCTCCGGGAAAGGGTATTTGAGAAACAGCAAAATACTGCACGGCAGCGAGGAGTGAGGAAAACTGTGAGAGAAACAGCCCTGTGAGACACCAAGGTGAGAGAAGGAGGGGGAGGAGGTGCTCCAGGTGCCAGAGCAGACATTTCCCTACAGACCATGCAGAGACCATGTTGGAGCAGGCTGTGCCCCCACAGACCATAGAGACCACACCAGAGCATCTGCTATTTCCTGAAGGACTGCAGTCTCTGGAAGGGCCCATACTGGAGCAGAGGAGAAAAGCATGAGGAGGAAGGAGTAGCAGAGAAGAGCTGTTCTGGACTGAACACAGTCCCCCAATTCCCCTTCCTACTGTGTCACTCGGGGTGGGGGGAAAGAGGTAGATGAGTTGGGAATGAAGGAGTGATAATGAGCCTGGGAAAGAGATGAGGTTGGATGGGGACAGAAGGCATTTTAGTTTTCATCTTCGTTTCTCACCACCCAACTCTATTCTGATTGATAATAAATTAAATTAATTCTCCCCAAGTTAAGTCTGTTTTGCCTGTGATGGTAACTGGCAAGTGATCTCCCTGTCTATCTCCACACACAAGCTTTTGCATCTTATTTTCTCCCCCCTGTCCTGTTAAGGAGGGGAGTGAGAGAGCAGCTGGGTGAGCACCTGGCAGTTGGCCAAGGTCAACCCAGCACAGCTATAAAATGCTTGATCCTGTCTACTCAATCAAGTCTTTTGCAGCCGTGTACCCCAAAAGACTTCCAGAAGCTAGAGCCTCCCTCTGCAGCCAAAATCTCACATGCTGGCCTGCCCTCTGACACAGCTAACAAACTAACACAAGTTATAAGGCAAAACTCCAAACAGCAATGCTGCCTTTGCCAGTCTTTTCCCCCTCCCTCTCCCAAATCAATGAGACCACCCTCCTCAACTCAGGGTATCCTTGACACTGGGTACTGAGAGATGGTAAAATAGAAGGTGACCTGATGAATGAAGAAAGGAAAGAGAGTAGGAAGCTAGTGAAAGGTTGGGAGATGACAACTGGGGCAAACAGGAAACTAGAGCTAGGGCAGGTTGTGCAACAAGGCTGGGACAGGACAGGGAGGTTGAACAATAAGGCAAGGAGACAAGACTGGCAGGAAAGCTCTGTTACAGCATGATCCTTAGATGGAAAACAAAATTAGTCTGGAAAATGAGCAAGAACCTGGTCAAAAAATCCCCACAAGTCAATTTGGTGAAATAAGGAGGGCTGCTGCCTGCATGCTGTCTGCCCTACAGCATACGCTTCAACACGTGCAGGAAAAGCAGCAAGCTTTTCCTTTTCTTCAAGCCTTACAGCTTGGCTGCATCATGACACTGCACAGAGGGCTCCAGCAGCATGGGTGCACCAGGGTGATGAGAGGAACTGCAGGGTTTGGTGGGCAGCCAGCCCCAACGTCCAGCCTGGAAACAGTGATTCAGTAAGAGAAGTTTAAATGTGATTAAAGGGTGAATTCCCCCAGTCAGGGAATGGGGGGAACCAAATCCACACCTATACATCATTAAGAGTCCTTCACCACTTCTCAGCATAAAAAAATCCTACAACCAAACTATCAAGATGCCATGTTATCATTTGGAAATAGTCACTGTGGTTGCATTGAATCCAGACACAGGGAAATACCAATGATCTGAAGGAAAAACTCAAGATCATTTATAATGAGTGCAAACTTGCAGCAGGTTTGAAATGTCTTCCTTTGCCATCTTCAGTTCCATATTAATTAATATTAACTCTTTCTCAGTATATTACCATAAATACTTTACAAAAACCTTAAACTACTTACCATAAATTGTGCAATTCAGTAAACACAATGGGAAATGTTACTGCATTGAACATTATTTATTTAAAGAAAAAATCCTTGATAGCCTCTAATAATTCAAATAGATCTTATGATTAATACAAAAATATGAATGCAACCTATTCCATGAATTATATGGGATTTTTTGATGATACATCAAAAGCAATTTTTTTTCTTCAGTTTTCGCTTGCTTCCATTTCTCTTCCAATGATTTCAGACTCCATGGAAACGTATTGACAAAGGATATTTGGTAGGTGACCTTTGAGTTTTCAAGTAACTTGATTGTTTATCGCTTTGAGTGACATTATATACTAACCACTATTTACATTTGGCCTTTAAATGGCTGTGCTCACTTAGTATTTTTGAGAAAAAGCATCTTTCTCATCTCCTAGCATTTTTTTTCTTTTTTCCAGTGGAGTCCTCTACAAATAAACTACTGAGGAAAAAAAAAACACCACAAAACAAAAAACACATGGCAAATTAAGTGACTGCACAAAAACCACTTTTCTGGACAACATAATCGCTGTGCTATCCACATGAAGAGACTGCAACACCAAGAAGTTTTAGCTTCTTAATATTATTTTTTTTTAAAGGAGCTTACTGTGCTTTCAAAGTCATATATTTTGCCCTGTAGTCATTCAAAGGAAAAAGAGAGGTCAAGATGATATGAAAAAGAGGAAAGCGCACAGAATGAAGAGATGTGAGCTTAGCAGCTCCTTCACTGGTTTGCTGCAAAAACACTTGTGACATGGTTTCTGGCCTTTGAACAGCTACCTAAAGTTTTCCCCTTCTGTTCCATGGCCCATAAAAGTCACTTCCTGCACCCAGCCCAAATTTCCTGCCTCTCACCTCCACACAATTGCAGGCAGAGTGAAGACTTCAAACACTGCACAACAGGTTTCCCAAGACCACAGCTCAGACCATCAGCTACACCCTTCCTAACTCGTAATACAGTTAGGAGACTTCAGTCATAGGAATGTGCCCATGTTTGCCAGCAATGTCATCATCTTGGCTACAACCCTTCATAAAGCTTCTCATCTGCTTTTTCACTGGCATTCAGGTCTGATGTGAGCCTGCACTCCAATAAATATTAATTTATCTATTATGGTGCCAATTTATTCTTGTGTTTTAAGTCACATGTAAGCTTTCTACACCATCTGAAGTGCTGCAGACCACTGTATTACAAGTAGTAACTATTTGAAAGACTACATCTCCACAATACTTTTGTTTATGCCTCTGAAACAGCTTATTCTTTTCCATTTCTCACCTAAGTGAACTCTTCGATAGCAAAGTGTTTGCACAGCAGACTAGTAGGAAGCACATCGAAAGCATCTCTACCCTTGAGAGACAAGTAGCAACACTGACGGAAGAGCTCTCACGAATTCCTGAGTGCCAGATCTTCGAAGGGTGTTACACTTGAACACAAGATTTGCAGCAAACATAGAAATCAATAGAAAAGCTGCATTATGCCCATGGCCTGCTTGTTCCCACTTTATAAGAGTCTCCTTTAAGTAACTGCATTCCTGTGCCGAAGGCAGACCCTTGTTACGAGCCTGAGTTGAAGCAAACAGAGCTATCATTCAGTCCCCCCATTGGTGACGTCTGATTTCACGTCCATAGGAATGGGAGGCAGTTCCAATCCCAGAGCATCAAGCATGCTCTGGCAGGGTCACAGCTTTAACTTCTGTGGTCCCTATTCCAGCTAAACAGCAGCCAGCAAAAGACTAAAAAAAACAAACAGGGAGATATATTAAACCTAGTGCCAAAATTACTTTTCCCAGTAGTCAAGACAATTTAGAAGAAATCACTAAACGAAATGATTTTTTCCCCCCAAAGATCTGTGAACAATGTTAGGGTTCTGTTTCAGTTTCTAAAGAAAAAGCCATCTGAAGACCTATGAATGTGGCTTAAGACTTCACATTCAAGTTTTGACTTTTCTGTTCTTTTCTTTTTTTAAAAAAACCCCAACATTTTATACTGTGGCTCCAAAATAAGCTCATCAAGTTGACCAACTTGCAGCAAGAGTGGTATGTAGTAAAGAGAAACATACAATAATTTTAAAAACGGAAAAAAAACCCCCAAACAACAACAACAAAAAAACCTGCCCAATTTAAACTACAAAAGCTACATGACCCCAGTCAGCTTCATTAGATTCTGCAACAGAAGATAGCCTGCTATGAACGTGGGAATAAGTAAGTCAAGAACTCAACATAAGAACTTGTGTCCCAGGGGTGATACAAAAGAACACAGTTCCCAGTGAAAAGAACAGCACTGTTAGCTCCACAGCAGCACAAAGATCATAGATAAGAATTGGTCATGGAAAGAATCACCTACAGCAAGATAACATGGCTTTTACAAAGTATACACTACTGTGAGAAAAAGCACACAGGTTATTAATTTTGCTTTCTCAAATAACAGAAATTGCTTGCTTGTATAACTATTAAATTTGATAAGCTTTAAAGGAATGAAACATGCAATTTTATATCCTTCTTTGTAACTTTGTATTTTTCTACTGAAACATGTAAGTTTGTATCATTTTTGTTATTTTCTGCTGTAGCTAGTTTGCTAATACTAGTATGGAGGATTATCGTAAATTGATAGTTAGGGGAATAAGAGAAGCTGCCCCCCGGGGACAGAATGCAAGTAGGGCCTTTAATAGTCAACAGGAGAAAGAGGAGACTCCTACTGAATGGTTGGAGAGGTTAAGACGAAACATTCAACAATTCTCAGGAATAGATCCAGCAAGTGAGACTGGCCAGGAATTACTAAAAGTCAATTTTGTGACACACGCCTGGCCAGAAATAAAGAGGAAATTAGAAAAGTTAGAAGATTGGCATGCTAGAGGATTAAATGATCTTTTGAGAGAAGCACAAAAAGTATATGTTAGAAGAGATGAAGAGAAAATTAAAACAAAAGCTAAAATAATGGTAGCCACACAAAAAGCAGTCAAACACAAAAGTCGGAATCCTCCCAGAAACAAATATAAGCCCAATCCGAGAGGGAGGACAGAAACGAGAAAAAGTGGGGGAGGCAAAGGAATTGAAAGTAGTGAAAATTGTTACTATTGTGGAAAAAGGGGCCACTTCAAAAGAGAATGCTGAAAGCGAGCCCAAGACTTCAGAGTCTTCAAAGAAGCTCAACAAGAAGAATTAAATAGTGATTAAGGGTGTCAGGGGCTCTACTTCCTGGGGGATAACTTTAGAAAAGAGCCCTTGATAAACTTAAAATTAGGCCCCCAGGAAGAAGAATATGTATTCTTAGTGGACACCAAAGCAGAAAAAAAAAACCCTGCATTTCCAAGATACCCCTAGTGTTACCAAACTGATCAGATTCTGATGATTTTATGATTTTAGTTTAGCTAAAATCAAGTGAGGCCTAATCGAATCATATGAGGGAGTGACTGTGTTTTGTTTTAGTAACCACAGAAAGCACACAGAACAAACAGGTGGTACCAGCAGCTAAAGTACATGAAGTGAACAGGGGGTACAAGCAGCTAAGGCCCAGCATTGTCTGTAACTAGAAACCATGTAGTCAAGAAAGTAAAATATTATGTTTAAGCAACCACCGTGGAAACAATACAGTAATTAATCATATAGTGGCTAAAGTCACAGTGACCAGTTTATGCTGCTTAAAGATCCCCTTATCCCCCTCCCCATCCTAATCTGAATATTAGAGGGTACCATCAATAGCGCGACTATGGCGTGACTATAGGTGATCAATGATTGTTATTAGAAATGAATATACATGAAGTGAAGTAATCCAACCAATCATTAGGGGCCAATCAAGGTAAAGGTTAATCTTAATGAGCAATTGAAAGCGAGCAGTACATGCAGTTTTTATGTTAAACAGCTGAAGTGCTGGGGTCTGAACCCCCAGCCCTGAATTAAGGTGGACATATGGGTGGCTCCCACAGCCCTTTAAGAGGAGGGGATGAGTTTACCTTTTGGCTTTCCTCCAGGGTGCAGCCGGCCTTGCAAGGAGAGCCCTTGGGTAAACAAGCCCCAGGTGCCCTGCATTTTGGTAACAAGTGCCAGGTGTCCTGTTTGGGGATAAAAGCTGGGCCCACTTGCAGGAAGGGTTGGGGAGTCTGTCTGTGGAGTGGATGCACTTCACAGAGTTTCCTGTTGGGGAAGGACCTCCTGACCACTCATGCAACTGGATCCCAGTCAGGTCTGGCACATACAAACGCGGGCTTTTTGGTGAGGCAACATGGGGTTACTTCTGTCATATGTAACCGCCTTGTTCTCCTGGTTGTCTCCCATTTTCTCTGTGGGTTATCTCGTGTCTCTGTTTGTTCCATCTGTTATGAGTGATACTGTGTCATTCCTGGGGTCGCTGGGGTTGATGTCTGTTATTCGTGATCTATCTGACTTGTTTGTACCCCCAGCAATCCTCTATATACTGACCCCTTTACGTGAAATAGAACCTGCTTACTGGATTGTTGTTCTGCTGCTGGCTGTGTCTTTTGTACTGGGCCTACTAATTGGCAAAACAACAGCTTATACAATGGAACTCAAATGTATAAAAACCTTGCTAAAGGTGGTGTAACCCAGGATACGCTAGGTGGAGTTATCCCCCGTATCCTCCGCGCGTCAATAAAGAAGTATCTGCTTATCTACGTCACATTGGTGTTGATAAGTTCTTTGTCCTGTTTGGTGACACTAGGATGTAAAAAAGGGAAAAATAGTATTACAGTTACAGGAGCGAAAGAACAAGGAATTTCGGTCCCAATAGTTGAAGATGTATTAGTCCAAGGAAAAAACCAATATGAAGTTTGTGATTTACTATTAGTCCCAGAAGCAGGATGCAACCTTCTGGGAAGAGATCTACAAACTAAACTAGGAATTGGAGTAATACCCAAACAAAGAAAAATAATAGTGAAAGTATTAGGTTTAAAAGTAAATGATGAAGAAAGAATAATACAAAAAGTATGGGCTACAAAAAGTAACCGAGGAAACTTAGAAATACCCCCAAATCAAGGTTACTCTAAATGATAGCAAGCGGCCCATAAGAATAAAACAATACAATATATCCAAAAAAATAAAAAAGAAAAGGAAGGGTTGAAACCAGTAATTGAGACTTTAATAAAAGAAGGCACTTTAAAACCTTGTATGCTGCCTTATAATACCCCAATCCTCCCAGTAAAGAAACCAAGATTGGGGGGGTGGGGGAGAAAAACCTGTGGCTTTTGTCTCTAAACTTATGGATCCTGTGAGTCGTGGGTGGCCCACGTGTATACAAACCATTGCAGCCACAGCTATTTTAGGGGGAAAAATCACTGTATACACTCCCCATACAGTCAGGAACTTTTTAAATATATGCGCTAAAACGAGCCTTAGAGTATTTAAGAAACACAGAAAGCGCACTATATACACAGACTCCAAATATGCTTTTGGAGTAGTACACACCTTTAAAAAATAGGGCAAGAAAGAGGGTTGATAAATACAAAAGGGAAGGAACTAATACAAGGGAAATTGATTACTCAAATATTAGAACCACTAAAACACCCCAGAGAAATTGCTGTAGTCCATGTCAAAGGGCACCAAAAAGGGGATACTTTTGAGAACTGGGGAAATAATCAAGCAGCTAGGGAAGCAAAAGAAGGAGCCCTGGGAACTCCAGTGAATGTTAACTTATTTATTTTTTTTTACAGGTGTCAGGAGTAACAGAAAAACCAAAATTTACAGGTGAAGAAGAAAAGGAACTAGTGAAAATAAGAGCTTCTAAAAACTGTAACAGGAAACTGGGAATTTCCCGATGGAAGGCAAATGCTGAATAAACCTCTTGCCCAAGAGGTATTAAAACAAATCAATCAGAAAACCCATTGGGAACTCAGGCCCTGTGCCATCATTTTTTTTCAATATTATGACTGTATAGGAATATATACTATTGCAAAACAAATCACCAATAGATGCTTGACTTGCAAAAAATTAATAAGAAGGTTACGAGGCAAAGAATTCCAGGTGGGTGAGAACTGGCCCTATGACCTTTTCAAAGTATTCAGATAAATTTCACAGAAATGCCTCGAGTAAATCGATGGAAATATTTATTAGTGATCATAGATCATCTAACTCATTGGGTCAAAGCCCATCCCACAGTGCACGCGACTGCAAATACAGTGTCTAAAATACTGATTGAACAAATTATACCTAGATATGGCCTGGCCGAGAAAATAGACTCAGACCAGGGAACACATTTCACTTCAAAAATTATAAAGGGGATAACAGAAGGGCTAAACATAATATGGAATTGGCACACCCCATGGCATCCCCAAAGTTTTGGCCGAGTGGAACGGATGAATCAAACAATAAAGCAGATGATATCCAAATTAATATTAGAAACAAAAATGCCTTGGACAAAATGTTTACCCTTGGCTCTGTTACGAATAAGGACAATGCCTAGAAAAGACATCGGGTTATCGGCATACGAACTGATGTTTGGAATGCCTTATCAAAGCCCCAACAGAGAATTGATAATCCCTGAGGAAGGGGATACGTATGTTCAAAAATAGGTAAAGGCCCTAACAAACCATCTCAAGGATCTCAGAACCAGGGGGCTGTTACCACAATCTACTCCATTAGATTTTGATATCCACAAGATCACTCCAGGTGGTTGGGTATTAATAAAAAAATAGAATCACCAAACCCTAACTCCCGATTAGGAAGGTCCCTTCCAGGTTTTGCTGACCACAGCAACGGCAGTCCGGACCAGAGAACAAGGGTGGACCCACGCCTCCAGGATAAAAGGACCTGTAGAAGATCTTTCATCTGAATGGACAACTGTTCCAAATGACAATCCACTAAAAGTGACCCTGAGGAAGGATAAGTATAAAGGCTCTGAGAGACACTGATGTTGAATATTAAATGACTTTATATTGGGGGTCTTTATATACCCGGTTTGGACTAAGACCGTTTGAAAATTTAAAGAAACGATCATTTATAATCCTCCCAACAGGAAAAAGAGGTTGTGTTGTAAGTGGTCGGTAAGAAAAAGCAAATATTTATAAACAAGAAGATAGTTGGAGGCCTGTGTTTATAGATTGGGAGACTCTGTGAGTAGAATTTTCTTCAGAAGAAAACCCCAGATTTATCCCATGTCTAAAATGTACTGATAAATTTCATCAATGTTGGGTGTTATGTAAATGTAGAAATTGTGAACTGAAGTGGTATTGTGCATCCCATAGGAGAAGAGGCTGGTGCAAACAATGTAAAAATACTTTAGACCCAGAAAACAAGAGAGAGAGTGCAGTCGTGATAACTTTAGATTGTGGAACAAGCAGACACGTCCCAGAGGAGAATGGGAAAAAGCACCCATTGAGTGTCAAAAGAGGTTTTTGTGGAAGCAGAATAAACAGAGTCTACTCCCAGCTTAAAATAAAAACAAGAACAGGGGGCAAGACCAGATTGACCTCTAGAGTTGCCACCAAGAAGATACTTTGTCTCAGCTGCTGGTTGCAACCCAGTAGGCATGGGAGGTGGAGGCATAAGTCATACTGGACCCCTGGGTCTCATTTTGCTCTTAATGATAACACTCGGTAAAACTGAGTCTAACTGGGAGGATGACTGCTCTGCCTGCATTAAAACCACACAATTAGGGAATCTGGTAACCAAGACTCTGATATACCATACTCATTACAGTTGTCCAATCCAAGCACAAGAGCAGTGTATATATAATGACACCCAGTATGCACTGTGTAATGAGTCCAACAAAATTATCTGCTTTGGTCCACAATCACGAAAGAAAGATATTTGGGTCGAAGTAAGATCTCTAGGATCAAAAAGTAAGGTGTTAGGGAAAATTGAAATATCTAATTTGGAAAGGCCAATAAGTGTTACCTTTGATGCATGCCAAGCCATAGACCAGAACAGGTGGCCTCAGGGAGGTTGCGGAAATATGGAATGGGTAAAATATTACACGCACCAAGATAAATACATGTGCCCCCAACAAAAGCTCTTTCGACTTCAGCGGCCTGTTTTAAACTTTTGCGTTACATGGACTGATGTAATCTAGGCCACTTGGAAAAAAACAGGTGAAAGAGCATTGCTACAACACGGGATGGCGCTGTCTAACTGCAGTCGAGATAACTGTAATCCACTTAATTTGATGATATTCAAACCTAAAGAATGGAATAATAGATGGAATTACAGTGAGTATCCATTCAGGTTCGGGGTACAAATATATGGCCAGGGGACAGACACGGGAACCCTGGTATTTATTAAAATTCAAGAATTTGTACATAAAAATAAAAAACAAGAATTATTATTCCACTCCTTTTACCAAGAAGTAAAGACAGGGACTAAATTTGAAATACCCACTATAGCAAAAAAATTTGTTTGTAAATATGGCAGAAAATATTGCAAGAGCTCTAAATGTTACTAACTGTTATGTTTGTGGTGAGGCAAATACAGGAGAGAGATGGCCATGGGAGGCCAAAAAAATTAATATCACACGAACAGACATTTGGAACCAGACCACAGCAGCTAGAGCCAGGCAGTGGGCTTTGCAGGCCAGTGTCATGGGCCAGGGCTGGTGGCAAGAACCGGAGGGGAGGAAACAGAGGGAAGTTGGTTGGAGGTTTGGTGTGTGAAGGAGTGGGAATATGGAGTGAAAGCGGATCTGGTTGGACTATGTGGCAAGTGCCAAGTGGTTTGGCACCAGAGGGATATAACTGGGCTGGCAACAGAAACCCCGGGGATAGGTGGCCAGCCCCCGATGGACTGTGTTGGATGTGCGGTTGATGTGCCTGCTCAGAGCTCCCAGGTGGCTGGACCCGGACCTGTGCCCTGGGAGCAATGCGCCCAGGTTTCTCCCTCCTGCCCATGAGGGGAGGCGAGCGGTTGGGAGTCCCGATTTGCACTGGATTGGAGGGAAGCAAGGGAGGTCTCAGGGTAGGTAATTGGAAAGATAATAAGTGGCCCCCAGAAAGAATTATAACTTATTACGATCCCGCTACATGGGCAGAGGATGGATCTTGGGGATATAGGACCCCAATATACATGCTAAACCATATTATTTGATAACAAGCAGTGTTAGAAATTGTGACCAATAAGACAGGAGATGCATTAACTCTGATAGCCAAACAAAATTCTAAAATCCGGACCGCAGTATACCAAAACAAATTAGCATTAGATTACAAGTTGGCTACCGAGGGAGAGGTATTTGAGGTAACAACACCTAAAAATGAGCCCTCCTCTGTGAAGATGCTAAAGATTCACAGCTCAAATAATATGAAAAGGGCTAGATTAATCATAGAAAAAAAACCCTCGTGTTTGGATAAACTGAGAAGTGAAAGCAAAATATAATAAAAGAAACAGGGGGGACTGTGAGAAAAAGCACACAGGTTATTAATTTTGCTTTCTCAAATAACAGAAATTGCTCGCTTGTATAATTATTAAATTTGATAAGCTTGAAAGGAATGAAACATGCAATTTTATATCCTTCCTTGTAACTTTGTATTTTTCTACTGAAACATGTAAGTTTGTATCATTTTTGTTATTTTCTGCTGTAGCTAGTTTGCTAATACATGTATAAATCTCCTTTGTGGTTTGCTAATGAATTGTGCAAGCTTTGATTGCAGAAGTGTGAAAACCAGACTCTGGTCTTATCATTATGGCTGCTTTGGGTGATAGATGTAAACCTGCCTCAGCAGGGAGTGAAAAGCTTTTACAGCGAGGAAGACCACCCCCCTCCTTCCCAGAACTGTAATGAATATGTATTAGACTAAGGCAACAAATGTATAAGTATCTAGTCAACCTTGCAGACGGCACGCCTCTGACTTTAGTCATGTGCCCAGCGCTGTTCATTTGCTCCACTGACTTTGTCCCCAAATAAGTTTCATAAAAATTTTGTGAGCGTGTTTCTCACAACTACTAAAATTTTGGAGGTTTATTCTATCACCTTTTGAGTCTTGCAGATTATGCTCCTGTTCTCAAAAGGCAGCATATTACTTAATTTTGTATTTTAATTTTCATCTTTTTTATTTACTTCATGTGCACCTTCAGCCACATTCATTAAATAATTCACTTTTACAGGTGTCTTTCTCATAACATTTCAAAACTCCTTGGTAATTCTTCCTGGCTTTACAAGCTAGCCAGATGAAAACAAAAATTATTAGAAATGAGTAAGTTTTTCATGACAATTCTGCTCTAACATTACTGAAGTACAGAAATCCCACCTCACGATCTTTCTTGATATTAGAATTCATTATAATCTGCATGTCTCTGTCTTTGAATGAAATACTGATTCCCTAAGGTATCGCCTGTGATGTGTAAGAAGTCGAAGCTTGAAGGGAAGCAAAGCATTCTCATAAAGGTATTATGTCTTCCTTTGAAATAAAACTTGAAACTTGCAAGTTTAATTTTCAAAAGCCCACATCCCAAGAAAGTTTGCTCTTAAAAACTGCAAAAAGGAGGTAGAGCTTCTGTTCTTATTTTAAAGGCAAACATATGAAAGCATGTGAAGCAATAGGAGCTGTAGCTTGAAGTTATTATAAAAGGTTTCAGAAACAGCAAGCTACCTTGAAAGGATTTTCTCTCAGGAGAATGACTGAAAATAAGATTAATACAGTTGAGAAAGCAGAAAGCAAATAAATCATATAAAGAATGAGATTCTGTTTTTCAAGAGAATAAATTAGCACAGGTAGAACAAGTAGTATTGTCTCCTAAAATCTGCCTTTACATTAAGAACTGGACAGACTAATACCTACTGCCAAAGCTAGAACAGCAGCACTATGGTAATCACTTCTCTACAGACAGAAGATCTTAGGGAGAAGTATCTTTTCTAGGATCACTCATTCCACCAGGAGAGGGAAAAAAAAAAAAAAAGGAAGGGAAACTCACGAGAGAGTACTTCTTCCCTCAAAACAGTATTTCTAAAGCCCTAAAACCAGGAACAGGCAGGCAACCACCAAAACCAAACCAATAAGATAGTTGCTACAGAACAAGACCCTTTACAGGGGAAAATAATTGTCAAACAACTGTTTATAAAATAATGTAAATGTATTTTGCTAAATAAAATTTAATATAATTTGATATCGCTTTAAAAACACAGCTGCTCTTTTCTCCAAATACAACAGAGCAAGTTGCAAGAGGTACAGGAGAAAAAAAAAAACCTAAGTGGGACAGATAATTACCAACATCAAACACAAGACAAGCTACAAAAAAAATAATCATACTTTGTTGTCAAATAAACATACTTTCTAATTCTAACTATTTTATTGTATCTATTATAGAAAAGGATGTGTGGCCAACTGACAGAATACTTCTCTTTATTAGTCAAGCATACTGGAACAAAATTGTCTTGACTTCAGATAGCACATTATGGCTTCAAACTTAAGGCCTAACTGTATTTCATGACCCTGGAGCATCCTAGCCTGCCAGCTGAGAAGTGCTTGTCTATAGCAGTGTACTACAGCAACACTGAGGTATGCATGGAAACCAAGATTCACGTTGATAGAGATTCATCTTCACAGAGGAGTTCTTGAACTCCCATTAGGTCAGAAACTTTTAAATCCCATCACCTGTCAAAACTGAATAGGGTAGCTTCATCCTGGTGCTTGTCCCAGTAAATATGGGGACATCATTTTGGGAAGTGATGTTTGTTTTCTTAAGAGAAAGCAGAGGTTTCTCAGGGCCTCCTCCCTTCACCTCCCCTTACATGCAAGCAAAATAATGTTGTGAGAGTCCTAATCACTTTGGATTTGATGAACTCTGGTCCTGAAGGAAGAGATTCCATGAAAAACTCAACGTGGTAAAAATGGAGCAGACCAGCAAAATGAACACAACACCCAAATTCAACTCTAAATACAGTTTATACTGTAAACAGTTTGGCAACACTTCAGGGTGCAGGATATATTTTCTTATCACATGAAATATATCACATGGATATTCCTTACTATGACTTGGGTTGCAGCCATCACACCCCACTAGGACTTCCCACTAAACAAGAAACTCATGCAGCTGTGTCCCACCTACACTGCCTACAGCTGGGGAACTCAGCATGGGAAATTCTTCTCTGGAACTATGGATTACACATACACACTGAGAATTGTCAAATCCCTGAACAGATGTCCAGAGAGGTCACGGTCATCATCCTTGGAGGTGTTCAAATTCCTCCGGATGCTCAGTTGGAGATCTTACCCATGCAGTCAACCTAACCAAGCAAGCAAGTCACCTCACTCTACAACAGATGCCTTATAAATGGGGCTCCCAACAGATGACCTAATGAACAAACTGACACACACTAGTCTCCGCTGACCAGATCACCACTAACTAAATGGGAGTCCAGAAAAATATGCCCAAATTTGCAGATCAAACTGAACCTCCTCCCTTCCTAAGCTTTTCTCCTTGTGTGACAGACCAATCTCTCCAGTTAAATAAAAACATTACAACTAGCTAACTTATTTCTGAATCACTGGTTACATCCATGACAGTATCTGTCACTTCAATAGCACAGCACTTGAGAAGTAATAAAGCCTCTTCATGTATCAAGTGAGAGAAATGATCCTACTATATGGGCGATTTTGTAATTAACAATAATTAGGTATATTCCCTGCAAATTTTCCATTCTTTTATTTGTAAAATATAAGAAGGGTAGTTGCAGTGCATGGTAGCATAAGGAACACAGACTCATTCATAGCATGAAGGACACAAATATTGTACGGTCACTAGAAAGGCTGACACAAAACTCTACATCTCAGTTTCTATTTTGATGTGGCACCACAGGTTACAAGACACTCTGAAAGTGGAGCATTTTATTACCCAAAATACCAGATGTTTCATGATAAGACAGCAGCATGCTCACAACATCCACAATAATCTACAACTTGTAGAAAACCCACACTTAAGGGGAGTGACACGTAAGGACCAATGCCTCTCTTATTTTAGAAAATTTATTCTGTATGCCAAAAAAATGGAGTTTTTTATAACAGTATTTCATTAATTATGTAATCATAAACAGTATCAAACAGAAAAATAAGGAAAACAAACCAAGATTCTGTGAGTCTTCTGTAAACATCACCTCATCTTTCGACAAGGGAATTTTTCCCCAGTATTTGATCTCCATTTCTGCTAACTTTCAGAGCTACAGAAATATTGCATATCCAGCCTAAATTCCTAACCTCTAACAAGAAGATGCAGGACTTTCAGGCATATTTAGCCACACCATATTACTTGTATTAACAAGTGCTACAAACGAATCTAAAAAAAAATAAAAAATAAATCAATGACCGAGTTGCTAATATACAATGAAGTCACAGGGTCGCATGTTAAAGAATAAATTCACACTCTCCATGAACCATCTGGTTTAAAGCCAAGTATTTTTCTCCTCCACCCAGAAATCTTGTATAAACATAGGAATAGTACATCACTGTTCTTTCAAGAGGAACACACCTAGCTAAAATCAACAATTCCCTCTAAGCCAGCTTCATGAACACATTTTATGAGGATGAATTTGCAGGCTGCCTATTTCTGACAGCAGTGAGAAAGAAAACCTATTTCTGGGCAGGAGGCTGAAATAAATACATTTTTTTAAAAAGATATATTACAATCTGGTCATGGGCTGCTATTGCCAGACACCTAATTTTCAGTGTAGCATTTCCCATTTACAGTGGTATAGGCTCACGCAAACAACACTGAAGTCTTTTCATTACTTCCAGGTTATCCCACTGCTCTTACGTCACAGGCCAGTTAGTAACTGCCCAGCTGCATATTAGCTCAACAGGCACTTTAAGCTCAAATAATGACAGGTTTGCCTCAAACAACTAATATCTGATACTAATGGTTAGATTATCCAAGTCTTCCAGGTGCTTGTCCTTTCTCCAATGTTGCTTTTTATCTTCAGTCATACACAGTAGGCTCCCATCCATGAACAGTTTTCTATTTCCTATTAATTTGACTAAATGAGTATACTCAAAGCAAGAAAAAAAAAAAAAAAAAGGACAGGTTTTGGTGTTGGGTTTTTTTTTAATCATGTCTGATCTTCAGAGGCACTGTTGTCAAAAAGGTAAAACTAATTAAATTCATTTTTGAAAAAATATAAATTTATAGGAAAATTTTTAGCTTGGATATCCAAACTAAAAGCATATTGAGTTCTGAACAATTATGCCAAAAAACTATCTGACAATTTTCCATCACTAACTCTCCTGCAGTTTTCTCCAAGTCAAAACATTCAAGCAAGAGTGTCCATCACTACCAGTAAGGGAAAATCCAGATTACCTCCACCAGAACAAATTATTCACCCTTTCCTCTGCCTGTCCTTATGCCATGTATAGACTCCTCTACTAACACTCAGTCTGCTCCTCATTCGGTCACCCCGAATGGGAGATCTGCAGGCTCTGCTTGCACACCTGGAACTTTCCCCCATGTCACCCACTGGAGCGGGACAGAAGAGCTGTAACCTTCAGTCTCAAGAGGGATTTTTCCTGCAGAGCAAACAGACTAGCAGTTTCACCAGCTTTCTAGCAGAGGATAACTGAACCTCTAGACAAAACTGATGCACCTCCAGCCTCTCCCCTTTCCTGACGATATTACTCCTCTCTTGCAATGACATTTAAGAAAGTACATTCTATACATCTTCTTTAAAATAGAGACAACTAATGTATGGACATTGTAGCCAAAATTTCTCATTCTGATTACTATTGGAGACCATGCAGAAACTCACATGCCAGCCATTTTATAGTTTCTTTGTACAGATTTACATTCTCCCTGCATATTTAGTTCATAGGTACCTTTTGTAGAATTTCACAGTACTGCTTAAAATTCAAGATTTACTAATTGGCTTCAACCATGACACTTATGAGGTCAAAAGCATTTCCACCCTGTTTCAGACTAAGCCATCTTAGCCCAGTACTCTGCCTGTGACACAGGCTAGCATCAGGTTCTCCAGAGGAATCTCTTCTCGTGATAGACTGGAGGCAATTTGCCTTTAAGAAAAATTTCATCCTGTAATAAACAGAGATAAGCTTAGACCTTGAACCATAAAGTTCAAGGGCTTTAAAATATGTTCTGATAGTAATTCAAAATGAAGATAGTCTGGAATCATGAAGTTTTTTGAAGGTAGGAAGAAGTTCAGAAAACTAAAGATAAGCTTCTTTAGCCTTAAACCTCTCTCCCTCAAATTCTTGTCCTACAGCCTTGCTCAGAGCAACAGCCAGGAAAGATCCTCCCAGCACCAACTGCAGAGCAAGCAGAGGGCTCCTGTCCAAATAATGTTCCACACCAAGGTGCATTGCTGAAAACCAACTCTATGGGTAAAAAAGCCTTCAAAATGTGTCAACTAAAAGCACAAAGCTTGGAAAGCACCTGATATACCAATCCCACTGCAAAAATATTAACAAATAAACAAAAAGACCATGAGGATAAGAGTGAAGAGAGAGTTTTCTCCTCTTGCACAATTCAGTTAGTTTTTTGGGGTTTTTTTTTGTTTTAAAGAAAAGTCACCCTAAGTTTTAGTCAGCAACTCCAGCAAGTTACTTGCTACCAGATTTGCTATTCCTCAATGACAGCAAGCATAGCTCAGAGGACTTCCCTCCTGGAAACTAGTTATCAAAATTCTAATATTCATATTAAATTATCTCAATTATTTCATTAAAAATCAGGAGTGAGGATAGGAGCTGCACTGCTGCAAAGTATATCATGAAACATCGGCAGCTGCAGCCTGTAATCTCATTGAGTTTCAAGACAGCTGTTGTAAAGAAGAGAAAAGGAAGATAAGGGACACAAATTTTTACCAGAAGCACTCTCCACTTCCATCAGTAGGTCTTTAAAATACCACTTCCAGGGAGAAGCCAGTGAAATAAAGGGGAGTGGGGAAGTCTCCCAGTCTAGAAACAAATCCAGAAATATAGACCCAACAGCTGACTACAGACAGTGAAAAAACAGGAAGTTTTGAGTATCATAATAGTCCATGCTTTTATTTACCTATTTCAATACCATGGCTGGCTCCATAGCCATACCATTTAATGCTCCTCCAGACAACTACGCGGAGTTGACATTTGATGTTTACATACTAATAAAGACAGGAACCCAAGGGGAAAGGGGGACATTACACTACTAAGCCATTTTTTGGATCTGTGTAGATTAGGAAAAAGCATACAATTATATTGTATTTTTAATTATGTGCAGTTATGATTTAATTACTTGACTCCTGCTGAAAGGAAATGACCAAGAAAATTTTCTCTCTCTGCCTGATGCTGGAAAACCTATTCAAGAATGAGGTATTTAAATTAAAATGTTTAAGTATACCAGCCCTTTTTTTTTTCCCCCTACTGCCTCATCATTGCAGACTAGTATGATTTTTCTCAAAGTCTATCACTTAAAAAGCTTAAGGAACAATCTCAGAAATGTTTATTTCAAAGAGTTGTGTAATGTCATTATTAGCATTTTATTTCAAATCATGACTCATGGATATTCATTCTGAAAAGCTATGAAAGTACTAGGAAGCGTGCAGTGAGCGACCAGGGCAATAATGAAAACAAGAATGGAAATTAATAAAGAAAAGAACTAGAACAATGGGACCTGGACCATATCACAGACCATAATTCACTGGTGACTAACTTAGACTGAATGCTAACAACTGAATGCCGGCAGGAACACATTTGATCAAAACCTACCTGACAGTGCAGAGCTCAAAAGGCAAATCAAGCGGGTCTCTCTGAAGCTACTGTAATTAGAGCTTAGCAGTGTGATCATTTTTTGTTCCCTTCTTGAAAAAAAGAAAAAAAGAAAATGGTCTTAAAGCTATTACTCTCTGCAAATACTTAGTTACAACTTCACAATATATTCATAGAGCATCTATTTGTCCAAAATCCCACTGAAATGAAAAAAAGTTTGCTTGCTCGCATTCCCTAAAAGCCAGGACCTGAGCAGGGCATTGCAGGCACACGAATGGGAAGAGGTTAAGTGATTCCAGGACAGCACACATATTTAATAACATGAAGGCAGATGAGATAACATCAGATGTTTGAAAGAAACAATGAAAGGAAGTCGGCTGAAAGCCTCCCAGCCTTCCCCACTGACAACAACTGCACTCAAAGGCTAGGCTAACAAAACTGGGCCAACAGGGGAATTACTGGAGTAGAACAAAGCTGTAAAATTCAGACCCAAAGGAGAATAAACACACTTTCAAACATAGATCACTACAAGTCTGCATTTATAGAGTAGTCCCTCCAGGTGATGGGGAGCACTACCAGGGAGCCCAGGGAAAGAGACTGGCATGTCACCTCAGCACCACAACAAAGCAGGAACACAAAGGTACAGGCAGCAAGGACAAAATCTCAAATTGGCAAGTTATTATGCTTCACTGCCCAGTGAACACATCCTGTTCATCTCCAGTCTACAGCCAAGAAAAAGTAACCAACTGCTCTCTCTCTCAGGTGTGTGAGTGAGTGAGAGTGTCTTTCCTTCCACCATATTTAAACTTGGGAGGAAGCTGCAGCTTTCTCCTTCAAACAACTTAGGACCCGTTCTAATCCAGTAAGAGCCCCCAGTTGGTGCAGTTTATGTTCAGGGTTTATTTCCTGTCCTCAGGTCTTTCATTTAAGTTCACACAGAAGAAGAAACCCTACCTTACCTTGAAATAAACAAACCAAAGTTTTGCAGATGGTTTTAAACAAGTTTAGGAGACAGCTCAACTGTAGCTTTCTGCTTATGAATGTAGCAGTAAGCTGTAGGAAGAAAATGCAGTGTCTCCAGATATCTTTTAAACATCTGACAAGTTAACTCAAGTGAGGTATTCAGTCAACCCATCAGTGTCTGAAGAGGCACCTACGGCTTACTCAAACTAGTAGGAATGGAAGAACTGCATTTTTTTCCTCTCCAAAACACCGGATTATCTAGAGACTGGGTTTTCATTTGTTTGTTGTTTTTTATAATGTTAACTTGCTTTAAAGGGAATTTTTCTAACAGTAACAATTCAGTTTTGGAAAAAAAATAAAATTGGACTAACCTTTACAATTATTAAGTACCCTTCCCTCTTGGATCACCAGGAAGAGTTGAGCCACAGATCTTTAGATGCTGAGGACAAGTCTTTCTCATTTAAGTCAGGAGTAAATTCTTATCCTTTATCCTGCAAAAGCTGCTTAAGAAGATTTCAGTACACACTGTGCTGGTAATTTATGTATCTAACCAAAAGCAATAGAATAGGATTCCTGATCTCCATCTCTTCCACTGTCACAGAAAAAAAAAATGGCACAGTGATTAGGAACATGCAAGACAGAGAGAGCTGACACTCTTGAATAGTGAATTGGGGGGACAGGGGTGTGTCTGCTATTCTGGAGATGCAATTTCCTTTCCAAACTTCAGATAAAAATCAACTATCAATATTTTTCTTATGTGCAAAGTGACAGTAGAAGACTAATACTTAGATATCCTTCATGTTCTGCGCAGAGGACATAACAATGAAGGACTGAAGCATACAGAAATCAGAGCATTCAGAAAGAGAGAGATTGAGCTTATTCCTTCCTCCAGCTCCCAGTTCTGCAGTCTTTTACTGAGACTACCAAGTTAATTTGACAGGATGCCTCTTCTTCACTTTCTAAAGCTTTTATTCCCTCTAGTGCAAAGGATCAGACAACACAATCCTGAACCAAAAGAAGAGACACACATGCTGTTATGTAAAATCCAGTACAGTTGCGGAGTGTGAGAAGTAGAAGAGTTACGGTGAATGAGATTTGCTTAACTTTGTGCAAGTAAACCTCACAGGAAGAAGAACTAGAGTTTCCAAGTGATTCACTCGGTCCTTAGCAGAAGTGTTCCCAAGCACCATTCCCAAGAAGCACAGAAATAATGACTGACCTTCAGAATAATTCACAGTATGTTCTTTGTACCAGTTTTTCCAAAAATTACAGATACTTGGAAGTGCTGAGCAGGAGTAAGGCAGACAGACCAAGGTGCCCTGCAACTTTCCAGTGTTGGGAGATGCCTAAATTATACCACTACAGGCAGGATAAAAGCTGAGGTAGACCCAGAAGTCAGACATTGTTGTGCACTATTCAACCACAAAGTTGCAGTGTCAAAGGAAGTTAGGAAGGAAGAATGAATCTGTCTTTTGTTGCAAACCAATGTATATACATGTCAGCGGGTTTGAAAACAAAAACATTGGCTCAAGTATGCTGGATAATATTTTAAAGGGAAGAATTAACTCCAAATGCTGCAGCATAATTGCACCATTATATATGTTGTCTGCTACAAGCATTCAAGCCATATGCAAAAGTATGGAAAAAATTCACAAGTCTAGTGACTTTCTGTAAAGAAATCAGCACGTCCTTACCATTTGACCTCCCATGGCCAACAAAAAGCTTGATCCAACAGATGTTTGTTAAACTTTGCTCTGCAGTGTGCCAAACGTGGCCAGGGCAAAATGCCAGAAACAGCCATTTCAGAAGCTTATTGGACGACCTGAAACTCATGACTTTTGATAGCAGTTGGGCTAAAAAATTAAAAGGAAGGCACACAGCAACGCTGCAACTGAATGGATACAAACTGTGCCACTGAACAGTCTTTGTTCTTTACCACTGCAGCACTTAATTATTTTTGAGAGCTTGCCGATATGCATGGTCATTGATCATGAATCCAGTCTCAGCAGTTTGTATTTTGTCAGAAAGGTCTTTTTAGCCTGGAAAGTGAGAAGCAATAATTTATTCTCTACGTCAAGGAATTAAGAGGAGTTAGTTCAGTCACCTAGACTGAAGAGCTAAGAGACCTGAACGAGGTGGCATGGAAGTTCCTTTAGAAGAAGAGTCTGAAAGTTGTCTGGCACCGTGCAAAGAAACCTCCTTCCCAAAGGAGGGAAGCAGTTCTCTATATTCAGAGGAGCACAGACTCCTCAGGAGAAGGATATAAAACTAAGGTTAGAAACAGGGTAATGGAGCAGAATGGGAAGGATTAGCCATACAAAGTCACAGATTTGCCAGAATTATTTAAAAGATGATAAAATCAAGTAATCCATTTGCTTTTTATTCTTGCTTTCTGGCTAAAAGAATGCTGTATATCTTATCTAGACAACAGTTAAGCATCTGTGATACTGCCACAAAGGGGAAAAAAAAAAAAAAAAATCCATAAAAACACAAGGTCAAGTGTTAAAGGAGAAAGAGCAGGCCTCTGGAAAGGTAATTCTGGAAAGCTGTACCTGCAAATTAACAAGTATGAAAATACTGCATTTATGTTTATGACAGAGAGAACAGGAACATGACATTTTAATCTTCCAATTTTGAAGACTGATACTGAAATTCAAGGCTGGGATGCACTAGCACACAGAGTGGATAAGAAAAACATACTAGAAAACACAGCCAGCACGGGAGCTGTGGGAACAGAAACAGGGTTAAATTCAGCATCCCACACTTCAAGTCAGGACTCACAAGAACTTCTGCCAGATTTTTGTTCTCCTTGGCTGCTCTGAGCTGAAGGCTCAGATGCACTGCCTCAGCACACCCCAGGCACTGTGCTAACGTGAAAGGTGACATGAGGAGGGTGCATTAATTCCAGCTGCAAAACATACAGAGAAAGGCTATTAGGATAATCCAAGGAGAGAGACTACTGCCTGAGGGATGGTTCAGAGCTTGGATCGTTTCGTATAGCAGAATGAGACACCACCCTCTATTAAATGCTTCAGGAAAGAAAAGCTGTTACTGTAACTGAAAGGTAGAGCTGACAGAACAGCAAGTGGGTATAAAACAAACTGCAAATGCATTTAGTCGGGAAAGAGAACACTCACAGCTATTAGAGTAATGAAAACCGGTGGGGATACCTACTAACTCAAGTTTTACCTGCTTATAAAAGAGACAACAGGCCTCTTTTTTGGAGATGAGATCACCTCAACCCAGGAGGTCCCTTCCCATTTGGCATAAAACTATGATACACAGTAACTTGTTTGTGTATTGAAGACATCCAATAATGCAATAATTTTGAAAGATAAGCTTTCCATCCCATGCCTAAGCAGTAATTTCATTCAGCCACAATATATGCCAGGGTGTTTACTAGATGTAACTAAGGCACGGCAGCCTTGTTAGCCTAGCTTTCTACACGTTCTGTCAAAAGCAAAGCATTTAATTAAACAGGCATCACTAAAGGCATACATACAGTAGCAGAACTGTTTGGCAGCAGTTGTGCTATTCCCTGGTAACTGTTCTGTGATTCAGAATCTTCTGAACTGGCAGGTGGATAAAATACCTGTTTTTACACAAGAACTAGCAAGGGGAAACCTACAGATATCCTGTTCGCACCACCTTTCAGAAAAGCCCCTATTTTGGATCACTAAACTGTATGCACACAATTTGCCAACACACACGTGAAACTGCTTAGAAGCTACTGCATCAGAAATGCTGTCTCTAACTCAGCCTATCTCAAAGCATCCACGAGTTTACGACTCCTCTTAAAAAAAACAAACATCTCCTGCTTTAAATGCCATCCCCTCTTTAAAACTGTATTTGTTTAGTTCATTCTAGTCTTTCTCGCTCTTCTGAACTGACTGCACACATTTATTTACTTGCGGTAGAAAAAAATTCAAATTGTTTCAGTGTTTTATTGGACTAAAATTATTAGTCTTAAAATTAGCAAGAAACTTAGTAGCATTTGGATACAGTTCTGCAATTTTGATAGTACCCTAAATTCTGGATTTTCTTACTTACTTGTACAAATGGCTGTTGTGAATAAATATTCCCTGACATCTGCCTTAAACACACAATTGCATATACTGTCCAAGGATGGGTTCACTCCATTGACAAAACGATCTAGTTTCTCACTCCGAATACTTCACCCTTTTTGAAGGAAATCTTTAGAGGCTACCTGTCTTCTGCTGATGTTACTGTGCAATTCTGTCCGTTCTCCAGAGTTACTGATTGAAATGGATATGCATTGCTGATAATTTGTGTTACCCAGAGCTTCAACATCTCACACCACTCAATCTCTCAGTCTACAGTATCACTCCAGCTATTATAATCAGTATGCATTATCCCATTTATCCTATTAACACTGAGGCAGTGTGATTCTGATCACTAATATGAAGCTGTTCTACTCTATCACTATTAAAAATAAAATGGGCCAACTTCTTTTTTTTACCCAGAGTGGCTTACGACAGCAGTGCCAGTTGCTCTGTAGCTTCACTAAAGTCAGAGTATAAAAAAGAGCTATCTGCACAGTTGTGCAGTGCAGAGGGGTAATATTGGGGGGTGGGGGTGGTGTTTGTTTTGGGTTTTGGGTTTTGGGTTTTTCTAACCACACTATCAGGATAGCTGTTTTCATGTCAGAACTAATTATTTTTCCACTGTAGGAAAAAAAATTAAAATTGCATCAAATTAGGAAAATAAGTTATCCTTCACACTGAGAACACGTGCTGTGTTTCAATCCAGAGCAAGTTTCTGCAGCCAAGGTATAAATGCATCCTCAAATACAAAACCAAATCAGATATTTAAGTCTTATGCTTGTCAGACTTAAAGAGCAGAAATAGAAAAGTACAAATTCAGTGTACTGTATTCAACAGGGCATGCTCTGAGCTAGACCGCAGGAACCAGATCAATTCTGAATGCTCAATATTAGTAAAAAAATAAAACCTCTTCTGTTAACAGAAGCCATAAGAACATCTTTGCTTTCTTATCACAAGGTTTAGGAGTTCAATTTTACATGAAGTAGCTACCAGACTGAGCCAAGGAAGACATACAGATCTGCAGGGCTTGGGGTGTTGAGGTTTGCCTTTCCTGAGGTTGGTTTCATTTTGGCGGTTTAAGTCGCAATAGAAATAGGGAGGCAGAATGAAAGATCTTCACATCTTGCTAACCCTGAAATTCTATTCAAACTTATAGAAACCCGTAATGCTCGCCTGTCAGTTCCCGGGCTCGATTTGGCTAAAAATAATTGGTTTAATCTGCAGAGTGTAGCTGATAGCACCTCTGTACTGCAAAAAGTTGTTGAAATTGAACCTAACAAAAGTATATCAATTGTCTGTGCAAGGCTGGGAGCCAGTTTGGTGGCAGCGGTGCAACATCAAGCTGACCAGCAGACCTGAGAAAACTATTGAAACTTTAGGAAAATTGGTTGAATCACTCAGAAAGGAAAATGAGGAGCTGAAATGTAAATTAAACACTGAAGCCTCCCACTCTGAGAAACTGCAACAGAATGGGGAGCTTCAGGAGGCAAAGGCTAAGGAGGATGAGACTCCCAGGCTGTGTGCAGTGATTAAATCACCGTATTTACATGAGGAGAGTGAAAATGAGAAACCCACTATTGTGACAAAAGAAATTCCCTATTCAGCTACTGAACTGGCAAAACTTAAACAGGATTTTGGTCAGACCCCTAAAGAACCTGAGACTAAGTATGTTTGGCGAGTGTCACTGACTGGGGGAGACCAGATTTTATTAAATGAAAAGGAGACGGAAGGGTACTGGGGACCTGAAGTGCTGGGGTCTGAACCCCAAGCCCTGAATTAAGGTTGACATATGGGTGGTCCCCATGGTCCTTTAAAAGGAGGGGATGAGTTTGCCTTTTGGCTTTCCTCCAAGGTGCAGCCAGCCTTGTAGGGAAAGCCCTTGGGTAAACAAGCCCCAGGTGCCCTGCATTGGGTAAATGAGTGCCAGGTGTCCTGCTTTGGGCATAAAAGCTGGGACCACTTGCAGGAAGGGTGGAGTGTCTGTCTGTGAGGTGGATGCACTTTGCAGAGTTTCCCTGTTGGGGAAGGACCTCCTGACTCTCCCTGCAACTGGGCCCCAGTCAGGTTTGGCATTTGCAAACACAGGCTTTGTGGGGAAACAATATGGGGCTACTTCTATCCTATATGATCAGCCTATTGACTTGGTTGTCTCCCATGTCTTCTATGGGAGACTTGGTTTCTTTGTTTATTCCACCTATTATTGGTCATGCTGTGTCATTCCTGGGGTCACTGGGGTTGATGTCTATTATGTGTGATCTGAGTTGTTTGTACCCCCAGTGATCACCCATATACTGACTTTACGTACAATAGAATCTGGTTATTGGATCGTTTTGCTGCTGGCTGCGTCCTTTGTGCTAGGCCTAGTGATTGGCAAAACAGGACCGGAAGTATTTCTAACTACTGGAGACAAAAGGGCTCCCTGGTCACTTACCCAATAAGCTGCCTATTGGGCCGGAGGGTTAAGCCCCCTGGAGAGGGGCGATCCAATAGCTATTGTTGGGACCATGGAACAACTAGTAGAAAGCATGCAAAAGGCAGCTTGCCTGCAAATGATGCATGATCAATGGCTGGTCCTCCACCAAGAATCTCCTATGTCATTGCCAGTAGATCCAGAATGGATGACCCAATTAATTCATGGGCTTCCTGATTCTTTAATGTCAGTGGGCATTCAATTACAGGAAAAAATTAAAGCTATTTCCCCTGTGGAATGATTAGGGGAGGCAATAAACCTGACTAAAACCCGAGACCCCTGACGAAAGAAAATTTGGACTTGGGGCGATGTTGCCCAGGAATTAATTAATTACAGCCAAAAACATGGCCCTGTCACCAATCCATCCCATCGATCAGAAACAAAATTGGTCTGCTGGACAACTCCTCACCCTCCTAAAAAACCTGGGGAAATGGGATCCTTGCTTCCCTCCCTAAAAATAATAGAAAAAAGGCAATTCCTAAATCGGCAAGATCTTCGGACACGAGGGTTGCAGAAGGGAATTACACGTGAGCTTATGGATGGGCTTCCCACTGAGGTGCTGAAAAAGTTAGTGCTTCATTCCCCAGTCTGGCCAGGTAAGCCCTCCATCTCTAAGACTCATGGAGGAACTGGACCAGTGGTGGAAAAGGCTGATACCCCCCTGCTCATTGATTTATTGGATCCCACTCTCAAACCTGATACCGAGCACGAAACTAGATGCCTCACTCCCCCAGTATGAGGGGGGAGGAGGTGGGGGATAGATGTATATTAGGCAACTCACCCACAGCAAAAACAGGGAAGTTTTCATAACTGCTATTGCGGGTCATAGAATCATAGAATATTTATGGTTGGAAGGGACCTCCAGGGTCATCATGTCCAACCTTTATCTCATCATATTCCTAACCATTAAACCACTAGACCATGGCCTCAAGTGCCTCATCAATCCATTTTTGAACACCCCCAGGGACGGTGACTCCACCACCTCCCTGGGCAGCCTGTTCCAGTGTCTAACCACCCTCTCAGTAAAGAACTTCTTCCTAATATCCAACCTAAACTTCCCCTGACGTAACTTGAGGCCATTTCCTCTCGTCCTATCATTAGTAATTTGGGAGAAGAGACCAACACCAGCCTCACTACAACCTCCTTTTAGGTAGTTGTAGAGGGCAATGAGGTCTCCTCTCAGTCTCCTCTTCTTCAGACTAAACAACCCCAGTTCCCTCAGCCGGTCTTCATAAGGCCTGTTTTCCAGACCTCTCACCAGCCTCGTTGCCCTTCTCTGGACTCACTCCAGCACCTCAATGTCCTTTCCCATACTGTGGTGCCCAGAACCGGACACAGTACTCAAGGTGCGGCCTCACGAGTGCCGAGTACAGGACCACGATCACCTCCCTATTCCTGTTGGTCACACCATTTCTGATACAGGCCAGGATGCCATTGGCCTTCTTGGCCACCTGGGCACACTGCTGGCTCATGTTCAGTCGGCTGTCAGCCAACACCCCCAGGTCCTTTTCCAGCCACTCTTCCCCAAGCCTGTAGCGCTGCATGGGGGTGCTGTGGCTGAAGTGCATGACCCCGCACTTACCCTTGTTAAACCTCATGCAATTGGCCTCAGCCCATCGCTCCAGCCTGTCCAAATCCCGCTGCAGAGCCTCCCTACCCTCAGGCAGATTGACACTCCCACTCAATTTCGTGTCATCTGCAAATCTACTGAGGGTGCATTCGATCCCCTCATCCAGGTCATCGATAAAGATATTAAACAAGACTGGCCCCAAGACTGAGCCCTGAGGGACACTGCTTGTGACCGGTCTCCATCTGGATTTAACTCCATTCACCACAACTCTCTGGGCTTGGCCATCCAGTCAGTTTTTAACCCAGCGAAGAGTCCACCTGTCTAGACCATGAGCCGCCAGCTTCTCCAGCAGAATGCTGTGGGAAAGTGTCAAATGCCTTACTCAAGTCCAGGTAGACAACATCCACCGCTTTTCCCTCATCCACTAGGTGGGTCACCTGATCATAGAAGGAGATCAGGTTGGTTAAACAGGACTTGCCCTTCATGAACCCATGCTGGCTGGATCTGATCCCCCTGTTGTCCTGCGCTTGCTGCGTGATCTCCCCCAAGATGAACCTTTCCATAACCTTCCCTGGCACCGAGGTCAGGCTGACAGCCTGTAGTTCCCCGGATCCTCCTTCCTGCCCTTCTTGTAGATGGGCATCACATTGGCAAGTTTCCAGTCATCCGGGACCTCCCCCGATAACCAGGACTGCTGACAGATGATGGAGAGCGGCTCGGCAAGTTCCTCCGCCAGCTCCCTCAGCACTCTCGGGTGGATCTCATCCAGCCTCATAGACTTGTGGGTGTTTAATTGACTTAGCAAGTCCTTTACTACTATTTCCTGGATTGAGGGTTTTACTCTGATCTACATTACAGTCCTGCAAACTGGAACCCCAATGAATGGATTAGTGGAGCGCGAGAACCAATTTATAACTTAAATCGTATCATTCGGCTTCAAACTGTGTTAGAAATCATTACTAATCAAACTGCCAAAGCCCTGGATCTGTTAGCAGATCAGGCCACTCAAATGAGAACTGCAGTGTTGTTTTCAACACCGCATGTTTCTCCATTACCTATTGGCTGAAGAAGGAGGAGTTTGTGGTAAATTAAATGATTCAAATTGCTGTTTCAAAATTGATGACAATGGTGAAGTTGTTAAACAAATCACAACAGGAATAAGAAAATTGGCCCATGTTCCTGTTCAGACCTGGGAAGGGTGGAATTGGGATCCCTTCTCTTGGTTGCCCAGAGGACCAAAGGTTAGGCAGATATTGTTTTTCATATTGTGTGGATTAGCAACCCTTATATTTTTGTCCTGTCCGATTCCATGTTTAATCCAATTGATTCAACATGTTATCTCCGGAATGCAAACTGTTACTGCAACATCTCCTAACTGAAACAAAACAAGTAAGAGTAATTTTTAACCAAAACCAACAGGCAACAGAAGTTCAAATTGTATAAATGCTTTTTTGTATAAATGTCTTTTTGGTATAAATGCTCTTTTCCTTCTTATCTTAACCTTGTTACCACCACGAGACAATGTTGAGCCACGGGGTGGTGTGAGAGACCATCTTGAAACATGCAATTTTGTTAAACTTTGATTGCAGAAGTGTGAAAACCAGACTCCGGTCTTATCTTTATGGTTGCTTTGTGTGATTGATTTAAACCTGCCTCAGCTGTGGCTGGCACCTCCTGATGGATTCAGATAAACATACAAGGACCAGTTGAGACCAAGATAAGAAACTTGTGAGCTTTAACAACTGGAAAGATGAGCTAAGACTTCCATATATGGAAGAGGAGGCCCAGAGTTCATGGAAAGGACACCCAGAGATATCTCTCCAACAACCACAAGGGACCACCAGAGACCACCGAAAGTTTCCCCTGGGACACCTGAGAGATTTAGGGGAATATAAGCTTGAAGTGATTATCTCAGCAGTACCAGTATGTATCGACACCCAGTGATAAGTCTAGAGACTGGTGGTTATGTCTCAACTTTGTCTGTGTTATGCTTCACCCACCCAATGCTGTACTATTGTGGGGGACCGACAGGCTCAGCATCCCCCTTCCTGCATCTAACAGGATGCATTTGTTCTCAGCATCCCCATTCCTGCATCTGAAGGAAGCAGGACAATTCACACGGATACTACAAACAGGACACATCAGTGCGCATGCTCCTAACGACCCTCGAACGACCCCTGGAGTGATACCTGGTGCCTGCACTGGTAGGCTGGATGTATACAAAGCAGCGTGTGGCAGAAACGCCCACCCAGAGTCAGTGGGTGGAGAAAGAGACTGTATCTAGCAACAACAGCTCACAACGAATTTGAAGATCTTCCCCACCAATCAACAACTGGACTTGTGAGACATTGCTGGATCCGTGGTGGTAACCCACCTCTCTCTCTCTGCTCTATCTCTCGTAATACTCCTTATTCTTATATCCTCTTCTTTCCTATCGCTCTTTAATTTTCAAGTGCACACAACTTAATAATAAACCATAGAGAGTCTGTGACATTTGACCTCATTTGTATCTTAATTTCACCTCTGGGATCAAAATGAATCTCCCTTGGCCCGAACCGGGTCAAGACAGTGGGTGTGTGTGTAGGGTGGGTGCTGTTTGTTTTTAAAGAAAATGAATAGCAATTTGCAATTTTTACAACAAAAAACAGAAAAAGATGTTTCTGGAAAAGTCATAGTATTAAATAACGTGCATTCAGCATTTTATGCTCAACACAACCTCCTTAAAACAGATTAGATCATTACATGCTATGGAACACTCATTCTACTCCCCTTGTATCAGCATCTATAGGTTTTTTCCCTGCCTCTTGTGCATACACACGTACACTCTTACCCTCCTTTAAAACATAACCATATTTATGAGTATTTTGCATGTCCCATAGGGAATTTGGCAGAACCACAGTGTGCAGGGAAGCAAGGATGCACCACCAGCAGCAGGACCCCCCTGCCTCAGTTACACAGCGCGGTCAGTCTCACTCAAGGCATGCATGAGTCATTTCCCCTTTTCCAGTATATAAATACATTCAGAGTTACAACACACAACCTTACAGGCCCAAAGAGATACTAATTAATTTATTGAAGCCCAGAACAAGTAAAAGACACTATCAAGTATAGGGTATTTCAGTTCTGGGTCTGCTCCCTCTGTGAACATGAATCCTACCTAAAGAGGAGCTCACTACAATGATCACAGATCAGTCAGCAAGAATTAAATGTAATGCCTGTCTGGAGGAACATCACACAGCAGTGGGTTGGTCTCACAGCCTAATTACTTAAAGGCACCCATGTCCCTCTTGGCTGCCTCCACGCTCACCCCAGCTCTTTGGGGCACCTCCAGCCTCCCACCTCGGCCTCCGGCAGATGCTTAGAAGCAGCATAGAAAATTACACTTAGGGTTCAATGCGTCCAAGTGTTTATAGCTTTGTTATTCCTAATCTAAGTTCCCATAAACATGTCAAAGTAATTGAGGACCAGGGCCATTTAAAACATTTCAAGTTTATAAATTAAGGAGTGCCCAATTAGGCAGGAACACCCAAACAGGTGCCTGGATAAAACTTAACCCCTAATTAGCCCCTTTAAAGAACTGCTTAGGATAAAAAAAACCCTCACTAATCGGGCTAGATGGTGGGGGTTTTTTTTGGCAAGCAAGATAAATCTTTAAACTTTACATCTGACAGAACAAAACTGGAATTTTCAGATTGCTATTTTCTCAAGAAAGTAGAAAAGAGAAATCACAGTCCATTTGGTGGCCCATACACTTGACAGCCAACAGTTGCCACACATACACATGCTGATAATCAACACAGAGAGGATGCTACCCTAAGGGTCTCTCCAAGCATTAACAACCTCATTCAGCTGTACAATCAGTAGACTATTGCAAAGCAAACTATTAAAACAAAATACAGTATGTCAGCATATTTCATAAGCAGGTTCTATTGAAGTCATACATTAAAAAAAAAAAAAGATCATTTGACATTAAAATGAAAATACTATTCCTATTCTACCCCCATTAATCCCTACCTCAGCACTAGAAGTATAAACCAGCAACCTCTTGCAAATCAGTTCAGGTCTATCTGCCGGATTAGATTCAGTGGATGGCTCGGGGTGCCACAACATTTTCCAAGGGCATTTTATTTTCTGTCTGAAGATACTCTTGAAAATGATTTCTCAATCATTAATTATGCATTCTATTTCTTATAATCAGTTCTCTTAATTAGTATCCCAGGCAGCTTTGCTGAGGATCCCACACTTTTAGTAATTAGGGGCAGTTTGTTGCCCCTAATTAGCTTTAGGTGTAGTAAGAATCTATTACTTTGTTACTTCAGCTGTTTTTATGTTTGCATTGCCTATTCTGTCCTGCTTTACTGGCTCAGAGACTGTTCTGTTGTGTTATTTATCTCATTTAGGTGGGGGCAAAGCGGGGGCAAATGAATCTTTATCTTGGTGCAACAGCAGTCCCATAAGGCACTAACCACCCTACAGACACAGTGTCCGAGTGAGCACCCTGCACAAAAACACTGACATACTCTGATACTAGTGGGCGACTGATCTGCAAATCAAGCATATCAACTTTAGATTACACAGTTAAGAATAACATTCTTAATTTATTTCCTTTTCATCAACGCATGACCAAAATACATCTATATATCCACAGACTGTCAGATCTCATAGTTCTCAGTTAACCTTTATAGGATGTTTATTTTTTTTTATATTCCAAGTGGTAAAACAGAAGGCTTATATACACAAAACACAGCTGATCATTTTCTAACATTTATTATCATGGGAAAAGGCCTGGAAGCATTAAGTAAGGGCACCTAAAAACTTGGATGGCATAGAAAGACAACCTTAAAAGTTGGCTTTAAAAATCTTAAGTGATATTTTTAAAGTAATCGAATTTGGGAGCCAAAGCATGCTGAAAAGAACCCATAACCATATAAGAGAGATTGGTACAATTTGTATCACATAATATTTAAGCTAAAATGCTTCTAATTACTTCATAACCACATCCTAGCATGCTCAGAACCTCCACCATTTATAGCATATATGTGGTTATAAGAATGATACTGCATTTGATGTTAAGTCACCCCAAGTTGAATCTAAGCATCCATTCAGGCAAATACTCCAACTCTGCAAATTGAAGATTACTAGAAAAAATTTCTAACAGAGTTTGTTAACTTCCATCTCCAAATAATACCACTCCTCATTGTTCTTTAATCCCCACTGGTAAGAGACTGAAAAATCCTCTCCCTTTTAATGACACTGCAGGAAGGAAGAGAGAGTCAGAGGGGAACTGATTGCTAAGACGATTTAATATCAGATCTATACCAACCAACCACTACTTCTTTATTTTTATTTCTTTTCTTTGCTTATGCTCCTTACATAAGGAGATCAAAATAAAAAAAAATACATTAAAAAATTGTCAACGTTAATATTTTAACACTAATGCATACTTGATGTATTAAACAGTCAGAATGGCAAAACATTCATAGAACACTTTTCAACGAGAAACAGCCGCCAGTACCTTGCTACAAGGGTTCAGAATACATAATTTAGACATAAATGAAGGAATATATGAGCAATATGCACAAACTGGGGATGCTCCCCAGAAAAAGCCAGCATGATAAATATTCATTGTAGACTGCCTGGAGGTGGATTTTTTCTTTTTTCTTGTTGTTGTGGTTTTTTTGTTGGTTTTTTTTTGTTGTGGTTTTTTTGTTTTGGTTTGTTTTTTTTTTAAGAAAACTCACAAATTTACCATAAGAAAAACCTAAACACATAAAACAACTGCAGCCCTCTGCAGAAAAAAAATCTAGGACCATGGAAACACTGTTTTCCCCAATGCACTATATCCTACCACTCCAATTTCTATGGACTCCCAACTTCTGAGCACCAAGTTTCTCACCAACTCTTTGCCCTTGCTATTCTGTATTACAATGACAGGGATATTGAGACCATTAACTTTTTTCGCAGCTTAATCCTTATCTCTTTTTCCTAGCACAATATCTTTATTGCAAACTCCTGTCCCCAAGATACTCCTTCTTCATTTCTGTTCCATACTGAAAAGCATAACTCTCATGACCAGTGAATTTCTCTGCTACAAGTTCATTCCTCTTAACTTTGTCATTGTCCTTGCTGAACAGCTCCTCTACTCCAAAATTCAGTTCCACGTAAATTCTCAGTACCTTCAACTCAGTCCATGAAACCCTCCATCACTGATTTCCATTTCTGCCCTATTCTTTGTAGATGTACATCATCTCTTTGGAGATCTCATTTATACATTATCTGAGCTTTGTCCTTTCTTCCACATCCCTGTCTGTGGCCCAAACAAGTCTACTCAAAGTACTATCCTAAGGATTGTTTTTTTATGTTTCTATACTATCACTCTGAGCTTTCCTCCAACAATTTCACAAAACAGAAGCTGCTGGCCTCTATTTCCAAAACCCCACAGCCAAGACATTTGAACTTAAATGAATAATACATGAGAGACAAATGGAAACAGAGCTGGAGAAAACTTCTTGGTACAATCACCTTTTCTTCTAATTTTTCTTCGCCAGGTCATGCAGTTGAAGAAGTACTCACTGTAGCTCTGTTCACCCTTCACAATGCTGTTAATTAATATTTTTCCTCTTCCTGACAGGAAAAACGCTCAAGAACATTCTTAAACTTATGCATACAAGTAATCACGCTTGAAAAGAAGCATATGCTTTATCTCCTCACTGCAAAATAAATATGAAACATAAATAAATTCTTTTGGGCAAGTACCATCAACTTCTAGAGAATTTTAAACAAGAAAATGAAAAGCCTTCACTACTTATGGCTGTGAAAATAACCTTCAAAACGCAAACCTAAGCTGATGCAGCCTGGTACCTACATGTAAACACTCTGCCTCTCCTGCTGCTCAGAGTTTCCCACACAGCAACAAACTGAAAACTGCCTTTTCACAGCTGCTATTCTGAAACCTGGGGGAATCAATCAGCTGCAATGCATAAGAACTGTGCTGCTTTCAATTAAGTGCCAGCACTTCTAGGCAGAAGCAGGCATTGGAGATTAGCACTAGGCAAAGGGAACAGGAGTTCAGCAGATGCTGTTCTTCTCCCTCTCTCCCCTCCTAAACAGCAATAGCTAAAAACCCAAGAGAAGTTTGAGTACCAGACCTGCACATGCCACAGCCATCAGCAGGCAGCAAGATGAGTAAGTTAGAAAGAAATATAGGAGGCACCTTTGTACCCACTGTGCCAAAAAAACCCAAACAACACCTGTATGAGAAGAGACTTAAAAGACTAAAAAGTTTTAAAACCTCAGAGGCTGGCATCCAGATCAGACACAGTAATATACTAACTGGGGCTCAGTACAACTAAATATAGGACCAGAGCCAAGGCACAAAGACTAACACCCCAACACACGTCACTCAATCAGCAGAGGAGAGCCAAGCATCTTCCTAGAAGAAGACGTATCATCCCATCTTTCCCCACAGACACCTCTTGATAAATGGGAAATGCTGAAAGTTTTGTCTCTGAGCTATTAGATTTCCAGTTCTAGTAAGCATATGAATAAAAGGGAAGCAGCAGGAGAGATGGATATGTTAAGCTAGCAAAGTATGAGACAGCTACACACAAAAAAAGAAACAAACATAGCAGGAAAGTAAAACACAAATACAGAGGTATCTTAAAAAAGCAAAATAATATATACTGAAAGCAATCTCAGGATTATATCCACTGATATTAAAAAGAAATGCTACAGAGCCAGAAAGAGAAAAAACAAGCCTAATAAGCAGCATGCAAATGGAGAGGAGACTGGTTAAGTAGTGTTCCCAAACATGAACTGGTGACAAGAAGTGTGCATGGGGAAAGAAAGGGAGAAATGGTAAATTTGCTTTTATAGAAATACATCATTCAGTGATTAGTCAACTATTAACCAACAAGCATTTTCTACTCAGGCAATATTCTACAGTTAAAGACAGTACATGGTAATGAATATTTTGATATACTGCCCCTCTTCAGATACAGTGAAAGGAATATGGTTCAGAGGGGAAAATAATATTTTCAGCAGCTTTATTCTTCCATGGCAGCAATGAGTGCATTTCCCAGATGATATCAAGGAAAGTTATAAGGACAAAATGAGTTGATTTGGTATTTCTGCTTCTCTGTCACCAACTACTAATGGTTCTGATATACAAAATATAATTTGAGAGTAACGACTGCCTGCAAAGGGCAAGAAACTCAAAGCAGCCCAGACGGCCAATTCCCCAGTACTGTTCCTGCAGAGATGGTGACAGTCAACTGATTCTTCAAATTTCCTTCCTGTCAGCTCCCCTGTAGGAAAAAAAAAACAACCCTAAGTAGTCTTCCTCAAGCACTTTAAATGGGGTATTTGCCAAAAGAATTAACACACTTGTCAAACTGCATGGGTGACAGAAAGCAGCAAACAACCTGAGGTCACTCATTCAGAAAAAAAAAAATTTAGAATTGTACCCTCAATAATAATTTTAAAATAATCAAATTTCAAAGGCAAGTATGGATAAAATAGGCAGAGAAAACAAAACAAGCAAGAAAAATAAGAGACTGATGAATTTTTCAGCATAGTAAATTAGGTTTGTAGACTGTCCCTACATGTGTACTTCATTACACAGCTGCTGGCCAAAGCCTTGTTTTCCCAGCCCATTGCCTAGCTTTTGGTCAAGCTACACCAAAAAAACAAAACTCTGATGGACTGTCATTTCTGAAGTGGCGCTGGTAACTAGAAGGCTCTGGTTCTCTCATCACCCTTCAGTATTTCTTTAGCCACAGTTGACTCAATTGCCCATTGTGAGCAACTTTCCTACTGCAGGCAAGAACAACTTCTTCCCCAAAAAACAAGTTCTGACTGAGGTAAAAAGATCTGTTTGCCAGTAATCTTGTCTCAACATGTATAGAGCCATGTAGGCCAGCACCTTAATGGGCTTTGACAGGATTTACCAAAATACTCTATACTAACTTGATTGAAACAAAATACCCATAGCTTAGAGCATCATGACAAGGTACTATCAAGGTGTCTGTAACAGGGAAAAACAAAGAGGCAAATAAACTTGATTTAAAATTACTTTCTGAAACACTTTACAAAAATTTTGAAATTTGTAAAGGAAACATTGAAGGTAGGAATGGAAGAGGTCTTCCTAGAAAGCTCTTCAGCAGAATATTGACCAGATGGCTGAGTTTTATAGTTTCCTCTGAAATGTGTTTAGAGTTTCTGGCAAGAATGGCTTTGGATGTACTCTCCTTGCTACCTTAGCAGTGGGGGGAAAAAGCATCTTATGAAGGAGGCTCAGGAGCCAAGAGACAACTTTGCTTTCCCAAAACATGCTCAGCCAATCATACAGACACACATCACCAGCTCAGAAGTGGGGAAAAGTGGGACTTGGGGCAGGAGAAATAAAGACATTAAGAATAAAACTGTCATCCAGAGAATGAAGTCTACCTCTGTAACCGATGTTTTCCTGATGAAGTTACACATATCATCAACAAATCTCTCATTTAGAGGTGAAGTCCAATAAACAGGAAAGGAACAACTCATGGAGTTCAGATGAAAATAAATGACTGAATGGTGTCACTCCTACTTTTGATTATTAACTAGAAGTCAATGTTTTTGACATATTCATTATTAAACAGGTGGACAGAAGAGAAGAAACAGAAGGAAAACAGGTCAGCATGCATTCAGGAAGTAAACTCATTTAGTTATTGTGAGAAACATGCTCACAAAACTTTTATAAAATTTATTTGGGGACAAAGTCCGTGGAGCAAAAGAACAGCGCTGGGCGCATGACAATAAGTCAGAGGCGAGCCTTCTACAAAGTTAACTTGGTACTGATACATTTGTTACCTTAGGCTAATACATATTCATTACAATTCTGGGGGAAAAAAAGGGGTGGTGGTCTAGTACATATTCATTATGGTTCAGGGAAAAAAAAAAAGGGGGGGGGGGGGGGGGTGGTCTTCCTTGCTGTAAAAACTTTTACACCCTTGAGTGTCCTTTCCACAAACTCTGGGCCTCCTCTTCCATATATGGTCTTGTCCTAACTCATCTTTCTGGTTGTTAAGCTCACAATTTTCTTAACTTGGTCTTCAACTGGTCCTTGTATATTTATCTGAATCCTTCAGGAGGTGCCAGCCACAGCTGGGATTTCGGCCGAAACTCCCTGCTGAGGCAGGTTTACATCTATCACCCAAAGCAGCCATAAAGATAAGACCAGAGTCTGGTTTTCACGCCTCTGCAATCAAAGCTTAACAAACTACAAAGGAGATTTACACATGTATTCACAAACTAGCTACAGTAGAAGATAACAAAGAATAATACAAAGTTACATGTTTTAGTATAAAATACAAAGTTGCAAAGAATATAAAATTGCATGTTTCATTCCTTTCAAGCTTATCAAATTTAATAATTATACAAGCAAGCGATTTTTGGTCATTTGAGAAAGCAAAATTAATAACCTAAGTGCTTTTTCTCACAGTTATGATTTCTAAATAGCCAGCTCAATTACTTCTGCTACTTATCACCTATGAAAGCAAGCTTTAATGTACTAATTGCAGCTTTGATGTACTAAGCCTTTCATGCATTAGGAAATCTTTTGAGTGTAGGAGTGTTACTTCTCTCCTAGCTTCTACTCTGTAACCACTTGATTACTAGAGTAAATTTTAAAATGCTGAGGAAGAAAAACGCTGGAACATCTTTTTTGTTAATTAATTGTAGCACTTCACTGCCCCTTCCTTCCCCAGGAGCTTTGACTCTGATTTAACTCCCAGATACAGAACTCGCCTTCAGCACACACTGCCTGAGTAAAACAGAGTATGTACATACTAGTGTACAACTGACTAGTATAAACCACAGTTACCAGGGTCATCATCTAACCACTGACTCTGCATACACTCATATACACCACTTCCCCTTAATGGAAGATAGTCACACCAGGAATGCATTTCTTTTCACCACCTAAATCCCATTTTGAGGTCAAATTCAGTCTGCTGGTTTAAGATGCAGTTTGGCCATGGTGCGAGAGAAGGAGGAAGAATGGGATTAGCTAACTATTCTCCTCTTCTCCTTTGCTGGACTAGAAAAGGAGCAGAGAGGCAGAAAAACAAAGATGCTGAAATATGTTCCAGAAGACTCATTAAAAAAAGCGGAAACTACAAAAAAAGTGACAGTCACTTTCAACCAGGGACAGACTTTGCTTGATAAAGACATGACATGTAATGGATTGATGCATTAATATTTCTCTAGAAGTCTGGAAAACACATGACCAAATGTCCATAGGTATCTATTGAAAATATGTTACTAAGTACATATTAGTTCTACTCTGTACAAGTAACTCCATCTTAGTCAGGATCTGCTGCCCCACCTTGAAAAATCATGCCATGCTTCAATTCCACTTCTCCAATATTAGCTTACTCTTCCTTCTCCATGACAAATCTAACAATAACCAAAGTAAGACAGGATGTAATAGTAGGTCACAAACTAACTCTGAACAGTTAAAAAAGAGTATTTCTACTACAGACTAAAAAAAGAAAAATGCAGCCAGATTACAGAAGTATGTTTTTCAGCAAACTCTGGGCTAAATTACCTTGAATTTGGCATTAAAAACAAGTTAGCAGACTTGACGGACTCTAGTGAATTATTCTAGTTCTTTTTTTTCTTAAAGTTTGATTTCTTTTTTTTTTTTTTAATTAATCTTATCTATCATAATAGAGCTGAGCTTATTTTACTTAGTGAGAAAAAAAGGATGAGAAAGGACAGCAGAGGAGCGAAACATCACTTGCATTTAAAATTCTTTATGTTAATTAGTACAACTCAGTCCATTAAGTATGATGGTTTTAAGATACAGTATAGTACATTTTAATCTAATACTGATGCAAGAACATAAGAAGCCAGCCATATTGTAAACCATTTCCTTACCAATATTACAATGCAGTTGAGGATATTTGATGTGTGAATTCCATCTCATTCCCTTACTGGATAATATGTTCCACATTAAAAAAGAAGCAAACTGCATTCTGCAATATTTGCTCAGCAATATGCCAAATGAACTGGCAGAAAGAACAAATTACTTCTGCTTCAAGCAGGGTGGATACTATTCTTAGGCTATCAGAAAGACTGCTGGTGCAAAAGCATTATGAGGAGTGCACAACCAGAGACTGGTAGACTGGGCTGGGAGCTGCAACCACAGAACATCATAGGTTCTGGTTTGAAACCATTTCTTGGATCATTTATCCACTGATGGGCATGCAGTAGTTAATGGCTCCACAGGCAGGGAATCTCAGTCCAGCTCGCAATGGACAGCCAGCCATGTAACAGAAGTCAGACGTGAAGAAAAGGAGCAAGAGATTAAGGGACAGTCCACATCGCTATCATATCTTGGCAGTGAGAAAATTCATTCAGGAAATAAGACAGACTTTCACCCTGTGGAATACGAGTCCAGCTATCACATATCCAAAAGTATCTTACCACAGGACAGTGTATGACAGGTGGTTGCACTCCCATTCCTAAGGCTGACACAGGGCCACCATGCAGAAAGGAGGGCTCCTTTGTACAGCTCTCAGCGATCCTGAACTATCAAAGCAGGCTTTCTGAACTCCCAAAACTCAGGACCAGTTCTGTTGCCCTACATTCAGCAATTCATTGGGTAATAAATCAAATTGTCAAATAAGAGGAAGGATGTTTATGTGCATTTCATGACTTCTAGAGAGAAGTACAATTCTTAGAGATACTTTTTTTTGGTGTCACTTATTATTTAAAAACACTGGTTCCTGACTAGCAAAAGACAAATCATCCTTGTTCTGCAGCTAAATTCCTAAACACGACAAAAATCTCTTTCTACATACAGTAGTTCAACCAAAAGGCAGAGTTCACTTAAAAACAGTAATTACCAGGAATAACATTTAATTTTAGGTATCAAGTCAATTCTGCCAATCAATCTGTTCACTGCTCATATGTTAAATCCAAAGATGTTGTTATTCCTGTAATTGCTGCACATCAGTAATCTCTTTTCATACATCTTCTTAATAAAAATAATTAACACTGTAGTTATTTTATTATGCAAATCCTATACTTCGTAACAAAGATCAGTGAGAACTACATGTTCAGTATCTTTTGCAGATGATGGCCACAAGTTGTAACCTGGAAGCTGATTAGGACAATCCCATCAAGAAGAGGGCAATGCAGCACTGGAGCAGGTCACACGGATGGGTTGCAGGATCTCCTCTCTGGAGGCTTTTAAGCCTCCTGCTTGAACCTAGACTAGTACCACCTCACAAGGTCAGCTTTGGCTTTGTCCAGTGGGAGGTCACAACTATATGACCTCCAGATGTCCCTTCAGAGCATCATTTCTATGATGACTCTGTTTTGGGGTGGGGAGTCCTCAAGTGGGATGGTGAAAATTCTCGTTTTGCCAGATTTTCTTTGACTTCCTGCTTACAAGATGTCTTTATACAGACATCACAGTTTAAATGCCAAACACTTAATAAAAACAAAATGTTCTTCCAGAAATAATCTTATTATTACTGCCACATTAACTTGCCAGAGAATTCACTAAGAACAAATTACATATAGCAGGCATAATTCAGACACCCCAAAACATTTAGTATTGGATTTTACAAACCCTTAGAGATACTGAAGTACTAGGATCATAAAAAGCTGAGTGGAACTGAATTCTTTTCCTCTGCAAAGTGGTGTGGAGGCTGTTTGGTCTTTTTTCTTTTCTGTCTTGATTTGGGTTTATTTTACAGAATTGAAAGTAAATATATACATATATATATAAATTTTTTAGACCAAACATTTCAAGAACTGAGCTTATCAGTGGTTACCTGGAAATAGAGTGCCTTGTTTCAAAACTTTAAGTGTTCTACCTATTCAACAGCTCAAATGTAACAGAGAATAAGCCCTATTACAGCATAAACACCTACCACATACCTGCCAATTCTCAAGGGCTTGTCTCTGATGTACGAAATGGAGAGAATGATTTTGGTCAGCCTTCACCAGAAGGCCATTCTCCTCACAATCACACATGTTAATTGTTTCTCTGTATAGAGAGACCACACTTAATGAAACAAAACAGTTTTCAGGTTCACCTCTGTATTGTGGCTGAATTTGCTGGTGCTGGGCACAGATGGCCAGAACACGATCTGCAGGAGGCACCTCTGGGAGGGTTAACTCTAACCATCACACAACGCCGAGAAGCAAAACACCTCTTCTACTACCCGCACTCCGCCTCCTCCGCACGGAGACTTTAAGCGCAGCTCTAAAAACTTAAAGGTCTTTATCCCTGACGGGTTTTTAGGTAAACGCGCTGGTTTGGGGCAGCCGCGCCGAAGCCCGGCTCAGTAGCACGCCGCCGTACGACCGCCTGTACCACTGGTGCCGCCGCCATGCCCCGAACAACTTGCCGGCGGCCCAGCACGGGACAGCCCGGCGGAGGCGAGCGGGGGCCGGAGCAGCGAGGGCTCACCTGCTGCCGGCGGGCCATGTCCGTGGGCTGCTTGGCGTTGAAAGGGTGCGCGATGCACCTCGCGATGAACACGTAGAGCTGCAGCCGGAGCCGCTTCTCCCGTTCCTCTCGCTGCAAGCGCTCCTGCTCCTCCCGGCCCTCGCTCAGCACCGCCCGCACCGCGCCGGCCTCCCTGCCCCGCGGGTCCCGCGGCGGCAGCAGCAGCGACCGCGGAGAACCGCCGCCCGCCGCCACCAGCACGTCCCGCCGCTCCTCTTCCAGCACCGCATCGGACTCTTGCTCGCTGGAGGACGGGTCCAGCATCGCGCTCAGCGGGCGCAGCCACGGCCAGACACGGACCGAAGCAGATAGCGGCGCGCACCTTTCCGGACACGTCGAGTTTACACGCAGACTGTTTCCGACCGGCGGCGGGCGGGGCGGGGAGGCGGGGCTTGGGAAGGGGGTCGAGCCTGGGTTGCCGTGGAAATTGCTCCGAGCGGCTCCCGGCGGAGGCGGGGCCGGGGCCGGGCTAACCACCTCCACGCGCCCCGGCGGGGGCAGCGCCGCACGTGGCTCGGCTCGGTAGCGCTGCGCCTCTCGGACCCCGCCGGTCCTGGCGGCGGCTCTCCCGGTTGCGCCCTGCCCCACGTCCCGCGCCGGCTCAGCCCCACGGGGGGGACGCCGTGCTGAAAGGGGAGAGCGGTGGGCTGTGTCCTCAGCTCGGCTCGCTGCCCACCCCCAGCTCAGCGGCATCCTCTGCCATGTAGCGTGAGGGTAAACCGAGAGGCATTTGAAATGTCCCCAGCAAAAGAAGCCACCGAAGCCTTGGCTTCCTGAGATGGGAAGGGGCTGATGCTGAGGCGTGCACTGCTCTCACAGGACACCCCTATTTGGAGCCTGTTGCCACAAATAGGTAGTTCACATCCCTCCGAAATCCTTGTGCCAGGCTATCTGCGGATCCAGCCGGGTTCATACAATAGTTATCTTCACAGATAAGGCAGTGAGAAACGTATGAAAGCCTACCACCATCACTCTCCAAAATGAAGTAAAAAAAGGGCTTCACCATGTGAAAGCTAAATTTCTGGAATCTGATTAGGGCGCTGTGGAAAGGTATCACTGGGGAGGGAGGGCTCAACAGATTTCACGCGGATCAACAAGTCCTTTTCCTGCTCCCTGCACACCCACGCGTGGTGGTGCTGGTACCAGGGAGGATGTGGGGACCACGGAATGGTGAAGGATCTGGGATGACGAGGACAAAGGCTGGAGGGTTGGGCTGTCTTACAGAAAGGCTGTATGCTGTTTTAAAACAATGGCACCTGAGGCTCTGCCCACACAGCTCTTGGCCTCAGTGGATTAGCAGTTTTCAAAGCCCTGAATGGAAACTCGACAAACTCAGAAGACCTACCCAGTTCTCGCTGTATGAGCTGAACTGCGGTTAGAGCGGTGACAGGCTTTAGTCCATTGCCAATATTTTGAAGTGCCCAGTCCTCCAGTAGGAGATTTAGGAAAGGATCTTTAAAGCCAGCAGTTATCTCCTGAGTAAAGGAGTGTTCAGGTGAAATCACTCCTGCTGTGGACAGCAACTATTAGCTAAATGGCAGTATTAGTCATCAGGAGTCTCAGTTCTGCCTCTGGATCTCTACTAGAGGAATGAGGCTGACAAACACACTGGCTTTCTTGCAATTTGGGGTGCTAAGTACAGCAGTTATACAAAAATAGATGGGTTATTTATGTGGTTGTCTCGTGTCCTTGACATTAAGGACAACATAAAGGGCTTCTTCAAATACACTACAGATAAAACGAGCACTAGAGGCAATGTAGGCCCACTGGTGAATGAGGTGGGTGCCGTGGTGACAGAGGATAAAAAGAAGGCAGAGTTACTGAATGCCTCCTTTGCCTCTGTCTATTCTGATGGAGGCTGTCCTGAGGAGCCCAGGACCCCTGAGGCTCCAGAGGAAGTCAGGTTAGAGGAGGAGTTGGTCCTGGTTGATGAGGACTGGCTTAGGGATCAGTTAAGCAACCTGAACATCCATAAACCCATGGGTCCTGATGGGAAGCACCCGCGGTTGCTGAGGGAGCTGGTGGATGTCATTGCTAGGCCACTCTACATCATCTTTGTTAGGTCGTGGGGAATGGGAGAGATGCCCGAGGACTGGAGGAAAGTAAATGTCACTCCGGTCTTCAAAAAGGGCAAGAAGGAAGACCTGGGTAACTATAGACCTGTCAGCCTCACCTCCATCCCTGGAAAGGTGATGGAACAACTTATCCTGGGTGCTGCCTCTAGGCATATCAAGGATAAGAGGGTCATTAGGGGCAGTCAACATGGCTTCACCAAGGGGAAGACATGCTTGACCAACCTGATAGCCTTTTATGGGGACATAACCCGGTGGATAGATGATGGTAAAGCAGTGGATGTGGTCTATCTTGATTTCAGTAAAGCATTTGACACAGTCTCCCACAGCATCCTCACAGCTAAACTGAGGAAGTGTGGTCTGGATGATCGGATAGTGAGGTGGATTGTGAACTGGCTGAAGGAAAGAAGGCAGAGAGTTGTGGTCAATGGGACTGAGTCTAGTTGGAGGCCTGTATCTAGTGTATATTCATCAATGATTTGGATGAGAGAATAGAGTGCTCTGTCAGCAAGTTTGCTGATGACCCAAAACTGGGAGGAGTGGCTGACATACCAGAAGGCTGTGCTGCCATTCAGAGAGACCTTGATAGGCTGGAGAGTTGGGCAGGGAGAAATTTAATGAAATTCAACAAGGGCAAGTGTAGAGTCTTGCATCTGGAGAAGAACAACCCCATGTACCAGTACAGGTTGGGAGCTGACCTGCTGGAGAGCAGTGTAGGGGAAAGGGACCTGGGGGTCCTGGTGGACAGCAGGATGACCATGAGCCAGCAATGTGCCCTTGTGGCCAAGAAGGCCAATGGCATCCTGGGGTGTATTAGAAAGGGGGTGGTTAGTAGGTCAAGAGAGGTTCTCCTCCCCCTCTACTCTGCCCTGGTGAGGCCGCATCTGGAATATTGTGTCCAGTTCTGGGCCCCCCAGTTCAAGAAGGACAAGGAACTGCTTGAGAGAGTCCAGCGCAGAATCACAAAGATGATTAAGGGAGTGGAACATCTCCCTTATGAGGAAAGGCTGAGGGAGCTGGGTCTCTTTAGCTTGGAGAAGAGGAGACTGAGGGGTGACCTCATTAATGTTTATAAATATGTAAAGGGTGAGTGTCATGAGGATGGAGCCAGGCTCTTCTCAGTGACATCCAATGATAGGACAAGGGGCAACGGGTGCAAGCTGGAACATAGGAGGTTCCACATAAATGTGAGGAAGAACTTCTTCACAGTGAGGGTGACAGAGCACTGGAACAGGCTGCCCAGAGAGGTTGTGGAGTCTCCTTCTCTGGAGACATTCAAAACCCGCCTGGATGCATTCCTGTGTGACCTGATCTAGGTATTCCTGCTCTGTCAGGGGGATAGGACTAGATGATCTTTTGAGGTCCCTTCCAATCCCTAACATTCTGTGATTCTGTGTGATTAACTGATAACAATAGGCAAAATTTGTAAAACGAAGAAAGGCACTCAGGGAAAAGTATGCATGTTAATCCACTGATCATCTGTTGTCACATTTCCTTAGCCCAGGAATTTCTACAGCCAGTTCATGTGTCTACAGGCATCATCAGTCACATGTCAATACTTGTGTTCCCAGTGTCATCATTGCAGGTAGTGCTAGTCCTGTTGTAGATAAGATGTAGTTCCATAAAAAAGTATAGAAGTGGTTATTGTAATCTACTTCTTCAGTAAGAGGAATACTAGATTTGTGTGTAACTTTTGCAGTAACTTTTTCTCATTCTAGTGGCAAATAAAAATAAAGTAACAGTATAAAAAACCTGCCACCAAAGATGTGGAAAGCACCAACTGGGATATGAACTCTCTGAAGCTTCAAAACAGTCAGGTCCCAAACATTTTTAAATGTAATGACTCAGTCCAGCAGTGTCATCTCACAACTACTAATTATGTTTGCTCCACTAGCTGCCTGCACTTCTTTGGAGGGAAGTTATCTCTTATTTTTCTTCATGCTTAACAGATTCACAGAGCTGCTTTTCTGTCAGTCAGCCCCTGGGCCTGCACTGATCCATGGGGTTTTTCATCCACAGGTGTAGGACCTTGCACTTCCCTTTGTTGAAGCTCTTGAGATTACTGTTTGCTGTTCTCCCCAGCCTGCTGAGATCCCTCTGGATGGCCACACAAAAATCTGGTATATCAATCATTCCTCCCAAATTCATGTTGTCTGCACACTGTCAGAAAGTATACACTGTTTCGTTGTCCAGGTCATTAATGGAGATGTTAAGTGGTCCCAGTATTAATCCCTGGGTATGCCACTATTCACTGGCCTCCAGGTGATCTTTGTGCTGCTGATGACAACTCTCTGGGACAGACAGTTCAGTCAGTTTACAGTCCACTTCACTACTATTTTGCCAATTACTAGGCCTAGCACAAAGGACAGACAGCAGTAGAACAAACCAGTAACCAGATTCTGTTGCACACAAAAAGGTCAGTACATGGGTGATCGCTGGGGGTACAAACAAGTCAATCAGATCACACATAACAGACATCAACCCCAGCGACCCCAGGAACAATACAACACTGCCAACAATCAGTGGAACAAACAAAGCAACAAAGTCTCACATGGCAGAGATGGGAGACAGCCAAGTCAACAGGTCAGCCTCACCTTGGAGGAAATCCAAAAGGTAAACTCATCACCTCCTTTTGAAGGACTGTGGGAACCACCCATATGTCAACCTTAATTCAGGGCTTGGGGTTCAGACCCCAGCACTTCAACTGCCTATTTATCTAGCCTACACTTCACTAATTTGGATATGAGAATATTATGGGAGACAGTGTTGAAAGCCTGGCTGAAGTCAAGATAAAGAACATCCACTGCTCTCTCCTCATCCACCAAGTCTGTCATTTGGCTGTAGAAGCCTATCAGGTTGATCAGGCATTATTTCCACTCCGTAGATCCATGGATTATTTGCTCCATCACCTTCCCAGGGATTGATGTAAAGCTGACTGGCCTCTAGATCTTTTTTCTTACCTTTAATGCAGTGCTATTTACTTTTTTCCACCACTTGAAACACGCATTTAAAATATCTTCCCTAGAGCTGCATGCAAAGGACCTCTAGCAAGACAGCAAAAGTCTTGTTCTTTGCTTTCAGGCTTCATTGTTTCTCACTGTATCTCCTTATTTGGGGTAAAAAATAAGAACAAGAACAATTTAGATTTTGTTTTCTATCAGGCCAGGCTCAAAATAGAATGTACTCAATTTGAAATTAATTGCACTGAAAAAATAAATTGACAATATCTATCAGCATATCTAACATCTTAGGACAAACACTCCTACCTTCTGCAGCAACTCTTAATGCAACACTTAATTTGGTATTGTGTGTTTCCATTCTGTAAAACTACTCTCATCTAATGTTATTTAAATTTTTGTTTCTGATCTCTTGTTAGTTCTTGAGCTATTTTTTGTCTCATGCATTTAAATCTAGAGTATCTTCTTTTAAATTTTAAATGTTTCACCTACCCTTCCTGAATGTCCTTTGTCTACTTTACTTATAATGCTACCATCAAACATTGGTGGTATCATTCTTGTAAGAATCAGTCAGAACTTGTTTCTGAATTCCTCAGATGCTTGTATCCAAATGCTACTCAGCCAGTGAAGTACACAAATGTCAATGCCAAATGTTTGTATTTAAATACCTATATGCTTAAAATAACCAGCCACAACAATTAAAAGCTATTCATTAATCCTCATTAGACAATATAACCAAAGATGTTTTATTTGTACTTTCTCTTTGCTTTGTCCAAACTCAGCACAGGTTTATTAACAGTTGCATTCATTCAAGTGCAAATTTTTTTCTGCCTGATTGTTATATGTTGCCTAATGTAGTTTGAAAAGCATATTTATTTTTAAATGGTGTTAGGAACAGGATTGTTCTTTTTTATATGAAATTAGTATTTTGTCAATAAAGCTCTCTATTTAGGGGATAAAAGAAGCAGTAAAATAGTTTAAGGTGAAAAACTCAGTTTTTGAACTGATCTAAGATTTTTATTTCAAGATGCAGATAAAAATTTTAGCTTTTTTTTCAAATCCTTCATTTGGGAAAACATGTGGCTAAAAATAAGGTGTATAAAAATATATCTATACTCAGTAAAGACTTTCTATTATAGAATCAGTGCCTTATAATTGATTTATAAACTGTGGTTTGGTCATAAAATTCATCATTATTTTGAGGCTTAGTCGTTCACAGTAATGAGATTTAGCTTCGTGCAGCGCATTATCAGTTTGGACACTACTCATACTATTTTTCCCTAATGCTTTGGATTGCCAAATCATTTAATTAAGCAAGAATCTCACTTTGTTATTTGTAAGCAGGTTGTAGCCAAAGCCAGACGTGATGGTGATGGTGATGTTTCTAGGGTGCTTTGTAATTGCTGTATCATGGGAATATACTTCCCCAGGCAGTACTGAGTTGCGGGTGAAGTACTGCCGCTCCTTTTGCCTTACCCCCTGGGACCACCTTTATTTGTATACCATAAACTTGTGGAGAAAAACGTGAAAGCATGAAGGAATACTGCCACAGAGGTACAAAACCTAAAAGTAGAAGAAATAACCCCATTTTTATGATTATTTTTTAAATAATACGATGGTGAAGCTTAGCATATATCACATTTGTGGTTTACAGTTTCTGAAGGCCTCGGACTGGTGACACTATTGTCCATTGATATGCATGAGTTTTTGTCCCGGCTAGAGCACATAATGGAGATGCTGTACAGGCATATGGAATAAGCAGTATGGATTTACAATCCACCTGGAAGCATATAAGTTTGGAAGAGCAATAGAGCTTACATTCTGCTTTGTGATAAGCAGGGCCCAATAGATGTATATAATGATACATTTAACAGCATTCAGGTGCTGCCAGTGTGCAATGCTCAGCTGTACGGTGTGAGAAGTTTGTGCCTAGCTAATACATTTCCCAGTCCTTCAGTTTTCCCATGCAGCAGATGATTTTATTCCTTTATGAAGAGTTTGCAGGAGATGGCGAAAATTCCAAAAGGTTTTATTTCTGAGATATAAGTTCATTTCATTTCAGGAATGCATTTCTCCCAGTGGCAGGTCAGGCGGAACGTCTCCATTAACTTCAGGTATTCTGTGCAGACTGAAGTATTTGGATGGGCATTTCACAGAAACACAGAATGGCTCTGTGTTGGACTCTCTCAAGCAGTTCCCTGTCCTTCTTGAACTGGGGGGCCCAGAACTGGACACAATATTCCAGATGCGGCCTCACCAGGGCAGAGTAGAGGGGGAGGAGAACCTCTCTTGACCTACTAACCACACTCCTATTAATCCACCCCAGGATGCCATTGGCCTTCTTGGCCACAAGGGCACATTGCTGGCTCATGGTCATCCTGCTGTCCACCAGGTCCCCCAGGTCCCTTTCCCCTACGCTGCTCTCCAACAGGTCAGTCCCCAACTTATACTGGCACATGGGGTTGTTCTTCTCCAGATGCAAGACTCTACACTTGCCCTTGTTATATTTCATTAAATTTCTCCCCGCCCAACTCTCCAGCCTATCTAGGTCTCTCTGAATGGCAGCACAGCCTTCTGCTGTGTCAGCCACTCCTCCCAGTTTTGGGTCATCAGCAAACTTGCTGACAGAGCACTCTATTCTCTCATCCAAATCATTGATGAACATACACTAGATACAGGCCTCCAACTAGACTCAGTCCCATTGACCACAACTCTCTGCCTTCTTTCCTTCAGCCAGTTCACAATCCACCTCACTATCCGATCATCCAGACCACACTTCCTCAGTTTAGCTGTGAGGATGCTGTGGGGAGACTGTGTCAAATGCTTTACTGAAATCAAGATAGACCACATCCACTGCTTTACCATCATCTATCCACCGGGTTATGTCCCCATAAAAGGCTATCAGGTTGGTCAAGCATGTCTTCCCCTTGGTGAAGCCATGTTGACTGCCCCTAATGACCCTCTTATCCTTGATATGCCTAGAGGCAGCACCCAGGATAAGTTGTTCCATCACCTTTCCAGGGATGGAGGTGAGGCTGACAGGTCTATAGTTACCCAGGTCTTCCTTCTTGCCCTTTTTGAAGACCGGAGTGACATTTACTTTCCTCCAGTCCTCGGGCATCTCTCCCATTCCCCACGACCTAACAAAGATGATGTAGAGTGGCCTAGCAATGACATCCACCAGCTCCCTCAGCAACCGCGGGTGCTTCCCATCAGGACCCATGGGTTTATGGATGTTCAGGTTGCTTAACTGATCCCTAAGCCAGTCCTCATCAACCAGGACCAACTCCTCCTCTAACCTGACTTCCTCTGGAGCCTCAGGGGTCCTGGGCTCCTCAGGACAGCCTCCATCAGAATAGACAGAGGCAAAGGAGGCATTCAGTAACTCTGCCTTCTTTTTATCCTCTGTCACCACGGCACCCACCTCATTCACCAGTGGGCCTACATTGCCTCTAGTGTTCGTTTTATCTGTAGTGTTTTTGAAGAAGCCCTTTCTGTTCTCCTTGACCTTTTTTGCAAGGTTTAATTCCAAGGAGGCCTCGGCTTTCCTAGTTGCCTCCCTGCATCCTCTGACAAGAGACTTATATTCCTCCCAAGTGGCCAGCCCCTCCTTCCATGATCTGTACATTCTCTTCTTCCCCTTGAGTTTGCCCAGCAGTTCCCTGTTTAACCATGCAGGTCTCCTGGCACCCTTTCTTGACTTCCTACCTGTTGGGATACACTGACCTTGAGCTCGGAAGAAGAGGTCCTTGAACACTAACCAAGTCTCTTGGGCCCCTTTACCTTCAAGTACCCTGTCCCATGGGATTTCCCCTAGCAATTGCTTGAAAAGGCCAAAGTTGAGCCTCCTGAAGTCCAGGGTTGTAGTTCTACTAGGTATTCTGTTCCTGCCACACGAGATCCTGAACTCCACCATCTCATGGTCACTGCAACCAAGGCTACCCTCAACCTTCAGCGCTTCAACCAGACCCTCCTTGTTCATGAGAATAAGATCTCCTAGTTGGCTCATCCACCGTTTGCATCAGGAAGTTACCATCAATGCACTGAAGGAACCTCCTGGACTTTGGATGGCTGGCTGAGTAGGCCTCCCAGCAAATATCAGGGTAAAGTCCCCCATGACAACCAGGGCCTGCCTTTGTGAGACCACTATCAGCTGCCTGTAGATGGCCTCATCAACCTCCTCACCCTGATCCACTGGCCTGTAATAGACACCCACAACAGTATCACCCATGCCAGCCTGCCCCTTAATTCGCACTCACAAGCTCTCAACTCGCTCCTGTTCTGCCCCTGGACAGAACTCAATACACCCTAGTTGCTCCCTCACATAAAGAGCAACTCCACCACCTCACCTCGCTGGCCTATCTTTCCTGAAAAGGACATAGCCATCCATGACCACATTCCAGTCATGCGAGCTGTCCCACCAGGTCTCTCTAATTGCCACGAGATCATAACCCCCTGACTGAAAACGGATTTCTAACTCCTCCTGTTTATTCCCCATGCTGCATGCATTGGTGTACAGGCATTTCAGAGAGCGAGCTGAGCACACCAATTTCACCCTAGGGGGGTGGGAGGCCTCCTGGTCTTCATCAATACTAGAGCACTGCCCCAGTGGTGCAAGGCCAGCTACAACCCCATCCCCCTTCGAATCTAGTTTAAAGCCCTCCAAATGAGCCCTGCTAATAACTGTCCCAGAACCCTTTTGCCCCTGTGAGATAAACCTTCCCCAGGTATTACTGACAGGTTTCTTGTCTTATAAAACCAGGCATTATCAAAGAACCCAAAGCCCTGCTTGTAGCACCAGTCTCGTAGCCAGGCATTTATGGAATGAATCCTCCTATTGCGTCCCACGTCATCTCCTGAAAATGGAAGGAGGGAGGAGAAGATAACCTGCACCCCAGACTCTTTCACCAACCGTCCCAAGGCCTTGAAGTCTTTCTTCATCCCCCTCAGACTACAGGATGTAGCTGCCTCCCCACCTTTCTGGAGGATCAGTAATGGGTAGTAGTCTGTCGACTGCACCAGCTTGGGGAGTTTCCGGGCAATATCCCTGATTCAGGCTCCAGGCAGACTGCAGACCTCTCTGTGATGAGGGTCAGCTCTGCGTATTGGGTCCTCAGTTCCCTTTAGGAGCAAATCTCCAACAACTAGCACTCTTCTCTTCTTCCTTGTGGAAGAGGTTGTTATATTTCTATGAGGTTTACCTGTCTGTGGTGAGACCTCTGATGTAGGTTGCCCATTCACCGCATCCTCATTGGTCTGGCTGTATTCAACCAGGGCCTCATATCTATTTCTCAGAGGCACCTGGGGAGGCGAGGTGGGCAAGGAGGGCACTTGCCTTCTGCCATGGCCATAAACCTGCCTCCACTCACCCCTTTCATTTAGGATTCTGTCATCCTGCTGAGAGGGGCAGAGTACAGGGGCACCTCAATCCTGGGTGTTTTCTGACGGGCATTTCTGATGCAGGGAGGGCAGAGCCTGGCTCCACCAGTCTATCTCCATTTCTGCCTCCCTCATGCTCCTAATCCTTTCTATTTCAGCTTGAAGCCTTTCAACTACATCTTGCAGTTGTGCCGCTCAGCTGAGCAGATCATTCACCTGCTCACAGCGCACACAGCCCCCTGTTCCCAGGGGGATGCTGTGGCATTCCCTGCAGCCTGCTGCCTGCACAATTGCATCCTTCCGTGGGAGCTCTGTCTGGGTTCCCACATCCAGTTTGGTCTTCCTCCACCTGGTGGAGACCATTGTTCTTGCAGTGCTAACTGCCCCCAGGAGCTGATCTCTGCAACAGTCAGTTGTTAGCACCTCAGTTCCTTGCTCCCCTCCCTAGTTCATGGCTCCTCAGCACCTTCCCACGCACCCTACTCCTGCCAACTGCTCCATGCAAACTGCCATGCCCCGCCTTACAGACATGCCTGCTCCTGTTTGTTCACCGCACTCCAGGTCGCTCGTGCTCTCCAGGGGTGTTTAAAAATCTCCCACGCGGGTCGGGGCCACACCTCTGCCACGCCTGATTGGCTGCCGCGGACTTCCTGGAGCCGTTGGGGCTTGGGCTCGGACTGCGAATGGGGTCTTACCTCGGTCTTACCTCGGTCTTGTCGCTGCTGCTGCCTCTGCTGCTGCAGCCTCACCAACTCATTTGTGGAAAAGAATCACTGAGTAACATTTTGGTGTTGGCCGTGCCTGAAATGGGTTTGGCAGTAGTAATTAAGCATTACAATTAAGGTGGAGAAGACATTATATCACTTTTTCGCAGGGCCCGTAATGACAGGACAAGGGGTAATGGTTTCAAGCTATTATAATGTAGATTTAGAATAGATACAAGGAAGAAATTTTTTATGATGAGGGTGGTGGGTTACTGGCACAGGTTGCCCAGAGAGGTGGTAGATGCCATCCCTGAAAACATTCAAGGTCAGGTTGGATGGGGCTCTGAGCAACCTGATCTAGTTGAAGATGTCCCCACTCATTGCAGGAGGGTTGGACTCGATGATCTTTAAAGGTCCCTACCAACCCAAACTATTCTATGATTCTATGATTGATTCTATGTTTCTATTGCACTCTTGCAGCCATCATCACGCTGTTGCTCTGCTGCAAAGTCTTTCTTGTCCACCACAACCTCTTGAATTTGCAGACAATGATGGAAAACATTCTTCTCTTACTTTAACACCTTTGCTCCACTGATCTATATCAGAATTTCAGAGTTGAGGAAAGTGTTCCTCCCGAACTATTCCATTTGATTTGACTCCCTAAGAGTAATCATTAAACAAAATGGCCTTTATGTCATGATATTTCCTTTTGGTGTGCCAGAACTGGATGCCAGTGTTCATGCGCTAGACAGAACTCAGACAAGAGCATAGGGAGGAATAAAGAGCATCCACGTACCTGACTCCTACTAGCATTTCTAATCCCTAAGAGAAATTCCCATCCTCTCTTTAGGTGAGTCCCCAGGGACAGCTGACCAGGGTAAGTGATGTTAATAGCTGATCCACGTAAAGAAAAAACCTAAGTTGGATCAAAGTATTTCCATGCATAGATGCCGGTTTTGCAGCTCAGGTTTAGTTCATGCATATGTATATAAATGTACAGAAATACGTGAGAAAATGCTAATCATATGTCCTGCTCTGACATTTTGGAGGCACTGCATTACTCACAAGCTGTGCAGCATCAATGTAATGAGCAGGTTATTGCTAAGAGGCCAGATTAAAATTTATGTCACATCATCAGTACTAAAAGCTATTCTAAAAAATGGAGATTTTTGAATTTTGATTCAGAGTAGCCTTGTGTCTGAAATGTAGTGTTGTTTTCCACACCTTAAGCTCAAGTAGTTAAGGCAATCTGATTTTTCAATGTGGGGTTGAACAAGTGACTTTAATATTGCCTTGAAAATTCTAAAGAAATATCTAAATCCATTTTTCTTAAAGGAATGATTCTACCCACAAGAAACCTCTCTGCCCTGAAACCTATCTTTATTGGCCAAGGATGTTAGGACCATACACACCACAGGATCTATTGTCCTGTTAGCTTAATAATGACAGTGGAAATGTTACAATTAGTCTCATTATAGGTTAATAATTAGCAATACCAAGAAATATACAGAGGCATAAAGTAGCTGTTGTTTAGCCATAATACATTAATACTTTCATGTGGTTGTTAACACACAGATAGCATTATTTTTACTAGGGATTGTTACTGCTTTCTAAAATACTTGGCTTCTCAGCAAGCCCAAAGAACACAAAACTTGCTGATATGAGCTGTGTGGAGTCTTGTGAGTGATACAGTGGAACATGGGATCTCTTATGGGATGATACAGATGCTGCATGTGTGACACCGCCATACATTGCTAGCGAGTTCCAGTGAATCCTGTGACATCTCCAGAGGAATGAGCTTGCTTAAGCCCTGTTCAGGTCTATAAACAATAACAGAAAGTGGACTTGGAAAGGATCTTAGGAAGTTACCGGGATTGTACTTCTGCTCCAAAATAAGATCCTCTACACCTAACTTATTCGTAACTGATGCTTGTCTAACCTTATTCTTAATACCTTCTAGAATTTCATCTCCCTAGGCAAATAGTTCCAACACTGAACTGTCTCTCAATTCAGAAAGCTTGTTTTATCGTTACTCTAAGCCTCTAATTCTGGAAACTTGTGCCACGCGTGGGAGCATGCAGCCTAGCCTCTGTCATTGCTGCTTAAAAGGTCCCAAACCCTGACCCTGCTTGCCCTGCACTGTGTTTTCTCAATTCCTGAGCACACAGGAGGACAAAAGCACTTTGTCTCCACTTTCCCTGTTTTGCTCAGTCTAGACAAGGGCAGACCCCTTTAAAAGCTTTTCCTGTGTTGGAGGGAAAGACCCTGAGGGGAACCTCCCTGGGTACAAGCAGGGCTCATCCGAAAAAAAAATCACGATGTCCACCATTTTATGCTGAAGAGAAAAGGCACTTACACAGGGGACTTGACCCGGTTCTCCACTTGATGCCTGAGTGTGGAGAGGGAAGCACAGGGTGGGTTTTCAGGGCAGCAGACAGAGGTCAGACACATGTTGAGCCAGGCCCTGTCCCTCTTCCATGAGCTGCTGCCGGGTGTGCTCCTGCCGGGGACTCATGGTGCTTTTTGGGCCGGAGCAGAGGAAAATAAGTGGCTCGTTCTCCTGCTCCCTTCAGCATTGTCTTGAAGCTTGGTTCCAGGCCCACAGGGGACAGGAACAATAGGGGACAGTGACTGGGAGATGCCAGAGGAAAATGTGAGAAACAAAGTTTTATGCCGAAAAAGTTTGCTCAGGCGAGGATCACGGTGAAGCAGCTCCGTTTATTCGCGAGTGCAATCGCGGACGCGCCACCCCATGGCCGGAGTAGAAACAAGCACCGTTACAAAGAAAAGGAAGCATTTTTATAGTATTTTATCCCGACGCGGGTTATCCTCTCCTGTTACTCCATTGGTTTGATACTCCAGGCTCACAGCCTATCCGACGCATTCTATTACAATAAGTTTCCATAAGAGGTTTTTCCGGTTTCCATAAGAGGTTTTTCTTTTCCCAGCCGGCTGTTTATGCACAGTTGTGGAATGATGGCAATATTTTCTCAGGTGCACCCTATCTCCTGATCCCTGTAAGACACAACATTCTAAGAAAAAGTTGTTATGCGTAGCTCTTGTCCTTCTACATTATCTGGTACCAGGATGTACTGAACAAGACGGTCTTTATCCTGGGCTCCTTTCTAGTTTGGTATTTTTGTACAAGGCCTTGGTGTTTTTCTTGATTCTACAAAAATATGATTCTCACAACACTGCAAAAACACAAGTTGTTTCTCACAATTCCCCCATCTTTTCTTTTTACTCTTTTGTGGTTTTTGCACATTGATTGCCTATTCTAAGGTATTAGAATTGTATTCTTTGTAAGTTATCAAACCTAATGTCTAAAACTATCACTAAGAACATTCCAAAGTGTGTATAGGATAGCTGTGTAATCAGATTAAATAGGTGCAGTGTACATAACGTGTACTACTCTAATAGTGAGATTAGATGCAGAGATTAACAGATTAATATGACTGCTAATATTTACAGTGATATCATCTATGATGATGTCTTCATGCAAGCACGACCCTTGCCTGTATACACAAGCTGGGTCTCAGTACTTTCATTTGGATGTATCTCGAAGTGGCACACACCCTGCTCAGTATCAGGACGGATACCCTGAGCTCTGATGGTGTTGCTCACAAATGAATCCTTGCTGCACTTCTGATGTGCATGTCAACTGTCTGCCATTTCCCAGCCTCATGATAAACCCACACCCTATGTTCCATAGGATTTTCCCTTATGGTTCAGGCCCAAAGCCATTATCAGGTGCATGGGAGACGCTGAGGTCTGGATCATGGTCAATATGACAGCAATGGTCACGTCAGTTGGGTCAGTTAATCAACTGCCCCACGACTGATACCTTTTTACAGTATCCCAGATAATTCTCCGAATTTCTTCGGGTAGGGAACCTTCCCTTATTATCCGGATTCCACGGTCTACACCCATAGCGTGGCCTGTATGCAGCTTAAGGCCACAGAAACGTTGGTCTGGGTGTGCTGATTGTATCCACCATCAGTTGATGGTCATTCCTCCCACCGAGGTGACAGGTCCAACACAATTATTGAAGAGAGAGACGGTGTAAAATTATACCCACAATGTGACACAAAACACTCTGCATCTGTTTGTAAAATCTCCCACAAGGAAGTAAGACTTGGATTCTCTATTAAGTTTTGTCTCTGTTTTGTGTGTAACTAATGTGGCCAGATTTAGTTCCCTATCATAGTTAATAAGAGAGATATTGCCTCCTTCAACTTGAATTTGGTTCATCCAATTGTTACTAGCATTTGAAAAGGACTATAGCAATCCTTTCTGCAGTGCTGAAATTAAACAGCATCCTGCCTTATATTTTAGATGGTTGTTCCAATAAGCCTATTGTTTATAAACAGCAGACTGGTTTACAATTTAGTTTCACTTGTTACATTCTACTGGGTTGCTTATAAGTCCAAAATTACAAAAAAAAAAAGCTTTTAAAAGGTAATTTACACACAATTAGAATACCCATAACCCCCCCTTTTAAGGATACTTTGCTTTGAAATATGACAGTTCTCCTTTGTCAGGTACCAGGTCTCAGTCTTTTGATTCTCCGGGGTGAGGACTGTTGATCTTGGTTTTCGGTGAATCGTCTGTCTCCAAGGCATCAGGATCTATAGAAGTCTTTTAATCGTGTGTAGTGAGTCCACCCCTTCTCTGCAGTTCTCACAGCAGTCTCAGTGGTTAGCAGTACTTGCAAAGGTTCTTCCCACTCGGGCTGGAGCTTTGACTCCTTCCAGGCACGCACTAGGACCCAGTTTCCCGCCTGGAAGGTGTGTACTGGAGATTCCAGAGGGGGAGTTTGAGTCAGCAGTCTGCGTACCTTAAGGGATGATAAGGAAGATGACAACCCGAGTACATAGTTCTTAAGGAATTTATCTTTGGTCTCGAGAGTGGGCACCTCGCCATCTCCTCCCAGATACGGCAGCCCGAACAGCATCTCACACGGTGACACTCCTGGATCCTTTCTAGGAGCAGTTCGGATTCTGAGAAGGGCCAGGGGTAAACACTTCATCCATGGTAGTTTAGTTTCTAAAACCAACTTGGACAAGTGTTTCTTTAACGTTTGATTCATTCTCTCCACTTTTCCAGAAGAGGGGGACTGCCATGGGGTACGAAACACCCACTTTATCCCCAAGGTATTCATTAATTCTTGCAGAATATGTGAAGTGAAATGACTTCCTTTGTCTGAGTCAATATTCTCTACAATCCCATATCTGGAAATTATTTGTTCCAAAATTATTTTCATCACGACATTAGCTGTTGCTGATACTGAGGGAAAAGCCTCTGCCCATCCCAAAAGGTGATCTACTGATATCAACAGGTATTTAAATGTTCCCATCTTGGGCAATTCAGTAAAATCTGCTTGAATGCTGTGAAAAGGTCTGAGTCGCGGCTCTCGTCCACCCCAAGGCTGTTCACACATTGCCTGAACTCCCCAATGACTCCCTTGATGTGAAATAGTTAAGCCATCAGGGACGATCCATTGCCCATCTGACTCTTTTGTTCCTAATTCCTTGAAAGTTGTTATCTCCTTTTCACTGAACACTTGCTTCTCAGGCAGAGGCCTTATCTCTGGCACTAGAGACAGTCTCATGATCGCCTCTGGCCTTAAAGCAGCCTCCTTCGCTTTTTCATAATTTACAACCAGAAACAATTTCTCCTTTTTTTTCAACTCAGGGCAGTCTCGTTTAAGGTGACCCTCCTGCCCACAATAAAAACACTTTCCCGGCGTTTGATTTTGGGGATGTTGGGAAGGGACTATCCACAAACTCTCATTTGTATTTTCTTTATTCTGATTCCACCCCCCCATTTGCTTCTCTTGGGTGTCCCATTTTTGTTTGACTACTTGATCCATGGCAGAGATCATAGTCTTTGCCTTTTGTTTCTGTTTTTCCACCTCCCTTCTAACATACACCTTCTGGGCCTCCTTTAGAAGATTTTCCAGTGGCTTCTCATTCCAATCCTCTATCTTTTGGAGTTTCTTTTTAATGTCAGGCCAAGATTTACTTACAAAGTTAACTTTTAACAACCCTTGTGTTAGCTGATTCTCAGGATCCAGCCCCAAATATCTTTGCATTCTATCCTTAAGCCTCTCCAGGAATTCAGTCGGGGTCTCATCTCTACCCTGTTGAACATCAAAGGCTTTAGTAAAATTCTGAGGCCAGGGTACTGCCTCCTTAATTCTGGTAATTATTAGTTCTCGTAGGTCATGCATATTTCCCCTATCTATAGTGGAGCTATTATTCCAGTTTGGGTCCCTTATTGGATATTTCTGGTCTGCTGGGATAGCCTGTGGTCCTGGGGGGTGCCTCCTCTCGCACTCTCGCATAGCTGCTCGTCTAATCATTTCCCTTTCTTCCCCATTGAACCACCGGCCTAAAATAGATGTCATTTCGGCCCAGATATAGATATTGGGTCCCAGAAATTGATCAACTTGTTTTGCCAGACCAATGGGATCATCCATCAGGGATTTAATCTCTTTTTTAAAACTGCTCACCTCCCAGCTGTTAAGGGAGGCACTTACATACCGATAGTTCCCACCCCCATCGGAACTTCCCTAAGGGGGTACATGGAAGTATCAGGGGTAGTACTGCTAGTGTTATTCCCAGGAAAGGGGAATTTTTTAATGCCTTTTTTACACTGTTCCAGTTCTTTTATCAGCCTCTGGAACTTTTTAGTCTCAGATTTGGTGCCATTCATAGGTTCTAATTCAATTAGACTAAGAGATGGGCTAGTGAGGGAGACCGAGGAACCAGTCCCCTCTGGTTCTTCCAGTTCGGGCATATCGTCATACACCCCCCTTTGAGCGGTAGCTGCAGGTACCGTAGCAGGCGCCGCAGCCGCTACAGCCCCGGCAGGCCCCGTGCCAGACACTACAGGTGCCGCAACTCGCGATACCGGTGCCGCAGGCGCTGTGGGCACCACAGGCACTGCTGGTACCGTGGCAGCCGCCACAGGTGTAGAAGTTGGATAAAAGGGAGAGCCGGGTAAAAGATGGGGATCCGAGGAAAGAGGGGAACTTGAGAAAGGAGGGAGGTTTGGGTAGAGGGGCGGGCTTGGATAAAGAGAAGGGTGTGGTAGAGAAAATGGAGGTAAATAATCTAAAGGATCCCAATTTCTTTGTCGTGCCTTTTCTGCCAATTTTTGCTGAGTTAGAAGAAACAGCTTTGTCTCCTGTATCCAGCAGACTGCATAAGCTAATTCCTCCTCAGATCGGGGAGTTTTACTACTCACAGCTAAATTTAAAGTCAGACAGACCCAATCTTCATCGGATCCGTATTGTGGCCAAAATAATTTTGTTTCTGGTTTTCTGGACCAAACCTGAACACAATATCGAATCATTTTCTCTTTATCTTTATATCTTGTTTTCGGGTCCTGTTCCCAGTTTCTTAACATTCTTCCTAAAGGACTGTCCGCCGGTACTGCCTTGGAGCATTTATACCCCATCTCTCCTAGCAACCTTTAGTCGTGCCGCTGCAGAATTCCAGTCTCCCACACACTAAACCCCTGGTTCTAGAGAATGGGGTGTATTGCCAAGCACTTCCCCCGTACAGGACAATACCGTAACCCTTACCCCCCCCACTCCTCCTAGCAACCTTTAGTCGTGCCGCTGCAGAATTCCAGCCTCCCGCACACTAAACCCCTGGTTCTAGAGAATGAGGTGCACTGTCAAGCACTTCCCCTGTGCAGGACAATATTGTACATAAATAGCCCCGATCCCAGACTCCTTCCATATACACCACAGAAGAGTCTTACCCCCAAGTAATACTTGATCAACCCCCCTTGATTTTTCTTACTTGGTCTGCGCACAGAGTTACCGGGTGGATTTTTCAAGGCCAAAGTACCCCCTATAGCCCTTCCTGTCCCTACCCAGCTGCTCATCGATCCTGCCGCTTTAAAACAGTCTCGGGTCTCTCGTCGACTCTCCGCAGGGCCACCGTCGCCGGGTCACAGGACGCGGAAGCAGAATGGGATGCACCCTCCTGCTGCGCGGCGGCGGCGGTCCGTCGCAGGTGACTTGGATCCCGGACTGTCACCAAACAGGACAAAGAACTTATCAACACCAATGTGATGTAGATAAGCAGACACTTCTTTATTGACGCGCGGAGGATACGGGGGATAACTCCACCTAGCGTATCCTGGGTTACATCACCTTTAGCAAGGTTTTTATATATTTGATTTCTATTGTATAAGCTGTTTAACATAAAACTGCATACACTGCTCGCTTTCAATTGCTCATTAAAATTAACCTTTACCTTGATTGGCCCCTAATGATTGGTCAGATTACTTCACTTCATGCATATTCATTTCTAATAACAATCATTGGTCACCTATAGTCACGCCATAGTCGCGCTATTGATTGTACCCTCTAATATTCAGATTAGGATGGGGAGGGGGATAAGGGGATCTTTAAGCAGCATAAACTGGTCACTGTGACTTTAGCCACTATATGATTAATTATTGTATTGTTTCCACGGTGGTTGCTTAAACATAATATTTTACTTTCTTGACTACATGGCTTCTAGTTACAGACAATGCTGGGCCTTAGCTGCTTGTACCCCCTGTTCACTTCATGTACTTTAGCTGCTGGTACCACCTGTTTGTTCTGTGTGCTTTCTGTGGTTACTAAAACAAAACACAGTCACTCCCTCTTATGATTCGATTAGGCCTAACTTGATTTTAGCTAAACTAAAATCATAAAATCATCAGAATCTGATCAGTTTGGTAACAGGACGAGCCCCCAGTTGTGAGAAACAAAGTTTTATGCCGAAAAAGTTTGCTCAGGCGAGGATCACGGTGAAGCAGCTCCGTTTATTCGCGAGTGCAATGGCGGGCGCGCCACCCCCTGGCCGGAGTAGAAACGCGCACCGTTACAAAGAAAAGGAAGCATTTTTATAGTATTTTATCCCGACGCGGGTTATCCTCTCCTGTTTCTCCATTGGTTGGACACTCCAGGCTCACAACCTATCCGACGCATTCTATTACAATAAGTTTCCAGAAGAGGTTTTTCCGGTTTCCATAAGAGGTTTTTCTTTTCCCAGCCGGCTGTTTATGCAGAGTTGTAGAATGAAGGCAATATTTTCTCAGGTGCACCCTATCTGCTGATCCCTGTAAGACACAACATTCTAAGAAAAAGTTGTTATGCGTAGCTCTTGTCCTTCTACATTACCTGGTACCAGGATGTACTGAACAAGACGATCTTTATCCTGGGCTCCTTTCTAGTTTGGTATTTTTGTACAAGGCCGTGGTGTTTTTCTTGGTTCTACAAAAATATGATTCTCACAACACTGCAAAAACACAAGTTGTTTCTCACAAAAAGAGCAAGAGAGGGAGTTTTCAGCCTCTTGCCAGCAGTGAGCTTAGAGCTACTGAAATGTATACCATGTCCCTGTGCAATTTAAACCGATTAGTCTCATCTGTCTGCAGCAATCATGGAAAATAATTTATTCCCTTTCTATTTATAAAAGGTTTTTGTATAAAAAGGAGTTCTACTTCTGCTCAGCTTTCTGTGGGCTACATGATCCCTCAGCCTTTCTGCATAGGCGATGGGTACAAATTCTGATTATCCCTGTTTCTTCCCAGTTGAAGTATACTTTTCCTGAAGTGGCACTCTGAAAGGTACACCAGCATTACCATGTCATGCTGCACAGACAGAATACTTTGTGAACTTACCTGTGACTGTCCTTTTAATACTTCCAATGGTAGAACTGCCTTTTTTTCCCTAACACTGTGAGCTGAGCAGCCACCAGTGTTATTCTGCTTGTGTTGGAAATGTGGCCCTGCTCTCCAGCCAATGCAGGGATTCTTGTGTGATGCTATTGCTGGTGCAGACAGCTCTGTGATCGTGAGAGGAGTAGGGGTGAGGTGGGGAGAGTGATAACAGAGATGCAGGAAGGGCTCAGCCTTTCCAATTCTTCCTACTCCCACCACGCAAGCCTGCAGTTTTGCCTACTGGCCACTTAAAAAATATTTTGAGGTCATTATTATCCTGTTAATTTTCTCTCATATGTGAGCTCAGATTCCTGGCTGTGTGCATAAGTGAATAATTAACTAAAAATGCAGTTTCTGTGGACTCTTACCAGGAACTGGGCCTGTAACTGAACAGTATGGTGGATGACTACTTGCATAGTTCAGGGAGATCCTTTCCTGTTTGTTCCAAACTCTGGACTTCAGTCTCAGCCTAGTAACCTACAATGAATTTGTCTTCCTTTAAGGTGTATGTTGGAGTTTGGGTGGATTGACAATGTCCTTTTCATATCTTCCGTTCCATTTGTTATGGAAATGAACTGTCATTTAACACGGCCCCATTCTGCATCACACTGACTGGTAAGTGGAGAATCAACCTTCTGGAAAAGAGAACAGATTAAGCATTGGTGCCCTAATGTCTAGAAAAACAGCCAGAATCAGCGTTTGTTTTGTCAGATTCTGGAAAATTAAATAAACGGTACAGAGGGTCATTAACTCATATCCTAAATGATTCATGTAAAGGAAATATTCCTAGATGGTAAAACAAGATTAGCTGTTTAATCAAACTGTTCCACAAGGATGATGAGAGTGTATGGAAATTACTTCAAGAGTTTGAAATGGAAACAAGAGAACCTTGTGGTTATCACCAGGTCTTCCCACTGCATGCAAGGAAACCACTTTGGTTCAAACCCTTATGAAGCGATATATGGTAATATGTTTTGTTGGCAAAGAAACATTTTTTGCCAGCAGAGAAACAGTTTAATCTATATTAATATATATCTACATTAATATATATATATATATTAATCTATACAAAAATAACCATAAAATGGTGCTGTATCTTAAATCTGACCAGAGTAATTTGCATTGAAAAATAAAAAGTGTGTTGCAATTGTAGTTCATAGCTCCTGTTATAAGCAGAGTGTTGGTAACAATTTCTTCGGCAGGCATATTGCAAATGTTAGTTTCTGGTCACTCCAATATGTTAATATACATGTATTAAAATGTTTGTCACAGCATCTTTGTTCAAGCCTGAAAAATATAAAACTAGCTGAAAGGTAGTTTTGGTGACAGTTGGAATATGAGCCACCAGTATTTTGCATTCACAACTGAGTTTCATTCCATCCTTTTTTGCTAAAGGCAAGTGACAGTCCAAGGACTCCTCCAGACATAAGTTGAATGGAAAAAGAGACAAAATGGTGCACTGGGGGTTCTATTTAAGGGGATAAAATGAGCGATAATGGCCATATCTGGCCAGCAAATGAAAAGACTGTGGGAAAAATTAATCTGAGACATTATAACTGCCCACACAGGCAGCAAGTGCAGAAACTTCATGTGCAGCCAACACATAGTATTGCACGATTTTGGTGAGAATAATGGTGTTGAATGGAGGACCAGCTGGAGAGCAATCAATTACAGCCTTATCCTACTGGAGCCTGGGCAGTGGATGATTCTGTGATTATAGCTCAGTAGTCTCCTTCTCCCACATCTCATGGATGGAGTAATGGACAGCCAGGGCTGAGCTGCCACTGGTACCACAGCTCCCAGCCAAGCCAGCCAAACTGCTGACAGGAGGAGAGAAAAGACTGCTGGATTGGGAAAAGGCTGTCACATGTGTCAAGGTCTCTGCAATTCCATGTGTGTTTCATCTTGTCTATGGTTAGCCAGTACTCAGGGCTAAACCATAGCAGTTAGTATATCACCCAAGGCTCCCTCCCCAGATGGGAAGAAGAATTAAGGAAAAAAAAAGGAAAAAGCCCATGAGTTGAAGTATAGACAGATTTAATAGAATGACAAAACATAAAACAACAATCAACATAGAACATAAAAGGTTCTACTCAGCCTGGTTCAATGCTGATGGCAGGAACAGAGCACCATCAACAAGGAGCCTCAAAGACAGGAGGAGAAACTCACTGAGCTCCCTCCTTTTATAATGAGCATGACTAGGTGCTGTGGGATACACCTGTGAGTCAACTGACCTGATTGGAACTCTCAGCTGACTCAGGGCTACTCATGGCCTGCCTGCATGGCTGGCCCATGGGTCTGTGCCTGGGGAACCAGGACACAGCTGGAAGGCTACAATCCTCCGAAGACCTTGTTGCACTGGGGTTTTTGCCTGCATGAATCATTCAGGTTTGCCCGTATGTTTTTCTCTCTGCTTATTTCCCTGAAGGGGAAAGTCAGCAGTGCACCTGAGCTGATCAGGCTAGACTAGGAGATGGAATACGTCAATAAGAGGCTCATAACATCTTCCCTCTGTTTTTGAGGGATAGAAGTGATGTTCTCTACAGACATCATCCTCCTTTGCCTTTTTGGATAAACCTGTGACCCTGTTGATTCCAGACCTGGTGAAACTCTGATTACATCATTAGAAGGATAGAAGCTCCTTTCCAGCTGGCAAATGAATTTCATTCACCAGTAAATGTTATGTAGAAAAATCCCGTGTGTTTATACTCCTAACTTTGGTCCTTAGAGAAAAAAAATTTACTACTTTTGGTGAAAGATACACACAAACTTGAAAGGTATTTTCTCCTGCTATTTATCTGTTAAGCAAAAAATGAAATATTGTTCTTAATAGTACACAATCATGTAACAACACCTCTACGCTGGCAAATTGATTCTTGAACCATCTCAGATGATCAAGGAGGAAAAGAGGGAAGCATAAGCTACCTTAATGGAGCTAATATAAATTGGAGGCTAAAAATATACATATATAAAGCAAATGTAGTGTGTGCCAGGTTATTCATCAGATGCTATAGGATTAGTTTCAAGAGGCTACATGCTAATGTAAGGCTAGAACTTATACCTTGCATCATGTAACAGATGTTGTCAACATATTTTGGTTTACTTTAATCCTGTGAATTCTTTTTAAACACACTTCAGGAATTTTTCTTCCTTCCTATAGTGCCATCTTTCATGCAGCATTCTGATTGCTTTTCGGTGTAGTGATGCAAGACCTGATTATAGAGACAGCTAACTATGCTGATGTGCTGTGTTATTATGATGCCACCTGATACATCATTCATTTGATACATTAGGTAGTGTACTACATCAACAAAGCAAGTGCTCACATCGTTTCTATGAGGATGGAATGTTTCAGGGGCAAGCATGAATTCAGGGTAAAATCTGTTTATATGCAGCAGTGCCAAAATGCACCTTGGCTTTGTCTTTTTCACTTAATGAAACTTACTAGATAATTCAAAATCGAAATAAGAAAAGGAAGAGGGTAAAGTGTTTCTGAACTGTATTTATTGTTTTATAAAGCAGCTATCTCCAGGAGAGCTAATGACTAAACACTGTGTTTTCAGTAGGTATGTAAATGACAGACAAACAGAAATGAATTCTAAGATATGCCATGAAAGTCATAGGTGCTTGCAGTTAACAGTCTTTCTGACAAGTGAAGACATCAGTCACATGAGGAATAGGTTCTCTCCCTCTGGAGAGACGTGCACTTACAAGTCCCATGCAATAGCAACAGAAGATGCAAATTACTCCTCTGAACTCAGGTTCTGCGACAGAATGTAAAAGGGAGGTAATGAATCAAGCAACCAGGTCCCATACCATTAAGAGTATTTAGATATTATCCTCTGTTCCTGATGTAGGGATTCTTGAAGACATGTCAAGCTGAGGTACAGCCTGCATCTATTTTACACATGCTAAGATTCCCTTTGTAATTCCCCAGGTATCCACTGTCACCACAGCTGGAGGACATCCCACAGCATTTCCATGGGGTCCCATCGCTTACAGCATTCCTGTCCTGGGCTGTAGTGTTGAATCTGGGACAGGGACAGAGCAGGACCTGTTCCTGTTGGTTTATCACTACAGCCCTGCTTGCCCTGAGCCACACTGCAACTCTGATGGGGACTCTGAAAGGAAAAAAGGGCAGGTGCCTAAGAGATGTGGGACAGCCTCATAATCAAGGTCCACACAGTGTCTGTACCTTTCAAACACCACCACTTCTTTTCCCCGACCAGGTTCCTTGTTCATATTTGTTATTCATCATGTCCTGGCTTGTTTCTCAAGCTCCTCCAACTGTGCCCTTTCTTCTGTAGGCACCAGTGTTTTGCTGCTGGTGGATGTTGCCTGGCTGCATGTTGATGTCTGTTTAACATTCTTAGTGGGCTGCTCACTGAAAGCAGAGACTTGTAGTTGCATAAGGTGTATAATGTTGGACTCCCATCCTCTTTGGAAGTGAAGTGGGGGCTGAAGTTTGGGCATCTTTCACAGCATCTTTTCCATGCATATATATGACCTGCCTGTCGCAGTTTTTCTGGGAAAGGTTGTTTCTGAGGTACATTTGCTTCCTCTGCAAGTTGAACACTGTGATGGAGAATTGCTGTCCTTGGCCTGATCGTGTTACAGTTTTTTCACCTTTACCTATCATCACGCCCAATTGCAGTGCTTTCCCTGCAAGGTCATTGGTGATCTCCTATGCGATAGTTGTGGTTCAGTTTCATGAAACTCCTTTCCCAGAGATACTCGTTCCAGATGGATAGAAAGTCACTGCCATCTCCAAGGGGCACTCTGGGCAGAGGGGTCCTGAGTCCTGGGGCAGGCTGAGCAGCCCTAAGCCTTCTCTCCTTTCCTTCATGCTTCCATGCCTGAGTATTCCTGGTGTGTTTGTCAGGCAATCCTGTAACTAGAGAGTGAGAATGAGGAGGAATTATAGCTTTGAGATGGTAGCTGAGGGTCAGCTACAAATATGCATGCAGCTTTGAGCTGAACTCCTTCCAATCTGAGTTAAAACCATCCTGCAGAGGCGGCTGTTGATCTGCTTGTCCTTATGACCTTAGCAGTCAAGACTGCTGAGACTGGGTAAGTTCTTCCTATTGCCAACCATCAGCAGAGCAAAGGAATCTCTGTCTCCAAAAGATATTGGCTTTTATGTCCATTGTCATGTGAGATCTTCAAGATATGTAGAGGATGGTGTCATGAAGAGCAATCCCATCCCAAAGCTACTGGATCCTACAGTTTGATACTGCTATTCTTTCCTCATGGTTCAAAAGGGGGACCTTGGTTTCTGACAAGCTGTGGGTTGGTGGTCTGGTGAAGAATTGTCCTGTCTCTATGTGGACAGAAGACTCACTGAGAGTGGTGAAGACTATCATGAATTCACAAAGAACAACCAACAACCACCTAGGCTACCCAGTACTGTGACAGAGTGGAGGAAATGCAGGTGCTGAATTGGTTGTGAAAAAAACATGCTTAAGATTAGAAATATTACAATGGTGATTTTCAAAGCATGTACGGACTTCCTTAAGGAGGTGGAGATACTAACGTAGCTCAATTCCTGTGTCACGTTATCTGCCATAAAGGGCAATCCGCTGCTCCTGAGCCAAAATCTACCAGCACAAGATTTGCATGGCACTTAATGGCCAGACTTTGCGCTATGATTGGGACAGAGAATTTCAAAATGTCTTTAGCAGATTCAGTGTGATGGAGGCTTCATCAGTTGCAGTGTGGGCCTGGAAGGCTACAGCAGGACTCTTCCAAGACAAAGGCTACAACAGGCCAAGGGAGCCACATCTTAGAGGAGCAAAGCCTGGTTTGTGCTGTGGTCAAAATGTCCTTGTTTTGTCTCTTCTACCTCTTTCAGTGTCATAGACCATAAGTATTAAAGCACGGCTAGTGCTGTGAGACTCGGAGGTATTCGGTGTACAGAAATGAAGTGCTGAGCATAATGCAGAGCTGGAAGGGGGACTGGAAGGTACTCTTCGTATGTTTCCAGTATATTTCACCTGACACCCCAGCTGAGAACTAATTTGCATGGATGCGAGAAGTCATGGCAAGCAATCACATAGAGACTTAATAAATCTTGTGAAAGGCACTTTAATGGCATTACAACCCGGTTTATATAGACAGAGCACTAAGTCACAAGACTCTTCACGAGACTCTTCTAACTACTAATTGGCTAACTGTGGGAGTTCGACTTGTGAGTAACGGACATGGAGTGTTAGAGCAGGTGCACGAACAGGCTACTGTGCAGGCGCTAGCGGCCAAGATTAGGCCTCAAGGACGTACTGTCCTTGCAGAGTAGTACAAGAAACTAAGTTACATAAGATAGGGAACTAACAGGCAAGGCGGAGAATATGTTAATTAGAGGCTGAAGCATAGGTTAAAAGTTAATGATTGATGTAGAAGTAGTCCAATGAAAACCTAAGAAAAAGATAATAAGATATGCTTAGTCGTGGTGATTTGACAGAAGAATGATATATAAGTAAATGTATCTGCGCAATAAAACGAGCTTTCCGGATAACTCACATTGAGTCGTTCCTGATTTCTCCAGTCCCGTCCCGCAACTGGCGCCCGAACAGGGACCCGAGGAATGAGCAGGACTCACGCTCGGGGAAGCTAAGAAAAGCTCGCCTCTGCAAAGAGTAGGAGCTCGGCAGAGAGAAGGACGAGAGCAACAGCAGGGTACCGTTATGGGAAGCTGGAGTGAAAACCCGGGTAAGAAAAATGGAAAAAGAGGTAACCCAATCGCTATTGTTATGCTTTTAAGAAAAGCGAGGATTGGACATAAGTAAAAAGACTTTGGGCTCCCTATATGCTTGGGGGTATGCCAAAGGACATTTTAAAGACCCTAATACGTTGTTTGATGTAACGGAGTGGAGAAAGTGTGGGGACTCTCTGTGGGACAATGTTATTGACGGTGATAAAACGGCGAAAAGATTGCAAAAACCGTGGCGGGAGGTAAACAATGCCCCTCTTCCCCCGCCCCCCCCGCCCCCCTCCCCCCGCGCGCCGCGGCAGCGGCTGGAGCGGCGGCCGGCGGCGGGGCCGTGCCCAGCGCAGCGTAGCGGCGCGATCGGCATTCCACAACCCCCCCCGCCTCTCCCCCCGCCCCCCCATTTCCCCGCGCGCTGTGGCAGCAGCCGGAGCGTTCGCGGCTTCAAGGCCCTCGCCACCGGGAGCGTTTCCTGCCGGAATCAGAGTGTTGGACCGAATGCCTGTTCCGTCCCCCCCACCTATTACAGCGGCGAGAGAGAGGTGTCTGGGACAGAAGAAGAGGCAATGGACACAGACGAACAATGGCCCGTTCCGCCGCCGCCCTCCCCCCCACCGCCTGAACCAAATGTTCCTGAAACATCTGACCCACACCTGAACCACCTCACCTGAGTGCGAGATTTCAAACGGAGCGTGGTTGGGGGGTGGGCAGGCTGGGACAGGAAATGGAAAGGGGGCCGGGGTAAAGAGAAAATGTGACTATGATTTAGTCTGACTCAGATTAAGACTAAACTGTAGGTAAAATATCTCAAAATAACTCCAAAAAAAAAAAAAAAAGGGGAAAAACAGTTGAGCATAAGCTGCTTTTTGTGGGGAGAATTAACAGTAGTTGCAAACATAATTTTTCAGACCTTCTGGAATAAACATTTAAGCAAGCAACAATGTTAAGATAAAAACATCACAGTACCTGTAATACTATTTTGCAGCAGAGCAGTTTTTATGAAGCAATCACAGTAAAACAGGGTGCAAATGAGCCATATATGCAATTTCTAGATCGGTTGCAAAATGCACTTGATAGGGCACCTTTATCTGATCCTGGGCGAGAAGCATTACTCATGTCTTTAGGTGTTGAAAATTCTAACCCAACCTGCAAGCGTATTTTACAGAGTCTGCCTAAAAACTCCAGTATTGCTGAAATGATGGATGCTTGTTCCGGGGTAGGAACACCTGAAGAGCATGCTGGTTTCACGGCCTCAGCTTTTCCTGCGGCTATCCGACCCTTGGTAACGACATTTGGATAGTTCCCATGGTCCTTTAAAAGGAGGGGATGACTTTGCCTTTTGGCTTTCCTCCAAGGTGCGATCGGCCTTGTGGGGGGAGCCCTTGGGTAAACAAACCCCAGGTGCCCCACATTGGATAAATGAGTGCCAGGTGTCCTGCTTTGGGGACAGGGGCTGGGTCCATTTGTGGAAAGAGTAGAGTGTCTGTCTGTGAGGTGGACACACTTTACAGAGTTTTCCTGTTGGGGAAGGACCTCCTGACTCTCCCCGCAACTGGGCCCCGGTCAGGTTTGGCATTTGCAAATGGGGCTTCGTGGGAAAACAATATGGGACTACTTCTATATGATGAGCCTATTGGTTGTCTCCATCTCTTCTGTGGGAGACTTTGTTTCTTTGTTAATTCCACCTATTATTGAATTCCACCTGTTATTGGTCGCTATTGTGTTAATGATTGTACTTTGTGTTTTCAAAAAGGCAACAAGCAACAAGACGTCATGAAGAACGTATGGCTGGCTCAAGAAGAAAAAGGGGAAATTGTAGAAATGCATTTAAAAGAGAATGACCATATAGTGAACCAGCCATACGGGATGTTGGCCTAGGCAGGTAGCCACATTCTGGAAGCTGCTTCAAAGGAAGAAAAAATAAGAAAGAGCAATGACTGCTTCACTAGGGAATGCAGGAGTGAACAGATGGGAGTGACCAATTGGACATTGTGTGAGAAGAACTTAAGAACCAACGGGAACTGAACTGAGCTGCATGTTTGCCTTGTACTAGAGACTTTTAACCAATTAAATAATGCGTGACCGCGTGTAGGGAAAGAAAAATTGTAAAAAAGGGACAGACAGAATTAACAGAAGATTTAGATAGCGTTAGGCATGCTGTGTTGCAAAATAGAGCTGCTGTTGATTTTTTGCTTTTAGCACAAGGCCATGGATGTGAAGATTTTGAAGGGATGTGCTGCTTCAATCTAAGCGATCATGGGGAATCAATTCACCAACAACTGCAGTGGCTTAAAGAACACACTTAAAAGGTTCAAAAGGAGACAAGCTGGTTTGATTCATGGTTACAAAAAATATTTGGCAGTCTGTCCCCATGGTTACTTGGTTTGATCAAAGAAGGCATTCGCTGGGTAATCATAATTGTCTTGTTGTTAATTGGGCTAGGAATAGTATGGAAGCTAATAACAAAACTAGTCACTAGTCTAATGCATAAAGTTCTGTTCGTGCAAAAGGAAAAAGGGGGAATTGTGGGAGTTTGGCTTGTGAGTAACGGACATGGAGTGTTAGAGCAGGTGCACGAACAGGCTACTGTGCAGGCGCTAGCGGCCAAGATTAGGCCTCAAGGACGTACTGTCCTTGCAGAGTAGTACAAGGAACTAAGTTACATAAGATAGGGAACTAACAGGCAAGGCGGAGAATATGATAATTAGAAGCTGAAGCATAGGTTAAAAGTTAATGATTGATGTAGAAGTGGTCTAATGAAAACCTAAGAAAAAGATAATAAGATATGCTTAGTCGTGGTGATTTGACAAAAGAATGATATATAAGTGAATGTATCTGCGCAATAAAACGAGCTTTCCGGATAACTCACATTGAGTCGTTCCTGATTTCTCCAGTCCCGTCCCGCACAAGCAGTGTGTAACAGTAGCTCAAGGTACTTTGTTCTTACTGCCAAACACAGAATGAGCTTCTTACATTTTATCTAACCTTGTTTTATACAGAATATCCTCTTAAACGGGACTAACACTACCTGAGATATATTTACATTTATACTGGAAGATTAAAGATGCAATTTGTAAGCCAAAAGATTTTTTAAAATTATCTCACACTTTGGTTTTTAAAACCATCCCAGAGAGATCACGGTACTATTTTTATGCCAGTCCCTCTGTACGTGACAGCAACATCATAAACCTGCTTCTTAGCTATGAAATGTGAAATGTTTGTCATGTTATTGGCATGAATGCACCAGTCAACACATTTCTGCAAAGATGATGACACATGCAATGAATAATTTCTTTTTCTGTTGTTTTCTTGTTACCCACTGGCCAATGTATGTTCAGCATTGCTTTCTGTGTCTGATCTACATAGTACTTAGAGCTGTTACAGCAGACAGTTAAGATTAAGTTGTACTGATTCATGATCATACTGGAAATCCCCAGTTTGGTATTTAGTGCTTCACAGAGTCATGGCTATGGCAACACTGAGGAAGGAGAGGACCAAGAACTGAGACTTTGAAATGCGTGGGATGAGATTTTGCAAAAATAGGGTGTTTTTTAACATTGTAGAACTGCAAAACCCGCTAGTTAGAGCGTTACTGTCCCTTTCTATGCCTACTTCCACACTATGTGTAACAGGCTTACTGCTGTGAGAGACTACACCAAGGGCTGAAAGTACTTTCCTACTCTTTTAATCTGATGTACCTATTAAAGTACTTACTATGTTAATTCCAGAAGGCTGAAGACTCTCAAATGAATGCTCATGCATATTTAAAGCCTCGTTGTCAAGAGATGCCTCCTATCTTCTGAAATTGTATCTGCCCTGAGCTACAAAAGTGCAATTTCCATTTAGTTTGTCTGAGGCGTGTCAAAGGGGTACAATATTATACAGTGCAGAACTGGCATGCACTGTATTTCATATATTCTTCCCTTTATAGAAAAATCACACACAGTAAATGTTTTTCTGTTGACTTGGGATAGTGGGAGCAAACCAGATGGCATAAAGACAGACCACAGTGTGCATGCATACTATTGAAGCTGATCAGTTCTTTTCTTTCTCTTTTATTTCCTGCTCATTATTGTCAAGGTTTGGGGATGGGCCAGCCACTAAATGGAAGACAGATGCTCTTCATTAACCCCTTTCCCTTCCCAGACAGGGGAAGGGAAAGAAGGGAGAAAGTCTTATGGGTTGGAAAAAAACTAAAACAGCTTTAATGAAAGAATAACAATAAAAAGAAAATATATTAATAAGAAAAATAATGAAATATATACAAATATATACAAAACAAATATCAAGCTTCCCCCCCTCGATTGCATGCTCCCCCACCCCTCCCTGATGATGCTCACGTCACCACTGGTACTGCAGAGCAGCTCTGGGAAGATTTCAGGCTGGGCTCCTGAACTCAGCAGCAGACAGGAACTGGATTCAGGAATGCATGGATCAGGATCGGAGACAAAAGAATGGACAGAGTCCTACCAGGATGCTGACCATGGAAGAAGAGAGTTTGCCCCTTGTAATCCCTCAACTTTATACTGAGCTTGACATGTATGGGATGGAATACTTTGTTGGTCAGTTTGGGTCACCTGTCCTGTCCACTCCTCCCCACAGGTGCCACCTTTTTGCACCCTTAAACTAAGGGGGGCCCCAAGGCAGCACTGAAAGAATTCAGCAGTGACCTTGGTTTCTGGAAGATTAAGTATAAGCAAGAGCCTTTCTGCACACCATTGTACTGAGAGCTCAGTATTAATGATAAACATCAAGCGTTAACACTTCTAGGAGCAGACACTGTCTGAAAAACATGTTAACTTCAGAAAGTGCAGTCTTAGAAGAGACTTAACTGAAAAATAAAATCACTGAAAGGAAAAATTGGTTCTGTTTTAGTCAAACCAGGACAGTTATGCAAGGAGCAGACATACCACACCTACGAGCACAGTGTGAATACTTATACTAATAGGTTTTCCTCAAAGTATTCTTTAAAAAATATTAATTTGCTCAAACTATGTGTGCACAGGGTAAATAAATCACTTTAACTAAAATCCTGCAGAGTTTGACTCAAAATCCTATCAGAGGTCATATTCACAACAGTTTTCAAAGAGATGCAACTGACATGAACAAAGCAATATCAACTTCAACTTGTACCCGCTGAGGAATGAGAGGTACTAATATAGTTTCGATGGATATGGCATACTTATGTATTAAGAAATAGGAACAGAAAGACACCCTGGTGGCAGTCCTTCTCTACAGTGCTCAAATGACACTGAGCACACTTTGTAAGTCTTTTTAATGGCTAAAGTGTCCTGCAATTAGAGCAATGCCACCATTTTAAACTGCTGTAGCAGAGGAGACTTGGCTTATTATAACATTATGACAGTAGTATTTTCTACAAGTTGCATTGTTTATTTGTTTCCATGCGATGCAGGTGCCAAAGAGTTTAACACAGATTACCATCTAAAGGACAGAAGCATGCTTTTTTGCAGTGTTTACACACTGCAGAAGTTTCAGTCCATAAACATGATGAGCATCTGAATATGAAAGGGTTTTGTCATTGTATCAGATCAGGTACATTTATAATGTGATGTGTGCTCCAGTCTTTTGCAATAAACAGAGGAAGTGATCGTTGTAACAGAACCTAAAGAAAAGGCAAAGCTATGACCTCTGGGGAACACTGAGACATTTTCACTGTGTGCCTTAATGTTAAAATAGAGAAATGTATTAAAAAATTGCTTTTCCATTTGGTTTCAAGGAATTTCTGTAAGCTTTAGCTACCTTTCCGATATTTTTTATTTAAGGAATAACACACTACTTAGCAGATACAAATGCAGATGTGGATGTAAAATATTTTTAATATTATTAATTATTTTATTATTCATATTAATTTGGACATTCCTTAAAGATATTGAAGTGCTTAAATAAAATGACTGCCAGTAAGAACAAGAACCTAGGCTTTGTTCCTTGGGGACAAAAAAATTCTTCTAGTCTGTTTCCTGGTGATTTGTTTGGTCACAACTGATTGTATTGGTGACTTGTTCCAGCTTGAAGCTTAGGAATTTTGCAGGGGGGACTATGTCTTGAGAGCTGAGAACATGTATGAAACTTCTTGCATTTCACCACAGCTGATGGTCAGGTTGTCAATCCTAAATGACAGTTATAATAACTTATGGAAAAAGTAAAGAAAAAAAATGAAAAAAACACTCAATTAGGCACAAGAACCAAAAAGATTTGGTGTTGGAGATCTGTAGATGGAAAGAAATCTGGACAGGAGATCAGGAACAACACTGACACTCTGCAGAAGCATATCTATATGAGTGAAACTTCGTATTTAGAAATAATTGATCAGCCTGTCACTGTAATGTTTATAAAATTACCTGTTCCTTGCCATGACTGAGGATATGAATTTGTTTCAAGGTCCAGAATCAACTTTAAATGCTAATGCTGTCTCAAATCCTATGACTAGTTATTCATTTACATTATGCAGAAGATTGAAATAGTCCTGAGAACTCAGGCTGGAACCCAGATTTCTTATACTGCATTTGAGCATTCATTTCTTTCTCATTCACTTCCTTGTGCATTTGCTATCCTCTGAGGCTTTCTGTCCCCTGGTTAATCTGGGGACTCTGGCCAGAAGCCAGGGGCTGGTTTCCCCAGACTGGACTGCTTCTGTGCATAAGCAGGAGTCTGAGTTCACAAACCTGAGGAACTCTGAAGTTCAAAGTGTTGACACCAAATTAAGCGATGAGTCCTAGGGAATAAGCTTCCTTAATAACTGTGTTGCATTTTCCAGCAACATGTACACATGCCACCAAAACCCCATCCTAGGTGCCAAAGAAAACACTCTGAAGGTTACCTGGCCTCAGCAAGATTTCAAAAACAGAGTTTGTTGAGACCTTCAGTTTCACAAATCTCTTTTGATCACAGCAGAGAAATTTCTTATGGGTTTAGGTCATCTTCTCTTACCGGTACGTATGAAGAAAGACACAATTCCTTTTACTTTCATATATGGTTCCCCTAAATCACTGCTTGTGGAGAGGAAGAGTTTGAGTCAGAAGGAAGATAAAACAAATCAAATGAGTAGTAGCACATTTAATTAGAAAAGTCAAAGACAGATTAAGGAAATGGGTTCTGCTCCCCAAATACCCTAGCTTTCTACCCCTGGCCAATTGCTAATAGAACACTTATTTGTTGTTTATTTTTCAAGCCATAGATAAGGAAGGTATACATTTATGAATGTTGCACTCCTTTCTAAATTCATTTACAAGTGTGTCTATACAAATTTGCAGATATGTAAACAACTGCATGTTTACCTGAGGTGAATCTAATAATTGTTTAATGTATTCTAAAGCAAAATAACCTTTTCAAGCCAGTGCCACATCCGAGTCTAATGCTTGCTGACAGACTCTATTTTGGCAATTATTTTTAAAGGTCTGTTTCTCTTCATTTTATTATTGCATGATAAAGTCAAGCCCTAAGGCATCCAATTTCTGAGTTAAATGATGAAATATAGTAGTTACTGAAGAGGCCTAAATTAAAAAGATAGAACTGATATTATGTTTGAAAAAAAAAACCCACCTCTGTGCAGAGTAGTTTTTTAGAAACTTGGGCTCTACACACTAGTAAGTACAATGTGACAGTATTTTATTGACAGCCCATGCTTTACAGCTCAGTTTCTATGCCTTTTAGTTGTACTAGATGGTAAGGTACATGTTGTTACTGAATGCAAGAGAGAATATTAACCCCTCTGACTTTGTGCTGTTTAGAGCCACTTGGTTGTTAGCAGACTTGGTAGGAAAGGTATTGACAAAACTACTGAGAAAGGCAGCAAGATGTCAAACCAGCATCAGTTATGCCGAGGGTAAGAGGATGCAAGCTATTGATTAAAAGCCTCCTCATTTTGGAATTGCAATGATAGAGATAGAACTGTGAACAGAAAAGCTGTCTATCATTTCAAAACAGACCTTTTTGTCCAATAAAGAACCATGAAATAACTAATCTAAGCTCAAAGCCATGCTTCACTAATTGCCCAGACATTTCTAACACCAGGGGAAAAGTATTTAAAGCAGAACACTATTTCATTTTCCTAGGACTGCTTACTTACATTTTATGGAGAAGTCTTAGGACTGAATGGTATTGTGCAATATACGGATGTAAGTCTTTCTGGATACATAAAATATATTACAGTGTCAATAGGAAACTAGTAATCAGTATACATAGAAATCTTTTGAATTATAGATGTGAGAAAGAGGCCTGGGATAGCAGCAATAATACTAGCTTACACAAGCTATTCAAAATAAACAGTACCTAGTAGCAGCATTGCAGCATAACTACTAAACGGCCTGTGAGTTATATAAATACTGCCTTTAGGGAAAAGAAGCTTATTGATTACCTTGGCCTTTATGGACAAGTATCATTGTTAGTTACTGGTGTACTGGAAATAATCAGAAGCATCAGAAATGGGAAGCATCCAACCATGCATAAATTCCTTCACTGTCTATATAGAAATTAGTAATTTATTCAGTTTATAATCAGTGGTAAAAAAATGGGAATTCTAGATTGTGCTATGTGTCATGTTAGAGAAGGTATCTTAAAATAAATCAGATGAATAATTCTTGTGTTCTTTGATGGCAATGGGATACCTGCTGTGGATATCTACATTATAAACATACTTGAAGGGAATGTGATGAATTCTAACTTCAAATACAACAGAAATGAGTGGTATGTGCACATATATGTGTGTGACATAGCAAGAAATGGAAAACATACCTATTTTAGGAAGCACACACTTTTACCACATGAACACTTGTTCATGCTGAGTGACTGCTTTTCTGCAATTCCATTAGTATGAATGTATGTTTTAAAAGCTTTTGCTACTTCACTGCCAATTACTAGCACCTCTTTTTCAGGTAAACAGAAGTATAACTTTCAAAATATGTGAATTAAGCCTTCCAATTTGTTCAGTCATTAAAAGAATTGAGCCATAGTGCGATGTTCTGGTTTGAGCATTGTGCTTCAAAAAAAGATGCAGAGCAGCCAAAGAGATGAGAGGAGAATAATGAGACTATCTAGAAACATGCCACATGTGCAAAAAGGAATAATGCGGTTCAGTTGTGGCAAGACACATTTAGGGTAGGCAGTAAGGAAATACTTCATAACAATAAAGATGATGAAGTACTGCCAGTGTAAGCTCAGGTGTCTTCGTTAAAAGTTTTTAAGTGGTCAATCAAGCTGCTGTCATAAATGCTTTATCTCTAATTGATCTTGCATTGAAGATAATAGCAAATGGATTACATGACCTCAGTCCTTTCAGGTATATCATCTATGAGGCATATCTGCTTGTTTTGCCAATTAGTAGACCCAGTACAAAAGACACAGCCAGCAGCAGAACAACAATCCAGTGAGTAAGTTCTATTTCACGTAAAGGACTCAAAATATAGGGGATTGCCAGGGGTACAAACAAGTTAGATAGATCACAAATAATAGATATCAACCCCAGCGACCCCAGGAATGACATAGTATCACTCATAATAGATGGAACAAGCAGAGACACAAGATAACCCACAGAGAAAATGGGAGACAACCAGGACAATAGGGTGGTTACATATGATAGAAGTAACCCCATGTTGCCTCCCCACAAAGCCCGCGTTTGTACGTGCCAGACCCGACTGCGATCCAGTTGCATGAGGAGTCAGGAGGTCTTTCCCAAACAGGAAAACTCTGTGAAGTGCATCTACTCCACAGACAGACTCTCAAACCCACCCTGCAAGTGGGCCCAGCTTTTATCCCCAAACAGGACACCTGGCACTCGTTATCAAAATGCAGGGCACCTGGGGCTTGTTTACCTGAGGGCTCTCCTTGCAAGGCCGGTCACACCTTGGAGGAAAGCCAAAAGGCAAACTCATCCCCTCCTCTTAAAGGGCCATGGGAACCACCCATATGTCAACCTTAATTCAGGGCTGGGGGTTCAGACCCCAGCACTTCACTGCTAAACCCCATATTACGCTTTCCAGAATCAAAGAGAATCAGATCATCTCCTGATCTCCAGCAATTCAACTATCATCAACAAGGATAGACTATGAATGTACTTCAACAAAAATAAATAATCTATTTGAAGAAGAAGAAACAGGATTCATTTTTTAATTGGACTTATCAGTCATAGATTTGTAACAAAATTCAGGTTGGAAAGGACCTTTGGACATCATCTAGTCCAATTACCTCCTCCAAGCAGGTACGTATGTGCACCAGGAGGCTCTAATTGCCCTCATGACTCTGTAACTGTCATTCTCTGCAACCTCTTTGCCCAAGGATCATCTGTCTGTGTCAAAGTCAGATATGATATAGCACAACTGTGAAACCCTGATTCAGACTGTTGTGAAGACAACTAAGTTGTGAAAAAGAGCAATGAGAAGCCTCATCTGGGTTTTCTACCCATGCACCCCATGCACACTGGCTCACAAGCTGCATTCCAACTTGAGGCCCTTGCTTTTCATCCTTCCTTGAGCTACAATGTATGCATGCTGTGCATGGTCTTGAACCTTCTTGATCCTGGCCTTGTTGCCTTGACCTGGCTTGACCTCAAACATGTTTTGTCACTACAGCCTTCCCTGGTGATCACTGGATGAACCTGGTTACCATCCCAGATGTGCTCTCCTCTTCTCATTTGGATACAGTGGAACTGTCCCCCCTTCTCTGCAAGGGAACAACTCATCTGCAAGAGGCAATGTGTGCACATTCCCTCTTGTCCTGTCAGTGGGCACCACTGAGCAGAGTCAGTCTTGGCAGTAAACACCAAGACAAAGGAACAACAAGGCCATAGTGGTAGAAAGTGCTCCACAGTGGAGCAGGGACTGCAGCCCATGGATAAGCCCATGCTTGAAGAGATACAACCATACAGCCTGTGGACCATGAAGAACGCATGCCAAAGGAGGTGCATCAATGAAGGGACTGCAGACTGTGGAGGACCACTGTCAGAGCAGAGGAAACCAATAAGAAGGAAGGCACAGTGGAAAAAAAGAGTAAGGAACAAGTAGCTGCAAAAAGAAACTACTACATAGTGACCCCAACCTCCTGCACTGCCCATTGCCTCAACGAAGGGATCGAGGGGACTGGAGACTAGGAAGGGGGCAGAAGTGAAGCTGAGAATGGGAAAGGGGTGTTGGGGGGTTTTTAGCAAGCAATGGTCATGTGAGCAATCCAACCTTCGAGCCTGACCCGGATGCTGAAGCAGGATGGGAAGTTGGGAAAGGTGTGACGGTGTGAATGCATGCTTTAAGGTCGCAAATCAATTTATGCCACGCTAGTGCTGTTAGCCAATTAGTAGTGAGAAGAGTCTCGTGAAGAGTCTTGTGACTTAGTGCTCTGTCTATATAAACCGGGTTGTAACGCCATTAAAGTGCCTTTCACAAGATTTATTGGTCTCTATGTGATTGCTTGCCATGACTTCCCGCAACTGGCACCCGAACAGGGACCCTCAGGACCGCTGCTAGAAGCTGATGCTGTCAGCGTGAAGAAAAGCAGATGGAGAGGGTGGAAAGCCGACCGAAAGTTGTCGCTGCCCTGGCGACAGTCGTTCCGCAGTGCCCAGCGGACGGAGACGGTGCGCACCAGAGGACAACTGGTCCTGTTCTGAATCTCACTAAAGGTTAGTGAGCGGTCGGGGAGGAGATGGGGTTTACGCTTACCAAAGTGAAGGAAGCGGTAATTAAGCTCCTCCAAGATATGCTCTCTGTGAGAGGAATTTCTTATGACGCACAAGCCCTGAAGGGTCTGCTGCAGTGGGCACGGGACAGAAACCGGGGTAAACACAGCGTTTGAGCTGTCTGCCTGGGAAGCCATAGGCAGGAGTCTGTGGGATGAAGTTAGCAACGGAGGAAAGAGTGGCAAAGAAGCCTATAAACGTTCAGTGCTGTGGAAACAAATAAGAGAGACTTTGCGCACAATGAAAGGGGAACGGGCTGCTGCTGCTGCTGCACATGCGGCTTTGACTCCCGGAGAGGAGAAAAAAGGGGGGGCCGACCCTGCACCCATGGCGGTTTCGTCTCCTTTTAATCCTTTCGCGCAGAATTTCGCGATTCCAGGTCCTCGGGGCTCCACCTCCCGAGTTAAACGTTCCACCCCTAACCCGCCACCGCTGCCGCCGGCGCCGCCCCCTGCTTCACCTGGCGGAGCTCTGCCAGGCAGCGCCTCGCTTCTCAGCCTGAAACAGACTGAGACGAATGCGGAAGTAGCAACAAAGACAAAACCAGAAGTGGGTGGGCCATTATGCAGACCAGGGGCGGGTACTTATCCACCGCTCCCTTTTTCGCCGGCCCTGTCATCCCCGCCCTCGGGTGACGATACCAGCCCCGAGGACAACCCCGACCGGCCCTCCCCATCAGTGGACGAATGCATGAGAGATGTGATGGCACGCCTCAGCGAGCTGGAATTACAACATCACACCCTAGTTGAAAAAACAGCAGCTGCTGCTTCACTGGACAGATCTAAACTTTTCAACCCCTTCACGCCAGAAGGCGTTTCCCCACAAGCTTCAGCTCTGCAACCGTCTACCCCGCCGCTGCCGCCTCCAGAGCATCTCTTCGCCGGAGCCAGAGATCCTCAGGAATCCACTCAGCGCTGGAGAGGAATCATCAAAGATGCAATTGTTGAGGGGTCTTTTCTTCCGCAGGCTTTCCCTGTTATTTTATCCCCAACAGGTCAAAAGTGGGAGTCTTTTGATTGGAAAATGCTAGAAAAAGCTCGGTCTGCCATTGCGCAGTATGGGTTGCAGTCACAGCTCACTCAACAAATAATTCGCTATATTTTCACTGCTGATTTGTTGATTCCAGCTGATAGTAGGTTGCAAATGTTTTGCTTACTCCATCACAACAGCTCATGTTCCAAAGAACTTGGCAGAGATTGTGTGATGAGGAGCAAGCTAAACCGCGCCAACAAAATGACCCATTATATAGAATTCAGGCCCAAATGCTAATGGGTGTGGGCCCTTTTGCCTCTGTACAAATGCAGTCTCAATTTTCAACAGAAGTTCTGCAGTTATCTCAACAACTAGCACTGCAGGCCATTTTTTCAGTGCATGAGCCAGGGAAGCCCTATGGGTTCACGCATGTCAAGCAAGGGCCAAATGATAGCTATGCACAGTTTGTAGACAAATTATATTCTGCCATTGATAATCACCCTGATCTTAATGAGGCCATGAAACAGCAAATGTTTAAAATGCTGGCCTTTGATAATGCCAATGAAAAAACCAAACGGGTCTTAGGGACGCTACCAAAACATTCAGAGGTAGCTGATATGATTGAATTGGCTGAACGCACCATGCAAATGAATAATGCGGCCTATGTTGCTGCTGCTTTGCAAGGAACTATCGCTCCTACTGTGAAAGGAGTCATTGCCCCCTTGTTAAAACAAAAAAAGGGAGGCATAGAGAAAAAAAGAAGTGTTTTAATTGCGGCAAATTAGGTCACTGGAAAATTCAATGTAAAGCTTTAAAACGATCAAAATGGTGTATTCATTGTCAAAAGGATAGCCGTAACACATCAGAATGCAACGGTAAAGGTAAGGGAAACGGGAACAGGAGCGCCACGCCCTCTTGCGCGATGACACAAATGCAGGGGGCTTGGGCAGCATCCCAACAGCAAAAGGATGCCTCGATACCATTCCCTCCACCACAGCTGGAAGTGCCGGAGTGGATGTGGAACAGCCATAGACACCACTCTACAAGACACCGGAGTGCGTCTAATAGATAGCAATATTCAAGGGCCATTAGGTCATGGTCTTAGTGCCTTATTGCTAGGGAGATCTTCAACCTCTAGACGGGGTATTTTTGTTTTGCCTGGAGTAATTGATGCTGATTTTGTAGGAATTGTAAAAATAATGGTTTATTTGTTAACACCACCTGCTTTTATTCCAAAAGGTAGCCGCATAGCTCAACTGGTTCCTTTTAAATATTGTGTTCCTCAACCGGGTATAGCAGAACGAGGAGACAGGGGATTCGGCTCAACAGGATCGCCACAAGTATCTGGACATATTGTTCCTTCACACAGCCCTTGGAACACACCAATCCTCACTATTCCCAAAAAAGGTGGGAAGTGGAGATTGTTGCATGATTTACGGGCAGTTAATGCAGTCATGGAAAATATGGGATCCTTGCAGCCGGGTTTGCCATCTCCTGTTATGCTGCCCGAGGACTGGGATTTACTGATTATTGACTTGAAAGATTGTTTTTTCACAATTCCACTGTGTAAAGACGATGTAGAAAAGTTTGCCTTTTCGGTTCCCTCTGTTAACAAGGCCGAACCGGCAGAAAGATATCATTGGCTGGTCTTGCCTCAAGGCATGAAAAATTCTCCTATCATGTGCCAGGCATTTGTTGCCTGGGCCTTAGGACCAATTCGAAAGAAATATCTGCAATTGATAATTTATCACTATAAGGATGAGATATTAATTGCTGGAAAACATTTGCAAAGAGAAACCATTTTAATAGCGATGACCAGAGAATTAGAGAAGAGGGGGTTAAAAATTGCCCCGGAAAAAAAAAAAAAAAGAAAAAAAATTTCAACAGCAACCACCTTGGAAATATTTAGGCTGGATCATCACAGGAAATAGTGTCAGGCCGCAAATACTAGAAATCAAATCAGACATCAAAACTCTCAATGATATCCAGAAGCTGGTTGGCGATATTCAGTGGGTAAGAGGTATCTGTGGCATAACAAATGATGATTTAAAACCTTTAATTCAGTTATTAGGCACCTCTACTCAAGCTAACAAAAAACGTGAGCTTGGTCCTGAACAACAGTGTGCACTGAGCAAAATCAGTGACAAAATATCTCAGTGTCATGCAGCTCGATTTAATCCTCAGTATCCTATTGTCCTTATGATTGTCAGTTCACAACAAGGTAGAGATTGGCCACTTGCCCTTATCATCCAATGGGTGCAGGAAGGGCCAAATCCTTTACGCATTTTGGTAAAAATAAGTTTATATTGAATTTGTTACTGAATGACAGTTATTAGGTAGCGATCCCACGCCCAAAAAAGAAGTCAAGTAATAATAAGAGGCTATTTTAACACCATAGATGTCAGAACCAGATCCGCAGATGTCCTAGGTTGACATATGGGTGGTCCCCATGGTCCTTTAAGGAGGAGGGAACAAGTTTGCCTTTTGGCTTTCCTTCAAGGTGCGGCCAGCCTTGTGGGGGGAGCCCTTGGGTAAACAAGCCCCAGGTGCCCCACATTGGAAAAATGAGTGCCAGGTGTCCTGTTTTGGGGACAGGGGCTGGAGCCACTTGCGGAAGGGTGGAGTGTCTGTCTGTGAGGTGGACGCACTTTGCAGAGTTTTCCTGTTGAGGAAGGACCTCCTGACTCTCCCTGCAACTGGGCCCCGGTCAGGTTTGGCATTTGCAAATGGGGGCTTCGTGGGAAAACAATATGGGACTACTTCTATATGATCAGCCTATTGACTTGGTTGTCTCCCATTCCTTCTGTGGGAGACTTTCTTTGTTAATTCCACCTATTATTGAATTCCACCTATTATTGGTCGCTATTGTATTAATGATTGTACTTTGTGTTTTCGAAAAGGCAACAAGCATGATTAAAGATACCATGAAGAACGTATGGCTGGCTCAAGAAGAAAAAGGGGGAACTGTAGGAATGTATTTTAAAAGAGAATAACCATATAGTGAACCAGCCATACAGGATGTTGGCATAGGCACGTAGCTGCATTCTAGAAGCTACTTCAGAGGAAGAAAAAATAAGAAAGAGCAATAACCGCTTGCAGGAGCGAGCAGATAAGAGTGACCAATTGGACACTGCGTGAGAAGAACTCAGGAATCAACGAGAGCTGAACTGACTTGCATGTTTGCCTCGTCCTAGAGACCTTTAAGAAATTAGATAATGCGTGACCGCATGTAGGGATAGAAAACCTGTTTAAAAGGGACAGACAGAATTAACTGAAGATTTAGATAGTGTTAGGCATGCTGTGTAGTAAAATAAGAACCGCTGTTGAAATTTTTCTGTTATTAGCCCTAGGTTAACGTTGTAAAGATTTTAGATGAAATGCATTGCATGAATCTGTCTAACCATTCTTTCTCTATTCATAAGCAACTGCAGCAATTAAGAGAGAATATGAAGAAACTCACCGTCATAATTTCCTCGTTGTTCCCATCATTTGTTTGGATTGCTCAAAATTAAGAAGGGGGATTTGTTGGGGGTTTTTTAGCAAGCAATGGACATGTGAGCAATCCAACCTTCGAGCCTGACCCAGATGCTGAAGCAGGACGGGGAGGTGGAAAAGGTGTGACAGTGTAAATGCATGCCTTAAGGTCGCAAATCAATTTATGCCACGCTAGTGCTATTAGCCAATTAGTAGCTAGAAGAGTCTCGTGAAGAGTCTTGTGATTTAGTGCTCTGTCTATATAAAGCAGGTTGTAAGGCCATTAAAGTGCCTTTCACAAGATTTATTAAGTCTCTATGTGATTGCTTGCCATGACTTCCATCAGCTGTGGTATTTTCTTTAATTGATTAAATGTTTGTCTTCTTTGTTTTCCAGTACTGGATCCGTACTCAAACGTTTCAAATCAAGTTAAATTTCTTCAAGTCAAGTCTAGTTTGTCCATGACAGTAACTGGTGACTGCACTGTCTTTATTTTGATCCATGAGGTTTTTTGCTGCTTTTTCCTACTTTCTCCCACATCTCACTGTATGTGTACATGGGAGGAGTGGACGAGCAGCTGTGTGAGTGTTTGACTGCTAGCCAGGGCTAATCCACCACACTAATGTAGCCCAGGATGCTGTTGGCCTTCTTTGTTACAAGAATGTGCTGCTGGCTCATGGTCAGCTTGTTTTCACTGGGACCCCAATGACTTTCTCTGCAGAACTGTTTTCCAGATAGTCAGCTCCTGTGTGTACCAGTGCATGAGGTCATTCGTCTTCAGACTGAGGTCATTGCACTTCCCTCTTGAACTTTATGAGCTATCTCTCGTCTCCAGCATGTCCTCATCTCCCTGAATGGCAGCACAACCATCTAGTGTATCAGCTATTCCTTCTAGTTTTGGATCATATTCACACTTGCTAAGAGTGCACTCTGTCCCATCATCTAAGCCATTAATGAAGACGTTAAATAGTATTGGCCCCAGTATCAGCCCCTGAGGTACATCACTAGTAACTTTCCTCCAAATGGACTTGTGCCACTGATCACAGCCCTCTGGGCTTGGCTGTTCAACTAGTTTTTAATTCACTTCACTGTCCATTTATCTAACCCTTATTTTGTCAGCTAATCTATGAATATGTTATGGAACATGGTGTCAAAAGCTTTACTAAAGTCAAGGTAAACAATACCCACTGCTTTCTCCTCATCCACCAACCTAGTCTCCTCACTGTATAATGCTATCAGGTTGATTAAGCATGATTTCCTTTTCATAAATCCATGCTGACTACTCCTGATCACCTTCTTATGCTTCACCTTCTTGTGGTTCTAGTGACTCAGCACTTGTAGCTGCAACCCATCAGGCCCAAGGGATTTATGTGTGTTCAGTTTGTTTAAGTTCTCCCTAACATGGTTCTCCTCCATCAATTCTTCCTTTTTCTAGACTCTCCTCTGGTCTCAGGGGCCTGCGATTCCTGAAGGCTGGTCTTATCAGTAAAGACTGAAGCAAAGAAGGCACTGAGTACCTTGATCTTTTCCATATCCTTTGTCAGCAGTTCCCCTTTTCTATTCAGCACTGGGGACAGCTTTTTCTTAGTTTTCCTTTTGCTGCATATGTACTTGCATAATCCTTTATTTTTGTCCTTGCCAGATTCAATTCCAGGTCACCCTTGGCTTTCTTAACCCTAACTCAGCATGATCAGACAGCAACTCTTGCAGAGCAGCCTGCTCATGCTGCTCCCTGGCACTGAGCTAACTTCCAAGGTTGGAGCAGGTTGCTCAAGGACTTGCCCAGTTGAGATTCTGCACTCTGTGCAACCTGTTCCTGTGCTTAACTGCTCTCACTGTGAAGACTTTTTTGTGCACCTCCAAGAAGAGTCTAGCTCCATCTTCTCTAACCCCTTTTCAGTAGGGGATAACCCCCTTAGCTAAAACAAATTAAGTTTCGCAGCCCCTTTTCCTATGTTATATACTCCAGGCCCATAAACACCTTAACGGCCCTTCACTGGATTCTCTCCAGTTTGTTGATGTTTCTCTTGTACTCAGATACCCATACTGGGCAATCTGTTTGATGACAAAACATTTAAAATGATAGTCATCTTCAAAATTTTCTCCTCTTCTGAGCAATTATTTTAATTAATGAAAATAACTTCTGACATTACTAAAGGAAAAACCATGCTGACATACAACAATAAAAATTTAAACAATCTAATCTTTCTAGCTAGCCATCCTCATTTCCATAGGACTGTGATGAGATAGGTTGGCAAGGATATTTAAAGAACAATAGAAATAGGAAACTGATACAACACTTTCAGGAGACTGAAGCTTGTTATGAAATTAGGGCAAAGCTGAAACATTCTCCTTGTTCAAATATCTTTTCTGCCTCCTCATACTCTGAAATACTTGTGCATCTGTTTTGTCTATTCTTTCTTTTCCAACAACCAAAGAAGAAAGGAATGGACTACAGTGATTTGATTTTTCAAGATGCTTTTCAGTCAGTGCTGTAGGATTCAGAGTCAGAGATTCTATTTCTTTCAACAAAAAACTAAATAATCTAACACAACCTTCTTTCAACATGATCCCTCTGAAAATTTTGACTGAGAGTTTTAGGCTGATTGCTGAAACTCACAGAAAAGTCTCAGGAACAAAATAAAGAGGGGGAAAAAAAAAGGCCGCCATGTCATTTACTCATAGAAAAATGGCTGACGACATTATTGGTAATGTTCTAAAACGTAACAGTAAAAATCAAATGAAGTAATAAAAATATATGTTTAAATAACATCTAAAGCTTTAGCCAGACCTCATAAACCAGATGATGGAAGCTTTTACATATTTTCTTCCTATGTGTTACTACTACATTTCCAAATAGGAGCTGCAATATTTTAAGGTGTAATAGGCAGATAAATAGCCAGTAAAATGGTTAGAAAATGGAGTTTAAAATGCTAATTTTGTATTCTCATGCTTTGTGTGAAGTGGACCCCTATGTGCAATGTGCTTATGATGAGAGAGCTTCCTGACAACAAGAAAGATTTGCCTATTTTTTCAGAGGTAATTAAGAAACAAAGCAACAATCGAACAACATTAGTATCATGAAACATCTCCAGCTCCTAGTCTGAGGAGAGCTGCTTCTCTCAAATATAATTATTAGTTACAATTAAACTTTCTCCCATACAGCCTGGCTAAGATCATTGATTCACTTTAGAACTTGTCAGTTTATTGTCTCAAAGGAGAATATTTAAACTAACAGCAAACAAGAACGATGCTGAGATGGAAGTGATGTCAAAATATTTAAACTGAAAGGGCTGAAAGACAAAAATCTAAACAAAGCAAAAGGACAATGTGCAAAATTTACATACTTGTTCTCGCCTTCAACAGAGAAATGCAATATAACACCTGTATTAAATTCTGCTTGCTCCTTCTATTAGCTTTGCCTGTTCAATTTAATCTTTTAAAAATAAGTCTGTTGAAGGATGACTCCATGCTTAGCTCTTATGCTGAGCAAATTTTTTGTTTGTCATGCTACAGAAATTATTGCACATAGACAGTGTAGTTAAAGGATACACATACACATTCACCCTTACACTTACCCCATTCAAATTAATGTTCTTCTTCAGATCCAGGGCAGATAATTCACAAAACTCAGTTTCAGCCCCCTCTGTGCTACCACTGCCATATGGTTGATCATTTAAACTACCAGATTACAAGACTGCTAGTACAGATGAAGTCTTTAAATGCACAGAAAACTTTAGTTTATATTCCCATTGAAGCAAAAAGTATTTATCACGGATATTAGTGGGTGCTATCTTGGTATAGATGCCTTTTTTTGAGGCATTTGGTGGTTAAATAATTTTGTAATGATAAATCACAGAAGTAATAGGCCATTGGAACAGAATTTAGCAGGGATTTCATCTTGAAATGAAACGACAGAGGCGGGCTTTGGGAGGTGCTCCTGTCCAAATCCTTCAGCCCTCATGATGTGGCTGAACAGTGCACTGGCAACCCAGCTTCTCTGGGAGTATGAGCAGATCTTCTAGGGTGTTGTAGGCCATGCAACATCTTGAATTTAGCTTCACAGGATTGGAATAGCCAGTGAATTGACAGAAGTCCCCAAGACTAAGATCCAACCCTTGACAAAACTATTGCTGGGGAGCGAAAAGAGGCAGGCTGCTCCATAGAGAGGGCAAACTACAGCTAAGGTTAACCTCAGCACCACAGTGTCCTCACCAGCAGGGTGCAGACAGACCCACAGTATCTGAGCAGGGTGAGCAGAGCAGGGATGCCCATCAAAATAGGTCCCACCCACAGTCCAAAGGACCAGGCAAAGCTGAGGAAAACAGTCATGTCTAATGTCAGTCCAGGAAACCTAATCACCAGCTCAGGAACAGCAGCGGACAGGGCTGAAAACAGGCAGATAATGCAAAGACTAAGGGCCCAGGCTTGAGGTGAAATGAGGCTCCTACCATGGACAGGGTGAGTGGGTGGGGGTCCCAGGTGAGGCTTGTCAGGGCACTAAGGCTATTTCACAGAGGCATTCAGGAAGCTTTCACTGTTAGCAAGAAGAAAATGCTCTCAGCAGGGTCTCTATAAGCTGTCCTACTTCTGTAGCAAAACATCCCAGTCTCATTAGAGTTAGAATTACTTTGGATAACTGACTGAAGGAAAATTAAATGACTGTAGACAGACCCATAAAACCAAAGAAATAATTGGATAAGTAGCATTCCAGAAAATAGAGCAATGGTTGAGCCTATTATTTGGTAGATGGTGTTCTGACTTTATGGGAAGAATTAAAGCTGCTTATTACTTCTCCCATTTTCAGTATTGATCCTGGTATTGTAAAAAAATAGTGCTTGGATTATGATGCCAACTGGTTCCTGGGAAGGTAGAAAGTACACACACTGTATCTTTCACATTTCACTCCTGATGCAACAGCATCACTCATCCTGCCTGTTTCAACCATGATTATTGTTAGTTAAATTTGAAATTAATAAAACCTAGTATAGATTAAAAGAGACCTTCTTGCTCTTTGATTCTAGCCCCTTGCTTTCTATTCTAGAACACAGTTCATAAATGAATAAGCTTGGCGTTTGAAGTAATTGGTGGTTTTGCCGTCACTGGTTTTGTTTTGAAGGTGACTCCAAGCTATTTCTTTGCATACCCTGTAGTCAGGATGTGCAACTGTCAACACTAGTGGGTCTTGCAATCAAATGTTCCTGATGGATTTTAAAAAGAAATGGCTAATTTTATGACAGGATCAAGTTATTTATTTTATCAATAAAAACTGATCAGTTCTTATTCTTCACTGAATCTGTGAATGGAAGAGGAAAGACCATTACACAACTGATAAGTAAACAAGGTCTTATCCTCCGAGGCAGGGATGGATCATCACAGTTTTCTCAGAATATCACTGAGCGTCTCTCAAAGGTGTTTATTAAACAAGTTGAATGAATGGTCTGATCAGAATTAACAGCTTCATCCATATAGCACTGAAATGTTGCAAATAGTTGTGATAGAGGGAATCTCCACCTGACAAAAATTCAAGATAGTTCAAGCTATGTAGTGATTTTTTTCTGTTTTACGAGTTTTGCTTTATTCTCTCTTCCTTCCTCCAACTTTTCTCCAGTGTGTGGCAGAGACATGCTAATACATGTCCAATAATGGAATAAGATTTAAAAGAGTCCTCTTTCCTCCAGCTTTGCCACTTTTTTTCAACTATCTGACTATTGCCACTTTCTATTTATCTTATATTTCATTTATCTTTATACTACCATGGCTAGTAGTACCAATGGTGAAAGAAGGTCACTAGATCAGCCTTAGTATTGTCAAAACAGTTTGAGTGCTGGAGTAGCAGATTTGCTGTGTAAATTTGGATAACCTCAAGCTACCCTCACTCCTGTGAAGTGCTGGGGTCTGAACCCCCAGCCCTGAATTAAGTTTGACATATGGGTGGTTCCCATGGCCCTTTAAGAGGAGGGGATGAGTTTACCTTTTGGCTTTCCTCCAGGGTGCAGCCGGCCTTGCAGGGAGAGCCCTTGGGTAAACAAGCCCCAGGTGCCCTGCATTTTGGTAACAAGTGCCAGGTGTCCTGTTTGGGGATAAAAGCTGGGCCCACTTGCAGGAAGGGTTGGAGAGTCTGTCTGTGGAGTGGACGCATTTCACAGAGTTTTCCTGTTGGGGAAGGACCTCCTGACCACTCATGCAACTGGATCGCAGTCAGGTCTGGCATATACAAACATGGGCGTTGTGGGGAGGCAACATGGGGTTACTTTGGTCATATGTAACTGCCTTGTTCTCCTGGTTGTCTCCCATCTTCTCTGTGGGTTATCTCGTGTTTCTGTTTGTTCCATCTGTTATGAGCGATACTGTGTCATTCCTGGGGTCGCTGGGGTTGATGTCTGTTATTCGTGATCTATCTGACTTGTTTGTACCCCCAGCAATCCTCTATATACTGACCCCTTTACGTGAAATAGAACCTACGTACTGGATTGTTGTTCTGCTGCTGGCTGTGTCCTTTTTACTGGGCCTACTAATTGGCAAAACACTCCTGGCTTATCAGAATCAGAAACTTGGCTTTGAGCACAGTTCACCAGAACTCAAGGGAAGCTGTTTGTGCTCATAGAGTTACTCACTGGTCTTAGCCTAGTGTCTGAGTATTATCTAATACAGCTACACAGAATTTTTAAAAAAATTTTAAAAAGTGAACATCCCAAAGAGAAAGGATAGGTTCTTCTATTTCAATTGGCAGCTTTAACTTTGGATATTGATAGCTGGATCCATGTATCTCTGAACACTTGCCAATTACTTTTCCATCAGGAATCTCGTATAGTAAAAAAAAAAAAAAGAAAAAGAAAAAAACACTAGGCTAGCCTAAACACTGGCTTTTAATAACTTACCTCTGCTCCTTAATAAAATCCTGATGTTTTCCCTTGAGGGAAATCACAGTTTTACAGCATGAGAATCTGTAAGTTAAATTTTAAAAACCTGAGGTAAAATTTTGAGGGGATATTTTTTTTCTTTCTTATATGACCTTCTAATGGAAGAGAGAAGCCAAAATCACAACTTACTTTTAAGAGAGAGCTGACCTCACTTTTCTTTTTATTTTGTGGTAATGAAAAAATCTGAATTATTTACTCAGTCTGCTCCATCTGACTATGGAAAGTTTTCCAAAAAACTATGGTTTATTTTACCTATATGTGATGCTGTTGCAATTACCAGTATTTGTCCTTAATATTAGCCATAGTGAGATGTCCTACTGATTTTACAGGGACTAGTTATGTCAGTAATATTAATTAGATGTATGCATCTATGACCACAGAGAGTTTAAAATAATGTAGTAGATTAATTACTGTATACCTTTAAGAAATTCTGTAGTTCATTTTATGTGCTTCTTGTATTTTATGATGTTTTGTTGATTATTGCATTTTTTTTTCAGAGCTTCAGTGTATGGATTCTGGTGGTTCATGAGGGGCACAAATATTAAATTCTTAGACCTAGGTAGTTGCAGAGAAAAGTTTGAACATCTGAGATAAAACACTTATGGTAACTTGAAGCAATAAAAAAAATGTTATTTTCTTTATTGACATTTCAGCCAGTTTCCTAAGTATGAAAGACCAACCTACTTTTTTCTGAATGCAGCCTTAGTAACACTGGGTTGTAAGAGATCAGAGAGAGTTTTATGGAGATCAAGTAAAAAAGAAGGGAAAAGAAAGATGAGACACCTGATAATTATGCTAGTAAATTAAATTTAATAAGAGTATTCCTGGGTCTTGAAACTAGCTGGCACAGAAAAGCTTGTTTTGATGTTAGTAATCACTGTGATCCTGGGAAATCCAGTGGTTGCATGCAAACTATCTATTGGCAGCCCTCACTGGAGCTTTCCAACTCCAGAATCATGGCCAGGAATTCTTTGGGTAAGTTACTTGTGGCACATGAAAAATAAAATGTCAAAAATACTAGCTAAAAAGGTAAAAAGCTTACTAGTATAGGAAGTTATGTTCCAGCACTCAGAAACAGCACTACATATTGCATAGAGAGCTAATAGTTTGTGTTCAATATTAGGTTTGGGTGAAATATATATACAAAATTTTATAGATAAAGAAAATACAAATATAAAAAATAAATGCTTTAATGGTCACATAATGTGGCAACAGCCCCTGTGGCTTCCTATGTACATTTCAGTCTCAAACACTATGTCTACTCTCTAGGGACAGGTTCATAGTGATTCAACTTTATATCATGTCCTTACATTGGGTTAATCTAATACCATGTTTACCTATTCAGTATTGATCTTGCACATTGCTCTTCTGCCCCAATTTACAGCTAACAGTCCCCTGGCAAGGGAATCTGCTGCATTTTCACTGAAACAGTCCACAGGGCACGGAGGCAAAACACAAGATGTCTGAAGCACACACACTCCTTTTGTCATATATTTTCTGACATTGTTTGTACTTCTGCCATTCTTCAAATCCTCTAACTCACTGTGTCATGATCACAGAGCGCTCTCAAATTGGTTCAGCTGACCCTTCCACCATTCAGTAGAACAGCACCTTACATGGACAAGGCTGGAGTATATGGAGTTGATGACCAGTAGTTATTAACAGGCTCCACAATAAGTATAAGCTACAATAACCTACAGCAACAGGGAATTTTTCCTGTCTAAGTAAACTCTGTTGGTGTAAAGTTAGTAAAAAAAAATGTATGCAAGGAGCACAGCTGGAGTAGACAAATAAAACTGTTCCCATGCAGCTCTGACCAAATCCAAACTGCCTTGAACTAGGTAGCAGCACTGGATAATTGCAGCTCACCTGGTCTATCATGTCCAGCCTCTGGAAGGTATTTTGAGTGTACAGATCATGACCTCAGGCTGAGGAACCTTACTGCAGAACAGAAAACACTCCTTCTTGGTAACAGGAAATACCGAGGAGAATACTCTGGCTCTTGTTGGCCAAAACCAGCCATGATCACCTCCTGTAGCTTTTTTCAGATCATTAACGGAGTGAATACTGTCTCAAAGAATAAGAAATTTTTGAAGGCTTTGTGAACAAACTGCTTCACAAATTGCAGGCTGGAACAAACGTCTTGGACCCAAAGAAATTAAAAAACTATCCTCATATTTGGAAGTATTTTTTGTCTCAAGGACAGAACATCAGCTTTGGGGAATTTACAAACCTGCCAGGGGAAACAGTCAAATGTGTTTCCAGAAAAGTGTTTTGAGCAAGAGTGATTTGATTTGTCAAATTTGGTAGTTCTCTCTGCTGACAGATAAAATGTCAGGTGTGGTAGCACAAATCAAACTACCTCAAGTAATGTTTGCATGCATGTAGCAAGAACAAAAGGGTTTTGTTATTACCCTGGGCAGAGCCAAGCATGCTGGTTAGTGCTAAGACTGTGAGGCAAAAGCAATTGTATAAAAGACTGAAAGTCACATTTCCAGTCCTGTTTGTGCCATAAATCCTCCAAGGACTTTTGTGATTTTCTGAGTATCAATTACACATCTCTGCCCACACATTCAAGTAATCTCAAGCTCATACTTCTGCCAACAGCTGAAAGAGTCCTGCTGCTTTGGCTAGCACTGAAAGACCACTTGTCCTCTGAAGCAACGCCATATATGTTGCTCTGCTAAGCAATAAATCTGCTTTGTCTTTGTTCAGAGCCTGCTATTATTATTCAGAAAAACCCAATGCAGTTTTTAAAAAGCTGAAGTAATCTCTCCACTTCATGCAAGAGTTTAAATCAGTACAGAATCGGTAAAAAAATTGAATCCCTCAAAATTTCTACATCACATCATCCATTGCTAATGTGAATAGGCTATATTATTTGATGAAGTACAATGATGTGAATGAAACTTAATACCAGCTTCGAACTCCATACGGCCAGAATTGTTTTATAAGTTTGCATGTTTATTTTTCCTCTTCACTCTTTTTTCCCCTAGTAATTTAGATTGTTTTGCTTCTTTTAACTTGGGGCATCTGTTAAAACATGGCAAAATCAATTTCACTTAAATAACATAAATCACATGCATGCAAAGGAAGTAGGAGAGAGAACTATTAAGATCTAACCTACCTTTTCTTGTTTTACTGCCATATGTATTGTAATAGCTTTATACCCTGCTCTTCTCTGAAATAGGGAAATAAAAATAGCAAAAATTATTAAGTGGAAAAATTCTTTGCAAACACAACTTCAAAATGATAACAATATTTGAGGAATGCAGGATTCAAGTTGTTTATCCGGCCAGCAAAATAAATGGGATTTTTGCTCATCCAAGTGCTTAAAGGTTGTATTCTCATCATTTTTATAACACACACTCTAAGAGCTTACACATATGAACCAAATACTTCCTCAAGGGAAGCACTGAGTTTTCCTAGACCAGTGAGATTTTTCTGAAATAAATCTTTGCTGCACCGCAAACTCTCAGATGTTAGATAATTTTTAATGAAGCCCTCCTGCTACCTTCTGAGCTCCTTCTTTTTTGTTGAGATTTAAAAATATCTTAGACTTTTTCTAAATTAGTCCCACTTGAAGCAATCACCAGGGGTTTCTTTGCAGGTCTCTCAGAATTGGTTGCTTCACAGAAATGTTAACTTTATGAACTGTGAAAAGATTGGAGAAACTGACAAATTTGTCAAGCCTGAACTGGAATGTAAAGATAGCTTGTTTGATGCAGTAAATCATGTGAAAACTATTTCCAAAGAGCCTTTTGACAAGCTGTCTGGACACTGGTTGGACAAGCACTGGGTAGCGCTACTCGGGAGTGAAACAGTGACAGTGGTGGGGAAACTCATGACATTTCAGCTTTGTATTCCGCTTCTTGAGTACCAGTTGTCATATGATAGAAAATATCCTTCCTGTCAGATTGATTTTATGTGCTAGGGCTCTACAAGCTGGATGCTTAAAAGGTGCACATTCACAAAGTGTAACTTCAGGGACAAGAGCCTAAACCATACAAGTTCCTCCTTTCTCAGCCAGTGGTGAGAGACAGGCTCTTCCACTGACTCCTTCAGATATCACAGGTGAGGCTCCTTTCATGAATTCATTCTAAAATGGCTTGTCTCCTGGGTTCTTGTTGGCCCACTTCTCTAGCCTATTGAGGTCTCTCTGAAGGGTAGGTAGCACAACCATTGGCTGCTCCTCCCAGTTTTGCATCATATTCAAACTCACTGAAGGTACACTCTGTCTCTTTGTCCAGGCCATTGACAAGGATCTACTGGCCTCAGTATCAACTTCTGGGGCACACCACTAGCAACCGTCCTCCAGTAGGACTTTGAGTCCAGCTCTTCAACCAGTCTTTAGTCTACTTCATTACCCACTTATCTAGCCTGTACTTAATCAGCTTGTGCTCAGAGACAAGCTGTTATACGAAATAGAGTCAATAGCTTTACTAAAGTTGAGATAAACTGCTCTCCCCTCATCCTTCAAGTCAGCCATCTGTCACAACATAAAGGGTGACCCAGTCTGGGTTATCCAGTCTGCAGTGTGTAGAGGTTGTGACCATGGGTTCTTAGGATTCCATAATAGACAAGGATACGGAGGCTTTGTCCTCTAAATTTCTCTACTTTATTACAGATTACCACAAATACCACAAAAATCACCACTATCCAGTATACCTATGATTATATATATTTCATTTCTTTATTATATATCAAGCTACTACAAATTATCATCAGCAATCAGCAATATAGTATCAATCAATGGTATGGCACCAATCAATAAAAGTAACAATCAATAATAGCAGCAATCAATAGTATAGCAAGAATTAATCATGCAGCACCAATCAACAACAGCAACAGCCAAGAAGGTTTATACTATTACAGGTTACTAGACACATCATTAGTGAAGCAAACTTATCAATAACATTCATGTTCATATACTTATGAAAGATTACTTATATGGATATATAATACCTGTATCAAGCAAATTAGACAGATTTCAGAAGGAGACAAACCACACTAGAGGGGGAAACAACCATTCCAGAGGTGGGAGGACAAAGCAAACTGACCTCAAAAGTGCGGACCCAGAGGGAGACTAACAGAAAAAGAGTCTCACTGCAAAGTTGATCTATGTCACAGAGTCTGGAGTCAGCCAGGCATCCCCAGTAAGAGTCCAAGATCTTGTAGAAAGTTTGTGTGGAAAATTCAACTTATTTAGGAAAGGAAAAGTATGTGCAGCATGGGAAGTTCTCAGAGAGAGGCTCCATTTTGGGTAAACATTAACTCATTTTTATATTATAGAGACATAAGAGGGCATAGGACACTACCACTTTGAACAGCCAATAGGTGCAGTTAATTTTTATTTTCCACCTGGAATAGCCAACAGATGATTATGTTACCTGTTCTCTCAAACCAATTTTTATTTTTCCAGACTGTTTCCCTGTTCTTACAGTTAGAACAGTCAATGGCATTTACTGATTCTTACTTTTTGAGGATGTTTCTCCTTTTTGTGGAAAATTGCAACCAATTTTCAGCAGTATTTAAAAAGAGTATAATTATTGCATTGATTTAAAGGAAAAGCATTATGTCAGACTTACAGCCCCACCTGATGAGCTCTGATGTTTTGCAAGACCCACAAATAGCTGGCATGCTTTGGCTTTTGTAAGAGCCTTATAAAATTTTAAAGTCTACTGTAGGGATACTTCTTCTTAGTTATCAATAAACCTAATTGTTAGTCTCCCCTTTCTTGGAGCTCTTAATCATCCTAGTTTATGCCCTAAGGGAGATGGTAGAGATTTACAGTAAGTCATAGATGTCTGGACAGATAGTAAAATGTTAAATGTATCTTTTATTGGTTTTATAGCTGCCTTTTTTCTTGTCCTGTTCCTTTCCTATCTTGTTTTCCATTTTAGTTCTTCATATGACCTTTCTCTGGTTTTCTAAATAGATATGCCTATAACAGTTAAATAATTCATATAATGATTGTTCATGAGTTTCTATAAATATCCATTAATTTGATATCAGTGGAACCTGTGCTCTGTCATACATAATCATTTGAAGTGGTACTGATAAAATTCCCATTTTACCAGTACAGCCCGATAAACATTTCCAGAACAATCCAATTCCCAACATCTATGTAAGAAAGGAAGATTTTTAATATTCACAACAGTGTGTGATACTTTGTTTTGCAAGCACATAATGCAGTAAATCACTCTATATTTCAGTGATTATTAAGTTTAGAGTGAGATTATGGTAGTAAAAAGACTATGAATTAATCAATGCCTTACTATTATCTTGTCTATGAACTTCATGATTGTCATCTCTGCATCTTCCCACTTCTGAGGTGTGCCAAACTGCAGTACCATCACCCTAAGAAAACTCTGCGGAAAGCCCTCTCCATAGAAGCCAGAGGTGCTGACCCACAGAATACAGAAACCCTCGTCTCCTTGTTTTCTTCTTCTGACCCCAAGAGTTTCATGAAACTACTATGAAGAAGAGTAGGTGAGAAAAAAAAAAGGCAGAGTTAATAGGTAGTGATGGCATTTTCAGAGTTTAGGAGACGTACAAAGTAATTATCTTTAATCACTACTGCAGTTCTTTTTTGCCTTTTTTTTTTTTTAATTATCTTTGTTTGTCATTTCTACTATCATTTAGCCAAATGCATTAGCTGCAGGATATTTGAATCCTCTGGAATGGTTATTGGTTATTTCTTCAATGAAGGTAATGACCTACACTCTTCATTATGTTCTTTTTTAAAAAAAAATCTTGTCCACCACAGTTCATGCCTTCTGGCTTTTTTTCCTCTTGACTTTTTCTCATACATGGAGACTGGCTTTTGTTAGACCAACAGGAAAATGAACAGATGACTCACTAAGAAATGGTACTGCTGACCTTGGCAACAACTTAATTTGCTGCTGTGCTAAAACTACCTCTCATCAGGCTGACCTTATTACTTTGCCGGTCTTCTCTTATCTTCTATGGGTTGAAAGCACTTACTGTCAGTGGTTGTTCTCTTCAGGACAATGTGGTGTTAGTTCCTGATAAAGCTCCTACTTGCTACAGTAATAAACCTAATAAATAAGAATAAAATTTACCCACCCTGAGAGAAATTTAGATCTGGATGCCAATACAAAATGATAATTTATCCTTGTCAATGCATAGCAGTATCTGTTGAATATCACATAAGTCAGACTAATAGATATAAAATACACATTTTATATATTGTTTGTTTAAATTAAAAGCTGTGAGGCAGGCCAAGAAGAAAGGAATAAAGAAAGCTGATGAAAGTATGCAGAACTTCAAATTTCTGATCCAGTTCTTAAAGGAGTGATAATGGGATATGGATTTTCTGTCTGAAAAAGCAATATGGATAAAAGTTTTTGTGTTGGTGTGGCAAGGTTTTGGTAATGGGGAGTTGCAGGAATGGTGTCTGTGGAAGGTCAGGGACTGTCCTGTGCTGGACACAGTCAGTTCCAGATGGCTCTGGACCCCTTGCAGGCCAAAGCTGAGTCCATCACTGAAGTCAGGGTTGTCTCAGTGAAAATGTATTTAAGAAAGGAGAGAAAACTCCAGAGAGGAGGAGAGAATATGGAGAGAATGAGGGAACAGAGATAGGAGGAGGGAATCAGAGTGAAACAGCAAGAGAACACCAAGGTCAGAGGGGCAGGAGGTGCTCCATGGCAGAGCAGATATTCCTGAAGGGACAGAGCCCATGGAAGACTCACGCCAGAGCAGAGAAAAAGAAAAGGAGGAACAAACCAAAACCACTATGTCCTGACTGCAAACACCATCCCCCCTCCATTGCTATTTCTTGCCTCACTGAAGGCACTGAGCATAACCTGCGGCCATAACAAGGTGGGAGGAGAGGTGTCTGATGTGAAGTCGAGCCTCAGAAAAGAGTGGTATGTTTTCCCTAAATGTTTTAATGTTTTTTTCTTGTTTTGTTTTTTGTTTCCTAATACCTGAAGGAGTAATTAAATATTTATATTAATTTGCAATAAATTAATTTCCCCAACTCGAGTCTATTCTGCCTGCCCCAATAATTAGTAAGTGATCTCCTTGTGTTTAACTCAACTCACAAGCTGTATCGCTGCTCTTACGTTTTCAACCCTGTCATGCTGAGGGTGGGGAGAGTGAGTGAGCAGCTGGGTGGGTGCCTGGCTGCCAGCCAGGGGAAACCCACCACATACTTTGTTGTTAATTATCTTTTTAGTAATGTTGCTGACTGCTTCAGTAGTCACTACTCTGAATGAAATTAATGAACCTTGTTTAGAAAAATCCACCTGTCTGAGCCACAGAGAAGCTATAAATCCTGCAATCCTTATTGTTGTAAAGACCTCAGAGATAGCTTCACATTTGAGAAGACATATTCAGATATGCAGTGTTTGATCAATTGTAACAGAACAGAATCACACAAAAGATTCACATGAAGCTAGCAAAGAAATACTCATATTCATCAAGGTTGAGACAAATGTGATCTACATGACTCCTCCTAATGTGTCTTCTTGGAAAAATGTCGTTTTCTTAGAAAATGCCATCTTGGACATCCTCTCTACAGCTATAAATTATATCAACATTAATAATCATATGCAAATAAATTGTCATTCTCCTCTAAGAAAAGACTATTTGCATTAGCAAGAGTTGCAAGCTCCAAATTTGGTGCGCTATTATGCTCCTTCATGCTTGACTTCTTTCTTAAAGATGCAGAAATCAGTATCAGGAACCCTTGTCTATATTCAGTGCAAAAGCAGCATCCAACTGCAGTTTTTCAAAATAATTAGATGCTTGGATGAGCATCTTGTTTTAGTCACTTCAGTTGAATGCACATGTAATTATGATATATCAGAAAACACTGTTTACAATGTGTATTCCTTTTTGCTACTAATCAAATTATCAAATAAATTTTAAAATTTATTTTTGAAACCACTTAACACTTCTTAGATTTTCATGAGTTATCTAAAAGATGACAATTAAACCAATAACTTTAAAACACACAAACCACAAAACTGTACGACACTGTCAATACACAAAAAAAGAACAAAGAACTAACGCGGCATGAAAATGTGGCAATGAACACTCATGCAAGATTGTGTAAAATAAAACTAAATTACAGCTTTTAAGCATGTATTAACCACATCCAATCAAATACAATGAACATATACTAAGCCACAAAAAAGCAACAAATCATAAATATTTATTTCACAGTCTTCATATGAACAGACTTCTACCCTTGGCTAGCGATTGCTTTGGGTTCACATAAACAGCTTAGAATAATGCCATCTAACTCAGAAAAATACAGCTTTAAGAAGCGAATAAATTTAAAGTAAGTAAAAGTTTCATGTCAAATCTTATAGATAGAAAAATAGAGTTTCCACTTTTATGGAAATTGAGCTCATGCAGTAGCTCTCAATGACTTCCCTGAAAATATATGCCTAGGTTCCTGGCCGCTGTTGTCTACAACTGAAGCACACTTACCAAAATTCACATGCAATGAATGGATGTACAAACAAATGCTCAAACATTAAGTACAAGCACTTAAAAGATTAAACACTTCAGTGATACCATTTTGTTTTTAATTACCTTGTACCTATAAATGTTGCACATTTTTTTGTAGAAATATCTTAAAATATTCCTCGTTTTATTCCTGTGTCTGCAACAAAAGAAAAAATCCAGTGCTTCTGAAGTGTCGGGGTTACTTTTCCTTATTCTTCTCCCAGGATATGGGAGTAGTCACACTAACACATCAGCTCCTTGGGAATTTATATAAAAAATTAGACTTATTTTTGCAGTAGCCTTCTTAGTCAGTATAAGCTCATAAGCATCAGTGAAGGAAGCACAAACTTCTACAGCTAGTCAGACAGCTGTGGTTTTAGAATAAAGAACAACATTTGAACATTATTAGAGCTAGGGAGTATTTCATTTAAAATATACAAAATCTACTATGCAAAGAGATAACAAATATCCATTATTGTTCATTGTTACTGAAGGCTTTTGGGTAGCTGCCTCATTAGAAAATAAGATCCTATTGCTAAGTAAATTAGCCAAGAACACAACCACAGAGCAAGCATACTTAATGAGTGTATTAAATTTAGAAAAGAAAAATGTTTCATTTCAAACAAAGCAGCAGACAATATTGGCAAACAAAAACCTAATCTGCAGTATCTGTGATGATTTGATGAATAGGAAACCCTTGAAACCAATGGAAAGACTAACATTGACTTCAAACAGCTTTGGGTCAAGTTCCAAAATTTATACCGACTGTAATAATTCTTTATATTCTATTAACATCTGTCTTATTAATGCTCAAAACCCCAGCAAGTTTTGCAGTAGCCAGTAGGCACAAGAACTATTTCTTTGTGAGACATTCCATGTATCATATATCACCTTCTTTTACAAGAAGATTTGGAGATTTTCAGACATACTTTAGAGTTGCTGAGCCACGGAATTGCTACAAGCAGAGATGTCTCCAGAATCACAATAGTGGAGGCCTTCTTCACACCCCTGCGTACATTCAGTCTCTTGCTTTTCCCTGGATCCTCTCCCATTTCTTTTCCTTATCCCCTAAATATAGGAGAAAATTGTCTCCTGCACAGAATGAGTCTTTCTTCACCCACTATGCCATTAGTGAGTTATTTAAAGCTGGCTGCTTCTGGTCAGGGAGCCAGTCATGAATCTGCTCTGTGAGTGAGCTATTGAAATACAAGTAATAGCCTATGAAAGTGTTCCACTGCTATCATATAACATGTATAATCTACACCTATACAATTTGGTCTAATAAAAGGTTTATCTTCCTCTGCAAATCTTGCTTCTTAAATTATCATAATGTATCCATTAAATACCTGAAAATGTTTGTTCTATTTTTACATTCACATATATCCATATAAGTGAGCTTAATTCACATAGAACACTAATATAATACAAATAATGAAGAACTACTTATTTCAGTTCTTAATATATACTCATTTCAGAAGACTAATTCTGTCCTCTGCATTTCAGGTTTGCCAGCAGTGATAACAAAATCTCATGGATCTGACTGTCCTTTACAAAAGGAAAATCATTTAAGCACAGCACTTTGTAGTGAGTAGCATAGAATCACAGAATAGCCTTGGCTGAAAAAGACCTCTAAGATCATCAAGTCCAACCATTAACCCAGCACTGCCAATTCACCACTACACCATGTATGCTATAATCATGATTTCTTATTGATTCATTGCACATGAGCTATGTTTATAAAGATGCAATTAGTCAAAATGCATTCTTGGAAATCATCTAGAAATTATTAAACATTTATGCTGTAATCATTTCGGTCATTTTAATAAATCTGGATTTTTAACTTAGATTAGCCTAGCAACTCTAACAAGCAACACATCATTTTAGATGTACTTCAAAGAATCCCTGCTCCATAACTGACTGAATTTGGCCTGTATCCATAGAAGTCTATTAAAAAATCAAGTGCTGTCATCAAAGCAAAGTTGCAGGAGCAGAAAGGGACTGCCTTCAGCTGTGGAGGTATTTGGAAATAGTTTTACAACAGCTCTCAAACTGAATGAAAGCTGATTCTTTTTGAGAGCTGCATTATTTAGAATCTGAGTATATATTTCACATTTAACGTTGTATCAGCAGCCTATGAAAGGTCTCATGTTGAACTTAGAAAACATTATACCAAGACAGCTGGGAATGGAGATAGCCTGTATTCCTATAGGACAATTCTCTTCCTATTGTTTACTAAGATATCAGAGTAAAATAAGGTCGAACAGATAGAATTTTCAATATTGCTTATGGACTTGACTGTCATTGCAATGCATTTTTTTCAGAACACATTTGAAAATCTTGCCCAGTACTTTCAAATGGCTCTGAAAATTTGAAAAAAAAGTGAGCTTGAGGCTAGTTTCCCAAACCCCTATTTAGTTTCCTGTCTCATTAAGAGAACAGTCTTCAGGAGCTCCCGTGAGCAGGTATTGATTCAATGTATAAGGCTTCTATTTCTGCAAGCTTTGATTCAGTGTCTTATGTTACACGTACTTTTGATGCACAGGGGGATTTTTTGGTGTTGCTGAAGTGAACGGAAAGTTTTAATTATTTTTAGTGGGATCAGAATTTCAGTTGTATTTGAGGTTTTCAAGAATTCCTGAACTGGTTAGGAACACAGGCATCAGTTGCCTATGGACTCTCTTTGTAACCCCCCCATTTCAAAACACAAGTTCGAGAAATAAGGCTACCATGTTGTTACTTATTTATATTTATAAACTTTCATTCAGATTTAGCAGTGAAAGCTTTAAACATGAGTTATTGAAAGTTGCACAGCTCACCAATGACAAGTTCAGAATTATGTTTTTTTGGGAGGCTTGTAGGGATTTTTGGTGGGGGTTTTTTGTTTGCTTTTGTTTGTTTTTATTTATTTGTTTTATTTTTTCCCTCTGCAGAGGTATTATTTTCTACTATGATACATATAAATTGCAACACATTTCAGGATTTCTGCAAGTAGCATAAGAACATACAGTACATACCAGAACATTAAAAATCACCTCCTGATGTAATATAATTCAATATATTGTTAATTTAACTTATGATATTGACTGTAATATTCTACTGGCAGAAACTGGATAACTTCATGAAGAAAAATTAATAACTGAAGAGGAAGATGCTATCATTAAAGAAACAGTATTGGAAATTAAAGAAAACCAGATTTCAGGCTAAATTTATGACAGATCCAAGAACTGTTCGGTCAACACCTAAAACTGGGATCTATTTTATCAAAATTTTGATTATATACAGCTTCTCCTTCACTTTTCTCTTCTGATTATATATAGAACAGGACTGTGGGCTATTTTTGTCATGCCTGTATAACGAGGTCTTAATGATATTTTTGCTTATAACCAAGTATGCTACATTAATACCCAATGGAAGATACAGGATTAAAATCTATTGAGAACAGTTAGAATTAAAGAAAAAAAACCCTGTTCCAGAAAGGGTCGTCAACAATGAAAATGAGTACAAAACATAAATGTCAATGAATCTTCCTCCAGAGGCTTCCTGAATATGGATGGGTTTAAGTTCAAATTTTTGAACTGAATTTGAATTCAAAGTGTAACTAAAACACTTCAGAGACTTAACTAAAACAGATTCAAAATACGAGGAGAGTTGTGGAGGAAAAAATGTAAAGGTAGAGAGAAGAGAAAATGATTTCCAGTGGGACTTTAAAAAAGTCACAAAGTGGTAAGAAACAAGAAAAGGAAAGCTGTCCCAGATACCCAGGATTGCAGAGATGAAAAAGGGGCAAGAGCAAGCACAGGCTGGCAGCAGATGTATCTCTGAGGTACTGGAGAAAGCTCAAATCCCTAAAGGAAGAGCCTTGCTCTTGCGATGTTGAGCCATGTACGCTGCAATTTTGAATTGGCAAGCAATGCAAATAGGATCTTGGCATCTGTCAACTAGCAGCATCCAAACATCAGCAAGCTGAGGGACCCCGTGCCTCTGCCAATGACCAACACTGTTTTTCAAAGCCTGGCCTGCTGCCTCCTGCCATTTAAACAACAAACACACACACACCAGCAAGCAGCAGGGGTTTTCCCCCTATGCATTTTAACCTTCTGTAGGTGACAGCTTCTAAGCGCGCCTGAAGCGTGTCGCTGCATCCACCTTTTACCGGTCACCCAGCACCAGGCCGGCCCCTGCCAACACTGTGCACTCCCTTCCAAGGCGCTTCCCCGGGCCACCCCAACCCGCCGGCAGCCCCAGCGGAGGCGGGGGAAGGCCAAGAGAAGATGGGCCCTGCCGCGTCACTGCGGGGCACAGGGACAGGCCTGCGAGCCCCGGCCGAGGGGACATTTAATTTTCCCTGCCTTTCCCCATGCTGCCGCCACCACCCCCTCCGGCAGTCCTGCCCACGCTCCCGGCTCTCTCCACTTCCTGCCCAGCCTCTGCCCGGGCGCCAGTAAGGGCAGTGTCTTCCGGCCCCCGCACAGCGCATGCTCTGGCAGGGTCAGTGGCCAGGAGGGCGGGAGGGATGCATGCGCGGTCTGCCGGAGCATGTGCTTGTGCAGGCGGAAGTGGGATTGATGGCGGCCGCGTCGGGTGGTCTCCGCCCCGCACTCAGAGACAGGTACCGGCGGGCATGGCAGCCGCCTCCATACCCTGGTGCAGCGCGGCGTGGCCGCTGTGTGGGAGTGAGGTGTGGCGGGATGCTCTCTCCCCTCCATAGCACTGGAGGCAGTGGGCGTCTCGGTTGTGAAAGAGGGGTGTCTCGTCTCGTCTCGTCTCGTCTCGTCTCGTCTCGTCTCGTCTCGTCTCGTCTCGTCTCGTCTCGTCTCGTCTCGTCTCGTCTCGTCTCGTCTCGTCTCGTCTCGTCTCGTCTCGTCTCGTCTCGTCTCGTCTCGTCTCGTCTCGTCTCGTCTCGTCTCGTCTCGTCTCGTCTCGTCTCGTCTCGTCTCGTCTCCCGGAATCCCTGCCGCCTCGAGGTGGCCTCTGGGCTGCCGCCCTGGCGGTGCAGAGCCTGTGCCGTTCGCCACCTTGTGCTGCCCTGGCACTTTGCTAGGGTTTGTTTTCCACTGAGAGACCCACAGTTCCCTCTCGCCACCCTTCCCTCCCTCAGCTGCCCTGCACACGGCCTTTGCTGTGGGAGCCGAGCCCCTGCTTTCTCTGCGTAGGCACAGAGTACACTGAAAAACGTTGTTGTTAATACATCTGTACTAATGCATTTGAGCTCTTGGGTCTAAAGATCTCAGCTTCTTGCGGCTGCTGAATTGCGTGGTCACTGTTCACGTCCCGAAAGGATCTGCTCTCTAGCCCTGTCTCTCTGAGGTCTGTTTGTTTTGCAGTGGGTGGCTGGTTTCTAGAGCTGAAATACTGGTTAAACTGCAGTGTGAGAATCCATTTTCCTCAGGTTACATTTGATCGTGGACTCTTTTGCACAATGTCGGATTAGTAAATTTTAATCTGAAATTAATAGGGGAGATTCAGTTTTGGATTTTTTTGAGGGGTGTGGGAATTCTAGTTATATTCTAGTGAAGGTAAGTACCAGCCGTGTTAGAGTTAGAATAGCCTAGGACTTATTTCTAGAAGATAAGTGCCTGAAGATCTGCAGTAAAGGCAAGCTGAAGCCTTGCAGCTAAGGGAGTATGGTGTGTCACACTGCTGGCTTGATATCTTCTTCTGTTTTAGTTAGCTGATGTGGTGGAAAGGAAATCACAAGTTACAAGATTAGACTATTACAAAAATTCTACACTGCATACTTTGTTCTTCATGAATGGTCCTCTTGATTAAAACTGCTGTATGACAAAAGATTTCTCTTGTGACTGATTGCAGGTTGAGTTCATGGTAGTTCTGTACTGTCTGCTTTGTTCAATGGTGTAAATGTTCATTTTTATGAGAAAATTTTGCATAAACTATATAAAGTATGTATGGCTGTGTCTAGATATGGGTGCACATTTAAAGTGAGGCATTACCTATTTCATAATTGTTTAAACTTTTGCAAAATTAGCCCAAATATTGCACTGACTTGTATTTGTATTTATAGGGGCTTCAGATATCTACCATTTTGACTGACCACAACATTAACATGCTGATGCTCTTGGCCATTCCTTCATTGTTCATGAAACTTTGGTGAGGTTTCCTCCAGAAATCCACATAATCATGTGTTTTATTCTCTGATTTGGAGAATGTGTTTGTGTGTCTCTGAGTAGCATCTGCTTTGATATATAAGGAATCTCCTCATGCCTCTGATTGCTATGGCTTCCATTTCCCAAAATGACAATAATCCCCTTTGTCATTTTGGTGTACCACTGAAGTATTTCTTGGTTGTAGAGAAGGGAATAATCTTTCTAGTTTACCTCTTCCTTCTTGTGTCTTCTTCGCTCTTCTGCTTCAAAGCTAATGTCTCATTAGTTCTTAAAGAAAATTTGTGTTCATGAGGAGGGTACAGAGGAATAGTCCATTTGTTGTAGTGAGAGCTAGAGTCAGGACACAGTAGTGTGTGTCTTTGACTTGAGCAAATGCTCAGATGTTGGGTGGAGCTGAGTAATCCAGGTAAAGAGGTGTTAATTACTTGCTGCCCTATGCACTGGATTTATGTCCGATGATGATAAACCATAACAGAAGAATATATCCAACTTTGACTTCCTCTTCCATGAAGTTAATTCTGGAGTCAAGATGGAGAGTATTAATATGCTTATTTTTCAGTCTTATTTTTTTCAGGATTACAGGCTTGCAGTCTTTTTACAGTGGAGTTCTGTTGTCTACAGTATTTCATTTATATTTTGAATTTTTGATGATATGAACTAAAAGGGGTAAAGCTTGTCTTGGCTCTTATTTATAATTTAGGGTGCTATTAGGGACTCAGTTCAATTTTTCTTTAATTTTTTTTCTTCTTTTAGATATGTCTTGATGAATTTTTACTGAAGGAAATAGCAGAATTGTAATGTTTTAGAGAAGTAGACGTGGAAGACAAATATGATGGACTTATTCATGAAATAAAGGCAATGGGGAAAAGTCTTGCTTTTTGATCCCTTTGTCCTCTTCCAGAAAGTGCTGTTTCTCTTGATCTGGGTGAAAAAAAAAATGATATATTAACTCTGACTGTCATTACTCTATTTTCCTTATATAACTTGTTCCTCGTGTCCAGAAATATATGAAGTCTATGGAACATCATTCCATTACTAGTGAAATGAGTTTTCTTCTGATTTGTTATCATCTGGGAAAGTTCAGTTGATCTTCACTGAATCCTAGAGATTCTCCTTTCTCAAAAGAATTCAGCAACTTGCATACTCAGAATGTACATGGAGTGATTCCCAGTTCTAACAGGAGGTCAACTTGATATGTCTGTCATGGCTAATAAGATGTTTTCCACTGATAGAGTGTTCCCTGGGGCTTTAGGCTATTATAAGGCATGTTGGTACCTTTAATTTGACATTGACAGTGTGTGAGAACATTTTTGTATAGTGAGCTTGTTACCTATGGCTTTTTGTACTGAAATCTTGTAAAAACTTCTTACTGCTTTACTATGTTAATTGCCATACAAAATTTGGCTATTTCACATTGCTTAGAGAAGCATGGAGGAAGGGGAGGAACAGTGATGAATTGTCTTGATAAGAACAAATTTACCTTTACTAAGTGGCTTATTTTTCTTTTGTTCCTGTCTTTCAGCCATGTTGCGCTGGTGTTCATGTCAACAGTTCTGTATTGTTTGTGGCTGTGTGGTGTTAACTTTGCTTCCAACTGCAGCTTGTGGTTTCTTAATAATTTTCAGTGTGCGCTGAACTAATCTGAGTTTAAATTCAGGTGTTTTTCCAAACGTAATTTAAGATTTTTTTTTTAATTATAATGAAAGTTTTAAAAGCCTAGAGAAAAAAGATGTAAGGCTTTCACAAAAAGACTTAAATGGTCAGGTTCTTGCCACCACCCTATTTTGCAGTACAAAGCTCAAAAATTACAGTCTTTAAACCTCTTGTAGAGCCACTGTCTGATTCTGTAAGTGCATAAGCCTTTGGTTGTATACTTTGTCTTAAATACTGAGGTTACCAGGCTCTCAGAGCAGGTATCGGGTATGCTGCACCTAAAAGGAAATGCTAATTGTTTTGCTTTCTGTGTGAACTGGTAAAAAGACTGTTAGCCTGAAAGCATTTCTTGTTTCTTGTGCATGCACCCCAGACCATACCTAGCTGCCTAATTTGGATCTGTGGATGTTTAAACTCTCAAGCTGCAAGTGAGAAGGATGAAGTAAAGTCCTTCAGATATATTATAGAATCTTTTCTCTTGCTTCTGGATCTAGAGATAGAGGCATTCTATGACTGCAGTATTTCGATGGAGTAATGTCCTCATTCCAGAAGGAAAAATAATCTAAAATGACTCTCTGTCAAAGGTTAACCTTTGCTTAAAGCCATTTATACTAGGGAATTGTTTTCTGGTGTACTGTGGTTTAAGAAGATTTTTGGAATACATGTTAATATTCCATAGGCAATTAAGGCAGAACTAGTGGGTTGTAGTAGATTGTTCCACTGACAAAAATTTAAGGTCTACAAAATTAGTAGGTAGAAAGTCAAGGATAGGGCAGGCAGCACATAAACGTCCAGCCCATAGCCATCCTCATATTTCACTTGCTTAAGCAAGTGATATATATTGCTTTCTCTTCCAGGATGTTACTTCAGGGTTCTCATACAGTCTACATCCTTTCATATAATTCTTTGTTTATTAAAATTATTAAGCTTTTTGGTCACACTACATATGTTTGTCACTTTCAGCTACTGGAAGACAAAGGTGTTTGTAGTTCAGTACCTTCTTCCTTCTACTGTGTGTATGTGTTCTGTGACTGCTGTGGTTTAACCCCAGCTGGCAACTAGGCACCACCCAGCTGCTTGTTCACTCCCACCCAGTGGGATAGGGGAGAGAATAGGAAGGGTAAAAGTGAGAAAACTCATGGGCTGAGATAAGGACAATTTAATAGGTGAAGGAAAAGCTACATGCAAGCAAAGTAAAACGGAATTCATTCACTGCTTCCCATCGGCAGGCAGGTGATCAGCCATCTCCAGGAAAGCAGGGCTCCATCACAGGTAATGCTTATTTGAGAAGACAACCGCCACCACTTCAGACTCGCCCTTCCGTCTGCTTTCCTCCTTCTTCCCCCCGCTTTACTTGCTGAGTATGACATCAGAAATTATGGAATATCCCTTTGGTCAGTTGGGGCCAGCTGTCCCAGTTGTGTTCTATCCCAACTTCTTGTGCACCCCCAGCCCCTGATGGTGGGGTGGTGTGAGGAGCAGAAAAGTCCTTGACGCTGTGTAAGAACTGCTCAGCAGTAATGAAAGCATCCCTGTGTTATCAACACTGTTTTCAGCACAAATCCAAAACATAGCCCCATGCTAGCTGCTATGAAGAACATTAACTCCATCCCAGCCAAAACCAGCACAGCATCCCTTCAGTTCTAGGAGTGTCCCATGATGCTGTCTACCTTTCTTGCAGCATCTTTTTTTTTTTTTAAACATCCCATCTTTATTAATAGATCTGTTTACGCCACTTACAGACTTCTTGAGCAGAAGACTCAGTTTGGAATGATTCTTGTCAGTGTTATGAAGTCAGCCTTTTGAGAACAGCGAAGATACTTGACTTATTTTCACTTAGTTGCTATTCAGGAGAGCTGTGAGCACCAAGGATGGCACTAAAGATATCTCATGTTGATTCGGGAAGCCAGTGCTGTATCAGTTTTGTTTTGAAAATTTACTTTTACAGCTCTTAGAGCTGGATACGCACATCTGTGGGTTTTTTTTAATTACAGAGAACAAGAATCTGGGAGCTTCAGTGGTGAAGTGCTGGGGTCTGAACCCTGAGCCCTGAATTAAGGTTGACATATGGGTGGTCCCCATGGTCCTTTAAAAGGAGGGGATGAGTTTGCCTTTTAGCTTTCCTCCAAGGTGTGGCTGGCCTTGTAGGGAAAGCCCTTGGGTAAACAAGCCCCAGGTGCCCTGCATTGGGTAAATGAGTGCCAGGTGTCCTGCTTTGGGGATAAAAGCTGGGACCACTTGCAGGAGGGGTGGAGTGTCTGTCTGTGGGGTGGATGCACTTTGCAGTTTCCTCTTGGGGAAGGATCTCCTGACTCTTCATGCAACTAGGCCCCAGTCAGGTTTGGTGCATTTGCAAGCGTGGGCTTCGTGGGGAGACAGTATGGGGCTACTTCTGTCGTATATGGTCAGCCTATTGACTTGGCTGTTTCCAATTTTTTCTATGGGATATTTTGTGTCTTTGTTTATTCCACCTATTATTGGTCGTACTGTGTTATTCCTGGGGTCACTGGGGTTGATGTCTATTATGTGTGATCTGTTTGACTCGTTTGTACCCCCAGCGATCCCCCATATACTGACTTTTCTACGTGCAATAAAATCTGGTTACTGGGTTGTTTTTCTGCTGGTTGTGTCCTTTGCACTAGGCCTAGTAATTGGCAAAACAAGTGGTTAGCAGTTAAAATACATGACCTTGGTTTTGTACGTACAGAAGTTTAAAAAAAATAATATTGTTGTCTACTTGAACATTGTTTACATAAATGTCCTAAATTGTAGGAGTATACAGTAAGTAAATAATATGGGAAGGTCCTACTGTATCAGCTTACACATGACTCCTTTTTAGAAATTTTATTTTGTAACCTTGAAAGCACATGTAAAATATCTGTCCTATTGAAATAAATGGCAAACTCTCTTTTTAAATGAAAGCAAGGCAGCTGCACAATTTGAGTAGTCATCAGAGAGAAGTGAGTTTTTAAACTTCAGTTCCTTTCTTTGTTTTAACAGTCATGTTTGAATTGTAACAGAATGCATCTTGCTGTTAGACATCTTTGTGGGGAAAAAAAAAACACACTCAGAAAAGTCTATTTAATTGCTGAAGTACCATAACAGAGGGAAATATATTCCAAAAAAAACCCAAAACAAAAGACATGTTAATCTGTTATGTTGTACGTCACCCTAGCTCATTATGGTGTTGCTGGATGAAGATCAATATTTCTGATAAGCTTTGAAGTTGACTGTTTCTAGGTGGAATAAAACAGCTTCTCAGCTTGCTAGAATGTAGTGTGAAGTAGATACTTGCAATTGAAAAGTTTTGTAAGACTTCTGGTTGCTCTTTTCACTAGAGGCTTGAAATCCTAGTAAGCTAATGATAGTGCTCTCCTGGCTCATGTTTGAAAATATACTGATAAAGGCATTATTTTTAGCATCAGTTAGTAATATTTTACAGAAATTCTAACTTCTAATACTTCACTAGTTAAAGCAGTCAAGGTGGAACAGCATCTATATCTCTGCACCAGGCTTTTTCCTCTCCATCAGCTCAAGTAGAACTTTAAACCTGTCTAGTATTGTACCTCCCAGCTCTGTGCTGTGGTGGGTTGACCTTGGCTGGCCACCAGGTGCCCACCAAGCTGCTCTCTTACTCTCCCTCATTAACAGAATGGGGGAAAATAGGGTAAAAAGCTTGTGGGTTAAGATAAGGACAAGGAGGTCACTTCTTAATTACCATCATGGGCAAAAGAGACTCAAACTTGGGGAAATAATTTATTGCTGATCAAATCAGAGTATGATAATGAGAAATAAGAACAAAACTAAAATCACCTTTCCCCCACCCCTTCCATCTTCCTGGGCTCAGCTTCTCTCCTGACTTTTCTACCTCCTCCTCTTCTTCCTCCTGAGTGGTGCAGGGGGACAAAGAATGGAGGTTTTTGTCAGTTCATAACAATCTATACATAAAATATTCACATTGTTTACATTACCCTTTACATTCATATATAAAGTAATATTTTGTTGCCATTTGCAGTGGTTTGGGATGTTTGCAAAATAAAGTAATTCGGATGGCTATTTCTAAGGAAATGTTACCTTCTCCTTGCTATTTATGGTACTATGAGACAAGGCCAATCCTTCTGAAGATTTTTAGTCTTACGTAACTAAACTTTCTTATTATGAAATAGATATATAATTACTCCTCTTCTGAGTAAATTGCAACTTGTAGTAACTTAACTTGAACAAGATGAGTAGCATCAGGAGTTTATTTATGATTATTAAGATCATTCAAGGAAAACCTGAGACTCCACTATCAAGCCATTTGCAGAAGAAGGATTTGAAAGATTTGCAAGGCGGCTTTGATCATACCAACAAGTACTTTCAGGTAACTTAGTAATAAAATACTCTAGGCTTACTGTGAAATAGCTCCTGATATATTTCTAAGGGACCTCGGTATTCCAGCTTGGTTGGTGACGTGCTGCAGCTGTGTGTCTTTGTGTTCATCTGTTGCATATCTTTAAGCAATGCAAAATTATGACCCTGTTGAACTTCTTTGCATGTTGCTGTTGACTTCATTTATTCACAGTTCTGCCCCTTCCTTTTACATTGCCAGACTTAAATTTTGTAAGAAGTTTTGTTTTCTTAGTTTCAAAACTGTGGACCTATTTAAAAACACATTAATATGCAGAAGGCTGTGCTGAAAGTGCTGCACCAAGATACAATTAGGTTTTTTATCATTACCAAGTGTGCATTTATATTTTACGGTAGTTCCAAATGTATTTCGGGTTGGAAGTACAATCCTAGTGTGCTAGTGAAATGCAGAAATATATTTTTTCATCCCCAAAACAAGTATACTCTATAGAATACCCTGGACTTCCGCAGGGCCAACTTTAGCCTCAATCAATTGTTAAGGGAAGTCCCATGGCACAGGGTGCTAGATGGTAAAGGGGCTCAAGATAGTTGGCCAACATTCAAGGACCACTTCTTGCAAGCTCAGGATCAGAGCGTCCCAATGGGTATGAAATCAAGTAAGGGAGCTAGGAGACCAGCATGGTTAAACAAGGAACTGCTGGGCAAACTCAGGTGGAAAAAAAGAATCTATGGAACATGGAAGGAGGGGCTGGTCACTGGGGAGGAATATAGGACAGTTGTCAGAGGATGTAGAAAGGCAATTAGGAAAGCTAAGGCCTCCTTGGAACTTAATCTTGCAAGTCAGGTCAAGGATAATAGAAAGGGCTTTTTCAAATACATAGCTAATAAAACTAACATTAGAGGCAATATAGGCCCACTGATGAATGAGGTGGGTGCCCTAGAGACAGAGGATATAAAGAAGGCAGAGGTGCTGAATGCCTTCTTTGCCTCTGTCTTTACTCCTGCAGGCTTTCCCCAGGAGCCCCTGATCCCTGTAGCCCCAGAAGAAGTCAGGATAAAGGAGGAGTTTGCCTTGGTAGATGAGGATTGGGTTAGGGATCAGTTGAGCAATCTGGATATCCATAAATCGATGGGACCAGATGGAATCACAGAATCACAGAATGTTAGGGATTGGAAGGGACCTCAAAAGATCATCTAGTCTAATCCCCCTGCCAGAGCAGGAACACCTAAATCAGGTCACACAGGAACATGTCCAGGCGGGTTTTGAATGTCTCCAGAGAAGGAGACTCCACAACCTCTCTGGGCAGCCTGTTCCAGTGTTCTGTTACCCTCACTGTGAAGAAATTCTTCCTCACATTTATGTGGAACCTCCTATGTTCCAGCTTACACCCATTGCCCCTTGTCCTATCATTGGATGTCACTGAGAAGAGCCTGGCTCCATCCTCATGACACTCACCCTTGACATATTTATAAACATTAATGAGGTCACCCCTCAGTCTTCTCTTCTCCAAGCTAAAGAGACCCAGCTCCCTCAGCCTTTCCTCATAAGGGAGGTGTTCCACTCCCTTAATCATCTTTGTGGCTCTACGCTGGACTCTCTCAAGCAGTTCCCTGTCCTTATTGAACTGGGGGGCCCAGAACTGGACACAATACTCCAGATGCGGCCTCACCAAGGCAGAATAGAGGGGGAGGAGAACCTCTCTTGACCTACTAACCACTCCCTTTCTAATACGCCCCAGGATGCCATTGGCCTTCTTGGCCACAAGGGCACATTGCTGGCTCATGGTCATCCTGCTGTCCACCAGGACCCCCAGGTCCCTTTCCCCTGTGCTGCTCTCCAGCAGGTCAGCCCCCAACCTGTACTGGTACATGGGGTTGTTCTTCCCCAGATGCAAAATTCTACACTTGCCCTTATTGAATTTCATTAAGTTTCTCCCCGCCCAACTCTCCAGCCTATCAAGGTCTCGTTGAATGGCAGCACAACCCTCTGGTGTGTCAGCCATTCCTCCTAGTTTGGTGTCATCAGCAAACTTGCTGAGGATACATTCTGTACCCTCATCCAAGTCATTGATGAAGATATTAAACAACACCGGTCCCAGTACCGACCCCTGAGGGACTCCACTAGTCACAGGCCTCCAACTAGACTCCGTCCCATTAACCACAACTCTCTGGCTTCTTCCCTTTAACCAGTTCATAATCCACCTCACTACCTGATCACCAAACCCATACTTTATCCCAAGGGTGCTGAGGGAGCTGGCAGAGGTGATTGCTAGGCCACTCTCCATCATCTTTGGTAAGTCATGGACAACGGGAGAGGTGCCTGAGATCTGGAGGATAGCAAATGTCACTCCAGTCTACAAGAAGGGCAAGAAGGAGGACCTGGGTAACTATAGACCAGTCAGCCTCACCTCCATCCCTGGAAAGGTGATGGAACAGCTTGTTCTTGGCACTATCTCTAGGCATATCAAGGATGAGGGGGTCATTAAGAGCAGTCAACATGCTTTTACCAAGGGTAAGTCATGTTTGACCAACCTTATAGCCTTCTATGAGGAAACAACTAGGTGGATAGATGATGGTAGAGCAGTAGATGTGGTTTATCTTGATTTCAGTAAAGCATTTGACCCTGTCTCCCACAGCATCCTCGTAGATAAGCTGATAAAGTATGGGCTTGGTGATCAGGTAGTGAGGTGGATCAAGAACTGGTTAAAGGGAAGAAGCCAGAGAGTTGTGGTCAATGGGACAGAGTCTAGTTGGAGGCCTGTGACTAGTGGAGTCCCTCAGGGGTCGGTACTGGGACCGGTGTTGTTCAATATCTTCATCAATGACCTGGATGAGGGTACAGAATGTATCCTCAGCAAGTTTGCTGATGACACCAAACTAGGAGGAGTGGCTGACACACCAGAGGGTTGTGCTGCCATTCAACGAGACCTTGATAGGCTGGAGAGTTGGGCGGGGAGAAACTTAATGAAATTCAACAAGGGCAAGTGTAGAGTTTGGCATCTGGGGAAGAACAACCCCATGTACCAGTACAGGTTGGGGGCTGACCTGCTGGAGAGCAGCACAGGGGAAAGGGACCTGGGGGTCCTGGTGGACAGCAGGATGACCATGAGCCAGCAATGTGCCCTTGTGGCCAAGAAGGCCAATGGCATCCTGGGGCGCATTAGAAAGGGGGTGGTTAGTAGGTCGAGAGAGGTTCTCCTCCCCCTCTATTCTGCCTTGGTGAGGCCACATCTGGAGTATTGTGCCCAGTTCTGGGCCCCCCAGTTCAAGAAGGACAGGGAACTACTTGAGAGAGTCCAGCGCAGAGCCACAAAGATGATGAAGGGAGTGGAACATCTCCCTTATGAGGAACAGCTGAGGGAGCTGGGTCTCTTTAGCTTGGAGAAGAGGAGACTGAGGGGTGACCTTATTAATGTTTATAAATATGTAAAGGGTGAGTGTCAGGATGATGGAGCCAAGCTTTTTTCAGTGATAACTGATGATAGGACAAGGGGCAATGGATGCAAACTGGAGCACAGGAGGTTCCATGTGAATATCAGGAAGAACTTCTTTACTGTGAGAGTGACCGAGCATTGGAACAGGCTGCCCAGAGAGGTTGTGGAGCCTCCTTCTCTGGAGACATTCAAAACCCGCCTGGACATGTTCCTGTGTGACCTGATCTAGGTATTCCTGCTCTGGCAGGGGGGTTGGACTAGATGATCTTTCGAGGTCCCTTCCAACCCCTAGGATTCTGTGATTCTGTGAATGCAGTGTCAGTTCTTGAGGGTTTTCTTTTTTAACCTGTTTAACTATTTTTGTGAATGATTCTGAAAATCCTTTTAATCGTCCCTGACACTTAAGTGTCAGGCAATCAACATCATCCCAGGCTTGCCTTCAGTCTGTTAGCAAAAACCTTAGGTGGCTTGAATCCTTAAAAAAATGGCACAAATATTTTGAAAATATGAGCTGAACTGGCCTTAATGGTTTTCTGTATCCAAAAAACATTTTTTGCTTTCCTAGCTAATGAAGTGCTGGGGTCTGAACCCCGAGCCCTGAATTAAGGTTGACATATGTGTGGTTCCCATGGTCCTTTAAAAGGAGGGGATGAGTTTGCCTTTTGGCTTTCTTCCAAGGTGTGGCTGGCCTTGTAGGGAAAGCCCTTGGGTAAACAAGCCCCAGGTGCCCTGCATTGGGTAAATGAGTGCCAGGTGTCCTGTTTTGGGGATAAAAGCTGGGCCCACTTGCAGGAAGGGTGGAGTGTCTGTCTGTGGGGTGGATGCACTTTGCAGAGTTTCCTGTTGAGGAAGGACCTCCTGACTCTCCTTGCAACTGGGCCCTGGTCAGGTTTGGTGCTTGTGTATGTGGGCTCTGTGAGATGAATATGTGGCTACTTCTATTCTCTATTATCAGCCTATTGGTTTGGTTGTCTCCCTTCTCTGCCATGGGAGACTTTGTTGCTTTGTTTGTTCCACTGATTGTTGGCCGTGTTGTATCATTCTTGCGGGCGCTGGGGTTGATGTCTGTTATGTGTAATCTGGTTGACTTGTTTGTACCCCCAGTGATCACCCATGTACTGACCTTGTTGTGTGCAATAGAATCTGGGTACTGGTTTGTTCTTCTGCTGGCTGTGTCCTTTGTGCTAGGCCTAGTAATGGGCATAACAGCTGTGTATTCCCAGTTCCAGCTCTAGTGCTTATGTGACCCTGTGATTGAGTCCATGATAAATAAACTGGGAGAAGATCATCCATTTTGATGGAGTGAAGGCAATTTTCTGCTGCTCTCATGCTCTGGACTGCTTCTGGACTGTCTAAGAGATGCCAGGAGTAGTGCAATTATGTAAAGCAAAGGGGCAAAACTGCTATTTCTGGAAGCAGAGAGCAGTAGAGTGTGATAAGAGGTGATTTGATTGAGAATGATCCAGCCTCCTTTAGGCCTTGTAAAGGAACAAATGGAAACATCAGTAACCAATGCTGCTAGTAAACAGGGTTTTTACTCCTCAGGGTGTTTTTTTTCTGATCCCATTCACCTGCAGGACATGTAGGCTTTCCTGCTTTTAAGAGCTATGTCTGCAAGCACCCTTGACATGGAAGAACAGAGATTCTTGTTCACAAAATAAATGTTGAAGCAGACAAAACTAGATTATAAATTCAGAAGTATTTCTGCTGAAATAAATGTTTCGATTGGGAAAGCAAAACAGTTACTACCAGACTATGATTTAATGCAGTGTTATACCTGATTGTAGAAAGTATATGGACTCTTTCTCAGACTTGTGCCTTATGTTAAGAGAACTTCATGTTGCTGCTGATGTTGATTAATAGGTGACTAAAACAGCTTGGCATAAAAACAGTGCAACTAGAGAGCTGATAAATCTGGTGTTAATGCACCGTTAAATATGTAGGAAAAACCAGTTCTGCAGACTGAGCTTCAAGTGAACCTTAGAGTGCACTGATGTTAAGTTATCTTAGCAAGGGCACAGCATGCTGTCACTCTAGACCTACCAAAATAGGGATCAGGTCCTGCTGAGGAAGGGGGGAGGAGGACTTTTTAGGTGTGTTCTGGGAAAAAGCATCAACAAACATCCAGGATGCTTCTGTCTGGCTTGTGTGCCTCAGTACTTTTGTTCTGAAAATTTTTGGCTTTCGGGCATTCCTCTGAACAATACAAATTTTAATTTAGATTTTTGGGGACACACCACAAGCAATGTCCATACATCCCTAGTCATGATGCCCCCTAAGTGAACCTGATGCCTCTTCCTGTTAGTTCATCACCCTTTAGATTTTGCTGTGGCAAAGGTGAACCGATCCTGAAAATCAGATGCCAAATCAGCTGTTAGACCAGACTGAGGAACAAGGCTGCAGCAAGCAAGGAGACAGATTCACTACAGGAATTGCACATAGTCAGTTTGAGAGTGAGTGTAGTGGCATATGGAATGGGGAGAGTTTTTAAGAAGTTGATGTATGGACTCAATAAGCAGTGCAGGAGTAGTGGGGGCAGAGTGAATTTGAGCAGGTTTTGCTAAGGTAGGTTTTGTTGAAGTTTAGAGCCCAAGAGTTTCAGGCATGTTGAGAAAGCCGTGGGTAGTATTTCTGCTCAAGAAGAAATCTAGAGTGTAGGTGTTAGGGATACAAAGGAAAGTGGTGGAGCCAGACTATTACAGCAAAGAACGTGGTCCCAGAATTTGAAAATTCATAAATTCATTGGAAGATACCAGGGTGGGGTTTTTTTGTTCCTTTTTTTTTTTTTTTAAGAGAGAGAAGTAGAAATGGTCAGAAAGCAGTCTCTAAAAGCAGAATACACTGATGAGATAGATAGGATGCTTGTGCAGATTGAAATTTCTTTAGTAAGACAAAAAAGTAAATACAGAGTGCTCTTGAGATGACTGTTTCATTGCTAAGACTTCATTACAAGAAAAATTCTGTAGTATTTTATTTACCTGTGAGTATAGTTCAAGACAGTCTCAGCAAGAAAAATTGCATATAATACCTGAAACTTTAAACTAAGTTAAAATTTTGAAAACAAGTGGCAAACCTTTCTGCAAGTATTCATGGACAAACCACAGAACATTATTTTGTAGATGCTGATTGTTAGAAAATAAGTATGTGATACTTAAGTCTCCTTATGAAACTCATTAGTCTTCCCTGTGAAAAGTAGAAACTTACCTGTTAAACATTTGGTCCTAGATTTTTGACCTTCAGTTTGGTCTTAAATGAAGTATTCCTACTATCTTGAAAGCAATAAATTCATGTGGTACATGTTAAATCTAATTCAATGTGGCTATTTTTTTAGTGTTACAAAATTGAAATATACTTTGACTTGGAAAAGCATGAGTTCTGGAGTCTTAGTATTTCTTAGTAAAACAGATAGTAAAATACATTGCAGTTGATTTGGATTCCTCCTCCATTAACACCTAGGACTAACTTTACTCTAAAAAGCCTCAACAGTAACAATTACCCCTTGTCCTGTCATTAGTAATTTGGGAGGGGAGACCAACACCAGCCTCATTACAACCTCCTTTTAGGTAGTTGTAGAGGGCAACGAGGTCTCCTCTCAGTCTCCTCTTCTCCAGACTAAACAACCCCAATTCCCTCAGCCAGTCTTCATAAGGCCTGTTTTCCAGACCTCTCGCCATCCTCGCTGCCCTTCTCTGGACTTGCTCCCGCACCTCAATGTCCTTCTTACACTGTGGTGCCCAGAACTGGACACAGTACTCAAGGTGTGGTCTCACGAGTGCTGAGTACAGGGGCACGATCACCTCCCTACTCCTGCTGGTCACACAGTTTCTGATACAGGCCAGGATGCCATTGGCCTTCTTGGCCACCTGGGCACACTGCTGGCTCATGTTCAGTTGGCTGTCAACCAACACCCCCAGGCCCTTATCCACCAGGCAGTTTTCCAGCCACTCTTCCCCAAGCCTGTAGCGCTGCATGGGGTTGTTGTGGCCGAAGTGCATGACCTGGCACTTATCCTTGTTAAACCTCATGGAATTGGCCTCAGCCAATTGCTCCAGCCTGTCCAAATCCCGCTGCAGAGCCTCCCTACCCTCAGGCAGATCGACACCCCCAATCAACTTCATGTCATCTGCAAATTTACTGAGGGTGCATTCGATCCCCTCATCCAGGTCATCAATAAAGACATTGAACAAGACTGGCCCCAAGACCGAGCCCTGAGGGACACCGCTTGTGACCGGTCTCCATCTGGATTTAACTCCATTCACCACAACTCTCTGGGCTCAGCCATCCAGCCAGTTTTTAACCCAGCGAAGAGTCTACCAGTCCAGACAATGAGCTGCCAGCTTCTGCAGCAGAATGCTGTGGGAAACAGTGTCAAATGCCTTCCTGAAATCCAGGTAGACAACATCCACTGCTTTTCTCTCACCCACTAGGCGGGTCACCTGATCATAGAAGGAGATCAGGTTGGTTAAACAGGACTTGCCCTTCGTGAACTGGGTGGACCTGATCCCCCTGTTGTCCTGCACTTGCCGTGTGATCTCCCCCAAGATGAACCTTTCCATAGCCTTCCCTGGCACCGAGGTCAGGCTGACAGGCCTGTAGTTCCCCGGATCCTCCTTCCTGCCCTTCTTGTAGATGAGTGTCACATTAGCAAGTTTCCAGTCATCTGGAACCTCACCCAATAACCAGGACTGCTGATAGATGATGGAGAGTGGCTTGGCAAGTTCCTCGGCCAGCTCCCTCAGCACTCTCGGGTGGATCTCATCCAGCCCCATCGACTTGTGGGTGTCTAATTGACTCAGCAGGTCCTTCACTACTATTTCCTGGATTACGAGGGGTTTATTCTGATCTGAACCCAAACAACAAAAAAAACCAAACAAAAAACAAACAAACAAACAAAACCCCAACCCCCCCCAAAAACAAACAAAAAACCCCCAAAAACCCCAAAAAACCACCAACCCCCCCCCCAAAACCCCCCAAAAAACCCAAACAAAATACCCCCCAAAAAAAACCACAACAAAACCCCCCAAAAAACAAAAAAAACAACAAAAAACCCACCCCCCCCCAAAAAAAAAAACCACCCAAAAAACCCCACAAAGAACCCCCCAAAAACCCCAAAAAACCCACCACCCCCCCCAAAAAACCCGAAAAAAAACAAACAAAAAACAAAACAAAAAAAACACCCAAAACCCCCCAAAAAACCCCAACAAAACCGACAAAAAAACAAACAAACAAAAAAAACCACAAAACCCCCCAAACCCCCCCCCCAAACCCCCCCCCCCCAAAAACCGAAAACAAACAAATAAACAAAAAAAACCCCAAAAAAACCCAACAAAACCGACAAAAAAAAAAAAACAACAAACAAAAAAACCACAAAAACCCCAAAAAACGCCCAACCCCCCCAAAAACACCCACCCCCCCCAAAAAAAACCCTAAAAAAACAAACAAACAAAAAACCCCACCAAAAAAACAAACAAACAAACCCCCCCCCAAAACCCCCCAAAAAATAAAACAACCCCCCCCAAAAAACCCAAACAAAAAAAACCAAACCAAACACCCCCCCCAAAAAAACACCCCCCCCAAAAAACCCCCCAAAAACCCCAAAAACTCAAAAAAAACCCCCAAAACCCCCAAAAATCAAAAAAACAACAAAACCAAAAAAAACCAAAAAACAAAAAACCCCCCCAAAAACCCCAAAAAAATCAAACAAAAAAATCAAACAAAACCAAAACAAAAACAAATAAAAAACCAAAACCCAAAACCGAAAAAAACCCCCCAAAAAAACCCCAAAAAACCCCAAACAAAAAAAAAACACCAAAAACCCCCCCAAATCCCCCAAAAAAACCACCAAAAAACCACACCAAAACCCCCGCCAAAAAAAAAAACCCAGAAAAAAAAAAACAACAAAAAAAAACCCTCCAACGCCCCCCCAACCCCCCCCAAAACCCCCCAAAAACAAAAAAAAAACCCCAAAAAACCCCCAAAAAACCCCAACCCCCCCCAAAAACAAACAAACAAAAAAAACCACCAAAAAAACCCCAAAAAACCCCCCCAAAACCCCAAAAAAAACCCAACAAAAAAACACAAAAAAAAACCCAAAAAGGAAACAAAAAAAGAAAAAAACCCACCCCAAAACCCCCAAAAAACAACAAAAACAAACAAAAAACCAAAAAAAAACCCTCCTAAAAAACCAAACAAACAAACAAAAAAAACCCCCACCAAAACACCCCCCCAAAAAACAAAAAAAAATCAAAAAACCCAAAAAATCCCCACCACCCCCCCCAAAAAAAACAGAAAAAAAACAAACAAAAAACAAAACAAAACAAACCAAAAAACCCCAACAAAACCTACAAAATAAAAACAAACAAACAAACAAACAAACAAAAAACCACCCCCCCCCAAAAAAACCAACCCAAAACCCAAAAAAAAAAACAAAACAAAAAACCAAACAAACAAACAAAAAAAACAAAAACAAAAAACCCGCAAAAAAACAAAAAAACCAACAAAAACAAACAAAAAAACCCAAAAAACCACAACCCCCCCAAAAAACAAAAAAACCCAAAAAACCCAAAAAAACAACAAAAAAAACCCCCAAAAACAAACAACCCCCCCCCAAAAACAAACAAAAAACAAAAAAACCCCCCAACCCCCCCCCCAAAACAAATAAAAAACCCCACAAAAAAATCAAAAAAACCCCACCAAAAAAACAAACCAAAAAACCCCCCAAAAAACCAAACAAGAACCGAGAAAACAAACAAACAAACAAACAAAAAACAAAACCAAAAAAAAAACCCACCAAAAAAACCCCCCAAAAAACCCCCAGGAAAACCATACAAAAAAACCAAAAAAACCCCCCCAAAAAAACCCCAAAAAACAAACAAACAAAAAAACCCCAAAAAACAAAAAAAACCCAAACCCCCCCCCAAAAAATAAAAAAACCAACAAAAACAACAAAAAAAAACCACATAAAAAAACAAAAAAAACCCCCAAAACAAACAAACAAACAAAACAACAACAAAAAAAACCAAAAAAACCCAAAAAACCCTCAAAAAAACCCCCCAAAAAACCCTAACAAAAAAAACCAAACAAAAAAATCAAACAAAACCAAAACAAAAACAAACAAAAAAACCAAAACCCAAAACCCAAAAAAACCCCCCAAAAAACGCCCAAAAAACCCCAAACAAAAAAAACCCCCAAAAAACCAAAAAACCCCCCAAATCCCCCCAAAAAACCACACCAAAACCCCCGCCAAAAAAAAACAAACAGAAAAAAACCAAACAACAAAAAAACCCCTCCAACCCCCCCAAAACCCCCCCAAAAAACAAAAAAACCCCCCCAAAACCCCCCAAAAAACCCGCAACCCCCCCAAAAAACAAAAAAAAAAAACCCACCAAAAAAAACCCCAAAACCCCCCCCAAAAACCAAAAAAAACCCCCAAAAAGCAAACAAACAAACAAAAAAACCCCCCAAAAACAAAAAACCCCAACCCCCAAAAAAACCAACAAAAACGAACAAAAAAACCCCAAAAAAACCCTCCAAAAAGCCCAAACAAAATAAACAAAAATAAAAATCCAAAAAAAATCAAAAACAAAAAAACCCCCCCAAAACCAAAACAAAACCAAAAAACCCAAAAACCCCCCAAAAACCACCAAAACACACCCCCCCAGAAAAACCCCAGAAAAAAACATATAAAAAACAACACAAAACAAAACAAAAAAACCCCAAAAACCCCAACAAAACCGGCAAAATAAAAACAAACAAAAAAAACCCAAACAAACAAAAAAAACCAACCCCCCCAAAAAAACCCAAAAAACCCCACAAAAAAAAACCAAACAAAAAAAAACACACAAAAAAACCCCAAAAAAAACCCCCAACCCCCCCCCCCCAAAAAACCAATAAAAAAAAACAACCCCCCCCCCCAAAAAACCAAAAAAAAACCTAAAAAAAATCCCAAAACCCCCCCCAAGAAAACAAAAAAAAACCCACAAAAAACCAAAAAAACCCCAAAACCACCCCCAAAAAACCAAAAAACAAAAAACACCACAAAAAACCCCCAAAACAAACGAACAAACAAAAAAACCCAAAAAAACAAAAAAAACCCACAAAAACCCCCAACAAAAACAAACAAAAAAACCACAAAAAAACCCCAAAAAACCTAGAAAAAAAACAAAAACCTAAACTAATAAACCCAAAAACAAACAATAAAAGAAACAAACAAACAAAAGAAACAAAAAACCCCAAAAACAAACAACAAAACAAACAAAAAAACCCCAAAAAACCAAAAAAAAAACCCAACAAAAAATCCAAAAAACCCCAAAAAACCCCAAAAAACCCAAAAACCCCAAAAAACCCAAAACAATATATAGAAAAAAACAAAACAAACAAACAAACAAAAAACCCACAAAAACAAAAAACCCCAAAACCCCCAAAAAATACCAAAAACAAACAAAACAAAACCCCGCAAAAAACCCCCAAAAAACCCAAACAAAAAAAAAACAAAACAAAAAACCAAAAAAACCCCCCCAAAAAAACAGAAAAAAACGACAAAACCCCCAAAAAACCCCTCAAAAACCCCCCCAACCCCCCCAAAAAAAACAGAAAAAAAACAAACAAAAAACAAAACCAAACAAAAAAAAACAACAAAAAACCCCAACAAACCCGACAAAATAAAATCAAACAAAAAAAAAACAAACAAAAAAAACCCCAAAACACCCATCCAAAAAAAACCAAACAAAAAAAACCACCAAAAAACCCCAGGAAAACAAACAAACAAAAAAAAAAAACCAACAAAACCAAAGGAAAAAAAAACAAAAAACAAACAAAAAAACAAACAAAAACAAAAACAAAAAAACAAAAAACCAAAAAAACCAAAAAAACCCACCAAAAGAAACCGAACCCCCCCCCAAAAAAAACCAACAAAAAAACCCCAAAAAAACCCACACAAAAAAACCCAAGAACCCCCCCCCCAAAAAAACAAAAAAAACAAAAAACCAAAAAAACCAACAAAAACAAACAAAAAACCCACAAAAAAAACCCAAAAAACCTAGAAAAAACCCAAAAACCCCTAAACTAATAAACCCAAAACCAAACAATAGAACAAACAAACAAACAAACAAAACAAAAAACCCCAAAAATAAAAAAAAAAACAAAACCCCCCCCAACCCCCCCCCCAAAAAAACAGAAAAAAACAAACAAAAAACAAAACCAAACAAAAAAAAACAACAAAAAACCCCAACAAACCCGACAAAATAAAATCAAACAAAATAAAAACAAACAAAAAAACCCCAAAACACCCATCCAAAAAAAACCAAACAAAAAAAACCACCAAATAACCCCAGGAAAAAAACCAAAAAAAAAAAAAAACCAACAAAACCAAAGGAAAAAAAAACAAAAAACAAACAAAAAACCAAACAAAAACAAAAACAAAAAACCAAAAAACCAAAAAACCCAAAAAACCCACCAAAAGAAACCGAAAACCCCCCCAAAAAAAACCAACAAAAAAACCCCAAAAAAACCCACACAAAAAAACCCAAGAACCCCCCCCAAAAAAACAAAAAAAACCAAAAACAAAAAAAACCAACAAAACCAAACAAAAACCCCACAAAAAAACCCCAAAAAACCTAGAAAAAACCCAAAAAACCCTAAACTAATAAACCCAAAACCAAACAATAGAACAAACAAACAAACAAACAAAACAAAAAACCCCAAAAATAAAAAAAAAAACAAAAAACCCCCCAAACCCCCCCCAAAAAAAAAGAAAAAACAAAAAACGCCCCCCAAAAACCCGAAAAACCCCACCAAAACACCCCCCCAAAAAAACAGAAAAAAACAAACAAAAAACAAAACAAAAAAAAAACCCAACAAAAAACCCCAACAAAACCGACAAAATAAAATCAAACAAAAAAAAAAAACAAACAAAAAAACCCAAAACACCCATCCAAAAAAAACCAATCAAAAAAAACATAAAAAAAAAACAGAAAAAAAAAAACAAAACCAAAAAAACCAAAAAAAACCCCAACAAAAACAAAAACAAAAAAAACGAAAACCCAAAAAAACCCCAACAAAAACAAAAACAAAAAAAAACACAAACCCCCCCGAAAAACCTAGAAAAAAACCCAAAAAAACCTAAACTAATAAACCCAAAAACAAACAATAAAACAAACAAAAAACCCAAAAAAACCCCAAAATAAAAAAAAAAAAAACCCCAAAAAAATAAAAAAAAACAAAAATAAAAAACAAAAAACGCCCCCCAAAAAACCCAAAAAACCCTAAAAAAAACAAACAAAAAAAATCCCAAAAAAACCCCCAAGAAAACAAAAAAACCCCAACAAAACCCCCCAAAAAACCTCAAAAAACAAAAAAAACCCACAAAACCCCACAAAAACCTCCAAAAAACAAAAAAAAACACAAAAAACCCAAAAAACAAACAAACAAACAAACAAACAAACAAACAAAAATAAAAAAAAAACCCAACAAAAACAAACAAAAAAACCACAAAAAACCAAGAAAAAACAGAAAAAAAAAACAAACCAAACAAAAAAAACCCCAAAACAAACAAAAAAACAAACCAAAAAAACCCAAAAAACCAAAAAAAACCCCAACAAAAAATCCAAAAAAACCCAAACAAAAAAACCCAAAAACAAAAACAAAAAACCCCTAAAACCCAAAAAAAAACCCAAAAAAACCCTAAAACCCAAAAAAAACCAACAAAAAACAAAAAAAACCCCACAAACCCCCCCCAAAAAACCTAGAAAAAACCCCAAAAAACCTAAACTAATAAACCCAAAAACAAACAATAAAACAAACAAACAAAAAAAACAAAAAACCCCAAAAATAAATAAAAACCCAAAAAAACCCCCCCAAAAAAAACCACCCCAAAAAACTCCAAATCCCCCCCCAAAAAACCCCCCAAAACCGAAAAAAAACCAAAAACAAACCCAACAAAAACAAACAAAAAAACACACAAAAAACCAAGAAAAAACAGAAAAAAAACCAAAAAAAACAAACAAAAAAACCCAAAAACAAACAAAAAAAAAAAACCAAAAAAACCCCCAAAAAACAAAAAAAACCCAATAAAAAATCCAAAAAAACCCAAAAAACACCAAAAAAACCAGAAAACCAAAAAAAACCCAAAACAATACAAAAAAAATAAAAAAACCAAAAAATACCCAAACAAAACAAAAAAACCACAAAAACAAAAACCCCCAAAACCCCAAAAAAATGCCAAAAACAAACAAAACTAAACCCAACAAAAAACCCCCAAAACCCCCCCCAAAAAAAACACCAAAAAAACCCCCCCAAAAAACAGAAAAAAACAACAAACCCCCCCAAAAAACCCGAAAAAACCCACCAAAACACCCCCCCAAAAAACAGAAAAAAATAAACAAAAAAGAAAACAAAAAAAAAAAACCAACAAAAAACCCCAACAAAAGCGACAAAATAAAATCAAACAAAAAAAAAACAACAAACAAAAAAAACCAAAACACCCATCCAAAAAAAACCAATCAAAAAAACCATCAAAAAAAACAGAAAAAAAAAACAAATAAAAAAAAAACAAAAAAAACCCAACAAAAACAAAAACAAAAAAACCGAAAACCCAAAAAAACCCCAACAAAAACAAAAACAAAAAAAAACACAAAACCCCCCGAAAAACCTAGAAAAAACCCAAAAAAACCTAAACTAATAAACCCAAAAACAAACAATAAAACAAACAAAAAAACAAAAAAACCCCCAAAATAAAAAAAAAACAAACCCCCCCCAAAAAATAAAAAAAAACAAAAATAAAAAACAAAAAACGCCCCCCAAAAAAACCAAAAAACCCCTAAAAAAACAAACAAAAAAAATCCCAAAAAACCCCCCAAGAAAACAAAAAAACCCCAACAAAACCCCCCAAAAAACCTCAAAAAACAAAAAAAAAACCACAAAACCCCCCAAAAACCTCCAAAAAACAAAAAAACCCCACAAAAAACCCAAAAAACAAACAAACAAACAAACAAACAAACAAAAACAAAAAAAAAACCCCAACAAAAACAAACAAAAACCCCACAAAAAACCAAGAAAAAACAGAAAAAAAACCCCAAACCAAACAAAAAAACCCTCAAAACAAACAAAAAAAAACAAACCAAAAAAACCCCAAAAAACAAAAAAAAACCCAACAAAAAATCCAAAAAACCCCAAAAACCACCAAAAAACACAAAAAAACAAAAAACCCAAAACAATTAAAAAAAAAACAAAAACAAACAAACCAAAAAAACCACAAAAACAAAAAAACCAAAACCCCCAAAAAATACCAAAAACAAACAAAACAAAACCCCGCAAAAAAACCCAAAAAACCCAAACAAAAACAAACAAACAAACAAACAATAAAAACCAAAAAACCAGAAAAAACAACAAAAACCCCCAAAAAAACCCAAAAACCCCACCAAAACACCCCCCCAAAAAAAAAAGAAAAAAAACAAACAAAAAACAAAACAAAACAAAAAAAACAACAAAAAACCCCAACAAAACCGGCAAAATAAAATCAAACAAAAAAACCCAAAAAAACCAAAACACCCATCCAAAAAAAAAAATCAAAAAAACCACCAAAAAACCCAGAAAAAAAAAAAAACCAAAAAAAATCAACAAAAACAAAAACAAAACAAAAAAACCAACAAAAACAAACAAAAAAACCACAAAAAACCCCCAAAAACCTAGAAAAAAACCAAAAAACCCTAAACTAATAAACCCAAAAACAAACAATAAAACAAACAAACAAAAAAACCAAAAAAACCCCAAAATAAACAAAAAACCCAAAAAAACCCCAAAAAAACCCCCCAAAAAAACCAAAAAGAAAAAAACAAAAAACGCCCCCAAAAACCCCAAAAACCCCCTAAAAAACAACAAAAAAAAAATCCCAAAAAACTCCCCAAGAAAACAAAAAAAACCAACAAAAAAACCCAAAAAACCCTCAAAAAAACAAAAAAACCCCCAAACCCCCCCAAAAAACCCCCGAAAACAAAAAACACCACAAAAAACCCAAAAAACAAACAAACAAAAAAAAAACCACCAAAAAAAAACCCCAACAAAAACAAACAAAAAAACCCACAAAAAACCCAAAAAAACCCCAAAAAACCCTAACCTAATAAACCCAAAAACAAACAATAAAACAAACAAACAAAAAAAATAAAAAACCCCCAAAATAAAAAAAAAACCAAAAAACCCAAAAAAAACCCCAAAAAACCCCAAAAAAACCCAAAAAAAGCCCCCAAAAAACCCCTAAAAAACCAAAAAAAAAAATCCCAAAAAAAACCCAAGAAAACAAAAAAAAACCAACAAAAAAACCCCAAAAAACCCTCCAAAAAACAAAAAAAACGCAACAAAAAACCAAAAAAAACCTCAAAAAACAAAAAAAAAACCCCAACCCCCCCCCAAAAAACCCCAAAAAACAAAAAACCACAAAAAACCCAAAATAAAAACCAAACAAAAAAAAAACCAAAAAAACCCAGAAAAAAACAACAAAACCCCCCAAAAAACCCGAAAAAACCCCCCAAACCCCCCCCCAAAAAAACAGAAAAAAACAAACAAAAAACAAAACCAAACAAAAAAAAACAACAAAAAACCCCAACAAACCCGACAAAATAAAATCAAACAAAATAAAAACAAACAAAAAAACCCCAAAACACCCATCCAAAAAAAACCAAACAAAAAAAACCACCAAATAACCCCAGGAAAAAAACCAAAAAAAAAAAAAAACCAACAAAACCAAAGGAAAAAAAAACAAAAAACAAACAAAAAACCAAACAAAAACAAAAACAAAAAACCAAAAAACCAAAAAACCCAAAAAACCCACCAAAAGAAACCGAAACCCCCCCCAAAAAAAACCAACAAAAAAACCCCAAAAAAACCCACACAAAAAAACCCAAGAACCCCCCCCAAAAAAACAAAAAAAAACAAAAACAAAAAAAACCAACAAAACCAAACAAAAACCCCACAAAAAAACCCCAAAAAACCTAGAAAAAACCCAAAAAACCCTAAACTAATAAACCCAAAACCAAACAATAGAACAAACAAACAAACAAACAAAACAAAAAACCCCAAAAATAAAAAAAAAAACAAAAAACCCCCCAAACCCCCCCCAAAAAAAAAGAAAAAACAAAAAACGCCCCCCAAAAACCCGAAAAACCCCACCAAAACACCCCCCCAAAAAAACAGAAAAAAACAAACAAAAAACAAAACAAAACAAAAACCCAACAAAAAACCCCAACAAAACCGACAAAATAAAATCAAACAAAAAAAAAAAACAAACAAAAAAAACCAAAACACCCATCCAAAAAAAACCAATCAAAAAAACCATCAAAAAAAAACAGAAAAAAAAAAACAAAACCAAAAAAACCAAAAAAAACCCCAACAAAAACAAAAACAAAAAAAACGAAAACCCAAAAAAACCCCAACAAAAACAAAAACAAAAAAAACCACAAAACCCCCCGAAAAACCTAGAAAAAACCCAAAAAAACCTAAACTAATAAACCCAAAAACAAACAATAAAACAAACAAAAAACCCAAAAAACCCCCAAAATAAAAAAAAACAACCCCCCCAAAAAAATAAAAAAAAACAAAAATAAAAAACAAAAAACGCCCCCCAAAAAACCCAAAAAACCCTAAAAAAAACAAACAAAAAAAATCCCAAAAAAAACCCCAAGAAAACAAAAAAACCCCAACAAAACCCCCCAAAAAACCTCAAAAAACAAAAAAAACCCACAAAACCCCACAAAAACCTCCAAAAAACAAAAAAAAACACAAAAAACCCAAAAAACAAACAAACAAACAAACAAACAAACAAACAAAAATAAAAAAAAACCCCAACAAAAACAAACAAAAAAACCACAAAAACCCAAGAAAAAACAGAAAAAAAAAAACAAACCAAACAAAAAAAACCCCAAAACAAACAAAAAAACAAACCAAAAAAACCCAAAAAACCAAAAAAAACCCCAACAAAAAATCCAAAAAAACCCAAACAAAAAAACCCAAAAACAAAAACAAAAAACCCCTAAAACCCAAAAAAAACCCCAAAAAAACCCTAAAACCCAAAAAAACCCAACAAAAAACAAAAAAAACCCCACAAACCCCCCCCAAAAAACCTAGAAAAAACCCCAAAAAACCTAAACTAATAAACCCAAAAACAAACAATAAAACAAACAAACAAAAAAAACAAAAAACCCCAAAAATAAATAAAAACCCAAAAAAACCCCCCCAAAAAAAACCACCCCAAAAAACTCCAAATCCCCCCCCAAAAAACCCCCCAAAACCGAAAAAAAACCAAAAACAAACCCAACAAAAACAAACAAAAAAACACACAAAAAACCAAGAAAAAACAGAAAAAAAACCAAAAAAAACAAACAAAAAAACCCAAAAACAAACAAAAAAAAAACCCAAAAAAACCCCCAAAAAACAAAAAAAACCCAATAAAAAATCCAAAAAAACCCAAAAAACACCAAAAAACCCAGAAAACCAAAAAAAACCCAAAACAATACAAAAAAATAAAAAAACCAAAAAATACCCAAACAAAACAAAAAAACCACAAAAACAAAAACCCCCAAAACCCCAAAAAAATGCCAAAAACAAACAAAACTAAACCCAACAAAAAAACCCCAAAACCCCCCCCAAAAAAAACCACCAAAAAAACCCCCCCAAAAAACAGAAAAAAACAACAAACCCCCCCAAAAAACCCGAAAAAACCCACCAAAACACCCCCCCAAAAAACAGAAAAAAATAAACAAAAAAGAAAACAAAAAAAAAAAACCAACAAAAAACCCCAACAAAAGCGACAAAATAAAATCAAACAAAAAAAAAACAACAAACAAAAAAAACCAAAACACCCATCCAAAAAAAACCAATCAAAAAAACCATCAAAAAAAACAGAAAAAAAAAACAAATCAAAAAAAACCAAAAAAAACCCAACAAAAACAAAAACAAAAAACCGAAAACCCAAAAAAACCCCAACAAAAACAAAAACAAAAAAAAACACAAAACCCCCCGAAAAACCTAGAAAAAACCCAAAAAAACCTAAACTAATAAACCCAAAAACAAACAATAAAACAAACAAAAAAACCAAAAAACCCCCAAAATAAAAAAAAAACAACCCCCCCCCAAAAAATAAAAAAAAACAAAAATAAAAAACAAAAAACGCCCCCCAAAAAAACCAAAAAACCCCTAAAAAAACAAACAAAAAAAATCCCAAAAAACCCCCCAAGAAAACAAAAAAACCCCAACAAAACCCCCCAAAAAACCTCAAAAAACAAAAAAAAACCCACAAAACCCCCCAAAAACCTCCAAAAAACAAAAAAACCCCACAAAAAACCCAAAAAACAAACAAACAAACAAACAAACAAACAAAAACAAAAAAAACCCCAACAAAAACAAACAAAAACCCCACAAAAAACCAAGAAAAAACAGGAAAAAAACCCCAAACCAAACAAAAAAACCCTCAAAACAAACAAAAAAAACAAACCAAAAAAACCCCAAAAAACAAAAAAAAACCCAACAAAAAATCCAAAAAACCCCAAAAACCACCAAAAAACACAAAAAAACAAAAAACCCAAAACAATTAAAAAAAAACCAAAAACAAACAAACCAAAAAAAACCACAAAAACAAAAAAACCAAAACCCCCAAAAAATACCAAAAACAAACAAAACAAAACCCCGCAAAAAAACCCAAAAAACCCAAACAAAAACAAACAAACAAACAAACAATAAAAACCAAAAAACCAGAAAAAAACAACAAAAACCCCCAAAAAAACCCAAAAACCCCACCAAAACACCCCCCCAAAAAAAAAAGAAAAAAACAAACAAAAAACAAAACAAAACAAAAAAAACAACAAAAAACCCCAACAAAACCGGCAAAATAAAATCAAACAAAAAAACACAAAAAAACCAAAACACCCATCCAAAAAAAAAAATCAAAAAAACCACCAAAAAACCCAGAAAAAAAAAAAACAAAAAAAATCAACAAAAACAAAAACAAAACAAAAAACCCAACAAAAACAAACAAAAAACCCACAAAAAACCCCCAAAAACCTAGAAAAAAACCAAAAAACCCTAAACTAATAAACCCAAAAACAAACAATAAAACAAACAAACAAAAAAACCAAAAAAACCCCAAAATAAACAAAAAACCCAAAAAAACCCCAAAAAAACCCCCCAAAAAAACCAAAAAGAAAAAAACAAAAAACGCCCCCAAAAACCCCAAAAACCCCCTAAAAAACAACAAAAAAAAAATCCCAAAAAACTCCCCAAGAAAACAAAAAAAAACAACAAAAAAACCCAAAAAAACCTCAAAAAAACAAAAAAACCCCCAAACCCCCCCAAAAAACCCCAGAAAACAAAAAACACCACAAAAAACCCAAAAAACAAACAAACAAAAAAAAAACCACCAAAAAAAAACCCCAACAAAAACAAACAAAAAAACCCACAAAAAACCCAAAAAAACCCCAAAAAACCCTAACCTAATAAACCCAAAAACAAACAATAAAACAAACAAACAAAAAAAATAAAAAACCCCCAAAATAAAAAAAAAACCAAAAAACCCAAAAAAAACCCCAAAAAACCCCAAAAAAACCCAAAAAAAGCCCCCAAAAAACCCCTAAAAAACCAAAAAAAAAAAATCCCAAAAAAAACCCAAGAAAACAAAAAAAAACCAACAAAAAAACCACAAAAAAACCTCCAAAAAACAAAAAAAACGCAACAAAAAACCAAAAAAAACCTCAAAAAACAAAAAAAAACCCCCAACCCCCCCCCAAAAAACCCCAAAAAACAAAAAACCACAAAAAACCCAAAATAAAAACCAAACAAAAAAAAAACCAAAAAAAACCAGAAAAAAACAACAAAACCCCCCAAAAAACCCGAAAAAACCCCCCAAACCCCCCCCCCAAAAAAACAGAAAAAAACAAACAAAAAACAAAACCAAACAAAAAAAAACAACAAAAAACCCCAACAAACCCGACAAAATAAAATCAAACAAAATAAAAACAAACAAAAAAACCCCAAAACACCCATCCAAAAAAAACCAAACAAAAAAAACCACCAAATAACCCCAGGAAAAAAACCAAAAAAAAAAAAAAACCAACAAAACCAAAGGAAAAAAAAACAAAAAACAAACAAAAAACCAAACAAAAACAAAAACAAAAAACCAAAAAACCAAAAAACCCAAAAAACCCACCAAAAGAAACCGAAACCCCCCCCAAAAAAACCAACAAAAAAACCCCAAAAAAAACCACACAAAAAAACCCAAGAACCCCCCCCAAAAAAACAAAAAAAAACAAAAACAAAAAAAACCAACAAAACCAAACAAAAACCCCACAAAAAAACCCCAAAAAACCTAGAAAAAACCCAAAAAACCCTAAACTAATAAACCCAAAACCAAACAATAGAACAAACAAACAAACAAACAAAACAAAAAACCCCAAAAATAAAAAAAAAAACAAAAAACCCCCCAAACCCCCCCCAAAAAAAAAGAAAAAACAAAAAACGCCCCCCAAAAACCCGAAAAACCCCACCAAAACACCCCCCCAAAAAAACAGAAAAAAACAAACAAAAAACAAAACAAAACAAAAACCCAACAAAAAACCCCAACAAAACCGACAAAATAAAATCAAACAAAAAAAAAAAACAAACAAAAAAAACCAAAACACCCATCCAAAAAAAACCAATCAAAAAAACCATCAAAAAAAAACAGAAAAAAAAAAACAAAACCAAAAAAACCAAAAAAAACCCCAACAAAAACAAAAACAAAAAAAACGAAAACCCAAAAAAACCCCAACAAAAACAAAAACAAAAAAAAACACAAAACCCCCCGAAAAACCTAGAAAAAACCCAAAAAAACCTAAACTAATAAACCCAAAAACAAACAATAAAACAAACAAAAAACCCAAAAAACCCCCAAAATAAAAAAAAACAACCCCCCCAAAAAAATAAAAAAAAACAAAAATAAAAAACAAAAAACGCCCCCCAAAAAACCCAAAAAACCCTAAAAAAAACAAACAAAAAAAATCCCAAAAAAAACCCCAAGAAAACAAAAAAACCCCAACAAAACCCCACAAAAAACCTCAAAAAACAAAAAAAACCCACAAAACCCCACAAAAACCTCCAAAAAACAAAAAAAACCACAAAAAACCCAAAAAACAAACAAACAAACAAACAAACAAACAAAAATAAAAAAAAACCCAACAAAAACAAACAAAAAAACCACAAAAAACCAAGAAAAAACAGAAAAAAAAAAACAAACCAAACAAAAAAAACCCCAAAACAAACAAAAAAACAAACCAAAAAAACCCAAAAAACCAAAAAAAACCCCAACAAAAAATCCAAAAAAACCCAAACAAAAAAACCCAAAAACAAAAACAAAAAACCCCTAAAACCCAAAAAAAACCCCAAAAAAACCCTAAAACCCAAAAAAACCCAACAAAAACAAAAAAAACCCCACAAAACCCCCCCAAAAAACCTAGAAAAAACCCCAAAAAACCTAAACTTATAAACCCAAAAACAAACAATAAAACAAACAAACAAAAAAAACAAAAAACCCCAAAAATAAATAAAAACCCAAAAAAACCCCCCCAAAAAAAACCACCCCAAAAAACTCCAAATCCCCCCCCAAAAAACCCCCCAAAACCGAAAAAAAACCAAAAACAAACCCAACAAAAACAAACAAAAAAACACACAAAAAACCAAGAAAAAACAGAAAAAAAACAAAAAAAAACAAACAAAAAAACCCAAAAACAAACAAAAAAAAAAACCAAAAAAACCCCCAAAAAACAAAAAAAACCCAATAAAAAATCCAAAAAAACCCAAAAAACACCAAAAAACCCAGAAAACCAAAAAAAACCCAAAACAATACAAAAAAATAAAAAAACCAAAAAATACCCAAACAAAACAAAAAAACCACAAAAACAAAAACCCCCAAAACCCCAAAAAAATGCCAAAAACAAACAAAACTAAACCCAACAAAAAAACCCCAAAACCCCCCCAAAAAAAACCACCAAAAAAACCCCCCCAAAAAACAGAAAAAAACAACAAACCCCCCCAAAAAACCCGAAAAAACCCACCAAAACACCCCCCCAAAAAACAGAAAAAAATAAACAAAAAAGAAAACAAAAAAAAAAAACCAACAAAAAACCCCAACAAAAGCGACAAAATAAAATCAAACAAAAAAAAAACAACAAACAAAAAAAACCAAAACACCCATCCAAAAAAAACCAATCAAAAAAACCATCAAAAAAAACAGAAAAAAAAAACAAATAAAAAAAAAACAAAAAAAACCCAACAAAAACAAAAACAAAAAAACCGAAAACCCAAAAAAACCCCAACAAAAACAAAAACAAAAAAAAACACAAAACCCCCCGAAAAACCTAGAAAAAACCCAAAAAAACCTAAACTAATAAACCCAAAAACAAACAATAAAACAAACAAAAAAACCAAAAAACCCCCAAAATAAAAAAAAAACAAACCCCCCCCAAAAAATAAAAAAAAACAAAAATAAAAAACAAAAAACGCCCCCCAAAAAAACCAAAAAACCCCTAAAAAAACAAACAAAAAAAATCCCAAAAAACCCCCCAAGAAAACAAAAAACCCCCAACAAAACCCCCCAAAAAACCTCAAAAAACAAAAAAAAAAACCACAAAACCCCCCAAAAACCTCCAAAAAACAAAAAAACCCCACAAAAAACCCAAAAAACAAACAAACAAACAAACAAACAAACAAAAACAAAAAAAAAACCCCAACAAAAACAAACAAAAACCCCACAAAAAACCAAGAAAAAACAGAAAAAAAACCCCAAACCAAACAAAAAAACCCTCAAAACAAACAAAAAAAACAAACCAAAAAAACCCCAAAAAACAAAAAAAAACCCAACAAAAAATCCAAAAAACCCCAAAAACCACCAAAAAACACAAAAAAACAAAAAACCCAAAACAATTAAAAAAAAAACAAAAACAAACAAACCAAAAAAACCACAAAAACAAAAAAACCAAAACCCCCAAAAAATACCAAAAACAAACAAAACAAAACCCCGCAAAAAAACCCAAAAAACCCAAACAAAAACAAACAAACAAACAAACAATAAAAACCAAAAAACCAGAAAAAACAACAAAAACCCCCAAAAAAACCCAAAAACCCCACCAAAACACCCCCCCAAAAAAAAAAGAAAAAAAACAAACAAAAAACAAAACAAAACAAAAAAAACAACAAAAAACCCCAACAAAACCGGCAAAATAAAATCAAACAAAAAAACCCAAAAAAAACAAAACACCCATCCAAAAAAAAAAATCAAAAAAACCACCAAAAAACCCAGAAAAAAAAAAAAAACAAAAAAAATCAACAAAAACAAAAACAAAACAAAAAAACCAACAAAAACAAACAAAAAACCCACAAAAAACCCCCAAAAACCTAGAAAAAAACCAAAAAACCCTAAACTAATAAACCCAAAAACAAACAATAAAACAAACAAACAAAAAAACCAAAAAAACCCCAAAATAAACAAAAAACCAAAAAAACCCCCAAAAAAACCCCCCAAAAAAACCAAAAAGAAAAAAACAAAAAACGCCCCCAAAAACCCCAAAAACCCCCTAAAAAACAACAAAAAAAAAATCCCAAAAAACTCCCCAAGAAAACAAAAAAAACCAACAAAAAAACCCAAAAAACCCTCAAAAAAACAAAAAAAACCCCAAACCCCCCCAAAAAACCCCCGAAAACAAAAAACACCACAAAAAACCCAAAAAACAAACAAACAAAAAAAAAACCACCAAAAAAAACCCCCAACAAAAACAAACAAAAAAACCCACAAAAAACCCAAAAAAACCCCAAAAAACCCTAACCTAATAAACCCAAAAACAAACAATAAAACAAACAAACAAAAAAAATAAAAAACCCCCAAAATAAAAAAAAAACCAAAAAACCCAAAAAAAACCCCAAAAAACCCCAAAAAAACCCAAAAAAAGCCCCCAAAAAACCCCTAAAAAACCAAAAAAAAAAAATCCCAAAAAAAACCCAAGAAAACAAAAAAAAACCAACAAAAAAACCACAAAAAAACCTCCAAAAAACAAAAAAAACGCAACAAAAAACCAAAAAAAACCTCAAAAAACAAAAAAAAAACCCCAACCCCCCCCCAAAAACCCCCAAAAAACAAAAAACCACAAAAAACCCAAAATAAAAACCAAACAAAAAAAAAACCAAAAAAAACCAGAAAAAAACAACAAAACCCCCCAAAAAACCCGAAAAAACCCCCCAAACCCCCCCCCCAAAAAAACAGAAAAAAACAAACAAAAAACAAAACCAAACAAAAAAAAACAACAAAAAACCCCAACAAACCCGACAAAATAAAATCAAACAAAATAAAAACAAACAAAAAAACCCCAAAACACCCATCCAAAAAAAACCAAACAAAAAAAACCACCAAATAACCCCAGGAAAAAAACCAAAAAAAAAAAAAAACCAACAAAACCAAAGGAAAAAAAAACAAAAAACAAACAAAAAACCAAACAAAAACAAAAACAAAAAACCAAAAAACCAAAAAACCCAAAAAACCCACCAAAAGAAACCGAAACCCCCCCCAAAAAAACCAACAAAAAAACCCCAAAAAAAACCACACAAAAAAACCCAAGAACCCCCCCCAAAAAAACAAAAAAAAACAAAAACAAAAAAAACCAACAAAACCAAACAAAAACCCCACAAAAAAACCCCAAAAAACCTAGAAAAAACCCAAAAAACCCTAAACTAATAAACCCAAAACCAAACAATAGAACAAACAAACAAACAAACAAAACAAAAAACCCCAAAAATAAAAAAAAAAACAAAAAACCCCCCAAACCCCCCCCAAAAAAAAAGAAAAAACAAAAAACGCCCCCCAAAAACCCGAAAAACCCCACCAAAACACCCCCCCAAAAAAACAGAAAAAAACAAACAAAAAACAAAACAAAACAAAAACCCAACAAAAAACCCCAACAAAACCGACAAAATAAAATCAAACAAAAAAAAAAAACAAACAAAAAAAACCAAAACACCCATCCAAAAAAAACCAATCAAAAAAACCATCAAAAAAAAACAGAAAAAAAAAAACAAAACCAAAAAAACCAAAAAAAACCCCAACAAAAACAAAAACAAAAAAAACGAAAACCCAAAAAAACCCCAACAAAAACAAAAACAAAAAAAAACACAAAACCCCCCGAAAAACCTAGAAAAAACCCAAAAAAACCTAAACTAATAAACCCAAAAACAAACAATAAAACAAACAAAAAACCCAAAAAACCCCCAAAATAAAAAAAAACAACCCCCCCAAAAAAATAAAAAAAAACAAAAATAAAAAACAAAAAACGCCCCCCAAAAAACCCAAAAAACCCTAAAAAAAACAAACAAAAAAAATCCCAAAAAAAACCCCAAGAAAACAAAAAAACCCCAACAAAACCCCCCAAAAAACCTCAAAAAACAAAAAAAACCCACAAAACCCCACAAAAACCTCCAAAAAACAAAAAAAACCACAAAAAAACCAAAAAACAAACAAACAAACAAACAAACAAACAAACAAAAATAAAAAAAAAACCCAACAAAAACAAACAAAAAACCCACAAAAAACCAAGAAAAAACAGAAAAAAAAAAACAAACCAAACAAAAAAAACCCCAAAACAAACAAAAAAACAAACCAAAAAAACCCAAAAAACCAAAAAAAACCCCAACAAAAAATCCAAAAAAACCCAAACAAAAAAACCCAAAAACAAAAACAAAAAACCCCTAAAACCCAAAAAAAACCCCAAAAAAACCCTAAAACCCAAAAAAACCCAACAAAAACAAAAAAAACCCCACAAAACCCCCCCAAAAAACCTAGAAAAAACCCCAAAAAACCTAAACTTATAAACCCAAAAACAAACAATAAAACAAACAAACAAAAAAAACAAAAAACCCCAAAAATAAATAAAAACCCAAAAAAACCCCCCCAAAAAAAACCACCCCAAAAAACTCCAAATCCCCCCCCAAAAAACCCCCCAAAACCGAAAAAAAACCAAAAACAAACCCAACAAAAACAAACAAAAAAACACACAAAAAACCAAGAAAAAACAGAAAAAAAACAAAAAAAAACAAACAAAAAAACCCAAAAACAAACAAAAAAAAAAACCAAAAAAACCCCCAAAAAACAAAAAAAACCCAATAAAAAATCCAAAAAAACCCAAAAAACACCAAAAAACCCAGAAAACCAAAAAAAACCCAAAACAATACAAAAAAATAAAAAAACCAAAAAATACCCAAACAAAACAAAAAAACCACAAAAACAAAAACCCCCAAAACCCCAAAAAAATGCCAAAAACAAACAAAACTAAACCCAACAAAAAAACCCCAAAACCCCCCCCAAAAAAAACCACCAAAAAAACCCCCCCAAAAAACAGAAAAAAACAACAAACCCCCCCAAAAAACCCGAAAAAACCCACCAAAACACCCCCCCAAAAAACAGAAAAAAATAAACAAAAAAGAAAACAAAAAAAAAAACCAACAAAAAACCCCAACAAAAGCGACAAAATAAAATCAAACAAAAAAAAAACAACAAACAAAAAAAACCAAAACACCCATCCAAAAAAAACCAATCAAAAAAACCATCAAAAAAAACAGAAAAAAAAAACAAATCAAAAAAAACCACAAAAAACCCAAAATAAAAACCAAACAAAAAAAAAACCAAAAAAAAACAGAAAAAAACAACAAAACCCCCCAAAAAACCCGAAAAAACCCCCCAAACCCCCCCCCCAAAAAAACAGAAAAAAACAAACAAAAAACAAAACCAAACAAAAAAAAACAACAAAAAACCCCAACAAACCCGACAAAATAAAATCAAACAAAATAAAAACAAACAAAAAAACCCCAAAACACCCATCCAAAAAAAACCAAACAAAAAAAACCACCAAATAACCCCAGGAAAAAAACCAAAAAAAAAAAAAAACCAACAAAACCAAAGGAAAAAAAAACAAAAAACAAACAAAAAACCAAACAAAAACAAAAACAAAAAACCAAAAAACCAAAAAACCCAAAAAACCCACCAAAAGAAACCGAAACCCCCCCCAAAAAAACCAACAAAAAAACCCCAAAAAAAACCACACAAAAAACCCCAAGAACCCCCCCCAAAAAAACAAAAAAAAACAAAAACAAAAAAAACCAACAAAACCAAACAAAAACCCCACAAAAAAACCCCAAAAAACCTAGAAAAAACCCAAAAAACCCTAAACTAATAAACCCAAAACCAAACAATAGAACAAACAAACAAACAAACAAAACAAAAAACCCCAAAAATAAAAAAAAAAACAAAAAACCCCCCAAACCCCCCCCAAAAAAAAAGAAAAAACAAAAAACGCCCCCCAAAAACCCGAAAAACCCCACCAAAACACCCCCCCAAAAAAACAGAAAAAAACAAACAAAAAACAAAACAAAACAAAAACCCAACAAAAAACCCCAACAAAACCGACAAAATAAAATCAAACAAAAAAAAAAAACAAACAAAAAAAACCAAAACACCCATCCAAAAAAAACCAATCAAAAAAACCATCAAAAAAAAACAGAAAAAAAAAAACAAAACCAAAAAAACCAAAAAAAACCCCAACAAAAACAAAAACAAAAAAAACGAAAACCCAAAAAAACCCCAACAAAAACAAAAACAAAAAAAAACACAAAACCCCCCGAAAAACCTAGAAAAAACCCAAAAAAACCTAAACTAATAAACCCAAAAACAAACAATAAAACAAACAAAAAACCCAAAAAACCCCCAAAATAAAAAAAAACAACCCCCCCAAAAAAATAAAAAAAAACAAAAATAAAAAACAAAAAACGCCCCCCAAAAAACCCAAAAAACCCTAAAAAAAACAAACAAAAAAAATCCCAAAAAAAACCCCAAGAAAACAAAAAAACCCCAACAAAACCCCCCAAAAAACCTCAAAAAACAAAAAAAACCCACAAAACCCCACAAAAACCTCCAAAAAACAAAAAAAAACACAAAAAAACCAAAAAACAAACAAACAAACAAACAAACAAACAAAAATAAAAAAAAACCAACAAAAACAAACAAAAAACCCACAAAAAACCAAGAAAAAACAGAAAAAAAAAAACAAACCAAACAAAAAAAACCCCAAAACAAACAAAAAAACAAACCAAAAAAACCCAAAAAACCAAAAAAAACCCCAACAAAAAATCCAAAAAAACCCAAACAAAAAAACCCAAAAACAAAAACAAAAAACCCCTAAAACCCAAAAAAAACCCCAAAAAAACCCTAAAACCCAAAAAAACCCAACAAAACCAAAAAAAACCCCACAAAACCCCCCCAAAAAACCTAGAAAAAACCCCAAAAAACCTAAACTTATAAACCCAAAAACAAACAATAAAACAAACAAACAAAAAAAACAAAAAACCCCAAAAATAAATAAAAACCCAAAAAACCCCCCCCAAAAAAAACCACCCCAAAAAACTCCAAATCCCCCCCCAAAAAACCCCCCAAAACCGAAAAAAAACCAAAAACAAACCCAACAAAAACAAACAAAAAAACACACAAAAAACCAAGAAAAAACAGAAAAAAAACAAAAAAAAACAAACAAAAAAACCCAAAAACAAACAAAAAAAAAAACCAAAAAAACCCCCAAAAAACAAAAAAAACCCAATAAAAAATCCAAAAAAACCCAAAAAACACCAAAAAACCCAGAAAACCAAAAAAAACCCAAAACAATACAAAAAAATAAAAAAACCAAAAAATACCCAAACAAAACAAAAAAACCACAAAAACAAAAACCCCCAAAACCCCAAAAAAATGCCAAAAACAAACAAAACTAAACCCAACAAAAAAACCCCAAAACCCCCCCCAAAAAAAACCACCAAAAAAACCCCCCCAAAAAACAGAAAAAAACAACAAACCCCCCCAAAAAACCCGAAAAAACCCACCAAAACACCCCCCCAAAAAACAGAAAAAAATAAACAAAAAAGAAAACAAAAAAAAAAACCAACAAAAAACCCCAACAAAAGCGACAAAATAAAATCAAACAAAAAAAAAACAACAAACAAAAAAAACCAAAACACCCATCCAAAAAAAACCAATCAAAAAAACCATCAAAAAAAACAGAAAAAAAAAACAAATCAAAAAAAACCAAAAAAAACCCAACAAAAACAAAAACAAAAAACCGAAAACCCAAAAAAACCCCAACAAAAACAAAAACAAAAAAAAACACAAAACCCCCCGAAAAACCTAGAAAAAACCCAAAAAAACCTAAACTAATAAACCCAAAAACAAACAATAAAACAAACAAAAAAACCAAAAAACCCCCAAAATAAAAAAAAAACAAACCCCCCCAAAAAAATAAAAAAAAACAAAAATAAAAAACAAAAAACGCCCCCCAAAAAAACCAAAAAACCCCTAAAAAAACAAACAAAAAAAATCCCAAAAAACCCCCCAAGAAAACAAAAAAACCCCAACAAAACCCCCCAAAAAACCTCAAAAAACAAAAAAAAAACCACAAAACCCCCCAAAAACCTCCAAAAAACAAAAAAACCCCACAAAAAACCCAAAAAACAAACAAACAAACAAACAAACAAACAAAAACAAAAAAAAACCCCAACAAAAACAAACAAAAACCCCACAAAAAACCAAGAAAAAACAGAAAAAAAACCCCAAACCAAACAAAAAAACCCTCAAAACAAACAAAAAAAACAAACCAAAAAAACCCCAAAAAACAAAAAAAAACCCAACAAAAAATCCAAAAAACCCCAAAAACCACCAAAAAACACAAAAAAACAAAAAACCCAAAACAATTAAAAAAAAACCAAAAACAAACAAACCAAAAAAACCCACAAAAACAAAAAAACCAAAACCCCCAAAAAATACCAAAAACAAACAAAACAAAACCCCGCAAAAAAACCCAAAAAACCCAAACAAAAACAAACAAACAAACAAACAATAAAAACCAAAAAACCAGAAAAAAACAACAAAAACCCCCAAAAAAACCCAAAAACCCCACCAAAACACCCCCCCAAAAAAAAAAGAAAAAAACAAACAAAAAACAAAACAAAACAAAAAAAACAACAAAAAACCCCAACAAAACCGGCAAAATAAAATCAAACAAAAAAAACCAAAAAAACCAAAACACCCATCCAAAAAAAAAAATCAAAAAAACCACCAAAAAACCCAGAAAAAAAAAAAACAAAAAAAATCAACAAAAACAAAAACAAAACAAAAAACCCATCAAAAACAAACAAAAAACCCACAAAAAACCCCCAAAAACCTAGAAAAAAACCAAAAAACCCTAAACTAATAAACCCAAAAACAAACAATAAAACAAACAAACAAAAAAACCAAAAAAACCCCAAAATAAACAAAAAACCCAAAAAAACCCCAAAAAAACCCCCCAAAAAAACCAAAAAGAAAAAAACAAAAAACGCCCCCAAAAACCCCAAAAACCCCCTAAAAAACAACAAAAAAAAAATCCCAAAAAACTCCCCAAGAAAACAAAAAAAACCAACAAAAAAACCCAAAAAAACCTCAAAAAAACAAAAAAAACCCCCAAACCCCCCCAAAAAACCCCAGAAAACAAAAAACACCACAAAAAACCCAAAAAACAAACAAACAAAAAAAAAACCACCAAAAAAAAACCCCAACAAAAACAAACAAAAAAACCCACAAAAAACCCAAAAAAACCCCAAAAAACCCTAACCTAATAAACCCAAAAACAAACAATAAAACAAACAAACAAAAAAAATAAAAAACCCCCAAAATAAAAAAAAAACCAAAAAACCCAAAAAAAACCCCAAAAAACCCCAAAAAAACCCAAAAAAAGCCCCCAAAAAACCCCTAAAAAACCAAAAAAAAAAAATCCCAAAAAAAACCCAAGAAAACAAAAAAAAACCAACAAAAAAACCACAAAAAAACCTCCAAAAAACAAAAAAAACGCAACAAAAAACCAAAAAAAACCTCAAAAAACAAAAAAAAAACCCCAACCCCCCCCCAAAAAACCCCAAAAAACAAAAAACCACAAAAAACCCAAAATAAAAACCAAACAAAAAAAAAACCAAAAAAAACCAGAAAAAAACAACAAAACCCCCCAAAAAACCCGAAAAAACCCCCCAAACCCCCCCCCCAAAAAAACAGAAAAAAACAAACAAAAAACAAAACCAAACAAAAAAAAACAACAAAAAACCCCAACAAACCCGACAAAATAAAATCAAACAAAATAAAAACAAACAAAAAAACCCCAAAACACCCATCCAAAAAAAACCAAACAAAAAAAACCACCAAATAACCCCAGGAAAAAAACCAAAAAAAAAAAAAAACCAACAAAACCAAAGGAAAAAAAAACAAAAAACAAACAAAAAACCAAACAAAAACAAAAACAAAAAACCAAAAAACCAAAAAACCCAAAAAACCCACCAAAAGAAACCGAAACCCCCCCCAAAAAAACCAACAAAAAAACCCCAAAAAAAACCACACAAAAAAACCCAAGAACCCCCCCCAAAAAAACAAAAAAAAACAAAAACAAAAAAAACCAACAAAACCAAACAAAAACCCCACAAAAAAACCCCAAAAAACCTAGAAAAAACCCAAAAAACCCTAAACTAATAAACCCAAAACCAAACAATAGAACAAACAAACAAACAAACAAAACAAAAAACCCCAAAAATAAAAAAAAAAACAAAAAACCCCCCAAACCCCCCCCAAAAAAAAAGAAAAAACAAAAAACGCCCCCCAAAAACCCGAAAAACCCCACCAAAACACCCCCCCAAAAAAACAGAAAAAAACAAACAAAAAACAAAACAAAACAAAAACCCAACAAAAAACCCCAACAAAACCGACAAAATAAAATCAAACAAAAAAAAAAAACAAACAAAAAAAACCAAAACACCCATCCAAAAAAAACCAATCAAAAAAACCATCAAAAAAAAAACAGAAAAAAAAAAACAAAACCAAAAAAACCAAAAAAAACCCCAACAAAAACAAAAACAAAAAAAACGAAAACCCAAAAAAACCCCAACAAAAACAAAAACAAAAAATACACAAAACCCCCCGAAAAACCTAGAAAAAACCCAAAAAAACCTAAACTAATAAACCCAAAAACAAACAATAAAACAAACAAAAAACCCAAAAAACCCCCAAAATAAAAAAAAACAACCCCCCCAAAAAAATAAAAAAAACAAAAATAAAAAACAAAAAACGCCCCCCAAAAAACCCAAAAAACCCTAAAAAAAACAAACAAAAAAAATCCCAAAAAAAACCCCAAGAAAACAAAAAAACCCCAACAAAACCCCCCAAAAAACCTCAAAAAACAAAAAAAACCCACAAAACCCCACAAAAACCTCCAAAAAACAAAAAAAACCACAAAAAAACCAAAAAACAAACAAACAAACAAACAAACAAACAAACAAACAAAAATAAAAAAAAAACCCAACAAAAACAAACAAAAAAACCACAAAAAACCAAGAAAAAACAGAAAAAAAAAAACAAACCAAACAAAAAAAACCCCAAAACAAACAAAAAAACAAACCAAAAAAACCCAAAAAACCAAAAAAAACCCCAACAAAAAATCCAAAAAAACCCAAACAAAAAAACCCAAAAACAAAAACAAAAAACCCCTAAAACCCAAAAAAAACCCCAAAAAAACCCTAAAACCCAAAAAAAAACAACAAAAACAAAAAAAACCCCACAAAACCCCCCCAAAAAACCTAGAAAAAACCCCAAAAAACCTAAACTAATAAACCCAAAAACAAACAATAAAACAAACAAACAAAAAAAACAAAAAACCCCAAAAATAAATAAAAACCCAAAAAAACCCCCCCAAAAAAAACCACCCCAAAAAACTCCAAATCCCCCCCCAAAAAACCCCCCAAAACCGAAAAAAAACCAAAAACAAACCCAACAAAAACAAACAAAAAAACACACAAAAAACCAAGAAAAAACAGAAAAAAAACAAAAAAAAACAAACAAAAAAACCCAAAAACAAACAAAAAAAAAAACCAAAAAAACCCCCAAAAAACAAAAAAAACCCAATAAAAAATCCAAAAAAACCCAAAAAACACCAAAAAACCCAGAAAACCAAAAAAACCCCAAAACAATACAAAAAAATAAAAAAACCAAAAAATACCCAAACAAAACAAAAAAACCACAAAAACAAAAACCCCCAAAACCCCAAAAAAATGCCAAAAAGAAACAAAACTAAACCCAACAAAAAAACCCCAAAACCCCCCCCAAAAAAAACCACCAAAAAACCCCCCCCAAAAAACAGAAAAAAACAACAAACCCCCCCAAAATACCCGAAAAAACCCACCAAAACACCCCCCCAAAAAACAGAAAAAAATAAACAAAAAAGAAAACAAAAAAAAAAACCCAACAAAAAACCCCAACAAAAGCGACAAAATAAAATCAAACAAAAAAAAAACAACAAACAAAAAAAACCAAAACACCCATCCAAAAAAAACCAATCAAAAAAACCATCAAAAAAAACAGAAAAAAAAAACAAATCAAAAAAAACCAAAAAAAACCCAACAAAAACAAAAACAAAAAAACCGAAAACCCAAAAAAACCCCAACAAAAACAAAAACAAAAAAAAACACAAAACCCCCCGAAAAACCTAGAAAAAACCCAAAAAAACCTAAACTAATAAACCCAAAAACAAACAATAAAACAAACAAAAAAACCAAAAAACCCCCAAAATAAAAAAAAAACAAACCCCCCCAAAAAAATAAAAAAAAACAAAAATAAAAAACAAAAAACGCCCCCCAAAAAAACCAAAAAACCCCTAAAAAAACAAACAAAAAAAATCCCAAAAAACCCCCCAAGAAAACAAAAAAACCCCAACAAAACCCCCCAAAAAACCTCAAAAAACAAAAAAAAAACCACAAAACCCCCCAAAAACCTCCAAAAAACAAAAAAACCCCACAAAAAACCCAAAAAACAAACAAACAAACAAACAAACAAACAAAAACAAAAAAAAACCCCAACAAAAACAAACAAAAACCCCACAAAAAACCAAGAAAAAACAGAAAAAAAACCCCAAACCAAACAAAAAAACCCTCAAAACAAACAAAAAAAACAAACCAAAAAAACCCCAAAAAACAAAAAAAACCCCAACAAAAAATCCAAAAAACCCCAAAAACCACCAAAAAACACAAAAAAACAAAAAACCCAAAACAATTAAAAAAAAACCAAAAACAAACAAACCAAAAAACCCACAAAAACAAAAAAACCAAAACCCCCAAAAAATACCAAAAACAAACAAAACAAAACCCCGCAAAAAAACCCAAAAAACCCAAACAAAAACAAACAAACAAACAAACAATAAAAACCAAAAAACCAGAAAAAAACAACAAAAACCCCCAAAAAAACCCAAAAACCCCAGCAAAACACCCCCCCAAAAAAAAAAGAAAAAAACAAACAAAAAACAAAACAAAACAAAAAAAACAACAAAAAACCCCAACAAAACCGGCAAAATAAAATCAAACAAAAAAAACCAAAAAAACCAAAACACCCATCCAAAAAAAAAAATCAAAAAAACCACCAAAAAACCCAGAAAAAAAAAAAAACAAAAAAAATCAACAAAAACAAAAACAAAACAAAAAACCCAACAAAAACAAACAAAAAACCCACAAAAAACCCCCAAAAACCTAGAAAAAAACCAAAAAACCCTAAACTAATAAACCCAAAAACAAACAATAAAACAAACAAACAAAAAAACCAAAAAACCCCCAAAATAAACAAAAAACCCAAAAAAAACCCAAAAAAAACCCCCAAAAAAACCAAAAAGAAAAAAACAAAAAACGCCCCCAAAAACCCCAAAAAACCCCTAAAAAACAACAAAAAAAAAATCCCAAAAAACTCCCCAAGAAAACAAAAAAAACCAACAAAAAAACCCAAAAAAACCTCAAAAAAACAAAAAAAACCCCAAACCCCCCCAAAAAACCCCAGAAAACAAAAAACACCACAAAAAACCCAAAAAACAAACAAACAAAAAAAAACCACCAAAAAAAAACCCCAACAAAAACAAACAAAAAAACCCACAAAAAACCCAAAAAAACCCCAAAAAACCCTAACCTAATAAACCCAAAAACAAACAATAAAACAAACAAACAAAAAAAATAAAAAACCCCCAAAATAAAAAAAAAACCAAAAAACCCAAAAAAACCCCAAAAAACCCCAAAAAAACCCAAAAAAAGCCCCCAAAAAACCCCTAAAAAACCAAAAAAAAAAAATCCCAAAAAAACCCCAAGAAAACAAAAAAAAACCAACAAAAAAACCACAAAAAAACCTCCAAAAAACAAAAAAAACGCAACAAAAAACCAAAAAAACCCTCAAAAAACAAAAAAAAAACCCCAACCCCCCCCCAAAAAACCCCAAAAAACAAAAAACCACAAAAAACCCAAAATAAAGACCAAACAAAAAAAAAACCAAAAAAACCCAGAAAAAAACAACAAAACCCCCCAAAAAACCCGAAAAAACCCACCAAAACACCCCCCCAAAAAAACAGAAAAAAACAAACAACAAACAAAACAAAACAAAAAAACCAACAAAAAAACCCAACAAAACCGACAAAATAAAATCCAAAAAAAAAAAAAAACAAACAAAAAAACCAAAACACCCATCCAAAAAAAACCAAAAAACCGCAAAAAAACCCAACAAAAACAAAACCAAAAAACCCAAAAAACAAAAAAAAACCCAAGAAAAACAAACAAAAACCCACAAAAAAACCCCCAAAAACCTAGAAAAAACCCAAAAAACCCTAAACTAATAAACCCCAAAACAAACAATAAAACAAACAAACAACAAAAAAAACCAAAAAACCCCAAAAATAAATAAAACCCCCAAAAAACCCCCCCAAAAAACCAAAAAACCCCTAAAAAACCAAAAAAAACCCCCAAAAAAACCCCAAGAAAACAAAAAAACCCAACAAATAAACCCAAAAAAACCTCAAAAATACAAAAAAAAACCCCAACCCCCCCCAAAAAACCCCAGAAAACAAAAAAACCACAAAAACCCCAAAAAACAAACAAAGAAAAAAAAAACCACCAAAAAAAAACCCCAACAAAAACAAACAAAAAAACCCACAAAAAACCAAAAAAACCCGAAAAACCCTAACCTAATAAACCCAAAAACAAACAATAAAACAAACAAACAAACAAACAACCAAAAAAACCCAAAAATAAATAAATAAAAAAAACCTCAAAAACAAACAAACAAAAAAAAAAAACAAAAAGAAAAAAACAAAAAACGCCCCCAAAACACCCAAAAAAACCCTAAAAAAACAAAAAAACAAACAAAAATAATCCCCCCAAAACCCCCAAGAAAACAAAAAAACCCCCAAAAAACCCCAAAAAAAAACCAAAAAGAAAAAAACAAAAAACGCCCCCAAAAAACCCAAAAAACCCCTAAAAAACAACAAAAAAAATCCCAAAAAACTCCCCAAGAAAACAAAAAAACCCAACAAAAATCCCCAAAAAAACCTCAAAAAAACAAAAAAAACCCCAAACCCCCCCAAAAAAACCCAGAAAACAAAAAACACCACAAAAAACCCAAAAAACAAACAAACAAACAAAAAAAAAAACACCAAAAAAAAAAACCAACAAAAACAAACAAAAAAAACCACAAAAAACCAAAAAAACCCAAAAAACCCTAACCTAATAAACCCAAAAACAAACAATAAAACAAACAAACAAAAAAACAAAAAACCCCCAAAATAAAAAAAAAAACAAAAAACCCCAAAAAGAACCAAAAACCCCCCCCAAAAAAACCAAAAAACGCCCCCAAAAAAACCCCTAAAAAACCAAAAAAAAAAAAATCCGAAAAAAACCCCAAGAAAACAAAAAAAAATAAAAAAAACCCCAAAAAACCCTCCAAAAAACAAAAAAAACCCCAAACCCCCCAAAAAACCCAAAAAACAAAAAAAAGCACAAAAACCCCAAAAAACAAACAAACAAACAAAAAAAAACAAAACAAAAAAACCCAAAAAAAACCCAAAATACCCCCCCCAAAAAAACAAAAAAAAACCAAAAAAACAAAAAAAACCCAAAAAAACCCCAAACAGAAAAAAACAAAAACAAATACAAAAAAAAACAAAAACCCAAAAAAACCCAACAAAAACAAAAAAAAATAACCAAAAAACCCCCAAAAAACCTAGAAAAAAACCAAAAAAACCTAAGCTAATAAACCCAAAAACAAACAATAAAACAAACAAACAAACAAAAAAACCAAAAAAACCCAAAAATAAATAAATAAAAAAAACCTCAAAAAAAACCAAAAAAAAAAAAACCAAAAAGAAAACAAAAAAAAACGCCCCCAAAACACCCAAAAAACCCCTAAAAAACCAAAAAAACAAACCAAGATAATCCCCCCAAAAACACCAAGAAAACAAAAAAAACCCCAAAAACCCCAAAAAACCAAAAAAAAAAAAATCCGAAAAAAACCCCAAGAAAACAAAAAAAAATAAAAAAAAAACCAAAAAAACCTCCAAAAAACAAAAAAAAACCCAAACCCCCCAAAAAACCCAAAAAACAAAAAAAAGCACAAAAACCCCAAAAACAAACAAACAAACAAAAAAAACCAAAACAAAAAAACCCAAAAAAACCCCAAAATACCCCCCCCAAAAAAACAAAAAAAACCCAAAAAAACAAAAAAAACCCAAAAAAACCCCAAACAGAAAAAAACAAAAACAAATACAAAAAAAAACAAAAACCCAAAAAAACCCAACAAAAACAAAAAAAAAATAACCAAAAAACCCCCAAAAAACCTAGAAAAAAACCAAAAAAACCTAAGCTAATAAACCCAAAAACAAACAATAAAACAAACAAACAAACAAAAAAACCAAAAAAACCCAAAAATAAATAAATAAAAAAAACCTCAAAAAAAACCAAAAAAAAAAAAACCAAAAAGAAAACAAAAAAAAACGCCCCCAAAACACCCAAAAAACCCCTAAAAAACCAAAAAAACAAACCAAGATAATCCCCCCAAAAACACCAAGAAAACAAAAAAAACCCCCAAAACCCCAAAAAACCAAAAAAAACCACCCCAAAAAACCCCAAATCCCCCCCAAAAACAAAACAAAACAAAAAAACCAAAAAACCCCAACAAAAACAAACAAAAAAACCACACAAAAAACCCAGAAAAAACCAAAAAACCCCAAAACCCCCAAAAAATACCAAAAACAAACAAAACAAAACCCCGCAAAAAAACCCCAAAAAACACCCCCCCAAAAAAAAAACCAAACAAAAAAACCCCAAAAAAACAGAAAAAAACAACAAAAAAACTCCAAAAGAAACCGAAAAACCCAAAAAAACCCAACAAAAACAAAAAAAGACCACAAAAAAAACCCCAAACCCCCCCAAAAAACCCCAGAAAACAAAAAACACCACAAAAAAACCAAAAAACAAACAAACAAAAAAAAACCACAAAAAAAACCCCCAACAAAAACAAACAAAAAAACCCACAAAAAACCAAAAAAACCCAGAAAAAAACAAAAAAAAACCAAACAAAAAAACCCCTAAAAAAGCCAAAAAAACCCCAAAAAAACCCAAAAAAACCCCACAAACAAACAAAAAAAACCCCACAAAAAACCCAAAAAACAAACAGAAAAAACAAACAAAAACAAAAACAAAAAAAACAAAAAAAACAAAAAAAACCCAAAAAAACCCCAAAAAACAAAAAAAAACCAAAAAACCAACAACAACAACAAAAAAACAACCAAAAAACCCCCCAAAAAACCAAAAAAAACCCTCCAAAAGAAACCGAAAAACCCAAAAAAACCCAACAAAAACAAACAAAAAAACACACAAAAAAACAAAAAAAACCAGAAAAAAAACAAAAAAAAAACAAACAAAAAAACCCAAAACCAAAAACAAAAAAACCCAAAACCCCAAAAAACCCCAACAAAAACAAAAAAAACCCACAAAAAACCCCCAAAAAACCTCGAAAAAACCCAAAAAACCCTAAACTAATAAACCCAAAACCAAACAATAAAACAAACAAACAAACAAAAAAACCAAAAAACCCCCAAAATAAATAAAAACACCAAAAAAACCCCCAAAACCCCCCAAAAAAGACCAAAAAGAAAAAAACAAAAAACGCCCCCAAAACACCCAAAAAACCCCTAAAAGAAACAAAAAACAAACAAAAATAATCAAAAAAACCCCCCAAGAAAACAAAAAAACAACACAAAAAAACCCCAAAAAACCAAAAAAACCCACCCCGAAAAACCCCAAATCCCCCCCAAAAAAAGAAAAAAACCCAAAAAAACCCCCAACAAAAACAAACAAAAAAACACACAAAAAGACAAGAAAAAACAGAAAAAAACCCCCAAAAAACAAACAAAAAACCCCAAAAACAAACAAAAAACCAAACCAAAAAAACCCCCAAAAACAAAAAAAAACCAACAAAAAATCCAAAAAAACCCAAAAAACACCAAAAACCCCAAAAACCAAAAAAACCCCAAAACAATTTAAAAAAAAAACACAAAAAAAACAACAAAAAACCCCAACAAAACCGTCAAAATAAAATAAAATAAAAAAGAAAAACAAACAAAAAAACCCAAAACACCCATCCAAAAAAAAACAAACAAAAAAACCACAAAAAAAACCCAGAAAAAAAACCAAAAAAACAAAAACAACCCAAAAAAACCCCAACAAAAACAAAAAACCCAAAAACCAAAAAAAACCAACAAAAACAAACAAAAAACCCACAAAAAAACCCCAAAGACCTAGAAAAAACCCAAAAAACCCTTAACTAATAAACCCAAAAACAAACAATAAAACAAACAAACAAACAAAAAAAAAAAAACCCAAAAAAACCCCAAAAAAAAACCAAAAAGAAAAAAACAAAAAACGCCCCCAAAAAACCCCAAAACCCCCTAAAAAAACAAAACAAAAAAAACCCCAAAAACCCCCCAAGAAAACAAAAAAACCCAACAAAAAAACCAGAAAAACCTCAAAAAAAAAAAAAAAACCCCAACCCCCCCAAAAAACCCCAAAAAACAAAAAAACCACAAAAAAACCAAAAAAACCACAAACAAACAAAAAAACCAAAAAAATTCAAAAAAAACCTCAACAAAAATAAACAAAAAACCCCACAAAAAACAAAAAACCCAGAAAAAACCAAAAAACCCCCAAAATAAAAAAAACCCCAAAAACCCACCAAAAAACCCACAAAAAACCCACGAAAAAACCCAAAAAACCCCAAAAAACCCCCACAAAAAACCCAAAAAACAAACAGAAAAAAACAAACAAAAACAAAAAACAAAAAAAACACAAAAAAAAAACCCCAAAAAACCCACAAAAAAACAAAAAAAACCCAAAAAACAAAAAAACCCAAAGAAACCCAACGAAAAAAAAAAAAAACAACAAAAAAAAACCCCCAAAAAAACTCCAAAAGAAACCGAAAAACCAAAAAAAACCTCTACAAAAACAAACAAAAAAAAAAACCCAAAAAAACCCAAACAAAAAAACCCAAAAACAAAAAAACCCTAAAACCCAAAAAACCCCAACAAAAACAAAAAAACCCCCACAAAACCCCCCCAAAAAACCTAGAAAAAACCCCAAAAAACCTAAACTAATAAACCCCAAAACAAACAATAAAACAAACAAACAAAAAAACCAAAAAACCCCAAAAATAAATAAAAACCCAAAAAAACCCCCCCAAAAAACCAAAATGAAAAACACAAAAAACGCCCCTAAAACACCCAAAAAACCCCTAAAAAACAAAACAAAAAAACAAACAAAAATAATCCCAAAAAAAACCCGAGAAAACAAAAAAACCCCAAAAAACCCCAAAAAACCCAAAAAAACCACCCCAAAAAACTCCAAATCCCCCCAAAAAACCCCCAAAAACCGAAAAAAAACCCAAAAAAAAACCAACAAAAACAAACAAAAAAACACACAAAAAAACCAAGAAAAAACAGAAAAAAACCCCCAAAAAACAAACAAAAAAACCCCAAAAACAAACAAAAAAAAACAAACCAAAAAAAACCCAAAAAACAAAAAAAAACCCAATAAAAAATAAAAAAAAAACCCAAAAAACACCAAAAAACCCAGAAAACCAAAAAACCCCAAAACAATACAAAAAAATAAAAAACCAAAAAAACCCCAAACAAACAAAAAAAAAACAAAAACAAAAAACCCCAAAACCCCCAAAAAATACCAAAAACAAACAAAACTAAACCCAACAAAAAAAACCCAACCCCCCCCCCAAAAAAACCACCAAAAAAAACCCCCAAAAAAACAGAAAAAAACAAACAAAAAACAAAACAAAAAAAAAAACCCAACAAAACCCCAACAAAACCGACAAAATAAAATCAAACAAAAAAAACCCCAACAAACAAAAAAAACCAAAACACCCATCCAAAAAAAAACAAACAAAAAAACCATCAAAAAAAACCAGAAAAAAAAAAACAAAACCAAAAAAACAAAAAAAAACCCCAACAAAAACAAAAAAAAAAACCGAAAACCCAAAAAAACCCCAACAAAAACAAAAACAAAAAAAACCACAACCCCCCCCGAAAAACCTAGAAAAAACCCAAAAAAACCTAAACTAATAAATCCAAAAACAAACAATAAAACAAACAAAAAAACCAAAAAACCCCCAAAATAAAAAAAACAACCCCCCCCAAAAAAATAAAAAAAAACAAAAATAAAAAACAAAAAACGCCCCCAAAAAAACCCAAAAAACCCCTAAAAAAAACAAACAAAAAAAATCCCAAAAAAACCCCCAAGAAAACAAAAAAACCCCAACAAAACCCCCAAAAAAACCTCAAAAAAAAAAAAAAACACAAAACCCCCCAAAAACCTCCAAAAACCAAAAAAACCCACAAAAACCCCAAAAAACAAACAAACAAACAAACAAACAAAAAAAGAAAAACCAAAAAAAACCCCAACAAAAACAAACAAAAAAACCACAAAAACCCAAGAAAAAACAGAAAAAAAAAAACAAACCAAACAAAAAAACCCCCAAAACAAACAAAAAAAAACAAACCAAAAAACCCCCAAAAAACAAAAAAAAACCCAACAAAAAATCCAAAAAAAACCAAACAAAAAAACCCAAAAACACAAAAACCCTAAAACCCAAAAAAACCCAACAAAAACAAAAAAAACCCCACAAAACCCCCCCAAAAAACCTAGAAAAAACCCCAAAAAACCTAAACTAATAAACCCAAAAACAAACAATAAAACAAACAAACAAAAAAACCAAAAAACCCCAAAAATAAATAAAAACCCAAAAAAACCCCAAAAAAACCAAAATGAAAAACACAAAAAACGCCCCTAAAACACCCAAAAAACCCCTAAAAAACAAAACAAAACAACAAACAAAAATAATCCCAAAAAAACCCCAAGAAAACAAAAAACCCCAAAAAAACCCCAAAAAACCCAAAAAAACCACCCCAAAAAGCTCCAAATCCCCCCCCAAAAAACCCCCCAAACCGAAAAAAACAAAAAAAAACCCCAACAAACCAAAAAAACCACAAAAACAAAAAACCCCAAAACCCCCAAAAAATACCAAAAACAAACAAAACTAAACCCAACAAAAAAACCCCAAACCCCCCCAAAAAAACCACCAAAAAACCCCCCCCCAAAAAAACAGAAAAAAACAAACAAAAAACAAAACAAAACAAAAAACCAACAAAAAACCCCAACAAAACCGACAAAATAAAATCAAACAAAAAAAAACCAACAAACAAAAAAAACCAAAACACCCATCCAAAAAAAACCAAACAAAAAAACCATCAAAAAAAACAGAAAAAAAAAAACCAAAACCAAAAAAAACAAAAAAAACCCCAACAAAAACAAAAACAAAAAAACCGAAAACCCAAAAAAACCCCAACAAAAACAAAAACAAAAAAAACCACAAACCCCCCCGAAAAACCTAGAAAAAACCAAAAAAAACCTAAACTAATAAACCCAAAAACAAACAATAAAACAAACAAAAAAACCAAAAAAAACCCAAAATAAAAAAAAAAAAACCCAAAAAAATAATAAAAAAACAAAAATAAAAAACAAAAAACGCCCCCAAAAAAACCCAAAAAACCCCTAAAAAAAACAAACAAAAAAAATCCCCAAAAAAACCCCAAGAAAACAAAAAAACCCCAACAAAACCCCCCAAAAAACCTCAAAAAACAAAAAAAAACCACAAAACCCCCCAAAAACCTCCAAAAAACAAAAAAAACCACAAAAAACCCAAAAAACAAACAAACAAACAAACAAACAAAAAAACAAAAACCAAAAAAAACCCCTACAAAAACAAACAAAAAAACCACAAAAAAACAAGAAAAAACAGAAAAAAAAACCAAACCAAACAAAAAAACCCCCAAAACAAACAAAAAAACAAACCAAAAAAACCCCAAAAAACAAAAAAAAAACCAACAAAAAATCCAAAAAAACCCAAACAAAAAAACCCAAAAACAAAAACAAAAAACCCCTAAAACCCAAAAAAACCCAACAAAAACAAAAAAACCCCACAAAACCCCCCCCAAAAACCTAGGAAAAAACCCAAAAAACCTAAACTAATAAACCCAAAAACAAACAATAAAACAAACAAACAAAAAAACCAAAAAACCCCAAAAATAAATAAAAACCCCAAAAAAACCCCCAAAAAAACCAAAATGAAAAACACAAAAAACGCCCCTAAAACACCCAAAAAACCCCTAAAAAACAAAACAAAAAACCAAACAAAAATAATCCCAAAAAAACCCCAAGAAAACAAAAAACCCCCCAAAAACCCCAAAAAAACCAAAAAAACTACCCCAAAAAACTCCAAATCCCCCCCCAAAAACCCCCCAAAACCGAAAAAAAACCAAAAAAACCCAACAAAAACAAACAAAAAAACACACAAAAAACCAAGAAAAAACAGAAAATACCCCCAAAAAACCAAACAAAAAAAACCCAAAAAACAAAAAAAAACCCAATAAAAAATCCAAAAAAACCCAAAAAACACCAAAAAACCCAGAAAACCAAAAAAACCCAAAACAATACAAAAAAATAAAAAAACCAAAAAAACCCCAAACAAACCAAAAAAACCCACAAAAACAAAAAACCCCAAAATCCCAAAAAAATACCAAAACCAAACAAAACTAAACCCAACAAAAAAACCCCAAAACCCCCCCCAAAAAAAACACCAAAAAAACCCCCCCAAAAAACAGAAAAAAACAACAAAAACCCCAAAAAAACCCGAAAAAACCTAAACTAATAAACCCAAAAACAAACAATAAAACAAACAAAAAACCCAAAAAAACCCCAAAATAAAAAAAAAACCCAAAAAAATAAAAGAAAAACAAAAATAAAAAACAAAAAAGCCCCCAAAAAAACCCAAAAAAACCCTAAAAAAAAACAAACAAAAAAAATCCCAAAAAAAACCCCAAGAAAACAAAAAAACCCCAACAAAACCCCCCAAAAAACCTCAAAAAACAAAAAAAAAACCACAAAACCCCCCAAAAACCTCCAAAAAACAAAAAAAACCACAAAAAACCCAAAAAACAAACAAACAAACAAACAAACAAACAAACAAAAACAAAAAAAAACCCCAACAAAAACAAACAAAAAAACCACAAAAAACCAAGAAAAAACAGAAAAAAAACCCAAACGAAACAAAAAAACCCCCAAAACAAACAAAAAAACAAACCAAAAAAACCCCAAAAAACAAAAAAAAACCCAACAAAAAATCAAAAAAAAACCAAACAAAAAAACCCCAAAACAAAAACAAAAAAACCCTAAAACCCAAAAAAACCCAACAAAAACAAAAAAACCCCCACAAAACCCCCCCAAAAAACCTAGAAAAAACCCCAAAAAACCTAAACTAATAAACCCAAAAACAAACAATAAAACAAACAAAAAACCAAAAAAACCCCAAAATAAATAAAAACCCCAAAAAAAACCCCAAAAAAACCAAAATGAAAAACACAAAAAACGCCCCTAAAACACCCAAAAAACCCCTAAAAAAACAAAACAAAAAAACAAACAAAAATAATCCCAAAAAAAACCCGAGAAAACAAAAAACCCCCAAAAAACCCCAAAAAACCCAAAAAAAACACCCCAAAAAACTCCAAATCCCCCCAAAAAAAACCCAAAACCCGAAAAAAAACCAAAAACAAACACAACAAAAACAAACAAAAAAACACACAAAAAACCAAGAAAAAACAGAAAAAAACCCAAAAAAACCAAACAAAAAAACCCCAAAAACAAACAAAAAAAACCAAACAAAAAAACCCCCAAAAAACAAAAAAAAACCCAATAAAAAATCCAAAAAAACCCAAAAAACACCAAAAAACCCAGAAAACCAAAAAAACCCAAAACAATACAAAAAAATAAAAAAAACCAAAAAACCCCCAAAATAAAAAAAACAACCCCCCCCAAAAAAATAAAAAAAAACAAAAATAAAAAACAAAAAACGCCCCCAAAAAAACCCAAAAAACCCCTAAAAAAAACAAACAAAAAAAATCCCAAAAAAACCCCCAAGAAAACAAAAAAACCCCAACAAAACCCCCAAAAAAACCTCAAAAAAAAAAAAAACACAAAACCCCCCAAAAACCTCCAAAAACCAAAAAAACCCACAAAAACCCCAAAAAACAAACAAACAAACAAACAAACAAAAAAAGAAAAACCAAAAAAAACCCCAACAAAAACAAACAAAAAAACCACAAAAACCCAAGAAAAAACAGAAAAAAAAAACAAACCAAACAAAAAAACCCCAAAACAAACAAAAAAAAACAAACCAAAAAAACCCCAAAAAACAAAAAAAAACCCAACAAAAAATCCAAAAAAACCCAAACAAAAAAACCCAAAAACACAAAAACCCTAAAACCCAAAAAAACCCCACAAAAACAAAAAAAACCCCACAAAACCCCCCCAAAAAACCTAGAAAAAACCCCAAAAAACCTAAACTAATAAACCCAAAAACAAACAATAAAACAAACAAACAAAAAAACCAAAAAACCCCAAAAATAAATAAAAACCCAAAAAAACCCCAAAAAAACCAAAATGAAAAACACAAAAAACGCCCCTAAAACACCCAAAAAACCCCTAAAAAACAAAACAAAACAACAAACAAAAATAATCCCAAAAAAAACCCAAGAAAACAAAAAACCCCAAAAAAACCCCAAAAAACCCAAAAAAACCACCCCAAAAAGCTCCAAATCCCCCCCCAAAAAACCCCCCAAACCGAAAAAAAACAAAAAAAAACCCAACAAAAACAAACAAAAAAACACACAAAAAACCAAGAAAAAACAGAAAAAACCCCCAAAAAACCAAACAAAAAAACCCCAAAAACAAACAAAAAAAAACAAACCAAAAAAACCCCAAAAAAACAAAAAAAAACCCAATAAAAAATCAAAAAAAAACCAAAAAACACCAAAAAACCCAGAAAACAAAAAAACCCAAAACAATACAAAAAAATAAAAAAAACAAAAAAACCCCAAACAAACCAAAAAAACCACAAAAACAAAAAACCCCAAAACCCCCAAAAAATACCAAAAACAAACAAAACTAAACCCAACAAAAAAACCCCAAACCCCCCCAAAAAAACCACCAAAAAAACCCCCCCCAAAAAAAACAGAAAAAAAACAAACAAAAAACAAAACAAAACAAAAAAACCCAACAAAAAACCCCAACAAAACCGACAAAATAAAATCAAACAAAAAAAAAAAACAAACAAAAAAAACCAAAACACCCATCCAAAAAAAACCAAACAAAAAAACCATCAAAAAAAACAGAAAAAAAAAAACCAAAACCAAAAAAACCAAAAAAAACCCCAACAAAAACAAAAACAAAAAAACCGAAAACCCAAAAAAACCCCAACAAAAACAAAAACAAAAAAAACCACAAAACCCCCCGAAAAACCTAGAAAAAACCCGAAAAAACCTAAACTAATAAACCCAAAAACAAACAATAAAACAAACAAAAAAACCAAAAAAACCCCAAAATAAAAAAAAAACCCAAAAAAATAAAAGAAAAACAAAAATAAAAAACAAAAAAGCCCCCAAAAAAACCCAAAAAAACCCTAAAAAAAAAACAAACACAAAAAATCCCAAAAAACCTCAAAAAACAAAAAAAAACCACAAAACCCCCCAAAAACCTCCAAAAAACAAAAAAACCCACAAAAAACCCAAAAAACAAACAAACAAACAAACAAACAAACAAAAACAAAAAAAACCCCCAACAAAAACAAACAAAAAAACCACAAAAAACCAAGAAAAAACAGAAAAAAAAACAAACCAAACAAAAAAACCCCCAAAACAAACAAAAAAACAAACCAAAAAAACCCCAAAAAACAAAAAAAAACCCAACAAAAAATCCAAAAAAACCCAAACAAAAAAACCCAAAAACAAAAACAAAAAAACCCTAAAACCCAAAAAAACCCAACAAAAACAAAAAAAACCCCACAAAACCCCCCCAAAAAACCTAGAAAAAACCCCAAAAAACCTAAACTAATAAACCCAATAACAAACAATAAAACAAACAAACAAAAAAACCAAAAAAACCCCAAAAATAAATAAAAACCCAAAAAACCCCCCCCAAAAAACCAAAATGAAAAACACAAAAAACGCCCCTAAAACACCCAAAAAACCCCTAAAAAACAAAACAAAAAAACAAACAAAAATAATCCCAAAAAAACCCCGAGAAAACAAAAAACCCCCAAAAAACCCCAAAAAACCCAAAAAAACCACCCCAAAAAACTCCAAATCCCCCCAAAAAACCCCAAAAAACCGAAAAAAAACCAAAAAAAACCCAACAAAAACAAACAAAAAAACACACAAAAAAACCAAGAAAAAACAGAAAAAAACCCCAAAAAACAAACAAAAAAACCCGAAAAACAAACAAAAAAAAACAAACCAAAAAAAACCCAAAAAACAAAAAAAAAACCAATAAAAAATCCAAAAAAACCCAAAAAACACCAAAAAACCCAGAAAACCAAAAAAACCCAAAACAATACAAAAAAATAAAAAAACAAAAAAAACCCAAACAAACCAAAAAAAAAACAAAAACAAAAAACCCCAAAACCCCAAAAAAATACCAAAAACAAACAAAACTAAACCCAACAAAAAAAACCCAACCCCCCCCAAAAAAAACCACCAAAAAAACCCCCCCAAAAAACCAGAAAAAAACAACAAAACCCCCCAAAAAACCCGAAAAAACCCACCAAAACACCCCCCCAAAAAAACAGAAAAAAACAAACAAAAAACAAAACAAAAAAAAAAACCCAACAAAAAACCCCAACAAAACCGACAAAATAAAATCAAACAAAAAAAAACCCAACAAACAAAAAAAACCAAAACACCCATCCAAAAAAAAACAAACAAAAAAACCATCAAAAAAAAACAGAAAAAAAAAAACAAAACCAAAAAAAACAAAAAAACCCCCAACAAAAACAAAAAAAAAAAACCGAAAACCCAAAAAAACCCCAACAAAAACAAAAACAAAAAAAAACACAACCCCCCCCGAAAAACCTAGAAAAAACCCAAAAAAACCTAAACTAATAAATCCAAAAACAAACAATAAAACAAACAAAAAAACCAAAAAACCCCCAAAATAAAAAAAACAACCCCCCCCAAAAAAATAAAAAAAAACAAAAATAAAAAACAAAAAACGCCCCCAAAAAAACCCAAAAAACCCCTAAAAAAAACAAACAAAAAAAATCCCAAAAAAAACCCCAAGAAAACAAAAAAACCCCAACAAAACCCCCAAAAAAACCTCAAAAAAAAAAACAAACACAAAACCCCCCAAAAACCTCCAAAAACCAAAAAAACCCACAAAAACCCCAAAAAACAAACAAACAAACAAACAAAAAAACAAAAACCAAAAAAAACCCCAACAAAAACAAACAAAAAAACCGCAAAAAACCAAGAAAAAACAGAAAAAAAAAAACAAACCAAACAAAAAAACCCCCAAAACAAACAAAAAAAAACAAACCAAAAAAACCCCAAAAAACAAAAAAAAACCCAACAAAAAATCCAAAAAAAACCAAACAAAAAAACCCCAAAACACAAAAACCCTAAAACCCAAAAAAACCCAACAAAAACAAAAAAAACCCCACAAAACCCCCCCAAAAAACCTAGAAAAAACCCCAAAAAACCTAAACTAATAAACCCAAAAACAAACAATAAAACAAACAAACAAAAAAACCAAAAAACCCCAAAAATAAATAAAAACCCAAAAAAACCCCAAAAAAACCAAAATGAAAAACACAAAAAACGCCCCTAAAACACCCAAAAAACCCCTAAAAAACAAAACAAAACAACAAACAAAAATAATCCCAAAAAAACCCCAAGAAAACAAAAAACCCCAAAAAAACCCCAAAAAACCCAAAAAAACCACCCCAAAAAGCTCCAAATCCCCCCCCAAAAAACCCCCCAAACCGAAAAAAAACAAAAAAAAACCCAACAAAAACAAACAAAAAAACACACAAAAAACCAAGAAAAAACAGAAAAAACCCCCAAAAAACCAAACAAAAAAACCCCAAAAACAAACAAAAAAAAACAAACCAAAAAAACCCCAAAAAACAAAAAAAAACCCAATAAAAAATCAAAAAAAAACCAAAAAACACCAAAAAACCCAGAAAACAAAAAAACCCAAAACAATACAAAAAAATAAAAAAAACAAAAAAACCCCAAACAAACCAAAAAAACCACAAAAACAAAAAACCCCAAAACCCCCAAAAAATACCAAAAACAAACAAAACTAAACCCAACAAAAAAACCCCAAACCCCCCCAAAAAAACCACCAAAAAAACCCCCCCCAAAAAAAACAGAAAAAAAACAAACAAAAAACAAAACAAAAAAAAAAACCAACAAAAAACCCCAACAAAACCGACAAAATAAAATCAAACAAAAAAAAAACAACAAACAAAAAAAACCAAAACACCCATCCAAAAAAAACCAAACAAAAAAACCATCAAAAAAAACAGAAAAAAAAAAACCAAAACCAAAAAAACCAAAAAAAACCCCAACAAAAACAAAAACAAAAAAACCGAAAACCCAAAAAAACCCCAACAAAAACAAAAACAAAAAAAAACACAAAACCCCCCGAAAAACCTAGAAAAAACCCGAAAAAACCTAAACTAATAAACCCAAAAACAAACAATAAAACAAACAAAAAAACCAAAAAAACCCCAAAATAAAAAAAAAACCCAAAAAAATAAAAGAAAAACAAAAATAAAAAACAAAAAAGCCCCCAAAAAAACCCAAAAAAACCCTAAAAAAAAAACAAACACAAAAAATCCCAAAAAAACCCCAAGAAAACAAAAAAACCCCAACAAAACCCCCCAAAAAACCTCAAAAAACAAAAAAAACCACAAAACCCCCCAAAAACCTCCAAAAAACAAAAAACCCCACAAAAAACCCAAAAAACAAACAAACAAACAAACAAACAAACAAAAACAAAAAAAACCCCCAACAAAAACAAACAAAAAACCCACAAAAAACCAAGAAAAAACAGAAAAAAAAACAAACCAAACAAAAAAACCCCCAAAACAAACAAAAAAACAAACCAAAAAAACCCCAAAAAACAAAAAAAAACCCAACAAAAAATCCAAAAAAACCCAAACAAAAAAACCCAAAAACAAAAACAAAAAAACCCTAAAACCCAAAAAAACCCAACAAAAACAAAAAAAACCCCACAAAACCCCCCCAAAAAACCTAGAAAAAACCCCAAAAAACCTAAACTAATAAACCCAAAAACAAACAATAAAACAAACAAACAAAAAAACCAAAAAAACCCCAAAAATAAATAAAAACCCAAAAAAACCCCCCCAAAAAACCAAAATGAAAAACACAAAAAACGCCCCTAAAACACCCAAAAAACCCCTAAAAAACAAAACAAAAAAACAAACAAAAATAATCCCAAAAAAACCCCGAGAAAACAAAAAACCCCCAAAAAACCCCAAAAAACCCAAAAAAACCACCCCAAAAAACTCCAAATCCCCCCAAAAAACCCCAAAAAACCGAAAAAAAACCAAAAAAAACCCAACAAAAACAAACAAAAAAACACACAAAAAAACCAAGAAAAAACAGAAAAAAACCCCAAAAAACAAACAAAAAAACCCCAAAAACAAACAAAAAAAAACAAACCAAAAAAAACCCAAAAAACAAAAAAAAACCCAATAAAAAATCAAAAAAAACCCAAAAAACACCAAAAAACCCAGAAAACCAAAAAAACCCAAAACAATACAAAAAAATAAAAAAACAAAAAAAACCCAAACAAACCAAAAAAAAAACAAAAACAAAAAACCCCAAATTTCCAAAAAAATACCAAAAACAAACAAAACTAAACCCAACAAAAAAAACCCAACCCCCCCCAAAAAAAACCACCAAAAAAAACCCCCCAAAAAACCAGAAAAAAACAACAAAACCCCCCAAAAAACCCGAAAAAACCCACCAAAACACCCCCCCAAAAAAACAGAAAAAAACAAACAAAAAACAAAACAAAAAAAAAAACCCAACAAAAAACCCCAACAAAACCGACAAAATAAAATCAAACAAAAAAAACCCCAACAAACAAAAAAAACCAAAACACCCATCCAAAAAAAACAAACAAAAAAACCATCAAAAAAAAACAGAAAAAAAAAACAAAACCAAAAAAAACAAAAAAACCCCAACAAAAACAAAAAAAAAAAAACGAAAACCCAAAAAAACCCCAACAAAAACAAAAACAAAAAAAAACACAACCCCCCCCGAAAAACCTAGAAAAAACCCAAAAAAACCTAAACTAATAAATCCAAAAACAAACAATAAAACAAACAAAAAAACCAAAAAACCCCCAAAATAAAAAAAACAACCCCCCCCAAAAAAATAAAAAAAAACAAAAATAAAAAACAAAAAACGCCCCCAAAAAAACCCAAAAAACCCCTAAAAAAAACAAACAAAAAAAATCCCAAAAAAACCCCCAAGAAAACAAAAAAACCCCAACAAAACCCCCAAAAAAACCTCAAAAAAAAAAAAAAACACAAAACCCCCCAAAAACCTCCAAAAACCAAAAAAACCCACAAAAACCCCAAAAAACAAACAAACAAACAAACAAACAAAAAAACAAAAACCAAAAAAAACCCCAACAAAAACAAACAAAAAAACAGCAAAAAACCAAGAAAAAACAGAAAAAAAAAAAACAAACCAAACAAAAAAACCCCCAAAACAAACAAAAAAAAACAAACCAAAAAAACCCCAAAAAACAAAAAAAAACCCAACAAAAAATCCAAAAAAAACCAAACAAAAAAACCCCAAAACACAAAAACCCTAAAACCCAAAAAAACCCAACAAAAACAAAAAAAACCCCACAAAACCCCCCCAAAAAACCTAGAAAAAACCCCAAAAAACCTAAACTAATAAACCCAAAAACAAACAATAAAACAAACAAACAAAAAAACCAAAAAACCCCCAAAATAAATAAAAACCCAAAAAAACCCCAAAAAAACCAAAATGAAAAACACAAAAAACGCCCCTAAAACACCCAAAAAACCCCTAAAAAACAAAACAAAACAACAAACAAAAATAATCCCAAAAAAACCCCAAGAAAACAAAAAACCCCAAAAAAACCCCAAAAAACCCAAAAAAACCACCCCAAAAAGCTCCAAATCCCCCCCCAAAAAACCCCCCAAACCGAAAAAAAACAAAAAAAACCCCAACAAAAACAAACAAAAAAACACACAAAAAACCAAGAAAAAACAGAAAAAACCCCCAAAAAACCAAACAAAAAAACCCCAAAAACAAACAAAAAAAAACAAACCAAAAAAACCCCAAAAAACAAAAAAAAACCCAATAAAAAATCAAAAAAAAACCAAAAAACACCAAAAAACCCAGAAAACAAAAAAACCCAAAACAATACAAAAAAATAAAAAAAACAAAAAAACCCCAAACAAACCAAAAAAACCACAAAAACAAAAAACCCCAAAACCCCCAAAAAATACCAAAAACAAACAAAACTAAACCCAACAAAAAAACCCCAAACCCCCCCAAAAAAACCACCAAAAAACCCCCCCCCAAAAAAAACAGAAAAAAACAAACAAAAAACAAAACAAAAAAAAACCAACAAAAAACCCCAACAAAACCGACAAAATAAAATCAAACAAAAAAAAAACAACAAACAAAAAAAACCAAAACACCCATCCAAAAAAAACCAAACAAAAAAACCATCAAAAAAAAACAGAAAAAAAAAAACCAGAAAAAAAAAAACCAAAACCAAAAAAACCAAAAAAAACCCCAACAAAAACAAAAACAAAAAAAACGAAAACCCAAAAAAACCCCAACAAAAACAAAAACAAAAAAACCACAAACCCCCCCGAAAAACCTAGAAAAAACCCAAAAAAACCTAAACTAATAAACCCAAAAACAAACAATAAAACAAACAAAAAAACCAAAAAAACCCCAAAATAAAAAAAAAAAAACCCAAAAAAATAAAAAAAAAACAAAAATAAAAAACAAAAAACGCCCCCAAAAAAACCCAAAAAACCCCTAAAAAAAACAAACAAAAAAAATCCCCAAAAAAACCCCAAGAAAACAAAAAAACCCCAACAAAACCCCCCAAAAAACCTCAAAAAACAAAAAAAAAACACAAAACCCCCCAAAAACCTCCAAAAACCAAAAAAACCCACAAAAAAACCAAAAAACAAACAAACAAACAAACAAACAAAAAAACAAAAACCAAAAAAAACCCCTACAAAAGCAAACAAAAAAAACACAAAAAAACAAGAAAAAACAGAAAAAAAAACCAAACCAAACAAAAAAACCCCCAAAACAAAAAAAAAACAAACCAAAAAAACCCCAAAAAACAAAAAAAAAACCAACAAAAAATCCAAAAAAACCCAAACAAAAAAACCCAAAAACAAAAACAAAAAAACCCTAAAACCCAAAAAAACCCAACAAAAACAAAAAAAACCCCACAAAACCCCCCCCAAAAACCTAGGAAAAAACCCAAAAAACCTAAACTAATAAACCCAAAAACAAACAATAAAACAAACAAACAAAAAAACCAAAAAACCCCAAAAATAAATAAAAACCCCAAAAAAACCCCCAAAAAAAACAAAATGAAAAACACAAAAAACGCCCCTAAAACACCCAAAAAACCCCTAAAAAACAAAACAAAAAAACAAACAAAAATAATCCCAAAAAAACCCCAAGAAAACAAAAAACCCCCCAAAAACCCCAAAAAAACCAAAAAAACCACCCCAAAAAACTCCAAATCCCCCCCCAAAAACCCCCCAAAACCGAAAAAAAACCAAAAAAACCCAACAAAAACAAACAAAAAACCACACAAAAAACCAAGAAAAAACAGAAAATACCCCCAAAAAACCAAACAAAAAAACCCCAAAAAACAAAAAAAAACCCAATAAAAAATCCAAAAAAACCCAAAAAACACCAAAAAACCCAGAAAACCAAAAAAACCCAAAACAATACAAAAAAATAAAAAAAACAAAAAAACCCCAAACAAACCAAAAAAACCACAAAAACAAAAAACCCCAAACCCCAAAAAAATACCAAAAACAAACAAAACTAAACCCAACAAAAAAACCCCAAAACCCCCCCCAAAAAAAACACCAAAAAAACCCCCCCAAAAAACAGAAAAAAACAACAAAAACCCCAAAAAAACCCGAAAAAACCTAAACTAATAAACCCAAAAACAAACAATAAAACAAACAAAAAACCCAAAAAAACCCCAAAATAAAAAAAAAACCCAAAAAAATAAAAGAAAAACAAAAATAAAAAACAAAAAAGCCCCCAAAAAAACCCAAAAAAACCCTAAAAAAAAACAAACAAAAAAAATCCCAAAAAAAACCCCAAGAAAACAAAAAAACCCCAACAAAACCCCCCAAAAAACCTCAAAAACCAAAAAAAAAAACCACAAAACCCCCCAAAAACCTCCAAAAAACAAAAAAACCCACAAAAAACCCAAAAAACAAACAAACAAACAAACTAACAAAAAAACAAAAACCAAAAAAACCCCAACAAAAACAAACAAAAAAACGACAAAAAACCAAGAAAAAACAGAAAAAAAACCAAACGAAACAAAAAAACCCCCAAAACAAACAAAAAAACAAACCAAAAAAACCCCAAAAAACAAAAAAAAAACCCAACAAAAAATCCAAAAAAAACCAAACAAAAAAACCCAAAAACAAAAACAAAAAAACCCTAAAACCCAAAAAACCCAACAAAAACAAAAAAAAACCCACAAAACCCCCCCAAAAAACCTAGAAAAAACCCCAAAAAACCTAAACTAATAAACCCAAAAACAAACAATAAAACAAACAAACAAAAAAACAAAAAACCCCCAAAATAAATAAAAACCCCAAAAAACCCCCAAAAAAAACCAAAATGAAAAACACAAAAAACGCCCCTAAAACACCCAAAAAACCCCTAAAAAAACAAAACAAAAAAGAAACAAAAATAATCCCAAAAAAACCCCGAGAAAACAAAAAAACCCCAAAAAACCCCAAAAAAACCAAAAAAACCACCCCAAAAAACTCCAAATCCCCCCCAAAAAACCCCCAAAAACCGAAAAAAAACCAAAAACAAACCCAACAAAAACAAACAAAAAACCACACAAAAAACCAAGAAAAAACAGAAAAAAAACCAAAAAAACCAAACAAAAAAACCCCAAAAACAAACAAAAAAAACCAAACAAAAAAAACCCCAAAAACAAAAAAAAACCCAATAAAAAATCAAAAAAAACCCAAAAAACACCAAAAAACCCAGAAAACCAAAAAAACCCAAAACAATACAAAAAAATAAAAAAAACAAAAAAACCCCAAACAAACCAAAAAAAACACAAAAACAAAAAACCCCAAAACCCCAAAAAAATGCCAAAAACAAACAAAACTAAACCCAACAAAAAAACCCCAAAACCCCCCCAAAAAAAACCACCAACAAAAACCCCCCAAAAAACAGAAAAAAACAACAAAAAACCCCAAAAAACCCGAAAAAACCCACCAAAACACCCCCCCAAAAAAACAGAAAAAAAAAACAAAAAACAAAACAAAAAAAAAACCCAACAAAAAACCCCAACAAAACCGACAAAAGAAAATCAAACAAAAAAAAACAACAAACAAAAAAACCCAAAACACCCATCCAAAAAAAACCAAACAAAAAAACCATCAAAAAAAAACAGAAAAAAAAAACCAAAACAAAAAAACCCAAAAAAAAACCTCCAAAAGAAACCGAAAAACCCAAAAAAACCCAACAAAAACAAACAAAAAAACACACAAAAAACAAAAAAAAACAGAAAAAAAACAAAAAAAAAAACAAAAAAAAACAAAACCAAAAACAAAAAAACCCAAAACCCCAAAAAACACCAACAAAAACAAAAAAAACCCACAAAAAACCCCCCAAAAACCTCGAAAAAACCCAAAAAAGCCTAAACTAATAAACCCAAAACCAAACAATAAAACAAACAAACAAACAAAAAAACCAAAAAACCCCCAAAATAAATAAAAACACCAAAAAAACCCAAAAAAACCAAAAAAAACCACCCCGAAAAACCCCAAATCCCCCCAAAAAAACAAAAAAACCCAAAAAAACCCCCAACAAAAACAAACAAAAAAACACACAAAAAGACAAGAAAAAACAGAAAAAACCCCCAAAAAAACAAACAAAAAACCCCAAAAACAAACAAAAAACCAAACCAAAAAAACCCCAAAAAACAAAAAAAAACCAACAAAAAATCCAAAAAAACCCAAAAAACACCAAAAACCCCAAAAAACAAAAAAAACCCAAAACAATTTAAAAAAAAACCACAAAAAAAACCACAAAAAACCCCAACAAAAACAAAAACAAAAAAAAACACAAAACCCCCAGAAAAACCTAGAAAAAACCCAAAAAACCCTATACTAATAAACCCAAAAACAAACAATAAAACAAACAAAAAAACCAAAAAACCCCCAAAATAAAAAAAAACAAACCCCCCAAAAAAATAAAAAAAAAAACAAAAATAAAAAACAAAAAACGCCCCCCAAAAAACCCAAAAAACCCCTAAAAAAAACAAACAAAAAAAATCCCCAAAAAACCCCCAAGAAAAAAAAAAACCCCAACAAAACCCCCCAAAAAACCTCAAAAAACAAAAAAAAACTACAAAACCCCCCAAAAACCTCCAAAAAACAAAAAAAACCACAAAAAACCCAAAAAACAAACAAACAAACAAACAAACAAAAAAACAAAAACCAAAAAAACCCCCAACAAAAACAAACAAAAAAACACACAAAAAAACCAAGAAAAAACAGAAAAAAACCCCAAAAAAACAAACAAAAAAACCCCAAAAACAAATAAAAAAAACCAAACAAAAAAAAACCCAAAAAACAAAAAAAAACCCAATAAAAAATAAAAAAAAACCCAAAAAACACCAAAAAACCCAGAAAACAAAAAAAACCCAAAACAATACAAAAAAATAAAAAAAACAAAAAAACCCCAAACAAACCAAAAAAACCACAAAAACAAAAAACCCCAAAACCCCAAAAAAATACCAAAACCAAACAAAACTAAACCCAACAAAAAAAACCCAACCCCCCCCAAAAAAACCACCAAAAAAACCCCCCCAAAAAAACAGAAAAAAACAACAAAACCCCCCAAAAAACCCGAAAAAACCCACCAAAACACCCCCCCAAAAAAACAGAAAAAAACAAACAAAAAACAAAACAAAAAAAAAACCCAACAAAAAACCCCAACAAAACCGACAAAATAAAATCAAACAAAAAAAAAACAACAAACAAAAAAAACCAAAACACCCATCCAAAAAAAACCAAACAAAAAAACCATCAAAAAAAAACAGAAAAAAAAAACAAAACCAAAAAAACAAAAAAAAAAACCCAACAAAAACAAAAACAAAACAACCGAAAACCCAAAAAAACCCCAACAAAAACAAAAACAAAAAAAAACACAAAACCCCCCGAAAAACCTAGAAAAAACCCAAAAAAACCTAAACTAATAAACCCAAAAACAAACAATAAAACAAACAAAAAAACCAAAAAACCCCCAAAATAAAAAAAAAAAAAACCAAAAAATAAAAAAAAAACAAAAATAAAAAACAAAAAACGCCCCCAAAAAAACCCAAAAAAACCCTAAAAAAAAACAAACAAAAAAAATCCCAAAAAAACCCCCAAGAAAACAAAAAAACCCCAACAAAACCCCCCAAAAAACCTCAAAAAACAAAAAAAAACCACAAAACCCCCCAAAAACCTCCAAAAAACAAAAAAACCCACAAAAAACCCAAAAAACAAACAAACAAACAAACAAAAAAACAAAAACCAAAAAAACCCCAACAAAAACAAACAAAAAAACGACAAAAAACCAAGAAAAAACAGAAAAAAAACCCAAACGAAACAAAAAAACCCCCAAAACAAACAAAAAAACAAACCAAAAAAACCCCAAAAACCAAAAAAAAACCCAACAAAAAATCCAAAAAAAACCAAACAAAAAAACCCAAAAACAAAAACAAAAAAACCCTAAAACCCAAAAAACCCAACAAAAACAAAAAAAACCCCACAAAACCCCCCCAAAAAACCTAGAAAAAACCCCAAAAAACCTAAACTAATAAACCCAAAAACAAACAATAAGACAAACATACAAAAAAACAAAAAAACCCCAAAATAAATAAAAACCCCAAAAAACCCCCCAAAAAAACCAAAATGAAAAACACAAAAAACGCCCCTAAAACACCCAAAAACCCCCTAAAAAAACAAAACAAAAAAGAAACAAAAATAATCCGAAAAAAACCCCGAGAAAACAAAAAACCCCCAAAAAACCCCAAAAAAACCAAAAAAACCACCCCAAAAAACTCCAAATCCCCCCCAAAAAACCCCCAAAAACCGAAAAAAACCCAAAAACAAACCCAACAAAAACAAACAAAAAAACACACAAAAAACCAAGAAAAAACAGAAAAAAAACCAAAAAAACCAAACAAAAAAACCCCAAAAACAAACAAAAAAACCCAAACAAAAAAAACCCCAAAAACAAAAAAAAACCCAATAAAAAATCAAAAAAAACCCAAAAAACACCAAAAAACCCAGAAAACCAAAAAAACCCAAAACAATACAAAAAAATAAAAAAAACAAAAAAAACCCAAACAAACCAAAAAAAACACAAAAACAAAAAACCCCAAAACCCCAAAAAAATGCCAAAAACAAACAAAACTAAACCCAACAAAAAAACCCCAAAACCCCCCCCAAAAAAACCACCAACAAAAACCCCCCAAAAAACAGAAAAAAACAACAAAAAACCCCAAAAAACCCGAAAAAACCCACCAAAACACCCCCCCAACAAAACAGAAAAAAAAAACAAAAAAAAAACAAAAAAAAAACCCAACAAAAAACCCCAACAAAACCGACAAAAGAAAATCAAACAAAAAAAAACAACAAACAAAAAAACCGAAAACACCCATCCAAAAAAAACCAAACAAAAAAACCATCAAAAAAAAACAGAAAAAAAAAAACAAAACAAAAAAACCCAAAAAAAAACCTCCAAAAGAAACCGAAAAACCCAAAAAAACCCAACAAAAACAAACAAAAAAACACACAAAAAACAAAAAAAAACAGAAAAAAAACAAAAAAAAAACCAAAAAAAAACAAAACCAAAAACAAAAAAACCCAAAACCCAAAAAAACACCAACAAAAACAAAAAAAACCCACAAAAAACCCCCAAAAAACCTCGAAAAAACCCAAAAAAGCCTAAACTAATAAACCCAAAACCAAACAATAAAACAAACAAACAAACAAAAAAACCAAAAAACCCCCAAAATAAATAAAAACACCAAAAAAACCCAAAAAAACCAAAAAAAACCACCCCGAAAAACCCCAAATCCCCCCAAAAAAACAAAAAAACCCAAAAAAACCCCCAACAAAAACAAACAAAAAAACACACAAAAAGACAAGAAAAAACAGAAAAAACCCCCCAAAAAACAAACAAAAAACCCCAAAAACAAACAAAAAACCAAACCAAAAAAACCCCAAAAAACAAAAAAAAACCAACAAAAAATCCAAAAAAACCCAAAAAACACCAAAAACCCCAAAAAACAAAAAAAACCCAAAACAATTTAAAAAAAAACCACAAAAAAACCACAAAAAACCCCAACAAAAACAAAAACAAAAAAAAAACACAAAACCCCCAGAAAAACCTAGAAAAAACCCAAAAAACCCTATACTAATAAACCCAAAAACAAACAATAAAACAAACAAAAAAACCAAAAAACCCCCAAAATAAAAAAAAACAAACCCCCCCAAAAAATAAAAAAAAAAACAAAAATAAAAAACAAAAAACGCCCCCCAAAAAACCCAAAAAACCCCTAAAAAAAACAAACAAAAAAAATCCCAAAAAAACCCCCAAGAAAACAAAAAAACCCCAACAAAACCCCCCAAAAAACCTCAAAAAACAAAAAAAAACCACAAAACCCCCCAAAAACCTCCAAAAAACAAAAAAAAACACAAAAAACCCAAAAAACAAACAAACAAACAAACAAACAAAAAAACAAAAACCAAAAAAACCCCCAACAAAAACAAACAAAAAAACACACAAAAAAACCAAGAAAAAACAGAAAAAAACCCCAAAAAACCAAACAAAAAACCCCAAAAACAAACAAAAAAAACCAAACCAAAAAAACCCCAAAAAACAAAAAAAAACCCAATAAAAAATCAAAAAAAAACCAAAAAACACCAAAAAACCCAGAAAACAAAAAAAACCCAAAACAATACAAAAAAATAAAAAAACCAAAAAAACCCCAAACAAACCAAAAAAACCACAAAAACAAAAAACCCCAAAACCCCCAAAAAATACCAAAAACAAACAAAACTAAACCCAACAAAAAAACCCCAAACCCCCCAAAAAAAACCACCAAAAAAACCCCCCCAAAAAACAGAAAAAAACAACAAAACCCCCAGAAAAACCCGAAAAAACCCTCCAAAACACCCCCCCAAAAAAAACCAGAAAAAAACAAACAAAAAACAAAACAAAAAAAAAACCCAACAAAAAACCCCAACAAAACCGACAAAATAAAATCAAACAAAAAAAAAACAACAAACAAAAAAAACCAAAACACCCATCCAAAAAAAACCAAACAAAAAAACCATCAAAAAAAACAGAAAAAAAAAAACCAAAACCAAAAAAAAACAAAAAAAACCCCAACAAAAACAAAAACAAAAAAACCGAAAACCAAAAAAAACCCCAACAAAAACAAAAACAAAAAAAACCACAACCCCCCCCGAAAAACCTAGAAAAAACCCAAAAAACCCTAAACTAATAAACCCAAAAACAAACAATAAAACAAACAAAAAAACCAAAAAAACCCCAAAATAAAAAAAAAAAACCCAAAAAAATAAAAAAAAAAACAAAAATAAAAAACAAAAAAGCCCCCAAAAAACCCCAAAAAAACCCTAAAAAAAAACAAACAAAAAAAATCCCAAAAAAACCCCAAGAAAACAAAAAAACCCCAACAAAACCCCCCAAAAAACCTCAAAAAACAAAAAAAAAACCACAAAACCCCCCAAAAACCTCCAAAAAACAAAAAAAACCACAAAAAACCCAAAAAACAAACAAACAAACAAACAAACAAAAAAACAAAAACCAAAAAAACCCCAACAAAAACAAACAAAAAAACGACAAAAAACCAAGAAAAAACAGAAAAAAAAACCAAACGAAACAAAAAAACCCCCAAAACAAACAAAAAAACAAACCAAAAAAACCCCAAAAAACAAAAAAAAACCCCAACAAAAAATCCAAAAAAAACCAAACAAAAAAACCCAAAAACAAAAACAAAAAAACCCTAAAACCCAAAAAACCCAACAAAAACAAAAAAAACCCCACAAAACCCCCCCAAAAAACCTAGAAAAAACCCCAAAAAACCTAAACTAATAAACCCAAAAACAAACAATAAAACAAACAAACAAAAAAACAAAAAACCCCCAAAATAAATAAAAACCCCAAAAAAACCCCAAAAAAAACCAAAATGAAAAACACAAAAAACGCCCCTAAAACACCCAAAAAACCCCTAAAAAAACAAAACAAAAAAGAAACAAAAATAATCCCAAAAAAACCCCGAGAAAACAAAAAACCCCCAAAAAACCCCAAAAAAACCAAAAAAACCACCCCAAAAAACTCCAAATCCCCTCCAAAAAACCCCCAAAAACCGAAAAAAAACCAAAAACAAACCCAACAAAAACAAACAAAAAAACACACAAAAAACCAAGAAAAAACAGAAAAAAACCCAAAAAAACCAAACAAAAAAACCCCAAAAACAAACAAAAAAAACCAAACAAAAAAAACCCCAAAAACAAAAAAAAACCCAATAAAAAAATCAAAAAAAACCCAAAAAACACCAAAAAAACCAGAAAAACAAAAAAACCCAAAACAATACAAAAAAATAAAAAAAACAAAAAAAACCCAAACAAACCAAAAAAAACACAAAAACAAAAAACCCCAAAACCCCAAAAAAATGCCAAAAACAAACAAAACTAAACCCAACAAAAAAACCCCAAAACCCCCCCCAAAAAAACCACCAAAAAAACCCCCCCAAAAAACAGAAAAAAACAACAAAAAACCCAAAAAAAACCGAAAAAACCCACCAAAACACCCCCCCAAAAAAACAGAAAAAAACAAACAAAAAACAAAACAAAAAAAAAAACCAACAAAAAACCCCAACAAAACCGACAAAAGAAAATCAAACAAAAAAAAACAACAAACAAAAAAACCCAAAACACCCATCCAAAAAAAACCAAACAAAAAAACCATCAAAAAAAAACAGAAAAAAAAAAACAAAACAAAAAAACCCAAAAAAAACCTCCAAAAGAAACCGAAAAACCCAAAAAAACCCAACAAAAACAAACAAAAAAACACACAAAAAACAAAAAAAACCAGAAAAAAAAACCAAAAAAAACCCCCAAAAAAACCAAAACCAAAAACAAAAAAACCCAAAACCCCAAAAAACCCCAACAAAAACAAAAAAAACCCACAAAAAACCCCCAAAAAACCTCGAAAAAACCCAAAAAAGCCTAAACTAATAAACCCAAAACCAAACAATAAAACAAACAAACAAAAAAACCAAAAAACCCCCAAAATAAATAAAAACACCAAAAAAACCCAAAAAAACCAAAAAAAACCACCCCGAAAAACCCCAAATCCCCCCCAAAAAAACAAAAAAACCCAAAAAAACCCCCAACAAAAACAAACAAAAAAACACACAAAAAGACAAGAAAAAACAGAAAAAACCCCCCAAAAAACAAACAAAAAACCCCAAAAACAAACAAAAAACCAAACCAAAAAAACCCCAAAAAACAAAAAAAAACCAACAAAAAATCCAAAAAAACCCAAAAAACACCAAAAACCCCAAAAAACAAAAAAAACCCAAAACAATTTAAAAAAAAACCACAAAAAAAACAACAAAAAACCCCAACAAAAACAAAAACAAAAAAAAACACAAAACCCCCAGAAAAACCTAGAAAAAACCCAAAAAACCCTATACTAATAAACCCAAAAACAAACAATAAAACAAACAAAAAAACCAAAAAACCCCCAAAATAAAAAAAAACAAACCCCCCAAAAAAATAAAAAAAAAAACAAAAATAAAAAACAAAAAACGCCCCCCAAAAAACCCAAAAAACCCCTAAAAAAAACAAACAAAAAAAATCCCAAAAAAACCCCCAAGAAAACAAAAAAACCCCAACAAAACCCCCCAAAAAACCTCAAAAAACAAAAAAAAACCACAAAACCCCCCAAAAACCTCCAAAAAACAAAAAAAACCACAAAAAACCCAAAAAACAAACAAACAAACAAACAAACAAAAAAACAAAAACCAAAAAAACCCCCAACAAAAACAAACAAAAAAACACACAAAAAACCCAAGAAAAAACAGAAAAAAACCCCAAAAAAACAAACAAAAAAACCCCAAAAACAAATAAAAAAAACCAAACAAAAAAAACCCCAAAAAACAAAAAAAAACCCAATAAAAAATAAAAAAAAACCCAAAAAACACCAAAAAACCCAGAAAACCAAAAAAACCCAAAACAATACAAAAAAATAAAAAAAACAAAAAAAACCCAAACAAACCAAAAAAACCACAAAAACAAAAAACCCCAAAACCCCAAAAAAATGCCAAAAACAAACAAAACTAAACCCAACAAAAAAACCCCAAAACCCCCCCAAAAAAAACCACCAAAAAAACCCCCCCAAAAAACAGAAAAAAACAACAAACCCCCCCAAAAAACCCGAAAAAACCCACCAAAACACCCCCCCAAAAAAACAGAAAAAAACAAACAAAAAACAAAACAAAAAAAAAACCCAACAAAAAACCCCAACAAAACCGACAAAATAAAATCAAACAAAAAAAAAACAACAAACAAAAAAAACCAAAACACCCATCCAAAAAAAACCAAACAAAAAAACCATCAAAAAAAAACAGAAAAAAAAAACAAAACCAAAAAAACAAAAAAAAAAACCCAACAAAAACAAAAACAAAACAACCGAAAACCCAAAAAAACCCCAACAAAAACAAAAACAAAAAAAAACACAAAACCCCCCGAAAAACCTAGAAAAAACCCAAAAAAACCTAAACTAATAAACCCAAAAACAAACAATAAAACAAACAAAAAAACCAAAAAACCCCCAAAATAAAAAAAAAAAAAACCAAAAAATAAAAAAAAAACAAAAATAAAAAACAAAAAACGCCCCCAAAAAAACCCAAAAAACCCCTAAAAAAAAACAAACAAAAAAAATCCCAAAAAAACCCCCAAGAAAACAAAAAAACCCCAACAAAACCCCCCAAAAAACCTCAAAAAACAAAAAAAAAAACACAAAACCCCCCAAAAACCTCCAAAAAACAAAAAAACCCACAAAAAACCCAAAAAACAAACAAACAAACAAACAAAAAAACAAAAACCAAAAAAACCCCAACAAAAACAAACAAAAAAACGACAAAAAACCAAGAAAAAACAGAAAAAAAACCCAAACGAAACAAAAAAACCCCCAAAACAAACAAAAAAACAAACCAAAAAAACCCCAAAAAACAAAAAAAAAACCAACAAAAAATCCAAAAAAAACCAAACAAAAAAACCCAAAAACAAAAACAAAAAAACCCTAAAACCCAAAAAACCCAACAAAAACAAAAAAAAACCCACAAAACCCCCCCAAAAAACCTAGAAAAAACCCCAAAAAACCTAAACTAATAAACCCAAAAACAAACAATAAAACAAACATACAAAAAAACAAAAAAACCCCAAAATAAATAAAAACCCCAAAAAAACCCCAAAAAAAACCAAAATGAAAAACACAAAAAACGCCCCTAAAACACCCAAAAAACCCCTAAAAAAACAAAACAAAAAAGAAACAAAAATAATCCCAAAAAAAACCCGAGAAAACAAAAAACCCCCAAAAAACCCCAAAAAAACCAAAAAAACCACCCCAAAAAACTCCAAATCCCCCCCAAAAAACCCCCAAAAACCGAAAAAAAACCAAAAACCAACCCAACAAAAACAAACAAAAAAACACACAAAAACCCAAGAAAAAACAGAAAAAAACCCAAAAAAACCAAACAAAAAAACCCCAAAAACAAACAAAAAAAACCAAACAAAATAAACCCCAAAAACAAAAAAAAACCCAATAAAAAATCAAAAAAAACCCAAAAAACACCAAAAAACCCAGAAAACCAAAAAAACCCAAAACAATACAAAAAAATAAAAAAAACAAAAAAAACCCAAACAAACCAAAAAAACCACAAAAACAAAAAACCCCAAAACCCCAAAAAAATGCCAAAAACAAACAAAACTAAACCCAACAAAAAAACCCCAAAACCCCCCCAAAAAAACCACCAAAAAAACCCCCCCAAAAAACAGAAAAAAACAACAAAAAACCCAAAAAAACCCGAAAAAACCCACCAAAACACCCCCCCAAAAAAACAGAAAAAAACAAACAAAAAACAAAACAAAAAAAAAACCCAACAAAAAACCCCAACAAAACCGACAAAAGAAAATCAAACAAAAAAAAACAACAAACAAAAAAACCCAAAACACCCATCCAAAAAAAACCAAACAAAAAAACCATCAAAAAAAAACAGAAAAAAAAAAACAAAACAAAAAAACCCAAAAAAAACCTCCAAAAGAAACCGAAAAACCCAAAAAAACCCAACAAAAACAAACAAAAAAACACACAAAAAACAAAAAAAAACAGAAAAAAAAAACAAAAAAAAAACCAAAAAAAACCAAAACCAAAAACAAAAAAACCCAAAACCCCAAAAAACCCCAACAAAAACAAAAAAAACCCCACAAAACCCCCCCAAAAAACCTCGAAAAAACCCAAAAAAGCCTAAACTAATAAACCCAAAACCAAACAATAAAACAAACAAACAAACAAAAAAACCAAAAAACCCCCAAAATAAATAAAAACACCAAAAAAACCCAAAAAAACCAAAAAAAACCACCCCGAAAAACCCCAAATCCCCCCCAAAAAAACAAAAAAACCCAAAAAAACCCCCAACAAAAACAAACAAAAAAACACACAAAAAGACAAGAAAAAACAGAAAAAACCCCCCAAAAAACAAACAAAAAACCCCAAAAACAAACAAAAAACCAAACCAAAAAAACCCCAAAAAACAAAAAAAAACCAACAAAAAATCCAAAAAAACCCAAAAAACACCAAAAACCCCAAAAAACAAAAAAAACCCAAAACAATTTAAAAAAAAACCACAAAAAAACCAACAAAAAACCCCAACAAAAACAAAAACAAAAAAAAACACAAAACCCCCAGAAAAACCTAGAAAAAACCCAAAAAACCCTATACTAATAAACCCAAAAACAAACAATAAAACAAACAAAAAAACCAAAAAACCCCCAAAATAAAAAAAACCAAACCCCCCAAAAAAATAAAAAAAAAACAAAAATAAAAAACAAAAAACGCCCCCCAAAAAACCCAAAAAACCCCTAAAAAAAACAAACAAAAAAAATCCCAAAAAAAACCCCAAGAAAACAAAAAAACCCCAACAAAACCCCCAAAAAAACCTCAAAAAACAAAAAAAAACCACAAAACCCCCCAAAAACCTCCAAAAAACAAAAAAAACCACAAAAAACCCAAAAAACAAACAAACAAACAAACAAACAAAAAAACAAAAACCAAAAAAAACCCCAACAAAAACAAACAAAAAAACACACAAAAAACCCAAGAAAAAACAGAAAAAAACCCCAAAAAAACAAACAAAAAAACCCCAAAAACAAATAAAAAAAACCAAACAAAAAAAACCCCAAAAAACAAAAAAAAACCCAATAAAAAATAAAAAAAAACCCAAAAAACACCAAAAAACCCAGAAAACCAAAAAAACCCAAAACAATACAAAAAAATAAAAAAAACAAAAAAAACCCAAACAAACCAAAAAAACCACAAAAACAAAAAACCCCAAAACCCCAAAAAAATGCCAAAAACAAACAAAACTAAACCCAACAAAAAAACCCCAAAACCCCCCCAAAAAAAACCACCAAAAAAACCCCCCCAAAAAACAGAAAAAAACAACAAACCCCCCCAAAAAACCCGAAAAAACCCACCAAAACACCCCCCCAAAAAAACAGAAAAAAACAAACAAAAAACAAAACAAAAAAAAAACCCAACAAAAAACCCCAACAAAACCGACAAAATAAAATCAAACAAAAAAAAAACAACAAACAAAAAAAACCAAAACACCCATCCAAAAAAAACCAAACAAAAAAACCATCAAAAAAAAACAGAAAAAAAAAACAAAACCAAAAAAACAAAAAAAAAAACCCAACAAAAACAAAAACAAAACAACCGAAAACCCAAAAAAACCCCAACAAAAACAAAAACAAAAAAAAACACAAAACCCCCCGAAAAACCTAGAAAAAACCCAAAAAAACCTAAACTAATAAACCCAAAAACAAACAATAAAACAAACAAAAAAACCAAAAAACCCCCAAAATAAAAAAAAAAAAAACCAAAAAATAAAAAAAAAACAAAAATAAAAAACAAAAAACGCCCCCAAAAAAACCCAAAAAACCCCTAAAAAAAAACAAACAAAAAAAATCCCAAAAAAACCCCCAAGAAAACAAAAAAACCCCAACAAAACCCCCCAAAAAACCTCAAAAAACAAAAAAAAAAACACAAAACCCCCCAAAAACCTCCAAAAAACAAAAAAACCCACAAAAAACCCAAAAAACAAACAAACAAACAAACAAAAAAACAAAAACCAAAAAAACCCCAACAAAAACAAACAAAAAAACGACAAAAAACCAAGAAAAAACAGAAAAAAAACCCAAACGAAACAAAAAAACCCCCAAAACAAACAAAAAAACAAACCAAAAAAACCCCAAAAAACAAAAAAAAAACCAACAAAAAATCCAAAAAAAACCAAACAAAAAAACCCAAAAACAAAAACAAAAAAACCCTAAAACCCAAAAAACCCAACAAAAACAAAAAAAAACCCACAAAACCCCCCCAAAAAACCTAGAAAAAACCCCAAAAAACCTAAACTAATAAACCCAAAAACAAACAATAAAACAAACATACAAAAAAACAAAAAAACCCCAAAATAAATAAAAACCCCAAAAAAACCCCAAAAAAAACCAAAATGAAAAACACAAAAAACGCCCCTAAAACACCCAAAAAACCCCTAAAAAAACAAAACAAAAAAGAAACAAAAATAATCCCAAAAAAAACCCGAGAAAACAAAAAACCCCCAAAAAACCCCAAAAAAACCAAAAAAACCACCCCAAAAAACTCCAAATCCCCCCCAAAAAACCCCCAAAAACCGAAAAAAAACCAAAAACCAACCCAACAAAAACAAACAAAAAAACACACAAAAACCCAAGAAAAAACAGAAAAAAACCCAAAAAAACCAAACAAAAAAACCCCAAAAACAAACAAAAAAAACCAAACAAAATAAACCCCAAAAACAAAAAAAAACCCAATAAAAAATCAAAAAAAACCCAAAAAACACCAAAAAACCCAGAAAACCAAAAAAACCCAAAACAATACAAAAAAATAAAAAAAACAAAAAAAACCCAAACAAACCAAAAAAAACACAAAAACAAAAAACCCCAAAACCCCAAAAAAATGCCAAAAACAAACAAAACTAAACCCAACAAAAAAACCCCAAAACCCCCCCAAAAAAACCACCAAAAAAACCCCCCCAAAAAACAGAAAAAAACAACAAAAAACCCAAAAAAACCCGAAAAAACCCACCAAAACACCCCCCCAAAAAAACAGAAAAAAACAAACAAAAAACAAAACAAAAAAAAAACCCAACAAAAAACCCCAACAAAACCGACAAAAGAAAATCAAACAAAAAAAAACAACAAACAAAAAAACCCAAAACACCCATCCAAAAAAAACCAAACAAAAAAACCATCAAAAAAAAACAGAAAAAAAAAAACAAAACAAAAAAACCCAAAAAAAACCTCCAAAAGAAACCGAAAAACCCAAAAAAACCCAACAAAAACAAACAAAAAAACACACAAAAAACAAAAAAAAACAGAAAAAAAAAACAAAAAAAAAACCAAAAAAAACCAAAACCAAAAACAAAAAAACCCAAAACCCCAAAAAACCCCAACAAAAACAAAAAAAACCCCACAAAACCCCCCCAAAAAACCTCGAAAAAACCCAAAAAAGCCTAAACTAATAAACCCAAAACCAAACAATAAAACAAACAAACAAACAAAAAAACCAAAAAACCCCCAAAATAAATAAAAACACCAAAAAAACCCAAAAAAACCAAAAAAAACCACCCCGAAAAACCCCAAATCCCCCCCAAAAAAACAAAAAAACCCAAAAAAACCCCCAACAAAAACAAACAAAAAAACACACAAAAAGACAAGAAAAAACAGAAAAAACCCCCCAAAAAACAAACAAAAAACCCCAAAAACAAACAAAAAACCAAACCAAAAAAACCCCAAAAAACAAAAAAAAACCAACAAAAAATCCAAAAAAACCCAAAAAACACCAAAAACCCCAAAAAACAAAAAAAACCCAAAACAATTTAAAAAAAAACCACAAAAAAACCAACAAAAAACCCCAACAAAAACAAAAACAAAAAAAAACACAAAACCCCCAGAAAAACCTAGAAAAAACCCAAAAAACCCTATACTAATAAACCCAAAAACAAACAATAAAACAAACAAAAAAACCAAAAAACCCCCAAAATAAAAAAAACCAAACCCCCCAAAAAAATAAAAAAAAAACAAAAATAAAAAACAAAAAACGCCCCCCAAAAAACCCAAAAAACCCCTAAAAAAAACAAACAAAAAAAATCCCAAAAAAACCCCCAAGAAAACAAAAAAACCCCAACAAAACCCCCAAAAAAACCTCAAAAAACAAAAAAAAACCACAAAACCCCCCAAAAACCTCCAAAAAACAAAAAAAACCACAAAAAACCCAAAAAACAAACAAACAAACAAACAAACAAAAAAACAAAAACCAAAAAAAACCCCAACAAAAACAAACAAAAAAACACACAAAAAACCCAAGAAAAAACAGAAAAAAACCCCAAAAAAACAAACAAAAAAACCCCAAAAACAAATAAAAAAAACCAAACAAAAAAAACCCCAAAAAACAAAAAAAAACCCAATAAAAAATAAAAAAAAACCCAAAAAACACCAAAAAACCCAGAAAACCAAAAAAACCCAAAACAATACAAAAAAATAAAAAAAACAAAAAAAACCCAAACAAACCAAAAAAACCACAAAAACAAAAAACCCCAAAACCCCAAAAAAATGCCAAAAACAAACAAAACTAAACCCAACAAAAAAACCCCAAAACCCCCCCAAAAAAAACCACCAAAAAAACCCCCCCAAAAAACAGAAAAAAACAACAAACCCCCCCAAAAAACCCGAAAAAACCCACCAAAACACCCCCCCAAAAAAACAGAAAAAAACAAACAAAAAACAAAACAAAAAAAAAACCCAACAAAAAACCCCAACAAAACCGACAAAATAAAATCAAACAAAAAAAAAACAACAAACAAAAAAAACCAAAACACCCATCCAAAAAAAACCAAACAAAAAAACCATCAAAAAAAAACAGAAAAAAAAAACAAAACCAAAAAAACAAAAAAAAAAACCCAACAAAAACAAAAACAAAACAACCGAAAACCCAAAAAAACCCCAACAAAAACAAAAACAAAAAAAAACACAAAACCCCCCGAAAAACCTAGAAAAAACCCAAAAAAACCTAAACTAATAAACCCAAAAACAAACAATAAAACAAACAAAAAAACCAAAAAACCCCCAAAATAAAAAAAAAAAAAACCAAAAAATAAAAAAAAAACAAAAATAAAAAACAAAAAACGCCCCCAAAAAAACCCAAAAAACCCCTAAAAAAAAACAAACAAAAAAAATCCCAAAAAAACCCCCAAGAAAACAAAAAAACCCCAACAAAACCCCCCAAAAAACCTCAAAAAACAAAAAAAAAAACACAAAACCCCCCAAAAACCTCCAAAAAACAAAAAAACCCACAAAAAACCCAAAAAACAAACAAACAAACAAACAAAAAAACAAAAACCAAAAAAACCCCAACAAAAACAAACAAAAAAACGACAAAAAACCAAGAAAAAACAGAAAAAAAACCCAAACGAAACAAAAAAACCCCCAAAACAAACAAAAAAACAAACCAAAAAAACCCCAAAAAACAAAAAAAAAACCAACAAAAAATCCAAAAAAAACCAAACAAAAAAACCCAAAAACAAAAACAAAAAAACCCTAAAACCCAAAAAACCCAACAAAAACAAAAAAAAACCCACAAAACCCCCCCAAAAAACCTAGAAAAAACCCCAAAAAACCTAAACTAATAAACCCAAAAACAAACAATAAAACAAACATACAAAAAAACAAAAAAACCCCAAAATAAATAAAAACCCCAAAAAAACCCCAAAAAAAACCAAAATGAAAAACACAAAAAACGCCCCTAAAACACCCAAAAAACCCCTAAAAAAACAAAACAAAAAAGAAACAAAAATAATCCCAAAAAAAACCCGAGAAAACAAAAAACCCCCAAAAAACCCCAAAAAAACCAAAAAAACCACCCCAAAAAACTCCAAATCCCCCCCAAAAAACCCCCAAAAACCGAAAAAAAACCAAAAACCAACCCAACAAAAACAAACAAAAAAACACACAAAAACCCAAGAAAAAACAGAAAAAAACCCAAAAAAACCAAACAAAAAAACCCCAAAAACAAACAAAAAAAACCAAACAAAATAAACCCCAAAAACAAAAAAAAACCCAATAAAAAATCAAAAAAAACCCAAAAAACACCAAAAAACCCAGAAAACCAAAAAAACCCAAAACAATACAAAAAAATAAAAAAAACAAAAAAAACCCAAACAAACCAAAAAAAACACAAAAACAAAAAACCCCAAAACCCCAAAAAAATGCCAAAAACAAACAAAACTAAACCCAACAAAAAAACCCCAAAACCCCCCCAAAAAAACCACCAAAAAAACCCCCCCAAAAAACAGAAAAAAACAACAAAAAACCCAAAAAAACCCGAAAAAACCCACCAAAACACCCCCCCAAAAAAACAGAAAAAAACAAACAAAAAACAAAACAAAAAAAAAACCCAACAAAAAACCCCAACAAAACCGACAAAAGAAAATCAAACAAAAAAAAACAACAAACAAAAAAACCCAAAACACCCATCCAAAAAAAACCAAACAAAAAAACCATCAAAAAAAAACAGAAAAAAAAAAACAAAACAAAAAAACCCAAAAAAAACCTCCAAAAGAAACCGAAAAACCCAAAAAAACCCAACAAAAACAAACAAAAAAACACACAAAAAACAAAAAAAAACAGAAAAAAAAAACAAAAAAAAAACCAAAAAAAACCAAAACCAAAAACAAAAAAACCCAAAACCCCAAAAAACCCCAACAAAAACAAAAAAAACCCCACAAAACCCCCCCAAAAAACCTCGAAAAAACCCAAAAAAGCCTAAACTAATAAACCCAAAACCAAACAATAAAACAAACAAACAAACAAAAAAACCAAAAAACCCCCAAAATAAATAAAAACACCAAAAAAACCCAAAAAAACCAAAAAAAACCACCCCGAAAAACCCCAAATCCCCCCCAAAAAAACAAAAAAACCCAAAAAAACCCCCAACAAAAACAAACAAAAAAACACACAAAAAGACAAGAAAAAACAGAAAAAACCCCCCAAAAAACAAACAAAAAACCCCAAAAACAAACAAAAAACCAAACCAAAAAAACCCCAAAAAACAAAAAAAAACCAACAAAAAATCCAAAAAAACCCAAAAAACACCAAAAACCCCAAAAAACAAAAAAAACCCAAAACAATTTAAAAAAAAACCACAAAAAAACCAACAAAAAACCCCAACAAAAACAAAAACAAAAAAAAACACAAAACCCCCAGAAAAACCTAGAAAAAACCCAAAAAACCCTATACTAATAAACCCAAAAACAAACAATAAAACAAACAAAAAAACCAAAAAACCCCCAAAATAAAAAAAACCAAACCCCCCAAAAAAATAAAAAAAAAACAAAAATAAAAAACAAAAAACGCCCCCCAAAAAACCCAAAAAACCCCTAAAAAAAACAAACAAAAAAAATCCCAAAAAAACCCCCAAGAAAACAAAAAAACCCCAACAAAACCCCCAAAAAAACCTCAAAAAACAAAAAAAAAACACAAAACCCCCCAAAAACCTCCAAAAAACAAAAAAAACCACAAAAAACCCAAAAAACAAACAAACAAACAAACAAACAAAAAAACAAAAACCAAAAAAAACCCCAACAAAAACAAACAAAAAAACACACAAAAAAACCAAGAAAAAACAGAAAAAAACCCCAAAAAACCAAACAAAAAAACCCCAAAAACAAATAAAAAAAACCAAACAAAAAAAACCCCAAAAAACAAAAAAAAACCCAATAAAAAATAAAAAAAAACCCAAAAAACACCAAAAAACCCAGAAAACCAAAAAAACCCAAAACAATACAAAAAAATAAAAAAAACAAAAAAAACCCAAACAAACCAAAAAAACCACAAAAACAAAAAACCCCAAAACCCCCAAAAAATACCAAAACCAAACAAAACTAAACCCAACAAAAAAACCCCCAAACCCCCCCAAAAAAAAACCACCAAAAAAAACCCCCCAAAAAACCAGAAAAAAACAACAAAACACCCCCCAAAAAAACAGAAAAAAACAAACAAAAAACAAAACAAAAAAAAAACCCAACAAAAAACCCCAACAAAACCGACAAAATAAAATCAAACAAAAAAAAAACAACAAACAAAAAAAACCAAAACACCCATCCAAAAAAAACCAAACAAAAAAACCATCAAAAAAAAACAGAAAAAAAAAACAAAACCAAAAAAACAAAAAAAAAAAACCCAACAAAAACAAAAACAAAAAAACCGAAAACCCAAAAAAACCCCAACAAAAACAAAAACAAAAAAAAACACAAAACCCCCCGAAAAACCTAGAAAAAACCCAAAAAAACCTAAACTAATAAACCCAAAAACAAACAATAAAACAAACAAAAAAACCAAAAAACCCCCAAAATAAAAAAAAAAACCCAAAAAAATAAAAAAAAACAAAAATAAAAAACAAAAAACGCCCCCAAAAAAACCCAAAAAACCCCTAAAAAAAACAAACAAAAAAAATCCCCAAAAAAACCCCAAGAAAACAAAAAAACCCCAACAAAACCCTTAAAAAAACCTCAAAAAACAAAAAAAACCCACAAAACCCCCCAAAAACCTCCAAAAACCAAAAAAACCCACAAAAAACCCAAAAAACAAACAAACAAACAAACAAACAAAAAAACAAAAACAAAAAAAAACCCCAACAAAAACAAACAAAAAAAACACAAAAAACCAAGAAAAAACAGAAAAAAACACAAACCAAACAAAAAAAACCCCAAAACAAACAAAAAAACAAACCAAAAAAACCCCAAAAAACAAAAAAAAACCCAACAAAAAATCCAAAAAAACCCAAACAAAAAAACCCAAAAACAAAAACAAAAAAACCCTAAAACCCAAAAAAACCCAACAAAAACAAAAAAAACCCCACAAAACCCCCCCAAAAAACCTAGAAAAAACCCCAAAAAACCTAAACTAATAAACCCAAAAACAAACAATAAAACAAACAAACAAAAAAACCAAAAAACCCCAAAAATAAATAAAAACCCAAAAAAACCCCCCCAAAAAACCAAAATGAAAAACACAAAAAACGCCCCTAAAACACCCAAAAAACCCCTAAAAAACAAAACAAAAAAACAAACAAAAATAATCCAAAAAAAACCCAAGAAAACAAAAAACCCAAAAAAAACCCCAAAAAACCCAAAAAAACCACCCCAAAAAGCTCCAAATCCCCCCCCAAAAAACCCCCCAAACCGAAAAAAAACAAAAAAAAACCCAACAAAAACAAACAAAAAAACACACAAAAAACCAAGAAAAAACAGAAAAAACCCCCAAAAAACCAAACAAAAAAACCCCAAAAACAAACAAAAAAAACCAAACCAAAAAAACCCCAAAAAACAAAAAAAAACCCAATAAAAAATCAAAAAAAACCCAAAAAACACCAAAAAACCCAGAAAACAAAAAAAACCCAAAACAATACAAAAAAATAAAAAAACCAAAAAAACCCCAAACAAACCAAAAAAACCACAAAAACAAAAAACCCCAAAACCCCCAAAAAATACCAAAACCAAACAAAACTAAACCCAACAAAAAAACCCCAAACCCCCCAAAAAAAACCACCAAAAAAACCCCCCCAAAAAACAGAAAAAAACAACAAAACCCCCAGAAAAACCCGAAAAAACCCTCCAAAACACCCCCCCAAAAAAAACCAGAAAAAAACAAACAAAAAACAAAACAAAAAAAAAACCCAACAAAAAACCCCAACAAAACCGACAAAATAAAATCAAACAAAAAAAAAACAACAAACAAAAAAAACCAAAACACCCATCCAAAAAAAACCAAACAAAAAAACCATCAAAAAAAACAGAAAAAAAAAAAACAAAACCAAAAAAAACAAAAAAAACCCCAACAAAAACAAAAACAAAAAAACCGAAAACCAAAAAAAACCCCAACAAAAACAAAAACAAAAAAAACCACAACCCCCCCCGAAAAACCTAGAAAAAACCCAAAAAACCCTAAACTAATAAACCCAAAAACAAACAATAAAACAAACAAAAAAACCAAAAAAACCCCAAAATAAAAAAAAAAACCCAAAAAAATAAAAAAAAAACAAAAATAAAAAACAAAAAAGCCCCCAAAAAACCCCAAAAAAACCCTAAAAAAAAACAAACAAAAAAAATCCCAAAAAAACCCCAAGAAAACAAAAAACCCCCAACAAAACCCCCCAAAAAACCTCAAAAAACAAAAAAAAAACCACAAAACCCCCCAAAAACCTCCAAAAAACAAAAAAAACCACAAAAAACCCAAAAAACAAACAAACAAACAAACAAACAAAAAAACAAAAACCAAAAAAACCCCAACAAAAACAAACAAAAAAACGACAAAAAACCAAGAAAAAACAGAAAAAAAACCCAAACGAAACAAAAAAACCCCCAAAACAAACAAAAAAACAAACCAAAAAAACCCCAAAAAACAAAAAAAAAACCCAACAAAAAATCCAAAAAAAACCAAACAAAAAAACCCAAAAACAAAAACAAAAAAACCCTAAAACCCAAAAAACCCAACAAAAACAAAAAAAACCCCACAAAACCCCCCCAAAAAACCTAGAAAAAACCCCAAAAAACCTAAACTAATAAACCCAAAAACAAACAATAAAACAAACAAACAAAAAAACAAAAAACCCCCAAAATAAATAAAAACCCCAAAAAAACCCCAAAAAAAACCAAAATGAAAAACACAAAAAACGCCCCTAAAACACCCAAAAAACCCCTAAAAAAACAAAACAAAAAAGAAACAAAAATAATCCCAAAAAAACCCCGAGAAAACAAAAAACCCCCAAAAAACCCCAAAAAAACCAAAAAAACCACCCCAAAAAACTCCAAATCCCCCCCAAAAAACCCCCAAAAACCGAAAAAAAACCAAAAACAAACCCAACAAAAACAAACAAAAAAACACACAAAAAACCAAGAAAAAACAGAAAAAAACCCAAAAAAACCAAACAAAAAAACCCCAAAAACAAACAAAAAAAACCAAACAAAAAAAACCCCAAAAACAAAAAAAAACCCAATAAAAAATCAAAAAAAACCCAAAAAACACCAAAAAAACCAGAAAAACAAAAAAACCCAAAACAATACAAAAAAATAAAAAAAACAAAAAAAACCCAAACAAACAAAAAAAAACACAAAAACAAAAAACCCCAAAACCCCAAAAAAATGCCAAAAACAAACAAAACTAAACCCAACAAAAAAACCCCAAAACCCCCCCCAAAAAAACCACCAAAAAAACCCCCCCAAAAAACAGAAAAAAACAACAAAAAACCCAAAAAAAACCGAAAAAACCCACCAAAACACCCCCCCAAAAAAACAGAAAAAAACAAACAAAAAACAAAACAAAAAAAAAAACCAACAAAAAACCCCAACAAAACCGACAAATGAAAATCAAACAAAAAAAAACAACAAACAAAAAAACCCAAAACACCCATCCAAAAAAAACCAAACAAAAAAACCATCAAAAAAAAACAGAAAAAAAAAAACAAAACAAAAAAACCCAAAAAAAACCTCCAAAAGAAACCGAAAAACCCAAAAAAACCCAACAAAAACAAACAAAAAAACACACAAAAAACAAAAAAAAACAGAAAAAAAAACAAAAAAAAAACCAAAAAAAACCAAAACCAAAAACAAAAAAACCCAAAACCCCAAAAAACCCCAACAAAAACAAAAAAAACCCACAAAAAACCCCCAAAAAACCTCGAAAAAACCCAAAAAAGCCTAAACTAATAAACCCAAAACCAAACAATAAAACAAACAAACAAAAAAACCAAAAAACCCCCAAAATAAATAAAAACACCAAAAAAACCCAAAAAAACCAAAAAAAACCACCCCGAAAAACCCCAAATCCCCCCCCAAAAAAACAAAAAAACCCAAAAAAACCCCCAACAAAAACAAACAAAAAAACACACAAAAAGACAAGAAAAAACAGAAAAAAACCCCCAAAAAACAAACAAAAAACCCCAAAAACAAACAAAAAACCAAACCAAAAAAACCCCAAAAAACAAAAAAAAACCAACAAAAAATCCAAAAAAACCCAAAAAACACCAAAAACCCCAAAAACCAAAAAAAACCCAAAACAATTTAAAAAAAAACCACAAAAAAAACAACAAAAAACCCCAACAAAAACAAAAACAAAAAAAAACACAAAACCCCCAGAAAAACCTAGAAAAAACCCAAAAAACCCTATACTAATAAACCCAAAAACAAACAATAAAACAAACAAAAAAACCAAAAAACCCCCAAAATAAAAAAAAACAAACCCCCCCAAAAAAAAAAAAAAAAAACAAAAATAAAAAACAAAAAACGCCCCCCAAAAAACCCAAAAAACCCCTAAAAAAAACAAACAAAAAAAATCCCAAAAAAACCCCCAAGAAAACAAAAAAACCCCAACAAAACCCCCAAAAAAACCTCAAAAAACAAAAAAAAAACACAAAACCCCCCAAAAACCTCCAAAAAACAAAAAAACCACAAAAAACCAAAAAAACAAACAAACAAACAAACAAACAAAAAAACAAAAACCAAAAAAACCCCCAACAAAAACAAACAAAAAAACACACAAAAAAACCAAGAAAAAACAGAAAAAAACCCCAAAAAACCAAACAAAAAAACCCCCAAAACAAATAAAAAAAACCAAAAGAAAAAAAACCCCAAAAAACAAAAAAAAACCCAATAAAAAATAAAAAAAAACCCAAAAAACACCAAAAAACCCAGAAAACCAAAAAAACCCAAAACAATACAAAAAAATAAAAAAAACAAAAAAAACCCAAACAAACCAAAAAAAACACAAAAACAAAAAACCCCAAAACCCCAAAAAAATACCAAAACCAAACAAAACTAAACCCAACAAAAAAACCCCCAAACCCCCCCAAAAAAAAACCACCAAAAAAAAACCCCCAAAAAACAGAAAAAAACAACAAAAACCCCAAAAAAACCCGAAAAAACCCACCAAAACACCCCCCAAAAAAACAGAAAAAAACAAACAAAAAACAAAACAAAAAAAAAAACCCAACAAAAAACCCCAACAAAACCGACAAAATAAAATCAAACAAAAAAAAAACAACAAACAAAAAAAACCAAAACACCCATCCAAAAAAAACCAAACAAAAAAACCATCAAAAAAAAACAGAAAAAAAAAACAAAACCAAAAAACCAAAAAAAAAACCCAACAAAAACAAAAACAAAAAAACCGAAAACCCAAAAAAACCCCAACAAAAACAAAAACAAAAAAAAACACAAAACCCCCCGAAAAACCTAGAAAAAACCCAAAAAAACCTAAACTAATAAACCCAAAAACAAACAATAAAACAAACAAAAAAACCAAAAAACCCCCAAAATAAAAAAAAAAAAACAAAAAAAATAAAAAAAAAAATAAAAAAAAAAAAAGCCCCCAAAAAAACCCAAAAAACCCCTAAAAAAAAAAACAAAAAAAATCCCCAAAAAAACCCCAAGAAAACAAAAAAACCCCAACAAAACCCTTAAAAAAACCTCAAAAAACAAAAAAAACCCACAAAACCCCCCAAAAACCTCCAAAAAACAAAAAAACCCACAAAAAACCCAAAAAACAAACAAACAAACAAACAAACAAAAAAACAAAAACAAAAAAAACCCCCAACAAAAACAAACAAAAAAACCACAAAAAACCAAGAAAAAACAGAAAAAAAACCAAACCAAACAAAAAAAACCCCAAAACAAACAAAAAAACAAACCAAAATAACCCCAAAAAACAAAAAAAAACCCAACAAAAAATCCAAAAAAACCCAAACAAAAAAACCCAAAAACAAAAACAAAAAAACCCTAAAACCCAAAAAAACCCAACAAAAACAAAAAAAACCCCACAAAACCCCCCCAAAAAACCTAGAAAAAACCCCAAAAAACCTAAACTAATAAACCCAAAAACAAACAATAAAACAAACAAACAAAAAAAACAAAAAAACCCCAAAAATAAATAAAAACCCAAAAACCCCCCCCCAAAAAACCAAAATGAAAAACACAAAAAACGCCCCTAAAACACCCAAAAAACCCCTAAAAAAACAAAACAAAAAAACAAACAAAAATAATCCAAAAAAAAACCCAAGAAAACAAAAAAACCCCAAAAAACCCCAAAAAACCCAAAAAAACCACCCCAAAAAACTCCAAATCCCCCCAAAAAACCCCCAAAACCCGAAAAAAAACCAAAAAAAAACCAACAAAAACAAACAAAAAAACACACAAAAAAAACAAGAAAAAACAGAAAAAAACCCCCAAAAAACAAACAAAAAAACCCCAAAAACAAACAAAAAGAAACAAACCAAAAAAACCCAAAAAAACAAAAAAAAACCCAATAAAAAATCCAAAAAAACCCAAAAAACACCAAAAAACCCAGAAAACCAAAAAAACCCAAAACAATACAAAAAAATAAAAAAAACAAAAAAAACCCAAACAAACCAAAAAAAACACAAAAACAAAAAACCCCAAAACCCCCAAAAAATGCCAAAAACAAACAAAACTAAACCCAACAAAAAAACCCCAAAACCCCCCCAAAAAAAACCACCAACAAAAACCCCCCAAAAAACAGAAAAAAACAACAAAAAACCCAAAAAAACCCGAAAAAACCCACCAAAACACCCCCCCAAAAAAACAGAAAAAAACAAACAAAAAACAAAACAAAAAAAAAAACCAACAAAAAACCCCAACAAAACCGACAAAATAAAATCAAACAAAAAAAAACCAACAAACAAAAAAACCCAAAACACCCATCCAAAAAAAAACAAACAAAAAAACCATCAAAAAAAAACAGAAAAAAAAAACAAAACAAAAAAAACCAAAAAAACCCCAACAAAAACAAAAACAAAAAAACCGAAAACCCAAAAAAACCCCAACAAAAACAAAAACAAAAAAAAACACAAAACCCCCCCGAAAAACCTAGAAAAAAACCAAAAAAACCTAAACTAATAAACCCAAAAACAAACAATAAAACAAACAAAAAAACCAAAAAACCCCCAAAATAAAAAAAAACAACCCCCCCCAAAAAAATAAAAAAAAACAAAAATAAAAAACAAAAAACGCCCCCAAAAAAACCCAAAAAACCCCTAAAAAAAACAAACAAAAAAAATCCCAAAAACCCCCCCAAGAAAACAAAAAAACCCCAACAAAACCCCCCAAAAAAAACTCAAAAAACAAAAAAACCCCACAAAACCTCCCAAAAACCTCCAAAAAACAAAAAAACCCACAAAAAACCCAAAAAACAAACAAACAAACAAACAAAAAAACAAAAACCAAAAAAAACCCCAACAAAAACAAACAAAAAAAACCACAAAAAACCAAGAAAAAACAGAAAAAAAAACCAAACGAAACAAAAAAACCCCCAAAACAAACAAAAAAACAAACCAAAAAAACCCCAAAAACCAAAAAAAAGCCAACAAAAAATCCAAAAAAAACCAAACAAAAAAACCCAAAAACAAAACCAAAAAAACCCTAAAACCCAAAAAAACCCAACAAATACAAAAAAAACCCCATAAACCCCCCCCAAAAAACCTAGAAAAAACCCCAAAAAACCTAAACTAATAAACCCAAAAACAAACAATAAAACAAACAAAAAAACCAAAAAACCCCCAAAATAAAAAAAAACAAACCCCCCAAAAAAAAAAAAAAAAAAACAAAAATAAAAAACAAAAAACGCCCCCCAAAAAACCCAAAAAACCCCTAAAAAAAACAAACAAAAAAAATCCCAAAAAAACCCCCAAGAAAACAAAAAAACCCCAACAAAACCCCCAAAAAAACCTCAAAAAACAAAAAAAAAACACAAAACCCCCCAAAAACCTCCAAAAAACAAAAAAACCACAAAAAACCAAACAAACAAACAAACAAACAAACAAACAAAAAAACAAAAACCAAAAAAACCCCCAACAAAAACAAACAAAAAAACACACAAAAAAACCAAGAAAAAACAGAAAAAAACCCCAAAAAACCAAACAAAAAAACCCCCAAAACAAATAAAAAAAACCAAAAGAAAAAAAACCCCAAAAAACAAAAAAAAACCCAATAAAAAATAAAAAAAAACCCAAAAAACACCAAAAAACCCAGAAAACCAAAAAAACCCAAAACAATACAAAAAAATAAAAAAAACAAAAAAAACCCAAACAAACCAAAAAAAACACAAAAACAAAAAACCCCAAAACCCCAAAAAAATACCAAAACCAAACAAAACTAAACCCAACAAAAAAACCCCCAAACCCCCCCAAAAAAAAACCACCAAAAAAAAACCCCCAAAAAACAGAAAAAAACAACAAAAACCCCAAAAAAACCCGAAAAAACCCACCAAAACACCCCCCAAAAAAACAGAAAAAACCAAACAAAAAACAAAACAAAAAAAAAAACCCAACAAAAAACCCCAACAAAACCGACAAAATAAAATCAAACAAAAAAAAAACAACAAACAAAAAAAACCAAAACACCCATCCAAAAAAAACCAAACAAAAAAACCATCAAAAAAAAACAGAAAAAAAAAACAAAACCAAAAAAACAAAAAAAAAACCCAACAAAAACAAAAACAAAAAAACCGAAAACCCAAAAAAACCCCAACAAAAACAAAAACAAAAAAAACCACAAAACCCCCCGAAAAACCTAGAAAAAACCCAAAAAAACCTAAACTAATAAACCCAAAAACAAACAATAAAACAAACAAAAAAACCAAAAAACCCCCAAAATAAAAAAAAAAAAACAAAAAAAATAAAAAAAAAAAATAAAAAAAAAAAAACGCCCCCAAAAAAACCCAAAAAACCCCTAAAAAAAAAAACAAAAAAAATCCCAAAAAAACCCCCAAGAAAACAAAAAAACCCCAACAAAACCCTTAAAAAAACCTCAAAAAACAAAAAAAACCCACAAAACCCCCCAAAAACCTCCAAAAAACAAAAAAACCCACAAAAAACCCAAAAAACAAACAAACAAACAAACAAACAAAAAAACAAAAACAAAAAAAAACCCCAACAAAAACAAACAAAAAAACCACAAAAAACCAAGAAAAAACAGAAAAAAAACCAAACCAAACAAAAAAAACCCCAAAACAAACAAAAAAACAAACCAAAAAAACCCCAAAAAACAAAAAAAAACCCAACAAAAAATCCAAAAAAACCCAAACAAAAAAACCCAAAAACAAAAACAAAAAAACCCTAAAACCCAAAAAAACCCAACAAAAACAAAAAAAACCCCACAAAACCCCCCCAAAAAACCTAGAAAAAACCCCAAAAAACCTAAACTAATAAACCCAAAAACAAACAATAAAACAAACAAACAAAAAAAACAAAAAAACCCCAAAAATAAATAAAAACCCAAAAACCCCCCCCCAAAAAACCAAAATGAAAAACACAAAAAACGCCCCTAAAACACCCAAAAAACCCCTAAAAAAACAAAACAAAAAAACAAACAAAAATAATCCAAAAAAAAACCCAAGAAAACAAAAAAACCCCAAAAAACCCCAAAAAACCCAAAAAAACCACCCCAAAAAACTCCAAATCCCCCCAAAAAACCCCCAAAACCCGAAAAAAAACCAAAAAAAAACCAACAAAAACAAACAAAAAAACACACAAAAAAACCAAGAAAAAACAGAAAAAAACCCCCAAAAAACAAACAAAAAAACCCCAAAAACAAACAAAAAGAAACAAACCAAAAAAACCCAAAAAAACAAAAAAAAACCCAATAAAAAATCCAAAAAAACCCAAAAAACACCAAAAAACCCAGAAAACCAAAAAAACCCAAAACAATACAAAAAAATAAAAAAAACAAAAAAAACCCAAACAAACCAAAAAAAACACAAAAACAAAAAACCCCAAAACCCCCAAAAAATGCCAAAAACAAACAAAACTAAACCCAACAAAAAAACCCCAAAACCCCCCCAAAAAAAACCACCAACAAAAACCCCCCAAAAAACAGAAAAAAACAACAAAAAACCCAAAAAAACCCGAAAAAACCCACCAAAACACCCCCCCAAAAAAACAGAAAAAAACAAACAAAAAACAAAACAAAAAAAAAAACCAACAAAAAACCCCAACAAAACCGACAAAATAAAATCAAACAAAAAAAAACCAACAAACAAAAAACCCCAAAACACCCATCCAAAAAAAAACAAACAAAAAAACCATCAAAAAAAAACAGAAAAAAAAAACAAAACAAAAAAAACCAAAAAAACCCCAACAAAAACAAAAACAAAAAAACCGAAAACCCAAAAAAACCCCAACAAAAACAAAAACAAAAAAAAACACAAAACCCCCCCGAAAAACCTAGAAAAAAACCAAAAAAACCTAAACTAATAAACCCAAAAACAAACAATAAAACAAACAAAAAAACCAAAAAACCCCCAAAATAAAAAAAAACAACCCCCCCCAAAAAAATAAAAAAAAAACAAAAATAAAAAACAAAAAACGCCCCCAAAAAAACCCAAAAAACCCCTAAAAAAAAACAAACAAAAAAAATCCCAAAAACCCCCCCAAGAAAACAAAAAAACCCCAACAAAACCCCCCAAAAAAAACTCAAAAAACAAAAAAACCCCACAAAACCTCCCAAAAACCTCCAAAAAACAAAAAAACCCACAAAAAACCCAAAAAACAAACAAACAAACAAACAAAAAAACAAAAACCAAAAAAAACCCCAACAAAAACAAACAAAAAAAACCACAAAAAACCAAGAAAAAACAGAAAAAAAAACCAAACGAAACAAAAAAACCCCCAAAACAAACAAAAAAACAAACCAAAAAAACCCCAAAAACCAAAAAAAAGCCAACAAAAAATCCAAAAAAAACCAAACAAAAAAACCCAAAAACAAAACCAAAAAAACCCTAAAACCCAAAAAAACCCAACAAATACAAAAAAAACCCCATAAACCCCCCCCAAAAAACCTAGAAAAAACCCCAAAAAACCTAAACTAATAAACCCAAAAACAAACAATAAAACAAACAAACAAAAAACCAAAAAAAACCCAAAATAAATAAAAACCCCAAAAAAAACCCAAAAAAAACCAAAATGAAAAACACAAAAAACGCCCCTAAAACACCCAAAAAACCCCTAAAAAAACAAAACAAAAAAACAAACAAAAATAATCCCAAAAAAAACCCGAGAAAACAAAAAACCCCCAAAAAACCCCAAAAAACCCAAAAAAACCACCTCAAAAAAATCCAAATCCCCCCCAAAAAACCCCCAAAACCCGAAAAAAAACCAAAAAACCCCCAACAAAAACAAACAAAAAAAGACACAAAAAACCAAGAAAAAACAGAAAAAACCCCCAAAAAACCAAACAAAAAAACCCCAAAAACAAACAAAAAAAACCAAACCAAAAAAACCCAAAAAACCAAAAAAAAACCCAATAAAAAATCCAAAAAAACCCAAAAAACACCAAAAAACCCAGAAAACCAAAAAAACCCAAAACAATACAAAAAAATAAAAAAAACAAAAAAAACCCAAACAAACCAAAAAAACCACAAAAACAAAAAACCCCAAAACCCCAAAAAAATACCAAAACCAAACAAAACTAAACCCAACAAAAAAACCCCAAAACCCCCCCAAAAAAAAAACACCAAAAAAACCCCCCCAAAAAACAGAAAAAAACAACAAAAACCCCAAAAAAACCCGAAAAAACCCACCAAAACACCCCCCCAAAAAAACAGAAAAAAACAAACAAAAAACAAAACAAAAAAAAAACCCAACAAAAAACCCCAACAAAACCGACAAAATAAAATCAAACAAAAAAAAAACAACAAACAAAAAAAACCAAAACACCCATCCAAAAAAAACCAAACAAAAAAAACATCAAAAAAAAACCAGAAAAAAAAACAAAACCAAAAAAAACCAAAAAAAACCCCAACAAAAACAAAAACAAAAAAACCGAAAACCCAAAAAAACCCCAACAAAAACAAAAACAAAAAAAACCACAAAACCCCCCGAAAAACCTAGAAAAAACCCAAAAAAACCTAAACTAATAAACCCAAAAACAAACAATAAAACAAACAAAAAAACCAAAAAACCCCCAAAATAAAAAAAAACAAACCCCCCCAAAAAAATAAAAAAAACAAAAATAAAAAACAAAAAACGCCCCCAAAAACCCCCAAAAAACCCCTAAAAAAAACAAACAAAAAAAATCCCAAAAAAACCCCCAAGAAAACAAAAAACCCCCAACAAAACCCCCAAAAAAACCTCAAAAAACAAAAAAAAACACACAAAACCCCCCAAAAACCTCCAAAAAACCAAAAAAACCACAAAAAACCCAAAAAACAAACAAACAAACAAACAAACAAAAAAACAAAAACCAAAAAAAACCCCAACAAAAACAAGCAAAAAAACCACAAAAAACCAAGAAAAAACAGAAAAAAAAACCAAACCAAACAAAAAAACCCCCCAAACAAACAAAAAACAAACCAAAAAAACCCCAAAAAACAAAAAAAAACCCCAACAAAAAATCAAAAAAAAACAAAACAAAAAAACCCCAAAACAAAAAAACCCTAAAACCCAAAAAAACCCAACAAAAACAAAAAAAACCCCACAAAACCCCCCCAAAAAACCTTGAAAAAACCCCAAAAAACCTAAACTAATAAACCCAAAAACAAACAATAAAACAAACAAACAAAAAAACCAAAAAAAACCCAAAATAAATAAAAACCCCAAAAAAAACCCAAAAAAACCCAAAATGAAAAACACAAAAAACGCCCCTAAAACACCCAAAAAACCCCTAAAAAAACAAAACAAAAAAACAAACAAAAATAATCCCCAAAAAAACCCAAGAAAACAAAAAACCCCCCAAAAAAACCAAAAAACCAAAAAAAAACACCCCAAAAAACTCCAAATCCCCCCCCAAAAAACCCCCAAAACCCGAAAAAAAACCAAAAACAAACCCAACAAAAACAAACAAAAAAACACACACAAAACTAAGAAAAAACAGAAAAAACCCCAAAAAAACCAAACAAAAAAACCCCAAAAACAAACAAAAAAAAACAAACAAAAAAACCCCCAAAAAACAAAAAAAAACCCAATAAAAAATCCAAAAAAACCCAAAAAACACCAAAAAACCCAGAAAACCAAAAAAACCCAAAACAATACAAAAAAATAAAAAAACAAAAAAAACCCAAACAAACCAAAAAAACCACAAAAACAAAAAACCCCAAAACCCCCAAAAAATACCAAAACCAAACAAAACTAAACCCAACAAAAAAAACCCAAAACCCCCCAAAAAAAATCCACCAGAAAAAACCCCCCAAAAAACAGAAAAAAACAACAAAAACCCCAAAAAAACCCGAAAAAACCCACCAAAACACCCCCCCAAAAAAACAGAAAAAAACAAACAAAAAACAAAACAAAAAAAAAACCCAACAAAAAACCCCAACAAAACCGACAAAATAAAATCAAACAAAAAAAAAACAACAAACAAAAAAAACCAAAACACCCATCCAAAAAAAAACCAAACAAAAAAAATCAAAAAAAAACAGAAAAAAAAAACAAAACCAAAAAAAAACAAAAAAAACCCCAACAAAAACAAAAACAAAAAAACCGAAAACCCAAAAAAAACCCAACAAAAACAAAAACAAAAAAAACCACAAAACCCCCCGAAAAACCTAGAAAAAAACCAAAGAAACCTAAACTAATAAACCCAAAAACAAACAATAAAACAAACAAAAAACCCAAAAAACCCCCAAAATAAAAAAAAAAAAACAAAAAAAAAAATAAAAAAAATAAAAAACAAAAAACGCCCCCAAAAAAACCCAAAAAAACCCTAAAAAAAACAAACAAAAAAAATCCCAAAAAAAACCCCAAGAAAACAAAAAACCCCCAACAAAACCCCCAAAAAAACCTCAAAAAACAAAAAAAACCCACAAAACCCCCCAAAAACCTCCAAAAAACAAAAAAAAACACAAAAAACCCAAAAAACAAACAAACAAACAAACAAACAAAAAACCAAAAACCAAAAAAAAACCCAACAAAAACAAACAAAAAAACCACAAAAAACCAAGAAAAAACAGAAAAAAAACCCAAACCAAACAAAAAAACCCCCAAAACAAACAAAAAAACAAACCAAAAAAACCCCAAAAAACAAAAAAAAAACCAACAAAAAATCCAGAAAAACCCAAACAAAAAAACCCAAAAACAAAAACAAAAAACCCCTAAAACCCAAAAAAAACCAACAAAAACAAAAAAAACCCCACAAAACCCCCCAAAAAAAACTAGAAAAAACCCCAAAAAACCTAAACTAATAAACCCAAAAACAAACAATAAAACAAACAAACAAAAAAACCAAAAAACCCAAAAAATAAATAAAAACCAAAAAAAAAACCCCAAAAAAACCAAAATGAAAAACACAAAAAACGCCCCTAAAACACCCAAAAAACCCCTAAAAAACAAAACAAAAAAACAAACAAAAATAATCCCAAAAAAACCCCAAGAAAACAAAAAAACCCCAAAAAACCCCAAAAAACCCAAAAAACCCACCCCAAAAAACTCCAAATCCCCCCCAAAAAACCCCCAAAAACCGAAAAAAACCCAAAAACAAACCCAACAAAAACAAACAAAAAAACACACAAAAAACCAAGAAAAAACAGAAAAAACCCCAAAAAAACCAAACAAAAAAACCCCAAAAACAAACCAAAAAAAAAAACAAAAAAAAACCCCAAAACAAAAAAAAACCCAATAAAAAATCCAAAAAAACCCAAAAAACACCAAAAAACCCAGAAAACCAAAAAAACCCAAAACAATACAAAAAAATAAAAAAAAACCAAAAAAACCCCAAACAAACCAAAAAAACCACAAAAACAAAAAACCCCAAAACCCCAAAAAAATACCAAAAACAAACAAAACTAAACCCAACAAAAAAACCCCAAAACCCCCCAAAAAAACCCCACCAACAAAAACCCCCCAAAAAACAGAAAAAAACAACAAAAACCCCAAAAAAACCCGAAAAAACCCACCAAAACACCCCCCCAAAAAAACAGAAAAAAACAAACAAAAAACAAAACAAAACAAAAAAACCCAACAAAAAACCCCAACAAAACCGACAAAATAAAATCAAACAAAAAAAAAACAACAAACAAAAAAACCCAAAACACCCATCCAAAAAAAAACAAACAAAAAAACCATCAAAAAAAACCAGAAAAAAAAAAAACAAAAAAACAAAAAAAAAACCCAACAAAAACAAAAACAAAAAAAACACAAACCCCCCCGAAAAACCTAGAAAAAACCCAAAAAAACCTAAACTAATAAACCCAAAAACAAACAATAAAACAAACAAAAAAACCAAAAAAACCCCAAAATAAAAAAAAACAACCCCCCCAAAAAAATAAAAAAAAACAAAAATAAAAAACAAAAAACGCCCCCAAAAAAACCCAAAAAACCCCTAAAAAAAACAAACAAAAAAAATCCCAAAAAAAACCACAAGAAAACAAAAAAACCCCAACAAAACCCCCCAAAAAACCTCAAAAAACAAAAAAAAAACCAAAACCCCCCAAAAACCTCCAAAAACCAAAAAATAAATAAAAACCCAAAAAAACCCCCAAAAAAAACCAAAATGAAAAACACAAAAAACGCCCCTAAAACACCCAAAAAACCCCTAAAAAACAAAACAAAAAAACAAACAAAAATAATCCCAAAAAAACCCCCAAGAAAACAAAAAAACCCCAAAAAACCCCAAAAAACCCAAAAAAACCACCCCAAAAAACTCCAAATCCCCCCCAAAAAACCCCCAAAAACCGAAAAAAACCCAAAAACAAACCCAACAAAAACAAACAAAAAAACACACAAAAAACCAAGAAAAAACAGAAAAAACCCCAAAAAAACCAAACAAAAAAACCCCAAAAACAAACCAAAAAAAAAACCAAAAAAAAACCCCAAAACAAAAAAAAAACCAATAAAAAATCCAAAAAAACCCAAAAAACACCAAAAAACCCAGAAAACCAAAAAAACCCAAAACAATACAAAAAAATAAAAAAAAAACAAAAAAAACCCAAACAAACCAAAAAAACCACAAAAACAAAAAACCCCAAAACCCCAAAAAAATACCAAAAACAAACAAAACTAAACCCAACAAAAAAACCCCAAAACCCCCCAAAAAAACCCCACCAACAAAAACCCCCCAAAAAACAGAAAAAAACAACAAAAACCCCAAAAAAACCCGAAAAAACCCACCAAAACACCCCCCCAAAAAAACAGAAAAAAACAAACAAAAAACAAAACAAAAAAAAAAACCCAACAAAAAACCCCAACAAAACCGACAAAATAAAATCAAACAAAAAAAAAACAACAAACAAAAAAACCCAAAACACCCATCCAAAAAAAAACAAACAAAAAAACCATCAAAAAAAACCAGAAAAAAAAAAACAAAAACAAAAAAAAACAAAAAAAAAACCCAACAAAAACAAAAACAAAAAAACCGAAAACCCAAAAAAACCCCAACAAAAACAAAAACAAAAAAAACACAAACCCCCCCGAAAAACCTAGAAAAAACCCAAAAAAACCTAAACTAATAAACCCAAAAACAAACAATAAAACAAACAAAAAAACCAAAAAAACCCCAAAATAAAAAAAAACAACCCCCCCCCAAAAAATAAAAAAAAACAAAAATAAAAAACAAAAAACGCCCCCAAAAAAACCCAAAAAAACCCTAAAAAAAACAAACAAAAAAAATCCCAAAAAAAACCACAAGAAAACAAAAAAACCCCAACAAAACCCCCAAAAAAACCTCAAAAAACAAAAAAAAAACCAAAACCCCCCAAAAACCTCCAAAAACCAAAAAATAAATAAAAACCCCAAAAAAACCCCCAAAAAAACCAAAATGAAAAACACAAAAAACGCCCCTAAAACACCCAAAAAACCCCTAAAAAAACAAAACAAAAAAACAAACAAAAATAATCCCAAAAAAAACCCGAGAAAACAAAAAACCCCCAAAAAACCCCAAAAAACCCAAAAAAAACCACCCCAAAAAACTCCAAATCCCCCCCAAAAAAACCCAAAACCCGAAAAAAAACCAAAAACAAACCCAACAAAAACAAACAAAAAAACACACAAAAAACCAAGAAAAAACAGAAAAAACCCCAAAAAAAACAAACAAAAAAACCCCAAAAACAAACAAAAAAAACCAAACAAAAAAACCCCCAAAAAACAAAAAAAAACCCAATAAAAAATCCAAAAAAACCCAAAAAACACCAAAAAACCCAGAAAACCAAAAAAACCCAAAACAATACAAAAAAATAAAAAAAAACAAAAAAAACCAAACAAACCAAAAAAACCACAAAAACAAAAAACCCCAAAACCCCAAAAAAATACCAAAAACAAACAAAACTAAACCCAACAAAAAACCCCAAAATCCCAAAAAAATACCAAAAACAAACAAAACTAAACCCAACAAAAAAACCCCAAACCCCCCCCAAAAAAACCACCAAAAAAACCCCCCCAAAAAACAGAAAAAAACAACAAAAACCCCAAAAAAACCCGAAAAAACCCACCAAAACACCCCCCCAAAAAAACAGAAAAAAACAAACAAAAAACAAAACAAAAAAAAACCCCAACAAAAAACCCCAACAAAACCGACAAAATAAAATCAAACAAAAAAAAAACAACAAACAAAAAAACCCAAAACACCCATCCAAAAAAAACCAAACAAAAAAACCATCAAAAAAACCCAGAAAAAAAAAAAAAACAAAAAAAAACCAAAAAAACCCCAACAAAAACAAAAACAAAAAAACCGAAAACCCAAAAAAACCCCAACAAAAACAAAAACAAAAAAAAACACAACCCCCCCCGAAAAACCTAGAAAAAACCCAAAAAAACCTAAACTAATAAACCCAAAAACAAACAATAAAACAAACAAAAAAACCAAAAAACCCCCAAAATAAAAAAAAACAAACCCCCCCAAAAAAATAAAAAAAAACCAAAAATAAAAAACAAAAAACGCCCCCAAAAAACCCAAAAAACCCCTAAAAAAAACAAACAAAAAAAATCCCAAAAAAAACCCCAAGAAAACAAAAAAACCCCAACAAAACCCCCCAAAAAACCTCAAAAAACAAAAAAAAAACACAAAACCCCCCAAAAACCTCCAAAAACCAAAAAAACCCTCAAAAAACCCAAAAAACAAACAAACAAACAAACAAACAAAAACCAAAAAAAACCCCAACAAAAACAAACAAAAAAACCACAAAAAACCAAGAAAAAACAGAAAAAAAAACCAAACCAAACAAAAAAACCCCCAAAACAAACAAAAAAACAAACCAAAAAAACCCAAAAAAACAAAGAAAAACCCAACAAAAAATCAAAAAAAAACCAAACAAAAAAACCCAAAAACAAACAAAAAAAACCCCTAAAACCCAAAAAAACCCAACAAAAACAAAAAAACCCCACAAAACCCCCCCAAAAAACCTAGAAAAAACCCCAAAAAACCTAAACTAATAAACCCAAAAACAAACAATAAAACAAACAAAAAACCAAAAAAACCCCAAAATAAATAAAAACCCAAAAAAAACCCCCAAAAAACTCCAAATCCCCCCCAAAAAACCCCAAAACCCGAAAAAAAACCAAAAACAAACCCAACAAAAACAAACAAAAAAACACACAAAAAACCAAGAAAAAACAGAAAAAACCCCCAAAAAACCCCAAAAAACCCAAAAAAACCCACCCCAAAAAACTCCAAATCCCCCCCAAAAAACCCCAAAACCCGAAAAAAAACCAAAAACAAACCCAACAAAAACAAACAAAAAAACACACAAAAAACCAAGAAAAAACAGAAAAAACCCCAAAAAAAACAAACAAAAAAACCCCAAAAACAAACAAAAAAAACCAAACCAAAAAAACCCAAAAAACCAAAAAAAACCCAATAAAAAATCCAAAAAAACCCAAAAAACACCAAAAAACCCAGAAAACCAAAAAAACCCAAAACAATACAAAAAAATAAAAAAAACAAAAAAAACCCAAACAAACCAAAAAAAACACAAAAACAAAAAACCCCAAAACCCCAAAAAAATACCAAAACCAAACAAAACTAAACCCAACAAAAAAACCCCAAAACCCCCCCAAAAAAAAACACCAAAAAAACCCCCCCAAAAAACAGAAAAAAACAACAAAAACCCCAAAAAAACCCGAAAAAACCCACCAAAACACCCCCCCAAAAAAACAGAAAAAAACAAACAAAAAACAAAACAAAAAAAAAACCCCAACAAAAAACCCCAACAAAACCGACAAAATAAAATCAAACAAAAAAAAACCCAACAAACAAAAAAACCCAAAACACCCATCCAAAAAAAACCAAACAAAAAAACCATCAAAAAAAAACAGAAAAAAAAAACAAAACCAAAAAAAAAACAAAAAAAAACCCAACAAAAACAAAAACAAAAAAAACGAAAACCCAAAAAAACCCCAACAAAAACAAAAACAAAAAAAAACACAAACCCCCCCGAAAAACCTAGAAAAAACCCAAAAAAACCTAAACTAATAAACCCAAAAACAAACAATAAAACAAACAAAAAAACCAAAAAACCCCCAAAATAAAAAAAAACAAACCCCCCCAAAAAAATAAAAAAAACAAAAATAAAAAACAAAAAACGCCCCCAAAAAACCCCTAAAAAAAACAAACAAAAAAAATCCCAAAAAAACCCCCAAGAAAACAAAAAAACCCCAACAAAACCCCCAAAAAAACCTCAAAAACAAAAAAAAAACCCACAAAACCCCCCAAAAACCTCCAAAAAACAAAAAAAAACACAAAAAACCCAAAAAACAAACAAACAAACAAACAAACAAAAAACCAAAAACCAAAAAAAAACCCAACAAAAACAAACAAAAAAACCACAAAAAACCAAGAAAAAACAAAAAAAAAACCAAACCAAACAAAAAAACCCCCAAAACAAACAAAAAAACAAAAAAAACCCCAAAAAACAAAAAAAAACCCAACAAAAAATCCAAAAAAAACCAAACAAAAAAACCCAAAAACAAAAACAAAAAAACCCTAAAACCCAAAAAAACCCAACAAAAACAAAAAAAACCCCACAAAACCCCCCCAAAAAACCTAGAAAAAAACCCCAAAAAACCTAAACTAATAAACCCAAAAACAAACAATAAAACAAACAAAAAACCAAAAAACCCCCAAAATAAATAAAAACCCCAAAAAAACCCCCAAAAAACCCAAAATGAAAAACACAAAAAACGCCCCTAAAACACCCAAAAAACCCCTAAAAAAACAAAACAAAAAAACAAACAAAAATAATCCCAAAAAAACCCCAAGAAAACAAAAAACCCCCCAAAAAACCCAAAAAACCCCAAAAAACCACCCCAAAAAACTCCAAATCCCCCCAAAAAAACCCCCAAAACCCGAAAAAAAACCAAAAACAAACCCAACAAAAACAAACAAAAAAACACACAAAAAACCAAGAAAAAACAGAAAAAACCCCAAAAAAACCAAACAAAAACACCCCAAAAACAAACAAAAAAAAACAAACAAAAAAAAACCCAAAAAACAAAAAAAAACCCAATAAAAAATCCAAAAAAACCCAAAAAACACCAAAAAACCCAGAAAACCAAAAAAACCCAAAACAATACAAAAAAATAAAAAAAAACAAAAAAAACCCAAACAAACCAAAAAAACCACAAAAACAAAAAACCCCAAAACCCCAAAAAAATACCAAAAACAAACAAAACTAAACCCAACTAAAAAAACCCAAAACCCCCCCCAAAAAAAACCACCAAAAAAACCCCCCCAAAAAACAGAAAAAAACAACAAAAACCCCAAAAAAACCCGAAAAAACCCACCAAAACACCCCCCCAAAAAAACAGAAAAAAACAAACAAAAAACAAAACAAAAAAAAAACCCAACAAAAAACCCCAACAAAACCGACAAAATAAAATCAAACAAAAAAAAAACAACAAACAAAAAAAACCAAAACACCCATCCAAAAAAAACCAAACAAAAAAAACATCAAAAAAAAAACAGAAAAAAAAAACAAAACCAAAAAAAACCAAAAAAAACCCCAACAAAAACAAAAACAAAAAAACCGAAAACCCAAAAAAAACCCAACAAAAACAAAAACAGAAAAAACCACAAAACCCCCCGAAAAACCTAGAAAAAACCCAAAGAAACCTAAACTAATAAACCCAAAAAAAACAGTAAAACGAACAAAAAACCCAAAAAACCCCCAAAATAAAAAAAAAAAACAAAAAAAAAAACAAAAATAAAAAAAAAAAACGCCCCCAAAAAACCCCAAAAAACCCCTAAAAAAAACAAACAAAAAAAATCCCAAAAAAAACCCCAAGAAAACAAAAAACCCCCAACAAAACCCCCAAAAAAACCTCAAAAAACAAAAAAAAACCACAAAACCCCCCAAAAACCTCCAAAAAACAAAAAAAACCACAAAAAACCCAAAAAACAAACAAACAAACAAACAAACAAAAAAACAAAAACCAAAAAAAAAACCAACAAAAACAAACAAAAAAAACACAAAAAAACAAGAAAAAACAGAAAAAAAACCCAAACCAAACAAAAAACCCCCAAAACAAACAAAAAAACAAACCAAAAAATCCCCAAAAAACAAAAAAAAAAACAACAAAAAATCCAGAAAAACCCAAACAAAAAAACCCAAAAACAAAAACAAAAAACCCCTAAAACCCAAAAAAAACCAACAAAAACAAAAAAACCCCCACAAAACCCCCCCAAAAAAACTAGAAAAAACCCCAAAAAACCTAAACTAATAAACCCAAAAACAAACAATAAAACAAACAAACAAAAAAACCAAAAAACCCCAAAAATAAATAAAAACCCAAAAAAAAACCCCAAAAAAACCAAAATGAAAAACACAAAAAACGCCCCTAAAACACCCAAAAAACCCCTAAAAAACAAAACAAAAAAACAAACAAAAATAATCCCAAAAAAACCCCAAGAAAACAAAAAAACCCCAAAAAACCCCAAAAAACCCAAAAAACCCACCCCAAAAAACTCCAAATCCCCCCCAAAAAACCCCCAAAAACCGAAAAAAACCCAAAAACAAACCCAACAAAAACAAACAAAAAAACACACAAAAAACCAAGAAAAAACAGAAAAAACCCCAAAAAAAACAAACAAAAAACCCCCAAAAACAAACCAAAAAAAAAACCAAAAAAAAACCCCAAAACAAAAAAAAACCCAATAAAAAATCCAAAAAAACCCAAAAAACACCAAAAAACCCAGAAAACCAAAAAAACCCAAAACAATACAAAAAAATAAAAAAAAACCAAAAAAACCCCAAACAAACCAAAAAAACCACAAAAACAAAAAACCCCAAAACCCCAAAAAAATACCAAAAACAAACAAAACTAAACCCAACAAAAAAACCCCAAAACCCCCCAAAAAAACCCCACCAACAAAAACCCCCCAAAAAACAGAAAAAAACAACAAAAACCCCAAAAAAACCCGAAAAAACCCACCAAAACACCCCCCCAAAAAAACAGAAAAAAACAAACAAAAAACAAAACAAAAAAAAAAAACCCAACAAAAAACCCCAACAAAACCGACAAAATAAAATCAAACAAAAAAAAAACAACAAACAAAAAAACCCAAAACACCCATCCAAAAAAAACCAAACAAAAAAACCATCAAAAAAAAACAGAAAAAAAAAAAAAAAAAAAAAACCAAAAAAAAACCCAACAAAAACAAAAACAAAAAAAACACAAACCCCCCCGAAAAACCTAGAAAAAACCCAAAAAAACCTAAACTAATAAACCCAAAAACAAACAATAAAACAAACAAAAAAACCAAAAAAACCCCAAAATAAAAAAAAACAACCCCCCCAAAAAAATAAAAAAAAACAAAAATAAAAAACAAAAAACGCCCCCAAAAAAACCCAAAAAACCCCTAAAAAAAACAAACAAAAAAAATCCCAAAAAAAACCACAAGAAAACAAAAAAACCCCAACAAAACCCCCCAAAAAACCTCAAAAAACAAAAAAAAAACCAAAACCCCCCAAAAACCTCCAAAAACCAAAAAATAAATAAAAACCCAAAAAAAACCCCAAAAAAAACCAAAATGAAAAACACAAAAAACGCCCCTAAAACACCCAAAAAACCCCTAAAAAAACAAAACAAAAAAACAAACAAAAATAATCCCAAAAAAACCCCGAGAAAACAAAAAACCCCAAAAAAACCCCAAAAAACCCAAAAAAAACCACCCCAAAAAACTCCAAATCCCCCCCAAAAAAACCCAAAACCCGAAAAAAAACCAAAAACAAACCCAACAAAAACAATCAAAAAAACACACAAAAAACCAAGAAAAAACAGAAAAAACCCAAAAAAACCAAACAAAAAAACCCCAAAAACAAACAAAAAAAACCAAACAAAAAAACCCCCAAAAAACAAAAAAAAACCCAATAAAAAATCCAAAAAAACCCAAAAAACACCAAAAAACCCAGAAAACCAAAAAAACCCAAAACAATACAAAAAAATAAAAAAAACCAAAAAAACCCAAACAAACCAAAAAAACCACAAAAACAAAAAACCCCAAAACCCCAAAAAAATACCAAAAACAAACAAAACTAAACCCAACAAAAAACCCCAAAATCCCAAAAAAATACCAAAAACAAACAAAACTAAACCCAACAAAAAAACCCCAAAACCCCCCCCAAAAAAACCACCAAAAAAACCCCCCCAAAAAACAGAAAAAAACAACAAAAACCCCAAAAAAACCCGAAAAAACCCACCAAAACACCCCCCCAAAAAAACAGAAAAAAACAAACAAAAAACAAAACAAAAAAAAACCCCAACAAAAAACCCCAACAAAACCGACAAAATAAAATCAAACAAAAAAAACACAACAAACAAAAAAACCCAAAACACCCATCCAAAAAAAACCAAACAAAAAAACCATCAAAAAAACCCAGAAAAAAAAAAAACCAAAAAAACCCCAACAAAAACAAAAACAAAAAAACCGAAAACCCAAAAAAACCCCAACAAAAACAAAAACAAAAAAAAACACAACCCCCCCCGAAAAACCTAGAAAAAACCCAAAAAAACCTAAACTAATAAACCCAAAAACAAACAATAAAACAAACAAAAAAAACAAAAAACCCCCAAAATAAAAAAAAACAAACCCCCCCAAAAAAATAAAAAAAACCCAAAAATAAAAAACAAAAAACGCCCCCAAAAAACCCAAAAAACCCCTAAAAAAAACAAACAAAAAAAATCCCAAAAAAAACCCCAAGAAAACAAAAAAACCCCAACAAAACCCCCCAAAAAACCTCAAAAAACAAAAAAAAAACACAAAACCCCCCAAAAACCTCCAAAAACCAAAAAAACCCTCAAAAAACCCAAAAAACAAACAAACAAACAAACAAACAAACAAAAACCAAAAAAAAACCCAACAAAAACAAACAAAAAAAACACAAAAAACCAAGAAAAAACAGAAAAAAAAACCAAACCAAACAAAAAAACCCCCAAAACAAACAAAAAAACAAACCAAAAAAACCCAAAAAAACAAAAAAAAACCCAACAAAAAATCAAAAAAAAACCAAACAAAAAAACCCAAAAACAAACAAAAAAAACCCCTAAAACCCAAAAAAACCCAACAAAAACAAAAAAACCCCACAAAACCCCCCCCAAAAACCTAGAAAAAACCCCAAAAAACCTAAACTAATAAACCCAAAAACAAACAATAAAACAAACAAAAAACCAAAAAAACCCCAAAATAAATAAAAACCCAAAAAAAACCCCCAAAAAAACCAAAATGAAAAACACAAAAAACGCCCCTAAAACACCCAAAAAACCCCTAAAAAAACAAAACAAAAAAACAAACAAAAATAATCCCAAAAAAACCCCGAGAAAACAAAAAACCCCCAAAAAAACCCAAAAAACCCAAAAAAAACCACCCCAAAAAACTCCAAATCCCCCCCAAAAAACCCCAAAACCCGAAAAAAAACCAAAAACAAACCCAACAAAAACAAACAAAAAAACACACAAAAAACCAAGAAAAAACAGAAAAAACCCAAAAAAAACCAAACAAAAAAACCCCAAAAACAAACAAAAAAAACCAAACCAAAAAAACCCAAAAAACCAAAAAAAAACCCAATAAAAAATCCAAAAAAACCCAAAAAACACCAAAAAACCCAGAAAACCAAAAAAACCCAAAACAATACAAAAAAATAAAAAAAACAAAAAAACCCCAAACAAACCAAAAAAAACACAAAAACAAAAAACCCCAAAACCCCAAAAAAATACCAAAACCAAACAAAACTAAACCCAACAAAAAAACCCCAAAACCCCCCCAAAAAAAAACACCAAAAAACCCCCCCCAAAAAACAGAAAAAAACAACAAAAACCCCAAAAAAACCCGAAAAAACCCACCAAAACACCCCCCCAAAAAACCAGAAAAAAACAAACAAAAAACAAAACAAAAAAAAAACCCCAACAAAAAACCCCAACAAAACCGACAAAATAAAATCAAACAAAAAAAAACCCAACAAACAAAAAAACCCAAAACACCCATCCAAAAAAAACCAAACAAAAAAACCATCCAAAAAAAACAGAAAAAAAAACAAAACAAAAAAAAAAACAAAAAAAAACCCAACAAAAACAAAAACAAAAAAAACGAAAACCCAAAAAAACCCCAACAAAAACAAAAACAAAAAAAAACACAAAACCCCCCGAAAAACCTAGAAAAAACCCAAAAAAACCTAAACTAATAAACCCAAAAACAAACAATAAAACAAACAAAAAAACCAAAAAACCCCCAAAATAAAAAAAAACAAACCCCCCCAAAAAAATAAAAAAAACAAAAATAAAAAACAAAAAACGCCCCCAAAAAAACCCAAAAAAACCCTAAAAAAAACAAACAAAAAAAATCCCAAAAAAACCCCCAAGAAAACAAAAAACCCCCAACAAAACCCCCAAAAAAACCTCAAAAAACAAAAAAAACCCACAAAACCCCCCAAAAACCTCCAAAAAACAAAAAAACCACAAAAAACCCAAAAAAACAAACAAACAAACAAACAAACAAACAAAAAAACAAAACCCCCAAAAAACCCCAAAAAAACCAAAAAAACCACCCCAAAAAACTCCAAATCCCCCCCAAAAAACCCCCAAAAACCGAAAAAAACCCAAAAACAAACCCAACAAAAACAAACAAAAAAACCACAAAAAACCAAGAAAAAACAGAGAAAAAACCCAAACCAAACAAAAAAACCCCCAAAACAAACAAAAAAACAAACCAAAAAACCCCCAAAAAACAAAAAAAAAACCAACAAAAAATCCAAAAAAAAACAAAACAAAAAAACCCCAAAACAAAAAAACCCTAAAACCCAAAAAAACCCAACAAAAACAAAAAAAACCCCACAAAACCCCCCCAAAAAACCTAGAAAAACCCCCAAAAAACCTAAACTAATAAACCCAAAAACAAACAATAAAACAAACAAAAAACCAAAAAAACCCCAAAATAAATAAAAACCCCAAAAAAACCCCCAAAAAAACAAAATGAAAAACACAAAAAACGCCCCTAAAACACCCAAAAAACCCCTAAAAAAACAAAACAAAAAAACAAACAAAAATAATCCCAAAAAAACCCCAAGAAAACAAAAAACCCCCCAAAAAACCCAAAAAAACAAAAAAAACCACCCCAAAAAGCTCCAAATCCCCCCCAAAAAAACCCCCAAAACCCGAAAAAAAACCAAAAACAAACCCAACAAAAACAAACAAAAAAACACACAAAAAACCAAGAAAAAACAGAAAAAAACCCCAAAAAAACAAACAAAACCACCCCAAAAACAAACAAAAAAAAACAAACAAAAAAAACCCCAAAAAACAAAAAAAAACCCAATAAAAAATCCAAAAAAACCCAAAAAACACCAAAAAACCCAGAAAACCAAAAAAACCCAAAACAATACAAAAAAATTAAAAAAAACAAAAAAAACCCAAACAAACCAAAAAAACCACAAAAACAAAAAACCCCAAAACCCCAAAAAAATACCAAAAACAAACAAAACTAAACCCAACAAAAAAACCCCAAAACCCCCCCCAAAAAAACCCACCAAAAAAACCCCCCCAAAAAACAGAAAAAAACAACAAAAACCCCAAAAAAACCCGAAAAAACCCACCAAAACACCCCCCCAAAAAAACAGAAAAAAACAAACAAAAAACAAAACAAAAAAAAACCCAACAAAAAACCCCAACAAAACCGACAAAATAAAATCAAACAAAAAAAAAAACAACAAACAAAAAAAACCAAAACACCCATCCAAAAAAAACCAAACAAAAAAAACATCAAAAAAAAAACAGAAAAAAAAAACAAAACCAAAAAAAACCAAAAAAAACCCCAACAAAAACAAAAACAAAAAAACCGAAAACCCAAAAAAAACCCAACAAAAACAAAAACAGAAAAAACCACAAAACCCCCCGAAAAACCTAGAAAAAACCCAAAGAAACCTAAACTAATAAACCCAAAAAAAACAATAAAACAAACAAAAAACCCAAAAAACCCCCAAAATAAAAAAAAAAAAACAAAAAAAAAAAAACAAAAATAAAAAACAAAAAACGCCCCCAAAAAACCCCAAAAAACCCCTAAAAAAAACAAACAAAAAAAATCCCAAAAAAACCCCCAAGAAAACAAAAAACCCCCAACAAAACCCCCAAAAAAACCTCAAAAAACAAAAAAAAACCACAAAACCCCCCAAAAACCTCCAAAAAACAAAAAAAACCACAAAAAACCCAAAAAACAAACAAACAAACAAACAAACAAAAAAACAAAAACCAAAAAAAACCCCAACAAAAACAAAAAAAAAACCACAAAAAACCAAGAAAAAACAGAAAAAAAAAACCAAACGAAACAAAAAAACCCCCAAAACAAACAAAAAAACAAACAAAAAAAACCCCAAAAAACAAAAAAAAACCCAACAAAAAATCAAAAAAAAACCAAACAAAAAAACCCCAAAACAAAAACAAAAAAACCCTAAAACCCAAAAAAACCCAACAAAAACAAAAAAACCCCCACAAAACCCCCCCAAAAAACCTAGAAAAAACCCCCAAAAACCTAAACTAATAAACCCAAAAACAAACAATAAAACAAACAAAAAACCAAAAAAACCCCAAAATAAATAAAAACCCCCAAAAAAACCCAAAAAAAACCAAAATGAAAAACACAAAAAACGCCCCTAAAACACCCAAAAAACCCCTAAAAAAACAAAACAAAAAAACAAACAAAAATAATCCCAAAAAAACCCCGAGAAAACAAAAAACCCCCAAAAAACCCCAAAAAACCCAAAAAAACCACCCCAAAAAACTCCAAATCCCCCCAAAAAAAACCCAAAACCCGAAAAAAAACCAAAAACAAACCCAACAAAAACAAACAAAAAAACACACAAAAAACCAAGAAAAAACAGAAAAACCCCCCAAAAAAACAAACAAAAAAACCCCAAAAACAAACAAAAAAAACCAAACAAAAAAACCCCCAAAAAACAAAAAAAAACCCAATAAAAAATCCAAAAAAACCCAAAAAACACCAAAAAACCCAGAAAACCAAAAAAACCCAAAACAATACAAAAAAATAAAAAAAACCAAAAAAAACCAAACAAACCAAAAAAACCCACAAAAACAAAAAACCCCAAAATCCCAAAAAAATACCAAAAACAAACAAAACTAAACCCAACAAAAAAACCCCAAAACCCCCCCAAAAAAAACACCAAAAAAACCCCCCCAAAAAACAGAAAAAAACAACAAAACCCCCCAAAAAACCCGAAAAAACCCACCAAAACACCCCCCCAAAAAAACAGAAAAAAACAAACAAAAAACAAAACAAAAAAAAACCCCAACAAAAAACCCCAACAAAACCGACAAAATAAAATCAAACAAAAAAAAAACAACAAACAAAAAAACCCAAAACACCCATCCAAAAAAAACCAAACAAAAAAACCATCAAAAAAAAACAGAAAAAAAAAAAAACAAAAAAACTCAAAAAAACCCCAACAAAAACAAAAACAAAAAAACCGAAAACCCAAAAAAACCCCAACAAAAACAAAAACAAAAAAAAACACAACCCCCCCCGAAAATCCTAGAAAAAACCCAAAAAAACCTAAACTAATAAACCCAAAAACAAACAATAAAACAAACAAAAAAAACAAAAAACCCCCAAAATAAAAAAAAAAGAAACCCCCCCAAAAAAATAAAAAAAAACCAAAAATAAAAAACAAAAAACGCCCCCAAAAAACCCAAAAAACCCCTAAAAAAAACAAACAAAAAAAATCCCCAAAAAAACCCCAAGAAAACAAAAAAACCCCAACAAAACCCCCCAAAAAACCTCAAAAAACAAAAAAAAAACACAAAACCCCCCAAAAACCTCCAAAAACCAAAAAAACCCACAAGAAACCCAAAAAACAAACAAACAAACAAACAAACAAACAAACAAAAACAAAAAAAACCCAACAAAAACAAACAAAAAAACCACAAAAAACCAAGAAAAAACAGAAAAAAAACCCAAACCAAACAAAAAAACCCCCAAAACAAACAAAAAACAAACCAAAAAAACCCCAAAAACCAAAAAAAAACCCCAACAAAAAATCAAAAAAAAACAAAACAAAAAAACCCCAAAACAAAAAAACCCTAAAACCCAAAAAAACCCAACAAAAACAAAAAAAACCCCACAAAACCCCCCCAAAAAACCTAGAAAAAACCCCAAAAAACCTAAACTAATAAACCCAAAAACAAACAATAAAACAAACAAACAAAAAAACCAAAAAACCCCAAAAATAAATAAAAACCCCAAAAAAACCCCCAAAAAAACCAAAATGAAAAACACAAAAAACGCCCCTAAAACACCCAAAAAACCCCTAAAAAAACAAAACAAAAAAACAAACAAAAATAATCCCAAAAAAAACCCAAGAAAACAAAAAACCCCCCAAAAAACCCAAAAAAACAAAAAAAACCACCCCAAAAAACTCCAAATCCCCCCCCAAAAAAAACCCAAAACCCGAAAAAAAAACAAAAACAAACCCAACAAAAACAAACAAAAAAACACACAAAAAACCAAGAAAAAACAGAAAAAACCCCAAAAAAACCAAACAAAAAAACACCAAAAACAAACAAAAAAAAACAAACAAAAAAACCCCCAAAAAACAAAAAAAAACCCAATAAAAAATCCAAAAAAACCCAAAAAACACCAAAAAACCCAGAAAACCAAAAAAACCCAAAACAATACAAAAAAATAAAAAAAACAAAAAAAAACCAAACAAACCAAAAAAACCACAAAAACAAAAAACCCCAAAACCCCCCAAAAATACCAAAACCAAACAAAACTAAACCCAACAAAAAAAACCCAAAACCCCCCCAAAAAAAAACCACCAAAAAAAACCCCCCAAAAAACAGAAAAAAACAACAAAAACCCCAAAAAAACCCGAAAAAACCCACCAAAACACCCCCCAAAAAAAACAGAAAAAAACAAACAAAAAACAAAACAAAAAAAAAACCCAACAAAAAACCCCAACAAAACCGACAAAATAAAATCAAACAAAAAAAAAAACAACAAACAAAAAAAACCAAAACACCCATCCAAAAAAAAACCAAACAAAAAAAACATCAAAAAAAAACAGAAAAAAAAAACAAAACCAAAAAAAAACAAAAAAAACCCCAACAAAAACAAAAACAAAAAAAACGAAAACCCAAAAAAACCCCAACAAAAACAAAAACAAAAAAAACCACAAAACCCCCCGAAAGACCTAGAAAAAACCCAAAGAAACCTAAACTAATAAACCCAAAAACAAACAATAAAACAAACAAAAAACCCAAAAAACCCCCAAAATAAAAAAAAAAAAAAACAAAAAAAAAAAATAAAAAAAATAAAAAACAAAAAACGCCCCCAAAAAAACCCAAAAAAACCCTAAAAAAAAACAAACAAAAAAAATCCCAAAAAAAACCCCAAGAAAACAAAACACCCCCAACAAAACCCCCCAAAAAACCTCAAAAAACAAAAAAAAACCACAAAACCCCCCAAAAACCTCCAAAAAACAAAAAAAAACACAAAAAACCCAAAAAACAAACAAACAAACAAACAAACAAAAAAACAAAAACCAAAAAAAAACCCAACAAAAACAAACAAAAAAAACACAAAAAAACAAGAAAAAACAGAAAAAAACCCCAAACCAAACAAAAAAACCCCCAAAACAAACAAAAAAACAAACCAAAAAAACCCCAAAAAACAAAAAAAAAACCAACAAAAAATCCAGAAAAACCCAAACAAAAAAACCCAAAAACAAAAACAAAAAACCCCTAAAACCCAAAAAAAACCAACAAAAACAAAAAAAACCCCACAAAACCCCCCCAAAAAAACTAGAAAAAACCCCAAAAAACCTAAACTAATAAACCCAAAAACAAACAATAAAACAAACAAAAAACCAAAAAAACCCCAAAATAAATAAAAACCCCAAAAAAAACCCCAAAAAAACAAAATGAAAAACACAAAAAACGCCCCTAAAACACCCAAAAAACCCCTAAAAAAACAAAACAAAAAAACAAACAAAAATAATCCCAAAAAAACCCCAAGAAAACAAAAAACCCCCCAAAAAACCCAAAAAACCAAAAAAAACCACCCCAAAAAGCTCCAAATCCCCCCCAAAAAAACCCCCAAAACCCGAAAAAAAACCAAAAACAAACCCAACAAAAACAAACAAAAAAACACACAAAAAACCAAGAAAAAACAGAAAAAACCCCCAAAAAAACAAACAAAAACACCCCAAAAACAAACAAAAAAAAACAAACAAAAAAAACCCCAAAAAACAAAAAAAAACCCAATAAAAAATCCAAAAAAACCCAAAAAACACCAAAAAACCCAGAAAACCAAAAAAACCCAAAACAATACAAAAAAATAAAAAAAACAAAAAAAACCCAAACAAACCAAAAAAACCACAAAAACAAAAAACCCCAAAACCCCAAAAAAATACCAAAAACAAACAAAACTAAACCCAACAAAAAAACCCCAAAACCCCCCCCAAAAAAAACCACCAAAAAAACCCCCCCAAAAAACAGAAAAAAACAACAAAAACCCCAAAAAAACCCGAAAAAACCCACCAAAACACCCCCCCCAAAAAACAGAAAAAAACAAACAAAAAACAAAACAAAAAAAAACCCAACAAAAAACCCCAACAAAACCGACAAAATAAAATCAAACAAAAAAAAAACAACAAACAAAAAAAACCAAAACACCCATCCAAAAAAAACCAAACAAAAAAAACATCAAAAAAAAAACAGAAAAAAAAAACAAAACCAAAAAAAACCAAAAAAAACCCCAACAAAAACAAAAACAAAAAAACCGAAAACCCAAAAAAAAACCAACAAAAACAAAAACAGAAAAAACCACAAAACCCCCCGAAAAACCTAGAAAAAACCCAAAGAAACCTAAACTAATAAACCCAAAAAAAACAATAAAACAAACAAAAAACCCAAAAAACCCCCAAAATAAAAAAAAAAAAAAACAAAACAAAAAAAAACAAAAATAAAAAACAAAAAACGCCCCCAAAAAACCCCAAAAAACCCCTAAAAAAAACAAACAAAAAAAATCCCAAAAAAACCCCCAAGAAAACAAAAAACCCCCAACAAAACCCCCAAAAAAACCTCAAAAAACAAAAAAAAACCACAAAACCCCCCAAAAACCTCCAAAAAACAAAAAAAACCACAAAAAACCCAAAAAACAAACAAACAAACAAACAAACAAAAAAACAAAAACCAAAAAAAACCCCAACAAAAACAAAAAAAAACCCACAAAAAACCAAGAAAAAACAGAAAAAAAAAACCAAACGAAACAAAAAAACCCCCAAAACAAACAAAAAAACAAACAAAAAAACCCCCAAAAACCAAAAAAAAACCCAACAAAAAATCAAAAAAAAACCAAACAAAAAAACCCCAAAACAAAAACAAAAAAACCCTAAAACCCAAAAAAACCCAACAAAAACAAAAAAACCCCCACAAAACCCCCCCAAAAAACCTAGAAAAAACCCCAAAAAACCTAAACTAATAAACCCAAAAACAAACAATAAAACAAACAAAAAACCAAAAAAACCCCAAAATAAATAAAAACCCCAAAAAAAACCCAAAAAAAACCAAAATGAAAAACACAAAAAACGCCCCTAAAACACCCAAAAAACCCCTAAAAAAACAAAACAAAAAAACAAACAAAAATAATCCCAAAAAAACCCCGAGAAAACAAAAAACCCCCAAAAAACCCCAAAAAACCCAAAAAAACCACCCCAAAAAACTCCAAATCCCCCCAAAAAAAACCCAAAACCCGAAAAAAAACCAAAAACAAACCCAACAAAAACAAACAAAAAAACACACAAAAAACCAAGAAAAAACAGAAAAACCCCCCAAAAAAACAAACAAAAAAACCCCAAAAACAAACAAAAAAAAACAAACAAAAAAACCCCCAAAAAACAAAAAAAAACCCAATAAAAAATCCAAAAAAACCCAAAAAACACCAAAAAACCCAGAAAACCAAAAAAACCCAAAACAATACAAAAAAATAAAAAAAACCAAAAAAAACCAAACAAACCAAAAAAACCCACAAAAACAAAAAACCCCAAAATCCCAAAAAAATACCAAAAACAAACAAAACTAAACCCAACAAAAAAACCCCAAAACCCCCCCCAAAAAAACCACCAAAAAACCCCCCCCAAAAAACAGAAAAAAACAACAAAAACCCCCAAAAAACCCGAAAAAACCCACCAAAACACCCCCCCAAAAAAACAGAAAAAAACAAACAAAAAACAAAACAAAAAAAAACCCCAACAAAAAACCCCAACAAAACCGACAAAATAAAATCAAACAAAAAAAAAACAACAAACAAAAAAACCCAAAACACCCATCCAAAAAAAACCAAACAAAAAAACCATCAAAAAAAAACAGAAAAAAAAAAAACCAAAAAAACTCAAAAAAACCCCAACAAAAACAAAAACAAAAAAACCGAAAACCCAAAAAAACCCCAACAAAAACAAAAACAAAAAAAAACACAACCCCCCCCGAAAATCCTAGAAAAAACCCAAAAAAACCTAAACTAATAAACCCAAAAACAAACAATAAAACAAACAAAAAAACCAAAAAACCCCCAAAATAAAAAAAAAACAAACCCCCCCAAAAAAATAAAAAAACCCCAAAAATAAAAAACAAAAAACGCCCCCAAAAAACCCAAAAAACCCCTAAAAAAAACAAACAAAAAAAATCCCCAAAAAACCCCCAAGAAAACAAAAAACCCCCAACAAAACCCCCCAAAAAACCTCAAAAAACAAAAAAAAACACACAAAACCCCCCAAAAACCTCCAAAAAACCAAAAAAACCACAAAAAACCCAAAAAACAAACAAACAAACAAACAAACAAAAAAACAAAAACCAAAAAAAACCCCAACAAAAACAAACAAAAAACCCACAAAAAACCAAGAAAAAACAGAAAAAAAAACCAAACCAAACAAAAAAACCCCCAAAACAAACAAAAAACAAACCAAAAAAACCCCAAAAAACAAAAAAAAACCCCAACAAAAAATCAAAAAAAAACAAAACAAAAAAACCCCAAAACAAAAAAACCCTAAAACCCAAAAAAACCCAACAAAAACAAAAAAAACCCCACAAAACCCCCCCAAAAAACCTAGAAAAAACCCCAAAAAACCTAAACTAATAAACCCAAAAACAAACAATAAAACAAACAAACAAAAAAACCAAAAAAACCCAAAAATAAATAAAAACCCCAAAAAAACCCCCAAAAAAACCAAAATGAAAAACACAAAAAACGCCCCTAAAACACCCAAAAAACCCCTAAAAAAACAAAACAAAAAAACAAACAAAAATAATCCCAAAAAAAACCCAAGAAAACAAAAAACCCCCCAAAAAACCCAAAAAACCAAAAAAAAACACCCCAAAAAACTCCAAATCCCCCCCCAAAAAACCCCCAAAACCCGAAAAAAAACCAAAAACAAACCCAACAAAAACAAACAAAAAAACACACACAAAACTAAGAAAAAACAGAAAAAACCCCAAAAAAACCAAACAAAAAAACCCCCAAAACAAACAAAAAAAAACAAACAAAAAAACCCCCAAAAAACAAAAAAAAACCCAATAAAAAATCCAAAAAAACCCAAAAAACACCAAAAAACCCAGAAAACCAAAAAAACCCAAAACAATACAAAAAAATAAAAAAACAAAAAAAACCCAAACAAACCAAAAAAACCACAAAAACAAAAAACCCCAAAACCCCCAAAAAATACCAAAACCAAACAAAACTAAACCCAACAAAAAAAACCCAAAACCCCCCAAAAAAAAACCACCAGAAAAAACCCCCCAAAAAACAGAAAAAAACAACAAAAACCCCAAAAAAACCCGAAAAAACCCACCAAAACACCCCCCCAAAAAAACAGAAAAAAACAAACAAAAAACAAAACAAAAAAAAAACCCAACAAAAAACCCCAACAAAACCGACAAAATAAAATCAAAAAAAAAAAAAACAACAAACAAAAAAAACCAAAACACCCATCCAAAAAAAAACCAAACAAAAAAACATCAAAAAAAACCAGAAAAAAAAAACAAAACCAAAAAAAAACAAAAAAAAACCCAACAAAAACAAAAACAAAAAAACCGAAAACCCAAAAAAAACCCAACAAAAACAAAAACAAAAAAAACCACAAAACCCCCCGAAAAACCTAGAAAAAACCCAAAGAAACCTAAACTAATAAACCCAAAAACAAACAATAAAACAAACAAAAAACCCAAAAAACCCCCAAAATAAAAAAAAAAAAAACAAAAAAAAAAATAAAAAAAATAAAAAACAAAAAACGCCCCCAAAAAAAACCAAAAAAACCCTAAAAAAAACAAACAAAAAAAATCCCAAAAAAAACCCCAAGAAAACAAAAAACCCCCAACAAAACCCCCAAAAAAACCTCAAAAAACAAAAAAAAACCACAAAACCCCCCAAAAACCTCCAAAAAACAAAAAAAACCACAAAAAACCCAAAAAACAAACAAACAAACAAACAAACAAAAAACCAAAAACCAAAAAAAAACCCAACAAAAACAAACAAAAAAACCACAAAAAACCAAGAAAAAACAGAAAAAAAACCCAAACCAAACAAAAAAACCCCCAAAACAAACAAAAAAACAAACCAAAAAAACCCCAAAAAACAAAAAAAAAACCAACAAAAAATCCAGAAAAACCCAAACAAAAAAACCCAAAAACAAAAACAAAAAACCCCTAAAACCCAAAAAAAACCAACAAAAACAAAAAAAACCCCACAAAACCCCCCCAAAAAAACTAGAAAAAACCCCAAAAAACCTAAACTAATAAACCCAAAAACAAACAATAAAACAAACAAACAAAAAAACCAAAAAACCCCAAAAATAAATAAAAACCCAAAAAAAAACCCCAAAAAAACCAAAATGAAAAACACAAAAAACGCCCCTAAAACACCCAAAAAACCCCTAAAAAACAAAACAAAAAAACAAACAAAAATAATCCCAAAAAAACCCCAAGAAAACAAAAAAACCCCAAAAAACCCCAAAAAACCCAAAAAACCCACCCCAAAAAACTCCAAATCCCCCCCAAAAAACCCCCAAAAACCGAAAAAAACCCAAAAACAAACCCAACAAAAACAAACAAAAAAACACACAAAAAACCAAGAAAAAACAGAAAAAACCCCAAAAAAACCAAACAAAAAAACCCCAAAAACAAACCAAAAAAAAACCCAAAAAAAAACCCCAAAACAAAAAAAAACCCAATAAAAAATCCAAAAAAACCCAAAAAACACCAAAAAACCCAGAAAACCAAAAAAACCCAAAACAATACAAAAAAATAAAAAAAAACCAAAAAAACCCCAAACAAACCAAAAAAACCACAAAAACAAAAAACCCCAAAACCCCAAAAAAATACCAAAAACAAACAAAACTAAACCCAACAAAAAAACCCCAAAACCCCCCAAAAAAACCCCACCAACAAAAACCCCCCAAAAAACAGAAAAAAACAACAAAAACCCCAAAAAAACCCGAAAAAACCCACCAAAACACCCCCCCAAAAAAACAGAAAAAAACAAACAAAAAACAAAACAAAAAAAAAAAACCCAACAAAAAACCCCAACAAAACCGACAAAATAAAATCAAACAAAAAAAAAACAACAAACAAAAAAACCCAAAACACCCATCCAAAAAAAAACAAACAAAAAAACCATCAAAAAAAACCAGAAAAAAAAAAAAAAAAAACCAAAAAAAAACCCAACAAAAACAAAAACAAAAAAACCGAAAACCCAAAAAAAACCCAACAAAAACAAAAACAAAAAAAACCACAAAACCCCCCGAAAGACCTAGAAAAAACCCAAAGAAACCTAAACTAATAAACCCAAAAACAAACAATAAAACAAACAAAAAACCCAAAAAACCCCCAAAATAAAAAAAAAAAAAAACAAAAAAAAAAAATAAAAAAAATAAAAAACAAAAAACGCCCCCAAAAAAACCCAAAAAAACCCTAAAAAAAACCAAACAAAAAAAATCCCAAAAAAAACCCCAAGAAAACAAAACACCCCCAACAAAACCCCCAAAAAAACCTCAAAAAACAAAAAAAAACCACAAAACCCCCCAAAAACCTCCAAAAAACAAAAAAACCACAAAAAACCCAAAAAACAAACAAACAAACAAACAAACAAAAAAACAAAAACCAAAAAAAAACCCAACAAAAACAAACAAAAAAACCACAAAAAAACAAGAAAAAACAGAAAAAAACCCCAAACCAAACAAAAAAATCCCCAAAACAAACAAAAAAACAAACCAAAAAAACCCCAAAAAACAAAAAAAAAACCAACAAAAAATCCAGAAAAACCCAAACAAAAAAACCCAAAAACAAAAACAAAAAACCCCTAAAACCCAAAAAAAACCAACAAAAACAAAAAAAACCCCACAAAACCCCCCCAAAAAAACTAGAAAAAACCCCAAAAAACCTAAACTAATAAACCCAAAAACAAACAATAAAACAAACAAACAAAAAAACCAAAAAACCCCAAAAATAAATAAAAACCCCAAAAAAAACCCCAAAAAAACCAAAATGAAAAACACAAAAAACGCCCCTAAAACACCCAAAAAACCCCTAAAAAACAAAACAAAAAAACAAACAAAAATAATCCAAAAAAAACCCCAAGAAAACAAAAAAACCCCAAAAAACCCAAAAAAACCCAAAAAAACCACCCCAAAAAACTCCAAATCCCCCCCAAAAAACCCCCAAAAACCGAAAAAAACCCAAAAACAAACCCAACAAAAACAAACAAAAAAACACACAAAAAACCAAGAAAAAACAGAAAAAACCCCAAAAAAACCAAACAAAAAAACCCCAAAAACAAACCAAAAAAAAAACCAAAAAAAAACCCCAAAACAAAAAAAAAACCAATAAAAAATCCAAAAAAACCCAAAAAACACCAAAAAACCACAAAAACAAAAAACCCCAAAACCCCAAAAAAATACCAAAAACAAACAAAACTAAACCCAACAAAAAAACCCCAAAACCCCCCAAAAAAACCCCACCAACAAAAACCCCCCAAAAAACAGAAAAAACCAACAAAAACCCCAAAAAAACCCGAAAAAACCCACCAAAACACCCCCCCAAAAAAACAGAAAAAAACAAACAAAAAACAAAACAAAAAAAAAAAACCCAACAAAAAACCCCAACAAAACCGACAAAATAAAATCAAACAAAAAAAAAACAACAAACAAAAAAACCCAAAACACCCATCCAAAAAAAACCAAACAAAAAAAACATCAAAAAAAAACAGAAAAAAAAAACAAAACAAAAAAAAAAAAAAAAAACCCCAACAAAAACAAAAACAAAAAAACCGAAAACCCAAAAAAAACCCAACAAAAACAAAAACAAAAAAAACCACAAAACCCCCCGAAAAACCTAGAAAAAACCCAAAAAAACCTAAACTAATAAACCCAAAAACAAACAATAAAACAAACAAAAAACCCAAAAAAACCCCAAAATAAAAAAAAAAACCAAAAAAATAAAAAAAAACAAAAATAAAAAACAAAAAACGCCCCCCAAAAAAACCAAAAAAACCCTAAAAAAAACAAACAAAAAAAATCCAAAAAAAAAACCCAAGAAAACAAAAAAACCCCAACAAAACCCCCCAAAAAACCTCAAAAAACAAAAAAAAACCACAAAACCCCCCAAAAACCTCCAAAAAACAAAAAAAACACAAAAAACCCAAAAAACAAACAAACAAACAAACAAAAAAACAAAAACCAAAAAAAACCCCAACAAAAACAAACAAAAAAACCACAAAAAACCAAGAAAAAACAGAAAAAAAAAACAAACGAAACAAAAAAAACCCCAAAACAAACAAAAAAACAAACCAAAAAAACCCCAAAAAACAAAAAAAGACCCAACAAAAAATAAAAAAAAAACCAAACAAAAAAACCCAAAAACAAACAAAAAAAACCCCTAAAACCCAAAAAAACCCAACAAAAACAAAAAAAAACCCACAAACCCCCCCCAAAAAACCTAGAAAAAACCCCAAAAACCCTAAACTAATAAACCCAAAAACAAACAATAAAACAAACAAAAAACCAAAAAAACCCCAAAATAAATAAAAACCCAAAAAAAACCCCCAAAAAAACCAAAATGAAAAACACAAAAAACGCCCCTAAAACACCCAAAAAACCCCTAAAAAAACAAAACAAAAAAACAAACAAAAATAATCCCAAAAAAACCCCGAGAAAACAAAAAACCCCCAAAAAACCCCAAAAAACCCAAAAAAACCACCCCAAAAAACTCCAAATCCCCCCAAAAAAACCCCAAAACCCGAAAAAAAAACAAAAACAAACCCAACAAAAACAAACAAAAAAACACACAAAAAACCAAGAAAAAACAGAAAAAACCCCCAAAAAAACAAACAAAAAAACCCCAAAAACAAACAAAAAAAAACTAACCAAAAAAACCCAAAAAACAAAAAAAAAAAACCAATAAAAAATCCAAAAAAACCCAAAAAACACCAAAAAACCCAGAAAACCAAAAAAACCCAAAACAATACAAAAAAATAAAAAAAACCAAAAAAAACCAAACAAACCAAAAAAAACACAAAAACAAAAAACCCCAAAACCCCAAAAAAATACCAAAACCAAACAAAACTAAACCCAACAAAAAAACCCCAAACCCCCCCCAAAAAAAACCACCAAAAACCCCCCCCCAAAAAACAGAAAAAAACAACAAAAACCCCCCAAAAAACCGAAAAAACCCACCAAAACACCCCCCCAAAAAAACAGAAAAAAACAAACAAAAAACAAAACAAAAAAAAACCCCAACAAAAAACCCCAACAAAACCGACAAAATAAAATCAAACAAAAAAAAACCCAACAAACAAAAAAACCCAAAACACCCATCCAAAAAAAACCAAACAAAAAAACCATAAAAAAAAAACAGAAAAAAAAAACAAAACCAAAAAAAAAACCAAAAAAAAAACCAACAAAAACAAAAACAAAAAAAACGAAAACCCAAAAAAACCCCAACAAAAACAAAAACAAAAAAAAACACAAAACCCCCCGAAAAACCTAGAAAAAACCCAAAAAAACCTAAACTAATAAACCCAAAAACAAACAATAAAACAAACAAAAAAACCAAAAAACCCCCAAAATAAAAAAAAACAACTCCTCCCAAAAAAATAAAAAAAAACAAAAATAAAAAACAAAAAACCCCCAAAAAACCCCCAAAAACCCAAAAAAACCACCCCAAAAAACTCCAAATCCCCCCAAAAAAACCCCAAAACCCGAAAAAAAACCAAAAACAAACCCAACAAAAACAAACAAAAAAACACACAAAAAACCAAGAAAAAACAGAAAAAACCCCAAAAAAAAACAAACAAAAAAACCCCAAAAACAAACAAAAAAAAACAAACCAAAAAAACCCAAAAAACAAAAAAAACACCCAATAAAAAATCCAAAAAAACCCAAAAAACACCAAAAAACCCAGAAAACCAAAAAAACCCAAAACAATACAAAAAAATAAAAAAAACAAAAAAACCCCAAACAAACCAAAAAAAACACAAAAACAAAAAACCCCAAAACCCCAAAAAAATACCAAAACCAAACAAAACTAAACCCAACAAAAAAAACCCAAAACCCCCCCAAAAAAAACCACCAAAAAAACCCCCCAAAAAACAGAAAAAAACAACAAAAACCCCCAAAAAAACCGAAAAAACCCACCAAAACACCCCCCCAAAAAAACAGAAAAAAACAAACAAAAAACAAAACAAAAAAAAAACCCCAACAAAAAACCCCAACAAAACCGACAAAATAAAATCAAACAAAAAAAAACCCAACAAACAAAAAAACCCAAAACACCCATCCAAAAAAAACCAAACAAAAAAACCATCAAAAAAAAACAGAAAAAAAAAACAAAACCAAAAAAAAAACAAAAAAAAAACCAACAAAAACAAAAACAAAAAAACCGAAAACCCAAAAAAACCCCAACAAAAACAAAAACAAAAAAAACCACAAACCCCCCCGAAAAACCTAGAAAAAACCCAAAAAAACCTAAACTAATAAACCCAAAAACAAACAATAAAACAAACAAAAAAACCAAAAAACCCCCAAAATAAAAAAAAACAACTCCTCCCAAAAAAATAAAAAAAAACAAAAATAAAAAACAAAAAACCCCCAAAAAACCCCCAAAAACCCAAAAAAACCACCCCAAAAAACTCCAAATCCCCCCAAAAAAACCCCAAAACCCGAAAAAAAACCAAAAACAAACCCAACAAAAACAAACAAAAAAACACACAAAAAACCAAGAAAAAACAGAAAAAACCCCAAAAAAAAACAAACAAAAAAACCCCAAAAACAAACAAAAAAAAACAAACCAAAAAAACCCAAAAAACAAAAAAAACACCCAATAAAAAATCCAAAAAAACCCAAAAAACACCAAAAAACCCAGAAAACCAAAAAAACCCAAAACAATACAAAAAAATAAAAAAAACAAAAAAACCCCAAACAAACCAAAAAAAACACAAAAACAAAAAACCCCAAAACCCCAAAAAAATACCAAAACCAAACAAAACTAAACCCAACAAAAAAACCCCAAAACCCCCCCAAAAAAAACCACCAAAAAAAACCCCCCAAAAAACAGAAAAAAACAACAAAAACCCCCAAAAAAACCGAAAAAACCCACCAAAACACCCCCCCAAAAAAACAGAAAAAAACAAACAAAAAACAAAACAAAAAAAAAACCCCAACAAAAAACCCCAACAAAACCGACAAAATAAAATCAAACAAAAAAAAACCCAACAAACAAAAAAACCCAAAACACCCATCCAAAAAAAACCAAACAAAAAAACCATCAAAAAAAAACAGAAAAAAAAAACAAAACCAAAAAAAAAACAAAAAAAAAACCAACAAAAACAAAAACAAAAAAACCAAAAACCCAAAAAAACCCCAACAAAAACAAAAACAAAAAAAACCACAAAACCCCCCGAAAAACCTAGAAAAAACCCAAAAAAACCTAAACTAATAAACCCAAAAACAAACAATAAAACAAACAAAAAAACCAAAAAACCCCCAAAATAAAAAAAAACAAACCCCCCCAAAAAAATAAAAAAAACAAAAATAAAAAACAAAAAACGCCCCCAAAAAAACCCAAAAAACCCCTAAAAAAAACAAACAAAAAAAATCCCCAAAAAACCCCCAAGAAAACAAAAAAACCCCAACAAAACCCCCAAAAAAACCTCAAAAAACAAAAAAAAAACACAAAACCCCCCAAAAACCTCCAAAAAACAAAAAAAACCACAAAAAACCCAAAAAACAAACAAACAAACAATCAAAAAAACAAAAACCAAAAAAAAACCCAACAAAAACAAACAAAAAAACCACAAAAAACCAAGTAAAAACAGAGAAAAAACCCAAACCAAACAAAAAAAACCCCAAAACAAACAAAAAAACAAACCAAAAAAACCCCAAAAAACAAAAAAAAAACCAACAAAAAATCCAAAAAAAAACAAAACAAAAAAACCCCAAAACAAAAAAACCCTAAAACCCAAAAAAACCCAACAAAAACAAAAAAAACCCCACAAAACCCCCCCAAAAAACCTAGAAAAACCCCCAAAAAACCTAAACTAATAAACCCAAAAACAAACAATAAAACAAACAAAAAACCAAAAAAACCCCAAAATAAATAAAAACCCCAAAAAAAACCCCAAAAAAAACAAAATGAAAAACACAAAAAACGCCCCTAAAACACCCAAAAAACCCCTAAAAAAACAAAACAAAAAAACAAACAAAAATAATCCCAAAAAAACCCCAAGAAAACAAAAAACCCCCCAAAAACCCAAAAAACCAAAAAAAACCACCCCAAAAAGCTCCAAATCCCCCCCAAAAAAACCCCCAAAACCCGAAAAAAAACCAAAAACAAACCCAACAAAAACAAACAAAAAAACACACAAAAAACCAAGAAAAAACAGAAAAAACCCCCAAAAAAACAAACAAAAACACCCCAAAAACAAACAAAAAAAAAACAAACAAAAAAACCCCCAAAAAACAAAAAAAAACCCAATAAAAAATCCAAAAAAACCCAAAAAACACCAAAAAACCCAGAAAACCAAAAAAACCCAAAACAATACAAAAAAATAAAAAAAAACAAAAAAAACCCAAACAAACCAAAAAAACCACAAAAACAAAAAAACCCAAAACCCCAAAAAAATACCAAAAACAAACAAAACTAAACCCAACAAAAAAACCCCAAAACCCCCCCCAAAAAAAACCACCAAAAAAACCCCCCCAAAAAACAGAAAAAAACAACAAAAACCCCAAAAAAACCCGAAAAAACCCACCAAAACACCCCCCCAAAAAAACAGAAAAAAACAAACAAAAAACAAAACAAAAAAAAACCCAACAAAAAACCCCAACAAAACCGACAAAATAAAATCAAACAAAAAAAAAACAACAAACAAAAAAAACCAAAACACCCATCCAAAAAAAACCAAACAAAAAAAACATCAAAAAAAAAACAGAAAAAAAAAACAAAAACCAAAAAAAAACAAAAAAAACCCCAACAAAAACAAAAACAAAAAAACCGAAAACCCAAAAAAACCCCAACAAAAACAAAAACAGAAAAAACCACAAAACCCCCCGAAAAACCTAGAAAAAACCCAAAGAAACCTAAACTAATAAACCCAAAAAAAACAATAAAACAAACAAAAAACCCAAAAAAACCCCAAAATAAAAAAAAAAAACAAAAAAATAAAAAAAAACAAAAATAAAAAACAAAAAACGCCCCCCAAAAAAACCAAAAAAACCCTAAAAAAAACAAACAAAAAAAATCCAAAAAAAACCCCCAAGAAAACAAAAAAACCCCAACAAAACCCCCCAAAAAACCTCAAAAAACAAAAAAAAACCACAAAACCCCCCAAAAACCTCCAAAAAACAAAAAAAACCACAAAAAACCCAAAAAACAAACAAACAAACAAACAAACAAAAAAACAAAAACCAAAAGAAACCCCAACAAAAACAAAAAAAAAAACCACAAAAAACCAAGAAAAAACAGAAAAAAAAAACAAACGAAACAAAAAAACCCCCAAAACAAACAAAAAAACAAACCAAAAAAACCCCAAAAAACAAAAAAAAACCCAACAAAAAATCAAAAAAAAACCAAACAAAAAAACCCCAAAACAAAAACAAAAAAACCCTAAAACCCAAAAAAACCAAACAAAAACCAAAAAAACCCCACAAAACCCCCCCAAAAAACCTAGAAAAAACCCCAAAAAACCTAAACTAATAAACCCAAAAACAAACAATAAAACAAACAAACAAAAAAACCAAAAAACCCCAAAAATAAATAAAAACCCCAAAAAAAACCCCAAAAAAACCAAAATGAAAAACACAAAAAACGCCCCTAAAACACCCAAAAAACCCCTAAAAAAACAAAACAAAAAAACAAACAAAAATAATCCCAAAAAAAACCCAAGAAAACAAAAAACCCCCCAAAAAACCAAAAAAAACAAAAAAAAACACCCCAAAAAACTCCAAATCCCCCCCAAAAAAACCCCAAAACCCGAAAAAAAACCAAAAACAAACCCAACAAAAACAAACAAAAAAACACACAAAAAACCAAGAAAAAACAGAAAAAACCCCAAAAAAACCAAACAAAAAAACCCCAAAAACAAACAAAAAAAAACAAACAAAAAAAACCCCAAAAACCAAAAAAAAACCCAATAAAAAATCCAAAAAAACCCAAAAAACACCAAAAAACCCAGAAAACCAAAAAAACCCAAAACAATACAAAAAAATAAAAAAAAACAAAAAAAAACCAAACAAACCAAAAAAACCACAAAAACAAAAAACCCCAAAACCCCCCAAAAATACCAAAACCAAACAAAACTAAACCCAACAAAAAAAACCCAAAACCCCCCCCAAAAAAAACCACCAAAAAAAACCCCCCAAAAAACAGAAAAAAACAACAAAAACCCCAAAAAAACCCGAAAAAACCCACCAAAACACCCCCCCAAAAAAACAGAAAAAAACAAACAAAAAACAAAACAAAAAAAAAACCCAACAAAAAACCCCAACAAAACCGACAAAATAAAATCAAACAAAAAAAAAACAACAAACAAAAAAAACCAAAACACCCATCCAAAAAAAACCAAAGAAAAAAAACATCAAAAAAAAACAGAAAAAAAAAACAAAACCAAAAAAAACCAAAAAAAACCCCAACAAAAACAAAAACAAAAAAAACGAAAACCCAAAAAAAAACCAACAAAAACAAAAACAAAAAAAACCACAAAACCCCCCGAAAGACCTAGAAAAAACCCAAAGAAACCTAAACTAATAAACCCAAAAACAAACAATAAAACAAACAAAAAACCCAAAAAAACCCCAAAATAAAAAAAAAAAAAAAACAAAAAAAAAAATAAAAAAAATAAAAAACAAAAAACGCCCCCAAAAAAACCCAAAAAAACCCTAAAAAAAAACAAACAAAAAAAATCCCAAAAAAAACCCCAAGAAAACAAAACACCCCCAACAAAACCCCCAAAAAAACCTCAAAAAACAAAAAAAAACCACAAAACCCCCCAAAAACCTCCAAAAAACAAAAAAAAACACAAAAAACCCAAAAAACAAACAAACAAACAAACAAACAAAAAAACAAAAACCAAAAAAAACCCCAACAAAAACAAACAAAAAAACCACAAAAAAACAAGAAAAAACAGAAAAAAACCCCAAACCAAACAAAAAAACCCCCAAAACAAACAAAAAAACAAACCAAAAAACCCCCAAAAAACAAAAAAAAAACCAACAAAAAATCCAGAAAAACCCAAACAAAAAAACCCAAAAACAAAAACAAAAAACCCCTAAAACCCAAAAAAAACCAACAAAAACAAAAAAAACCCCACAAAACCCCCCCAAAAAAACTAGAAAAAACCCCAAAAAACCTAAACTAATAAACCCAAAAACAAACAATAAAACAAACAAACAAAAAAACCAAAAAACCCCAAAAATAAATAAAAACCCAAAAAAAAACCCAAAAAAAACAAAATGAAAAACACAAAAAACGCCCCTAAAACACCCAAAAAACCCCTAAAAAACAAAACAAAAAAACAAACAAAAATAATCCAAAAAAAACCCCAAGAAAACAAAAAAACCCCAAAAAACCCAAAAAAACCCAAAAAAACCACCCCAAAAAACTCCAAATCCCCCCCAAAAAACCCCCAAAAACCGAAAAAAACCCAAAAACAAACCCAACAAAAACAAACAAAAAAACACACAAAAAACCAAGAAAAAACAGAAAAACCCCCAAAAAAACCAAACAAAAAAACCCCAAAAACAAACCAAAAAAAAAACCAAAAAAAAACCCCAAAACAAAAAAAAAACCAATAAAAAATCCAAAAAAACCCAAAAAACACCAAAAAACCCAGAAAACCAAAAAAACCCAAAACAATACAAAAAAATAAAAAAAAACCAAAAAAAACCCAAACAAACCAAAAAAACCACAAAAACAAAAAACCCCAAAACCCCAAAAAAATACCAAAAACAAACAAAACTAAACCCAACAAAAAAACCCCAAAACCCCCCAAAAAACCCCCACCAACAAAAACCCCCCAAAAAACAGAAAAAAACAACAAAAACCCCAAAAAAACCCGAAAAAACCCACCAAAACACCCCCCCAAAAAAACAGAAAAAAACAAACAAAAAACAAAACAAAAAAAAAAAACCCAACAAAAAACCCCAACAAAACCGACAAAATAAAATCAAACAAAAAAAAAACAACAAACAAAAAAACCCAAAACACCCATCCAAAAAAAACCAAACAAAAAAAACATCAAAAAAAAACAGAAAAAAAAAACAAAACAAAAAAAAAACAAAAAAAAACCCCAACAAAAACAAAAACAAAAAAACCGAAAACCAAAAAAAACCCAACAAAAACAAAAACAAAAAAAACCACAAAACCCCCCGAAAAACCTAGAAAAAACCCAAAAAAACCTAAACTAATAAACCCAAAAACAAACAATAAAACAAACAAAAAACCCAAAAAAACCCCAAAATAAAAAAAAAAACCAAAAAAATAAAAAAAAACAAAAATAAAAAACAAAAAACGCCCCCCAAAAAAACCAAAAAAACCCTAAAAAAAACAAACAAAAAAAATCCAAAAAAAAAACCCAAGAAAACAAAAAAACCCCAACAAAACCCCCCAAAAAACCTCAAAAAACAAAAAAAACCCACAAAACCCCCCAAAACCCTCCAAAAAACAAAAAAAAATACAAAAAACCCAAAAAACAAACAAACAAACAAACAAACAAACAAAAACAAAAAAAAAACCCAACAAAAACAAACAAAAAACCCACAAAAAACCAAGAAAAAACAGAAAAAAAAACCAAACCAAACAAAAAAAACCCCAAAACAAACAAAAAACCAAACCAAAAAAACCCCAAAAAACAAAAAAAACCAACAAAAAATCCAAAAAAACCCAAACAAAAAAACCCAAAAACAAAAACAAAAAAACCCTAAAACCCAAAAAAACCCAACAAAAACAAAAAAAACCCCACAAACCCCCCCCAAAAAACCTAGAAAAAACCCCAAAAAACCTAAACTAATAAACCCAAAAACAAACAATAAAACAAACAAACAAAAAAACCAAAACAACCCCAAAATAAATAAAAACCCCCAAAAAAACCCAAAAAAAACCAAAATGAAAAACACAAAAAACGCCCCTAAAACACCCAAAAAACCCCTAAAAAACAAAACAAAAAAACAAACAAAAAAAACCCCAAAAAAACCCCAAGAAAACAAAAAAACCCCAAAAAACCCCAAAAAACCCAAAAAAACCACCCCAAAAAACTCCAAATCCCCCCAAAAAACCCCCAAAAACCGAAAAAAAACCAAAAACAAACCCAACAAAAACAAACAAAAAAACACACAAAAAAACCAAGAAAAAACAGAAAAAACCCCCCAAAAAACAAACAAAAAAACCCCCAAAACAAACAAAAAAAAACAAACCAAAAAAACCCAAAAAAACAAAAAAAAACCCAAACAAACCAAAAAAACCACAAAAACAAAAAAACCCCAAACCCCAAAAAAATACCAAAAACAAACAAAACTAAACCCAACAAAAAAAACCCAACCCCCCCCAAAAAAAAACCACCAAAAAAAACCCCCCAAAAAACAGAAAAAAACAACAAAACCCCCAAAAAAACCCGAAAAAACCCACCAAAACACCCCCCCAAAAAAACAGAAAAAAACAAACAAAAAACAAAACAAAAAAAAAAACCCAACAAAAAACCCCAACAAAACCGACAAAATAAAATCAAACAAAAAAAAAAACAACAAACAAAAAAACCCAAAACACCCATCCAAAAAAAACCAAACAAAAAAAACATCAAAAAAAACCAGAAAAAAAAAACAAAACCAAAAAAAAAACAAAAAAAAAACCAACAAAAACAAAAACAAAAAAAACGAAAACCCAAAAAAACCCCAACAAAAACAAAAACAAAAAAAAACACAAACCCCCCCGAAAAACCTAGAAAAAACCCAAAAAAACCTAAACTAATAAACCCAAAAACAAACAATAAAACAAACAAAAAAACCAAAAAACCCCCAAAATAAAAAAAAACAAACCCCCCCAAAAAATAAAAAAAAACAAAAATAAAAAACAAAAAACGCCCCCAAAAAAACCCAAAAAACCCCTAAAAAACAAAACAAAAAACCAAACAAAAATAATCCCAAAAAAACCCCAAGAAAACAAAAAACCCCAAAAAAACCCCAAAAAACCCAAAAAAACCCACCCCAAAAAACTCCAAATCCCCCCCAAAAAACCCCCAAAAACCGAAAAAAAACCAAAAACAAACCCAACAAAAACAAACAAAAAAACACACAAAAAACCAAGAAAAAACAGAAAAAACCCCAAAAAAACCAAACAAAAAACCCCCCAAAACAAACAAAAAAACAAACCAAAAAAACCCAAAAAACCAAAAAAAAAACCCAATAAAAAATCCAAAAAAACCCAAAAAACACCAAAAAACCCAGAAAACCAAAAAAACCCAAAACAATACAAAAAAATAAAAAAAACAAAAAAACCCCAAACAAACAAAAAAAACCACAAAAACAAAAAACCCCAAAACCCCAAAAAAATACCAAAAACAAACAAAACTAAACCCAACAAAAAACCCCCAAAACCCCCCCAAAAAAAACCACCAACAAAAACCCCCCAAAAAACAGAAAAAAACAACAAAAACCCCAAAAAAACCCGAAAAAACCCACCAAAACACCCCCCCAAAAAAACAGAAAAAAAAACAAACAAAAAACAAAACAAAAAAAAAACCCAACAAAAAACCCCAACAAAACCGACAAAATAAAATCAAACAAAAAAAAAACAACAAACAAAAAAACCCAAAACACCCATCCAAAAAAAACCAAACAAAAAAACCATCAAAAAAAAACAGAAAAAAAAAACAAAACCAAAAAAAACAAAAAAAACCCAACAAAAACAAAAACAAAAAAAACGAAAACCCAAAAAAACCCCAACAAAAACAAAAACAAAAAAAAACACAACCCCCCCCGAAAAACCTAGAAAAAACCCAAAAAAACCTAAACTAATAAACCCAAAAACAAACAATAAAACAAACAAAAAAACCAAAAACCCCCCAAAATAAAAAAAAACAAACCCCCCCAAAAAAATAAAAAAAAACCAAAAATCGCCCCCAAAAAAACCCAAAAAACCCCTAAAAAAACAAACAAAAAAAATCCCAAAAAAAACCCCAAGAAAACAAAAAAACCCCAACAAAACCCCCAAAAAAACCTCAAAAAACAAAAAAAAAACACAAAACCCCCCAAAAACCTCCAAAAAACAAAAAAAACCACAAAAAACCCAAAAAACAAACAAACAAACAAACAAACAAACAAACAAAAACCAAAAAAAAACCCAACAAAAACAAACAAAAAAACCACAAAAAACCAAGAAAAAACAGAAAAAAAAACACCAAACAAAAAAACCCCCAAAACAAACAAAAAAACAAACCAAAAAAACCCCAAAAACCAAAAAAAAACCCAACAAAAAATCCAAAAAAAACCCAAACAAAAAACCCAAAAACAAAAAAACCCTAAAACCCAAAAAAACCCAACAAAAACAAAAAAAACCCCACAAAACCCCCCCAAAAAACCTAGAAAAAACCCAAAAAAACCTAAACTAATAAACCCAAAAACAAACAATAAAACAAACAAACAAAAAAACCAAAAAACCCCAAAAATAAATAAAAACCCCAAAAAAAACCCCAAAAAAAACAAAATGAAAAACACAAAAAACGCCCCTAAAACACCCAAAAAACCCCTAAAAAAACAAAACAAAAAAACAAACAAAAATAATCCCAAAAAAACCCCAAGAAAACAAAAAACCCCCAAAAAAACCCAAAAAACCCAAAAAAAACACCCCAAAAAACTCCAAATCCCCCCCCAAAAAACCCCCAAAACCCGAAAAAAAACCAAAAACAAACCCAACAAAAACAAACAAAAAAACACACAAAAAACCAAGAAAAAACAGAAAAAAACCCCAAAAAAACAAACAAAAAAACCCCAAAAACAAACAAAAAAAAACAAACCAAAAAAACCCCAAAAAACAAAAAAAAACCCAATAAAAAATCCAAAAAAACCCAAAAAACACCAAAAAACCCAGAAAACCAAAAAAACCCCAAACAATACAAAAAAATAAAAAAACCAAAAAAACCCCAAACAAACCAAAAAAAACACAAAAACAAAAAACCCCAAAACCCCCCCAAAAAAAAACCACCAAAAAACCCCCCCCAAAAAACAGAAAAAAACAACAAAAACCCCAAAAAAACCCGAAAAAACCCACCAAAACACCCCCCCAAAAAAACAGAAAAAAACAAACAAAAAACAAAACAAAAAAAAAACCCAACAAAAAAACCCAACAAAACCGACAAAATAAAATCAAACAAAAAAAAAACAACAAACAAAAAAACCCAAAACACCCATCCAAAAAAAACCAAACAAAAAAACCATCAAAAAAAACCAGAAAAAAAAAACAAAACCAAAAAAAACCAAAAAAAACCCAACAAAAACAAAAAAACCGAAAACCCAAAAAAACCCCAACAAAAACAAAAACAAAAAAAAATACAAACCCCCCCGAAAAACCTAGAAAAAACCCAAAAAACCCTAAACTAATAAACCCAAAAACAAACAATAAAACAAACAAAAAAACCAAAAAACCCCCAAAATAAAAAAAAACAAACCCCCCCAAAAAAATAAAAAAAACAAAAATAAAAAACAAAAAACGCCCCCAAAAAAACCCAAAAAACCCCTAAAAAAAAAAACAAAAAAAATCCCAAAAAAAACCCCAAGAAAACAAAAAAACCCCAACAAAACCCCCAAAAAAACCTCAAAAAACAAAAAAAAACCACAAAACCCCCCAAAAACCTCCAAAAAACAAAAAAAACCACAAAAAACCCAAAAAACAAACAAACAAACAAAAAAACAAAAAAACAAAAACCAAAAAAACCCAACAAAAACAAACAAAAAAACCACAAAAAACCAAGAAAAAACAGAAAAAAACCCAAACCAAACAAAAAAAACCCCAAAACAAACAAAAAAACAAACCAAAAAAACCCCCAAAAAACAAAAAAAAACCCAACAAAAAATCCAAAAAACCCAAACAAAAAAACCCAAAAACAAAAACAAAAAACCCCTAAAACCCAAAAAAACCCAAGAAAAACAAAAAAAACCCCACAAAACCCCCCAAAAAACCTAGAAAAAACCCAAAAAACCCTAAACTAATAAACGCCAAAACAAACAATAAAACAAACAAACAAAAAAACCAAAAAACCCCAAAAATAAATAAAAACCAAAAAAAAACCCCCCCAAAAAACAAAATGAAAAACACAAAAAACGCCCCTAAAACACCCAAAAAACCCCTAAAAAACAAAACAAAAAAACAAACAAAAATAATCCCAAAAAAAACCCGAGAAAACAAAAAACCCCCAAAAAACCCCCAAAAACCCAAAAAACCACCCCAAAAAACTCCAAATCCCCCCAAAAAACCCCCCAAAACCGAAAAAAAACCAAAAACAAACCCAACAAAAACAAACAAAAAAACACACAAAAAACCAAGAAAAAACAGAAAAAACCCCCCAAAAAACAAACAAAAAAACCCCCAAAACAAACCAAAAAAAAAAAACCAAAAAAACCCAAAAAACCAAAAAAAAACCCAATAAAAAATCCAAAAAAACCCAAAAACCACCAAAAAACCCAGAAAACCAAAAAAACCCAAAACAATACAAAAAAATAAAAAAAAACAAAAAAAACCCAAACAAACAAAAAAAACCACAAAAACAAAAAACCCCAAAACCCCCAAAAAATACCAAAAACAAACAAAACTAAACCCAACAAAAAAACCCCAAAACCCCCCCAAAAAAAACCACCAACAAAAACCCCCCAAAAAACAGAAAAAAACAACAAAAACCCCAAAAAAACCCGAAAAAACCCACCAAAACACCCCCCCAAAAAAACAGAAAAAAACAAACAAAAAACAAAACAAAAAAAAAAAACCCAACAAAAAACCCCAACAAAACCGACAAAATAAAATCAAACAAAAAAAAACCCAACAAACAAAAAAACCCAAAACACCCATCCAAAAAAAACCAATCAAAAAAACATCAAAAAAAACAGAAAAAAAAACCAAAACCAAAAAAAAACAAAAAAAAAACCCAACAAAAACAAAAACAAAAAAACCGAAAACCCAAAAAAAACCCAACAAAAACAAAAACAAAAAAAACCACAACCCCCCCCGAAAAACCTAGAAAAAACCCAAAAAAACCTAAACTTATAAACCCAAAAACAAACAATAAAACAAACAAAAAACCCAAAAAACCCCCAAAATAAAAAAAAAAAAAACCAAAAAAATAAAAAAAAACAAAAATAAAAAACAAAAAACGCCCCCAAAAAAACCCAAAAAACCCCTAAAAAAAACAAACAAAAAAAATCCCAAAAAACCCCCCAAGAAAACAAAAAAACCCCAACAAAACCCCCAGAAAACCCTCAAAAAACAAAAAAAAACCCCAAAACCCCCCAAAACCCTCCAAAAAACAAAAAAAACCACAAAAAACCCAAAAAACAAACAAACAAACAAACAAACAAACAAAAACCAAAAAAAAACCCAACAAAAACAAACAAAAACCCCACAAAAAACCAAGAAAAAACAGAAAAAAAAACCAAACCAAACAAAAAAAACCCCAAAACAAACAAAAAACCAAACCAAAAAAACCCCAAAAAACAAAAAAAACCAACAAAAAATCCAAAAAAACCCAAACAAAAAAACCCAAAAACAAAAACAAAAAAACCCTAAAACCCAAAAAAACCCAACAAAAACAAAAAAAACCCCACAAAACCCCCCCAAAAAACCTAGAAAAAACCCCAAAAAACCTAAACTAATAAACCCAAAAACAAACAATAAAACAAACAAACAAAAAAACCAAAAAAACCCAAAAATAAATAAAAACCCCCAAAAAACCCCAAAAAAAACCAAAATGAAAAACACAAAAAACGCCCCTAAAACACCCAAAAAACCCCTAAAAAACAAAACAAAAAAACAAACAAAAAAACCCCCAAAAAAACCCCAAGAAAACAAAAAAACCCCAAAAAACCCCAAAAAACCCAAAAAAACCACCCCAAAAAACTCCAAATCCCCCCAAAAAACCCCCAAAACCCGAAAAAAAACCAAAAAAAACCCAACAAAAACAAACAAAAAAACACACAAAAAAACCAAGAAAAAACAGAAAAAACCCCCCAAAAAACAAACAAAAAAACCCCCAAAACAAACAAAAAAAAACAAACCAAAAAAACCCAAAAAAACAAAAAAAAACCCAATAAAAAATCAAAAAAAAACCCAAAAAACACCAAAAAACCCAGAAAACCAAAAAAACCCAAAACAATACAAAAAAATAAAAAAACAAAAAAAAACCCAAACAAACCAAAAAAACCACAAAAACAAAAAAACCCCAAACCCCCAAAAAATACCAAAAACAAACAAAACTAAACCCAACAAAAAAAACCCAACCCCCCCCAAAAAAAAACCACCAAAAAAAACCCCCCAAAAAACAGAAAAAAACAACAAAACCCCCAAAAAAACCCGAAAAAACCCACCAAAACACCCCCCCAAAAAAACAGAAAAAAACAAACAAAAAACAAAACAAAAAAAAAAACCCAACAAAAAACCCCAACAAAACCGACAAAATAAAATCAAACAAAAAAAAAAACAACAAACAAAAAAACCCAAAACACCCATCCAAAAAAAACCAAACAAAAAAAACATCAAAAAAAAACAGAAAAAAAAAACAAAACCAAAAAAAAAACAAAAAAAACCCCAACAAAAACAAAAACAAAAAAAACGAAAACCCAAAAAAACCCCAACAAAAACAAAAACAAAAAAAACACAAACCCCCCCGAAAAACCTAGAAAAAACCCAAAAAAACCTAAACTAATAAACCCAAAAACAAACAATAAAACAAACAAAAAAACCAAAAAACCCCCAAAATAAAAAAAAACAAACCCCCCCAAAAAATAAAAAAAAAACAAAAATAAAAAACAAAAAACGCCCCCAAAAAAACCCAAAAAACCCCTAAAAAACAAAACAAAAAAACAAACAAAAATAATCCCAAAAAAACCCCAAGAAAACAAAAAACCCCAAAAAACCCCCAAAAAACCCAAAAAAACCCACCCCAAAAAACTCCAAATCCCCCCCAAAAAACCCCAAAAAACCGAAAAAAAACCAAAAACAAACCCAACAAAAACAAACAAAAAAACACACAAAAAACCAAGAAAAAACAGAAAAAACCCCAAAAAAACCAAACAAAAAAACCCCCAAAACAAACAAAAAAAACAAACCAAAAAAACCCCCAAAAACAAAAAAAAACCCCAATAAAAAATCCAAAAAAACCCAAAAAACACCAAAAAACCCAGAAAACCAAAAAAAACCCAAAACAATACAAAAAAATAAAAAAAACAAAAAAACCCCAAACAAACAAAAAAAAACACAAAAACAAAAAAACCCAAAACCCCAAAAAAATACCAAAAACAAACAAAACTAAACCCAACAAAAAAACCCCAAAACCCCCCCAAAAAAAACCACCAACAAAAACCCGCCAAAAAACAGAAAAAAACAACAAAACCCCCAAAAAAACCCGAAAAAACCCACCAAAACACCCCCCCAAAAAAACAGAAAAAAAAACAAACAAAAAACAAAACAAAAAAAAAAAACCAACAAAAAACCCCAACAAAACCGACAAAATAAAATCAAACAAAAAAAAAACCAACAAACAAAAAAACCCAAAACACCCATCCAAAAAAAACCAAACAAAAAAACCATCAAAAAAAACCAGAAAAAAAAAACAAAACCAAAAAAAACCAAAAAAAAACCCAACAAAAACAAAAACAAAAAAACCGAAAACCCAAAAAAAACCCAACAAAAACAAAAACAAAAAAAAACACAAACCCCCCCGAAAAACCTAGAAAAAACCCAAAAAAACCTAAACTAATAAACCCAAAAACAAACAATAAAACAAACAAAAAAACCAAAAAACCCCCAAAATAAAAAAAAACAAACCCCCCCCAAAAAATAAAAAAAACAAAAATAAAAAACAAAAAACGCCCCCAAAAAAACCCAAAAAACCCCTAAAAAAAACCCAAAAAAAATCCCAAAAAAAACCCCAAGAAAACAAAAAAACCCCAACAAAACCCCCAAAAAAACCTCAAAAAACAAAAAAAAACCACAAAACCCCCCAAAAACCTCCAAAAAACAAAAAAACCCACAAAAAACCCAAAAAACAAACAAACAAACAAACAAACAAAAAAACAAAAACCAAAAAAAAACCCAACAAAAACAAACAAAAAAACCACAAAAAACCAAGAAAAAACAGAAAAAAACCCCAAACCAAACAAAAAAACCCCCAAAACAAACAAAAAAACAAACCAAAAAAACCCCAAAAAACAAAAAAAAACCCAACAAAAAATCCAAAAAAACCCAAACAAAAAAACCCAAAAACAAAAACAAAAAAACCCTAAAACCCAAAAAAAACCAACAAAAACAAAAAAAACCCCACAAAACCCCCCCAAAAAACCTAGAAAAAACCCAAAAAAACCTAAACTAATAAACCCAAAACCAAACAATAAAACAAACAAACAAAAAAACCAAAAAACCCCAAAAATAAATAAAAACCCAAAAAAAACCCCCCAAAAAACCAAAATGAAAAACACAAAAAACGCCCCTAAAACACCCAAAAAACCCCTAAAAAACAAAACAAAAAAACAAACAAAAATAATCCCAAAAAAACCCCAAGAAAACAAAAAACCCCCAAAAAACCCCAAAAAACCCAAAAAAACACCCCAAAAAACTCCAAATCCCCCCAAAAAACCCCCAAAACTCGAAAAAAAACCAGAAACAAACCCAACAAAAACAAACAAAAAAACACACAAAAAACCAAGAAAAAACAGAAAAAACCCCAAAAAAACCAAACAAAAAAACCCCAAAAACAAACCAAAAAAAAAAAAAACAAAAAAAACCCCAAAAACAAAAAAAAACCCAATAAAAAATCCAAAAAAACCCAAAAAACACCAAAAAACCCAGAAAACCAAAAAAACCCAAAACAATACAAAAAAATAAAAAAAAACAAAAAAACCCCAAACAAACCAAAAAAACCACAAAAACAAAAAACCCCAAAACCCCCAAAAAATACCAAAACCAAACAAAACTAAACCCAACAAAAAAACCCCAAAAGCCCCCAAAAAAAAACCACCAACAAAAACCCCCCAAAAAAACACCACCAAAAAACCCCCCCAAAAAACAGAAAAAAACAACAAAAACCCCAAAAAAACCCGAAAAAACCCACCAAAACACCCCCCCAAAAAAACAGAAAAAAACAAACAAAAAACAAAACAAAAAAAAACCCCAACAAAAAACCCCAACAAAACCGACAAAATAAAATCAAACAAAAAAAAACCAACAAACAAAAAAACCCAAAACACCCATCCAAAAAAAACCAATCAAAAAAAAATCAAAAAAAAACAGAAAAAAAAACCAAAACAAAAAAAAACAAAAAAAAAACCCAACAAAAACAAAAACAAAAAAACCGAAACCCCAAAAAAAACCCAACAAAAACAAAAACAAAAAAAAACACAACCCCCCCGAAAAACCTAGAAAAAACCCAAAAAAACCTAAACTTATAAACCCAAAAACAAACAATAAAACAAACAAAAAACCCAAAAAACCCCCAAAATAAAAAAAAAAACCCAAAAAAAATAAAAAAAAACAAAAATAAAAAACAAAAAACGCCCCCAAAAAACCCCAAAAAACCCTAAAAAAAACAAACAAAAAAAATCCCAAAAAACCCCCCAAGAAAACAAAAAAACCCCAACAAAACCCCCAAAAACCCCTCAAAAAACAAAAAAAAAAACACAAAACCCCCCAAAACCCTCCAAAAAACAAAAAAAACCACAAAAAACCCAAAAAACAAACAAACAAACAAACAAACAAACAAAAACCAAAAAAAAACCCAACAAAAACAAACAAAAAACCCACAAAAAACCAAGAAAAAACAGAAAAAAAAAAACAAACCAAACAAAAAAAAACCCAAAACAAACAAAAAAACAAACCAAAAAAACCCCAAAAAACAAAAAAAACCAACAAAAAATCCAAAAAAACCCAAACAAAAAAACCCAAAAACAAAACCAAAAAAACCCTAAAACCCAAAAAAACCCAACAAAAACAAAAAAAACCCCACAACCCCCCCAAAAAACCTAGAAAAAACCCCAAAAAACCTAAACTAATAAACCCAAAAACAAACAATAAAACAAACAAACAAAAAAACCAAAAAAACCCAAAAATAAATAAAAACCCCCCAAAAAAACCAAAAAAAACCAAAATGAAAAACACAAAAAACGCCCCTAAAACACCCAAAAAACCCCTAAAAAACAAAACAAAAAAACAAACAAAAAAAATCCCAAAAAAACCTCAAGAAAACAAAAAACCCCCAAAAAACCCCAAAAAACCCAAAAAAACCACCCCAAAAAACTCCAAATCCCCCCAAAAAAACCCCCAAAACCGAAAAAAAACCAAAAAAAACCCAACAAAAACAAACAAAAAAACACACAAAAAACCCAAGAAAAAACAGAAAAAACCCCCCAAAAAACAAACAAAAAAACCCCCAAAACAAACAAAAAAAAAAAAAACCAAAAAAAACCAAAAAAACAAAAAAAAACCCAATAAAAAATAAAAAAAAACCCAAAAAACACCAAAAACCCCAGAAAACCAAAAAAACCCAAAACAATACAAAAAAATAAAAAAAACAAAAAAACCCCAAACAAACCAAAAAAACCACAAAAACAAAAAAACCCCAAACCCCAAAAAAATACCAAAAACAAACAAAACTAAACCCAACAAAAAAACCCCAACCCCCCCAAAAAAAAACCACCAAAAAAACCCCCCCAAAAAACAGAAAAAAACAACAAAACCCCAAAAAAAACCCGAAAAAACCCACCAAAACACCCCCCCAAAAAAACAGAAAAAAACAAACAAAAAACAAAACAAAAAAAAAAAACCAACAAAAAACCCCAACAAAACCGACAAAATAAAATCAAACAAAAAAAAACCCAACAAACAAAAAAACCCAAAACACCCATCCAAAAAAAACCAAACAAAAAAACCATCAAAAAAAACCAGAAAAAAAAAACAAAACCAAAAAAAACCAAAAAAAAACCCAACAAAAACAAAAACAAAAAAAACGAAAACCCAAAAAAAACCCAACAAAAACAAAAACAAAAAAAAACACAAACCCCCCCGAAAAACCTAGAAAAAACCCAAAAAAACCTAAACTAATAAACCCAAAAACAAACAATAAAACAAACAAAAAAACCAAAAAACCCCCAAAATAAAAAAAAACAAACCCCCCCAAAAAAATAAAAAAAACAAAAATAAAAAACAAAAAACGCCCCCAAAAAAACCCAAAAAACCCCTAAAAAAAAACCAAAAAAAATCCCAAAAAAAACCCCAAGAAAACAAAAAAACCCCAACAAAACCCCCAAAAAAACCTCAAAAAACAAAAAAAAACCACAAAACCCCCCAAAAACCTCCAAAAAACAAAAAAACCCACAAAAAACCCAAAAAACAAACAAACAAACAAACAAACAAAAAAACAAAAACCAAAAAAAAACCCAACAAAAACAAACAAAAAAACCACAAAAAACCAAGAAAAAACAGAAAAAAACCCCAAACCAAACAAAAAAACCCCCAAAACAAACAAAAAAACAAACCAAAAAAACCCCAAAAAACAAAAAAAAACCCAACAAAAAATCCAAAAAAACCCAAACAAAAAAACCCAAAAACAAAAACAAAAAACCCCTAAAACCCAAAAAAACCCAAGAAAAACAAAAAAAAACCACAAAACCCCCCCAAAAACCTAGAAAAAACCCAAAAAACCCTAAACTAATAAACCCAAAAACAAACAATAAAACAAACAAACAAAAAAACCAAAAAACCCCAAAAATAAATAAAAACCAAAAAAAAACCCCCCCAAAAAACAAAATGAAAAACACAAAAAACGCCCCTAAAACACCCAAAAAAACCCTAAAAAACAAAACAAAAAACCAAACAAAAATAATCCCAAAAAAACCCCAAGAAAACAAAAAACCCCCAAAAAACCCCAAAAAACCACCCCAAAAAACTCCAAATCCCCCCCAAAAAACCCCCAAAAACCGAAAAAAAACCAAAAACAAACCCAACAAAAACAAACAAAAAAACACACAAAAAAACCAAGAAAAAACAGAAAAAACCCCAAAAAAACCAAACAAAAAAACCCCAAAAACAAACCAAAAAAAAAAAAACAAAAAAAACCCAAAAAACAAAAAAAACACCCAATAAAAAATCCAAAAAAACCCAAAAAACACCAAAAAACCCAGAAAACCAAAAAAACCCAAAACAATACAAAAAAATAAAAAAAACCAAAAAAAACCCAAACAAACCAAAAAAACCACAAAAACAAAAAACCCCAAAACCCCCAAAAAATACCAAAAACAAACAAAACTAAACCCAACAAAAAAACCCCAAAACCCCCCCAAAAAAAACCACCAACAAAAACCCCCCAAAAAACAGAAAAAAACAACAAAAACCCCAAAAAAACCCGAAAAAACCCACCAAAACACCCCCCCAAAAAAACAGAAAAAAAACCAAACAAAAAACAAAACAAAAAAAAAAAACCAACAAAAAACCCCAACAAAACCGACAAAATAAAATCAAACAAAAAAAAACAACAAACAAAAAAACCCAAAACACCCATCCAAAAAAAACCAAACAAAAAAACCATCAAAAAAAAACAGAAAAAAAAAACCAAAACAAAAAAAAACAAAAAAAACCCAACAAAAACAAAAACAAAAAAAACGAAAACCCAAAAAAACCCCAACAAAAACAAAAACAAAAAAAAACACAAACCCCCCCGAAAAACCTAGAAAAAACCCAAAAAAACCTAAACTAATAAACCCAAAAACAAACAATAAAACAAACAAAAAAACCAAAAAACCCCCAAAATAAAAAAAAACAACCCCCCCCAAAAAATAAAAAAAAAACAAAAATAAAAAACAAAAAACGCGCCCAAAAAACCCCAAAAAAAACCCTAAAAAAAACAAACAAAAAAAATCCCAAAAAAAACCCAAGAAAACAAAAAAACCCCAACAAAACCCCCAAAAAAACCTCAAAAAACAAAAAAAAACCCACAAAACCCCCCAAAAACCTCCAAAAAACAAAAAAAACCACAAAAAACCCAAAAAACAAACAAACAAACAAACAAACAAAAAAACAAAAACCAAAAAAAACCCAACAAAAACAAACAAAAAACCCACAAAAAACCAAGAAAAAACAGAAAAAAAAACCAAACCAAACAAAAAAACCCCCAAAACAAACAAAAAAACAAACCAAAAAAACCCCAAAAAACAAAAAAAACCCAACAAAAAATCCAAAAAAACCCAAACAAAAAAACCCAAAAACAAAAAAACCCTAAAACCCAAAAAACCCAACAAAAACAAAAAAAACCCCACAAAACCCCCCCAAAAAACCTAGAAAAAACCCCAAAAAACCTAAACTAATAAACCCAAAAACAAACAATAAAACAAACAAAAAACCAAAAAAACCCCAAACAAACAAAGAAAACCACAAAAACAAAAAACCCCAAAACCCCAAAAAAATACCAAAAACAAACAAAACTAAACCCAACAAAAAAACCCCAAAACCTCCCCAAAAAAAACCCACCAAAAAAAACCCCCAAAAAACAGAAAAAAACAACAAAACCCCCCAAAAAACCCGAAAAAACCCACCAAAACACCCCCCCAAAAAAACAGAAAAAAACAAACAAAAAACAAAACAAAAAAAAAAAACCAACAAAAAACCCCAACAAAACCGACAAAATAAAATCAAACAAAAAAAAAACCAACAAACAAAAAAAACCAAAACACCCATCCAAAAAAAAACAAACAAAAAAACCATCAAAAAAAACCAGAAAAAAAAAACAAAACCAAAAAAACGAAAAAAAAACCCAACAAAAACAAAAACAAAAAAAACCACAAACCCCCCCGAAAAACCTAGAAAAAACCCAAAAAAACCTAAACTAATAAACCCAAAAACAAACAATAAAACAAACAAAAAAAACAAAAAACCCCCAAAATAAAAAAAAACAACCCCCCCCAAAAAAATAAAAAAAAAACAAAAATCGCCCCCAAAAAAACCCAAAAAACCCCTAAAAAAACCAAACAAAAAAAATCCCAAAAAAAACCCCAAGAAAACAAAAAAACCCCAACAAAACCCCCAAAAAAACCTCAAAAAACAAAAAAAAACCACAAAACCCCCCAAAAACCTCCAAAAACCAAAAAAACCCACAAAAAACCCAAAAAACAAACAAACAAACAAACAAAAAAACAAAAACCAAAAAAAAACCCAACAAAAACTAACAAAAAACCCACAAAAAAACAAGAAAAAACAGAAAAAAAAACCAAACCAAACAAAAAAACCCCCAAAACAAACAAAAAAACAAACCAAAAAAACCCCAAAAAACAAAAAAAAACCCAACAAAAAATCCAAAAAAACCCAAACAAAAAAACCCAAAACCAAAAAAACCCTAAAACCCAAAAAAACCCAACAAAAACAAAAAAAACCCCACAAAACCCCCCCAAAAGACCTAGAAAAAACCCAAAAAACCCTAAACTAATAAACCCAAAAACAAACAATAAAACAAACAAACAAAAAAACCAAAAAACCCCAAAAATAAATAAAAACCCCAAAAAAACCCCCAAAAAAACCAAAATGAAAAACACAAAAAACGCCCCTAAAACACCCAAAAAACCCCTAAAAAACAAAACAAAAAAACAAACAAAAATAATCCCAAAAAAAACCCAAGAAAACAAAAAACCCCCAAAAAAACCCAAAAAACCCAAAAAAAACACCCCAAAAAACTCCAAATCCCCCCCCAAAAAACCCCCAAAACCCGAAAAAAAAACCAAAAACAAACCCAACAAAAACAAACAAAAAAACACACAAAAAACCAAGAAGAAACAGAAAAAAACCCCAAAAAAACAAACAAAAAAACCCCAAAAACAAACAAAAAAAACAAACAAAAAAAACCCCAAAAAACAAAAAAAAACCCAATAAAAAATCCAAAAAAACCCAAAAAACACCAAAAAACCCAGAAAACCAAAAAAACCCTAAACAATACAAAAAAAATAAAAAAAAAAAAAAAAACCCAAACAAACAAAAAAAACCACAAAAACAAAAAACCCCAAAACCCCAAAAAAATACCAAAACCAAACAAAACTAAACCCAACAAAAAAACCCCAAACCCCCCCCAAAAAAACCACCAAAAAACCCCCCCCAAAAAACAGAAAAAAACAACAAAACCCCCAAAAAAACCCGAAAAAACCCACCAAAACACCCCCCCAAAAAAACAGAAAAAAACAAACAAAAAACAAAACAAAAAAAAAACCCCAACAAAAAACCCCAACAAAACCGACAAAATAAAATCAAACAAAAAAAAAACAACAAACAAAAAAAACCAAAACACCCATCCAAAAAAAACCAATCAAAAAAACCATCAAAAAAAACAGAAAAAAAAAAACAAAACCAAAAAAAACCAAAAAAAAACCCCAACAAAAACAAAACCAAAAAAAACGAAAACCCAAAAAAACCCCAACAAAAACAAAAACAAAAAAAAACACAACCCCCCCCGAAAAACCTAGAAAAAACCCAAAAAAACCTAAACTAATAAACCCAAAAACAAACAATAAAACAAACAAAAAAACCAAAAAACCCCCAAAATAAAAAAAAAACAACCCCCCCAAAAAAATAAAAAAAACAAAAATAAAAAACAAAAAACGCCCCCAAAAAAACCCAAAAAACCCCTAAAACAAACAAAACAAAAAAACAAACAAAAATAATCCCAAAAAAACCCCAAGAAAACAAAAAACCCCCAAAAATCCCCAAAAAACCTAAAAAAAACACCCCAAAAAACTCCAAATCCCCCCCAAAAAACCCCCAAAAACCGAAAAAAACCCAAAAAAACCCCAACAAAAACAAACAAAAAAACACACAAAAAACCCAAGAAAAAAACAGAAAAAAACCCAAAAAAAACCAAACAAAAAACCCCCAAAAACAAACAAAAATAAACAAACCAAAAAAACCCCAAAAAACAAAAAAAAAACCAATAAAAAATCCAAAAAAACCCAAAAAACACCAAAAAACCCAGAAAACCAAAAAAACCCAAAACAATACAAAAAAATAAAAAAAACAAAAAAAACCCAAACAAACAAAAAAAACCACAAAAACAAAAAACCCCAAAACCCCAAAAAAATACCAAAAACAAACAAAACTAAACCCAACAAAAAAACCCCAAAACCTCCCCAAAAAAAACCCACCAAAAAAAAACCCCAAAAAACAGAAAAAAACAACAAAACCCCCCAAAAAACCCGAAAAAACCCACCAAAACACCCCCCCAAAAAAACAGAAAAAAACAAACAAAAAACAAAACAAAAAAAAAAACCAACAAAAAACCCCAACAAAACCGACAAAATAAAATCAAACAAAAAAAAAACCAACAAACAAAAAAACCCAAAACACCCATCCAAAAAAAAACAAACAAAAAAACCATCAAAAAAAACCAGAAAAAAAAAACAAAACCAAAAAAACGAAAAAAAACCCAACAAAAACAAAAACAAAAAAAACCACAAACCCCCCCGAAAAACCTAAAAAAAACCCAAAAAAACCTAAACTAATAAACCCAAAAACAAACAATAAAACAAACAAAAAAAACAAAAAACCCCCAAAATAAAAAAAAACAACCCCCCCCAAAAAAATAAAAAAAAAACAAAAATCGCCCCCAAAAAAACCCAAAAAACCCCTAAAAAAAACAAACAAAAAAAATCCCAAAAAAAACCCCAAGAAAACAAAAAAACCCCAACAAAACCCCCAAAAAAACCTCAAAAAACAAAAAAAAACCACAAAACCCCCCAAAAACCTCCAAAAACCAAAAAAACCCACAAAAACCCCAAAAAACAAACAAACAAACAAACAAAAAAACAAAAACCAAAAAAAACCCAACAAAAACTAACAAAAAACCCACAAAAAACCAATAAAAAACAGAAAAAAAAACCAAACCAAACAAAAAAACCCCCAAAACAAACAAAAAAACAAACCAAAAAAACCCCAAAAAACAAAAAAAACCCAACAAAAAATCCAAAAAAACCCAAACAAAAAAACCCAAAAACAAAAAAACCCTAAAACCCAAAAAAACCCAACAAAAACAAAAAAAACCCCACAAAACCCCCCCAAAAAACCTAGAAAAAACCCAAAAAACCCTAAACTAATAAACCCAAAAACAAACAATAAAACAAACAAACAAAAAAACCAAAAAACCCCAAAAATAAATAAAAACCCCAAAAAAAACCCAAAAAAAAACCAAAATGAAAAACACAAAAAACGCCCCTAAAACACCCAAAAAACCCCTAAAAAACAAAACAAAAAAACAAACAAAAATAATCCCAAAAAAACCCCAAGAAAACAAAAAACCCCCAAAAAACCCCAAAAAACCCAAAAAAACCACCCCAAAAAACTCCACATCCCCCCCCAAGAAACCCCCAAAACCCGAAAAAAAAACAAAAAAACCCCAACAAAAACAAACAAAAAAACACACAAAAAACCAAGAAAAAACAGAAAAAAAACCCAAAAAAACAAACAAAAAAACCCCAAAAACAAACAAAAAAAAACAAACCAAAAAACCCCAAAAAACAAAAAAAAACCCAATAAAAAATCAAAAAAAACCCAAAAAACACCAAAAAACCCAGAAAACCAAAAAAACCCAAAACAATACAAAAAAATAAAAAAAACAAAAAAAACCCAAACAAACCAAAAAAACCACAAAAACAAAAACCCCCAAAACCCCAAAAAAATACCAAAACCAAACAAAACTAAACCCAACAAAAAAACCCCAAAACCCCCCCCAAAAAAAACCACCAAAAAACCCCCCCAAAAAACAGAAAAAAACAACAAAAACCCCAAAAAAACCCGAAAAAACCCACCAAAACACCCCCCCAAAAAAACAGAAAAAAACAAACAAAAAAAAAAACAAAACAAAAAAAACAACAAAAAACCCCAACAAAACCGACAAAATAAAATCAAACAAAAAAAACCCAACAAACAAAAAAAACCAAAACACCCATCCAAAAAAAACCAAACAAAAAAACCATCAAAAAAAAACAGAAAAAAAAAACAAAACCAAAAAAAAACAAAAAAAAACCCAACAAAAACAAAAACAAAAAAAACGAAAACCCAAAAAAACCCCAACAAAAACAAAAACAAAAAAAAACACAAACCCCCCCGAAAAACCTAGAAAAAACCCAAAAAACCCTAAACTAATAAACCCAAAAACAAACAATAAAACAAACAAAAAAACCAAAAAACCCCCAAAATAAAAAAAAACAAACCAAAAAAACCCCAAAAAACAAAAAAAAACCCAACAAAAAATCCAAAAAAACCCAAACAAAAAAACCCAAAAAAAAAAAAACCCTAAAACCCAAAAAAACCCAACAAAAACAAAAAAACCCCCACAAAACCCCCCCAAAAAACCTAGAAAAAACCCAAAAAACCCTAAACTAATAAACCCAAAAACAAACAATAAAACAAACAAACAAAAAAACCAAAAAACCGCAAAAATAAATAAAAACCCCAAAAAAAACCCAAAAAAAACCCAAAATGAAAAACACAAAAAACGCCCCTAAAACACCCAAAAAACCCCTAAAAAAACAAAACAAAAAAACAAACAAAAATAATCCCCAAAAAAACCCAAGAAAACAAAAAAACCCCAAAAAACCCCAAAAAACCCAAAAAAAACACCCCAAAAAACTCCAAATCCCCCCAAAAAACCCCCAAAACCCGAAAAAAAACCAAAAAAAACCCAACAAAAACAAACAAAAAAACACACAAAAAAACCAAGAAAAAACAGAAAAAAACCAAAAAAAACCAAACAAAAAACCCCAAAAACAAACAAAAAAAAACAAACCAAAAAAACCCCAAAAAACAAAAAAAAACCCAATAAAAAATCCAAAAAAACCCAAAAAACACCAAAAAACCCAGAAAACCAAAAAAACCCAAAACAATACAAAAAAATAAAAAAAAAACAAAAAAACCCCAAACAAACCAAAAAACCCACAAAAACAAAAAACCCCAAAACCCCAAAAAAATACCAAAAACAAACAAAACTAAACCCAACAAAAAAACCCCAAAACCCCCCCAAAAAAAACCACCAAAAAAAAACCCCCAAAAAACAGAAAAAAACAACAAAACCCCCAAAAAAACCCGAAAAAACCCACCAAAACACCCCCCCAAAAAAACAGAAAAAAACAAACAAAAAACAAAACAAAAAAAAAAAAACCAACAAAAAACCCCAACAAAACCGACAAAATAAAATCAAACAAAAAAAACACCAACAAACAAAAAAAAACAAAACACCCATCCAAAAAAAACCAAACAAAAAAACCATCAAAAAAAACCAGAAAAAAAAACCAAAAAAAAAAAAAAACAAAAAAAAACCCAACAAAAACAAAAACAAAAAAACCGAAAACCCAAAAAAACCCCAACAAAAACAAAAACAAAAAAAAACACAAACCCCCCCGAAAAACCTAGAAAAAACCCAAAAAACCCTAAACTAATAAACCCAAAAACAAACAATAAAACAAACAAACAAAAAAACCAAAAAACCGCAAAAATAAATAAAAACCCCCAAAAAAACCCAAAAAAAAAACAAAATGAAAAACACAAAAAACGCCCCTAAAACACCCAAAAAACCCCTAAAAAAACAAAACAAAAAAACAAACAAAAATAATCCCAAAAAAACCCCAAGAAAACAAAAAACCCCCAAAAAACCCCAAAAAACCCAAAAAAACCACCCCAAAAAACTCCAAATCCCCCCAAAAAACCCCCAAAACCCGAAAAAAAACCAAAAAAACCCCAACAAAAACAAACAAAAAAACACACAAAAAAAACAAGAAAAAACAGAAAAAAACCAAAAAAACAAACAAAAAAACCCAAAAACAAACAAAAAAAAACAAACCAAAAAAACCCCAAAAAACAAAAAAAAACCCAATAAAAAATCCAAAAAAACCCAAAAAACACCAAAAAACCCAGAAAACCAAAAAAACCCAAAACAATAAAAAAAAAAAAAAACAAAAAAAACCCAAACAAACCAAAAAACCCACAAAAACAAAAAACCCCAAAACCCCAAAAAAATACCAAAAACAAACAAAACTAAACCCAACAAAAAACCCCAAAACCCCCCCCAAAAAAAACCACCAAAAAAACCCCCCCAAAAAACAGAAAAAAACAACAAAACCCCCCAAAAACCCCGAAAAAACCCACCAAAACACCCCCCCAAAAAAACAGAAAAAAAAACAAACAAAAAACAAAACAAAAAAAAAAACCCAACAAAAAACCCCAACAAAACCGACAAAATAAAATCAAACAAAAAAAAAAACAACAAACAAAAAAACCCAAAACACCCATCCAAAAAAAACCAAACAAAAAAAACATCAAAAAAAACCAGAAAAAAAAACAAAACCAAAAAAAACAAAAAAAAACCAACAAAAACAAAAACAAAAAAACCGAAAACCCAAAAAAACCCAACAAAAACAAAAACAAAAAAAAACACAAACCCCCCCGAAAAACCTAGAAAAAACCCAAAAAAACCTAAACTAATAAACCCAAAAACAAACAATAAAACAAACAAAAAAACCAAAAAACCCCCAAAATAAAAAAAAACAAACCCCCCAAAAAAATAAAAAAAAACAAAAATAAAAAACAAAAAACGCCCCCAAAAAAACCCAAAAAAACCCCTAAAAAAAACAAACAAAAAAAATCCCAAAAAAAACCCCAAGAAAACAAAAAAACCCCAACAAAACCCCCAAAAAAACCTCAAAAAACAAAAAAAAACCACAAAACCCCCCAAAAACCTCCAAAAAACAAAAAAACCACAAAAAACCCAACAAACAAACAAACAAACAAACAAAAAAACAAAAACCAAAAAAACCCCAACAAAAACAAACAAAAAAACCACAAAAAACCAAGAAAAAACAGAAAAAAAACCCAAACCAAACAAAAAAACCCCCAAAACAAACAAAAAAACAAACCAAAAAAACCCCAAAAAACAAAAAAAAACCCAACAAAAAATCCAAAAAAACCCAAACAAAAAAACCCAAAAACAAAAACAAAAAAACCCTAAAACCCAAAAAAACCCAACAAAAACAAAAAAAACCCCACAAAACCCCCCCAAAAAACCTAGAAAAAAAACCAAAAAAACCTAAACTAATAAACCCAAAAACAAACAATAAAACAAACAAACAAAAAAACCAAAAAACCCCAAAAATAAATAAAAACCCAAAAAAACCCCCCAAAAAACAAAATGAAAAACACAAAAAACGCCCCTAAAACACCCAAAAAACCCCTAAAAAAACAAAACAAAAAAACAAACAAAAATCCCAAAAAAACCCCAAGAAAACAAAAAACCCCCCAAAAACCCCAAAAAACCCAAAAAAAACCACCCCAAAAAACTCCAAATCCCCCCAAAAAACCCCCAAAAACCGAAAAAAAACCAAAAACAAACCCAACAAAAACAAACAAAAAAACACACAAAAAACCAAGAAAAAACAGAAAAAAACCCCAAAAAACTAAACAAAAAACCCGCAAAAACAAACAAAAAAAACAAACAAAAAAACCCCCCAAAACAAAAAAAAACCCAATAAAAAATCCAAAAAAACCCAAAAAACACCAAAAAACCCAGAAAACCAAAAAAACCCAAAACAATACAAAAAAATAAAAAAAAAACAAAAAAACCCCAAACAAACAAAAAAAACCACAAAAACAAAAAACCCCAAAACCCCAAAAAAATACCAAAAACAAACAAAACTAAACCCAACAAAAAAAACCCAAAACCCCCCCAAAAAAACCCACCAACAAAAACCCCCCAAAAAACAGAAAAAAACAACAAAAACCCCAAAAAAACCCGAAAAAACCCACCAAAACACCCCCCCAAAAAAACAGAAAAAAAAAACAAACAAAAAACAAAACAAAAAAAAAACCCCAACAAAAAACCCCAACAAAACCGACAAAATAAAATCAAACAAAAAAAAAAACAACAAACAAAAAAACCCAAAACACCCATCCAAAAAAAACCAAACAAAAAAAACATCAAAAAAAACCAGAAAAAAAAACAAAACCAAAAAAAACAAAAAAAACCCAACAAAAACAAAAACAAAAAAAACGAAAACCCAAAAAAACCCCAACAAAAACAAAAACAAAAAAAAACACAAACCCCCCCGAAAAACCTAGAAAAAACCCAAAAAAACCTAAACTAATAAACCCAAAAACAAACAATAAAACAAACAAAAAAACCAAAAAACCCCCAAAATAAAAAAAAAAAACAAACCAGAAAAACCCCAAAAAACAAAAAAAAACCCAACAAAAAATCCAAAAAAACCCAAACAAAAAAACCCAAAAACAAAAAAACCCTAAAACCCAAAAAAACCCAACAAAAACAAAAAAAAACCCACAAAACCCCCCCAAAAAACCTAGAAAAAACCCAAAAAAACCTAAACTAATAAACCCAAAAACAAACAATAAAACAAACAAACAAAAAAACCAAAAAACCCCAAAAATAAATAAAAACCCCAAAAAAAACCCAAAAAAAAACCAAAATGAAAAACACAAAAAACGCCCCTAAAACACCCAAAAAACCCCTAAAAAAACAAAACAAAAAAACAAACAAAAATAATCCCAAAAAAAACCCAAGAAAACAAAAAACCCCCAAAAAACCCCAAAAAACCCAAAAAAAACACCCCAAAAAACTCCAAATCCCCCCAAAAAACCCCCAAAACCCGAAAAAAAACCAAAAAAACCCCAACAAAAACAAACAAAAAAACACACAAAAAAAACCAAGAAAAAACAGAAAAAAACAAAAAAAAAACAAACAAAAAACCCCCAAAACAAACAAAAAAAAAAAACCAAAAAAACCCCCAAAAAAAAAACCCAATAAAAAATCCAAAAAAACCCAAAAAACACCAAAAAACCCAGAAAACCAAAAAAAACCAAAACAATACAAAAAAATAAAAAAAAAAACAAAAAAAAACCCAAACAAACCAAAAAACCCACAAAAACAAAAAACCCCAAAACCCCAAAAAAATACCAAAAACAAACAAAACTAAACCCAACAAAAAAACCCCAAAACCCCCCCCAAAAAAAAACACCAAAAAAAACCCCCCAAAAAACAGAAAAAAACAACAAAACCCCCAAAAAAACCCGAAAAAACCCACCAAAACACCCCCCCAAAAAAACAGAAAAAAACAAACAAAAAACAAAACAAAACAAAAAAAAACCAACAAAAAAACCCAACAAAACCGACAAAATAAAATCAAACAAAAAAAAAACAACAAACAAAAAAAACCAAAACACCCATCCAAAAAAAACCAAACAAAAAAACCATCAAAAAAAACAGAAAAAAAAAAACAAAACCAAAAAAAACCAAAAAAAACCCCAACAAAAACAAAAACAAAAAAACCGAAAACCCAAAAAAACCCCAACAAAAACAAAAACAAAAAAAACCACAAACCCCCCCGAAAAACCTAGAAAAAACCCAAAAAACCCTAAACTAATAAACCCAAAAACAAACAATAAAACAAACAAAAAAACCAAAAAACCCCCAAAATAAAAAAAAAAACAAACCAAAAAAACCCCAAAAAACAAAAAAAAACCCAACAAAAAATCCAAAAAAACCCAAACAAAAAAACCCAAAAACAAAAAAACCCTAAAACCCAAAAAAACCCAACAAAAACAAAAAAACCCCCACAAAACCCCCCCAAAAAACCTAGAAAAAACCCAAAAAAACCAAAACTAATAAACCCAAAAACAAACAATAAAACAAACAAAAAAACAAAAAAACCCCAAAAATAAATAAAAACCCCAAAAAAAACCCAAAAAAAAACCAAAATGAAAAACACAAAAAACGCCCCTAAAACACCCAAAAAACCCCTAAAAAAACAAAACAAAAAAACAAACAAAAATAATCCCAAAAAAAACCCAAGAAAACAAAAAACCCCCAAAAAACCCCAAAAAACCCAAAAAAACCACCCCAAAAAACTCCAAATCCCCCCAAAAAACCCCCAAAACCCGAAAAAAAACCAAAAAAAACCCAACAAAAACAAACAAAAAAACACACAAAAAAAACAAGAAAAAACAGAAAAAAACAAAAAAAAAACAAACAAAAAACCCCAAAAACAAACAAAAAAAACACAAAAAAAACACCCCAAAAAACAAAAAAAAACCCAATAAAAAATCCAAAAAAACCCAAAAAACCCAGAAAACCAAAAAAAACCAAAACAATACAAAAAATAAAAAAAAAAAAAACAAAAAAAAACCCAAACAAACCAAAAAACCCACAAAAACAAAAAACCCCAAAACCCCAAAAAAATACCAAAAACAAACAAAACTAAACCCAACAAAAAAACCCCAAAACCCCCCCAAAAAAAAAACACCAAAAAAAACCCCCCAAAAAACAAAAAAAAACAACAAAACCCCCAAAAAAACCCGAAAAAACCCACCAAAACACCCCCCCAAAAAAACAGAAAAAAACAAACAAAAAACAAAACAAAAAAAAAAAAACCAACAAAAAAACCCAACAAAACCGACAAAATAAAATCAAACAAAAAAAAAACAACAAACAAAAAAAACCAAAACACCCATCCAAAAAAAACCAAACAAAAAAACCATCAAAAAAAACAGAAAAAAAAAAACAAAACCAAAAAAAACCAAAAAAAACCCAACAAAAACAAAAACAAAAAAACCGAAAACCCAAAAAAACCCCAACAAAAACAAAAACAAAAAAAACCACAAACCCCCCCGAAAAACCTAGAAAAAACCCAAAAAAACCTAAACTAATAAACCCAAAAACAAACAATAAAACAAACAAAAAAACCAAAAAACCCCCAAAATAAAAAAAAAAACAAACCAAAAAAACCCCAAAAAACAAAAAAAAACCCAACAAAAAATCCAAAAAAACCCAAACAAAAAAACCCAAAAACAAAAAAACCCTAAAACCCAAAAAAACCCAACAAAAACAAAAAAACCCCCACAAAACCCCCCCAAAAAACCTAGAAAAAACCCAAAAAAACCTAAACTAATAAACCCAAAAACAAACAATAAAACAAACAAACAAAAAAACCAAAAAACCCCAAAAATAAATAAAAACCCCAAAAAAAACCCAAAAAAAACCCAAAATGAAAAACACAAAAAACGCCCCTAAAACACCCAAAAAACCCCTAAAAAAACAAAACAAAAAAACAAACAAAAATAATCCCAAAAAAAACCCAAGAAAACAAAAAACCCCCAAAAAACCCCAAAAAACCCAAAAAAACCACCCCAAAAAACTCCAAATCCCCCCAAAAAACCCCCAAAACCCGAAAAAAAACCAAAAAAAACCCAACAAAAACAAACAAAAAAACACACAAAAAAACCAAGAAAAAACAGAAAAAAACCCAAAAAAACAAACAAAAAACCCCAAAAACAAACAAAAAAAAAACAAACCAAAAAAACCCCAAAAAACAAAAAAAACCCAATAAAAAATCCAAAAAAACCCAAAAAACACCAAAAAACCCAGAAAACCAAAAAAACCCAAAACAATACAAAAAAATAAAAAAAAAACAAAAAAAACCCAAACAAACCAAAAAACCCACAAAAACAAAAAACCCCAAAACCCCCCAAAAATACCAAAAACAAACAAAACTAAACCCAACAAAAAACCCCAAAACCCCCCCAAAAAAAAACCACCAAAAAAACCCCCCCAAAAAACAGAAAAAAACAACAAAACCCCCCAAAAAAACCGAAAAAAACCACCAAAACACCCCCCCAAAAAAACAGAAAAAAACAAACAAAAAACAAAACAAAACAAAAAAAAACCAACAAAAAAACCCAACAAAACCGACAAAATAAAATCAAACAAAAAAAAAACAACAAACAAAAAAAACCAAAACACCCATCCAAAAAAAACCAAACAAAAAAACCATCAAAAAAAACAGAAAAAAAAAAACAAAACCAAAAAAAACCAAAAAAAACCCCAACAAAAACAAAAACAAAAAAACCGAAAACCCAAAAAAACCCCAACAAAAACAAAAACAAAAAAAACCACAAACCCCCCCGAAAAACCTAGAAAAAACCCAAAAAACCCTAAACTAATAAACCCAAAAACAAACAATAAAACAAACAAAAAAACCAAAAAACCCCCAAAATAAAAAAAAAAACAAACCAAAAAAACCCCAAAAAACAAAAAAAAACCCAACAAAAAATCCAAAAAAACCCAAACAAAAAAACCCAAAAACAAAAAAACCCTAAAACCCAAAAAAACCCAACAAAAACAAAAAAACCCCCACAAAACCCCCCCAAAAAACCTAGAAAAAACCCAAAAAAACCAAAACTAATAAACCCAAAAACAAACAATAAAACAAACAAAAAAACAAAAAAACCCCAAAAATAAATAAAAACCCCAAAAAAAACCCAAAAAAAAACCAAAATGAAAAACACAAAAAACGCCCCTAAAACACCCAAAAAACCCCTAAAAAAACAAAACAAAAAAACAAACAAAAATAATCCCAAAAAAAACCCAAGAAAACAAAAAACCCCCAAAAAACCCCAAAAAACCCAAAAAAACCACCCCAAAAAACTCCAAATCCCCCCAAAAAACCCCCAAAACCCGAAAAAAAACCAAAAAAAACCCAACAAAAACAAACAAAAAAACACACAAAAAAAACAAGAAAAAACAGAAAAAAACAAAAAAAAAACAAACAAAAAACCCCAAAAACAAACAAAAAAAACACAAAAAAAACACCCCAAAAAACAAAAAAAAACCCAATAAAAAATCCAAAAAAACCCAAAAAACCCAGAAAACCAAAAAAAACCAAAACAATACAAAAAATAAAAAAAAAAAAAACAAAAAAAACCCCAAACAAACCAAAAAACCCACAAAAACAAAAAACCCCAAAACCCCAAAAAAATACCAAAAACAAACAAAACTAAACCCAACAAAAAAACCCCAAAACCCCCCCCAAAAAAAAACACCAAAAAAAACCCCCCAAAAAACAAAAAAAAACAACAAAACCCCCAAAAAAACCCGAAAAAACCCACCAAAACACCCCCCCAAAAAAACAGAAAAAAACAAACAAAAAACAAAACAAAAAAAAAAAAACCAACAAAAAAACCCAACAAAACCGACAAAATAAAATCAAACAAAAAAAAAACAACAAACAAAAAAAACCAAAACACCCATCCAAAAAAAACCAAACAAAAAAACCATCAAAAAAAACAGAAAAAAAAAAACAAAACCAAAAAAAACCAAAAAAAACCCAACAAAAACAAAAACAAAAAAACCGAAAACCCAAAAAAACCCCAACAAAAACAAAAACAAAAAAAACCACAAACCCCCCCGAAAAACCTAGAAAAAACCCAAAAAAACCTAAACTAATAAACCCAAAAACAAACAATAAAACAAACAAAAAAACCAAAAAACCCCCAAAATAAAAAAAAAACAAACCAAAAAAACCCCAAAAAACAAAAAAAAACCCAACAAAAAATCCAAAAAAACCCAAACAAAAAAACCCAAAAACAAAAAAACCCTAAAACCCAAAAAAACCCAACAAAAACAAAAAAACCCCCACAAAACCCCCCCAAAAAACCTAGAAAAAACCCAAAAAAACCTAAACTAATAAACCCAAAAACAAACAATAAAACAAACAAACAAAAAAACCAAAAAACCCCAAAAATAAATAAAAACCCCAAAAAAAACCCAAAAAAAACCCAAAATGAAAAACACAAAAAACGCCCCTAAAACACCCAAAAAACCCCTAAAAAAACAAAACAAAAAAACAAACAAAAATAATCCCAAAAAAAACCCAAGAAAACAAAAAACCCCCAAAAAACCCCAAAAAACCCAAAAAAACCACCCCAAAAAACTCCAAATCCCCCCAAAAAACCCCCAAAACCCGAAAAAAAACCAAAAAAAACCCAACAAAAACAAACAAAAAAACACACAAAAAAACCAAGAAAAAACAGAAAAAAACCCAAAAAAACAAACAAAAAACCCCAAAAACAAACAAAAAAAAAACAAACCAAAAAAACCCCAAAAAACAAAAAAAACCCAATAAAAAATCCAAAAAAACCCAAAAAACACCAAAAAACCCAGAAAACCAAAAAAACCCAAAACAATACAAAAAAATAAAAAAAAAACAAAAAAAACCCAAACAAACCAAAAAACCCACAAAAACAAAAAACCCCAAAACCCCCCAAAAATACCAAAAACAAACAAAACTAAACCCAACAAAAAACCCCAAAACCCCCCCAAAAAAAAACCACCAAAAAAACCCCCCCAAAAAACAGAAAAAAACAACAAAACCCCCCAAAAAAACCGAAAAAAACCACCAAAACACCCCCCCAAAAAAACAGAAAAAAACAAACAAAAAACAAAACAAAAAAAAAACCAACAAAAAACCCCAACAAAACCGACAAAATAAAATCAAACAAAAAAAAACCAACAAACAAAAAAAACCAAAACACCCATCCAAAAAAAACCAAACAAAAAAACCATCAAAAAAAACAGAAAAAAAAAAACAAAACCAAAAAAAAACAAAAAAAAACCCAACAAAAACAAAAACAAAAAAACCGAAAACCCAAAAAAACCCCAACAAAAACAAAAACAAAAAAAAAACACAAACCCCCCCGAAAAACCTAGAAAAAACCCAAAAAAACCTAAACTAATAAACCCAAAAACAAACAATAAAACAAACAAAAAAACCAAAAAACCCCCAAAATAAAAAAAAAAAACAAACCAAAAAAACCCCAAAAAACAAAAAAAAACCCAACAAAAAATCCAAAAAAACCCAAACAAAAAAACCCAAAAACAAAAAAACCCTAAAACCCAAAAAACCCAACAAAAACAAAAAAAACCCCACAAAACCCCCCCAAAAAACCTAGAAAAAACCCAAAAAAACCTAAACTAATAAACCCAAAAACAAACAATAAAACAAACAAACAAAAAAACCAAAAAACCCCAAAAATAAATAAAAACCCCAAAAAAAACCCAAAAAAAAACCAAAATGAAAAACACAAAAAACGCCCCTAAAACACCCAAAAAACCCCTAAAAAAACAAAACAAAAAAACAAACAAAAATAATCCCAAAAAAACCCCAAGAAAACAAAAAACCCCCAAAAAACCCCAAAGAACCCAAAAAAAACACCCCAAAAAACTCCAAATCCCCCCAAAAAAACCCCAAAACCCGAAAAAAAACCAAAAAAACCCCAACAAAAACAAACAAAAAAACACACAAAAAAACCAAGAAAAAACAGAAAAAAACAAAAAAAAACAAACAAAAAACCCCAAAAACAAACAAAAAAAAAACCAAAAAAACCCCAAAAAACAAAAAAAAACCCAATAAAAAATCCAAAAAAACCCAAAAAACACCAAAAAACCCAGAAAACCAAAAAAACCCAAAACAATACCAAAAAATAAAAAAAAAACAAAAAAACCCCCAAACAAACCAAAAAACCCACAAAAACAAAAAACCCCAAAACCCCAAAAAAATACCAAAAACAAACAAAACTAAACCCAACAAAAAAACCCCAAAACCCCCCCCAAAAAAAACCACCAAAAAAACCCCCCCCAAAAACAGAAAAAAACAACAAAACCCCCAAAAAAACCCGAAAAAACCCACCAAAACACCCCCCCAAAAAAGCAGAAAAAAACAAACAAAAAACAAAACAAAAAAAAAAACCAACAAAAAACCCCAACAAAACCGACAAAATAAAATCAAACAAAAAAAAAACAACAAACAAAAAAACCAAAACACCCATCCAAAAAAAACCAAACAAAAAAACCATCAAAAAAAACAGAAAAAAAAACCAAAAACAAAAAAAACCAAAAAAAAACCCAACAAAAACAAAAACAAAAAAACCGAAAACCCAAAAAAACCCCAACAAAAACAAAAACAAAAAAAACCACAACCCCCCCCGAAAAACCTAGAAAAAACCCAAAAAACCCTAAACTAATAAACCCAAAAACAAACAATAAAACAAACAAAAAAACCAAAAAACCCCCAAAATAAAAAAAAAACAAACCAAAAAAACCCCAAAAAACAAAAAAAAACCCAACAAAAAATCCAAAAAAACCCAAACAAAAAAACCCAAAAACAAAAAAACCCTAAAACCCAAAAAACCCCAACAAAAACAAAAAAACCCCCACAAAACCCCCCCAAAAAACCTAGAAAAAACCCAAAAAAACCTAAACTAATAAACCCAAAAACAAACAATAAAACAAACAAACAAAAAAACCAAAAAACCGCAAAAATAAATAAAAACCCTAAAAAAACCCAAAAAAAAACCAAAATGAAAAACACAAAAAACGCCCCTAAAACACCCAAAAAACCCCTAAAAAAACAAAACAAAAAAACAAACAAAAATAATCCCAAAAAAACCCCAAGAAAACAAAAAACCCCAAAAAACCCCAAAAAACCCAAAAAAAACACCCCAAAAAACTCCAAATCCCCCCAAAAAACCCCCAAAACCCGAAAAAAACCCAAAAAAACCCCAACAAAAACAAACAAAAAAACACACAAAAAAACCAAGAAAAAACAGAAAAAAACCCAAAAAAACAAACAAAAAACCCCAAAAACAAACAAAAAAAAAACAAACCAAAAAAACCCCAAAAAACAAAAAAAACCCAATAAAAAATCCAAAAAAACCCAAAAAACACCAAAAAACCCAGAAAACCAAAAAAACCCAAAACAATACAAAAAAATAAAAAAAAAACAAAAAAAACCCAAACAAACCAAAAAACCCACAAAAACAAAAAACCCCAAAACCCCCCAAAAATACCAAAAACAAACAAAACTAAACCCAACAAAAAACCCCAAAACCCCCCCAAAAAAAACCACCAAAAAAACCCCCCCAAAAAACAGAAAAAAACAACAAAACCCCCCAAAAAAACCGAAAAAAACCACCAAAACACCCCCCCAAAAAAACAGAAAAAAACAAACAAAAAACAAAACAAAAAAAAAAAACAACAAAAAACCCCAACAAAACCGACAAAATAAAATCAAACAAAAAAAAAACAACAAACAAAAAAAACCAAAACACCCATCCAAAAAAAACCAAACAAAAAAACCATCAAAAAAAAACAGAAAAAAAAAACAAAACCAAAAAAAAACCAAAAAAAAACCCAACAAAAACAAAAACAAAAAAACCGAAAACCCAAAAAAACCCCAACAAAAACAAAAACAAAAAAAACCACAAACCCCCCCGAAAAACCTAGAAAAAACCCAAAAAACCCTAAACTAATAAACCCAAAAACAAACAATAAAACAAACAAAAAAACCAAAAAACCCCCAAAATAAAAAAAAAAACAAACCAAAAAAACCCCAAAAAACAAAAAAAAACCCAACAAAAAATCCAAAAAAACCCAAACAAAAAAACCCAAAAACAAAAAAACCCTAAAACCCAAAAAAAACCAACAAAAACAAAAAAACCCCCACAAAACCCCCCCAAAAAACCTAGAAAAAACCCAAAAAAACCTAAACTAATAAACCCAAAAACAAACAATAAAACAAACAAACAAAAAAACCAAAAAACCGCAAAAATAAATAAAAACCCCAAAAAAAACCAAAAAAAAAACCAAAATGAAAAACACAAAAAACGCCCCTAAAACACCCAAAAAACCCCTAAAAAAACAAAACAAAAAAACAAACAAAAATAATCCCAAAAAAAAACCAAGAAAACAAAAAACCCCCAAAAAACCCCAAAAAACCCAAAAAAACACCCCAAAAAACTCCAAATCCCCCCAAAAAACCCCCAAAACCCGAAAAAAAACCAAAAAAACCCCAACAAAAACAAACAAAAAAACACACAAAAAAACCAAGAAAAAACAGAAAAAAAAACAAAAAAAACAAACATAAAACCCCAAAAACAAACAAAAAAAAACAAACCAAAAAAACCCCAAAAAACAAAAAAAAACCCAATAAAAAATCCAAAAAAACCCAAAAAACACCAAAAAACCCAGAAAACCAAAAAAACCCAAAACAATACAAAAAAATAAAAAAAAACCAAAAAAAACCCAAACAAACCAAAAAAACCACAAAAACAAAAAACCCCAAAACCCCCAAAAAATACCAAAAACAAACAAAACTAAACCCAACAAAAAAACCCCAAAACCCCCCAAAAAAAAAACACCAAAAAAACCCCCCCAAAAAACAGAAAAAAACAAACAAAAAACAAAACAAAAAAAAAACCAACAAAAAACCCCAACAAAACCGACAAAATAAAATCAAACAAAAAAAAAACAACAAACAAAAAAAACCAAAACACCCATCCAAAAAAAACCAAACAAAAAAACCATCAAAAAAACCAGAAAAAAAAAAACAAAACCAAAAAAAAACAAAAAAAAACCCAACAAAAACAAAAACAAAAAAACCGAAAACCCAAAAAAAAACCAACAAAAACAAAAACAAAAAAAAAACACAAACCCCCCCGAAAAACCTAGAAAAAACCCAAAAAAACCTAAACTAATAAACCCAAAAACAAACAATAAAACAAACAAAAAAAACAAAAAACCCCCAAAATAAAAAAAAACAAACCCCCCAAAAAAATAAAAAAAAACAAAAATAAAAAACAAAAAACGCCCCCAAAAAAACCCAAAAAAAACCCTAAAAAAAACAAACAAAAAAAATCCCAAAAAAAAACCCAAGAAAACAAAAAAACCCCAACAAAACCCCCAAAAAAACCTCAAAAAACAAAAAAACCACAAAAAACCCAAAAAACAAACAAACAAACAAACAAACAAAAAAACAAAAAACAAAAAAAACCCAACAAAAACAAACAAAAAACCCACAAAAAACCAAGAAAAAACAGAAAAAAAACCCAAACCAAACAAAAAAACCCCCAAAACAAACAAAAAAGCAAACAAAAAAAAACCCCAAAAAACAAAAAAAAACCCAACAAAAAATCCAAAAAAACCCAAACAAAAAAACCCAAAAACAAAAACAAAAAAACCCTAAAACCCAAAAAAACCCAACAAAAACAAAAAAAACCCCACAAAACCCCCCCAAAAAACCTAGAAAAAAAACCAAAAAAACCTAAACTAATAAACCCAAAAACAAACAATAAAACAAACAAACAAAAAAACCAAAAAACCCCAAAAATAAATAAAAACCCAAAAAACCCCCTCCAAAAAACAAAATGAAAAACACAAAAAACGCCCCTAAAACACCCAAAAAACCCCTAAAAAACAAAACAAAAAAACAAACAAAAATAATCCCAAAAAAACCCCAAGAAAACAAAAAACCCCCAAAAAACCCCAAAAAACCCAAAAAAAACCACCCCAAAAAACTCCAAATCCCCCCCAAAAACCCCCAAAAACCGAAAAAAAACCAAAAACAAACCCAACAAAAACAAACAAAAAAACACACAAAAAACCAAGAAAAAACAGAAAAAACCCCAAAAAAACCAAACAAAAAACCCCCAAAAAGAAACAAAAAAAAACAAACAAAAAAAACCCCCAAAACAAAAAAAAACCCAATAAAAAATCCAAAAAAACCCAAAAAACACCAAAAAACCCAGAAAACCAAAAAAACCCAAAACAATACAAAAAAATAAAAAAAACCAAAAAAACCCCAAACAAACAAAAAAAACCACAAAAACAAAAAACCCCAAAACCCCAAAAAAATACCAAAAACAAACAAAACTAAACCCAACAAAAAAACCCCAAAACCCCCCAAAAAAAACCACCAACAAAACCCCCCCAAAAAACAGAAAAAAACAACAAAACCCCCAAAAAAACCCGAAAAAACCCACCAAAACACCCCCCCAAAAAAACAGAAAAAAAAACAAACAAAAAACAAAACAAAAAAAAAAAACCAACAAAAAACCCCAACAAAACCGACAAAATAAAATCAAACAAAAAAAAAACAACAAACAGAAAAACCCAAAACACCCATCCAAAAAAAACCAAACAAAAAAACCATCAAAAAAAACCAGAAAAAAAAACAAAACCAAAAAAAACAAAAAAAAACCAACAAAAACAAAAACAAAAAAACCGAAAACCCAAAAAAACCCCAACAAAAACAAAAACAAAAAAAAACACAAAACCCCCCGAAAAACCTAGAAAAAACCCAAAAAAACCTAAACTAATAAACCCAAAACCAAACAATAAAACAAACAAAAAAAACAAAAAACCCCCAAAATAAAAAGAAACAAACCCCCCCCAAAAAATAAAAAAAACCCCAAAAATCGCCCCCAAAAAAAACCAAAAAACCCCTAAAAAAAACAAACAAAAAAAATCCCAAAAAAAACCCCAAGAAAACAAAAAAACCCCAACAAAACCCCCAAAAAAACCTCAAAAAACAAAAAAAAACCACAAAACCCCCCAAAACCCTCCAAAAACCAAAAAAACCCACAAAAAACCCAAAAAACAAACAAACAAACAAACAAAAAAAAAAAAAACCAAAAAAAACCCCTACAAAAACAAACAAAAAACCCACAAAAAACCAAGAAAAAACAGAAAAAAAAAAAAAACCAAACAAAAAAACCCCCAAAACAAACAAAAAACCAAACCAAAAAAACCCCAAAAAACAAAAAAAACCAACAAAAAATCCAAAAAAACCCAAACAAAAAAACCCAAAACCAAAAAAAAATCCTAAAACCCAAAAAAACCCAACAAAAACAAAAAAAACCCCACAAAACCCCCCCAAAAAACCTAGAAAAAACCCCAAAAAACCTAAACTAATAAACCCAAAAACAAACAATAAAACAAACAAAAAAAACAAAAAACCCAAAAATAAATAAAAAACACCAAAAAAACCCAAAAAAACCCAAAATGAAAAACACAAAAAACGCCCCTAAAACACCCAAAAAACCCCTAAAAAAACAAAACAAAAAAACAAACAAAAATAATCCCAAAAAAACCCCAAGAAAACAAAAAACCCCCAAAAAACCCCAAAAAACCCAAAAAAACACCCCAAAAAACTCCAAATCCCCCCAAAAAACCCCCAAAACCCGAAAAAAAACCAAAAACAAACCCAACAAAAACAAACAAAAAAACACACAAAAACCCAAGAAAAAACAGAAAAAAACCCAAAAAAACCAAACAAAAAACCCCAAAAACAAACAAAAAAAAACAAACCAAAAAAAACCCAAAAAACAAAAAAAAACCCAATAAAAAATCCAAAAAAACCCAAAAAACACCAAAAAACCCAGAAAACCAAAAAAACCCAAAACAATAGAAAAAAATAAAAAAACCAAAAAAACCCCAAACAAACCAAAAAAACCACAAAAACAAAAAACCCCAAAATCCCAAAAAAATACCAAAAACAAACAAAACTAAACCCAACAAAAAAACCCCAAAACCCCCCCAAAAAAAAACCACCAAAAAAAAACCCCCAAAAAACAGAAAAAAACAACAAAAACCCCAAAAAAACCCGAAAAAACCCACCAAAACACCCCCCCAAAAAAACAGAAAAAAACAAACAAAAAACAAAACAAAAAAAAAACCCCAACAAAAAACCCCAACAAAACCGACAAAATAAAATCAAACAAAAAAAAAAAAACAAACAAAAAAAACCAAAACACCCATCCAAAAAAAACCAAACAAAAAAAACATCAAAAAAAACCAGAAAAAAAAACAAAACCAAAAAAAACAAAAAAAAACCAACAAAAACAAAAACAAAAAAACCGAAAACCCAAAAAAACCCAACAAAAACAAAAACAAAAAAAAACACAAACCCCCCCGAAAAACCTAGAAAAAACCCAAAAAAACCTAAACTAATAAACCCAAAAACAAACAATAAAACAAACAAAAAAACCAAAAAACCCCCAAAATAAAAAAAAACAAACCCCCCAAAAAAATAAAAAAAAACAAAAATAAAAAACAAAAAACGCCCCCAAAAAAACCCAAAAAAACCCCTAAAAAAAAAACAAACAAAAAAAATCCCAAAAAAACCCCCAAGAAAACAAAAAAACCCCAACAAAACCCCCAAAAAAACCTCAAAAAACAAAAAAAAACCACAAAACCCCCCAAAAACCTCCAAAAAACAAAAAAACCACAAAAAACCCAACAAACAAACAAACAAACAAACAAACAAAAAAACAAAAACCAAAAAACCCCAACAAAAACAAACAAAAAAACCACAAAAAACCAAGAAAAAACAGAAAAAAACCCCAAACCAAACAAAAAAACCCCCAAAACAAACAAAAAAACAAACCAAAAAAACCCCAAAAAACAAAAAAAAACCCAACAAAAAATCAAAAAAAACCCAAACAAAAAAACCCAAAAACAAAAACAAAAAAACCCTAAAACCCAAAAAAACCCAACAAAAACAAAAAAAACCCCACAAAACCCCCCCAAAAAACCTAGAAAAAAACCCAAAAAAACCTAAACTAATAAACCCAAAAACAAACAATAAAACAAACAAACAAAAAAACCAAAAAACCCCAAAAATAAATAAAAACCCAAAAAAACCCCCCAAAAAACAAAATGAAAAACACAAAAAACGCCCCTAAAACACCCAAAAAACCCCTAAAAAAACAAAACAAAAAAACAAACAAAAATCCCAAAAAAACCCCAAGAAAACAAAAAACCCCCCAAAAACCCCAAAAAACCCAAAAAAAACCACCCCAAAAAACTCCAAATCCCCCCAAAAAACCCCCAAAAACCGAAAAAAAACCAAAAACAAACCCAACAAAAACAAACAAAAAAACACACAAAAAACCAAGAAAAAACAGAAAAAAACCCCAAAAAACTAAACAAAAAACCCGCAAAAACAAACAAAAAAAACAAACAAAAAAACCCCCCAAAACAAAAAAAAACCCAATAAAAAATCCAAAAAAACCCAAAAAACACCAAAAAACCCAGAAAACCAAAAAAACCCAAAACAATACAAAAAAATAAAAAAAAACAAAAAAACCCCAAACAAACAAAAAAAACCACAAAAACAAAAAACCCCAAAACCCCAAAAAAATACCAAAAACAAACAAAACTAAACCCAACAAAAAAAACCCAAAACCCCCCCAAAAAAACCCACCAACAAAAACCCCCCAAAAAACAGAAAAAAACAACAAAAACCCCAAAAAAACCCGAAAAAACCCACCAAAACACCCCCCCAAAAAAACAGAAAAAAAACCAAACAAAAAACAAAACAAAAAAAAAACCCCAACAAAAAACCCCAACAAAACCGACAAAATAAAATCAAACAAAAAAAAAAACAACAAACAAAAAAACCCAAAACACCCATCCAAAAAAAACCAAACAAAAAAAACATCAAAAAAAACCAGAAAAAAAAACAAAACCAAAAAAAACAAAAAAAACCCAACAAAAACAAAAACAAAAAAACCGAAAACCCAAAAAAACCCCAACAAAAACAAAAACAAAAAAAAACACAAACCCCCCCGAAAAACCTAGAAAAAACCCAAAAAAACCTAAACTAATAAACCCAAAAACAAACAATAAAACAAACAAAAAAACCAAAAAACCCCCAAAATAAAAAAAAAAAACAAACCAGAAAAACCCCAAAAAACAAAAAAAAACCCAACAAAAAATCCAAAAAAACCCAAACAAAAAAACCCAAAAACAAAAAAACCCTAAAACCCAAAAAAACCCAACAAAAACAAAAAAAAACCCACAAAACCCCCCCAAAAAACCTAGAAAAAACCCAAAAAAACCTAAACTAATAAACCCAAAAACAAACAATAAAACAAACAAACAAAAAAAACAAAAAACCCCAAAAATAAATAAAAACCCCAAAAAAAACCCAAAAAAAAACCAAAATGAAAAACACAAAAAACGCCCCTAAAACACCCAAAAAACCCCTAAAAAAACAAAACAAAAAAACAAACAAAAATAATCCCAAAAAAAACCCAAGAAAACAAAAAACCCCCAAAAAACCCCAAAAAACCCAAAAAAAACACCCCAAAAAACTCCAAATCCCCCCAAAAAACCCCCAAAACCCGAAAAAAAACCAAAAAAACCCAACAAAAACAAACAAAAAAACACACAAAAAAACCAAGAAAAAACAGAAAAAAACAAAAAAAAAACAAACAAAAAACCCCAAAAACAAACAAAAAAAACACAAAAAAAACACCCCAAAAAACAAAAAAAACCCCAATAAAAAATCCAAAAAAACCCAAAAAACCCAGAAAACCAAAAAAAACCAAAACAATACAAAAAATAAAAAAAAAAAAACAAAAAAAAACCCAAACAAACCAAAAAACCCACAAAAACAAAAAACCCCAAAACCCCAAAAAAATACCAAAAACAAACAAAACTAAACCCAACAAAAAAACCCCAAAACCCCCCCAAAAAAAAAACACCAAAAAAACCCCCCCAAAAAACAAAAAAAAAACAACAAAACCCCCAAAAAAACCCGAAAAAACCCACCAAAACACCCCCCCAAAAAAACAGAAAAAAACAAACAAAAAACAAAACAAAAAAAAAAAAACCAACAAAAAAACCCAACAAAACCGACAAAATAAAATCAAACAAAAAAAAAACAACAAACAAAAAAAACCAAAACACCCATCCAAAAAAAACCAAACAAAAAAACCATCAAAAAAAACAGAAAAAAAAAAACAAAACCAAAAAAAACAAAAAAAACCCAACAAAAACAAAAACAAAAAAAACGAAAACCCAAAAAAACCCCAACAAAAACAAAAACAAAAAAAAACACAAACCCCCCCGAAAAACCTAGAAAAAACCCAAAAAAACCTAAACTAATAAACCCAAAAACAAACAATAAAACAAACAAAAAAACCAAAAAACCCCCAAAATAAAAAAAAAAAACAAACCAGAAAAACCCCAAAAAACAAAAAAAAACCCAACAAAAAATCCAAAAAAACCCAAACAAAAAAACCCAAAAACAAAAAAACCCTAAAACCCAAAAAAACCCAACAAAAACAAAAAAAAACCCACAAAACCCCCCCAAAAAACCTAGAAAAAACCCAAAAAAACCTAAACTAATAAACCCAAAAACAAACAATAAAACAAACAAACAAAAAAACCAAAAAACCCCAAAAATAAATAAAAACCCCAAAAAAACCCCAAAAAAAACCCAAAATGAAAAACACAAAAAACGCCCCTAAAACACCCAAAAAACCCCTAAAAAAACAAAACAAAAAAACAAACAAAAATAATCCCAAAAAAACCCCAAGAAAACAAAAAACCCCCAAAAAACCCCAAAAAACCCAAAAAAAACACCCCAAAAAACTCCAAATCCCCCCAAAAAACCCCCAAAACCCGAAAAAAAACCAAAAAAACCCCAACAAAAACAAACAAAAAAACACACAAAAAAACCAAGAAAAAACAGAAAAAAACAAAAAAAAAACAAACAAAAAACCCCCAAAACAAACAAAAAAAAAAAACCAAAAAAACCCCCCAAAAAAAAACCCAATAAAAAATCCAAAAAAACCCAAAAAACACCAAAAAACCCAGAAAACCAAAAAAAACCAAAACAATACAAAAAAATAAAAAAAAAAACAAAAAAAAACCCAAACAAACCAAAAAACCCACAAAAACAAAAAACCCCAAAACCCCAAAAAAATACCAAAAACAAACAAAACTAAACCCAACAAAAAAACCCCAAAACCCCCCCCAAAAAAAAACACCAAAAAAACCCCCCCAAAAAACAGAAAAAAACAACAAAACCCCCAAAAAAACCCGAAAAAACCCACCAAAACACCCCCCCAAAAAAACAGAAAAAAACAAACAAAAAACAAAACAAAACAAAAAAAAACCAACAAAAAAACCCAACAAAACCGACAAAATAAAATCAAACAAAAAAAAAACAACAAACAAAAAAAACCAAAACACCCATCCAAAAAAAACCAAACAAAAAAACCATCAAAAAAACCAGAAAAAAAAAAACAAAACCAAAAAAAACCAAAAAAAACCCCAACAAAAACAAAAACAAAAAAAACGAAAACCCAAAAAAACCCCAACAAAAACAAAAACAAAAAAAACCACAAACCCCCCCGAAAAACCTAGAAAAAACCCAAAAAACCCTAAACTAATAAACCCAAAAACAAACAATAAAACAAACAAAAAAACCAAAAAACCCCCAAAATAAAAAAAAAAACAAACCAAAAAAACCCCAAAAAACAAAAAAAAACCCAACAAAAAATCCAAAAAAACCCAAACAAAAAAACCCAAAAACAAAAAAACCCTAAAACCCAAAAAAACCCAACAAAAACAAAAAAAACCCCACAAAACCCCCCCAAAAAACCTAGAAAAAACCCAAAAAAACCTAAACTAATAAACCCAAAAACAAACAATAAAACAAACAAAAAAACAAAAAAACCCCAAAAATAAATAAAAACCCCAAAAAAAACCCAAAAAAAAACCAAAATGAAAAACACAAAAAACGCCCCTAAAACACCCAAAAAACCCCTAAAAAAACAAAACAAAAAAACAAACAAAAATAATCCCAAAAAAAACCCAAGAAAACAAAAAACCCCCAAAAAACCCCAAAAAACCCAAAAAAACCACCCCAAAAAACTCCAAATCCCCCCAAAAAACCCCCAAAACCCGAAAAAAAACCAAAAAAACCCCAACAAAAACAAACAAAAAAACACACAAAAAAACCAAGAAAAAACAGAAAAAAACAAAAAAAAACAAACAAAAAACCCCAAAAACAAACAAAAAAAACACAAAAAAAACACCCCAAAAAACAAAAAAAAACCCAATAAAAAATCCAAAAAAACCCAAAAAACCCAGAAAACCAAAAAAACCCAAAACAATACAAAAAATAAAAAAAAAAAAACAAAAAAAAACCCAAACAAACCAAAAAACCCACAAAAACAAAAAACCCCAAAACCCCAAAAAAATACCAAAAACAAACAAAACTAAACCCAACAAAAAAACCCCAAAACCCCCCCAAAAAAAAAACACCAAAAAAAACCCCCCAAAAAACAAAAAAAAACAACAAAACCCCCAAAAAAACCCGAAAAAACCCACCAAAACACCCCCCCAAAAAAACAGAAAAAAACAAACAAAAAACAAAACAAAAAAAAAAAAACCAACAAAAAAACCCAACAAAACCGACAAAATAAAATCAAACAAAAAAAAAACAACAAACAAAAAAAACCAAAACACCCATCCAAAAAAAACCAAACAAAAAAACCATCAAAAAAAACAGAAAAAAAAAAACAAAACCAAAAAAAAACAAAAAAAACCCAACAAAAACAAAAACAAAAAAACCGAAAACCCAAAAAAACCCCAACAAAAACAAAAACAAAAAAAACCACAAACCCCCCCGAAAAACCTAGAAAAAACCCAAAAAAACCTAAACTAATAAACCCAAAAACAAACAATAAAACAAACAAAAAAACCAAAAAACCCCCAAAATAAAAAAAAAAACAAACCAAAAAAACCCCAAAAAACAAAAAAAAACCCAACAAAAAATCCAAAAAAACCCAAACAAAAAAACCCAAAAACAAAAAAACCCTAAAACCCAAAAAAACCCAACAAAAACAAAAAAACCCCCACAAAACCCCCCCAAAAAACCTAGAAAAAACCCAAAAAAACCTAAACTAATAAACCCAAAAACAAACAATAAAACAAACAAACAAAAAAACCAAAAAACCCCAAAAATAAATAAAAACCCCAAAAAAAACCCAAAAAAAACCCAAAATGAAAAACACAAAAAACGCCCCTAAAACACCCAAAAAACCCCTAAAAAAACAAAACAAAAAAACAAACAAAAATAATCCCAAAAAAAACCCAAGAAAACAAAAAACCCCCAAAAAACCCCAAAAAACCCAAAAAAACCACCCCAAAAAACTCCAAATCCCCCCAAAAAACCCCCAAAACCCGAAAAAAAACCAAAAAAAACCCAACAAAAACAAACAAAAAAACACACAAAAAAACCAAGAAAAAACAGAAAAAAACCAAAAAAAAACAAACAAAAAACCCCAAAAACAAACAAAAAAAAAACAAAAAAAAAACCCCAAAAAACAAAAAAAAACCCAATAAAAAATCCAAAAAAACCCAAAAAACACCAAAAAACCCAGAAAACCAAAAAAACCCAAAACAATACAAAAAAATAAAAAAAACCAAAAAAAACCCAAACAAACCAAAAAAACCACAAAAACAAAAAACCCCAAAACCCCCAAAAAATACCAAAAACAAACAAAACTAAACCCAACAAAAAAACCCCAAAACCCCCCCAAAAAAAACCACCAAAAAAAAACCCCCAAAAAACAGAAAAAAACAACAAAACCCCCAAAAAAACCCGAAAAAACCCACCAAAACACCCCCCCCAAAAAAACAGAAAAAAACAAACAAAAAACAAAACAAAAAAAAAACCAACAAAAAACCCCAACAAAACCGACAAAATAAAATCAAACAAAAAAAAACCAACAAACAAAAAAAACCAAAACACCCATCCAAAAAAAACCAAACAAAAAAACCATCAAAAAAAACAGAAAAAAAAAAACAAAACCAAAAAAAAACAAAAAAAAACCCAACAAAAACAAAAACAAAAAAACCGAAAACCCAAAAAAACCCCAACAAAAACAAAAACAAAAAAAAAACACAAACCCCCCCGAAAAACCTAGAAAAAACCCAAAAAAACCTAAACTAATAAACCCAAAAACAAACAATAAAACAAACAAAAAAACCAAAAAACCCCCAAAATAAAAAAAAAAAACAAACCAAAAAAACCCCAAAAAACAAAAAAAAACCCAACAAAAAATCCAAAAAAACCCAAACAAAAAAACCCAAAAACAAAAAAACCCTAAAACCCAAAAAACCCAACAAAAACAAAAAAAACCCCACAAAACCCCCCCAAAAAACCTAGAAAAAACCCAAAAAAACCTAAACTAATAAACCCAAAAACAAACAATAAAACAAACAAACAAAAAAACCAAAAAACCCCAAAAATAAATAAAAACCCCAAAAAAAACCCAAAAAAAAACCAAAATGAAAAACACAAAAAACGCCCCTAAAACACCCAAAAAACCCCTAAAAAAACAAAACAAAAAAACAAACAAAAATAATCCCAAAAAAACCCCAAGAAAACAAAAAACCCCCAAAAAACCCCAAAGAACCCAAAAAAAACACCCCAAAAAACTCCAAATCCCCCCAAAAAAACCCCAAAACCCGAAAAAAAACCAAAAAAACCCCAACAAAAACAAACAAAAAAACACACAAAAAAACCAAGAAAAAACAGAAAAAAACAAAAAAAAACAAACAAAAAACCCCAAAAACAAACAAAAAAAAAACCAAAAAAACCCCAAAAAACAAAAAAAAACCCAATAAAAAATCCAAAAAAACCCAAAAAACACCAAAAAACCCAGAAAACCAAAAAAACCCAAAACAATACCAAAAAATAAAAAAAAAACAAAAAAACCCCCAAACAAACCAAAAAACCCACAAAAACAAAAAACCCCAAAACCCCAAAAAAATACCAAAAACAAACAAAACTAAACCCAACAAAAAAACCCCAAAACCCCCCCCAAAAAAAACCACCAAAAAAACCCCCCCCAAAAACAGAAAAAAACAACAAAACCCCCAAAAAAACCCGAAAAAACCCACCAAAACACCCCCCCAAAAAAGCAGAAAAAAACAAACAAAAAACAAAACAAAAAAAAAAACCAACAAAAAACCCCAACAAAACCGACAAAATAAAATCAAACAAAAAAAAAACAACAAACAAAAAAAACCAAAACACCCATCCAAAAAAAACCAAACAAAAAAACCATCAAAAAAAACAGAAAAAAAAACCAAAAACAAAAAAAACCAAAAAAAAACCCAACAAAAACAAAAACAAAAAAACCGAAAACCCAAAAAAACCCCAACAAAAACAAAAACAAAAAAAACCACAAACCCCCCCGAAAAACCTAGAAAAAACCCAAAAAACCCTAAACTAATAAACCCAAAAACAAACAATAAAACAAACAAAAAAACCAAAAAACCCCCAAAATAAAAAAAAAACAAACCAAAAAAACCCCAAAAAACAAAAAAAAACCCAACAAAAAATCCAAAAAAACCCAAACAAAAAAACCCAAAAACAAAAAAACCCTAAAACCCAAAAAACCCCAACAAAAACAAAAAAACCCCCACAAAACCCCCCCAAAAAACCTAGAAAAAACCCAAAAAAACCTAAACTAATAAACCCAAAAACAAACAATAAAACAAACAAACAAAAAAAACAAAAAACCGCAAAAATAAATAAAAACCCTAAAAAAACCCAAAAAAAAACCAAAATGAAAAACACAAAAAACGCCCCTAAAACACCCAAAAAACCCCTAAAAAAACAAAACAAAAAAACAAACAAAAATAATCCCAAAAAAACCCCAAGAAAACAAAAAACCCCCAAAAAACCCCAAAAAAACCAAAAAAAACACCCCAAAAAACTCCAAATCCCCCCAAAAAACCCCCAAAACCCGAAAAAAACCCAAAAAAACCCCAACAAAAACAAACAAAAAAACACACAAAAAAACCAAGAAAAAACAGAAAAAAACCCAAAAAAACAAACAAAAAACCCCAAAAACAAACAAAAAAAAAACAAACCAAAAAAACCCCAAAAAACAAAAAAAACCCAATAAAAAATCCAAAAAAACCCAAAAAACACCAAAAAACCCAGAAAACCAAAAAAACCCAAAACAATACAAAAAAATAAAAAAAAAACAAAAAAAACCCAAACAAACCAAAAAACCCACAAAAACAAAAAACCCCAAAACCCCCAAAAAATACCAAAAACAAACAAAACTAAACCCAACAAAAAACCCCAAAACCCCCCCAAAAAAAAACCACCAAAAAAACCCCCCCAAAAAACAGAAAAAAACAACAAAACCCCCCAAAAAAACCGAAAAAAACCACCAAAACACCCCCCCAAAAAAACAGAAAAAAACAAACAAAAAACAAAACAAAAAAAAAAACCAACAAAAAACCCCAACAAAACCGACAAAATAAAATCAAACAAAAAAAAAACAACAAACAAAAAAAACCAAAACACCCATCCAAAAAAAACCAAACAAAAAAACCATCAAAAAAAAACAGAAAAAAAAAACAAAACCAAAAAAAAAACAAAAAAAAACCCAACAAAAACAAAAACAAAAAAACCGAAAACCCAAAAAAACCCCAACAAAAACAAAAACAAAAAAAACCACAAACCCCCCCGAAAAACCTAGAAAAAACCCAAAAAACCCTAAACTAATAAACCCAAAAACAAACAATAAAACAAACAAAAAAACCAAAAAACCCCCAAAATAAAAAAAAAAACAAACCAAAAAAAACCCAAAAAACAAAAAAAAACCCAACAAAAAATCCAAAAAAACCCAAACAAAAAAACCCAAAAACAAAAAAACCCTAAAACCCAAAAAAACCCAACAAAAACAAAAAAACCCCCACAAAACCCCCCCAAAAAACCTAGAAAAAACCCAAAAAAACCTAAACTAATAAACCCAAAAACAAACAATAAAACAAACAAACAAAAAAACCAAAAAACCGCAAAAATAAATAAAAACCCCAAAAAAAACCAAAAAAAAAACCAAAATGAAAAACACAAAAAACGCCCCTAAAACACCCAAAAAACCCCTAAAAAAACAAAACAAAAAAACAAACAAAAATAATCCCAAAAAAACCCCAAGAAAACAAAAAACCCCCAAAAAACCCCAAAAAACCCAAAAAACCACCCCAAAAAACTCCAAATCCCCCCAAAAAACCCCCAAAACCCGAAAAAAAACCAAAAAAACCCCAACAAAAACAAACAAAAAAACACACAAAAAAACCAAGAAAAAACAGAAAAAACCCCAAAAAAACCAAACAAAAAACCCCCAAAAAGAAACAAAAAAAAACAAACAAAAAAAACCCCCAAAACAAAAAAAAACCCAATAAAAAATCCAAAAAAACCCAAAAAACACCAAAAAACCCAGAAAACCAAAAAAACCCAAAACAATACAAAAAAATAAAAAAAACCAAAAAAACCCCAAACAAACAAAAAAAACCACAAAAACAAAAAACCCCAAAACCCCAAAAAAATACCAAAAACAAACAAAACTAAACCCAACAAAAAAACCCCAAAACCCCCCGAAAAAAAACCACCAACAAAAACCCCCCAAAAAACAGAAAAAAACAACAAAACCCCCAAAAAAACCCGAAAAAACCCACCAAAACACCCCCCCAAAAAAACAGAAAAAAAAACAAACAAAAAACAAAACAAAAAAAAAAAACCGACAAAAAACCCCAACAAAACCGACAAAATAAAATCAAACAAAAAAAAAACAACAAACAGAAAAACCCAAAACACCCATCCAAAAAAAACCAAACAAAAAAACCATCAAAAAAAACCAGAAAAAAAAACAAAACCAAAAAAAACAAAAAAAAACCAACAAAAACAAAAACAAAAAAACCGAAAACCCAAAAAAACCCCAACAAAAACAAAAACAAAAAAAAACACAAAACCCCCCGAAAAACCTAGAAAAAACCCAAAAAAACCTAAACTAATAAACCCAAAACCAAACAATAAAACAAACAAAAAAAACAAAAAACCCCCAAAATAAAAAGAAACAAACCCCCCCCAAAAAATAAAAAAAACCCCAAAAATCGCCCCCCAAAAAAACCAAAAAACCCCTAAAAAAAACAAACAAAAAAAATCCCAAAAAAAACCCCAAGAAAACAAAAAAACCCCAACAAAACCCCCAAAAAAACCTCAAAAAACAAAAAAAAACCACAAAACCCCCCAAAACCCTCCAAAAACCAAAAAAACCCACAAAAAACCCAAAAAACAAACAAACAAACAAACAAAAAAAAAAAAAACCAAAAAAAACCCCTACAAAAACAAACAAAAAACCCACAAAAAACCAAGAAAAAACAGAAAAAAAAAAAAAACCAAACAAAAAAACCCCCAAAACAAACAAAAAACCAAACCAAAAAAACCCCAAAAAACAAAAAAAACCAACAAAAAATCCAAAAAAACCCAAACAAAAAAACCCAAAACCAAAAAAAAATCCTAAAACCCAAAAAAACCCAACAAAAACAAAAAAAACCCCACAAAACCCCCCCAAAAAACCTAGAAAAAACCCCAAAAAACCTAAACTAATAAACCCAAAAACAAACAATAAAACAAACAAAAAAAACAAAAAACCCAAAAATAAATAAAAAACACCAAAAAAACCCAAAAAAACCCAAAATGAAAAACACAAAAAACGCCCCTAAAACACCCAAAAAACCCCTAAAAAAACAAAACAAAAAAACAAACAAAAATAATCCCAAAAAAACCCCAAGAAAACAAAAAACCCCCAAAAAACCCCAAAAAACCCAAAAAAACACCCCAAAAAACTCCAAATCCCCCCAAAAAACCCCCAAAACCCGAAAAAAAACCAAAAACAAACCCAACAAAAACAAACAAAAAAACACACAAAAACCCAAGAAAAAACAGAAAAAAATCCAAAAAAACCAAACAAAAAACCCCAAAAACAAACAAAAAAAAACAAACCAAAAAAAACCCAAAAAACAAAAAAAAACCCAATAAAAAATCCAAAAAAACCCAAAAAACACCAAAAAACCCAGAAAACCAAAAAAACCCAAAACAATAGAAAAAAATAAAAAAACCAAAAAAACCCCAAACAAACCAAAAAAACCACAAAAACAAAAAACCCCAAAATCCCAAAAAAATACCAAAAACAAACAAAACTAAACCCAACAAAAAAACCCCAAAACCCCCCCAAAAAAAAACCACCAAAAAAAAACCCCCAAAAAACAGAAAAAAACAACAAAAACCCCAAAAAAACCCGAAAAAACCCACCAAAACACCCCCCCAAAAAAACAGAAAAAAACAAACAAAAAACAAAACAAAAAAAAAACCCCAACAAAAAACCCCAACAAAACCGACAAAATAAAATCAAACAAAAAAAAAAACAACAAACAAAAAAAACCAAAACACCCATCCAAAAAAAACCAAACAAAAAAAACATCAAAAAAAACCAGAAAAAAAAACAAAACCAAAAAAAACAAAAAAAAACCAACAAAAACAAAAACAAAAAAACCGAAAACCCAAAAAAACCCAACAAAAACAAAAACAAAAAAAAACACAAACCCCCCCGAAAAACCTAGAAAAAACCCAAAAAACCCTAAACTAATAAACCCAAAAACAAACAATAAAACAAACAAAAAAACCAAAAAACCCCCAAAATAAAAAAAAACAAACCCCCCAAAAAAATAAAAAAAAACAAAAATAAAAAACAAAAAACGCCCCCAAAAAAACCCAAAAAAACCCCTAAAAAAAACAAACAAAAAAAATCCCAAAAAAAACCCCAAGAAAACAAAAAAACCCCAACAAAACCCCCAAAAAAACCTCAAAAAACAAAAAAAAACCACAAAACCCCCCAAAAACCTCCAAAAAACAAAAAAACCACAAAAAACCCAACAAACAAACAAACAAACAAACAAACAAAAAAACAAAAACCAAAAAAACCCCAACAAAAACAAACAAAAAAACCACAAAAAACCAAGAAAAAACAGAAAAAAAACCCAAACCAAACAAAAAAACCCCCAAAACAAACAAAAAAACAAACCAAAAAAACCCCAAAAAACAAAAAAAAACCCAACAAAAAATCCAAAAAAACCCAAACAAAAAAACCCAAAAACAAAAACAAAAAAACCCTAAAACCCAAAAAAACCCAACAAAAACAAAAAAAACCCCACAAAACCCCCCCAAAAAACCTAGAAAAAAACCCAAAAAAACCTAAACTAATAAACCCAAAAACAAACAATAAAACAAACAAACAAAAAAACCAAAAAACCCCAAAAATAAATAAAAACCCAAAAAAACCCCCCAAAAAACAAAATGAAAAACACAAAAAACGCCCCTAAAACACCCAAAAAACCCCTAAAAAAACAAAACAAAAAAACAAACAAAAATCCCAAAAAAACCCCAAGAAAACAAAAAACCCCCCAAAAACCCCAAAAAACCCAAAAAAAACCACCCCAAAAAACTCCAAATCCCCCCAAAAAACCCCCAAAAACCGAAAAAAAACCAAAAACAAACCCAACAAAAACAAACAAAAAAACACACAAAAAACCAAGAAAAAACAGAAAAAAACCCCAAAAAACTAAACAAAAAACCCGCAAAAACAAACAAAAAAAACAAACAAAAAAACCCCCCAAAACAAAAAAAAACCCAATAAAAAATCCAAAAAAACCCAAAAAACACCAAAAAACCCAGAAAACCAAAAAAACCCAAAACAATACAAAAAAATAAAAAAAAACAAAAAAACCCCAAACAAACAAAAAAAACCACAAAAACAAAAAACCCCAAAACCCCAAAAAAATACCAAAAACAAACAAAACTAAACCCAACAAAAAAAACCCAAAACCCCCCCAAAAAAACCCACCAACAAAAACCCCCCAAAAAACAGAAAAAAACAACAAAAACCCCAAAAAAACCCGAAAAAACCCACCAAAACACCCCCCCAAAAAAACAGAAAAAAAAACAAACAAAAAACAAAACAAAAAAAAAACCCCAACAAAAAACCCCAACAAAACCGACAAAATAAAATCAAACAAAAAAAAAAACAACAAACAAAAAAACCCAAAACACCCATCCAAAAAAAACCAAACAAAAAAAACATCAAAAAAAACCAGAAAAAAAAACAAAACCAAAAAAAACAAAAAAAACCCAACAAAAACAAAAACAAAAAAACCGAAAACCCAAAAAAACCCCAACAAAAACAAAAACAAAAAAAAACACAAACCCCCCCGAAAAACCTAGAAAAAACCCAAAAAAACCTAAACTAATAAACCCAAAAACAAACAATAAAACAAACAAAAAAACCAAAAAACCCCCAAAATAAAAAAAAAAAAACAAACCAGAAAAACCCCAAAAAACAAAAAAAAACCCAACAAAAAATCCAAAAAAACCCAAACAAAAAAACCCAAAAACAAAAAAACCCTAAAACCCAAAAAAACCCAACAAAAACAAAAAAAAACCCACAAAACCCCCCCAAAAAACCTAGAAAAAACCCAAAAAAACCTAAACTAATAAACCCAAAAACAAACAATAAAACAAACAAACAAAAAAAACAAAAAACCCCAAAAATAAATAAAAACCCCAAAAAAAACCAAAATGAAAAACACAAAAAACGCCCCTAAAACACCCAAAAAACCCCTAAAAAAACAAAACAAAAAAACAAACAAAAATAATCCCAAAAAAAACCCAAGAAAACAAAAAACCCCCAAAAAACCCCAAAAAACCCAAAAAAAACACCCCAAAAAACTCCAAATCCCCCCAAAAAACCCCCAAAACCCGAAAAAAAACCAAAAAAAACCCAACAAAAACAAACAAAAAAACACACAAAAAAAACAAGAAAAAACAGAAAAAAACAAAAAAAAAACAAACAAAAAACCCCAAAAACAAACAAAAAAAACACAAAAAAAACACCCCAAAAAACAAAAAAAACCCCAATAAAAAATCCAAAAAAACCCAAAAAACCCAGAAAACCAAAAAAAACCAAAACAATACAAAAAATAAAAAAAAAAAAACAAAAAAAAACCCAAACAAACCAAAAAACCCACAAAAACAAAAAACCCCAAAACCCCAAAAAAATACCAAAAACAAACAAAACTAAACCCAACAAAAAAACCCCAAAACCCCCCCAAAAAAAAAACACCAAAAAAAACCCCCCAAAAAACAAAAAAAAAACAACAAAACCCCCAAAAAAACCCGAAAAAACCCACCAAAACACCCCCCCAAAAAAACAGAAAAAAACAAACAAAAAACAAAACAAAAAAAAAAAAACCAACAAAAAAACCCAACAAAACCGACAAAATAAAATCAAACAAAAAAAAAACAACAAACAAAAAAAACCAAAACACCCATCCAAAAAAAACCAAACAAAAAAACCATCAAAAAAAACAGAAAAAAAAAAACAAAACCAAAAAAAACAAAAAAAACCCAACAAAAACAAAAACAAAAAAACCGAAAACCCAAAAAAACCCCAACAAAAACAAAAACAAAAAAAAACACAAACCCCCCCGAAAAACCTAGAAAAAACCCAAAAAAACCTAAACTAATAAACCCAAAAACAAACAATAAAACAAACAAAAAAACCAAAAAACCCCCAAAATAAAAAAAAAAAACAAACCAGAAAAACCCCAAAAAACAAAAAAAAACCCAACAAAAAATCCAAAAAAACCCAAACAAAAAAACCCAAAAACAAAAAAACCCTAAAACCCAAAAAAACCCAACAAAAACAAAAAAAAACCCACAAAACCCCCCCAAAAAACCTAGAAAAAACCCAAAAAAACCTAAACTAATAAACCCAAAAACAAACAATAAAACAAACAAACAAAAAAACCAAAAAACCCCAAAAATAAATAAAAACCCCAAAAAAAACCCAAAAAAAACCCAAAATGAAAAACACAAAAAACGCCCCTAAAACACCCAAAAAACCCCTAAAAAAACAAAACAAAAAAACAAACAAAAATAATCCCAAAAAAACCCCAAGAAAACAAAAAACCCCCAAAAAACCCCAAAAAACCCAAAAAAAACACCCCAAAAAACTCCAAATCCCCCCAAAAAACCCCCAAAACCCGAAAAAAAACCAAAAAAACCCCAACAAAAACAAACAAAAAAACACACAAAAAAACCAAGAAAAAACAGAAAAAAACAAAAAAAAAACAAACAAAAAACCCCCAAAACAAACAAAAAAAAAAAACCAAAAAAACCCCCCAAAAAAAAACCCAATAAAAAATCCAAAAAAACCCAAAAAACACCAAAAAACCCAGAAAACCAAAAAAAACCAAAACAATACAAAAAAATAAAAAAAAAAACAAAAAAAACCCCAAACAAACCAAAAAACCCACAAAAACAAAAAACCCCAAAACCCCAAAAAAATACCAAAAACAAACAAAACTAAACCCAACAAAAAAACCCCAAAACCCCCCCCAAAAAAAAACACCAAAAAAACCCCCCCAAAAAACAGAAAAAAACAACAAAACCCCCAAAAAAACCCGAAAAAACCCACCAAAACACCCCCCCAAAAAAACAGAAAAAAACAAACAAAAAACAAAACAAAACAAAAAAAAACCAACAAAAAAACCCAACAAAACCGACAAAATAAAATCAAACAAAAAAAAAACAACAAACAAAAAAAACCAAAACACCCATCCAAAAAAAACCAAACAAAAAAACCATCAAAAAAAACAGAAAAAAAAAAACAAAACCAAAAAAAACCAAAAAAAACCCCAACAAAAACAAAAAAAAAAAAACCGAAAACTCAAAAAAACCCCGACAAAAACAAAAACAAAAAAAACCACAAACCCCCCCGAAAAACCTAGAAAAAACCCAAAAAACCCTAAACTAATAAACCCAAAAACAAACAATAAAACAAACAAAAAAACCAAAAAACCCCCAAAATAAAAAAAAAAACAAACCAAAAAAACCCCAAAAAACAAAAAAAAACCCAACAAAAAATCCAAAAAAACCCAAACAAAAAAACCCAAAAACAAAAAAACCCTAAAACCCAAAAAAACCCAACAAAAACAAAAAAACCCCCACAAAACCCCCCCAAAAAACCTAGAAAAAACCCAAAAAAACCTAAACTAATAAACCCAAAAACAAACAATAAAACAAACAAAAAAACAAAAAAACCCCAAAAATAAATAAAAACCCCAAAAAAAACCCAAAAAAAAACCAAAATGAAAAACACAAAAAACGCCCCTAAAACACCCAAAAAACCCCTAAAAAAACAAAACAAAAAAACAAACAAAAATAATCCCAAAAAAAACCCAAGAAAACAAAAAACCCCCAAAAAACCCCAAAAAACCCAAAAAAACCACCCCAAAAAACTCCAAATCCCCCCAAAAAACCCCCAAAACCCGAAAAAAAACCAAAAAAAACCCAACAAAAACAAACAAAAAAACACACAAAAAAACCAAGAAAAAACAGAAAAAAACAAAAAAAAAACAAACAAAAAACCCCAAAAACAAACAAAAAAAACACAAAAAAAACACCCCAAAAAACAAAAAAAACCCCAATAAAAAATCCAAAAAAACCCAAAAAACCCAGAAAACCAAAAAAAACCAAAACAATACAAAAAATAAAAAAAAAAAAACAAAAAAAAACCCAAACAAACCAAAAAACCCACAAAAACAAAAAACCCCAAAACCCCAAAAAAATACCAAAAACAAACAAAACTAAACCCAACAAAAAAACCCCAAAACCCCCCCAAAAAAAAAACACCAAAAAAAACCCCCCAAAAAACAAAAAAAAACAACAAAACCCCCAAAAAAACCCGAAAAAACCCACCAAAACACCCCCCCAAAAAAACAGAAAAAAACAAACAAAAAACAAAACAAAACAAAAAAAACCAACAAAAAAACCCAACAAAACCGACAAAATAAAATCAAACAAAAAAAAAACAACAAACAAAAAAAACCAAAACACCCATCCAAAAAAAACCAAACAAAAAAACCATCAAAAAAAACAGAAAAAAAAAAACAAAACCAAAAAAAAACAAAAAAAACCCAACAAAAACAAAAACAAAAAAACCGAAAACCCAAAAAAACCCCAACAAAAACAAAAACAAAAAAAACCACAAACCCCCCCGAAAAACCTAGAAAAAACCCAAAAAAACCTAAACTAATAAACCCAAAAACAAACAATAAAACAAACAAAAAAACCAAAAAACCCCCAAAATAAAAAAAAAAACAAACCAAAAAAACCCCAAAAAACAAAAAAAAACCCAACAAAAAATCCAAAAAAACCCAAACAAAAAAACCCAAAAACAAAAAAACCCTAAAACCCAAAAAAACCCAACAAAAACAAAAAAACCCCCACAAAACCCCCCCAAAAAACCTAGAAAAAACCCAAAAAAACCTAAACTAATAAACCCAAAAACAAACAATAAAACAAACAAACAAAAAAACCAAAAAACCCCAAAAATAAATAAAAACCCCAAAAAAAACCCAAAAAAAACCCAAAATGAAAAACACAAAAAACGCCCCTAAAACACCCAAAAAACCCCTAAAAAAACAAAACAAAAAAACAAACAAAAATAATCCCAAAAAAAACCCAAGAAAACAAAAAACCCCCAAAAAACCCCAAAAAACCCAAAAAAACCACCCCAAAAAACTCCAAATCCCCCCAAAAAACCCCCAAAACCCGAAAAAAAACCAAAAAAAACCCAACAAAAACAAACAAAAAAACACACAAAAAAACCAAGAAAAAACAGAAAAAAACCAAAAAAAAACAAACAAAAAACCCCAAAAACAAACAAAAAAAAAACAAAAAAAAAACCCCAAAAAACAAAAAAAAACCCAATAAAAAATCCAAAAAAACCCAAAAAACACCAAAAAACCCAGAAAACCAAAAAAACCCAAAACAATACAAAAAAATAAAAAAAACCAAAAAAAACCCAAACAAACCAAAAAAACCACAAAAACAAAAAACCCCAAAACCCCCAAAAAATACCAAAAACAAACAAAACTAAACCCAACAAAAAAACCCCAAAACCCCCCAAAAAAAAACCACCAAAAAAAAACCCCCAAAAAACAGAAAAAAACAACAAAACCCCCAAAAAAACCCGAAAAAACCCACCAAAACACCCCCCCCAAAAAAACAGAAAAAAACAAACAAAAAACAAAACAAAAAAAAAACCAACAAAAAACCCCAACAAAACCGACAAAATAAAATCAAACAAAAAAAAACCAACAAACAAAAAAAACCAAAACACCCATCCAAAAAAAACCAAACAAAAAAACCATCAAAAAAAACAGAAAAAAAAAAACAAAACCAAAAAAAAACAAAAAAAAACCCAACAAAAACAAAAACAAAAAAACCGAAAACCCAAAAAAACCCCAACAAAAACAAAAACAAAAAAAAAACACAAACCCCCCCGAAAAACCTAGAAAAAACCCAAAAAAACCTAAACTAATAAACCCAAAAACAAACAATAAAACAAACAAAAAAACCAAAAAACCCCCAAAATAAAAAAAAAAACAAACCAAAAAAACCCCAAAAAACAAAAAAAAACCCAACAAAAAATCCAAAAAAACCCAAACAAAAAAACCCAAAAACAAAAAAACCCTAAAACCCAAAAAACCCAACAAAAACAAAAAAAACCCCACAAAACCCCCCCAAAAAACCTAGAAAAAACCCAAAAAAACCTAAACTAATAAACCCAAAAACAAACAATAAAACAAACAAACAAAAAAACCAAAAAACCCCAAAAATAAATAAAAACCCCAAAAAAAACCCAAAAAAAAACCAAAATGAAAAACACAAAAAACGCCCCTAAAACACCCAAAAAACCCCTAAAAAAACAAAACAAAAAAACAAACAAAAATAATCCCAAAAAAACCCCAAGAAAACAAAAAACCCCCAAAAAACCCCAAAGAACCCAAAAAAAACACCCCAAAAAACTCCAAATCCCCCCAAAAAAACCCCAAAACCCGAAAAAAAACCAAAAAAACCCCAACAAAAACAAACAAAAAAACACACAAAAAAAACAAGAAAAAACAGAAAAAAACCCAAAAAAACAAACAAAAAACCCCAAAAACAAACAAAAAAAAAACAAACCAAAAAAACCCCAAAAAACAAAAAAAACCCAATAAAAAATCCAAAAAAACCCAAAAAACACCAAAAAACCCAGAAAACCAAAAAAACCCAAAACAATACAAAAAAATAAAAAAAAAACAAAAAAAACCCAAACAAACCAAAAAACCCACAAAAACAAAAAACCCCAAAACCCCCAAAAAATACCAAAAACAAACAAAACTAAACCCAACAAAAAACCCCAAAACCCCCCCAAAAAAAAACCACCAAAAAAACCCCCCCAAAAAACAGAAAAAAACAACAAAACCCCCCAAAAAAACCGAAAAAAACCACCAAAACACCCCCCCAAAAAAACAGAAAAAAACAAACAAAAAACAAAACAAAAAAAAAAACCAACAAAAAACCCCAACAAAACCGACAAAATAAAATCAAACAAAAAAAAAACAACAAACAAAAAAAACCAAAACACCCATCCAAAAAAAACCAAACAAAAAAACCATCAAAAAAAAACAGAAAAAAAAAACAAAACCAAAAAAAAACCAAAAAAAAACCCAACAAAAACAAAAACAAAAAAACCGAAAACCCAAAAAAACCCCAACAAAAACAAAAACAAAAAAAACCACAAACCCCCCCGAAAAACCTAGAAAAAACCCAAAAAACCCTAAACTAATAAACCCAAAAACAAACAATAAAACAAACAAAAAAACCAAAAAACCCCCAAAATAAAAAAAAAAACAAACCAAAAAAACCCCAAAAAACAAAAAAAAACCCAACAAAAAATCCAAAAAAACCCAAACAAAAAAACCCAAAAACAAAAAAACCCTAAAACCCAAAAAAACCCAACAAAAACAAAAAAACCCCCACAAAACCCCCCCAAAAAACCTAGAAAAAACCCAAAAAAACCTAAACTAATAAACCCAAAAACAAACAATAAAACAAACAAACAAAAAAACCAAAAAACCGCAAAAATAAATAAAAACCCCAAAAAAAACCAAAAAAAAAACCAAAATGAAAAACACAAAAAACGCCCCTAAAACACCCAAAAAACCCCTAAAAAAACAAAACAAAAAAACAAACAAAAATAATCCCAAAAAAAAACCAAGAAAACAAAAAACCCCCAAAAAACCCCAAAAAACCCAAAAAAACACCCCAAAAAACTCCAAATCCCCCCAAAAAACCCCCAAAACCCGAAAAAAAACCAAAAAAACCCCAACAAAAACAAACAAAAAAACACACAAAAAAACCAAGAATAAACAGAAAAAAAAACAAAAAAAACAAACATAAAACCCCAAAAACAAACAAAAAAAAACAAACCAAAAAAACCCCAAAAAACAAAAAAAAACCCAATAAAAAATCCAAAAAAACCCAAAAAACACCAAAAAACCCAGAAAACCAAAAAAACCCAAAACAATACAAAAAAATAAAAAAAAAACAAAAAAAACCCAAACAAACCAAAAAAACCACAAAAACAAAAAACCCCAAAACCCCCAAAAAATACCAAAAACAAACAAAACTAAACCCAACAAAAAAACCCCAAAACCCCCCAAAAAAAAACCACCAAAAAAACCCCCCCAAAAAACAGAAAAAAACAACAAAACCCCCCAAAAAACCCGAAAAAACCCACCAAAACACCCCCCCAAAAAAACAGAAAAAAACAAACAAAAAACAAAACAAAAAAAAACCAACAAAAAACCCCAACAAAACCGACAAAATAAAATCAAACAAAAAAAAAACAACAAACAAAAAAAACCAAAACACCCATCCAAAAAAAACCAAACAAAAAAACCATCAAAAAAACCAGAAAAAAAAAAACAAAACCAAAAAAAAACAAAAAAAAACCCAACAAAAACAAAAACAAAAAAACCGAAAACCCAAAAAAAAACCAACAAAAACAAAAACAAAAAAAAAAACACAAACCCCCCCGAAAAACCTAGAAAAAACCCAAAAAAACCTAAACTAATAAACCCAAAAACAAACAATAAAACAAACAAAAAAAACAAAAAACCCCCAAAATAAAAAAAAACAAACCCCCCAAAAAAATAAAAAAAAACAAAAATAAAAAACAAAAAACGCCCCCAAAAAAACCCAAAAAAAACCCTAAAAAAAACAAACAAAAAAAATCCCAAAAAAACCCCCAAGAAAACAAAAAAACCCCAACAAAACCCCCAAAAAAACCTCAAAAAACAAAAAAACCACAAAAAACCCAAAAAACAAACAAACAAACAAACAAACAAAAAAACAAAAAACAAAAAAAACCCAACAAAAACAAACAAAAAACCCACAAAAAACCAAGAAAAAACAGAAAAAAAACCCAAACCAAACAAAAAAACCCCCAAAACAAACAAAAAAGCAAACAAAAAAAAACCCCAAAAAACAAAAAAAAACCCAACAAAAAATCCAAAAAAACCCAAACAAAAAAACCCAAAAACAAAAACAAAAAAACCCTAAAACCCAAAAAAACCCAACAAAAACAAAAAAAACCCCACAAAACCCCCCCAAAAAACCTAGAAAAAAAACCAAAAAAACCTAAACTAATAAACCCAAAAACAAACAATAAAACAAACAAACAAAAAAACCAAAAAACCCCAAAAATAAATAAAAACCCAAAAAACCCCCTCCAAAAAACAAAATGAAAAACACAAAAAACGCCCCTAAAACACCCAAAAAACCCCTAAAAAACAAAACAAAAAAACAAACAAAAATAATCCCAAAAAAACCCCAAGAAAACAAAAAACCCCCAAAAAACCCCAAAAAACCCAAAAAAAACCACCCCAAAAAACTCCAAATCCCCCCCAAAAACCCCCAAAAACCGAAAAAAAACCAAAAACAAACCCAACAAAAACAAACAAAAAAACACACAAAAAACCAAGAAAAAACAGAAAAAACCCCAAAAAAACCAAACAAAAAACCCCCAAAAAGAAACAAAAAAAAACAAACAAAAAAAACCCCCAAAACAAAAAAAAACCCAATAAAAAATCCAAAAAAACCCAAAAAACACCAAAAAACCCAGAAAACCAAAAAAACCCAAAACAATACAAAAAAATAAAAAAAACCAAAAAAACCCCAAACAAACAAAAAAAACCACAAAAACAAAAAACCCCAAAACCCCAAAAAAATACCAAAAACAAACAAAACTAAACCCAACAAAAAAACCCCAAAACCCCCCGAAAAAAAACCACCAACAAAAACCCCCCAAAAAACAGAAAAAAACAACAAAACCCCCAAAAAAACCCGAAAAAACCCACCAAAACACCCCCCCAAAAAAACAGAAAAAAAAACAAACAAAAAACAAAACAAAAAAAAAAACCAACAAAAAACCCCAACAAAACCGACAAAATAAAATCAAACAAAAAAAAAACAACAAACAGAAAAACCCAAAACACCCATCCAAAAAAAACCAAACAAAAAAACCATCAAAAAAAACCAGAAAAAAAAACAAAACCAAAAAAAACAAAAAAAAACCAACAAAAACAAAAACAAAAAAACCGAAAACCCAAAAAAACCCCAACAAAAACAAAAACAAAAAAAAACACAAAACCCCCCGAAAAACCTAGAAAAAACCCAAAAAAACCTAAACTAATAAACCCAAAACCAAACAATAAAACAAACAAAAAAACCAAAAAACCCCCAAAATAAAAAGAAACAAACCCCCCCAAAAAAATAAAAAAAACCCCAAAAATCGCCCCCAAAAAAAACCAAAAAACCCCTAAAAAAAACAAACAAAAAAAATCCCAAAAAAAACCCCAAGAAAACAAAAAAACCCCAACAAAACCCCCAAAAAAACCTCAAAAAACAAAAAAAAACCACAAAACCCCCCAAAACCCTCCAAAAACCAAAAAAACCCACAAAAAACCCAAAAAACAAACAAACAAACAAACAAAAAAAAAAAAAACCAAAAAAAACCCCTACAAAAACAAACAAAAAACCCACAAAAAACCAAGAAAAAACAGAAAAAAAAAAAAACCAAACAAAAAAACCCCCAAAACAAACAAAAAACCAAACCAAAAAAACCCCAAAAAACAAAAAAAACCAACAAAAAATCCAAAAAAACCCAAACAAAAAAACCCAAAACCAAAAAAAAATCCTAAAACCCAAAAAAACCCAACAAAAACAAAAAAAACCCCACAAAACCCCCCCAAAAAACCTAGAAAAAACCCCAAAAAACCTAAACTAATAAACCCAAAAACAAACAATAAAACAAACAAAAAAAACAAAAAACCCAAAAATAAATAAAAAACACCAAAAAAACCCAAAAAAACCCAAAATGAAAAACACAAAAAACGCCCCTAAAACACCCAAAAAACCCCTAAAAAAACAAAACAAAAAAACAAACAAAAATAATCCCAAAAAAACCCCAAGAAAACAAAAAACCCCCAAAAAACCCCAAAAAACCCAAAAAAAACCACCCCAAAAAACTCCAAATCCCCCCCAAAAACCCCCAAAAACCGAAAAAAAACCAAAAACAAACCCAACAAAAACAAACAAAAAAACACACAAAAAACCAAGAAAAAACAGAAAAAACCCCAAAAAAACCAAACAAAAAACCCCCAAAAAGAAACAAAAAAAAACAAACAAAAAAAACCCCCAAAACAAAAAAAAACCCAATAAAAAATCCAAAAAAACCCAAAAAACACCAAAAAACCCAGAAAACCAAAAAAACCCAAAACAATACAAAAAAATAAAAAAAACCAAAAAAACCCCAAACAAACAAAAAAAACCACAAAAACAAAAAACCCCAAAACCCCAAAAAAATACCAAAAACAAACAAAACTAAACCCAACAAAAAAACCCCAAAACCCCCCGAAAAAAAACCACCAACAAAAACCCCCCAAAAAACAGAAAAAAACAACAAAACCCCCAAAAAAACCCGAAAAAACCCACCAAAACACCCCCCCAAAAAAACAGAAAAAAAAACAAACAAAAAACAAAACAAAAAAAAAAACCAACAAAAAACCCCAACAAAACCGACAAAATAAAATCAAACAAAAAAAAAACAACAAACAGAAAAACCCAAAACACCCATCCAAAAAAAACCAAACAAAAAAACCATCAAAAAAAACCAGAAAAAAAAACAAAACCAAAAAAAACAAAAAAAAACCAACAAAAACAAAAACAAAAAAACCGAAAACCCAAAAAAACCCCAACAAAAACAAAAACAAAAAAAAACACAAAACCCCCCGAAAAACCTAGAAAAAACCCAAAAAAACCTAAACTAATAAACCCAAAACCAAACAATAAAACAAACAAAAAAAACCAAAAAACCCCCAAAATAAAAAGAAACAAACCCCCCCAAAAAAATAAAAAAAACCCCAAAAATCGCCCCCAAAAAAAACCAAAAAACCCCTAAAAAAAACAAACAAAAAAAATCCCAAAAAAAACCCCAAGAAAACAAAAAAACCCCAACAAAACCCCCAAAAAAACCTCAAAAAACAAAAAAAAACCACAAAACCCCCCAAAACCCTCCAAAAACCAAAAAAACCCACAAAAAACCCAAAAAACAAACAAACAAACAAACAAAAAAAAAAAAAACCAAAAAAAACCCCTACAAAAACAAACAAAAAACCCACAAAAAACCAAGAAAAAACAGAAAAAAAAAAAAAACAAACAAAAAAACCCCCAAAACAAACAAAAAACCAAACCAAAAAAACCCCAAAAAACAAAAAAAACCAACAAAAAATCCAAAAAAACCCAAACAAAAAAACCCAAAACCAAAAAAAAATCCTAAAACCCAAAAAAACCCAACAAAAACAAAAAAAACCCCACAAAACCCCCCCAAAAAACCTAGAAAAAACCCCAAAAAACCTAAACTAATAAACCCAAAAACAAACAATAAAACAAACAAAAAAAACAAAAAACCCAAAAATAAATAAAAAACACCAAAAAAACCCAAAAAAACCCAAAATGAAAAACACAAAAAACGCCCCTAAAACACCCAAAAAACCCCTAAAAAAACAAAACAAAAAAACAAACAAAAATAATCCCAAAAAAACCCCAAGAAAACAAAAAACCCCCAAAAAACCCCAAAAAACCCAAAAAAACACCCCAAAAAACTCCAAATCCCCCCAAAAAACCCCCAAAACCCGAAAAAAAACCAAAAACAAACCCAACAAAAACAAACAAAAAAACACACAAAAACCCAAGAAAAAACAGAAAAAAACCCAAAAAAACCAAACAAAAAACCCCCAAAAACAAACAAAAAAAAACAAACCAAAAAAAACCCAAAAAACAAAAAAAAACCCAATAAAAAATCCAAAAAAACCCAAAAAACACCAAAAAACCCAGAAAACCAAAAAAACCCAAAACAATAGAAAAAAATAAAAAAACCAAAAAAACCCCAAACAAACCAAAAAAACCACAAAAACAAAAAACCCCAAAATCCCAAAAAAATACCAAAAACAAACAAAACTAAACCCAACAAAAAAACCCCAAAACCCCCCCAAAAAAAAACCACCAAAAAAAAACCCCCAAAAAACAGAAAAAAACAACAAAAACCCCAAAAAAACCCGAAAAAACCCACCAAAACACCCCCCCAAAAAAACAGAAAAAAACAAACAAAAAACAAAACAAAAAAAAAACCCCAACAAAAAACCCCAACAAAACCGACAAAATAAAATCAAACAAAAAAAAAACAACAAACAAAAAAAACCAAAACACCCATCCAAAAAAAACCAAACAAAAAAAAATCAAAAAAAAACAGAAAAAAAAACAAAACAAAAAAAAACAAAAAAAAACCAACAAAAACAAAAACAAAAAAAACGAAAACCCAAAAAAACCCCAACAAAAACAAAAACAAAAAAAACCACAAAACCCCCCCGAAAAACCTAGAAAAAACCCAAAAAAACCTAAACTAATAAACCCAAAAACAAACAATAAAACAAACAAAAAAACCAAAAAACCCACAAAATAAAAAAAAACAACCCCCCCCAAAAAATAAAAAAAAACAAAAATAAAAAACAAAAAACGCCCCCAAAAAAACCCAAAAAACCCCTAAAAAAAACAAACAAAAAAAATCCCAAAAAAACCTCCAAGAAAACAAAAAAACCCCAACAAAACCCCCAAAAAAACCTCAAAAAACAAAAAAAAACCCACAAAACCCCCCAAAAACCTCCAAAAACCAAAAAAACCCACAAAAAACCCAAAAAACAAACAAACAAACAAACAAACAAAAAAACAAAAACAAAAAAAACCCCAACAAAAACAAACAAAAAAACCACAAAAAAACAAGAAAAAACAGAAAAAAAAACCAAACCAAACAAAAAAACCCCCAAAACAAACAAAAAAACAAACCAAAAAAACCCCAAAAAACAAAAAAAAAAACCAACAAAAAATCCAAAAAAACCCAAACAAAAAAACCCAAAAACAAAAACAAAAAAACCCTAAAACCCAAAAAAACCCAACAAAAACAAAAAAAACCCCACAAAACCCCCCCAAAAAACCTAGAAAAAAAACCAAAAAAACCTAAACTAATAAACCCAAAAACAAACAATAAAACAAACAAACAAAAAAACCAAAAAACCCCAAAAATAAATAAAAACCCAAAAAAACCCCCCAAAAAACAAAATGAAAAACACAAAAAACGCCCCTAAAACACCCAAAAAACCCCTAAAAAAACAAAACAAAAAAACAAACAAAAATAATCCCAAAAAAACCCCAAGAAAACAAAAAACCCCCCAAAAACCCCAAAAAACCCAAAAAAAACCACCCCAAAAAACTCCAAATCCCCCCAAAAAACCCCCAAAAACCGAAAAAAAACCAAAAACAAACCCAACAAAAACAAACAAAAAAACACACAAAAAACCAAGAAAAAACAGAAAAAAAACCCAAAAAACTAAACAAAAAACCCGCAAAAACAAACAAAAAAAACAAACAAAAAAACCCCCCAAAACAAAAAAAAACCCAATAAAAAATCCAAAAAAACCCAAAAAACACCAAAAAACCCAGAAAACCAAAAAAACCCAAAACAATACAAAAAAATAAAAAAAAACAAAAAAACCCCAAACAAACAAAAAAAACCACAAAAACAAAAAACCCCAAAACCCCCCAAAAATACCAAAAACAAACAAAACTAAACCCAACAAAAAAACCCCAAAACCCCCCCAAAAAAACCCACCAACAAAAACCCCCCAAAAAACAGAAAAAAACAACAAAAACCCCAAAAAAACCCGAAAAAACCCACCAAAACACCCCCCCAAAAAAACAGAAAAAAACAAACAAAAAACAAAACAAAAAAAAAAAAAAACAACAAAAAACCCCAACAAAACCGACAAAATAAAATCAAACAAAAAAAACACCAACAAACAAAAAAAACCAAAACACCCATCCAAAAAAAACCAAACAAAAAAACCATCAAAAAAACCAGAAAAAAAAAAACAAAACCAAAAAAAAACAAAAAAAAACCCAACAAAAACAAAAACAAAAAAACCGAAAACCCAAAAAAACCCCAACAAAAACAAAAACAAAAAAAAAACACAAACCCCCCCGAAAAACCTAGAAAAAACCCAAAAAAACCTAAACTAATAAACCCAAAAACAAACAATAAAACAAACAAAAAAACCAAAAAACCCCCAAAATAAAAAAAAACAAACCCCCCCAAAAAATAAAAAAAAACAAAAATAAAAAACAAAAAACGCCCCCAAAAAAACCCAAAAAAAACCCTAAAAAAAACAAACAAAAAAATCCCAAAAAAAAAACCCAAGAAAACAAAAAAACCCCAACAAAACCCCCAAAAAAACCTCAAAAAACAAAAAAAACCCACAAAACCCCCCAAAAACCTCCAAAAAACAAAAAAACCACAAAAAACCCAACAAACAAACAAACAAACAAACAAACAAAAAAACAAAAACCAAAAAAAACCCAACAAAAACAAACAAAAAAACCACAAAAAACCAAGAAAAAACAGAAAAAAAACCCAAACCAAACAAAAAAACCCCCAAAACAAACAAAAAAACAAACCAAAAAAACCCCAAAAAACAAAAAAAAACCAACAAAAAATCCAAAAAAACCCAAACAAAAAAACCCAAAAACAAAAACAAAAAAACCCTAAAACCCAAAAAAACCCAACAAAAACAAAAAAAACCCCACAAAACCCCCCCAAAAAACCTAGAAAAAAACCCAAAAAAACCTAAACTAATAAACCCAAAAACAAACAATAAAACAAACAAACAAAAAAACCAAAAAACCCCAAAAATAAATAAAAACCCAAAAAAACCCCCCCCAAAAAACAAAATGAAAAACACAAAAAACGCCCCTAAAACACCCAAAAAACCCCTAAAAAACAAAACAAAAAAACAAACAAAAATAATCCCAAAAAAACCCCAAGAAAACAAAAAACCCCCAAAAAACCCCAAAAAAACCAAAAAAAACCACCCCAAAAAACTCCAAATCCCCCCCAAAAAACCCCCAAAAACCGAAAAAAAACCAAAAACAAACCCAACAAAAACAAACAAAAAAACACACAAAAAACCAATAAAAAACAGAAAAAACCCCAAAAAAACCAAACAAAAAACCCCCAAAAACAAACAAAAAAAACAAGCAAAAAAACCCCCCAAAACAAAAAAAAACCCAATAAAAAATCCAAAAAAACCCAAAAAACACCAAAAAACCCAGAAAACCAAAAAAACCCAAAACAATACAAAAAAATAAAAAAAACAAAAAAAACCCAAACAAACAAAAAAAACCACAAAAACAAAAAACCCCAAAATCCCAAAAAAATACCAAAAACAAACAAAACTAAACCCAACAAAAAAACCCCAAAACCCCCCCAAAAAAAACCACCAACAAAAACCCCCCAAAAAACAGAAAAAAACAACAAAAACCCCAAAAAAACCCGAAAAAACCCACCAAAACACCCCCCCAAAAAAACAGAAAAAAAAACAAACAAAAAACAAAACAAAAAAAAAAACCCAACAAAAAACCCCAACAAAACCGACAAAATAAAATCAAACAAAAAAAAAACAACAAACAAAAAAACCCAAAACACCCATCCAAAAAAAACCAAACAAAAAAACCATCAAAAAAAAACAGAAAAAAAAACAAAACAAAAAAAAACAAAAAAAACCCAACAAAAACAAAAACAAAAAAACCGAAAACCCAAAAAAACCCCAACAAAAACAAAAACAAAAAAAAACACAAAACCCCCCGAAAAACCTAGAAAAAACCCAAAAAAACCTAAACTAATAAACCCAAAAACAAACAATAAAACAAACAAAAAAACCAAAAAACCCCCAAAATAAAAAAAAACCAAACCCCCCCAAAAAATAAAAAAACCCCAAAAATCGCCCCCAAAAAAACCCAAAAAACCCCTAAAAAAAACAAACAAAAAAAATCCCAAAAAAAACCCCAAGAAAACAAAAAAAACCCAACAAAACCCCCAAAAAAACCTCAAAAAACAAAAAAAAACCACAAAACCCCCCAAAACCCTCCAAAAACCAAAAAAACCCACAAAAAACCCAAAAAACAAACAAACAAACAAACAAACAAAAAAACAAAAACCAAAAAAAACCCCTACAAAAACAAACAAAAAACCCACGAAAAACCAAGAAAAAACAGAAAAAAAAAAACCAAACAAAAAAACCCCCAAAACAAACAAAAAACCAAACCAAAAAAACCCCCAAAAACAAAAAAAAACCCAACAAAAAATCCAAAAAAACCCAAACAAAAAAACCCAAAACCAAAAAAACCCTAAAACCCAAAAAAAACCAACAAAAACAAAAAAAACCCCACAAAACCCCCCCAAAAAACCTAGAAAAAACCCCAAAAAACCTAAACTAATAAACCCAAAAACAAACAATAAAACAAACAAAAAAAACAAAAAAACCCAAAAATAAATAAAAAACACCAAAAAAACCCAAAAAAACCCAAAATGAAAAACACAAAAAACGCCCCTAAAACACCCAAAAAACCCCTAAAAAAACAAAACAAAAAAACAAACAAAAATAATCCCAAAAAAAACCCAAGAAAACAAAAAACCCCCAAAAAACCCCAAAAAACCCAAAAAAACACCCCAAAAAACTCCAAATCCCCCCCAAAAAACCCCCAAAACCCGAAAAAAAACCAAAAACAAACCCAACAAAAACAAACAAAAAAACACACAAAAAACCAAGAAAAAACAGAAAAAACCCCAAAAAAACCAAACAAAAAAACCCCAAAAACAAACAAAAAAAAACCAAACAAAAAAACCCCAAAAAACAAAAAAAAACCCAATAAAAAATCCAAAAAAAACCAAAAAACACCAAAAAACCCAGAAAACCAAAAAAACCCAAAACAATACAAAAAAATAAAAAAAAACAAAAAAAACCCAAACAAACAAAAAAAAACACAAAAACAAAAAACCCCAAAACCCCCCAAAAATACCAAAACCAAACAAAACTAAACCCAACAAAAAACCCCCAAAACCCCCCCAAAAAAAAACCACCAAAAAAAACCCCCCAAAAAACAGAAAAAAACAACAAAAACACCAAAAAAACCCGAAAAAACCCACCAAAACACCCCCCCAAAAAAACAGAAAAAAACAAACAAAAAAACAAAACAAAAAAAAAAAACAACAAAAAACCCCAACAAAACCGACAAAATAACATCAAACAAAAAAAACCCCAACAAACAAAAAAACCCAAAACACCCATCCAAAAAAAACCAAACAAAAAAACCATCAAAAAAAAACAGAAAAAAAAAACAAAACCAAAAAAAAAACCAAAAAAACCCCAACAAAAACAAAAACAAAAAAACCGAAAACCCAAAAAAACCCCAACAAAAACAAAAACAAAAAAAAACACAAACCCCCCCGAAAAACCTAGAAAAAACCCAAAAAAACCTAAACTAATAAACCCAAAAACAAACAATAAAACAAACAAAAAAACCAAAAAACCCCCAAAATAAAAAAAACAAACCCCCCCAAAAAATAAAAAAAAACAAAAATAAAAAACAAAAAACGCCCCCAAAAAAACCCAAAAAACCCCTAAAAAAAACAAACAAAAAAAATCCCAAAAAAAACTCCAAGAAAACAAAAAAAACCCAACAAAACCCCCAAAAAAACCTCAAAAAACAAAAAAAAACCCACAAAACCCCCCAAAAACCTCCAAAAAACAAAAAAACCCACAAAAAACCCAAAAAACAAACAAACAAACAAACAAACAAAAAAACAAAAACCAAAAAAAACCCCAACAAAAACAAACAAAAAAACCACAAAAAACCAAGAAAAAACAGAAAAAAAACCCAAACCAAACAAAAAAACCCCCAAAACAAACAAAAAAACAAACAAAAAAACCTCAAAAAAACAAAAAAAAAACCAACAAAAAATCCAAAAAAACCCAAACAAAAAAACCCAAAAACAAAAACAAAAAAACCCTAAAACCCAAAAAAAACCAACAAAAACAAAAAAAACCCCACAAAACCCCCCCAAAAAACCTAGAAAAAACCCAAAAAAACCTAAACTAATAAACCCAAAAACAAACAATAAAACAAAGAAACAAAAAAACCAAAAAACCCCAAAAATAAATAAAAACCCAAAAAAAAACCCTAAAAAAAACAAAATGAAAAACACAAAAAACGCCCCTAAAACACCCAAAAAACCCCTAAAAAAACAAAACAAAAAAACAAACAAAAATAATCCCAAAAAAACCCCAAGAAAACAAAAAACCCCCCAAAAAACCCAAAAAACCCAAAAAAACCACCCCAAAAAACTCCAAATCCCCCCAAAAAAACCCCAAAACCCGAAAAAAAACCAAAAACAAACCCAACAAAAACAAACAAAAAAACACACAAAAAACCAAGAAAAAACAGAAAAAACCCCAAAAAGAAACAAAAAAAACCAAACAAAAAAAACCCCAAAAAAAAAAAAAAAACCCAATAAAAAATCCAAAAAACCCCAAAAAACACCAAAAAACCCAGAAAACCAAAAAAACCCAAAACAATACAAAAAAATAAAAGAAACCAAAAAAAACCAAACAAACCAAAAAAACCCACAAAAACAAAAAACCCCAAAATCCCAAAAAAATACCAAAAACAAACAAAACTAAACCCAACAAAAAAACCCCAAAACCCCCCCAAAAAAAACACCAAACCCCCCCCCCAAAAAACAGAAAAAAACAACAAAACCCCCCAAAAAAACCCGAAAAAACCCACCAAAACACCCCCCCAAAAAAACAGAAAAAAACAAACAAAAAACAAAACAAAAAAAAAACCCCAACAAAAAACCCCAACAAAACCGACAAAATAAAATCAAACAAAAAAAAAACAACAAACAAAAAAAACCAAAACACCCATCCAAAAAAAACCAATCAAAAAAACCATCAAAAAAAACAGAAAAAAATACAAAACCAAAAAAACAAAAAAAACACAACAAAAACAAAAACAAAAAAACCGAAAACCCAAAAAAACCCCAACAAAAACAAAAACAAAAAAAAACACAAAACCCCCCGAAAAACCTAGAAAAAACCCAAAAAAAACTAAACTTATAAACCCAAAACCAAACAATAAAACAAACAAAAAACCCAAAAAACCCCCAAAATAAAAAGAAACAAACCCCCCCAAAAAAATAAAAAAAACCCAAAAATCGCCCCCAAAAAAACCCAAAAAACCCCTAAAAAATACAAACAAAAAAAATCCCAAAAAAACCCCCAAGAAAACAAAAAAACCCCAACAAAACCCCCCAAAAAACCTCAAAAAACAAAAAAAACCCACAAAACCCCCCAAAACCCTCCAAAAACCAAAAAAACCCACAAAAAACCCAAAAAACAAACAAACAAACAAACAAACAAAAAAACAAAAACCAAAA